>CM070075.1:48999182-50307446 GCA_036250285.1 Pyrocoelia pectoralis
GATGGACTATTAAATTATTTATATTTTAATTTTGTTCGCATATGTAAAATTCATTAGCATTGGAGGCGTGGGTGGTGTTCAATTGCCTATGAAATTCACACGTGTATTCCCTGACAAAAGCACACTTCATGCTGTGCCACTTTATTAACTGTCATCCAAAGTATCGTAAAATAACACATTACCAATACATTTTTTCATTATGGTCAAAAAACATATTTACGCTTGTCTTGCAGTTGAATTTTTGGCTTAACATACTATCTTTCGCGTTTTTATGCCAGTTTTCTATATCTCAATGCTTTTAAAGTAGGGTAGCTCTAGAGGATTACGCTAAATGCTCATTTCTTAAACTTAATCCAAAATTATTGTGACATGTATAACATTAATTACTTGACTTCAAGTTTTAGAAACGTTACTTGCGAATAAAGAGGATTTGTAAGATCACAACTAATTAATCTATATTTGTATTCGAATCGCTGTTATCGAATTATCATACAAGCAACATAGTAGCAACTAATGCCGTTGAATTCATTTGCGCGAGTTTATTGTGACCTAAAGCACCAACTCAACAATACAAGTTTAAATTGACGTCCTTATCACGCAGTGTTCAAGAACGAATGAATGTCCTATTGGACAATGCATTTTCAGTTACAATGTCTTTTTCTCCTGTAGTTGATTTTGGGTGTACCTATAGATTATGTGTGTGTAATTCCAGTCATTAAAAGGGGGAAACCTTGCAAAATTAACATTTTAATTATCTACGTGTGTTTACTGAATATTTGACTACATTAATATGTACTACGTGTACACAATCGATATTCTACACATTAGTTGTTTACCATAATCCAAATTTGGTTCAACTTAAACATGAAAACTAAGACTTTTTCAGTAAAACTGTATTGAAGATAGTAGTTATTTTATACTTTTGTATCTAGTGCGCGAAATGCCACTTTGGTGATCGAGAACTGATTTTTTTAACAAGGCGCACGATCACCAAAGTATTTCGCGCAAAATTTTTTCTACAAACGTGAAAAAGTTGACAATTATTTTAACGTTAAGATACAAAACTCCCATTGCAGTGCGCGAAGTAAGTATTTGGCGCACGGCGTCGTCATTTCGCGCACGGTGTCATGGTAACGTAGGAATGTGAAAAAAAGGGTCACTTCGCGTATTCTTATCAATGCGCAAACCTTGTCATTTTTTGACGTTTGTAGAAAATAGTATTTTTGAGATATTTCTCGCATCTTGTTATACCTTTTGTAACACAATTGTATAGATTTTACCCAAAATTTTACACTATCGACAACCAATTTCAAAATTTACTGTTTAATATCGCTGAAAACTATCACTGTTGGAGATCAAGAAAAACAAATTTGCTTCAGTTTGTTGTTGTTGCACTTATTTCGTTACAGTAGACCAGGGATGCACAAACCGCGGCCCTCGGGCCGCTCCGCCGTTGTTTTTCTGGTGGCCCCCCAATCTACATGCAAATAACATTGAAAATTTTTCCAAACAACAAAGTACAAAAATCTTTATGTATTTCTTGGAATGCCACAACAATTGACCCAAATATTAAAGAAATTGTTAAGTCGATGCAATGTCATCCATCAAATTAAAATATTTAAGTAGTTTTTTTGTAAAAATTGGCACAAATATAATAAATAAACATTTGTTTGATTTGAAATTAAGACCTTTTCTAATTCCTTCATCGATCATGGAGCTTCTAGCTAGGGACTTTCTTAAAATAAATAATTTTTTTGCGGCCCGCCCCTCGATAATATTTAGTATATGTGGCCCTTGGTCTGAAGAAGTTTGTGCATCCCTGCAGTAGACAGAGCCCATGCTTTAAAAATCTTTAGGTTGATCATTCGGAAAACCTTCTCATCTAAGTAATCAGTTACATGATTCATTGAAAGAATTCAATAATGGCTAAACACTTTAGGTACAACATAAGAGAAATTTTGTTTCGCGGGTAGACTAAACGTTCTTGTACGGGAAATTTCTCATCGATATTATGAGTTAAGGCGCCTCTATACAGCTGCAAAAATTTCGGACCTACTCCTTACTGATTTTAAATTAGGCAACATACATATCTCAATACTCCCTGAGGGCTAAACGGATTATGCGTAATTTACCTAAATGTACTTGAAAGTTTCATTGTTTAGTTATACCTATAACTTTTATATTTTCTTGGAATTCCCGCAGATTGTAAGACTACCTTTTAATTTATTTTACTATGTTGGACTACTAAAATTAAAATATTATCAAAGAATATACTCTTTGATATTATAGTACATATTATGTGCGTCCAAGAATCACAAAAGAATAATTATTTGAAAATTTGGAAAACACTATAAACAATTTCATTTAGTATGGAATAATTAATAAAAAACAAAGCAAAATAAACTTTGACAATGTTTAAGAATAATTATAACAATTAACCACACATTCTAAATAAAAAATAAATGCACTGATATCATTTTCATTATTTCTGTACTTGGACAAACAAACCTACCTATTAATTTAATTGATTCTAAAGTATTTTACTTTAAAATGCGCTAAAATCCCATTAAAATTTAATTCGTATTAGATATAATTAACAAAAAAATACCATTAATGTTATATACAGTGCGGTCCAAAGGTATGGAATAAATTCTTTTTTAGCGTTATTATGTACTTTTGGGAAAAAACCTGAAACACGTCGATTTCTATTTATAATTTACCATTTTCTCGTATGAAAGTCTTACCACCCTCTTGCACCCCCTCGGAGGTATGAGCAACCCTTAAAAAATTTAAATACGAACGGGTGGCTTGTGGCACCTTGTTTGAAAGGGATTTTAAATCTCTATTCAGCAATATAAAAATTTTTACATTTGGTACGCTCGTAACTCAGAAATTGAATTTTGAAAAAGAAATAGTGTATTTTTAGATTAAGTGTTCAAAGTGACCACCAGTCACTTCTTGATCATAAAATTATCTGTTTAATTTGAAATAATAATCAGGTATTTTCTTATTTGTTCTGATTCTCTTGAGGAAAAAAGCGTTTAACAAAAAATAACAAAAAATCTAACTACATAGTAGACTACTTACTTCATATTTGTAGTTATTTTTGACAGACGCTTGTGTATTGCCAAATTTTGTTTGTGTGTGCATTTCAGTAAATAAATCATGGCTCAGTTAACAGAAACACAGAGAATAGACATTTTAATTATGATTGGATGTGGTAATAGAACAAGAACTCAAACGGAGGTTTGTGAACTATTTCTTTTTCAAAATTCAATTTCTGAGTTACAAGTGTACCAAATTTAAAAATTTTTATATTTCTGAATAGAGAGTTAAAATCCCTTTCAAACAAGGTGCCACAAGCCACCCGTTCGTATTTAAATTTTTTTAAGGGTTGCTCATACCTCCGAGGGGGTGCAAGAGGGTGGTAAGACTTTCATACGAGAAAATGGTAAATTATAAATAGAAATCGAGGTGTTTCAGGTTTTTTCCCACAATTGCATAATAACGCTAAAAATGAATTTATTCCATACCTTTGGACCGCACTGTATATACATAGGTATATACTTATATTATATAAGAGGTTCACTAATCATATGTAAGTTACGTTTCATTGTGGTAAAAAATATTATTTTGACTGTGAAATGTAAGCTATATCGGACATGAAGCTTTATGAAAAAATGATGCAAAAATTCTTGAAAAATTTAGACAGTATAGATAGATGTGCACTCAGCAAAGCAACAATTCTTCAGTTACAGAGTGATTTATGGAAATCAGAACGCAAGAAACGCATTACTGCTTCTAATTTTGGAAAACTTTGTAAATTAAGACAAACAACACCTACGGCAAAAACCGTTGCGGCACTATTATGTATGCAGTACATACGTTTCAAGGAAATAGTTCTACATGGTTTGGTTTGCAACATGAAGATACAGCAATTCAGTTAATTTTAATCCGAATGCTCAGTAGGTAGTTGTTAAAAAATCGGGCCTATAATAGTTGATGAAGAATTACTATTTCTTGATGCTTGTTCTCCAGGCGGCTTAGTAGGAAAAACTGCCATTGTTGAAATTAAATGTTCCGAGAAAAGCGGCAATTTGCATCCTATTGAAGCACATTTGAAGGGTAAATTAGAATACTGTGAATGTAGTAATAATAATAAGCTCACAAAATGACAATAATTATTTTTACTAAGTAGAGGGTCTATTGCACATAACCAAAAGAAATATATGCTACTTTGTAGTCTACACTAAAAGTGGAATACATAAGGGGCGTCATTTAGGAGGGTTAGGGTAGGGCAGTTGACCCCCCCTGGAATTACTACTACCAAAAAAAGGTACGTTAAATTTATAAAACTGACAACCACGCCCTTTTTCCAAAAAAAATTTAAGACGTCAACTCAAGATTTGTGCTGTTTATATTAATTAAAATAAATTTTAATAAAAAAAATAAGGGTTTTTACAATTTGTCTATAGCGTTTTTTAAATTTACGTCGGAAATAACCCCGGTTACGCAATATTTATTTGCCAATTTGCATCTTTGTAACAGGGTCATTAAACAGGTACTTTTCTTTTGTCTGTATAATCTCCTTAGAAGTATAATTCCACTACCTGACCGCTGTGGCCCGGGGCATTTACGAAATTTTCGTTGGTACAATTTTTGTACATAAAATTTATATTAAAAAAAAACTTTTGACCAGGATTACAGTTACAACTTAACCGTTGGAAACGATTGTTAAACGAAATATGGTTCTTAAGCACTGTAGAATTTGTCCGTAGAATTTAATTTTCGGATATTGACTGTCGTTTGGAAAATATCTCTTAAAATAGATGAAAGATAAAATAATTTTTTGTTACCTCAAATATTTGTTTTTTTTCAAACAAAATTCTAAGGCAAAATTTCATTATAGTAAGGAATATATTCCCGACCTTAAAATTTTTTCAAGTTTAATTTTAGAGCTGTAATCCTGGTCAAAAGATTGCACTTTTTCCAATTGCATGGTGTGTTGCCTACCCTATGTATAGAGGCGCCTTAACACTAGAGTTTCTCATATGGAACTCGCTACAAGATAGAGTCACATTTAGAGTTTTCTTGGTTACATAGATCTAAATTGCCCATTAGTTCCTTTTGCTCGTAACATTTATGGTAATTAAACGTTGGTAACTTAGTACCACAGTTTTATATTCAGAAGGCGGCAGCAGAATTCCCATTTTCATAATATTTACATTGATTACCTTCTGCACATACATTACGTTATTAGCACCATCCTCACTAGAATTTTGCCTTTACTGAGCATGCCAAACATGGCATTGGCGTGGAATCTACGGGGAAAAAGCCTTTACTCTGCTTTAGAAGTGCGAACTGGCACGGAATGTAAACACGCTTTGGATCATTATGCATTTTCCGTCTTTCCCTTTTAGTAAAAATAATCCTAATTACTAGCTATACATAATTGTTACTGTAAAAAGTCTAACTACTCTATCCTTTAAGAAAATGTAATTCTTGGAGCAAGCTTTTCCATATTTACTATACATCGTGTATACAAATTGGTTCAGGGCGTTTGCAAATAGTATGTGACAAATGGTAGTTATAACTTGATGTCTACTTGAAGGCTACTATGTTCACGGCCCCCACGTTCTATTGTTCACAACTTTATACCCACTATCCAAGTTTGTTTTTAACTCTGACTTTGTGCATAACGGCCACTTCTGGTCTACCTTCAAAATGGCCACTTTTTTACAACGATCTCCTCCTGCCGTGATTATTTCGCCCACTTTTTTCATAACGTGTACTTTTAAAGGTCGGGTAGTACACCCACTTTGTTCATAATGTGCTTCGGTAATTTTCTACAAACGGCTGTTTGTAATGAACACAACCTGGAAATTCCATTTTTTAATTGTTACAAAATTTATATCATTCAAACCTACTTCACTACATTAGAATTATTTAAATTGCCCCAGAGGTTTTTGCAGAATCCCTGAAAAAGTATGTTAAGCCTAGGAAAAAAGATACGGAGAATGAACAATGATAATCTTAGAAACCTTGCATGACAGTCGGTACATAGCCGTGAATTTTTTTATGTTAGGTACTTTGTTCTACGATTTTTCCGCGACCTTCGACTTTTTCCGCAGCATTTTCGCCAGTACTTTGATTTTCAAAATTCCAAATAAAAACCATACAACGCCAACCGAGAAACGAACTATCTTCTTCGTGTTGTTGTATATCGAAGGCGAGTAAATTAATTCCTTTATTTAAAAAAATGGTTTTTCAAAACTTCGTTCATTAGAAACAGTTGCTCGTATGAAGAAAATGACGTAATATATAAACTTTAAAGCAGATGCTACGAACAAAGTGAGCATTGTGAATTGAGAATCTACTCATTTTTTCAACGGTGTTGGCTTTATGAACAAAGTGATCACAAAAGAAGGTGGTATATGGGCATATAGGTATAAATTTTGAAAGTAGGCACTATAAACAAAGAGACCGAACATAGAAAGTGGTTGAGGACATAGTGAGCATTGTGAACACGTCAAATTCCGAGTGGATGTTATGAACAGACCTCGTGACGACCATTAGAATTTTATTATACTTTGACGGGTGCCCTCGCATAATGTATTCTAACCAATAATTTTCAAATAAATTTAATTGTAATTTTTTGTCAAGTTTCACTTTTTTGGATTAGTATTAAATTGCCCCTCTCTTATTATCTAAGGAAAAGATTACAAATTATTGGTTTGAATAAATTACATTTCTTTTATTGGTCCGCAGCTTCTTAAGGGTTGAAAATTTAAAAATTTAAACTGGGGAAAACTGGAAATGTAGGAATATTTTCAAATTTTTACGCTTGGTATTGTGGAAAAAGTGATTATTAACGAGTCAAAGTGCGAGCTTGAAATGTAAAATTTAGAATTTCAAAATGGTTTTTATTTTCTGTTGAGCATAAATTTTCAGACTTACTTTATCCGTTTTTATGAGCAATTTCCTCTAGATCAAGAATTCCTTTACAACAGTTCTTTTTTTTACATTTTTTGAAAATTGTGAAAAACTGTTATTGGGCTTAGGTCTGTTCCTCTAAATGTGGGAGTACACTAGCTTCAACATTATTCGTATGTAACGCGCCTAAAGTCTAACACCAAAGAAGTCCATGACGTTCCATTCTGAAAGTTTAACTAAAATCAATTCAAAAATGCTTGAGAGGCTTTATACTTTGTATATTACAAGATAATTTTCCACACTCGTGTAGATTGTTATTAAAATATTGTATAATTCGTTAGTATAACGCATAATAATGTAAAACTAATGATATGTAAACATTTAACATTTAAAAGGACGTATTAATTTTGAATAAGAAGCTCTTAGGAATGAGTTTTGCTTACTCTCTGTCTATTATTTTCATACATTTTTGTATATCATCTATTAAATTTTTCAGTAACTTTTGCTCCAACATTCTTATAGAGAACGGGTTAATTTTAATTAAATACTAAAAGCAAACGTATTGGATACTTTGTTAGTAGTATGTAAGGGTCCCTACTTGAATTTTGTATAAAAATTCTTTTTCGGCTGGAATGGAATGTCAAATTTCCGAACAATTACACGTCTTGCAATTTAAATTAATAAATATTTGGAATTTCGAAAATCCGGTTTTTGTGCCCAAACATCAATGTTTGGATTAGTTAGCAAAAAACGCTGAGGTAAAATTTATAATCGAATTACGTTTTTGCACACAAAAAACATCTGAATGGCAACATAAAACCTAGTAGCATGTTAGGAGAGTAAGTTTTGTTTGGAAATTGTTTCCTAATTCCAAGAAGTTTATGATGTGATATCTAAAATATTTCATGGTGCATTTTGAAATTATTTAAAGAATTTTCCCAGATTTAGAGGTAATTATAATAATTAGCGAGAAGATAAAATACATAACCGAAGGAATTTACGATTAAAAAGTACAGTTTTTGATTTAAAAAGTTTTGGTTCTACACTAATTTACAAATTAATAAGGTAGGAATAGAAATAATTTACGATTCTCCTAATTGTGTGTAATATTCTATAGCAGTAGTTGAAGTTTTTACAACTTATGAGCTTTAAATTTTATTTGAATTCTCGACAATATACAGAGATCTATTTTAATAGGCTATTAGGATATTGAAATTAAAACAATATAAAATTTAAGAAGCTGCTTGATGTCATAAAGCTATCAGATTATCTCCGGTAACCAAGTAACGTAGACGATGAAACTGCCATAAATATAACTTGTAGTTATTTACAGGCCAGCATAAAATATTTTACAGACCCTCTATAAATTATTGCCGCATTGTAAACGGCAGGTGACTGCCTGAACGCTGCTGGTGAAAGAGCTATGCTGCACTGTGGGGGTCGATCCTTGTACAGAAAATCCCTTAAAATTTAAAATTTCTTTATTTACAACCCTTTCAAATTTCAAGTTCTCTATTGTCTTCTTATCAAAAGAAGTATTACAATTTGTAGGTGAGCGACTTACAGAGTTCACTTCGTCCAAAAACTACATACCTAATATACGCATTTTTCCAATGTGCTCCTTTACAATTAAATGCAATTTTTTACCACATCCAGTTTGCTTTGAATTTGAAAGTTCCACCAAAGAAATGTAAACATGCAAGTTTCTTACACAAAAGCGATCCAGTTTGGTCTTCAACAAAGGGATCTTGCATTCTATTCATTCCAGGCTCACCTGTATACCTGCATCAACATCCTGCGTACCGATAGAATAAGCAAACAACGGCTTTATCAAAACCGAGGTTGCCAGTTTGATACAACCAACCTCGTTGCCACGACTTATACAAAAAATTTAAATACTTACATTTTTCGTATACTTAAACAAGAAATTCTTCTTTAATCGATTATTTTGGTATATGTATATATATATTTAGTGCCGTAATTCTGTTAAAGCCCCTCTATATAAAATGTAAGGGCCCTGTAGCGACCGATTTATATTTTTTCAAGGGAGTATCACTCCTAGTATAGTGTACTTACGGGTCACCCTGAAAGAGATTGCAAAAATGAGCAACGTAAATGGTTACACAATACCTCAGCATGCACCGTTGCATCACAACGAACCCATGATCAGTTCGATCACTTCTGCTCTGATTTACTTTAAGCGTTCTGAGTTGAATTTGCATTACAAAATAAACAACTGTTAGTCCGTTATTCATCACATTTGATGGAATAATCAATTTATTTAATAACAGCCTCTTTTAAAAATGATGCTAGATTATTAAATTTTATAGCTGATGGTTTAAACATTTTGACAGTTGTCTTTAGAAATTTGAAATAGAACCCATCCTTTTGACTTTAAGAGCTTAGATAGTTTTTACGACTTTAATTACATCCCAAAGTAGCTTAGATTGCCAAATTGCTTTCGATTGATTTCCTGGTTAATAAAAAAAAACTTTGAAATCCTCATGATTGCTATATCTTGGATAACCTAATACCAGTCTTATCTAAATTTAATTAAAAGGAAAAAATTCATTAAATTACTTTGAAGATTAAATCGGTGGTGTTAGCTAACAGGATGTGTTACGGCAACGGGTAGCTAAGGTAGGTGATTACGTGTGGAGGCAGCAAGATACGCCTCTCTTCGACCACGTGCCTTTAGACCGCTTTTTATATCGTCTTTATCGTAATTATAGCAATTTTGTTCGTACATAAGCGTGTGTTATTTTATTATTAAGGCTTCCACAATTTTCGACCTGATGGCATTAAATTTATACAAGGACAGAAGAAGCTGCAAGCACCCAATAGCTTCACTCCACTTTTATAAAACCCATACTTATAACTTTTTTATTAAATTAATCCACCTTATAAACGAACTACCTTATTTAAATTTTTCCACGATACATAACGAATTAAACACACATGAAAGTGTTAATAATAAATAAGGTAATTTGCACGCACATCGATGATTCAATAAAATGTCTTTTATCAAACATTCATTCGATAAAACGTAAATGTTAATGTTGCGTAGTTACCCACGTAACACTTGTAATTAATTTTAATATTTTCATTATTAATTCCTTCCAGGATGTTATACGAAACAATCAAATCAAAGTCAATCAATCACGCATTTTTGTATTTTCAGCTTTAATTTTATGCTTATTTAATCCGTTATCAATTGCAGCACATACTATCATCGTTCTTTTTTTTAATAACGCTAATATAGCAATAATTTCAACTAATAAGACTATTTTCTATTGCAATTGTCACAAAGATACCGGCTATGTCATACTTATTTTTGAAAATTAGTTCATTGTATCAATCACATTACGAGATGATTACTAAATAATATTATCTAACTGGAAATTGTCGCTACATTTTAATATATATAGGCATAATTTATATACTACATTATGATATGATTAATGGAGCAATATATTACCATTTCAATATTAACATATTGATATATCTCTTCGAATGTTATGCATTCATTTATGATACTTTTCCTATTTCAACAGATCTCTGTGCCTGTAGTGCCATAATTTGATTGATTAAGAATGACTAGTAACGTTCAGTTTCCGGTTTTTGATACTGTTAGTATGATTGCGGCACTTAAATTTTTAAAGTATGCTAACGGATGTTGCGCCATTTTACGATTTGGAGTAACCAATACCTCATTTAATGCGAGTACGTACGTGATTTACAAATTTGTTCAAGACTTAAATCATTATGCCCTTCTCTTAACGTACAAATTTAGAGAATTCAAGTTGAACTTTATTTATATGGGCTAAATTACATACAAATGATGGGTAAAATAGGTAATTAGGCCCTACACAAAGGACCTAAGAGCTGAAAGTTAAATCATTTTCATGAAAGTGCAAAACAAAATGTGGCTGTTATTTGCCCGATAAGGATGTCATTTGTGACCAATACCTACCTCTATCCCAACATCCTTGGATAGCGTGGGCTTTACATAGAAACAGCCCCAATTTTTTAGGAATGTTTATCGACTATGAGAAGAGATGTTCGAGGGTATACTATTTGTAATACGTTTGTTTAATTTTTAAACTAAGAATTTTGAAAACATATGTAGGCAACTGTAGAATATTACTACGGATTTAAATAAATGTGTTGCCATAAATGTAGTCTCTAAATAGGAATTTTGATTTTTTATACGAACCTAGGTTTGTAACATCTAACCCAAAGTGTAAATAGCAAGTAAATATATTATATTAGGGTGTCAATTTTCAGGTTTGGTGTGTGCAACATATTCCCACTAAAACTTCATCTAAAGACCAATATCGCAATATAGAACTTTAAATATTTAAGCGACTAGGTATGTGAAACCTAATTTTGGCTACCAAAAATGTAGTCATTTGTTAGTAACATTTTTTTTTATATTAAACGTCTGTTCACTTTACATTTTGAAAATATCCTATTTTGATTTCATTATTGAAATTTTCTAGAATTTAAATAAATTATTTGTTAGATCATACTTCGGTATTTAGTTACATATTTCATATTTAAAAATGAATGTGTTTTGTTTTGTAAAAAATTAGAAACGCGTAATGTAAGACAATAATTGACAAAATATGGTAACCAAATCAACAGATTTAAATGGATAAAATATGTCAGAAACACTATAATTCAATTTATAACAAATATAAAATATAACTAAAAGTGAGACAGAGCACAAATATGATTTTATTGTATAAGGCGATTGTTAGTTAGGCATATTGCAAATTAAATAAGATATAAAATTGTCTGCTTCTCACTTTGGTTGATATGAGTACCTATTGTGAAAATATTCATTTTACAATTTCACTGTGCACTTTATAACGATTATAGAAGTTCGCAAAACTCGAACTGACAATTTCTTCATGGTATCTATTTGAGGAACTGGGCAAACGTCTTCTTTTTCTAGTAGGACATTATTTACGATATTGGTTTTTCTCATTCGGCTTAGCCACTATCTGAAGAATGTTATTAGCAAACATGAACATTTGACAGCCATCATTTGTAGAGTCATGACGTCATGAGTAAATAGTAAAGGACCTCAATTAATGTCCTGAGGTACTTCATGCGTTACAGTAAAAAGGCGGTAACAAACAACCACCAATTTTGTTTTCTGTGGTGTAAATCCAATAGTAGTGTTAGTAGTAGTAGTAGTAGTAGTAGTAGTAATAATGACTAGATAGATCCACAAGATTCAAATTATTACAACGTAGTAAGTAGTACTACGCGCAGACTAACACTCACAACGTCACTTGTAATAAAATTAAGAGGCGGTATTGTATAAAATTACATAAGAAGAATGGGAAATATTTCGTTTAACTGGAAAGTGTGATTGGTTGCATACTAATATCTGATTCGATATTACAGGCAGTGTAGGTTAACTTTGCTTCATTCGTCAGATCGTGATCGATTCGTCCGTCTATACATATAATGGCACGTGGCACCTACAGCGCATTAATTTTCTCATTTCTAATTTAAATACGAGTATATTTATTTTTGTGTGCCCAAGTAAATTCCCCAACCACAAGAAGGTTTACACAAGAGCTCTTTCGATAAAATAACATTTAAAACTGTGCTACAAGGCTCTCTCATAATGGCAATTTCTTTATTTTTTAAAAATGCGCTAAAAAGCGAAGATTCGGTTAATTAATAGATCCAGCTCATAATAACACTTAAATGTGATTTTGTTAATTAGTACAACTTTGTCAATGTTCAAAAGTTTAATGCTTTAATTAAATCTAAAAGACAATATAATGAATAATAAATTTGTCTAGCTTGTGGGAATTCGGGAGATTTCGAGGTTAATTAAATTTTTTTTCATCTTCTTTTTTAGTTGTCTATGTATCTATCAAATAGTTAATAAAAATATATGAAAGCGTTGACATAATTAATTTATCATTTATAAAACCTGCGAGATTGTCAGATATGGTATTTATATAGGTATACAGGGTGTCCCAGGTTTAATGATCAGGACTTTGACATTTTGTAGAGAAACACATTTTAAGGTGGGTTGCTCCTAAAAGTCTTTGTTTCTGAGATACAGAGTGCGTCACAATTTTCTAACAAATAAAGGTTTTATTTATTTATTTCCGAACTGTTGAAAATATTCAAACCAACATTGGCACACAAGATACATGGACAGAGCATAAGATCCATGGCAACCATAATTTTTGTATACAGCCAAAATACATTTTTCGTGAAATAAATGACAAAAATCTAGTTTGCGGCCGCACGGTAACAGAAACGAAAAAAGTCTAGAGACATTTTTTGTTCAGAATTGAATGCTCTATCGAAAAGTATATTTCGAATATTTAATTCAGAGCCGTACTCTTTTTATTCATCAAATTAGTAGAACGGATTACCCATATCTCCGCCACTGGTTGATTAAAAAAATGGATATTCTTCAATCTTGTGGCCCTCTGTGCCAATTTTGGTTTGAATTATTGCCACAGTTTGGAAATAAATAAATAAAAACTTTATTTTTTCGAAAACTTTAACGCCCTGTATCTCAGAAACAAAGAATTTTAGGAACTACCTTAAAATGTGTTTTTCTACAATATGTCAAAGTTCTGATCATTAAACCTGGGACACCCTGTATAATTGCGGAAAAGGAAGGTGTATATTGGTATTTCTTTTCGTGTATTAATATTGCGTTTAGTGAAAATTTCATCAGAGGAAACAGAAGATTCTGGATTATGTAGACTGTAGAGTGAACAAAGTCCAGGTGATGTGGTTATAATTTTAGCCATGTCCGCCCAGGATACCTTATATGCATCGTCTCAGTTGGGATATTCACAAAGAATCTGGTGCGCCGTTTCGTCATCTCTGCAACATCCTCTACAATATGGTGAATGTGTTTTTCTAGTTTGCGCATAAAGTATGCTCACGAGCAAGCGCAGGCTCTGTACCTTTCTCAAAGCTCTGTACAGAAATGCGCCAGACTGCAAGATGATGTCCTGAAAACGTCTCTCTCATGACAACATCAAGTTCCATTTGGGCTTTATACTTAGTACTGTAAGTGGAAGAGACAGGTCTGGACCACAAAACACATGCTTTGAGGTCATTCGGCCTAACATTTCGGATTTCCCATTGCCACTTATTCCCGCATGCACTTTCACTTATACGAGGTAAAGGGTTTACAGCTGTGGTGTGTGGTGACACTCGAAGACTAGCCTAGGGCTAATTTTGAAGTGACCTAGTGTCTGAAGGGCAGCCCCATTTCCACTGCAAATTCTGATTACTTCGTTCCCTATGTCATCAAAGAACATTAGCTATTCAACCACCCCTTCGTTTTCAGTTGCAAAGCTACCAGGCCTGCTTTTGCACGTAAAGCTCCAGTGGAGACAGCTCTAGAAGGGATTTAATTGCAACTTTGGGAGTTGCTTGCATTGCATCCCTACACGCAAGCCACGTTAGCCTAGTAAATAGAGGGAGAGGAAGAATAAAAGATCTTGCTGCACTGAAATTAAGAATAATGTCATCATGCTTTGCGGCTGTAAATAGCTAATACTACTTGCATTAATTCTTTATAGCAAATACTTAAGTCTAACCTTTAATAACTCTTTTTCCCTCATGTTATTTTCCATGAGAATGTTTTATAGATTCTGAGAAAACGAAAGACAAATCTCAAACAAACTCACCGTGAGATTGAAGTCTGACCTTTTGTGGTCATTTTCACACTTTACTCATCATTTTCTATCCAGTGGTTACAGAGTAATCTTCAAGTCTTTGAGAGTCTCTGATGAAAATTATTTTTAAGATTATCTACTCTGGAACCACTGGATGGAAAATTATGAGTGAAGTGTGAAAATGATCCCAAAAGGTTTTCTATAAAACATCTAACATGGGGAAAAAGAGAGTTGTTAAAGGTTAGATTTAATAGAAGGGTTAAAACCAGGTAACCAGGATAAATAGTTAATTACCTTGACGTTAATGGCTATCTACATTTGTAAGTTCTTGGATGGAAAATTATTTTAAAAAAAGAAATATTTACATATGAAGTAAGTAGTCCAAATAATATTTATGGCAAATTAAGAACCATTTTGAATTCACTCCATTACATTGGGACAATTGATTAAATACGAGGGGGGACAAGCTATATTATTATTGAGAATGAAGAAATTAAGTAGGCTATGGAAAACAATAAATGTAGCCTCAGCAGGAACAACTCTTTACTTGACATTTGCCGCTTCATTTGCTAATTTATCTTAAATAGCATTTGAAAAAGATAGTTTTAAGTTTCGCAAGTGTAGTGAAAAAATGGAATTAACCCGAGAACATTTTCGCATAATTTATTATTAACTTTAAGGAAGGGGTAAGTGTGTATGACTGCGAAGAAAGTTTGAAATCAACATTTTGCGATCAGGCCTCTTCCTTGGTAACAATTTACAGATGGTACCGGTCCAGTGAGCACTATTAAGCTAGAGGAGCAGAAGACTACCACAGCTAAATGGTACGCCAGACACTGTTTTCCGGAAGAGTTAAATAAAGTGTCAAGGAAGGGAATTATGCTTCACCACGACAATGCTTATTCCAACTCGGCAGTATTTTGGCTTCAAACAAGATTAATGTTATCGAACACCCTCCCTACTCACCGGATCTGGCGACTTTTGGCTGTTTTCTTGGCTTAAAAAGAACTTACGAGGAAGAAGGTTTTTTTCAGAGGAAGAGATCGATGCTGCTATTCGATGTTATTTTAAGAAGAGTATTATTCCTTAAGCTGCTTGGCTTGGAGTATTCAAGGCTTAATTAATTAATTAATTAATTCCTTCCTTCCACTGCTTAAATTCTAAGCAGTGGAAGGAAAGAATGGCAAAGTGCATTATAGAAAAAAGTTACACAGGTTCTTTTATTCTCCTCGTATGTTTAATTTTACACCGCGAGAACAGTTTGATTCATGGCATACTTCTACTATTATACTTCATTAAACTTCAATATAGTTCATTTCACAGGGTAGTTCTAAGTTCCATGTTCGTGGAAGAAATTGAAAGATCCAAAAGGATAAAAAAGTGATATGATGAGTTTTATTCCATAGTTACGCAACGGAAATCTTCACTTATTTAAATTTCTTGTTTTTTACTAGTTTACATTTCGCAATATTATTAGATTTCGAAAGCTCCACCATACCGATCATACTCAATCAAGTTTATAACGTTTTAAAAGGAGAATGTATAATTCCTCTAAAGTTCATTTAAAACATTTGAATATATAATGAATACATGGAACACTTCCAGTGTTTTTTGTATTGTGTTTCAGAGTAGCGTTATATTATGCACTACTGCAATGCAATTCCTTTTATTTATGGATGCTCTCTGGAGGATATCAACGTAAATGATGTAAATTTTTTTTATGTTCGAGTAATGTTTATTTTAACAATAATAAAACTCATTATAACGCAATATCGTAATAAAAAATGTTCATTCCGTTAAGGAAAATAAACGTGAAATGTGATAAAGCGCCAATTAATTAATATTTCTTAATGATATTCATACGATTCGTATATAAAAACTAACTTTGTCTTTTCCGAAGGTGCGAAACCATGAAATAAAAGAGTCGCAAATAAATAAGAGACAATAGGAAATAACAAGAATAACTGAACTGCATTATTTTAAATGCGCGTTAATTATAGTTGTTGAGTATTCTTCAAAAGGTGCCGCTATTTCTCAATTACCCTTGTGAAATTACATAACTTTTTAAGTGGTTGGTTGGTTGGATAATTAACTTTGAATAATTATATTTGGCACTAATTAGAATTTTTCTTTATTACACATGATCGGCCAATAACAATTAAGTTATTTTGTTGCACTTATAGTGTTACATTTTGTAATATAATTACTTATGTGGTAATCCTTTAATTATTTAGGTAATAAATACATTTTTTAATCTGTTTTACTTCCATTTATAGTTTGATTTATAAGCCGCTTGTTTCATAATGACATTTTTTAAGTGAAATCATCATCAATATTCTAATTTAATCTTGGAAAAGTTACGAAAGTTTTTATTTCTTCTACACTCTCTGTTCTCAATTTTCATTTTGCCGCTTTTTGCCGGTTTTTTTTTGTTTCAGGCGCCACGAAACTCTATGATTTATGTCAACAAAATTGATATTCTAATCTTTTCATTCGAAAATTTACATTTCCCGTCAAACATTGTAGAGTATGTATTCGGCGTTAACTATAATAATTCGTTGCGTTAATCAAAGAAACGATAAGTAATAGATAATTTCTGCGGTTTTGTTTAGTTTGAAGTATAAAACAACTGATGTGCGGTACCTACCTTTTTTTTAAATGCAGAAATGCACGTGCAATAAATTTTTGAGGTTATTCAACTAATTCTTAAACTCTTGCTTGTTAGTTTAGTTTTGAGTGCCAAACTGTGTTCTATTTGCGCTATCGAACTGAAGTTGCATTCATTTTACAAATAAATGTTGAAAAAGCGAACATTTCTTTGGTCGTGCTTTAGATTTTGAGATTAATAAGGAAGCGTTCCTAGTTCTGAATTGTGTGTAAATATATTCTTCATAGATTTCATTTGAAATTTAAAGCCATATTTCTTCTCTGTTTGGTGACCATGTGATGTAAATCCTCCTTTTCCCTAGCATCTTTTTGCAGTGCACCGATTTAGGTGTAGGTATACAAGATTGTTAACGCGTAGGTACAAGAGGACTGGAATAATTTTTGGTCAGAGATATGGGCATAAAAAGAACTGGAACATTTTTTTCAAACCTAATTGGCCAATTTCGCGTTTCCAAACTGAATTGAAGCATGAATCAGTATGAATAAACCTTACACTTTAGTCAGTGTGAATAAAAAGAGCAGTTCGGGTTAATATGAATCTGGCACGAGACGGAGCACCATACGGAGAATATCGATTTTAAGTGTTTTAAGTCATTTTTGATTAAAGGATTAGTACTTATCCCAAAGGACGTCTCCAATCAAAATCGGTTTACGAGGCCATAGAATAATCAATCTGGGCCATAACCCCCAATTTAAAAAAAGACCACAACGCTTGATCTAACAACTTGACCGGAACTTTCCAATATGATGTTATTATTTATAGTGGTCATTACAAAACAAAAAGCTTCAGGAAATTAAAAGGGTCGGTAACCCAAGATCTTATATTTAGTAGCAAACAATTTTAATATTAGTAGGAGATACGTTATTAGAAATATATACCCTCATCTGTTATTTGACGATGACAAAGATTATAAGATAGATAATATATAGGTCGATAAATTGCAAATAGGTTGCCTAGCTAAATCGGGGCCCGATGCTGTTTAATCCGCTTTCCTTCAGAAGAATGCTCTGCATCCCTGTCTTTCACATGGAATGGCGCGCGCAACGCTCTCTGTCACTACCATCACATTCCTGGTTGCCTAGATTTTACATATACCCTGTTCAAGTGACCAGCCGTTGCACGTCATTATTCGTGTACCAATGCTATAATTATAATTTACTAAGCAACTTTAATAAAATTTACATTAAAGCCAAAATGTCATCGTAAGTACAGTTGGTATTAAAAGTCATTAATCGTGTAGGGTTAGCGACCATATTTTATCCTTGTCGCACACTTTGCAGTTCGTACTTACAACTTAAAACGTAGTGCGAATATAAACTCATAAAATATCTCGATGTTGTCACGTCAAGTTTTGTTTACTTTGTTAAATTCACGGGTACGCACTTAAGCTATTTTTTTTTAAATTGCCTTACTAAAAACAGTACTTATCAGTACTCTTATATTGTTTATGTCTACATTAGTTGTTGTATTTTATTATTACATAGGTATACAGTATCTATTTGTTCCTAACCTAAAAACGTCAGTCTGACAACACGTACATTTGACAACGCTGATTACACGTCATTGTTTTAGTAAGTTTTAAGCTATGACGTGCAACGGCTGGTGACTTGAACAGGGTATATTATCTTTTCAGCGCGAGCGTGGAGAGTGACAGAGAGCGCCGCGCCCGCCATTCCATGTAGTAGACAGGAATGCAGAGCATTCTTCTGAAAGAAAGCGGATTTAACAGCATCGGGCCCCGATTTAGCTAGGCAACCCATTTGCAATTTATCGACCTATATATTATTATCTAACTTATAATCTTTGTCATCGTCAAATAACAGATGAGGGTATATATTTCTAATAACGCATCTTAGACTATATGTAGTTCATAGAGATCTCAAAAAGTAATGTGTGGAAAATATGGGGAAAACATAAAAAAGTGTAGCAAAAATTGAAACCAGCTTGACACAGCGTTTAAACCTATTTTCTTCTTATCTGAAGACTACCGCCCCATTTATTGACATTAATTCATCAATATTTACAATAATACTTGGACATTTAGGGAAGTGGGTGATAGTACTCGTGAAATAAGACAGAGATGGTCATAAAATTTGGTTACTAAAGATTTTTGCATTTTTTTCCTATATTTTCCAAGATAATTATTTGTTAATTTTGGTATACGTTATTTGCTGTAAAATATCAAAAATGTTTGCCTCTGCGTATAGGGTGTTACAATTTTTGCGTCACCAATCCTTTTACCTTCTTGAAGGTTTTATGAGGCAAGTTGTGGTTGATGTTGACTTTGTAGTCAAATACATTGTTGGTGATTGCCTTCACTATGGCTTCATAAAGCAATTTTTAGTAGGACAAAGCAAGTTTTTTGAACAACTTGGGTTTTGCTACCAAAATTAGAATTGGTTGTGATCAAATTGGGGACCGGCGGCGTCGCGGCCAGAATCCAAGTTTGGGAGTTTGGTTAAGTATAAAGTTAATTGCTACCCGGAGGAAGTTAGCCATAACTTTCCATCCATAAATTTTCGTGTGCTGAACTTTGAAATTAAATTATTTCCTTTAAACTATTTCTTTAGAAAAATTAACGAAAAAAAAGATATACTTTTTTAATTATCGTGAACGCGCGTATAATCTATGGATGGAAAGTTCCCCTGGCTAAGGCCTCCTTTAGTAGGATAATCACTATTGAATGGGCGGTAAATAAGCGATTTCTAGTTGAAAATGAGCATTAACACCTTATGTAGCGTTTAAAACTTATACCTGATCTTCCCCCATTAATTAGTGTGTATAGGTACGTACTTTTACTATGTAAAATCAATAAAAGTTATTAATATTCAATTGCTTATATAAATTTCCATCGAGAATATTATTTTTTCATTGGAATTTTCTAATGTAGGTACTGCGAAAAATGATTCACTAAATAAATAGCTCTTTTAAAAAATCAGCAAAACATGTCAACTTTAGTTGCCAGGGGAACATCTTTAGAGACATAAAAACTACCCTCATGCCTTTGTGCACTGGACACAGAAATGCAAACTCTTGAATGAGACTATGGGTCGATGGGGGTGCAGGAAAACGATAAGGCATTGTGTGTCAAAAACGTAACTTTTCTTTGGAAAGAAGGTGATGAAGCAACTAATTAATTATTTAATAATGCTAGTGTGAACCTGTAACATAAGGACCTACCTATATTAGGTACGTTTTTCTCGAAAATAAAAATAGAAACCTACAGAAATCTACACTAAGTTTCAATGATCCTTATGCAGAGGGAGACAAACACAAAGAAAATTTGTGTCACAGATTATTTTCCTTCAAACTGAAGTGTTGGTAGTTTGAGTGTTCTGTCATCAGAGTGAAGAATAATCATGTGCATTCTGTAAGTTACTGAAAACACCAAAAATCACAATAAAAATTTATCAAATCAAATGCGTTTGGATAACTTCGACAGTAGGTACATTTGTATTGTGATTTTTTGGTGTTTTTAGTATTGTGTAATTCAACGGAACAGGTGTTTGTCGTCCCTTTCTGTGATATTCTATACTTTTTTCTCACTTTCTTATTATTTTTTCCATAAATGAACCCCCCTTTATTGTAAATTACCGAAATGAGTAGAATCCAATACAGTTTGGACGATTGAAGTACTTTTTGCCTTCTTCTTTGGTTTTATGCGGGACCCCGCCCTCCTTTATGTCTTTTCTAATAAATCATCTTGTACGATTGATTAATCCTCCTTTCAAATTATTCCCTTAAAATCACTCTCGATCATTTTAGACCGGTAGATGATTGTACAGTTTTCATTAATTGGCCCTTCGTGTTGCAGTTTAGTTTACGGTAATCTTACAGAAACAGGCTTGGTGGTTAAAAGATCGAAAATTGTTAAGTAATCACTCGTTCAATTGCCTAAATAAGAAAATTGGTATCTCAATTTCAAGTCCGTGATGAAATATGACGATGAATTAAATTAATAGTAATAATGCACATTTTTGAAACTTTAGTAACGTTCGTATTTTTATATTGTTTTATTGGGCAATTTATGAATTTTTAATTCCTTTCAAAAATGGAGTTTAATAAACGAAAAGTAATAAAGAAAACTTAACTGAGCTATCAAGCAATTAAAATTCATAATATGTATACGATTCCTTATAAGATAATGCGAAAATGAGTGTTAGATATGTATCAAGTATGCATAACATAATTTTGAAATTAATGAATATTTCGTATTGTTTCAGATAAGACAAGAAAAACCTTATTATATAGCAGACCCAGAAGTAGATTCATTGGTGAGTAATAGCTATTTTAAGCTTAAAATTAAGTTGTATATTTAAAAGTTCCTTAATGAATTCGCATGTCCATCAAATTATTTGAATGAATTTCCATTGAACACGCAGGTGCGAGGGTGTTGGTTTTTCCTTAGCCGCGCCATTAAAACCGCATTCGAAATTTGTTTTCGTGTTTTGAAATGCACATACGGATTAATGATAAGCAAAAGGTTTCGTGCATAAAAATGCGTCTTACTATATTTTATTGTCAATAAAGTTGCAGGATACAGAAGTATTTAAAAAAAATTATACTAATAAATCTTCACCAAATTTCAAAGTATATTCCCCCTTTAACAGTCAACTCAAATTTCTACAATATCATTCCTTAATTTAATTACAAAAATAATACCAACCCTTCCTGTATTAAAAATAATTTGAGCTGCGGGTGTAATGAGAGTATGATGGTCTCTTCGGGAGGGAACTTCTAATAAATCAGCCCGCCACCGAAGCGGGACTCATGTGATCACTGTGCGTTTATTACATTATTGTTGCCAACGAAGAGGGTCTGAAATAAAATAAATTTTAGCGTAATTCTTCTTTCTAACAAAGTTCTTTTTTCTACGATTGACTTGAAAAATGAAATTAATATTAAATCACAAATTAGCTGTAGATAATTTAAACATAAATTCAGATTAATAATGACCAGTACAATATTCTAAAAGCTTTTTCTTCAAGCTTATTAACGATTTGGACGAACTTTCTGCACTGCATTGCGTTTTTCATAGAGTGCATAATCCCATTTGCATTATTGGAATATGGTATTGTAGGAATAAAAAATCACTATTTTATGTTTATACTAATTATAGAATTATTATAGTTCTTTGTAAAATTGTAATGAGCGCTTATCTACACATTGAATCTTAATACTGCCATTAACAATGTAATTACCGATTCCTGCACGGTCATTATTATTCTTCTTTTTCATTCTTTTTTCTTCATTGGTTATTAGATAATCGAAATTTAGTTTGTTAAAGTTTGACTTTACTATCCTAAGCACCTTAGTAGGTATTACCTATTCATACAGATGCACAAATTTTTTTAAATTTGTTATATACCAAATTAACAGACGTCTTAAAAAAAATTGGAAATCCCAGTTTTGTATAATTATTTGAAACAATTATGATTTTTACCTAATTTGAAACCGTAAAGGTATAAATAATAAATGTGCGGTCAGGCATCCCAATTATCCTGCTGTTATTAATAATTATAGTGAAATTCTCATCTTTATATCCCTTTTAATATTAATAATTGCTCATTAAGATATAATTATCTATACTTTTTCTGTTTTAATTGTTCGATCCGTTATGCGAAATTTAATCTTGTCTCTTATGAGTTAATGAAATTGGGCTAAATACAAAATCGCAGCATTTTGGCAGTTGGATTAAGGAAATATAATGCTATTATTACAATTACGGTTTTCGTTAAAAAGTTTGCACAATACGAGAATTTTGTACAAATTTGTTTTGGAGTAGCAGTACGCACGTCTAAGGACCAATAATGACATACGTAGATGGCACCAAATGTCTCTTGACAACTGTCCAAATTGACATTATCTTTTAAAAAATATAAATAAAATGGACTTATTTTATTTAATTTGGGAAAATTTTCGAGGAAAAAGTTTCTTAATATTTTCTTAATAAAACTACTTAATATTTCAACAATCAATTAAATGTTAGTCTAGTTGAAACATAAACATTTTCACTTGCTATGCTCTAATTAGTAATTTTTAAGGAATTAAATATTTTAACATGAACAACTGAAGAACTGCAGCTTGCTTAATGTGAAAATCCAAAATAACCCAAAAGTGCTCCTGAATAAACTTATTTTTTTAAAATAAAATTTAATTTGCCTTAAAAATTGCTTTACTTTAAACAAATACGTTAATTTCCAAAATTCTGTCAAATAAATTCGGTTTTTTCTACTATTTGGGAGAAAATGTCAATGTGAATACATACATTTTTATTCATTTATTATTATATGTATTTAAATCTAAAAATATTTTTTGTAACCAAGAGGTGGTATTATGAAGGTATTAAAACTCGATGGACGATATTTTGAAAATTAAGGTTTTATGTAAATTGATATAAAAGGAATTATTTTTTGAAAACAGAATTCTCCAGGAATTTCATTCTGCTATTCCACAAAACTTGTAAAAAATATACATACATAAGATAATCTAAACACTAAATCATGAAAACATTTGGCAGAAGGCAAAGGATAAGGATTATTGTTATTGTGTTTATATGACATACATTACACTAGTTTGTTCATGTACGACATTATGAATGAACTCAAAAATCTAATTATAGAATCATAATGTGACTAAAACGTATAAATTTTAGTATCGTGTATAATTCAACTAAGAACAACGATTTATGACTGGCCTTCTGAGGTCACCTATTGTTTTGTAATCAGTAATCGAAGTGGCCAAACTCATGTAATTCTCTATAGAATACTTAATACTTTGAAATTTAATTTTATTTATTTAATTATAAAAAAACTAAAAATTTTTTTTAAATAATATTAATAAGCCAGATCAACCCATCAAAAGTGAAGTTCCTGTGTATTTTTAGAAAATAGAAATTATTAAAAAATTAATTTTGAGTTCTACAACTTACAAGCTTTTAACAACTCCTTATATAACCCCTACTACCCTCCCTAGAAATACACCATACAATTAAGACAAATATATTTTGTTACTTAAAGCATACGTATAACTAATAACTAAATACAATTTGAATTTTTAAATAATATTCTACATGCATCAATACCGATAGAAAATAATTTAATTAATTAGTATAAAAATGATGTAATAATAATAATAGTAAATAGTAAACATTTAAATTAAAATAAAATACTCGATAGACAGCTTACTTCTTTCTTAATCTCCTATGTTGTAGTTTTTAAATTTTAGCCACTTCGATCGCTGTAAGTTTTTAAATGGTAGGTAATACATATTCGTATATTAAAAACGAATTGTGTACGTTACAGCAGGACGCGACGCCATCTCAATAGTAATACTATCCATTGTAAATCTTCTGCTGCAAAAAATGGACTAAAATCAAATCATATTTAATAAAAAATCTCTAAAAAATTATAGCTACTGTTAGTACTTATAGGTATAGGATACAAAATATAAAAATGATGACAGATGTATTTATTACGGAAAGAATTCTAAGAAATTAAATCAAATATTTAACTGTTCTTTGAATTAAGTTGGTACAAACGAAAGTAGTGAGTAAGTAATAAATTTTAGGAGAAATCTGAAATTATATTTGAAAAAAAAAATGGTATTAGAAATCAAGCTTACACTCAAATTATAAAATTATAAGAAATTAAATAAATCTTACTATTATTTATAGATATGTGTTTATTGTATATCACAAACATTACTATATTTGAGCACTTGAATTTTAGATTGGAGAGTGGAGAGTTTAAAACAAATTTCAAAGTTAAAAATACTGGGAAATACAGTAGTTATTTTTATGCTTGTAATATCATTGTATTCTCGCCTCTTAGCCGTTCAAAAATATTTACATAAAGTCATATGGTAGAAATGGCACCATGAATATTAAAAAAAGTTAGTAAGACATTAAGTGTATTTCGGTTGTATTATAAGCAAAAATGCCAATATCCAATGGAGAAGCGTTTGATATGCTTACCGCATATTTTGAATGCATGAAAACTGCAACTTTCAGGGCCACAGAAATTTTGAAAGAAATTAAAGTTTTTATTGCATACTTATTTATTTTAAGCGTACGATTTATTTATACCTCAAATTATCTGTTATATTACAGTTCATATACCAAATTTTTGTTCGTTTTTTTTTCAAATTTAATTGGCACCTGTGGTACGAATTTTTGTTATAGATTTTTACACGAATGCAAATGAGATCTACTTTAACTCTGTGTTAAAGTTTGAATAGTAAATTTTTTATTGAGATCTCAACTCAAGTTCACCGAAAATACACTGTTACAAAATGTAACCGTCATTATACGCTTAACATGTATCTTCATTTCGTCGTCTTCAGTCCATATTGCTTCTTGGATTTTCTCTAGCTTCTTCTTCTATCTGATATAACTCACTCTAAACTTTCCTTGTCTAGCAATTTTCGATTATTCCTTTTACATGGCCGAACCAGGCCAGCTATTTCCATGTGCATCTTAATAGTTTCATTTTTTATATGTTCGAGTAGTAATTTTTCACGGCTTTATTTCAAAAAGTGCATCTTTATACAATATTTCCTCTTCTTGTCTGTTTGTTGAATATGTCTCCGTGATTTTTACAATGGTTTATTACGATAATGTGTCTTCTCTACAGTGGTAGAATATTTGCTACTATGATGTATATAACATGATTTATCCATATTACTAATCTGTGTTAACGTATTGTATTTGTATTGGTTTTACTCTTTACTTTACAATGCAAATAAACAGCCAAACTTACAATGTTCTGATAGACTTGGAAGAATCAATAGAGCCCAAGGCTGCGACAAAACTAATTTAATAAAGTAAATGATCTAATACTTTTTACTGATTTAGATTTGTTTTTGACAGATAGAAAATTCGAAATTTGGGGGAATTAAAATGACATCTGCATTTTGTTTCAAATGAAAATTCGACTCCAACAGCTTGACCGTTTCTTTGATACTTTTGACATTTTTGTTTAATGAGCAAATTATTATTATTATTGAGGCAATACGAACGCGCAACTTGACACTTCCACTTACTCAATGAGACGTGAAACTGGCGAAAGTATTAAAAATTAGATTCGCTATTTTATATTGAAAAATCTCAATATTTATGTTCGAACAGTATTTTGTTGATCCCGTTGACATGAAATCAGTTAGCAAAGCATAAAAAATTAGTAAAAGGAATCCATTAATTATGCGGTATAAAAATTATACAAACATAATATTCGATGGCATAGCTGCATATGCGGAGGTATAGGTACATTAATTATTTTTTTTACTTAATATTAAACTAAATTAAAAGTTAATAAATTTGGGTAATGCCAAATGGTTTCGGCTAATAACATAGCAAGAAGCATGGAAGGCAATGTACCCAACCTAATAATAATCCGGTAGCGAGTACTAGTCATCACCTACATTAATTTGGTCGATCGCTTGGCGTAAATTGAAACCCAGTTACAGAACTCCATCAAGATATTAATCTCCCGGCATATAATTAAAATATTTAATAGCACGTTACTTGTACTTAGCTCGCAAGTAATTAGCATATGATAATGTTACGCGGCTCAATGCCGCAATTAATACAACGTTTCAATTAATCGGCGGCGTTGGGCGCGGGAAACGTTACACTGTACACTCCAAATTCAACTACCCCGCTTGAATATTTATTATGGAATTTAAAATTCATATTCCTACTTTTGTTACTTACAAGTTTAATACCTTTAATGTATCTGTGTAAATATAAATTAATAAAAAGTAGTACCGCGAGAGTTCGTTGGGATAATATACTTAAACCACACACACCACAATTTGTGTCTTTATTGATTTCGATTTTTAGAATATCCAAATTGCTAACGCGCAGGGAAAGATTAGGTTAAAAGAAATTAGAAACGCCGTTCTGTCCTTGGAGAATGGAGAAAATAAGTAACACTAGCCGACCGTAAAATCGAGCTTAATTTGTAGGTATTGGAAATTCATAATACAATAGCAATGTCGATCCTTTGCTTCATATTATTTTCTCTTATAGCGTTAACGCGATCGACACGGACAACCAAACTACCACACGCAACAAATCTAATTTTTAATAGCTTGAACAGTCGTCAACTAGGGGTTATGGGTACATTTATTTGACCCTTGACCTGCCACGGCAACTTACGGGTGGTCCCCGTGAATGCCGATTTGTATAATAGCAAATAAGGTTTTCACTTTTGTCACCTGAGCACTGTAATAACTGTGAAATTGCGAAATGATGTAAATATCTTTTTATAGTAAACAATATAAGGCGAGAACTACTTAGAAAAATATTACTTTTCATTATTTACACTTTCGTTTCTTTTTCTATACGAGGGTTGCCCAATAAAACTTGAAACTTAACACCTTCACTTCAGTAATTTATGGATGAACTCTTTTGAAATCTAATTCTTGAAGCTAATGAAGAATGTGCCAAAAATAAAAATAATAGATGACGTTGATAACGTACATATTTCATTCCTTAAATAGCTTACACACTCACGTTTCCACCTAAAAATACTCCTGATTTACTTCGAGGCGGAATTTTGACAAATGTAAAGATATGATTTAATAACATGTGTTTCTTCTGCCCCATCAATAACAAACATTCTTAGTGCCAAAATCAACAATGGAGAAAGAAGAACGTTACCTTACTATCTGAGACGCATAACAGTACGATATTCAACTTTTTCGTGCAATTTGCATAAGTAACTAATTAATGTCTACATACGTGGTACTGTTTATACACCTAATTAAGGTTATATTACTGATTTAACATTCAGATAAACTAAAACTAAATCCAAATTATAATTTAATTAATTTATATAAATTGTTTATAAGGTAGACAAATTTATTCCAACAAAAAATAAAAAGATTTATCGATGCGTAATTTCATAAAATGGCCATTAATTAAATTTTGTTTTAACTATTTCATAAATTAAATGAAGTATATGAATATCAAATTTATTTTACTATAGTATTTTCTATTTTGATTTTATAAATGCTAGTAAAACTCCACACGCCCTCATTTGGTAGTCATTTATAATAACTGTAAACAATTTCCGAATAGCTAGCAGTAGATTTTCACAGTAACCTTAAATTATTAATGATTAATATGCAAGAAAATGTCCTCCATAATTCTGTCAATTGTTAACCTTTAGAAGACATTTAAAAATTACCATTACAGTTGTATGCAATTTGCCAATAGTTTCTACATTATTGTTGTCTATTTAGGCTAAACACGATATATGTGTATGTAAACGTTTATAACTACAGCTGGAATGGGCTAACCCATTTTTACGTTGTACGTGATGTTATTAGCAACAACTTAACGTTGAATGAAGGTGAAAACATTTATAAAAGTCGTATATGGTTAAATTTTGATTGTAAACAGGGTTTGTACATTTTTCAATAAAAAAAACTATAGTACCTGCTCACGTTTGTTGCATACACGATGTTTAATCGTTAATAACCGGTGTCCAAATAAGAACGTTCAATAAGTTGAAACTGTTGTAGTATACGGTAAAAAATCTAAACATGTAAATTTGTGTTCACTTAAAGAAATTTTTATAAATACTGTCTAATTTCATTTACTTCAGGTCAGGTCAAAGGCATTTCTGGCTTATTGGCACAGAAAGAAAAGTCGCACAGCCTTCGTTATATGGTCACCAAGTGAAATGGCACAGTTTGATAACTTGTGTATTACGTTACGCGGTTATGCTGGAAATATTGACTACAGTACAACTGTTATTCTGTTGTTAAAAATTCAATAAAATTTGTATAGCAGAAAGCATGCAGGCAATAAAGTGATGATGTCAGAGCGGAGGCTCCCACGGCTAGAGTCAGTAAGATAAAAACGATTTCCGGGGTAGGACCGTGTCAAAGTTGAAAAAATTAATGATGAATCCCCTTACGTAAGTGGGCGAAACGTGGACTTTTTCAACTTGGCATGGTTGATGGTCCTACTCCCGAACTCGTCTTTATGTTAATGAAGTGATGATGTTTTTAATAAGCAATGTGTAATGCCTGTGCTTTTCCGCATTGCTTTATACAATAGCTCATAACAAAATAACAGCACTCTAGCAAACGATCGATGTCGACTAGTCAAGATTAGCTTCATTTTCTAAAATGTATAATTCCATTACACAAACAGGCCATATCGAAACTCGTGCAGAATGCGTGTCTCTCGTCAGAGGATTCTTTGTTGACAAGATCAGTGGATATTCGTGATTTTCTTCTATTTTATTCGTTTTATGTTTCGTCTATTTACGTTGTTGCTTTCAAGAATCCAATTGGCCCACTGTATGAGGCTTCTTGAAATGGAAATGTGCTGCTGTTCTGAGGGATACCGTAGCAATATTCTTTATTAACCCAACAGGAAGTACACATAAGTAGTTCTTTTCGTGACCGAATTTTGCATAATTGTAAAATGCTTCGCCTACTAAAAGTTTCTTGAAGTCTTCTCATTTTGCAATGTGCTATATAACGCACATTGATCTTTTGTAGTTGGAGTAAAGATTTTCTAATATTTAAGGCAAATTCGTTTAAAAATTCACCAGAATTGGGTTATCATTGATTAATGGGGAGAAACACCCTTAAGTGGATGAATTTTTTAATTGCCATTGTAATTAAAACATCAAAACGTGCTCAATACTTGTCGCTGCCACGATTTCCAACTCACCAAAGACATATTCTACGTGATGGTGGTCATCAGATTGATGCAAAAATATAATAATATTAAGGAGGTAAATGTAGTAATGAGAACAGCAACGGGCGTACATAATTTTCGTGGGAGTTTATGTAGCTTGGAACACAACAAAAAGCTCGACATTTTTTTCAAATAAGTACCTCTAATCCAGTGAAAATAGTTGCAAGTTAATGGTAATTTTTCTCACTGTCGATAAGAAACCGATTTTTATTTATCATTTTTGGATGTCGAGATCGCATTTTTGTCTGCGATTGCCTCTTTAAATAGTTTCAAAAACGAATTTCTCACTTGATTTTGAATTATTATTAGGACGAAAAAAATAGTGTCATACGATTCATTGTGGATGATGCTTTTGCACTACAAGCGGAAGTCTTAAACCCTATCCTTGATCACATAAAAAAAAATAACAAAAGAAGCTACTTCAAGAAACATTGATACTCCAATCGGAAGTTTAGATGATTAATGAGAGCAAACTCAGATGTCGTATCGTATATTTTGTGACATCATGTCTGCCAGTGCTAGAAGCTCGAATTGAGTGTATCATTAAAAAATTTCCTCATTTATATGTATTTCACAATGAATAAGCATTCCACGTTCCACAGTTCTTGCCTACATGCCTACCAAGTTTCCTTGGATACAAAGTTATTCATTACAAATCTTAAACTCTTGAAATGAAGGCAATGAAATCTGTAAAATTCATAGCGAATCTGTGGATCGAGTAATCTCAGGTCAAAGGCTCGGCCAACGGCCAAGGTGAACAATTCTTAAATGAATACCTACGAATTGGTTCGTTAGCACGTTAGAACTACCTCAACTTAAATTTTTCTTTTTGCTTTTAGAATCTTCTTCATACGTTATCATCATCATCATCATTGAGTGCTCTGTTTATCGTGAGTCTCGTGAACCCTTCCCCTATTAGCTTTCTTTTCTTGTTGATCTCCACCTATCGTAGCCCATCTTCTACGTTAAACAAAACTACCAAACATATTTATTAAATAGAACGCGTTTCAACAGCGAAGCTGTCATCAACGAACAACTCTTTTTAACAATATTCATTACTGTTCACGTTTTATACCATCGTAGTCCGTAATTGTTTTGCTATAAGCTTTCGTAACCATTTCTGCTCTCAGCATCATCATCTTATCGTGGCTTCTTTAGTTTACTGTCATCTTCTCTCACCCATACTTCCATGTCTCTCTCATTCTCACCTTTAGTTTTTTATTAACTGTTAATCCATACACATCTTCAAGTTTCTCAGATTCGCCTCTTCAATCCATACTTTTTGGATTCGATTCGTTTATCCAGAATTCGCTGTCGCATGCGCATAATAATGATATGACCTAAATAACACCTTATACCGGGTGAATAAGACCACCCGTATCAGTAGTTTATTTAAGGAATGGTGAGTCGTAGAGAGGTAGGGTAAAAAAAGTGATTATAAAAGTCACAATAAAGAATCGAATGGTGATATTATTATTTCTCGGAAAAATCAGCATTCCTCCAGAATGTCTCGAACTCCAAAATTTTAAATGGCACCATAAGTCGAAGAATGTATTGTTCTTCCCTTTCAAGAAGTACTTAGAGCCACTGATAGTGTACCAAGAAGAGCTCAACAGTGCTTAGCAGTAAATGGAAGACATTTTGAACACATGTAACATTGGTAACTAGATTTTAAAAGTCGACTTTTCAATTTTGTTTATTAACAATGAGTTTCAAATTTAATAACTTTAATCGAATATTACTTAAAAGGGGTGACCGTAATAAAATAATTTTTCCTATAAAACTTCCTTCTTTTTTAACAATCTATTAAACAATACCTTTTTCGCTTATGGTGCCATTTAAAATTTTGGAGTTCGAGGCATTCTGGAGGAAGGCTGACTTTTCCGAGAAATAATAATATCACCATTCGATTCTTTATTATGGCTTTTATAATCACTTTTTTTACCCTACCTCTCTACGACTCACCGTTCTTTAAATAAACTACTGATACGGGTGGTTCTCATTCACCCGGCATAACACGAATTACTAATTATTACAAAGTCATGTCATAAGATTGGTTAATAGAACATTCTTGTGAATTAACAGGAAATGGTTAAACTCATCACTCAATCAGAATCACTTTTCAGTTGCAGATTCCCTCGTTTTCCCTAAATAGCACCTGTTTTATAACCTCATATATTGGTTTAACGGCCTTACGGTTCTTCGTGCCTTGGCATCTCATGGCAGAAGCTACTTCCTCTTTTAATAGTAGGGGAGCCGGAGATGCTAAATCGGCAGTTACTAAAGCGTCATGGGGACCTATTGCATTGTGAAGATTAGGTCCGAAAACGAAAAAAAGTTTATGTTACGTTTGCCATTTTTGTGGGGCGGAGAGCGTGGACACATTTTCAAAAATGTAAAAAAAAACAGTCACATGGAAATACTCGAGCGCGTCAGACATTCATAGTGTATACGCACTATGACTTTCTGATAACCGAGAGATATTAATCTGACGATTAGTCAGTGGCGGGTGGCCGTAAAAAGGGGCTCCAAAAAAAAAAAAAAAGTTATTCGAGCGCGTCAGATATTCAGAGCGAATGTTAAGTGAACTCAAAAAAATGTCCTATTCAAATGACTGACGATTTGGACGCGACCAACAGTCATGACCGATTTTTGAAAATGTAAAAAAAAACGTGACCTTGAAATACTCGAGCGCGTCAGATTTTTATACAGACGGTTCAGCTTGATGTCCTAGTCGTCCTAAATGATAATCTGACAATTATATGAAGGAATACTGTTAATCTGACAATTTGAAAAAAAAATTTCTTTTTTTCCGTTTTTTTTTTTAATTTCTGGATGTAATAAAAACAATATATATGGAAAATTCTATTATTATTTTATTGATAAAATATTAAAAAACAATTTTCAAAATATGTATGTTAATCTTCATCGTCACTGGATTCCTCTTCGAAGTTTCGTTCCATTTCATCAATTTCCTCGTCATCTCGTGTTTCTGCAAGCAGGAATGGTTATGTTATGATAGTTTACAATCTTTTACTTATTTTAAGAAGGAAAGAGAGGCGCGGAGTGGAAAATACCCAGTCACACACAGTTCTCAGCCATGATTTGTATCATGGTTCTCAGCAGCTGTACGCTCTACGCTTTATTGATTGTTTTAGCTACATTGCCCCATGAAAATCGTCAGATTATATTATTTCCGTAATCCCTACAGGTTTTCCTTCAAAATAAAAAAAAATGCAATCGCGCTCGAATATTTCGAGGTGACGTTTTTTTTTTACAACTTTGTGACGGCCATTTTCTTATGCCAGGTTCAAATCGTCAGATTATTGAAATATATACCGTTCTGCATGTACTTAACTTACCTTGTCTTAATCTGACGCGCTCGAGTTTTTTTGAGGATCGATTTTTTTTTACTAATCTGATCGGGTGCCCTCAACGCACGCCCCTATATTAAGGGTTCATATATGGTAGGGGTACATTACAGGGTGCAAGGTTTCTCCCCATATGATTTTCTGATGCGCTCGAGTAACGCGCAAAATCCCCGCTTGGGCTCCCCTACTATAATATATTTATCCGTGTTTACCAGTCTTTCTAATTTACTTTGACTCTTTATAATTTTTGAATGCATTTTTTTCATCAACCTAGCACTCCTCTTTCATTCTTAAGCACCGTGCTTTCCATTCAATTGAGATTTTTAATGTTATGGTGTCGTGCATTAGAAATTTCTTAAGCCTTGTCCATACTTGGATACAAAGTCGAGCGATTGCTCGAGAGGGACCTCGTTTTGGTTGCAATTTACTTTCAACGCTGAAATTAAAAGACTCCATGGGTTTCCGAAACTTTACCCGTTTGACCCCAAGTGATTTGGAAGAATTACTCCAGCTTTTAGGTAGAACGATTGAGAAAAGAGAAAGTAAATGGAAAGATAAGCGTTCACCACGGCTCACAATACGTCCACACTACGAAATATTGCGCAACATTGTCTAACAATTGTCTCGTCTCCCAAATGGGAGACCAATGTTCCGCGATTTTGTTCCAAAAACGTGTCTGTGGACGCGAATTTGTCTCTCTATTGTCTTTAGACAATCGCTCGATTATATTTAGACATTGTCTAGATCAGGGGTGGCCAACCCGCGGCCCGCGGGCCGCATGCGGCCCGCCTTGAACATTGTTGCGGCCCGCAAGATTCATCACACTTTTACAATAGTACATTGTGTATCGAGTAGGAAAAGCGTAACATTCCCGGGCGATGTGAAGAGTCGGGGAATGTTGCTTTTCCTACGAGGTACACATACTATTTTTCCGCCGATCGTTAAAAAACAGACTAAAAACATGGAAATTCTGAGAATTATTTTATGAAGAAAAGAATAAGCGATGCCTTGAAAATATAACGAACGTCGGTATCCATGGAGAAGTACATTTCTTTACAGTACAGAAATGAATCTTTAGAGTACAGAAATGAATATTTCCTTACAGTAATCGTTGGCTGCCTAGCAACGACTATATGCACCGGAATCTTGTCCTTTTCCTTTCAAAATTCTGTCAGAAATGTCACAATTTTTGAACGATCGGCGGAAAAATATATTTATTTCATAATGGCCAAAACCAATGTATTATAAAATATATGCATCCATAATAATAATAATAACAAATAACCTTATAATTGATGCATTTAATCACATCAAAGCATTTCGGAAGAAATTGTTGTTATTTGAATCACAATTGAATAACGCTCACCACTTTCCATTGTTGAAAGAATTTAAGAAATCAAACTGTAACAATTACATCAAATATGCAAAAGAAATAAGAAAACTTACTGCTGCTTTTGAAAATCGATACAGTAATTTAGAGTACACATTTTTCAAACATTAGAATCAAAAATAGATTTTTATAACAATTACGTCACAAATGAGAAATTTCCCAATTAGAGAAATATGGCACAAAAAGTTGTTAGCGCTTTTGGCTCAACTTACACCTGCGAAGCATTTTTTTCAAAAATGAAATTCACCAAACAAAAAACACGCTCAAACATAACGGACGCTAACCTGCAACATCAATTACGATGTGCAAATACTCAAATTTATATCGATTTGCAAAAGTTAAGTGAAAGAGTGGAAAAACGGTTCACGGTCATTTCCCCGCCGAAAAAATCCCGCCGGTCAATTGCCCGCCGGTAAATTGTTCGCCTGGTAAAAACCTCGCGCGGTGAAATGTTCGCCGGTAAAATGCCCGCCATGACAAAATCCCGTCGGTCAATTTCCCGCCGTAATTTTTGAAAAAATAAACAATTAAGAAAGTTCTTTTTTAAATAACTTCAGTTTTGTAAACCTGTGTGTCATGCCACTATTTTAGTATCAATTGAAAAAAAATATACTATACCTGCAAATAACCTAGGCGCTTTAGTGGGGGAATAAGCGTAGAAAATGGTACAACATTTACGTGTTAAGAACGAGGTTGAAACAAGAGATAGTAGCAGGCGAGTATTCATGTATAGTGCCGTAGGTCTGTAAAGGATGTCAAAATTCCATCGGGAAGTGCTTAAAATGGCCGTCGAAAATATTTTATAAATTTATATATAACGGTTCTTTTGTTAAACATGGCAATGTCTGGTTTATTATTACAGTCTTCTTTTTTGAATTTAGCATATTTTAATTTACAGTAAACAGCGGCCTCAAATTCATCTTACGCCTCCTGAGCGCATAATCCACCACTGGCTGCACATAACGTAGGTACATATGTAAGTGGATCTTTGTCACAAAAATAGGGGAATATCAGGGGAATCATTTTGCCTACAGCGGCGGGCAAATGACCGACGGGATTTTGTCATGGCGGGCATTTTACCGGCGAACATTTCACCGCGCGGGGTTTTTACCAGGCGAACAATTTACCGGCGGGCAATTGACCGGCGGGATTTTTTCGGCGGGGAAATGACCGGATACCTGGAAAAACAAATCTCGCACTAGTAAAATAAATACTTTTTAATGATTTCATTTTTTTATTTTATTTATACATTTTTTATATTTTATTTTTAGTGTTAACATATTTCTTTACAGTGTGCGTTTAGCTTTAGTATTAGGTATTATTTTACCTGTAAACCTGTAAACACAATAATCATAGGTATCTCATTATGTTTCAATTTTTCACTCCCTGTAGTGGGTCTCAATCTGATAAAGGAGATATAATTTTATATGCGGCCCGCGGAGTTATGATGTATTTCCAAAGTGGCCCGCAAGATCATTTGGGTTGGCCACCCCTGGTCTAGATACAGAAATCGCTCGACTTTGTATCCAAGTGTGGACGAGCCTTTAGGCTACAACCATTTCTATCTTGTCTTGTAACTGTAGTTCCTTACTTTTCCATACAATTTTCACTTTCTTTCTTTCTTAGATGTTTAGCTTCTGGTACCTTTTTTTATTTCAGAATTAAATATTGAGCTTCAGTCTGATCGAGACGCAGTTCAAAAATTCTCATTTGCAGTATCAACTTGAGTATAACTAAGTAGTTAAGTAGTGATTTGGATAAGATGTTTATCTACATTAACATTAACTTTACTTTTGGGAAAAAACGTGAAGTTTATTTTCTTCTAACTGCTAGCATACGAATGTCGCAAGATGAATTAAAAAAGGCAACAATTAAAATGTTTTCATATAATTAATGGTTTATTTTTGCCAATATGGAACAAAACCAAATTTTAGCAACCGTAATTAAGAATTGTGATAATTATGTATTGGCAGCTGTTTTGATAGCTATCGGATGGGATCTTTTTCTTATCGTGTTTATTTGAAAAATGTGTAAGTAGCAATAAAACGAATACGCTTACTGGCTAATAGTTCTCTCATACTACATATTTCGTTAAACCATTAATAGTTCACTTAATTATTAGTTACGAATTGCCACTATTAAGAATTCAGTTACAAGCGGCACACAAACCCCACCATCAAGTGCGTATTTAACATAGTTATTTAAACAAGTTTCATGCTTTTGTCCGTCGCAATATAAAACTTAATCAAGTGTGTAGGTAAACAATAAAAGTACCTTACGCGAAGATGCGTATAAACGAGGCACTAAAAATACTGAGTTACTATACCTACTGCTACTTCTACATACAGGTAATTTTAATTATTACCATAAAACTAACGAAGCGTAAAGAATTTTAATTCGAAATTGATACTTTAATGACACACACGGTGTATTTGATTCGACTTTACATAGCTAAAGGATCATTTTTGTTCTTTAAGGAAAAATCTGGTAGGTACCTATACTAATCTAAAAGTAGCAATTAAATTTAAAGATTTGTAAGTGAGATTATTTTCAAATATGTGTCCAACAACCATTAAGCTTAATTTTCTTTATTCGTCCATTGTGATACTTCCACCTTCACCCACGTAGTCTAATGCGCGCTCGAGTAATTCATTCCGGAAGGCAGTGATTTATCTGATAGGCTAGTGTCTATTGTTACAAGTAAGTAGTTCCGTGCGCTGATCTCACCTCTTGTTTTCTGTTTCAGATGGTACAAGCTATACAAGTACTTCGGTTTCATCTCCTGGAATTAGAAAAGGTAAGTTTGTAATTTAAGGCTGATCATATAAATTACATTTTTTTGGATATAATTACTTACACAAAATTTTTGAAATTCATCGCCATGCTCTGCTTAATTTACTCTTATTTTTATATCATCTCGTCTCATTTATTAAAGTTAAAGTATCTATTACAGACATAGATACTTAAAATAACACTATAGTTGCTGTATTCATTTCATTCCAAATATAATTCATGAGCTGGACCCTAACTTTTTCGTTTGTGAAATCACTGAGCTACTAATATAGACCGTATTAATTGCTAGCTTAAATTCATCATTATTACTCGACCAAACTTCTAAATTTCAGTCAACCAAAACCGTACCGAATTATTTTTCGCGATAGCATGCCAGTATTCGACCGGATTTAATTTTAAAATTTTAAATACAACGCACTCACGACGGAAGTGAAATATGCGTTACTACTAATAATAATGTAATATTCAAGATCTTTCAAGCAAATTGAATATTAAATAAACGGCGAAACCAAAATAGTGGGTGTAAGTAGTTCCGTGAAGGGTTTACGTCCTTGAAATAGCCATCGGATCCGTGACTAACACTTGTAAAACTCATTTAGGCAGAGTCTGTCTTAAGTGAATGACCCTTAACTAATTGTAACGAGATAGCCAAAGTAGCGAGAGTCACCCTTTGCATCGTAATTAGATGATAGGGGCGCTTTTTTAGATGATACTTCATCAATACAAAAATGATAATGAATTGATAGCGCTTTATTCGATGCGTTACCTTTTTAAAAAGTCATTCTGCATCTCGTGCAACTGTTCCCGAATGGGAGGATGTGAAGAATTCTCTATTTAAATTTATACGTGTTCGACTTCGCAACGATACGAATACATTAAAAACTTAAAATTATGGAAATAAGCGTCCTGGCCGGTCAACGTTTTGCATGTGCAGCTACATTTAAATTGCTAAAAGGGGACACTATCTGGGTTTATCTCTCTCTGGATATTATATTGGCGATCTGGTTGCGAGGTAAATGCATATAACCGGTTGTCTCAGACGTCGTCTTTGGCAGCCATCTTTAGGTACCCTTCTTGAATTTAGAACTTATCCGATATGTAACTGTGTTTTATTAATTTTCCTGCAAAATAAATGACTAAGACAGCTTTCCGGAATCTTAATTTCAATTTCCATTTTCCATTTAAAATGCAATTATGTAGCTAATAGGTTTTTTATACTCCATTTTTTGTTTTTTAGTCTAATACCTAGTACACCTTTTGATGAATTACAATAAGAATTGTTACTAATTGAAATTGTTCGCCCATATACCTATAGGTAACGCTGTGTCCACTATGAATATTAAATTAGGTACTAGCAAAAGTGCATTTTTCTAAATTTATCTCAAATCATTGTGATTATAACGAATAACATCGAGAAGAACAATCTATATTTGCTTTCCTTTATGATTAACAAAAAATACAAATAATGGTTGGCTCGAATACTATCTACCAAGTTTAGACATAATTATACCAAACTTGCTGCCGATACCGATGCTCTTTGCTTAATACATTTTGGGATAGTCCTAAGTTTGCTTGGTTCATAACATCCGAAGACCTAGTTCTAAAAAAATATAGGTTTACCGATTCAATTTCTGTAGAATATTTTTAATATCTCTTTCAAATTTTTGAGCAATATGGACATCTACCTCGGTGGTCTTAAGGTAAGCGTGTTCGTTTCGGCCGGGAGACGTGGGTTCTTCCAAAGCGGAGAAAAACAGAACTTCACCTTTTCGGATAAGAAGTAATGCCGTGAACCCCAAATCAATTTCATATATTTGACACATTAAAGATCCCATTCTTGCCATAAAGTTCCTTCAGTTAAAGCAAAACTACACGAGCAGCAGTGTTCATAACTATACCCTTTGATACACATAGGGATGTCTGTAAAATCGATATTCCTAGATCGTGACCGGCATACCAATATGCCATACCAATAATGTTTCAAATAATTGATTTTCATAATTCGACAATGCTTGCTGTAAACTTATGATGTTAGTTCAGTGATTATGCTGAAGTTGTTTTAGCACAACTGTCGGAACCTGGTCGCGACAGTAACTGTTATAAATGGCAGCTGGTTACTCAAAGTTTTGGTGAAAACCTCCCACTTGTTCATACTTTTATAAGAATGTATGCCTTGTCACATAGTACTACTATATTTCTTATTTCGGCAAACTGATTGGGCATCTCAGTGCGTTTACACCTTTGTGTTTTATTTTCATAAATATTGCTATACCACGTGCGTAGCTTCTGCCTACTGCTTTTGAAAATTCTTGTGAATTAACTACCAAAAGAGCGCTTTTTCACCAACTAGTGATCCCGTAACACTTAACTAAAACATAAAGGAATACAAACTAGAGTTATTCTAAACACAACTATTTTCAAAAGTTATACAGTATTGACGTTAATTGTGAATAAAATGTAAGTGAGGTTAAGAGGTGCAGTACCTAATGGAGTACAAAGTAAGTAATACAGAAAACAAGCAGAAGTTTTTAATTGAATAATTCGGCATTATAATGGAAATCTGTGAAGCCAACAGATGTTTCTGTACACTTAAATGCAGAGGAAGTTCCTATTATTAACAGTTCAAAACGAGGTTCGATTATTCAACAGTAACAGATGAAACACTCAAAACTACCAGAAATTCTTCAGTAAAATCATACTTGTGAAAAGCGTATAATCTGCCATACGGGCATGTAGTTTTCCGATAAGAATAGATAATAGGACTTAGGGCTGCCAGAAAACGGTCTACAAGAAAATAAAGTAGATAATATTAACTTTCAAATGGTATTTGGGACTTGAGGAAATAATCGATAAAAAAGTTTTTGTTTAATATAAATATAACCGCTATTCATCGAAAATCACAAAATGTAAAGTAAAACTCAAAATCACTACCAACGAACTGAACCCATACATTGTGTGTAACGTACGGTGTGTCCAGAAACAGAATACCAGTAAAAATTTCACAAACAATAAATGGTAAAGAAGGTACTGTAGAAAAAAATAGCTATAAGTAATTCAGGACAACCCCCACAGATGGCGTAACATTATCGATAATAAAATTTAATTTAATGGACAAACGCAAAACATAGCAAACTATGTAATGTACCTATCTAAAAATTGAAAACATGTAGGCGAAAATGTACGCCATTACTTGTATTAAGTTAAAACTGAAGGTGTCTTCAAATGTAGGGTTAATTTTACTTCAACCGCAAAGATCATAACCTTTAATTTCAAATTAAATTCCTTTTACGGAGCCAGAATCGTAGAGAAATAATTCAAACCAAAATATTAGGCATATGCGTATCGAAAATAAAAGAACTAAGAGTGGAAATATCGTTCCATTACTTTAACACTCGATATGTGGCATTTTCGTAAAATTGACAAAATATGTGTGCAGGATGAAGTGCAGTATTGGTCATGGGTTTGACTGAAGTGATTTGCACACATTACTGTGAACAATTAATTATTAATTAATAATCCTTAATAAATAAATACTATTTATTGTCGAATAAATTCTAATTTTACAACTTACAAGACTAAATATAAAAAACATTTGTTATAAAGTTATTGTTATTCTACATAAACATACTATAATAATATACATATAAAAAATAAAAAAATAGCGAAGTTAAACATTACCTATTTATAAAAAGTAAATAATAGGTTTAATTTTTGTTTTAAAGACATTTAAATTACTGCATGTTACTACATAGCAACTTGTTATACATGATTAAACCATTAAAAAATAAAGAATCGAACTTGCAAGACGTACATTTTTAATACAGAAGGTATCACTATTCCTGTTAAAATTAGTATTATAATTATATGAATATTAAAATTCTTAATAATGAAATTATTTAAATATTTAGGAAGTAAACCATTTACTATTTTGAAAAGCAAATTAAATTATTGAATTTGTATTTATTACTAATTGATTACTTACCAATTTGATGTCTTCAACATGTATTCAATGGATGTGTACTTATTACATTGCAGAATAATGCGCACACCTTTCACACCTAAATATTTAAAAGTTTTAACAAATTTAATTGTTCATTGTTACTTTTCAGAATTACTCTCCCATAATTGATATGTTTACTCTTAGGCAAAGTTGTAAAAATCATGGCTTGAATTTTTTTGACATTAATTTTTAAGTCATTTACATTAACACCTTGGTTCATTTTTTCTATTACCTTATCTAACTATTTATTAGAGGCTGCAAATCATCCGCAAATAAGTTAATAACAAATTTGTATGCTTGACTAATATCATTCTATGTCAACACTTTTGATTCGCAGGCAATAAATAAATAAATACTTAAATAAATAAATAAAAATTGATAACATATAACAAAAAAAGTAGAGGTCCTAAAACACTTTCCTGAGGAATCCCATAATTATTAAGTAGTCTTTCAGATATGCTATTATTCACCCTTGTCATCTGAGATCGATTAGGAAAAATAGTCCTTTAACGGATTTAAAGCTATTCCTTCAATTCCAAATAATTGTAATTTTTTAATTAAAATATTTCGATTATGTAATTGTTTCGAACGCTCTTTGTAGATCTGGAAAACTGCAGCAATGTAACTATCTTATAACATTTTTCCATGTTGATAATTTTTACTTGTTACTTGTGACGTAAGAATAAAGAATTATAGAACTACATATTTTTATTTGTGCAAGTAACAGATTTGCTTACAATAACGAACGTGAGCTTTTGTATTTTACTTTAGAAATTTGTGCAGAATGTCTGAGATTAAACTAGATGAAAATGAGAACTATAATTAAATTAGTGCTGGAAGTACTTTTCAGCTCTTCCAGTAACTTTAAAGTGCCACAAAATTCGGTCACTGTTGCGATCTTTCTGCATAATACTATTTTACGAATTTTTCAATCTGTGGTGTTAAATTCCTGACAGATAAACGTTAGTATATCTCAAGCCACTTACATTTTTGATATCGAAGTTATTGCGAGTTCTATTACTATAGCACTTCATCCTGTGCATGTATTTCACCAAATCTAAAAAAAAAAACGGTTTTTGCAATTTTAAATCTCATGAAGACATTAAGTGCAACTTTCGATGTTTTTTTTTTGCTAAAATAGTTAGGTGTAACTACCTATTTTATTTTATGTTTCAAAAATAAATAGACAGACCCGTATAACAAGTTAGTAGATATGATTTAAAAATACCCTGAGACGTCTTTTTCCAATTCATTGATTGTACTTTAGGTACTCATTTTTCTAACTTTATCGAAACTATTAATATTGGGCCCTTTTGTTGCCCTAATAATACCAAAAAAAAATATACAGGATCGCGACTAGAATGCATTTCAGAACGAGACCTTGGACTGGATTTGTAAAAATCGTCATTTACAGTATTCGTACGGATTAATTCTTTCCCCATTATCCAATAACCTATAACCTCATATTAGCCGTCAAGTGCAACAACTATTGTTTATGTTATGTTCTTTTTGTTATCATCAATTTCTTACAAAGTATTTTCTAACTATACAAAAAATTCTAAAATAATTAACATGTGTAGTGTCTTCGATAAATATTTGAATTTTCAAAAAATAATTTTGGTTTGTCCGTAACTTAACTGACTTAGTATTTCCTCTCACTCTTTCACATGAAAGTTTTTTCATTTTGTCCCAGTTAGCCATAAAAATTAATTTTTTGCCTCATAAGTCAAACCTGATTAGGTACACGTGATTTTTTTTCTAGTTTACATTTCGTAGATTGTGTCTGATAAGATAAAAAAACTTTTAATTTATAATAAATTTTAAAGGCAAATAGATGTAACTGCGGAATGCTGCTGCCGCTTAAAGTTTGTTCTTTCACATACACATATGCAGATTGTTCATCAATCTTTTAAAAGCACGACCTTTAACAAACAGTTGGAGTTGTTTTCAAGTTTGTGTGTCGGAAATATTTTAGGATTTATAAATAGCAGAAGTTTCTTTATCTTATATCTTTATGTAAATAAGCAATGTACATTTCTCTACTATGATGTTCATTTGATGTCAAGTTAATGAATCGTCGTTAACAATATTTATTGTAAACTATATATTTCGGTCAGTTGGGAAGATCAGAATTTTGATGGGTTTGTCTATAAAGAATTTGGTGAGAAATGATCCAAATAAAAAGTAAGAGTTGTCATCTTCACGATAAAGATCGCAAAAGAACAGGTTGTTTCTAATCTTCTACAGGGGAATCTAATTTACTGCCTCGTATTTCGATCATTAAAAAGTACATAAAGTATGTAAGTTTGGAACTCGTTTTGAGAAATGCAGTGTTCATCGGTAGATAGCGGAATGTGCCGCCGGACACCTCATAAAGCCGATCTAGATGCCATATCCTCTGCAGACCGATAAAAACACTTAACAATTAACAGTCTTTGATAGGCCTTTTAATGATGACGAATTTATATACAAAAACGTATTTGTGTTCATAACCTTGCGCGCGGACGCATCACTTAATTCCACTTTTTCTGTTTAAAACATTCGTCATAAGAAATGATATTAAAAAGAATTCTGTTCGTATACAAAACGTCTGATGGTCTCCTACGCAGTTGTTCATGTTTGTGTCCATCCAGTCTGAAGGCCAAATCCTATACATCGGTCGGACCTAGCAAGCCATGTTTCGTATGCAAATGAGTCCACTTTCTTTTGATTCGTGTGCGGTTTGGTCCAAGCCAAGCTCTTATGTTAATGTGCCGCATCAGACTGGTTTAATTTTTTTGCTTCTGATCGATCTTAACATTGTATCGAGTAAAATTTAATTTTCTTTTTTCTTTAGGTGCACGAACTCTGTGACAACTTCTGCCATAGGTATATAAGTTGTCTAAAAGGAAAAATGCCCATAGACTTAGTAATAGATGAAAGGGACGCAGGAAAACCTCCCGAACCTATTGGTACCCCGGCGAACGGTGACGGTGGTACACGTAGTACAGCAGACTCCACATCGCATACGGATGGAGCCAGCACACCTGATGTCGTAAGTAGTATTTACTATTAAATTTAATCTTTATTTATACTTCAAGTACGTATATTTACACATTCTCAGGCAGCACGCTCTATTTTTGAGAACGTTGATGTAAAGCAGATTAAAAATTGCCTGTAATTAATCTTAACATTTTTTTTTTTCAATATTAGCACATAACTAACGCGGAAAGAAATTTGTTAGTACAGTAATAAGTTATATTTTGGTTTACATAATTTATCTTACAATGTTATTCAAAGTTATGTTAAGCTCGAAGATAATCAATTTCTTGTTTAAATTTATTTATCGTGGTATTAATATGTATCTGTTAATTATGTGTTTATAAAAAATCAATTTAAATTATTACTACTTACCTAGTTTGAATCTACCTTTTGATCACCTCGATATTTTATGTTTGTAAGTTTGTTGACTAATTTAAAATTAACGTTAATAGATTATCTCTGCTGCAAGTCTTTATTGCATCCCACAGCAAGCAGGTTATAAGTCCTTTAAATACCCACTTGATTAAATTTAATGAACTGTATTTTTTTCTGATAATTCGTAATGCGAACGAAAGAGAAAAGCACTTCTCCCAATCGTTTTACATTAAGATTTTCAGTCGTATTGAAAAGATTTATTTTTCTTGTAAAATATCACATTCGATTTTATAATGTCGTATCACGGTAATCAAATAACTCAAATTTGCGTACGTGTGTTTAATGTTATCCACGCCCGTACATTCTCTCTTAAAATACTTCTTATACATTCCCTTACAAGGATTTTCAAAGATATTTGCATAGAATTTCTATTCTTATTCACCCTACATAACTCAAATTGTTTTATATCACGACTACGACGTAAAAGGTACCTGCTTCACTTTATTAGCTAAACAATTAAAAGAAAAACTGAACAAAGCGATTTCTTCTACGGTTTGAATGTAACCGCAAAATATTAGTTCATTTTCGTGATGCTGTTTGCAAAAAGCAGGGGGAGATGTACGAAAGGGAGTTTTACTGGTAATTGGTGTCAATTTAGACTGACGCATCACTCATGCGAGTGAGGGATTATATTACACCCTCTCACACACAGTCACCTCTTGACTTATTTTTATAAGTATCGACGGGTTTAAAATATAAAATATTGATTTAATCAAATATTAAATGAACGAAATTATTTAATCTACCTGGAGATACTCTTTGATAGCTTGACGCCGATGTAGTTATTTAGCCCGAAGTTTCTCTCAGTAGGGAGTATTCGGTGCTGAAATAAAACCATTTCAGGCTCTGTGGTGAAAAATGTGGCGACATGGGGTCGCGACGCGATTCAGAAAGCGGATTTAGCGTTTGGTCACTCGATAATCTTACAAGATCGATTGTTATTGAAAAATAACTATTCTCGAAGTAGTACTACTTCTTTTGTTTGTTAAAGCGCAAACATACGCGCTAATTACCTATTATAATTTCCATTAAATTCGATGGTTTTTCAAGGTGATTTCTTAATTTTTTTTCTGTAACGACCTCGCTTAGAGAAATGAACTGAAGTAGGTGTTTGTAAATAGACACGATTTGACGAGTTCTAAGACCTATAATAGGTACTTAGTGGAAAAAATGAATCCTTAACTAGAAAGATTTTAAGAAAATTATGAAAGAAATGGTTTAAAATAAAATAAATTTAGCTCGCCGACTTTAGTTCAGAAAAGGCGGCAATAACGGTAGCAATTAAGTTTCTGAAAAGCATAATTCCATAAATTTCTCCAAAAATTAGTTTGTAGTGAAACAGAAAAGACCTTGAGAAGGAATTAGGTAGGTTAAATTAAAAATAAGTTTTTCCGATTACGTCACTTGAATATACGCAAATGTAGCACCTTTGGACTTCATGTGGACTGTGTGAAGGTTTCTCATTTTTTTCTCTTTCTCCGCCCATGTAATACACGCACTTCGAACGCTACGATAAAGAAAGATGTTTTGTAGGAGGTATGATATAGACGTTTCTTAAGTGGATAAAGAAATTTGCTGTTACGAAATAAACTGAAGAGTTCAATTAAAGATGGAAAATAAAGAACTAACGCGCCTTCAACGAGGCTCATCAAGAACATTCATATACAAAACAATAGCGTTTCATAGAATGTCCTTAAGAGTCAATCATACCTTTTGATGAAAAAATATCATAACGAAAAAATAATAACTCCTGACGTTTTCAAAATTCCCACACCAATGTACAAAAATATATATTTATTCTTATATTATACTTTATACTACAAACTATAATAAATTTATTAATAAATAGCGAAGAGTAAATGTGGTGTTAAATATTTGTAGACTGCAGACGCAAAAAACATTAAAAAGATTTGTTTAATTTTGAATTGATATACATATAATACAAAGTATTAATAATAATAATACATTTATTTGCATGACACATAGTGTTTACATCGTCAAAGTAAATTTTGGTTATTATATTTATAACTATACACATTAAAACGTATTTCACATAACAGCAAATGCAAATGATACCAATTAAAACATTAACATTGATGCGAATGTATAATAGAGGAACTTTTAGAAATTCCAAAATCCGTAAACTTGCTTTTACAGTCTGCCGTATAAATCAGAGCGACGAAAATACGTACTGCCCTTCGCTGTAATCTAAGTATTCTAGACATTTCTGCGGAGTTGTCCCACACAACACTGCCATAAGATATATGAGAATGACATAGGGAAAAGTATGCCACCCTCAAAACATCAAAAGACACAGTTTGAGAGATATTTCAAGGCGTAAATATTTTTGCTCAATCTGTCCGGAAAATGGCTACAATGTACAGGGTGGTTCAAATTGGACACTTTCTTTTGGCAACAGCCTTTATTTTAAGAGATAGAAAAAAATGGACCAAGGTGTCTGGAGTTCAATTTTAATGAGAAAATCACTGGCGCAAACAAAATTCAGCTATCTTTAATCGTTTGGACGCTAGGGAGCGTTTCTCGAATTTCGTCGATTTCTTTAATGCATCAAAATTTAGGAAATTTCACTCTTTTCAAAAACCCAGAAATATATAAGGTGGTCCGTATGAAAACATGTAGTTTAGGGTTGCACACAAAAAACCAAACACCCTGTATAATAACTGTTTATAGCGATGGATTCTACGCAAAAAAGTGCTCTAAGAAAGATTTTTCCAAAATCACCTATCTCTAAAAATAAGAAAGTTATGGAGCATTAAAGAAATCGTCCAAATCGTCATTAGTTAGTTCTCATCATATGTAGGTATGTACATTGCTAGTTTGAAAATGTTGAAATTTTGTGAGCCTCTTAATTGTATTTTTTGGATCTTAGATTAGTATCATTCAGAGTTCCCTTGTTTTCTGAAGTAGAGTGAAGTCCGAAGTCAATCTTTCTCTGACTCATTATCTACTTAGGTGCATACTTTTAATCTAATCTTCAATCTTTAATCAAATAAATTAACTAATTGATAGAATTTTACTTGTATTATGCAAATTAGTTCCATTGTGAAAATTGAATGGAAGAGCGGGTGTTTTTAAAAACATTTCAAAACAAGATTGTATAATTTAATAGTATTTATAAAAATATTTATTTTTGTTCGCAAAAAACGTTTTCATGTGTAGATTTCAATTGAATGTTTTTATTTTTGAGAATCATGAAAAGCGCTTGTGAGAATTCCTGATGAATAAATGCATACATAAATATGAAATTTGTTAATATTATTCTGATTACCAGTGCTATTACGTGTTACTATAACCTATTGATAAGGTTTCACAAATTTTGTAAAATTTAGTGATTAACGTCCTATTATACTTACGAGGTCAGCTCTGTTTAGGTGGCCTTGGGTCAGCCCAATAGTGTACTTAAAATAAGATAAATGTTAGTCAATATCAACATAGCGAACAAAACATTACTTACCTAGAATTAATAAGGGTACAACTTACAACATCCTCGCATGTATTTCACCAGCTAACAACGTCGTGAAAAAGGTAGAGAAGGCAGGATCTATCCCGACCGTGAAGAAAGCAAATTTTTAAATTTTAAATGCCTTTTACTACAAAATCATACTGATTGGCTTTACTTAACCTTCGATAAGAAACACTTTGACGTATTCTCCTTGAGAAACCATTTTCCTGTAGCTGGTACGATCAACAAAAGACAAAAAAATGATTGACTATCTGTATTGTAAAAGCCCACAAACTTGTTACGCGAAAATCGGCAACAAAGTCAAGTCAAATGTCACGAAACTGTATGTACGTCACTGCTTATTTGCGAAAATTAAAAAATTAATTAGTGCCATCGTATACTCTGTGATTTTATTTATTTCCTCATAAAGCATGCGTGCAAGCTTCACATGTCCTAAATTCCGTCGTACGGTGATCAAATTGGTACACATCAGTAACCAAACGTTTAAGATTAATCTTCACCGTTTAACCACCAGTCTCAGTGATTCCCTGAAAAAAATATTTAATTAATTTAATCAGAGGGGCACAACAATATAATTTGCTCCAATCAACTAAGGCGATATTCCCCATATCAAGTCGTAAATTATTTGCAGTATTAGGTACCTACTTCAGTAGGTATACAGTTACCTATATGAGAGAGATTAAATTAAAAACTTGCTTATAATTTAATTACTTTAATTAATTAGTTAATTAAATTGATTTTATACGATTTTTATGTTACTAAGCCATTCTAAAAGGTCGAGCCCTTACATACTTATTACTTATTAAGTTATTACACATATGTATTATTATAAATTTGTTCAGAATGGACGCTATTTCATTGAGTAATTTCTTCGTACCATATCACCACCGGTTGTATTGATGGTGGCCACTTCGTCGTCAGCCGTTTTATTGCACATTGTTTATAAAGTAATCTTTATGATCGTTCTTTCTTAAAGTAGGTGTGGTCTGAACAAATAGTGCAAAAAAATTAGGTACGTTTTCTTGAATAATATATTACGATCAAGAAATGAATTCCAAGTTAATCAGTGTCAGTGTTATATGGTTCCCCTTTTATTGTCTTTAGAGCAGGGAATGGTTTTGACTAATGATGTATTAAGTGCATTACGAAGCCAATCATCTCGCTTGTCGTGATGTAAACAATTGTTTACCAAGTCGAGACGGTCAAAAAGTTTTTAGTCTGATTACAGAAGGCGAAGCTTGGGTTTGTCGAGATGATCCGTAAGTAAGCGCCTTTATACAATTTATTTGCGGAAGGAAAGTCAAAATGCAGATGAAGTCTTGGGAAGAAATGATTATGACGTTTTTGTATACAAGTAATCGTGTGACAACAGTTTTTTAGAAAATCAGCAAATCTCACAGTGAAGTTGGTCGAAATTTCTACATCTTTCATTAGGGTTTTTCTTGTCAAACCATCCAATTATTTTGTGCAAAAAATTTGGTAATGTTTGGAAATGTTTACACCGAACTTTCTGTCAACGTATCTTGATGGTCATTCACAGTTAAACTTTGCAAGCTGTTGCTTTGTATTTTAGAAATATGTAGGGCACTCCTTTACGACATGGTTACCTACGAGGGGAATTCAAGGTATTTTCGGTATAGGTATAGTTCATTCGTTTATCCCGATTGATAAATGAATCAAACGCGTACTTGTGTATAACTATCCTTTTCTACATATTGAATACAATGAACAATGTTTACATTATTAGCTAACGTATTATTCCAAGAGTGTCGTTTTGTATGTTTCTTATTACCTCAAGTAACTAACAAGGATAACATCAACAACAAATTTCGTTTTCTTGTACGAACAGTTTTGATACCAACTTAACGTAAATGTCAAATGTATGTACATGTCATAATGTTGTTTGCAAATAAGGAAAGGTTGGTATTAGTGCTCATATTTATGCATTAAATTACAGGCGACGGTCATTTCGTGATTTAATGCATACATGACGTCATCGGGATATGTTAAAAAAGGCAGAAAATTCTGAATAAAATTTATTTTTCAATGTAGTCCTCCATAACCTCAATACACTTGTTTGCTCGGGAAACTAACTTTCAATACCCTCTAAAAAATATTTTTCCTCCTTGTCCCAAAAATGTGCGTTAATTGACGCCTTCAGTGCTTCATCGTCAGAAAAACGCTTTCCACGAAGATCTTTTTTTAGGTTGGGAACAAGAAGTAATCACTGGAGGCAAGGTCTGAGCTGTAGGGTGAATGGTTGATTTCTTCAAGGCCACAATCTCGTACAACAGCCTTGGCAACATGCCCTATGTGAACCGCTGCGTTATGGTGGAGAATCAGCACACCTGCGGTCAATTTTCCACGCCTTATCTCTTTAATTGCTTTCCTCAAATTACGCAGAGTGTTTGCGTAAGATGCGGCAGTAATGCTATGACACAACATTTTCTACGAGTTCTCACATTTTCGTCAGTAGTGGCACTAACCGGCCCACCTGCGCGAGGATCGTCTTCAATGCTTTCTCTGCCCCGTTTAAACTCACTTGACCACTTTTGAACAGTGGATAATGACGGAGCAGAATCTTGATAAACAGCCACCATCTCCTCATGGATGATTTTTTGAGTTTTTCCTGGTTTTGTAAGGAATTTTATATGGTCGATTTTTCTCAACATTGTCGCGTAAGTCATTCTGTTCTGCTTTCACCAAGGATAACTAGAACAGCATTCATGATAACTAAATGACATTTTGTATTTATACCCTCAGGGAGTGTCGTTACCTATTGAAATGATTTAAATTCCTTCGTCGTTGCTAAATTACCCCGGTATCGAGAATCTTTGAACGACCCTCGTATTTTCCTAAAGGACAGTCCTGGCGAATTTGATAACAGAAAAGCAACATCCATAGTCTGCAAAATGAAATGTGAAGATTTGAATAAGTATATGGGGAAAGATTTATGAAACATTTAAACAACCAACAAATTCACTACAAATCACTTATCATGCCTACATTTAACTATCAGTCTTCCTTTTATCTTTCCAAGAAGTTTAATTATTATTGCCACTAAACTAATGTCACATTTTCTACACAGCGTGCGTGAACAAGGAAAACATCATTTATTGACGTTTAAGGTTCCATACATAAATCAAAAGTAAAAAAAAATGTTAATCCATAATTCATAAAATGCATTACTATTACTATTAATTTTTTATTTGCTTGTTAATCTACCATACTAAAGCGAAGGTCCAAATTCCTTTAAAATCGAAGATTATCTTAGGTTTTATAAATTTCAATTCGGTTCGAAATCTCCCACTGTATGTAATGAACAAGGGAAAAATTCCTTTACATTTTTATTACTATAATTGTTTGTATCCTAACACCTTCTTTGCACTCTTGTGTTTACCTGCACCTTGTAATTATACACAAACACCCCCCCCCCCAATCTTTTTTTCTGCGATGACATTTTTACGAATCAAGATATTTTTTACGAGTTTCCGATTCTCCTCGATCTATTTATTCTCATTTTTGTACCGAAAATGTTCGAACAGTCATTCAGTCTGTTATTAATGACCCGTTATCATTTGTACAGTCATATCAATTACACTGTTGTAATATTCGTGCTCTTTTTTTTTGTACAGAGATGTTGTTAAGGGGGATCATAAAAAAGTGTGTCGCATTTTACATTCTGTAATTGCAGATCAAACCACAATTGGTAACGACAAACTCAGTAAAGACTGATTTATGATCAATAACCACAAATAACACAAATATTATTTCTATTTCAAATGATTATGTTTGATTTTGTAGCTTAACTTAATGAATATCTATTCTGGCAAGAGGTAGTAGACATACGTTAAGAAAAAATATGAAAAATATGTCTGTAGTGTTGTCGTATTGAGATAAAAATAAACGGCACTCGACGACTGGTATGCATGGAGTAAGTAAAACCCCAGGTTGTGCTTTGGAAGCTGCTCAAAATGACGATACTTCATACCAGAAACGCATTGCTCTGCCAATAGCATCTCACGCGCGCGTTTGTCGTCTGAGTAGTATAATTAACGCGATATTTATAGCACGACAAGGGCAACAATCGACCCGAATTATTTGTCAATATATAAAAGTGGAAAATTAAATCGATTTTCGTAATGGAATGAATTGTAATTAGACCCTTATTAGTTTATATAGGATATCGTTGTGGGTATATATGCAACGGGAGAATCTCGAGTTCCCGTTCCGTTTCCTTCCTGATACAATTTGCATCGTCTCGGAATCACTTAGCTGGAGGAAGCCGCTCGGTCCCCGCGGTGCCCTCACTGCGCCGCTTTTATTGGGGCATTATCATTTTATTGACTTCAAATAGCTTGTAAAACGCAGAGCTGCGAGCCGAGCGCGGGAAGCGATTCCACCGAAACAGCCTAATTCAGGAGACAGTGATGGCTTGTAATCGCCGACAAAGCTTCCCTTTTGCAAACAGGTGGATTTGTTCAATTTATTATTCCGTTGTATACCAGCTGGGTCGTACATCGATATACAATTGTGGAGGAATTTATTCCGCTTTAAGGGAAACTATGTGTGCCACATTTTTCTGAGATTAAAGACCGCACGCTCTTATTTGACATTTAAAGGAAGAGGGACTATCCATAAATGTGTGACACCTTTTGGGTGTGTTATAAGAAGGGCTTCGTTAAGCGAGGATGAATATTCTAAGAGAAAGGGCGTAATTAGGCTCGTCGTTCGTGTTATTATCCGAGCATTAAGAATTGAAGGATAATTAGCGGATCTGCATGTATGATGAGAATTGGTGTTAAGGGAATAATAACAGCTTCAAGCCCAAAGGGTTGCTGTAATTCCTATATTATATCTTAGCGTACGGTAGTATAAGCCGATGAAGTTCGAGCGAAGTAGAAAAATGCGTACAAAGACCGGCTATCAATCCTCTCCGGATTGTTTCCTGCTGCATCAGACTAATGGTCCCAACGGCAAAAGTAAACTTCGCAGGAGAAACAGTTTAATGGAAACCGGTACCGCGGGGACCATTAAAATGAAATAGTGACACAGTCCACCTCTCGGAAGCATAGACTCAAATCAATCTCTCCTAAGCAGAACGGATGGTCATTGTGTTTGCGCTATTGAAGGGCTACCATTATTGCGACTGCTGGCGGTAATGGACCGTAATGACGTACGATACGAATTGAACTGCAAAAGCTTTTGCGATAGCGATTTTGCTGCTTTCGACCTAAAGTAAATATTCCTGCGTGTGTAAGCTTATAAAATATTCAACCTTGTAATACAATATCACCCTCGTTGCACCCCCGTTATCTTCTTACCGCTCCTCCACACACTATGAAATTTTATGGAATAGATAATCTAAGCATATTAATACATATATTTCGGCTTTGTAAAAGTTTGCAAACATTGGATCATTCGCAAGTACTCACTTATGTATATGCAATAACGCCTTTAGGTCCTATCTGTAATCGAAAGGATGGGGAAACGGGCACCTGGGCCAATGGGGAGCCATACATCACACGGGATCGGCGAGGCTCTAGATTTAGGATCGGATAGGATAGAGCCGAGGGAAGCAGGATATGAGGCTGGCGTTGCGACGCTTCTGTACTCTCAGCGATAAATCACCAGGACAAATTTAATTATCCTGCTGTCTGCGATAAGGCCGAGACGTTAGCGTGCAGTCGTTACCCAACACCATCTCAGATACGCGGGGACTTAATCCGAGCAATCCGCACCTCTCTCTACCGCCATATACCACCTGATATACGATTCTCGACTGAAACTTACAGAAATTATATGTTTCAGTCATGCACACATATATTACACCGATATATACCTATATAAATTAAATAAAAAGTAATTAAAATCTTACGATCGAAAAATGTATTCACTATATCATTCTAAAAATTGTATTCCTTTCCAAAAAATTCGTTGGATGGTATTATATGAACATATGTATACTAAATAAACAAAATAAACGTGGGTTGTTAAATGCTATACAAATGTGAAATTTTAACAAGTTAAGTAAAAGATTTATGGATTTTGGCGTGTCACTTTCGTTTTTGTGGATTACTTTTTTTTTATTCCCACAAATAGAACGAATTTCTCTCAGAAAAATTTAGAACAGTAATATTTTGATTGGATTCACTAAATTGAAAACCGTCGACTGTTTTTAATGTGTGCGATTCGAATTTGCAAATGTGTCGCAGAAATAAGAAAGGGTGGGAAGTTTCGTCAATATGTGTGTGTGGTAAAGAAAAAAACAATCGAAGTATTGTGTACTAACCCCAGTTGTGGAAAGGCACGAGTATACGATTATTCCCAAAGAATACGAAGTCTGCCAAATAATCACAATTATTATTGTAAGAGTTCAAACAAAGCTTATAGCGAGGGTGGCTGAGAACGAAGGGGTTGTAATGAATGTCGGTGGTTGTTAAACCGGTTAATGACTGTAATGCATTCAATTTATATGTTTTTATATTGTATGGCGCACATGTTCTTTGGTTTTTATTTGTTTAAGCAACGAATTTTTAGTATTTATGAATTAAAAAGGTAACGACACTGTCGTCAGAAAATTATAAAATATCCTGTGCATGAATCGTTTTTAAAGCAGAGCTGTCTCCCTCAGACGAGCGAAGGCCGGCGCACGCCGTCTTTGTTTGAATGTCAGGACCAGCTGTTCTCAATTTGGTGGCTATTTGTTCTCGAGAGTTCGTTCACTCGCCCCTGCCTAAATTGCAATATGTGTATTTAACGAATTTCTACTGCAGACTTCAATTAATACGTGTGTGTATATGTGTGTGTACAAGGGATTAAAGTCATAACCAAAAGTGTTCAAATACAAAATTGCTTACAAAAGGACGAGTTCTCCGTTCACATTCCAAACAATAAAACGTTATCACATTTTTTGTGTCGAAAGAAAAATTGAGTATTCATTTATAATCTAATACGTCCTTAAATGATTAGATTTAAAGGCAACCATCAAAGGGCTGATGAAACCTGTTTCGCCCAATACAAGAGAAATCATTTAAGTTAAGTGTGTATTGATTGTGCCATTTAGTTAACTAAACATCCTGTTAATGCGTTTTTAATTTAATTTCGTATAAAGAAATTATTTCTAATTATTACTTAAATTTCCTTTCAGATGGCCATCTATAAATTTTAATGTGTTACGACGTAATTTACGACGTAGCGAATCTTAAGCACTTCGTTTGTGGGACTAATGAAATTTGGAAGTTGTAAAAAACCAATGTTTACATTCATGTTTTTAGTTTCTTTGGACTATCTTTAGGCCACATTGAGAACTTTGAGTAGTAAGTAGCTCCTCTTCGTTTGGGAATGGTACCAAATATACAGTAATGTCGTCGAAATCCACAAGACAAAATTATCTGCGTGGAAAAGAGTTCAGTACGAATAGCATAACATCTAAAATGTTCTACGACACAGTCGGTAATCGAAAGATAGTAAACCAACAGAATAAGGTTCAAAATATGGTCGGAAGGGGTAGAAGTCTTAAACAATTGAATATTCAGTAAAGAAAACCCTGGCCACGCACATGAAATTTGGTTATTCACACAACCAGCATCATCTTGGAACTATAAATGGCGTTGCCATTACCAACCAGGCCATTATTAAATCGGCTTTCTTCAGAGCTTGGTGTTTTTTTAAATTTAAGTTCACTTTTTCCTGAAACTCTGAGTGATTCATATTGAATGTTTCCAAATTTTATTCAACCAACATACTTTGATCTATAATAAATTCCTCTGTAAGACATTCTATTGATTGAAACTGAAAATTTTATTAACCATAAGAAGTAAGTAAAATATATGAATTGTCATTTTTTTATTTGCCACCATAAATCTAGTTTTAAAATGCAGCATTGAAGATTTGGTCATGCGAATATGAATTACAAAAGTCATGATATTCTCAGATAAGATAAAATTCAATTTATTAGATGGACCGGAATTAGGTCATTAATGCAATTTTAGTCCTACTACCACTAGGTACCGTTTTTGGAGGTCAATGCGAAACGATCTCCTGCCAGTTACAATGAATTGGCAAATCATTTCAATTATTGTACGTCCCACCAGTATTATTACATAATTTCTCACTTATTTGTAAAAAAAATGTTTGTACCATCATCTCCACTGTTATTTTATATGGGATATATCTCAAAAATGAATTGTTGACTATAGAAGACTCCTCGCCGGTTACCTAACCCATCATACATGGCGATTAAATCTGGGTCTCTAGCCAGATGACAGTTACGTGCCTCATTAATGGTCAACAAGAATCTCGATCAAAAGACTTATGATGGTTTTTATTATTTGAAAGAAAATCTAACTTCTTGGACTTGTTTTGAAGCATCACATAGAAAACAGTTGTATAACGTTCCCATAAAAATGTAGAATTCAGATATTGACAGTAATGATTAGCTCAATCGGAAAGAATTGGCCAAATTGCAGCAATAATTTTGCATCCATGCAAAAGTATGGATATTACTAGGTTCAAACTTCAACTTTAATTACGACTTAGAGTTGTTGCGGAACTCCATAAATAATTATTATTTATTTAAAAATAACATGTTGTCAATTGCAGTTATAAATTTTGTTTCGGTTTATGATATTCCAAACAAATTCTTCAAGTATTATCATAATCAATATTATCATAAAATCAAAGGATGTGTTTAGTCGTATTTTTATGGCATCTCTGATAAATACAGTAAATTTATGCTTTTTTTAAAGGATACCTTGACTTTTTTTGTGATAATTAGATCCATTTTCGTATTGAAGTACCTAATACCGATTTTGAAGACTTTTTTAGCAAAATAAATTCTTTTTGTCTTTTTTTCTCCAAATTGTACAAGTTGAAAAACAGAAATAGGTACATGTCTGTAAATGCCATCCGAAACCAAAAGACATTAATTGATTTTATTTATTTAATCAAATCTAATAAATATTTTCCTAGCCTCAGGCTTTGTTGCTGTAAACAATCCCTACCCTTAGGCATAACAAATTATATTTCCATACTGTTCTCTAAATTATACACGTAAATTACATAAAATCTCCGAAATGAAACACTCATTATTTACTGATACAACATTACAGAACTTAATCTCAGTATATCCGTACAGCACCTTATTCATTTAATCAAATCTCAAATTGCGTAATTACAACGAACAAATCAAATTTACCGCCACAAAATGGCTAATAAATTCAAAATTATCACAAAAATAACAACAATGGCCGACAAATTCAAAAATACCGCCACAAAACGGACAAAATGGCCAGCAATTTCAAAACAAGGTCAACTCCAAACTCAAGACCAAGCCCAAGAACGCCCCAAAGGTCGTCCACGTGGCCTTGGAAATCTTCAAGGTCAAATTCCAAGGTGGTCCACGTGGCCTCGGAAATTCCCAGTCAAAAATACGCCCCCACATCGGCTCTGCCCCCCCCCACGTGACGTCAAAAACGGGGGGGAGTGTCCCTTTTCTACCGCCGCCCCTTCTATATAACTTTTGCACTTCTTTCTTTTAGTGCACATAGAAAGATCTCCTTACAAGGCCATAATATTTCTTCCATTACTCGGTTTCCGGTTCCATTTTAGTTTTACATAATTATTAAATGATGTTTAAGAAAGCGCGTGTGATGTGAATGTTATGTTTTGTTTATTTCATGTCACCTTCATTAGGACAATAAGCTATGATGATGATTAACCCATTTTCGCCGATTTCTGATATGTCGCGTTTTGCATTTAGACACTTACATTCGTTCTATAGAGATTTGGGTTCTTCCTAAATCATCAGATGCTCATTAATAAAGCTTCTGAAATGATATCACTAGCAATTTTCCTCCATAAAAGTTTCGTTCAGAAAGCACAAAAGGTGAACGAAACTAAACTGGAATTTTCTGGAATGACAGTGGCACGACAGAAACCACATTCCTTTGGGGCACATTTAGCACTTACTCTGGTAGCGAGATCCAGTTTTTTCGTAGTTCAATTTGTGATATGGAGAAAGTACCGCGTTGCAGTGTCTGATGCAACTTAAGAAATAGATCTAAAACGCCATTTGCTCTAACGTACTGAACCTCCACGTCGTACAACTATCGCGACCTTCTATTACTTCTACTCGAAACATTAGAACAGGCAACAAGTAGCAATACGCTTCATTCCACACGGGTTAAAGGGAATTCTGCATCTGTTCCACTCAGGAATCATTGTAAATAATCTAATGACCAGAATATCATGGCGTCGCTTACTGGTATCCTCAAGGTGATGACGTGTGGGATTAGGACATTCTCCATATTTCACTTGCTACACGTTTGGTTGAGGTTATATTACATTCTTCATAACATAATCTTCGATATTATTGTTTGTACATTTTTATTTGAAGTTATTTAGAAATTAGTGGATGGTACAACAAATCCTTCACTTAACTAATTTAAATTGTCGTAAATAGTTTCGGTTGTTATAAAAGAGGGCAAACCACATATAATAAAATTTTGTGTAGACACTGATAAGAACTTCTCATAAGCTAAGATAATAGTTAATACGATAAAAATTCTTTTAGGTTTATTATGTTTTATCTAAGATAATACGGTAACTGCTGGAGAGGTAGCATATATACATTCACCGTTAATCCTCATTTAATTCCTGATAAGAGTGGGAGCAATATGACACATTAGTATATGTTTACATGTCCATTAACAAAGGATTAACATGTCATCCTTATCTTCACTGCATATGGTTCAAAAGTGCTACCGATTATTATTCATTATTATCTTCCATTTAATATTAATTCATCAGTGCACTGATGGTAATTATTTCAATTAAATTAACAAATTTATTATAAAATTGTTTATATTTATTACAGTTAATGGTCTCGGAGTATTTTTTTATTTATCACTTAATGCCTTATCTTTGTAAGAATAATTAGGTTTTATAGTTTGATGGCCGCAATTAATGTTTTAATATCGCCAATATACTACTTATAAATTAATACATGTGCTTAAAGGCGCACTTAAGTAAATATTATTATTGGGGGGATTTTTCAAACGATTTCCTCCTTTCTGACATTTTCTAATTCTAAGTAGCCACTTTATAATTTCACGTACACGTACGTATATTTAAGTTGCCGCAAGTTTAAATTCTACAAAACTGTCGATATAAGCTATGGATCAACTTCGTGTAGATAAACTATCCCCCACGGAGTGGTTGCGTTCCAACAAGTATTTGGACTTGTTCGTGAAAGGTCTTCCATAAATTGCTGATGAGGGTTCGAACTGGACAATGTCAGTTTTCAGGAATTCGTTCAAAAGAATTGACGGCTTCTTTGGATTTTACGCGGCGGGGTGCCCGTGCTTGTGTGACTTTCTGATCTTCACAGCTGGAAGTCTACAATACTTAGAACTATTTCTGCGAGGCAAGGACGCGTTTACTTCGGCCTTTTAAGTGCTACATTTGTAACTTAAAATGCAATTTTTGTATTATAATACACCGTCACCCTATTTAGGACTTTTAATTACACGTTCATTTATCAGCATTAACTAAGAGTTGAACGTTTTTGTTTAAACAAGTTTAGTTAAATAAAAAAAACTTGTTTATACATTTTGTAGGTTTCCGTAGAGTTATAGAAGTCTGATATTATCAATTAAATTGTGCGGCTTCGTAAGAAACAACCTGTTGTAGAAAAACAGGTATAAGAGGAATCTCGGGTCGAAAAAATATCGAAATTCGTTGTAAATGTGAAACACTGAAAAATTAATACATAAATTAAAATATTTAATTTAAGCGATGTTTAGTTTGACAATTTTTGCATAATGTATTCAGTTCAAATTGATTTTAAGATTAAACTATTAGACACATTGACACGGTTTTGCTTTTTAATAAATCGAATAAATTAACAAATTTACTGGTTTATAGTTTTTTTTTATTATCGCTGTGACCTATTCAATTAAGAAATGTTCTTCGAATTTTCACGAAAATGACAGAATAAACAGTGGATTAAATATTCTTTGATCATTGTGTCGCTGTGTATGATTACAGTGTAATTTTTTTATTGCATGTAATACATTCAAATTCTTAAGTGAATTTTGATCATGGATGTTTGCTAATAATTGTTCCAATCCATTCAAATTTATAGTTATCGGTAATAAAGGTTGTAATTCGGATAAAGCCTCTGGTAATGTGCTTATAGCGTGCGTGGTGAATTGAGGTTAAATTTAAGTTAATCCTATTTTGTTTCTAAAACGGTTTTGCAAAAGACGCTTAGTACTAATTCAGATGTATACTCATGTATGTATTAATGTTTGCGGTTTGATACCGTTAAATCGATAAGTTAATTGAGTATTAATTCTGAAATTTTTTTATCGAAATAATGATCGACTGAAATAAAGGTCGACTTTTCATGCACGACACGACTCGAACTGTTTGTAAACAGAATAATCGAGTCATGTAGAGAATCAACTTTGTTCCATCAGTCATACTAAGATGGAATAAGAAATACCGCAACCATGACGTCTGCATAAGTCAATCGTCGTCGTGATTTAATAAAGTTGCGCTCATCTGCGCTTCCGATCATAGCAGGACAAAAACGAGCCGTGACATACTAATGCACGTAATCTAGTTATCGCTGATGTACGCGTCGGGACGCTTAACCTAATAGCTGCCGCCATGTTTTTATAATCCCCCACCCTATTTTGGCTGACATCAAAATTAATAAATGCGCAGCATTTTAATGGACTAATTTCCTTTAATCGATGCAGACTACCATTATTACATAGGTACCAGAGCATTATTAAACGTTAAATTAGGAAAACTCAGGCTCGCAGGAAGACACAGATAATTCAATCATAAAGCAACGAACATTGAATTAACAATGGTTAGAAACAGCTCCGGCTGGCGCATTCTATTGTTACTGTTTGCTCGTCTAGAAACTAGGGATTGTGCCACTAACAGTTACCAAAAATGCGTACCCAGAATGTCTGCATTGCATAGAATGTTTTATTATATAAATTTATTCAAGTTAAGAAATACTTTAAATTTAACTAAACGTACGAAGCACTTGAAACTAAAATTTTCCTTTTAGACCAGCGGTATTTTATTCATGAATTCCTTTCTCAAATTTAAATATGTTAAGTACACGATAAAAAATTTTTACAGAAATGTAACCGATTTAGAATTTACAATATTGTGCACGATGGGTAAAAAGGAGAAGAACTTACCATGCATATTAATAATAAATTCTATTGCTTTGATCATTTAATAGTAGATATGACATACTATTACGTAGTAAGTATAATTTGTTTTTATTTTCAAACTATGATCCTTATAAAGCTTCGCAATTAAGTCAACATTCAATCATAGTTCACGTTAACGTATTATTAATTATCCGATTATCCTATGAAGTGGTTGTAGGTAAATAAAAGTTAGAATAAATTTATTATTACAAAAGTAATGACGCAAACAAGCTTTGTATTTGTACATCTTCTATACACGTAAGAATTTTATTAGAAATATCGAGCAAAAGTTCCAAAATATTGAATAGTAATAAATAATTAAATATTTATAAGTCAAATATAAACTAGTTTGTTTACTTCGTACTTACCTACATTGTGTTAGGCACCTTCATTTCGAAACCAAGAGTTGATTACTTGGTGGCAAACATTCATGTCGAAGAGCTTTTAAAAGTCAGTAGTGTTAGATAAATTCCCTAGTTTGCTAATTTATGTGACCTTGATGGCCAAGGCAAAAAATTCACGTAGTTCTCAAAATGGTTCAACAGAGAGTTTGTAGTGTGCCGATGACCAGAAATCGAAATTTGTACTCGAGGGGACATATTCTCTCCAGGTATCGGAAAAAAAACCCGGTAAAAAACACCGGAGAAAAGACCTCCAGAAAAAAACCCGCAATGCAACCATGAGACTGAAATAAAGAAAGTACTTAGTCGAGATATTCTATTAGCAAACTATTTAAAAATCACCATCAAAAGAATTGTTATGAACTATAATATACCGGGTGAATGAGACCACCTGTATCAGTCTTTTATTTAAAGAACGGTGAGTCGTAGAGAGATAGGGTAAAAAAAGTGATTATAAAAGCCATAATAAAGAATCGAATGGTGATATTATTATTTCTCGGAAAAGTCAGCATTCCTCTAGCTAGAATGTCTCGAACCCCAAAATTTTAAATGGCACCATAAGTCGAAGAATGTATTGTTCTTCCCTTTCAAAAAGTACTTAGAGCCACTGATAGTGTATCTAGAAGAGCTCAACAGTGCTTAGCAGTAAATGAAAGACATTTTGAACACATGTAACATTGGTAACTAGATTTTAAAAGTCGACTCAATTTTATTTGTTTCAAATTTAATAACTTTAGTCTAATATTACTTAAAAGGGGTGGCAGTAATAAAATAATTTTTCCCATAAAACTTTCTTCTTTTTTAACAATCTTTTAAACAATACCTTTTTCGATTTATGGTGCCATTTAAAATTCTGGAGTTCGACACATTCTGGAGGAATACTGACTTTTCTGAAAAATAATATCACCATTCGATTCTTTATTTTTTTACCCTACCTCTCTACGACTCATCGTTCTTTAAATAAAATACTGATACGGGTGGTCTCATTCACCCGGTATAACACAATATTACCATTAATACTAATTAAACCTAATGTTGTGACTTATAGCCTCTAAGAAATTTATCAAATCCCTTTGTCCGGCGTTGTTTCTTGGCAGATATTTTTTGAGTCGACAAATTAACAATACCTACTCTATATGCTAATTATTATTATTAAGAATGTGTTACTAAATAAATACTAATAGGTTTGTTGCCCAAACAGAAAATACATCCAATTAACAAAATAAAAATTAGGTATACTTACCATTAAATAATAACAAAAATAATTAATTAATGACAGAAATGAGAAGAACAAAAATTTGCTCCAAAACAACACTAACATTTTGCAGAATGAAAAATCCTAATCATATTTAAAATAGGTGAGTTGTTTAGCATATTGGTACGAGGTGTCGTATGATAAAATGTTCTATGGTTATGTGATGTGTAAGATGGTACAATGAAAACAATCAAGTGACAAAAAATTGCTATACTGGTTCTGGTGCGAACTGGAATCTTCTGGAATCTCCATTGAATGACCAGTATTTTTTCGGAAGGTTAAGGATCATGTTTGCCTCCTCTATAAAATCGACTCCTAGAAGAGTGCGATTTTTAGCATCTGGTAAAATTAAGAATTCTGTTTGGATTGTGGGGTCCATGATACGCACTGGTACTGTTGTGGTTAGTACCGTTCTAAAATGTGCTTCCCCATCGACCAATACTAGATTTACGTCACGGAAACCAAACGTTTGTTTCGCGACACGTAATATTTTGTATGAAGTACATCCAGCAATAGACTGCCGCGCACCTGTGTCTATATATATGCACTTCCAGTGGCACCCGCGATTTCGATATTCACTATCGGTCGAACTCTTGACGCGACTGGGGCGACCGTATCTTAGGAAAAAGTCTACTTGTGAGGCATTTGCTTTTTCACGGCAGTTTTTTGACACTGACTTTTTATTACCCCTAGTTTACCACACCCAAAACATGGCAGGGCTGCGATGTCTTGGTTTCGTGATGTTGAAGGTGTTGCGTGAGTCTTTGTTCTTGATTGCAATGCTTCATCTGCCTTTTTCTTCTTCCTACATTGTTCGTTTATGTGCCCCGTGTGCTTGCAAAACGCACACCTTAGTTTTCTTTGGGCGTTCTCAAAGTGAATAGTGGTGGTATGCTTGACGCGTGGGGGATCGATTTCCTCGATCTTCCGTAACTCTCTCTGAAGTTCGGGAAAGGTGGCGAAAGAGGTGCGAGGTATTATTTTCCTCACACGACAGTGTAATAAGTCATACACAATGTGTAATAATTGCACCGTTTCACTTATATCATCCTCAATCCGGGCCAGAAGAGCTCTCTTTTCTGAAATGAAGAGTTCGGTAGGGTCGGACTCACCCTGTTTAGAATTGAAGATCTCGTGTAGTATCTGATGCGGCGGCTTTGTTGCTCCGAATGCTTTAAGTAGCATGGTGGTTGCCTCTTCCCACGTTTTATTCCTAACCACCAAGTCGTAGTGTCCTTTTCCAACAGCATTGACATCCCAAGAAGTGCGTTGTCCCCCGAGATCGCCCTGCAGGTCTTGTATGTGGAGACACTGTCCACGAAGGCCAGGGCGTCGTCTTTACCGTCAAACCTGGCGGTCCACTTGGCGAACGATCCGTTTGAAGTAAAATGGAAGATGGCCTACTTTACCCAACAGGGTATCCACCCAGATGGTCGATTTTGATCTTATTTAATTCGTGCTCACGTATTGTGGTAGGAGATGACAATGCCATACGTTTTAGTGCGCACGGACTCATTGCCAGACTTCAATAACCTATTCTCTTCGCATGAAAGCGCTTGATATACATGCGTAGCCTATTTTAACTATATCTCGAAAAATATGCAATATTCTAGTAAATCTAATAAATACCATCAAATTTTTTATGCTGTTCGATGAAGGCTTAATTTAGATGAAAAACACTTTAAATTTTTTAAATTGATTGCGCCGTTGCCATTTTAGAGCAATTTCTTTAAAAATGCAGCATCAGAAAGAAATCATCACAAAACTGGCGTTTCTGAAATTTTGGAAATTGTTTTTGTAAATTCGAAGATGAAAGTCAGAAGTACATACTTAAATAGTTTAAAAGATTTTTGTAATTCGCCATACTTTTTTTGTACGAGAGCGCCAATTTTCAAATTTTTCAAATTGCTGAAACTCATTTTTTTAATGGCACCGTCTTTGGTCTTTCAACTGTTTCTAATGTTGTTTTTAATTCTCTATCGATTGGCACTAGTACGTTTTTTTCCTAACGTCTACGCTTAAACTTAGAACTGTAGAACTGGTTGAAAATGGTACAAGAGGTGATACCTATATCAAAGTCATGCAATAAAAAAAAACCTGCTGTGATAGCACAGAAAGTATAAATTCGTTCATTTAATTGACCTGTGTAGGAGTGATTCGTTTCCTAGCAGAACCGAAATTTGAACTGATTAATTAGTGTAGAAAGCACATTGATTGAATCTTCAATGTTCGGTTTAATGGAGTGTTAAAGTTTGTAGACTGTGTTAATTCTGCTGTATAATGTACTTGTGAAACATTTATTTTATAAACGCATTTGTTTACAAAAAATCACTTACCATATCATTACTTTTATCTTTATTGGTTGTATTGCTAATTCGCTTCGAAGTGTGCGGCATTTGAAGTCAGTGAGGTCTGCAAAATTATTGTATAACGGAAATTAAATAGAGTGGCAATAAAATAATCTAGTTAATCCAGATATAGTATGATATAACCTGCTATTCGATTTCATTATCCATTCAAACGAATCGAATACCGTTCCTCTTTTCCAGTACTCCGGACTTTTGTTTTGATTCTCGATCTCATTATGGGAATTCACTAGCATTTAGTTTTTTGTTCACGCTGGTATAAGTTTCCTATTTTATTGGATTTGTTTTCATTATATGTTTAAAGTTCAGTTTAATTTTGAGAAATTTTGATTCGAACAAAAGCTCATTTCCCCATGGCTTTTAGATACTAATATGGATCATATGAAGATAAAAAATATAGTTTCCAACAGGTCAAGGGACAGCTGTTCACATTGTTTTCATAGATGCTTCATGCCAATATTTACTAAAAGGCGTTAGAAACGTAACGTGCGAACATACGAGCCACTCCTGCGCTTTTTGAAGTTAATATACCATAAATCATAAATGACGCAAATTGGATAACAATAAAAATTATTACTTTGTAATAATAAAAAAAATTGGAAATTGTAAACAACTGTGTTAATTAATACACAAATTGATTATGAGTATATCTTCTACAATAGCTCGTTTAATGTACTTCAATTACTATTCGATGCGATGACCTTCTCAACTTCCTAGGCTAGTGGTTATGATCACAGAGACTTTTGAATGGCGTTCTCATTTCAATGAGAAGGCCTCTCAACCTTTTGACAATGGAATGTTTTGCATAAAATCAAGAAAATGACAAAAAAGATAAAAACTTTTTCAAGGATAAACGAAAAAAATTTGATCATTGGAAGGGGGGACCTACCAAACTTGATTGTGATTAGTCAAAAAATATTAAGCAAAATCCTATTGGATGACTTTGATGTAAACAAATTTGTAAGGTCAAATAATAGTACGATTAATGGTTAGTATTTACATCAAATTTTAATCGCACCAATGAAAGCAGGGGTCGAACCATGTTTTTGGGCGATACTTCATAATTTAAATTGGAGGCGAATTACTATTTGATTTGAAGCGAAGGGTTTCTATTGGAATTAAGTTGTACCTAGTCAGGTTCATTACATGTACGGTAACGTTTTTTTCTGTGATTTTTTGCATTTATTTGGAATCAAAACTGTCCATAGTTTACAAGCGATTCATAGAATTCTCCTTGGAAAAATAGAGCAACAATTCATAATTCCTGTCAATGTTTTTACAAATGAAATCTCGTATCACCTGGCCAGCCTGTAAACCTTATGCACAGTTATTCGTATCAGACCGATATCATGTTGTATGCCTTAAATTCGTCTGTTTTGGTCTCGATCAAATTGTTCCATTTCCTGTTTTAAGGTTTGGTATAAGTGGATACTTTATATGTATACCTGAAATTTTTAACAAAATCCGATATTTAACTATTGCGAGCTTCAGTCAATCAATACTAAGCCATTTATAGTTGAATGCATTTATTTTAAAGCCGCTTATGGTAGAGATGTAGAAAGTGTCACATTTTCTGTGCGCGACAATAAATTGATAATACTACCGAGACCTAAATTTTACTAGAATATAGGAATCGTTTTTTTTTTTAATTTTAAGTAGGTACGTATGTATTTACATTTCCAAGAATTTCTAATATCATAATAGTAATTCATCAAACTTTATTGTTCAATATTACACTTGTGGAAGTTTCAATCAATTACATAAGCACATAATATGAAAATGTGGAAAAGAAATGATATACATAATAATGTATAGGCACCTTTTAGTTTTATTCCCAATACGATTCATATAATTGACTTTTAGCTAAATGGTAGAAAATGGATAAGTCATGTACTAGGGACAAGCAGTGTAAATCTAATCCACGCATCAAGTGAATTAGGAATTAGCGCGTCTCTGGGGAAGGACCCCCTTTACCCCCATGCAAATTGCAATTGGCCACTTGAAGCAACTAATGTGTATGCAGATAAACCCCATCACTGCTACAAGTTGATCCGATTTGGGGAAGCGGACTTTACCCGCAGCGTATTTGCATTCAAACATCGTTGTGACTAAATAAGATTTATGCAATTTAAAAACTACCCCTTAGGGTTGAAGTACACTTACAATTTTATTAAATTCCCCGAAAACTAGATTTCGACGAAGTGTAATGGATGTCTGTGAATCATGACGAATTGTAAATTACTACTCTAAAAATCTAAGACGTCATTTCACATGACCTACTACACATTGTGCCTAATAATACGTAACTAACAAATTGGTGGTAGCAAATATCCGCTTCTTAATAACTACACATTCCGGAACAACAAAAACTACCTGTAACACCCTTGATTTCCGCTGACCAGTTGGTATTTCAATTGGCGTGAAAAGGTATATATTTTATTAAAAATAACAGAACGCATTACGGGAAAAAAAATGAGAAAACGTGCTAACGTGTTTGTAGTGTAACGCTAAACAAACACCCTATGGCGTATTGGGCCATGACGTAGTTTCCTTCTTCCGGTTAATACCAAGTCATCGACATATGTTGATGCAGATGCTCCATATGCGAATATCTTCAATTTTACATATCATTAACGCTTTCACTTCGTTTCCAACTGTACAGATAATAATGAACATAACAAAAAGATCAACTGAAAACTCGAATCTTGTTTTAATTCCATTTAACTGAAAGTGAAAACAACCTCATTCAAGTGCTTGCAGTGTATGTATAATAATGGAGGGTAGTGAATCATTTTTATATTATTCGGAGATATATAATGATATTACAAGTAATGCAGAACAGATGTAAGCTATGCCCTCTGGCTCTGTACATCCTCAACATGTTATTTTGTCGCTATTCACAATAGGAGGTAAGCGTTCCCTTCCGATATTACAGCATTATAATGATATCACGGCGCTGATACTTATTACTTCATAATTTCCATTGTATTGTTTTTCAATATTGATGGCGATTGCATGTGTGGGAAATACAAATTATGTTTCAATAACATACACTAACTGATAATCTTCTTTTTGCGTGAGTTTAATTTGCTTTACATTTATTACCTTAATAAAATGTCGATCTTAATCAAATATAAAGAAATTGTACAAAAAACCTCCTCACCGGTATTAAATTAAGTTCTTATACTTCCATTCCTTAATGTTCATACAAATGACCCTCATCTTAATTGCGCTGTTAAGATAATCGTAACTAACAAGGCGAATTGTATAAATATTGCTACACTTTCGTGTCTGTCTGATGTATAACAAGTATGGTTAACATGGCTAATTAGGAAATGATTAATCAATACCGATACTAAAAGCATGCTAGAATAAAAAAAAAACATTTATATAACAGAAATGAGTAAAAACGCACTACATTTTCATGTTCAGTTACTCAACTAAATCATGAACACTTGCAATAGTTATAAAGACAAAATCGTTAGATATAATGAAATCGTAATTTGGAATTTTATTTGTAAAGAACCTAATATAATTAGACTAAATGAGACGATGATTCGATTGTTGATGTGGCTAAGGAATTTTTCGGGTACGAAAATTGCCACATTTAAGTACTAATTAATTATTCTGTGATTATCACCAAGTTCTTAAAAATTGGATTTGTAATATACTAAATAAGTACCGGCTGAACAGTCAGGATTTATAGAAAACTCTGAAGATGTATTTTGATTTTCTAAACTTACGACAGTCAGAATTATTATTGGGAAAGACTCAATCGTCAGTTAGATTTTCTTCAGATGATATTCTAAAGGCCTCCCAGACGAAAAGGAATGGCAATAAACAATGAAACATTGTAAATTCTGTGACAAGATAGATAATTAAAATTATCTATTGCAAAATACTTTCATAGACCATGAACAGCAATTAGAGTTTTCTAAATATTGCACACATGCGATAACCCATTGATGGAAGAATTCGTTTCGAGTTCAAAGGACATTTTATAATATTTAAAAAAACGGATACTAAAAGTTATTACCGTTTTGGTAAGGAGATGCTATTTTTGCTATGAAATTTATCACTTCCATAAGATTTTATTAATGATAGTATGGTATTCCAAGAAACATTTGGTTATTCTTGAAAAACAGCGATTCTGAGTTTTGCTGCAGTAAGACTAGTCTTGTGCGGAATTATGATTACATATTTATATAAAAACCTACAACAGAGATTATAATATGAAGAAAACTCCATTGAGGGAATCTACCTTATCGTACTAAATATGTCCTCGTTTTATTATAAATAGAAACTGTTTATCCTTAAATATATGTGTAATTTTGAAACTTATCAAGAAGGTTCAAACATTTGGAAAAGATTAAAGCGGCGCGGCGTGACATAAATTCGCCTCCAGAATAGATTTCGAAAATGACAATTTATTACAAAAAGATGCAGGATTCCCTCGTCTTCCTACACTGTCATCATTACCTCATTCCAAATTATACGCACTAAATTGGGAGCGCTTCACAAATGTAAAGGATCCACATACCTGTGTTGACTGTTTGAGCACTATTAAAGTTGTAAACCCAGCAACCGTTGGTAATTTGATAAAATTATTTTTGATGCTTTAAAATAGTCGAATTCTCATATTTAATGGTATTGGCCTCAAGGACGTAGATATTTGTTCATTCTGGGGAAGGGGGAGGGGGTAAAACAAAAAAATTTTAATACAAGATAACAATAAAGTTTTAATTAAATCACTCGCACAAGATCATTTTATTTTTTAGTTAGGTATTCGTAATATTTTTAGTTTTGTTTTTATTATTATGGTCCTTGAGAGGGGTAATTCCTCGCCCCCACCCCCCAATATTTACGCCCTTGATTGGCTATGAAGAAAAACATGGCGGATTTCTCTTTCGTTTATTTCCAAATTTAAGATACTGGTTGATCTGTTAGAGACTATACATTTTAGTATCTGTATACCTTGACCGGATATGGAACCACACACCCTGAGCAGTGAATGGGAGATGGCATTTCCGACTATTATGAACTTGGGTGGCCTCTACCACGTTTTTACTTCCCGAATACGAAGTAAAAGGGAAGTATTGTAGTATTGCCCCCAAAAAAATTGACCTATGCAAATTTTTACATTCTGCGTTTCTGAATACGTAGATTCAAAAAAATCAAAAAAAAAAAATTTCCCTCTGTAGTCTGTCCGTATACATTTCCTTGCAACGCTCTATACTCAGAAACTATTAAAGTTATCGAAATGCGGTTTTCGCCAATCGATTGCATTCGGGCCAAGGACGAAAATGCTGATATTACCTTTGATGACGTCACTTCCGGTATAAGCTAAAAGAGCGGCACCCATTTTTTTATAAGATAAAGTTGCAGCTTTTTATGTAGTTTAAGAGTATTTTTTTTTCTGAATTCAGCAATATGTTTATATTGTGCTATACTTATTTTTTATGTTAATACGAGGGAAGTCTCGTGGCAATACATCCCAGAATTGTTTAAGCATGTATTGCTAATTTTTGTATAGTATAACACGACCCAATAAAAAGTACAAAAAAATTCTAGATTAGAGAAACATTTGCGTACCATACAGGAAAGGGAAAAACAGTTAAACTGTGAATGTAATGTTTGCTACCTTACAGTTCATATTTTATTGAGATTAGATTAATTTGTGTGCATTTACCACACAATTGTAGATATAAAAATAAATGCCATGGCAGTGGAATAATAATGTAATTATGCTACAACACCAAAAAAGAAATTATGAGTCCTACATCTTTTAGAGAAGAACTATCGCCGATTTGTTTTTGTTGCTGCAGCTGCATAGTATACGTGTAGGAGACGTTGGTTGTATTTGGCAAAGATTAGCACTAAAGCACGTGAATATGGAAAAGCAGCACAAGGTAAGGATTTTTATCCGAATAAATGGCTATAGCCGAGATTTGAAACTGCTGTGATTTGAAGTGTAAAAAAGATCACTGTTGGAGGACGAAGTATTTCTCCATAGTCTTCAAGACATTAGCGTAAACATTATCTGCTAATCTGCACAAGACAATTAAATTACGGAATTTTGCAACCAAGACTTAAAAATCCAGAAAAGCGGTACAGAGTACTGGGATTTTCAAAACATTCCAGTGGTTTGTTTGTAACGATCATGAATTATCCTAAACATACCTTTCCAACCAGTGTGGAAAGTGTAAATTAAATTGGGCCGGTTCGCATTTTGAACAAAAGGGCACTTTTTTGGGGTGGAAAGGCGAGCGGCGCAAAATAGGGCATTTTTTTATTAAATTACCGTGGGCACATTTAAATTGCGATTTTGATTAATGAAATTTGTCAATTGATCGGTTTAACAACAAAATATTGTTGAACTTTAAAATAACATTTTTATTTACATGAGAAATGTTCACCACGAAAGTGTAATGAATACGATAATTAAATTCAAGCGTGGTATCATTTCTATTCAGTTAATGTTAATCGAACAATTTCCACACCACTAGTTTATCAGATTCGTAGTTTTCCTCTTTACGTACGACACTGTTAGTATCAGTAGCAGCATGGTTCCCTTTTGCAAGCCAAGAACGAACATAACGTAAGGGCTTAAATAGACTCAGTGGTGGTCCATTTAGCAAGATGAACATAAGGTTAGACACTCTTTCGATTCCCAGTGAAGATCTTAAGTCTGTAATTATCAAGTTCATTGCGCTGAAGGCTCGTTCGCATTCAGCACTTGATACTGGAATGCACTTGATACACATCAGCAAGTCATTCAGTTCAGAACCGATCACTTTCCCTTTGCTTTGCTTGTACTTGCGGAAGCTCCTCACAACACCTACGTTATTCAGCTGAAAACGGTCACAAAGAGCAACAACTTCATTCTCTCCATAAAGAATACCGATGTTATCGTTCCAGTAAATCGGAAACAGCACTTTGATTTGTTCCACAAGCAGTTCATAGGCACTTTCATCTACTTGTGAATCAACAGCACTACGGCCTGCATGTGAAGATCTCACGGTAAACATTCTTTTTCTAAGATTGTTTTGTAGACTTCGATAGAACTGAGCGCGGGGTATCACAGTTGCAGCACCTCTATTTCGACCACCACTCTCATGTAAAGTGACTCCTGCAAATTTCGATTTCCCAGCAGCGTTCAAAGCTTCAGATTCAAAGCGTCCAGGTTCGTCTACTCTTGCCTCGAAAACCGAGATCTGAATATTAATGCTATGGTGTGCCTCAATGATGGAAATTTCACGTTTTTGTAGTTCGAGGGATAACTCACTCAGTTCACCTAAAACATCGTACATAAGGCCCAAGTTCTTCACGAATTCAACCGAGCTGAGAAGACGTGCACAACCACTATATACGGCTCTGTCATTGCCATCACGTTTTCCGTCTGATTCGGATTTCTATAAGAAAATTATATTGCTCGTATAACTTCATATAAACAACACGGACTGTGAAATTAACAAAAACTAAAACCCCACAATTTATCGTTATTTAAAAAATAGTTTTTATGCGTTAATCGACAATTCATTAATAAGACACCAAATTAAAAGAGCAATTTAAAATCGCCATGAGAGATGAATTCCTATCGCTACCATTCAATTCTTGACGGAAATGGCTCCAAATGGAAAAATTGATTTGCATTTTGTCAACAACTTATCAAATAACTTGAAACTAACTTCTATTTCTTTTTTAATAAAATGAACGATTATTAATTATCGTAATAAATTATACCAGACAAGACAAGCAAATCTTTCTTACCTTGCAGTGAGTAAACAAGGCAGCATAGTTTTCCCAGACAGCACGGACAGTTCTTAAGCTTGAGGCTACCCAACGAGTGCTTAGAATTTTTCCTATCTTCAGCAACTCCACATCTAGGTTCTTCGCACATTCTTTTAATTCTCGCTGGTTCTTTGGGTTTGTAGTATAAAGGTTATGAAGCTTTTCGATAAACACCTTGAAGTGATTGATTTGATTCAGTTCTTTCATGGTATCTCCAACACACAATTCAAGACGGTGGGCAGAGTAGTGCCAGATGACCAAACTTTGGATATTGCTGCCTCAACAATTCAGCAACACCTTTTATTCTTCCAAGCATCACTGAGGCACCATCACAAGTTACGCCTATCAGACTTTGTTGAATATTGCACTCCTGAATTCCGTGACTTCTTAGTGTAGTAAGGACTGTATCACAGATGCCTTTAGCAGACATGTCATTAAGTTCGACCAATTGTAGAAACATATTAACTGGCAATTCGGCTCCCTTAATAATGACACGCAAATAAATCGCGATTGACGATATCTGGCTTAGCGAAGTTGATTCATCGAGAATGATGCCAAATTTAGCGTTTGATTGGACAATCTCCATAACCAGTTTGCTACGCATTTCAACACCAATGAAGTCAGCAATTTTGGCACAAGTCGTTTTCGAGTGCAGAATAGTGCCCATATCACAACCGTTCAGTTTCTGCATGTCAATATTTGAGGGAAGGTCCTTAAATGGTCGACAGTTTTTTACCAAATTGTACACGGTACGAAACACGCGTTCAGTTGTTAGCTGGAATTCCTTTTGCTTGTTCGCAGCATATTTGTCAAGATCGAAGTCCGTCGATTTCACCTTCTGAATGAGATCGGCAATGATCTGGTTGGTGCGAATTTGAATTGACATGATCCCGGATTTTCTATCTCAAAGAAGCCTGTTGAATCAGCTTGTCTTTGCCGTACTTCTCGACCTCTATCTTCGCCCATTGCTGCGCAGGTATTATTTGTTTGATTTTAAGGGAAGATTCGTATTTCTTATGAAGACTAACTTCTCTGCAGTCAGAACATCCAAGCTTGCCATTTTTGATGATGAGCCATGGGTACTTTCGGCAGAACTCATTTCCTTGTTTGGTGTTCCAACATTTCGGCAATAGATTGTCATCCGGGAAAATTACTATTTGCTTCTGCGTATCTTCGTCGGCCATTTGAGTGTCTGGACTGTCTGGGCCAGGCTGGTCAGCATCACAAAGCTGGAAAATGTGATCTTTTGAACTTCATAACAGTAAACAACCAATAAATTCGGCCAACAATTACCTTTATCGCAGGTTCACGATCTGCAATTACGACGTGGGATTCTTTTGCCAAACCAAAATCCGGAGCATGAGTTGCTGAATCATTTGAAATGTGTTCATCATGAAGAAGATTGTCTTTATCATTCTCTGGAAATTCCTGCAGAATTGTATGACTTAATGATTTAATTGCTTAAATAACATTTCCCAAACTTAAATTATTCAGCTATAGTTTCAATAAATTTGTCAAATGATTTGTATGATAAAATTGAAGTAGGTACTGCAATGAAGCAAATTACATCATAGTAGTATTTTCTGTGCTTAATTTAAATTTATCGTTCATTTCACATAAATTGCAACAAAACTACAAAAGTAATTATTATTATGAGTTTTGACAATATTTTATTGCAAATTTGAAATTACCAGGACGATTTCTAAAAATTTGGTTGAAATTTTTAAAATATATGGACAGAAGTTTGAAATTAATGTAATGCAGTGATTTTGTATTTATGAAGGAAGGACAATCATAGCAAGCGATAATAAAAATGCTTCGTTCAAATGGTCTCCTACCTGTGATATATGCTCATTTTTATTTGAATCCGAACTTGAATTTGAAGCTTGAGCCTGCAATGAGGTGTTCAGAATTTCGTGTTCATCTTCATAGTGTTCATACTGTTCATCAAATTTAGAACTCTCTGAGAAATTCTTTGCAGTTTCACCTCCACTTCCAATTGCGCCACTGTTAAGTTGGATGCTCGTGTTTGCATCTTCCGAATCTTGATGTTTGGATGTTGTATTGTATTTTGGCTTCTTCGCTGCAGAACCGCCGAAAAACTCATTTATCTTTTTGCACTTTTGAGCAACTACTTGAGAAGCTCTTGCTCTTTCGCGATTAACGCGGTCCTTTTTGGGCATAGTGATACTAATCACATTCACGTCGATTTCTAACTACGAATTTAATTTTTATTTCACTTATTAAATTCACTGTTTGTTTTAAATCTGTTAAGTTAAAGTTAAATATTAACTTTTCACTATCACTATTAAATTTCAAATAACGAAATGGCCAAGTTACTGCTTAAGTGCTTAACTGCTTAGTGATGTTACGAAGCTTCGACTGCGATTCTGAAATATTGGAGCTTCCACCTCAAATTTCGACTCCGAAGATTAACGGACCATATTTTTCAAGGATGTTTTAAGATTTAGAAATTGCCACGTTTTCTTCTTACCTTAATTGAGCGATATTGATAACGTGGTAGGTATTTTATTTTATTTCAAAATATTAGATAGCAGCAAGACAAAAAAACAGTGGCAGTTGGCTTATACGTAACCAAGCGTGGTATCTTTATCTTGATGTGATTACATTTACGCGACGGCGACAAGTGTACACCGTACACCTAATTAATAAATAAATGTAAACAATTTTTTGATTATTTAATTTAGTTATACTTATATCCTTTATAGGCACCTAATTGTATTTAGTATTTGTAGTTTTTTATGTAGAGCATTCCTGGATAAAAATCTAGAATGTATCATTGACCATTGTACCTATGCATGAAAAGTGGTAACGCAAGTCCCTGTCTTGATTAGATACTTTGGTGACGCACGAGGGCTCTTCTTTCTTGATTTTCAGATTTTGAGAATATGTATACATCTTTTACTCCAAAATAAATATAAAATACTGCCTATTTTATTTAAAAAAACATCTACCGAATTCCACCTCTTTTGAACCGACATAAAATTAAAATTCTGTTTTGCAACACTTTGGCTGAGACCTTCGACTCCGATTCACCTCCGCCTCCGTAAATTTAGTCCCATCAATGTGCAGTTTTTTATGAATTTAAAGCTGCTAATGCGGAATACACAACAGACCATAATGTGGTTTTACCTAGAAATTCGTAATAATTGAAAGGAGAACACAAAATGTACAACTTGTATTAGCATTTAGGTAGAATAAGTTCTTAGAATTGTTATTTTAGTTAGAAGTGTTATCTTAGGATAATGAGTTGTCACAGAGTTGATGGGTTCTACCAAAGGGGTAGAACACCATGAGTCCATGAGTTAATGCATAAATTGACATATTTTTAAATTTGAGGCAAAGTTTTATCTTCTTTGCGACCTAGTTCGCTCAGTCAGTTAAGGCCGGTTCGCCGTGCCCGAAATAGGGCCGGTTCGCCGAACCTGCGGCGCCAGGGCGGGCCGGTGCGAACCGCCACACTTTCTGCCCTGTAATTCCAACATAATGGCTAAATATGGGGTGTAGACAACTACAAGAAACCAATTGATCAAGAACACTTCATTTTATTGAACACACTCAAGACCGATTGGAAAACCTTATGGTATTCGAATAGAGAGGTGGGGCCTCGAAAATTTACAATCATAGAAAATAAACTGAATCATCTCCAACAGTAGCAGAGAGAGCAAGGTGTGTGGTTCCTATACTCGCATGCTCTGGACGACCTCTTGACAGAAAATGCTTAAGGGATTTATACGAAGGAGGATTTACCCCTTTATCGTGACTCGAAAACAAAATATGTTACATCCCGAACTATTATAAATTACAAATGAATAAATATATTATGGCTTCTCTATGATATTCCCAAAAAATATATTTTACAGCCTCTTAAAAAAATCATGACGATAATTTTGCACAATATCTGCCTGCTCGAACAAAACCCGAAATTTCAAGAACGAGTTGACTTTTTTGTAAACCAGTGACACTTGTATTTATTTTGAAGATTGGTATAGGGAATTTGGATATGTCATTGGGAACAATCGAAGAATAAGGCGCACGAAACCTCCTCCTTGATTTTTTATTTGTTTTTATTGTTAAACAGTGACCGTAGTACGGGGTAATGATGAGTGATTGATTAATTTACATGAATTTTCTAATTAGGCGACATGTTTCGACTTACCTATAGTCATCTTCAGGCTAAATATTGAGCATGACTCTACTTTTTGTCATACCTTTGAGTGATAATGAATGCAGCTGATGAAAAAAGTTAAGTTTAAAATTACATAGAGCAAACGTTATCGACTAATAAGATAAGGTTAATTTAAAGAGTTAGTGGGTGAAATTGTGAGTGAAATTTTAAGGCTAATACTTAGACAGCAAAAATGTTGTATACCAAGATAGCAAAGTTACTGCTACGGAAATTGGATGATAGATCAACAAGGGAGAGTGGAAATTCAGAAACATAGAAGGTTGGAAGAGCCGAAAAACGGTGATGGAGAAAAGAAGAGACAAGAAGAGTGACAGGGGTCTGTAATGTAGCATGCATGTGCTATTGTTTCTTGGGATTAGGTACGTAAATTTGTTTGTGTTGAGCAACATCGACTCGCTGCGAAAAGCAGTCTCTGGTCCGAATGGGGAAACAATGGGAAGTATGGAGATGAAATAAAATTATGCAAACAATAAGGTGGCGCAACTGAAGTGACATAATTGTATAGAAAAACGAGACAGGGAGGCGGGAACTGAAGAATTAAGACCGAAAATAAATCAGTTCATTTTAAAAAGGAGGTTCAAGACAGAAAGTTTTTTGCAAATGGCGAATGTCTAAGAAATCGAGTTTTTTGCATTTGTGATAAAAAAGTTGTCTGGATTATAGGAATGGCCTGAGAGGAGGATGTGATTGGCGAAGGTCGACATAATGTAGAATAGGGGTAATAGGAGTGTTATTCTTAATAAGGTTGATGTGTTCAGCCCAGCGAGTTGTGAAGCTCAATTTTGGCCAATATAAGTGGCGAGCAATTCCCACAGATAAGTTGATAAACACCTATGTCCACAAGAACCTACCAATCTCAAAGAACACCAATATTCTTCGAAGTGTACATTGTTTGAGGAATACTACCTACACATTGAATATACGCTAACAGAAATGACGTATTAATGCAGATTTTAAGAGAAGAACAATTCAAAGACCAAAATTGGCTATAAGAGCAACCAAGCACCGCGATTTGGCTCATTTCCAAAAAAGTATCTGAAGATAGGCTTTTTTTGGATGATGGATTTTTAACCCAATGGAACAGTTGAAATTTTAGTCTTGCAACCATCTTCCAAGACAAAGCAACCTGCAGCTGTGTATTTCGTTGGCGCTGTAATTAATCCCAAAATATGTATGTATAGTGAAAACTACGGGTCGATGCATAGTTCGATTGGGAAGGAACCAAGTGAAAGTATTTTATAGGTCCTTGCTTTTAACTTAAAAAGATATCCGAAAATTCGTATGGCGGTTCTTATCGATGTTCTCTATCCATTAAAAATACATCCCATTAATACGATATAAATGTTCTGCAAATCGCAAATAAAGAGGCTGTAAAATATACGACTCATAAATGGTCAGTTGTTAACAGTTTGCTTAGCGCGGTTTTAGGTTAATAATCAATTTAATTGCTCAGTAAAAAGCTGTGGGCCGAGCTCAGTTTAAAAACACAACGTGCGTTACCTTATTTGTGTAAAAACATTATTGATATCGTAATCTGCTTCTTATACACTTATATTCATCGAGGCTATTACGAAAGTCGTTTCGATTAGTAAAAAAAAAGCATTACAGAATGGGTTGAATTACGTATATACGTGTTCCAGAAATGGGTATATAACGTTAAATAAATGTAAATGGTAATTCCGTTGAAAGCATTTACTTTAATTAATCATAACTTTTGAGGGATTATTATACCTAACCGATATGTGTTGTTGTAGAATTGGCAGTCAAAATACTTAACTTAATGGCATGTTTGGGTTTTACGAAGCGACCATAAAAAATTATAAATGAAATTATAATGAACGTTAATGTATCTGCTTAAAGATTCGTCGTGGGTGGATTGTGTTAATTTTGAATTAAAATGGGTTACGGCATACGAATTAGAAGTTGTATGACGGTCGCAGTTGTGTTTAATCGAAAGTTTTATCATCTTTAAAATAATGGAAGACACTCCTCATAAAACGTCGACCTATAAAGAGATGAATTGAGATAGTACAACATATAGCCATCCAGTGCATGGAATTTACGATGCAATATTCAGAGTTAGTCCATAAATCAATTCACTCACACTTTCGTCGACACTGACCCACATTTACTTCTACGAATATGTATTGGTGCAACCCGTAACAGCAGCAGTAGCAGTAACAGCATTCGTTTGTGAATTAACGTAATATGCTTTTAATTGACGACATAATAACAGGCCTGCGTTTACGTGTCAGCTGAATCCAAACATATTTATTACGAGGGGAAGTGCGGTGGGTGTGGCACTGTAATTATCGGCTCTCATTAACTAACGCCGGCTATTTAGTATTTACCTCAAACACTACTCACACCTTATTGCTTGTTATTACTATGACAAATTGTACGCGTCCAAATATCCTATTTCAATCTGATTTTAGTTAAATTTAGATACATACATCCAAAGATTTTTAGACGAGCTTATTTATAAAAGTTCCACGATTCATTGCCAAAATATTTTTCTATCCGATGTTAAAATATTAATTTGTCTAACTTAAGATTTAGATCACATTGTTGTATTTACGCAACGCATCTACTACACACTGGTCATTAAATTCTTCGTACCAAACTTATTTTTGTTATTTTCTATTTGAATTATTTCAACGTTTTCTAATAAATAATGAGGCACGATTAATACCAAATATCGTCACAAATCTTACTTGCATAACAAATTCCTAACAGGAGTATTGTGCTACCAGTCTGGAGGTAGAATCAACATTTTTAAATTTATCGCGTTGAAGAAGTTTAACAACATTCTTTATATGTAAATCAGATTTTTTTAAATTTTAATTAATCTGCGAGTATACTGCAAAAATAGCAATAAACATATTGTATGAGTGTTGTCTCCTTTTCGAGCTCAGTATGCACAAAGAAATGACTAAATGTACCAAACTGTTATTGCATTTTTGTCAAAAATTTCAAGAAATCGTATAAATTGTAATTCCTCGTTCTCGTTACCATAAATAGCAATCTTAATTTTTTGCGCTATTTGCGTTCGTTTTACCGAAATGGAAAGTGCGCCCTCACTTTTTTTATACTTATATCTGTTATTCGTCGCGGAATGTTACGGCTAAACTACTTGACTTTAAAAAGGTTTTGTTTTCGAGGTAGATAGGTACATTTTCTAATTATTTTCATAATGTACCAGGGCGTCCCAACAAAGAAAAACGTATCCAAGTATTTTTTTAAATGGAAACCCTCGTATTTTATTTTATTTTCCGTCCGTAAGAACAAAATAAGAAACATTATTCTCTGGCCCCTTCCTTCAGCTTTGGAAATGAACATTTAAAAATTCACGAAATTCACGATGAAAATGTAGGGGAGCTCCATCCATCTAAAGTCACATCGTTATTCTTATATCTAAGGGCATATATATCAAATAAATTGGAAATTGGTTTATCAGAAAATCTAAAAAATCTTATACCATCTAAATGTTATTAAAAAAATATAAGGACCAATTAAAAATACAGAAATACCCAATAATCGTAACTACATTTTCCATAATTTCTGTCATAGACCTGCTTCAGTTGTAGTGGGTTTTCATACTAGTTTTTTTAAGTTGAAGTAACATTCTTTCGAAAACAGCTTTACTTGCCGAACTTCTATCAGAAAATCTTTATGCGTATAAACTGGTGATGCAAGTAAGCAATTTTGCATACATTCTCCAAATTGAAAATTCATATCGATCCGTTTAAAATTTGTATAAGCAACCATTTTGATAACACTAGGAAAGAAAAACTACTGAAGCCACCCTGTTAAATTCAATATATTAACATGGCGTATCAAAGTTCACCGTGTGATTAATCCACATTAAATATGTTAACACGAAAATTTGTATCTTACACGAAAACGTGAAAAGTTAGGTATAGGAATGTATTCAATAGATAATCAAATTTTACATCTGCAGTTGATTAAAAATACCGGGCGTTCTATTTAAGTTATCTAAGTTATCATCTTTTAAAACTTGGCATAATTTGGTCTTTTGTACACCTTGTATAAGTTAATGTATTTTTCAAAACTGCAAACATACAATTAAAAAAAATAGCACACTCACGAGAATATCGTTTAACTAAAGAAAATACTTGTTGAGTATTTGAATATTAAAAGAAGCAGTAGAATGTTAAAATTAATAGGGAATTCAATTTTTAATTGTACAAGCTCCTTATAGAACCTTTGAAATGGTACTTTATTTCTCCCATATTCAATAATTATGCATAGTCTCCAGTTTCAATTTGTCACACTGACACTGACAATATTCATTGTGTTTGCGTTCTATTTTGTTAAATGACTTGGGCATCTGGCATTGTTAGGCTCCATTCCTACAAATTGTAGTGAGGAAGTTGTTACTTTGAACACATTCTTACTATTTAGTCTAGTGACTTGCCGGACCTCACATCTTCGAAGCCGTAACAGATAAGTAAAATTTCTCAAAAACGTTTCCAAAACAGTGAGGGGGAATCAATATGACTCATATAGAAATCTTCTGTAACTCAACCCTTAGGCTTCAGCCACCCCACCTTTATTTTTTTAAATTGCACTATCCCATGTGTAATACATCATTGGAAATACAAATAAACAGAAAATCAACAATAATCCATAGAGAGTTATATTCATGTTAAAAATCATAGAATGAATCTATATCTAGATTAGATGGTGAAAATGACTTCCATTATTCTTAAAGGCAATAATAAAGTTTATTCTTAAATTCGTGTCGTACATTTTCAATAAATAAACAATATTTTGTGTTTTTTTGACTTACAGATTGTAATTTTTTACTATCTATCTTTTTTAAGTAGTGATTTCATTTGATATTATTAGCGATAAATACGAAAACATACAACTAAAGTTACTGAAACTTTGTTTTGCTTTTTTCAACAACATAATCTATTAATAAAATTTTTTTTAAATACTGATTAACATTTTTAAAGGGCTTTCCAATGATATTCCATACGTGGGGTAATGCAATTTAACCCTAGGATACTTAAGCAATGAAATATCGGCATTTACAAGTATAGTCATAAGCAAAACACAGATATTAAAGTAAAACTTTGTTTATTTTTACACATAGGTTACAAACATAAGATTAATCATGAAAGTGAACATTATTGTTGTAATGTAAACAAACATTAGTGTTGTAAATTATTGAAGGAAAACTAATTTATTACGGTATATAGGATTAGCAAATTCTCCAGAAAATAGTTCTCTCGCAGGGACATCCCAGCTTCTGTCAACTCCTGCACGAATAAGTAAACCACAGAATGCAAGATGTTCATCAACGGTCACATCTTTCCACGGTTTTCCTTTTGCTCCGTACACACGTTTCCCCTCTAAATTAGTACAGTTCATAATTTCTTGTATCGTAACTGGAATTACAAATAATTGAAACGCTTCTTTTGGTGTTGCAGCCATATTCTTTCATGCAAGTCCTGGTGCACGCCGAATAATGTTATGTGGTTGAATTTTCCTTTTTGCTGGAGGTTCCAAATTCCAACGCAGACCACTTGGAGCAGTGTAATCACTCGTTGAAGGAAAGGTCGTATTACCAATGTCGTCGGCATCATCCTCCGAATTATCGTCGCTATCATCAGTACTGGATCCGGAATCACCAGAAGACAATTCAAAATTTGGGTCATCATTTTCTGCTTCTGACACATCACATTCCCCGGAAGGCAAATCATCATATTCAGCTGCCTACTGCAATAGTATTTCATCATATCCGTCATTCCCATCTCTCACCCTCTTCACAGTCTTCTTTGATGCTATTATCATATGTGTCTCACAACTTTACTCAATGCAACTTTTATTTCAACTGAATGACAATATCAGCTGCACCCGACTTTTATACATCCAGCAGTTACGCAGGTGTCAACTTGCATTTTCAGTTACAGCTGCGCGAACTTGTCTGTATCATGACGTCACACGCACTGACGAATCCACAATTCCGTGTAGCAGTGCTTAACAAATGATAATAACTCTTAGCCGGCGGTGAACAAGTCTATACTTGTTTTATAGAAACAAAAAGTAAACGGACTTCAGAGACCCGGTTTATGTAAATACGGGGTGCTAACGGAAACTATTTTTTTTTCAATTTCTAAATACACGAATATTTTGGAATCAAGTGTGTGTTAAATAAAGACGTAATTACAGCATATCTAAATGCTCAAGTCGATTGAAATTACATCAAGCAAATTATAAGTTACCAAAATCTCCCCGGGCCTGAAAGGCCCGCTTTATGCATCCTAGAGTTAAACAGTAAGGATGAGAACGACTGGAACCTAAGGGGTGGGTTGCAGAAGATTGCGCTGGGTGTCATGGTGGTTCCCCCTCTATGTTCTAGAAACCGTTTCGAGAAATTTTACTTACCTGTTACAATTTCGAAGATATGAGTTTTACGACAGGGCGAAAAGCGGAAACGCGAGCAGAAACCATTAAACGCTTAACAGGCTTTACGAACCATGGAAATGTTCATTGCGTTAAAACAAGTGACACTGTGAGGTAAGCTTACAAGCAATGATTAGCATAAGAACTACAGACAAATAAGGTAGTAAGATGGATCAGACTTGAAGAGTGGAAAAAGGTTACAAACCTCATTACATAAGATCCATTGACCACCCAACTAAGAAATGGTTGGACAGCTACATCTTGGAGTCGTAAGAGGGACCGCAACAGAAATAGAACGTTTGAGCTGCAATAGGTATGATCTGTTTTTTTTACCAAAACTACATCCATGATGTCCATGGATAGAATTATAAGAAAGTTTCAATAAAATAAATAACAAATGTAACGTCTTATTAACGGAAACTTTCATCATGCAGTACCTATGCAAATACATATCCAAAACTTGATCCTAAATGTTGACCACACATTACGTCTCTTCGTGATTTTAATTTACCTTATAATGTAGTGTGGTAAGAATAATTGTAATTTGATTATTATTTTGCATCTTATCTCGATAGTTCTCGATTAATTACTTACAAATTAAATGAGCATCCTTAGGGTATTACGTTCAAACAAGAACAAAATTATTTACTTCCGGTGATGTAATAAAATGAAAGGTATGTAAACAACTATGATAAGGCGAAATTGCAAGTGAAATTCTATGTGATTAATACATGCTTTTAAAAAAAAGGAGAAAGAAGTAGGCTTACGCAATACATTCTGATCCCTCTAAAAAGATGTATTAGAAGTCCAAATAAAAGAAGGCATGTTCAGAAAAAAGTCAATTTATATAATCCCACGCTTGTGGATAAAATTTCAATTAGCCTTAGTATACAGGGTGTCTCACGGTGATCGTCGGTTAGAAGTATATCAAGAACCGTAAAAGCTAGAAATTTGAAATTTTGCACATGCGACATGCCGTGTTTAATCTAGTAAATAAAAATATTTTCCAAATGGCAGCACTTCCGGAAATGCCAGAAGTGAGCATCAACATCTTTATTTTAAATACAAACCAGGCAATTTTTTTTCACATTCTGATGTGTCATAAAATGTTTAGTAAGTATGCTTAAAATAATCGGCGTATCAATTTTGATTGTTGAGAAAAAAATTTTTTCCACCGAAAAATTTCAAAATCTTGTTTAGGAAATAAAATTGAAAGTCGAAAGTGGTAAACGTTAAGGAAATGGGTGTTTAGGTTCACAATGTCAAAAGATTGAGACACAATTGTCTGTAATGGATAAAAAAAATTGCCCGCAGTTAAGTATGTAATCGACGTTATTTCCAGACTTAAGAAAAACTTTCAAAAGTCTCTTTTTTCAAATGGAATGGCTATTTAATTATCATTCGATGCAGAAATAAATTTCCTTTAAATTGATATGCCATGTTTCTACAGTGTGTCCCCGGATAGGTGAAACGACTCTTGTGAAAGATAAAAAATTTTCGATATAAAATTTCATTGTTTGGGGTTCAGCCCTGCTTAGTTAAAGACTAATTTCTGGCATAATTTTAGTTTTCTAAAATCATGTATGCCTTGGATCTTTTCAAAAATCTGATTTTTGGTTCTAGTAAACTACCTTTGTTAGTGAAGATATAACAAAATTTGACTAACAAAAGTTGTTTAGAATCATGAAAGAGTCCTACTTCTAGAATTTCAACCACCTAGGCCAACGTTGATGTTTTGGCAATTTACAATAATTTTTATCTGATAGTTTAATATTGTTCATCCCCGGGTAGGTGATATCACTCTTGTACTCTAAATAAACAAAATAAATAAAAGAATTTCTTTAACACAGTTTATTACTATGAATATTACAAGATTACTTAAATTATTGCCAAAATGCCAAAACATCAACGTTGGCCTAGGTGCTTGAAATTCTAGAAGTAGGACTCTTTCATGATTCTAAACAACTTTTGTTAATCAAATTTTGTTATATCTTCACTAACAAAGGTAGTTTACTAGAACCAAAAATCATATTTTTGAAAAGATCCAAGGCTACATGATTTTAGAAAACTAAAATTATGCCAGAAATTAGTCTTTAACTAAGCAGGGCTGAACCCCAAACAATGAAATTTTATATCGAAAATTTTTTACCTTTCACAAGAGTCGTTTCACCTATCTGGGGACACACTGTATATACCTAAAATCAATGATTACAGAGTTATTTACATTTTTTTATTTAAATTTATAATTACGTACTTTATAAAACATGGTTGACTGAAAATTTTCAAAAAAATTTTATTCAATTGTTTCTTATGATTCCTATGCTTTCTTATGTTTTCATTTTTATTTGACAGTTGTCAGTTAGCTCTCAGTTTGAAAGTTTACGCTACATTTACCTTTGTTATTATTAGTTTTATCTGTTTGAATTTTGATTTTTGCGCTTTATATTTGTTTTCAATTGGGCAATATAGAATACACAAATGCTGATATTCTAAATTTGATTTAAATTCATGGCGAGTCTGCTCGTATTACTTTTCGGACCATCGACATATAGAAATGGACTGCGCGTGGTTATGATAAGCCCGGATACTGCAGGTAAGAGAGAGGGTAAACGTGGAGGCCTAGTTCTAGCTTTATCTGTCGCGTATCTATTGGTTGCTGCATTTTAATGGGAATTCAGCGACCAATAGATACGCGACAGATAAAGCTAGGGGAATGCAGCGACCAATAGATACGTGACAGATAAAGCTAGAACTAGGCCTCCACGTTTACCCTCTCTCTCACCTGCAGTATCCCGGCTTAGCATAACCACGCGCAGTCCATTTCTATATGTCGATGTTTCGGACCTGCAGAACCTTTAACCATTGTATAAAGAATCACTCAACACTTTAACGAAAGATATCCGCATTTACCTACAATGACAGAACAAAAAATCAGGATGATTGAAAAGAATTTTCTAAATTTGGGCGTAGTAAATGCGCCACGAAATTTGGCAAAGCCAATTGTCCCCAATGACGCTGCAGAAACCAATATATTGGGATATTTTAATGTTTTCCGTGAAAGTTCTGTTCGTTCGGCGGAAAGAGACCTTGGATACTCAAGAAGTTCCATAGATAGAATTTTAAATAATCATAAAAGCATAAGCATAAGAAACAATTGAATAAAAATTTTTTGAAAATTTTCAAAGCCAGCCATGTTTTGTAAAGTATGTAATTATAAATTTAAATAGAAAAATGTAAATAACTCTGTAATCATTGATTTTAGGTATAGGAACATGGTATATCAATTTAAAGGAAATGTTATTTCTGCATCGAATGGAGTGAAAATTAAATAGACATTTCATTTGAAAAAAGAGACTTTTTAAAGTTTTTCTTAAGTCTGGAAATAACGTCAAATAGGTACTTAAACGCGGGCAATTTTTTATTATCCATTACAGACAATTCAATATCAAAATTGTATCTCAATCTTTTGACATTAAGAACCTAAAATCCCATTTCCCTAACTTTTACCACTTTCGACTTTCAATTTTGTTTCCTAAACAAAATTTTGAAATTTTTCAGTGAAAAAAATTTTTCTTCTCAACTATCAAAATTGATTCGCCGATTATTTTAAGTATACTTACTAAACATTTTAAGACATATCAGAATGTAAAAAAAATTGCCTGGTTTGTATTTAAAATAAAGATGTTGATGCTCACTTCCGGTATTTCCGGAAGTGCTGCCATTTGGAAAATATTTTTATTTAATAGATTAAACACGGTATGTCGCATGTGCAAAATTTCAAATTTCTAGCTTTTACAGTTCTTGATATATGTACTTCTAAGCGACGGTCACCGTGAGACACCCTGTATTCTAAGCATCGAGATGTTGCAATATAAAGTGAAAATAATTTTCCAAATTTGAACAGTACATTACCCCCATATGGCTTATGTGGCCCACATCACGATTTTTCATGAAAGCCTACTGTAAGTAAGTAAATAATTTTCGACAATTACATATTATAGGAATGAGCTCTTTATGTGTATACCAGTGCTGTGATCGATTACAAAGTGCTGAAGATCAGTTCCCTTGGATTATTTTGACGTCGTGGAAGGAAAGTGATCTAAATTTATTTTACAAGAAACGATTAAAATAATTAGAAATGTATGGCTTTAATTTGTTTGATGGTCCTAATTGGTGAAAAGAGTAGTTTTTTTTTCTTTCATTTTCATACATATCATAAAGACACATACTTACTTGTTCTAAAAATGGTAAAAAACTTAAGTTTTTAGAAAAAAAGGCGATACACATGGCAAATTAACTTACAGACTGGCGCTACAGTTAGAATAATGTTTCAAAAGATCACTGACTTTCATTCCAAATGTAATATCATTTATTTAGTTAACTTTGCGAAATTAAAATTCCGTACAATAGTGGTTTTGTTCTTACAGAAGAACAGCTGTGGTTGATATAGTACGCCACATGCACGTTTAGAATTAGAAAAGAGGTCCTACTGTGGATGGCAATTATATCTACTTATTATAATGTTTTGTATCGCTTGATATATTAAAAATAAGCATGTTGCGTAGATATCTCAATTGACGTTATAATCGGCGAATACTCAAGCTCGGTTAATTAAAATTCCCATTGCACTGTTGCGAGCTGTTCTGCAGGAGGATAATGGGTCTAAAAATATTGTGATGCGCGCAATCTACAGAGACGCATGGATATCGTGAGACAGCAGAAAATAAGCATAAAATAAGATAGCTCACTTTGACAACACAATTAACTCGTAAAATAAATACGAAATCTGCTACAGAGTATGTCTGGTGTACAGTTACGGTTATTATGCGATCGTAACATTTTTATAGTTCTTATGAAGACTGAGTGTAGCGGATGAAACGATTAGAACAGATGTGAAAACGTACTAGGTGCTTCATTCAGTCTCTACCAATACGTTTTAAAACTTGTATTTAATCTCGATCCCCCATAAATTATATATAGAGGACATTGTCTCATGTCAAACTCATTAGTGTGTCTTCTCTTATTTACATAATCACGTTAAATACTATTGCAGCATGTTGGTCCAAATCAGGAAGCGTGACAATTATTGCGGCAATCGGTGAATTATGGTTTGGTTTAGAAACAGTGAGTGGATGTGCGATTTATCTACCTACACCAATTTAACAATGTGAGTTCGTAAATAGCTTGTTTCAGTTACTTTGTCATTATTTCCAATGCAAATTTATTAAAACTGATTCACTGTTAAATTCAATTCATAACATTTTTTCGACTGTTTCATAAATAAATGTGTGGGTTAGTTGACACCAATTTAGAGTATTTAGATTGATTAAACGGCCGCTTATTTAACACAATCTGTGCGTACGTCAAGGTCACAATTTAATTGTTGACTGTACATTGTCACTTAACCGTCACGCTTATATGAATGGTTCAAGTAACTTCTGTTGTCACTTGAAATGAACGCTTTGATTCGAGCATTATATGAATAATCCTAGGAGAATTCGTATAATACATCAAAACCGTAAGTGGAATACCGAAATGATGAATATTGCAACCAACCGGGAAAAGGTAAATAATAAACGAGACATGTGAGGAGATATCGCGGTACATATTGTGCGTATATAGTACATGTCAAGGGTAGCACATCGCACACAGTCTGGCACTTAGCCAATGTTATCCCTTGAGTCTTGCGACATGACACTTCACTTTCCATCGACCCCCTTGCACTAGTCACATGCAAAAAAATACCGAAATATGAAACTAATATGACGATATAGTATAACATCATCCTCATCTAATGAGACCCACGCATTGAAATACAGAACGTACACACGCAGATGTCCAAAAAAAAGAATATTTTAAACTCGATTACCTCTTCACCATAAATTCATTCAAATAAGTGCTTTAGTTATTCAAATTGATGCAAAACTTTTAACATATTACCACTCCGAATCGCGGATTTCTTTGTGACACGCCAGTATCATTAGAACCGCTTTAATTATCTTCTGTATAAATATATCATAGCGGTGTACAAGTATTATCTATTTATACATACAAAATCATTCTAAATGAATTATTCCGACTTCATAATCAGAAATGCCAAATGTGTATCGTGATTTTCGACTTGAACAGTTAATCTAATTCCTTTTTCGGTAAGACCGATCGTTACAAGATATAAAAGTATTACAATAAAATTTGTATTAATGAATTACAGCGTTATTACATAGTAAATTCGGTAAATAACGAGTTTATTGACTTTCTAAGGTTAAAAAATTACTTTTCATGGTCTGAATTTATTTCGAAATTTGTGTTTATTCACTAATATCATTGGTTACAGATTTTTGTAACTACATTGTTTTGTTCTTCACCTTATCAGTTATCTGGTGGTTCTTGGTGTACAAAAAAAATGAAACGATGAATGGGCATAAAACGCCATCTTTATTTTTGGAGCTGTCTTCACCAACGAGCAATATCATATATTATTAGGTTCGCTCCTGGCATTTCCTTTGTTAATAAACAAATTCCTATTCTGCTTTTTTTCCAAAATTTTTCAGAGGTACCTCTTCTCGGCAAAGTGGGATTCACTCTTATAGAGTTCCATTAACAAGGGTAATTATAGCCTTCATCACCTTCTGAGCTAATTGCATAGTTAACGACACTCCAAATTTTCTACTCATGTGGTTCTTCGTCAAGGACGATTTTAAATCATTGCAGTGGTAAAGTATTCATAATGTACAAAAGATGTTTTATTATTACAAATCAAGACATTTCATTTTCTTTTTCTGAAATTAAGATATTATTTGTGCTAGTGAGTCAAAAGTTGAACATGCTTTCCAATAATAATTATTGAATTATGTAATGAAATTTTTATACTCGGTTGCACTGTAATCTCAAAAAAACTACACGTCTTTATCGCCCTAATTTTCTGTAAGTGTCAATACATCAAATCGATTTCGAAATTTTATTGTGCCGCTTCAATCGATTGATTCTTCGTTTAATAATCCACTAAAAATCGACCTGAGTGTACCTATACAAATGTTTCTGTTCTGCTATTTTTGGTACACATAAAATTTTGTTTTAAAATGATATGGTGGTCATATTGACATATTCTTTATTTATTGTTAAATTCTACAAAAATGCAGGCACCTTGCGTTACGACTCCTTCTTGAATAAGAAGTAAAACCGTATGAATTGTAATAATAAATACAAGTAATTCCATTAATATTATCGTAAAAAATAATAATTACTGTTGCGCACTCAAGATCTTGTTATTATTATATTTATAAAATTATAACCAACTCTGCCTGTTGATAATGTTCATTTAGTTGATTGTAGTAATAAAAACACACAATTTTTTATGTTAAATTTAACACAACACGTTTCGGCACTATGTGTCATTATCAACTCATTGCGTTAAATTTAAAATAAAAAATTAGTGAGTTTTTATTATTACAATTACTTGTTGAGTTCGTCAAAGTAAATTTAGAGAAAATTAATTGTAGAACCATATGAACCGTGGTGATTAATGTTCGGCACGTTAAAGATCCCTTGCAAGGGTGTTAGCCCGGAAAATATGAAAAATGCATATTCTTTGTTTTTAGCATATCTAGTTGTATGTCGTCAAATCTTTACGATTTTCACGATTACGAACCGATTGACACTAATTTTATATTGCATATTTTGCATATTTGTACTTTTCTTGCATTTTTTCGTAAAAATTTCCCTTCTTGGCATATTTATGCATCTCGTACTCGTACCTATAATAAAATGCGTTTCACATTTTTACAAAAAACAAAACAAATTCCATGAGGATTAAATTTAAAAGTAAATACACGAAAAACCCAAAGAATGAATTCATAATTCTGAAGTCTTGTCAACGTCAGCTTAAGTAACAAAACAAGAAACAGTAAGACCAAACCGGTACCTATTTAAATAAATAAATTGCAGTTATTGTGTACCTATTTTGTATTGAAATTCAATGCTTTTGACTATTTTTTCAAGGAAATTAGTTAGCTAATTGTTTTTATGGATACTAGATGTAGATACTACCTGAAAATATTTGCAATCTACGCGAAGGGTTTTACGTAGGTATCTATTTTTATCCTTTTATCTTTCTTTAGCTAAAGTACCTACCTAGATTAAGAATGGTTGTTTAAAATTTATTTTAACCCTAAGATTCAAGTGTCGTAAATTAAATTAAATCAAAAGTATTGCGATATTTTTTAAGTATAGGACTATCGGTAACGCAATAGTTTGTACAAGTATCGAGTATCGTCATAAATATTATTGTATTGTAAAGAACTTTAATATTAATTAATAATTTAATTTCAATAAAATCCTCTTCGGACTGAGAAAAATACATCTTTTAATTTTTTCTCTTTTCAGTAAGCATATTTTGCATTATAGGTATATCGGCATATTTTGCATATATTTCGGCATATTTTCGCTAAAAACAATGCATATATATGCGCATATTTTTCAAAATTTCTTTGCATATTTTCCGGGCTCTACGAGTAATAACCGAAGTAGTTGATGCTTAGAAGTTTGCTGCTCCTATCTCTCGACCAACTACATAAATGTAAATAATGTTAAGCTGCCTCGTCGATAAAGAAGGCCCATTGTACAAGTACTATCCAGTATGGCAAACTATTTCAAAAATTTAGGATTTCACGTTCCAATAGAAATTTTATTTGTAAAATAAATGTGGATATAGTTGGAATATTTGCAACTTACACAATAAGTAATGATAGTAATAATGCCATCATTTCCAACACTATAGGCTACTAACATCTACTATCACACAAAATTAGAACCTCACCTTGATGTCAACTTAACAGCACACCAGAAGGGGCTCAAGGAAATAATAATTATTTACAAATCATAATAGACACTGAAGTTAGCAGAAAATCTAACACACCATTACTCAATCACTGATAGTGCGTTAGCACCCATAAGTTTACGAGAGTATGTAACCCGACAATAGTTCACTTGCAGACCTGCAGAACATCAATCCACGTCAGAACAGACAATGATCACACCACCACTGAAGAAATAAAAATAAAGCGTTATAATGTTAGAATAAAAAAGTCTTAGCGCCCTCGGATTTTTACCGTGCTTAAAGTCCAACACGGACGACTTAAAATTATACTTGTCAACAAAATTGTAGACCAATGGAATCCATTTTTATACTTAACTCTAAAAAGATTATATAAATCGAATAATAAATGCTCTGTACCGTCCTTCCAAATGGAATAAATTCGTTACTTGAATAATTGTGCATATTTATAAAAAATCCCGAAGCACGTCGATTTTAGAGTTTAAAAGTTATATCCTATTACGTAAAAATGTCACCCTTACATTTAACATCTTTTGTATGAGGGTTGCAACCCCGAAATTTTTAATAGGAAATACGGTCTTGTGATACATAATTTAAAAGGTCTCTTCATTATCTATTCAACATTTTTATTGTTTTCACATCTATGCAATAGTTAACATTTAAAAAAATCATCTGATTGGCGAAATTCGCCGCAGATAGCACCGTTTAGTTTTAAATAATGTAAAAAACAAATAAGAAGATGAAAATTAATGTAATAGATTTTCAAAATGCTCACCTCGGAAATCTCTTGACAACACATAATCTTAAATAAAACTTCTAACGTTATTTAACATCTGTGGTGTGACCCACATAATCGCAAGCGTTATTCTTCGACCTTCGTCTTAAATCAGCTAAATCCAGTGGTTTAGTTTAGTTTTGAAGAAGCGTAATAACGTAAGATCAGGTGATGTTGCTGACCATTCCATTGCTCCTCACTTCCATATCCTCCGATTTGGAAATATTAGGTAGGGGAACTGCTGGACATTGCTTAGGTAAAATGTGGCGGTGCTCCATCTTGCTGAATCAGGATATAAATTTGTCAAAGTTAGCACGACATTATTTATTTTGCAGCATTGCTAAATAATTATTTCTATTCAAATTGTCGTCAATGAAAAAAGGACCAATGACATAGTCTCCAATAATCCTCGCCTAAACATTAACCTTTTCAGGGTTGAATGTTTTTTTTGGTTTTTTTTACATTATCTAGAACGAAATGGTATTCTACTGACACAAGTTCGGCATCCGCTGTAGTAAGTTTCGTCAATTATATTTTATCTTATTAATGTTAATTTTTGCATTAGATTTGAAAACAATAACAATTTTGAATAGACAATGAAGAGAGCTTTTAAATGATGATCACAAGTCCCTACTTCCCATTTAAAAATGTAGGGGCTACATCCCTCACTCTAAGGGCGTTAAATTAAGGGATGAAATTTTTACACCAATAGCATGTAATTTTTTTAAATTTAAAATTGACGTGTTTCGGGAGTTTTTATAAATATGCGCAATAATTGGAATAACGAATTTATTTCATTTGCTTGTTCCACACGGTATGTATGTAAATACTTTATTAAAAGATGCTCAATGAAAGATTGATGGCATAAAATGATTATATCCTACACACTGTCAGCTAACCTCACAGTATGTTGGTCACATGTACAAGTCATTATTATTTATCTGTGATGATTACAATTTACATCCGTCCAGAATTAACTTAAATAAAATGTAACTCAAACATAATGATATAAAGTAATTTGAAAAATATCCAACAGCGAACTTAATTAACCTTGAAATATTTAACATAATAAATCTAGAAGTGCGCAATTCTAATTCTTTACTACGGCACTATAACATACAACACAACTCACAGCAAATGGTCAACAAAGCAACTACATGGCAGGTACTCATCAACATGTATATCAGACACACATTGGTAAACACCTTACACACACATTAGACTGAACATCTTGAAACAGAAGGTTACCTTCTAGTAATCCACTTGTATAGGGAAATAAAGCATCATTGCAGCAGCCATAATAATCCACCGGACTTGTTACCTAAACTGAACCTACAGAACGAAACACCCAACACGCACAAACAAAATTGAGAAGTTTACGTTCACTTGGCTTAGTCCACTAAAAAAGAAACAATAACAAAATAATAATATTTATTAGATTACAACACATTTAATGTACCTAATACATAAAAGATTAAATACGTCAAATCTCCTTAATATTATTGTTGAATTAAAGATGAAAATATCGAAATTTAAGGCGATTTTTCTCACACCCTATGTAATTGTTTTGTTAATAGTAACTTATAATATCATCATTATCTTTCACAAGAACCTGACGATGATCAGAGTCGTCGAAACTAGTCACACTGTTAATTTCTTTCTTTTCATCTTTATTTAAGCTATAAAGTAATTCATGGAGGAAGTTTGGCGTGTTTAATCATCGTATATTATTTAACCTAATTTTGTGTCTTTATCACGATCCAAAATGGATGCCGTCAATATGTTTCTTCTGATTCTGTGGAGATGTAGAGTTTCACTCTTCCATAGTAACTTATTTGTCATCAACAACCCCTGCTTCAAGTAGCCGTCAAGTTTGATTTTTGTTTTGATTATGGTAGTGCCAAAAATATTTGCATATTTATTTAATGTCTCAGTTGCTTGAAAATGACTAATTTATACTTACAAAACTCACAAACTTTTGATTGTGCCTAAACTTCATCCACCACATTACTTAAAATTTCGCGGCCACATCTTGCTTTAAGCTCGTCGCGTCTCGGCCGAATTATATAAATGTATAACAATGTTATTATATTAAATCCTTATGCGTTAGTAAATTAGATTAAAAATTAATACATAATGCATATTTTGTAGTGAAATATTAAAAAAAGAAAAACCTGCATTCTGTTCTTATAAATTCCACCTTACTACATACAGGGTGTTTAAAAAATACGTTCGAATATTTGGCCCACTTATAGATCTCATCAGTACAAACAAAAAAGTCAAAATAAACATAAGTCCAAAAATCAGCCGTTTCCTAATTACAGCCTGTTTTTCAAATTAAAATAATTGTATGGCAAAGCCATTTTTTTTTTTTTTTTTGCATTTGGGGGTATTTAAAGACATTAGTTTATTCAAATCCTGTGAATAATTTAGATGAGTTGCGAGAACGAATTGAACATGCCTGCCAGACTGTTCGTATAAATCCGGGACTCTTTGAGAGAGTGCGGCGTTCACTTTTACGGAGATGTGAAATGTGTATACAAATGGAAGGAGGACATTTTGAACATCTTCTTTAAGAATCATTAATTTGTAATAATTAAAATGTATTTATACTGATATTTGTTCATGTTCTAGTAGAAACCTCGTTGAAATACTCCTACTGAGTGTAAATTATTTTAATTTGAAAAACAGGCTGTAATTAGGAAACGGCTGATTTTTGGACTTATGTTTATTTTGACTTTTTTGTTTGTACTGATGAGATGTATAAGTGGGCCAAATATTCGAACGTATTTTTTAAACACCCTGTATATTAAAATTACATCTCATTGTATAATCCTCATCTGCAAAATATCCTCGCGTAGATAATAATTTATTAAGAAATAGGAAACAGGAAATTTTTTCGGTAAATTTATATTCTAATATAATTACGTTAATATAAACAGTCTAATGCTGAACATTTATTGCCAACTTCAACGAGTTAAAAATAAACTTTTTCCCGTTTCATGCAATATTAATTTTTATATTATTGCAATAAAGATTAATTCCTCTGATCCATAATTAAATTTAAAAAAATATATATTAATACATTAAGTACATAAATTGAAATATATTTATTTAAAAATTAAAAATTGCGCATCTCAGCGATATTAAATATTAGATTCTTTCACTTTCTATACACCTACAGTCCTACATGTAAATAGAAATATGTATGTGCATATAAATATAGATAAATCTTAAACAAATTTATATGTAACAAGTACAGAATCTTCGTTAGTTTGGCACCTCTTTCGTGTTTTGCAACATAAAACTTTTTAGTTAGGTAAAATGTTTGGCTATTTATTTACTTAGTTATATTTTTATTTTTGGTTTTTTTTTCGAAATTGTAGGCAAAACCCCCAAATCGACTGCTGTCAATACGTGTTCAAATATCTGTCAATACATGGGAATATTTATCTTAATTTCACTACATATTTTGCAATTTTTTAATTACTATATTATTATGTTGTAATGATATTAAAACTCGATAGGTTAATTACGTAGTTAGTTTTCCTTATTAAAGTTACGCCTCAAGCCCTTATGGTTTATGGTGTATTTGTTGCATTTAGGTACACCGCTACATATGTTTTACTGTTTGTATCTACTCTGTAGCTGGTAGCGTCCATTGCCTGCTTGTAACCATCCATGTTTCTAACAGTCTCTAATATTCCAATATGTTTATTAGATACAAGCCGCTTACGCGCAACTTTGCCTGCAGTTTTTCTAAATTCTCAGCCATATCGTCGAGCCTCCATCAAATATGTACTTATGTATATATTTACTTTTGTCTATAGTTAATAAGGGAAAAGTGAAAAACGGCCATGCCGATCTTTGTCTCTATTGAATGATTTTTTCAGTTCAATAAATATTATTATTATTATTATTATTATTATTATTATTAAATAGACCCTATAGGCCCCCAGGTCCATGTTTTAACTAGTGACCTTGACCGGGTCGGTGGTCATAAACTACTCCAAGGTCATGTGTGATACTCTTGCAATATTTCAGCTCTTACGGTTTTTGAGTCTATTCGCGTCATAGAAAAGTGACGGACGAACCGACATACACGTGCACAATTTGCATCATAGTCAAAAATCAGGGAAAATCCAAAAAATTATTGTATTTTCAAACTATTCATATAGGTAACTATTATAATAGCGTTGAATGATAAATTATCATATCAATGATAAATTATCATTAAACGATCATAGTAAATAGTGTAACGAAACTTTATTTAAGAAACCAAGTCGAATATTTATTTATTTACACGCTAATTATTAATCACTTATTTCTAATTACGAATAGGTACTTAGTTGTTAACTTAAGAATTAATCACTTTATTTACACTAGAGGTTCACTAATTATTTTAATCACACTTAATATTTAATCACTAAAAAGTCTAACCTAATCAACGTTTAAGGTAAATCACATTTAAACTTCGCGAACGCGTTAAACTGTAAAACTGTGAACTATCAACTGCCTCGTAATAATTGAGCGGCATTATTTATACAAGTCCGCATTTGCTCTCGAAAATTCTAGAAGGAACGGTAAGTCATCGCGCGCGGCTTTCTCGAAACTTCCGGCGGATGAGTCATACCCGCCTTAACAAATGCAATCTTTGTAACATTGCCCCCTCATTAAAACCAATTTCGTCTCGAAATTCATTAGCTATCGTTGGTAAACCATGTCCAAGATCGCGCAACGCTGTCCGCCGACAATCCACCGTTCCCGGAGTGGGGATACTTTTCGGGTTAAACCTGCAAACCAAGATTTGCACACCGGTTCCCTGGAATATCTCCTCCAGCATATTCCGGACCTTCCTCCACTCGAGACCATCTAAACCACAGCCAATTCTGGGCATTGCGATCTTCCTTATGCCACTCCATAACACTCTTCTTTTTAGATCAAGCAACGAATTCCACATTTCTCGATAATCAGGTTTTCCAGACGATAACTTCTTTGTCACCAAGTAGTAAATGAATCGTTCTTGATCCCTTAACCATAGCACTCTTCCGACACGTGGACCAAACTCTCGCAGCTTCTCTACTTGACCAAACTTCGCTTTGATAAGCGGGAATCCTTTGGCCAAAGTTGATTCAGAATTTGGGATGCACCGCTCTTATTAACCGTGTTTCCAGTGTCTACACCGCTAACTTGACGAATCACGCACGAAACACTTGAACATTCTCCAAGAACAGTGCCTTTCCGCAAAGTCACTGGATGATAGTTGACATTCATCACACGAACCGGAATTGTCTTTTTACATCGGAACACTTCTTTACCGACTAAAACACCGCGACCGACCATCTGTTCATCACTCGCGGGCTCGAGAAGCATAACACTGCCCTCAGTAAAGTCTCCGTCCAAACAACCCGCCACCATAACTTCGGTTCGGTCCTTTAGCACTGTGTCCTTGCACAAAATCACTCGCGATTCACACTCTTCTTGTGGATGGATCACCAGTTCCTCATTATTAACATGGATCACTCCTTGTTGTAGATCCATCCTAAAGCCATACTTCGTCAAGATGTCCATGCCCAAAATGAGTTCACTCTGAATCTCAGCTACCAGAACTTTTTCATTTATGCAAAAGTTTCCAAATGCAATATTCACAGTCACTTCTCCATAAATCTTCACAGCATCTCCAGTTGCTGTACGCAGTCCCCATCTGGTAGTTGAGAGTTCCTTCTTGACGACATTTGGTCCCACGATAGTTCTCGTAGCTCCAGTATCCACAAGCATCCTAACTGGTGAACCATCCACGAAAGCATCTACAACAATCGACTTTGGAGTTATGTTATTTAAAAAGGATATGCATGCTGTTAGGGCTCTATTATGAGAGGTCGACGTTTGCCCCTTGACGCCGACCTTTTTTAGTTTTCCTGCTGTTCCATTGAGGGACCTCTGCCATAGCCTCTCCTGATAGGCTTTTTACAGCGACTTCGGATATGGCCCACTTCACCACAATTCCAGCAGCGGACTTCCTTGTTGTTTTTCAAAAGATTCACGGTGCCTTCTAGCTTCTGGAACCTCTTCTCGATCATTTCGGTCATAGTTGCAGTTATTTTCTCTGCCAGCTGGTCAGCATTTTCCGATTCCACGGTTCTGACGTATCCATGCCCTTTAACTGCCTGTATAGCCGCTTGCATCTCCAGCGCTTGAGCGAGCGCAGCTGTTAACGTCTTAGGACGGCTCAAGAACAAAGCCTGTTTTATTTCGGGATCACGCAATCCATCCGTGAACCTCTCTACTGCCCATTCTTGCAGTACAGAATCAGGTACATTATTGTACACGATCTGACTCAGACGGGCAACATCCGCCTCGTACTCTTGCAAACTTTCTCCAGACTTCTGACTCCTATTCCGGAGCTGCATCCTAAAAGCTCCTACCATATGAGCATGCCCATACCTAGTCTCCAAACGTTCCACTATGTGGCCGTAGCTTTTACGTTGTGCAGGAGGGAGTGTCTGAAGAACATCCAGTGGCTCTCCGCGCAAGGCGACTGTCAATGCTACAGCCTTTTGGTCGTCGTTCCAGCCATTCGACACAGCAGCAGCGTCGAACTGGATGAAGTAGTTTTCCCAGGTTGTTTTCCCATCAAATGTAGGTGGCTTTACTGCTGCATCCAGTCGTCGAATTGTGGGCTCATGCACTTCACTGATTCTACTTACTTGTTCCTCACCGTTGGGCGCATCAGTCTCCATTATTTGATGCCTCTTGGTTTCAATATGTCGACTATCCAAGCGTCTCTCCAGTTCCCGGAACTTGTCGTAAAATTCTTCTTTTATTGCACCTATTTGTTGGAAGTTTTCCACTATTTTATGTTCCAAAGCCACCGAATTTTCCAGAACTGCCTCGATTTTTCTATCGAATTTAAATTCTAATATTTTCGAATTTTCTTCCTTTTTTCTCTCGATCGTTCTAGAGCTTTCGGCGAGCTCCTTTAATTCTTCCTTTAACGCCGTGGAACTTTCTTTTAATTCTTCCCCTAATGCCGTGGAACTTTCTTTTAATTCTTCCCTTAATGTCGTGGAACTTTCTTTTAATTCCTCCTTTAATGTTTTCTCGATGTTTTGGAATAATAATTCATTCTCGGACTGAAAGTAATAATTTTCCGGATCATTTCCATCATTGATTATTGCTTCTTTTAATCGTTCCACAAGATCGAGTTTTACACCGGTAGTGTCTAATCCCCTGTCTTCCAACTCTACTTTCAATTCAGCAACCTTTAATTGACTTAGCTTCTTCATTTTAACCCCACACCTGACACCAATTGTAACGAAACTTTATTTAAGAAACCAAGTCGAATATTTATTTATTTACACGCTAATTATTAATCACTTATTTCTAATTACGAATAGGTACTTAGTTGTTAACTTAAGAATTAATCACTTTATTTACACTAGAGGTTCACTAATTATTTTAATCACACTTAATATTTAATCACTAAAAAGTCTAACCTAATCAACGTTTAAGGTAAATCACATTTAAACTTCGCGAACGCGTTAAACTGTAAAACTGTGAACTATCAACTGCCTCGTAATAATTGAGCGGCATTATTTATACAAGTCCGCATTTGCTCTCGAAAATTCTAGAAGGAACGGTAAGTCATCGCGCGCGGCTTTCTCGAAACTTCCGGCGGATGAGTCATACCCGCCTTAACAAATGCAATCTTTGTAACAATAGGAAAGAAATTAGAGCAGTAGCTAATGAGCATGAAAAGAGGCAAGAAATCTTGGCCTGATGGCCTTAACAATGTAACGTACGTTTAGTAGCTCAATGTGGTTTTTATTTTACACTTCTGGAGCCGAAAATTATAATATTATAATAGAATTTATAAAGCTCTTTAGGTTACCCATGTTACGTAACTTAATTTCTTTGTCTGAATATAAGTTTTGTTTACGAAAAAAATGGAATATTTGAATGTGAGCAAATTACAGTACAACTAACTTATATCAAATAAATGTAGTTTATCGAAGTTAGTTACATCGTTAAACTTTTTGTTTTTCAAACATATTTTATACTTATTCAACTATTTACACTGTATAACTTTTGTTTAACTTCTAGGAAATATACTAAAGTAAAAAATTCATAGCGGCATTTTCTTATATGATGTAGTATAAACTAGTTATTTAAATTAGTATAAGCCGAAAAAAAGATGTCAAAAAAAGAACGTTCGCTTGATTAATACAGCTTCGGATACCTTTATGTTTATTACGTTTTATTTAAATGCTCTACTAATATATTCTTTATAAACACTTTAGCAAGTGATTAATGCTTTTTATTATTTCGCATTAATTACACTTCGTGCGAGCAGATTATGGGAAATTATACAATTATCAATAATTAGTTACACATTAATATTGATGGTTTATTTCATAATTTCATAAATGCTACTAACAATAAGTGCACTAGATCGTGCAATTTGTAATACGAATTAAATAAAAACATTTGCGAGAAATAATTTAATTCCATTGTCCGCGTAGGAGAGGTAATAAATGTCAGGTTGTGTAGGAAAATATATATTTTGTGCCTTTTGTGCCAATTGTTTATGTGGAAATAGATGGTACTTCTTTTAAGGAAAATTAGTCTTTAATTTTTTACCGCTGAGTATGGGTGGGAGACTTTCTTAAACAATCTGTTATTAATAAAACATTACCATTTCATTTATTAGCTATTAAATTTGCAGTAAAGTGAGTTATTGAAGTCTTAATTAACGATTGTTCTTTCTACGTTATTACCCACTGCAATCACAGCATCTAAGTTGTGCAAAATTCGTGAGAGTTTTCTTGCTTTAATATCCTCTGAAGTCTGAAAGGTCGACTCGAACACCAATTACCAGTAATAATTGTACATTCTTCTTGCCATTTAGCTTTGTTTCCAAAAATTTTTTTCAGTATTTACACTTTCAAATATGATTTGTATGCTAGGTCTAAGCCAGCGGTTCTCAACCCGTGGTACGCGTACCCCTAGGGGTACGCGTTGGATGGCTAAGGGGTACGCGAAAAAAATTTAGTAATGGCGGATTTTTAAAAATATGCTATTCTCCTCTTGTCTGGAGCCAGTTCAGAGTGGTGGCAAACAGTGGACAAAAAAATTATTGTAGCGCTCGCTATTTACAAATAATGGTTATTTATTTATCAAGGGCGTCAAGGACTCCAATACCACCGCGGCGGCCGTTTCCTAACTGACGCGTTTGACAACTGAGTAACTTTGATTTGAGATTGTTGCTAAGTTACTTTGGCAAGTAAACGTGGCGTCGGCGTCGTACAATGCGGTTGCCATTGGCGCCGACCTTATCGTTTGACATTGTTTTAGTAATAGCATCATAATAATGAACAAAAAGATATTGTTCGAAGTTATGTTTTTTAGGTTGAAAATAAAAATGTATATTTTTAGCGCAATATTACATTACATCGTATTAGTCATACTCATAGTCAGATACCGAGCACACACGATTGCCGAGCACACATTCTTGATTCTTATTCTTGTACCATTCGGTGGATGAAATTACATTGGAGCGGTGGTTTTTGTAACAATCATCGGAATCACATATATGCTTATAATAGTTTATATTTATTTTTGTTGTTGGTTAAATAATTATGTATCTATAAAAAATCTTTTAGTTTTCATCAATAAACATTCTGGACATACCCCTTGTCACGTTATTGCTATATTTATTTAGTTTTAGAACGATGGTAAAATAATAACTACGAGTACCTACATATATACATTATAAACATTTTTTTAATGAAGGGGTACAATTTAGGATAATGAACTACCAAGGGGTACGCAAGCCAAAAAAGGTTGAGAATCGCTGGTCTAAGCGATCTGAAGCAATTCACAAATTAATTCATGAACTGATTACGCGTATTAACAAATTGACAGATTTTACTGCATAAGAATGGAAATTTCAATAAAATGTATTTTTGCTGGGATGTAACTACAATTTATATGCGAAGTGTTGGGTTTGATTGCAGAGACCGCCTTCGTCGACGATGTCGTACGGGGGACCTGTCAACGACGACGTGCGGTCACCAGGAACACCAGGACCTCTTTCACAAGCGCCCGGTTCGCAACAAAGTCTGGATGCCTCGGATCCAGGTAGGAGACTTAATTATTACTTATTATATAATGTCGCTTAATCTTTTTGTACGATATTCACTCAAATGTACTCATTATTGTATTTTTATCGTTGGAAACAAAACAGACTCATAAATAAAGTGGTACCCTAATTATACCCGATATAACGAGTTTGTCATTTGATTGTAATGCCTAATTTTTGTTGATACATTATTACTTTACCACGCATTAGTAATGAAATGTTGTGTATGCGTTCGTTAATGTTCATCGTTCACACGCATGTGATAATGATGACGATATGGACACGCATTTTTAATGTTGAACTATCAACAATAATCTATTAAAATGGACAGGCCATACCTTTCATTATAATTGCGTTAAAATATTGGCAAGTTACTTACACATTTACTTTCCTTGTAACCGGGTAATGGAAAACTATAGCTTACAAAAAAAACCGAAAGCGTATTAATGGCTATTTGTAATTTGGTATGGAAGGCAAATGAATAATTATCGATTTAACCATTAGTGTTATCGTCATTAATGCATCTAAAAGAAGAAGCACAAACTCTTCATTAGCGTTAGGTTTTCAATTACTAATAGTGAACGTAGCCGAGGCAAGTGTATTTGCCCCATCAAATATACAGTATATAGAACATTTCATTACTTACTTCAAATTGCTTCGTTTAATATATCCACATATAAATCGATTAGGTGGAAATTTGTGTGTATATCTACCGTGAATAACGAAATTGAAAAATGGAAGTTTGAAATGCAAAAAGAAATCGTGAAATATCTCATAGATTCATTACAAATAGGTACTACTTATACGTGCATTAATATAAGTGATATTGCAACGAGATAAGGTGACATATTTAGTATTCTGTGAAAGTATCGTTACGTTCTACAGATAAATAAGGAAATATGTTGCGATTAAGTACACTTTGGTGATGCATTCCATTGAATTAACTGTGAGCTTTTTTTTATAAATCGTGCATATAAATGTAATACATAAAATACAGGTTAGGTATTAACAGGCAATTTTATCAATAAATGTTCACATTAACCAATTATAAAAACATGTATTAAAAGTCTCTGGACGGATATTAGTTACGATCATGCGATGACGTTCACTAATGCAGACGTAATAAATTCAGATTTGTGAGTCAGATATATTTGAATATTGAAGTATACATTACGGGCCTCCATAGAGGTAGTATGTGTACACAATTACACATAGTGGTGACATTAGTTAAATTCAGTGCAGGCTAATGAAACTTTACGACCGTGGCCACGTGAACATTTGTTAGTAATCGTTTTATTGTGCATTTAGCTTTGTCACTCGTTGGAGATTTTATAACAATATCTTAATTAAATAGGAATGTGACACAATTTCAACTTTTAGCTCTTTGCACGTGGAAAACTTGAGTTTCTCTAATATTTATTATGATGCTCCAATTCTCTGTTTATATTTTAAGATCAAAATATTTTAAATCTAAGGTTAATTTAATGTTAGCTACTTAAATTAGAAGCAAACAAAAACATTTATTTATTTTAAAATCTGTAAGTGGTGATAGTCCTGTTTCATTTCTCATCTAGTATAAGATTATGTCTGGATGGAGGCGTTAAAAACAATTCGCTTTTGTATAAGGAACGTTATTTATAGCTTAAATTAAAGATGGGTCTTGCGCAAGTTTAACATCTAAAATTAACATTTTTTTGTTTTGTTAGGTATTTATTTATAACTACTCTGGTAACAAATGCACAGCAAGTTAATGCGTTCAAGACCAAATATGGAATTGAATCGTTACACAAATTAATAATTCCGTACATAGAATGAACAGCATAAAATACAAAACGTAATGAATGGTAATAAAGTATTGCTTTACTTTACCTACATTTCTTTCGATACAAGAAATTTTGCTGAAAAAATAAGTAGATACATATAAATATAATTAAATAATTGTTTTCAATAAAAAGCGTTATAAATAAACCTTAGTTTGCTCTCCTTAGTACAAGAGCCTTCAGGAGGAGTTATGTGCGGTATACGGGTTAATAATCCACTGGTGTTTCGTGGAAGGCCAAAGTTTCGGCTACGGAAGTGTTCCCTTCTTCGGGGCAACTTTATTGAAGAGATTACATAATTAGTTTACCGAAGAAGGCTACATTTCCGTAGCCGAAACGTCGGCCTTTCACGAAACGCCAGTGGATTATTAACCCGTACCGCACATAACTCCTCCCGAATGCTCCTGTACTAAGGAGAGCAAACTAAGGTGATCCAATTAAAAGAGATAATATTCAGTTACCTATAAATAAAAGTAAAAATTTAATTAGCATGGAGTGAATCAAGAAAAAGTCGAAGGATCCATTTTAAATTGTGTTAAAATAAATTATCAGGATATTTGGAAAAGAACATTTTTAGGGGCGATTGATTTAGAACGCAACGCTTCAACTGATTTTAAAAGGGAAAAGCAGTGAATTGCGTATGTACCAAAAAGATTGCAACACAAAAGTTTAAGCCTTCTTTTCGATTTACAACCTGAAAGTATTTTTCCATTATCATAAGTTCAAATTAGCAACTACGGAAAACATTAATGCTATTTTCTGGACGAAAATTGTCATAAAAGTCATAGACACAAACGGATCAATGCACATCAAAACGAAGGTGGAGTCTTAGAAGTTCCTTGGATACAAAAAATCATATTACTGCCACTTGAAACCTTCTGGGGTATTTCTGTAAGATTGATCATTTGATCAATAATAGATGTATGAAAAACATAGCAAAGATCGAAATTTATTTGTAGTTGGAAAGTGGTCCTTAATTATCACCAATATTGCGTGTGATACCACATTATCATTCACACTAATTCTTCGCCTTATTTATCATTTGAAGATTTAGGAAAGGAATGAATTTATATGCATTTGCGTGTCATATTTGTTCAACTGAGTAAAATTGCATCTATTCACATAAGTGCATAATAATAACCAAAAGTAAGATGCAAAATTTTAGCCTGGATATAGCTCGCATAATTTCGCAGGCTCCCAAAGGTATTTTTCGTTATAATGTCAAAATAGGCATTTATAACAGGAATACAAAAATATACCTACTTAAATTAAAGTAGACATTTTAAGCTTTCATTGGCATAAAAAATGTGCAGTACGATCACACCTTTAAATGTCTACTTGTTTTTAAATGATTTATTCTATATAACTATGAAGATTATGGAGAAGGATACATATTAATATTATAAAGCAAAATATTTTATTCAAACAAAAATAAAAAAAGAATCATGGAATCATTATTAAAAATTCCTTAAATCATTATGGAGTTTGTTCACGTTTTAACATGTTAGATTCTCTTCTCTCTGAATTTTTTAGGCGATCTATTAAGAAAACGATACATTGTTACATGAGAGTAAATGTTGTTGTCGTTATATGGTAGCAAAAATTTAAAATATCACTTCTGTCAAACCAAATAAATTCAGTGTTGCCGTCCAACTCCAATTATCACTAAAATAGGGTTAACAGTTTGTTTGAGGGTATTTGCAGTTTCATTTCCGACTAACTGACTTAAGGCTCCTAAGGAGAGCTCTGTAGTTCATATTGGTAAAATGGCCATTTTGGACGTAATCATCTAACAAAAATTAAAAAAACGATGCATAAGTCAAATTCTATGTGGCATAGTGATCAATTCCTCAAAACCTTCTGGTTTCAAATTAAATATTTAAGTTACAATCTTGGTCGAAAGTTCTGAAAGAAAGGTACTACATTTACGCAACTTTCGACCAAGAATGTAAATGTAAATGTAAATTAGAATGGGGGATGGGACCTAAGTCCACGCGTACGTAGGCCACATTCGGGCCCTTTGTACTACCCCCTGCCGGACACACCGAGTCACAGAATGAATCGGTCACCCATCAAAGTACTGACCAGAGCGCGAGTTGCTTAACTGTCAATACCTGCATGGATTGTGACTGTACATTCTGCCGTACTGCCGGCAGGACCAAGAATGTAACTTAAATATTTAATTTGAAACCAGAAGGTTTACATTAATTGATCACTATGCTACATAGAATTTGACCTATGCATAGTTTTTTTAATTTTTGTTAGATGATTTCGTTCAAAATGGCCATTTTATAACCATTTTAGCAATATGAATTGCAGAGCTCTCCTTAGGAGCCTTAAGCTTCGAAATGTTGTTAGTCTCGATTAGTTCTAATGTACGTAAAAACAAAGATGGACCCTTGAAGGCTGAGGTTTCTCCACATAAAACAAGTTAAGATTGTGCACATTAAGCGCATTTTTTTCGAAACACGTACTTTGGTTGATGTAGAAACAGAAAGTTACATCCTTGTAGGAATCCACTGAATATTTCAAAAGCACAGAAATGGGTCCTGACTAACAGACGCATTGATACACAATCAATAGAACTTTTTACTTTCATTATCAAAATTATAATTTCACTAACATTACTAAGAGACAGTGGAGGTGAAGCGGGTTATGAAAAGCAAACCATTAAATTTATTTATTTCTCATCGTTACAACACATTGGGCTGTTTTCCCATAGAAATTGGTATACCGGGCGTTGATCCGGTCGCTCGGTAATAGCATTTTACATGTACGATCTTGTCTATGCAATTTCCTGCTCCCCTAATTGTTTTATGGCCAAAACAAGAGTACACAAACTACAAAAGTGTTTAAAACTAAAAATGCTACCTGAATGGTATGTTTTCTCCTACCAAAATTCTACTGTAAGAAAAAAAACGAAGAAGAATTAAATGCTGTTCGCCGGATTTGGCACCAAATGATTTGTTTCTGTGGGGGTCACTTTGATCTTAAAAATTCCCGTTAATGTGTTCGAACTAGTTTTTTATTGTTATTTTCTTTGTTTTATTATTATTGAGGAGTTTAGCCATGGGGGTATATTTGTTGTAGATTGGTGGAAGAAAATGTTTAGGCTAATAGTTTTGGTTGATTAAAAATCAACCAAAACTATTAGCCTAAACATTTTCTTCCACCAATCTACAAGTTATTTTCTTTGATTCTTATTATTTTGATTTGATTAGTATACCTTTTTATTCTTATTATTTAAATTAAATTCTACTTTAAAAATTATAAGTTTAAATTTATTAAATTCACTGTTTACTAAGTTTACTTTGTACTTCCAGTACTAATGAAAACGTCAAGATTCTACACTTGTTCATAACGAAATTATTGTAAAATCATGGCAATGTGATTTTTGCAAATTGTAATTCAACATTTAAATCTTCATTTTCTTTCTTACAGTAGAATTTTGGTAGGAGAAAACATATCATTCAGGTAACATTTTTAGTTTTGAACATTTTTGTACTCTTATGTTTTGGCCCTAAAACATAGGGGAGCATAAAATTGCATAGACAAGATTTTACATGTAAAATGCTATTACCGAGCCGGCCGGATCAACACCCGGTATAATTAAAGATTTTGAGCATCACTACCCCAAAGATTTTGGACACCCCTAAGGGTAAACCATGATTAACTGGTAAAAACTTAAAACTTAAAAGTTTGTTCTTGTTCATCGAGGCGATACGTGTGATATTTTGCACAAGAAATAGGCCTATAAATACAAATTTGCAATTTTGCGGGAAACTTCCCAATGCAAAATATAATAGGGTGTTACTAGGAACAACAAAAGACGTCAATTGTCAAAACAACTCTTCCGGAAATAATTCATGGGGAAGCCTCCCCTTTAGACTAAAGATTTGAGGGTCGTCTGCAACATATTCAAGATATAGGTCCCACAATCGGACAGACATAACGCAAACGATAGCGCATTTTTTAATTGTAAAAAAATGCAGTAAAAAATGATTGCTCTCGTAATTACTGAAGACTTTGAATATGTACGAATTACATTGCAGACATCATAAATCAGTTATAGTTATTGTAGTCGACGGGTGGTCGCTAATTTTATTGCTATTTTTATAAATACATGTCGCGTGATACCGCATTATTTTATTACACAAATCTGTGCTTGTAGTCCTTGGTTTTTATAAATACTTTATCACTCTCAAGGAGAGGGAATATATTCTCTTTAGAAAAGGACACCATGGTTTAAAAACTTAAAAAACTGTATGGAACAGTGAAAATTTTCGCGTGCTTTGTTCAATATGACGATATAGCTCACCAAAAGAAAATTCTAGGTTTAAGAACGATCATACTTACATACTTATTTTAATTCATCCAACAAAGAGAGATTCTATATTAGCCATTGAAAATAAAAAATTGGTAGATATTATAAACGAAAATTTAAATAAAACATAAATTAGAAAACTAAAAATTCGCAGAATCGTCAGATTCGGTTTGATATACTTACACAAAATTGAAATTACATATTACAATTACAAAGTTCATAAATCGATCTTTGACATTATAGACAGTTGATGCACTTCTGTTCGTTGTAAGTAATTTAGCTCACAAAAACAAGTTGCACATAAACGTTCCTTGTCTGTTAATCGAGATATTGATGAAAAGAAGAGAATCATCCCTTTCATTGCGTTCTTAAGAAGCATAGTGATGCAGGTTATCATTTTTTACACACCACTTCATTTAGGCGTTTTCAAGATTCGCAGGTTCTATATCAAAGTTTATAAGGAGCTCTCTTTCCATCGCTTAAACTACGCATTTAAGGTCTATCGAGGACCAGTTCAGGACCACTTCAATCTGATTTTTTATCTGGGCATTTTTTTGGAAATAACTAATGAAAAAAGGAATTATTTGCAGTTCCACTAGAAATTATTGACTGAAGTCACCCAGCTTTTAAATGATGTTGAACCCAACACTTCCTCTTGATACTGTGTCCTTACAATCTGTGTGAACCTGGACGTGTGCTTTCAGAAGAAAATCAAGGTTGTTTCGAGATCCAACCGCTGCCACATGGTTATTCCTTTCCACAATGTGAAAGCTGCTGTTTTCTGCTGTGTACACGTTTCAGATTTTTTGAACTTGAATCGGTACAATCTGAAGACAGATATAACAGCGTTTTATTATTTTGTATCTTTGTATTACAAAAACGTAAGGATATTATAGCGTAAAGTTGATGTTCGTCTACAAAGAGAGGCATTTTATTTTATTGAGCCGAGCCTATTTGAAAAGAAGGAAATTTATCGTTTCTGTTGTCTGTGCGAAGTGGTGTTGTTTCTTGATCTTCCTCTGCTATCGTTTTGCACTCTTTCTCATCACATTTTGGAACATATGGGCGATCTGTTATCGCAGAAGTCAAATACCCGTCATCAGTGAAAATTTCCCGATTGTATGGGAATATTCCAGCTACACGAAAACCTGATTAAATATTTGTAGGTGTTGTGGCCAGTGTGAACTCCTCTCTAACGGATTCGTGGGCATCGCATCGCATTTGATATTATTATGTATTTTTTGAATCGTCCAAAAACCGATCTATTGAGGTGTTGAAATTAGTGCGAGCAGTGAGGTGTTAGAGATAAAACCACAATCCCATTCTCTTTGTAGAAATCAAATCCTGTTATGGTAGATGGGAATCGCGGTTGTCCAGTATTAACAAAACGGGTCTGTCTTTTGATGCTCGGGTGTGTTTCAAAAAATTCTCGAGAAACTGGCGGAAATGATTTCCACTGATCCATCCTGATTTGTTTACGGACTCAATACAGCCTGGAGACCCATGAGCAATGAAATAACTCTTGTAGTTTTTACGGGGAAATATGAACATCGGTGGGATAGTATTTGCACCCGCACCAACAGCTACAACTACAGTAATCATTGTTCCTCGCTCGACTGACACAACAGATCCATCCTGCTTCGCCCCTTCTCTGGCTGCCGCGTGTTCAGGTTTCTGTACAGTCGTACAGATTATAAATGTCCCTGTTTCGTCAAGATTATAAATGTCTTGACGTTCGTAAGCATAACGCCCATAACTTCCTTTAGAAGATCAAAAAACTTGCCAACATTTTCCCTATTATAGCTGGTGGCTCTTGTAGTTTCAGCAGACCCCAGCGAGAACTCAGGATGTCTCCTTAAAAATCACGAAAGTCGGTCCTTCGATGCCATCTTATTTCCCTTCCAATATTGACTCATTTCAATGCTATTTTTTAATGCGATATCGTAAGCAAGTATGTGAACTTCCTTGCAAAATACATCGTTGAGCACTGTCCCAAAGTTCCATTTCTATTCCGAATATAACCCATCGTTCATACAGCCGAACTACCAAAAGCTGTTTCGAAACATTTTCTTCTTCATTGGGCGAATTATTTATTTAACTAATGGTACGGACTTAAGGTAGATGGAATTATTCCAACTGGAAATAAGAATTCAAATTATAACGCTTTCGACCATTTTTGTAGCAGTTAATCATTTAATTGTTCATCAAAGGATAATAAACTTTTTTCTTAAGATGCTGCCACCTATAATACTTATACCAATCTTTTTAGTCAAAACGTTAACCAACTCAATATCAAACTCTGTTTCAACACACTTTTGGCACTAACAATCTGCTCATGTTTCTAGATATTGAACTAACTAACAAAATTGGTTAGTTAATATTTATTATTAACATTTTTCAGTGATACTTTTGATATCGTGAACATTTTAGCATTCCATTCTTAGCCAGAAAATGTCAATCCTGTGATTTTTACGGCAAATTTGAAAACAATGCTTGTTAAAGAATAAGAAACATTACAATTAATTTAGTAAAGTTGCAACTTCAGTAAGTACTGTATCTATAATTAAAAAAGCGTAGGTACCGAAATAATACAGAAGACAAGCATACGCGATCGTAATTTAAAGAATTAATTACCCTTGCAGAATGGTCTTTGAAAGGCAGTAAATATTACAATATTGTTTTATTTAAGTTCGTAACAAGTTTTACAAACGGTTTTATTCTAAGCGAGAAGATGCAAAATTAATAAAAGAAAGTTAGAAGAGGGATGAGTCTATTTTTCTAAAGTAAAATATTTTAACTTGTTTTTTACTTCGGCGATTCAAAACGTGCCTTGCACAACAACTCGTATTTTTTAGGGTTGTTCTTAATCTTTTTTACGTGCTGCTGCAGTGCATACTCCGATAACTTCCTTCTTGGAATATTTTTTATTGATTATCCCTACTGATTACTGTAAAAAAAGACTAGGTCAAAATGTTATCGGTCACGAAACTGTACTAGAAAACTACTTAATTCAATTTTACATTTTTTCCAATGTTTTTGAATGTTTCCCTGTTTGTAAAATAATCTGAATTAATTAAAACTTGTTAATCAACATTACTCGTTAATAAACAAAATAATGTTATCAGCGTATTAACTTAATTTATTATAAATATTTCGTTTAGTTTATGTTAAAAAGCCTCATAAATAACATTTACAACGCCTAATATTTCACAAACTCGTCATTGCGCGGAAACTTCTGACAAATTGTGCTAATTATTAAAAACTTTTACTATCACTTACTTTAAAAATAAAGCCGATTGTTAATTGATGCCCTTATCTAGTTTATTTCTCAGAAGTTGATTTAGATGCGGCAATTTGACCTTTTCGTGAACTTAACAGACATTAATCCGTCGTAATTTTTTAATATTTCTATCTTGACATAGAAATGAACATTCATTTTATAACGTACAATTTGTTCGTATTTTTATTCTCCACTTATTAAAGGCGATAAAAATATACTTTGATTTATTAGTATACGTGCAATTTTAATAAGTAATACTATAATAATGTGTTAATAACAACGTTCGTCGGTGCTTGCTGAAATGTGAAACATTTTATTTAATTTACGTTTAATAAAAATATACTTGGTGAATAAAAACGGGGTTAACAGTGATGTGAGTTATGAAAGAGGTTGTTTTCCATTCCATTCCGCCAAGCTATTAGCAAAGTCAAAAAGAAGAAAGATGCGCCCGAGCACTTCTGTTTAAACAACTTCCATTAGTGGGTACGGTCTCGCCAGGAACTTGGTCTTAAAGGGGTAAGACCACCCCCTTCAGTTAAAATAGATAAGATAGCGATCGCAAACCACCCCTCCTTCCGTTCCGCTCTATCTTTTTAATTTAAATTACATTTCTGTATACAATTTAAAAAATGTAGTCGTATTCTATTCGAACTGTTTTTAGGTTCGTATAAAAATAAAGTTGAGATATAGAGCATAGGAAAGTTTGAAACTGAAGTGGCTAATATCAGTAATGGGTAGTTGTTTTAAGGGATCGCGGGGAAAATAACATGGCCCATCACAACTACGGGTGGTGGCGAATGCTGAGAGATGAATCAAAGTGGAAAAGCTGAGAATTTAAGTTTGGCGAAGTAAGTTGGCAAAGTTCGCGTTACAATATAAAATTCTGAAAAAGAGCAATATTTGATTATATTAATTCTTTTAATTTTCAACCATATTTTCATCCCAATCGTTTACCCACTAAAAATACGTTGCTAGATTGTACTCAAGTATGACTGGATAAGTTAATAAACATCGTGAAATGGTCCTTTTAAATAATTTAGCTGTGTGAATACATCTACAGGTTTAAAATTATTTTAGGCTAGACGGCACTCGCGGAAATATTGAAGGAAAAGTTGACGAGCCGGAAGAAACCCGGAATGATATGCTGGAGTTTCTACGCTAAGTGCAACAAAAGTGGTTGTAACGGTATTATAGAGCTTTTATACGTCTTGGAAAATCTTATCCGACTTTGATTTATCTTTTCCAGCCAGAATTATGTTTGTTATATTTTAACATCCTTCTTCCCATTATTACGCATCGGTATTTAAATTTGTGTTTTTAGGGTTTCTTTTAAAAACCCATTGCTCTTTTCTGGCATATTGGTAATACCTATTGTTGTAAGCATATTTTTTTAAATTGTACGATTAAATTAATTGTTTAAACATTGTTCTACTTTAGATATTAAAAAATAATGCCATTGAAAAATAGTAATAAAAGTAAAAGTAAAAATAAGATATGAAAAATAGTTCTGTTAAAATTTAAAACGGTATTGCCTTATTTCGCGTGTGCAACCCTTAAACCTTATTTTACCGAGTAACCAATTAAAGCATCAACTCTATAAATGTTTCATGTAAATTTTGAAGTGTTTCAAAAATTAGTTATAGATGGTCTAACTTATGGAAAACTGGCTTATTTTATACAAAATTTTGTTCAATTATAAATAAATATCTCATATCACTTCCGTCACAATTTATAAATTATTGCTGTGACCTTCTTTGTGTCTAAAAGTTATTACCTCCACATTTTGAAGTCATGCAGAATTTGTATATTATGTACATGTTTTACGGCAACTTTTGCTGACGTGATTTTGCTATAATTACTTACCTTCATTTTGGATTAAAAAGATTACGATTTCGAAGGACTCTGTTACCATCCTCACAGACAGATTGGCTGCGAAGGTCTATGACTATATCTAATAGACATAACATTGTAGCCTGAAGATGAATGATTAGGCCGAAACCAGTGGGTTTTATGTACAAATTTCATCCACCAATAAACAATTTCATAGGGAAGGTATTTATAGAGTCTATTTCATTAATTATTTGATTCGGTTCTCATTGTCACATCAATGGGTCCAACCATTGTACGAGGTGCATTCAAGTTCTAATGCCTCCGATTGTTTTTCTCCAGGCTGGAAACAGATAGAATCATGCGGTTTGTTTTAAAATGAGCGCGCACCCTTTGTCAATACTGATAAGGATAGCAGCACTGTACGACAGATAGAACTCTAGCGGCAACGTCGAGAATGAGAACTGTTTTAGATACTTAAAATGGCGACGTTGTCCTTACACAAACAGCGTGCAATCTCTCGTTTCTGCATTTGCGTAGTGTGACACCAATTGAAATTCATCGACAGTAAGTTGAAGAAGACATGTGGTGATGGAGTTATGGATGTGTGTTCAAAAAACTTGACGGTTATGAAAAATTTGGTTCTGTAGTTTTGGTAATGGCTTGGGCAAAATGGTTAAGTTCAGTAATAATGAAATGAGACAAGCGCTTCTTGACGTATGGTAACATATTCAGTTGATTGGAATGGCATATTTATTATGAAAGAAACCTTCAACGTCCGAATTTTGCGAGACAGGCAGTTTCAATAAGTCTCGCTCTGTTACATGAAATAATGAAATTCTATCTCTATCTATCCTGCGAAATTAAAGATTTAGTACGGCACACCATATCGGTACTGAAAAAATTACATTCCTTTTCTACTACCTATATATGTTTCTGCGACGACACTAAAATGATAATCATAATCAAATGGAATATTTCATTAAGTGTGTAAAATTGTGCCGTTTTCATTGGTTATGCCAGACTAAAAATTTAAAAAATCCGTTAGAAGAAACAGTTTATCAGGTGTATTTGACTCTAAGCTTTAAATGGATCCGAGGATGATAAATACTGTAGAAAGTTCTTCACCTTATGCCTCATGGCACTATTATTCTAAATTCGATATGGATTCTCAATTTCCATCTATTCCTCCGGGATGGGATGGGAGAACACACGCTTTCTGAAAACCTTATTCTCATAATTTTCTTACAATATGATTTATCGTTCAACAATCTCAAAATGGTGCAGAGATTGAGATTATAATAATCCGCATTTTCATTATTTATTTGAAAAATTGGATGAACTCAAAATTATATTTGAGGTTAGGTATAATACCAAAAAAAGTACATTCTAACAAAAAAATTTGGGATTGTCACCGTTATTTTTTTAGACGCATTAAAAATAGTGCAGTTGTTACTTGTGTAAAGCTATTTTAAGAATAAATGGTTGGTGTCAGAAAGATAAATTGATTAAGCAAAGACCTCACAAGTGTTAAGTGTCAGTTATAAACAGGTATTCAATCGGTATAAAAACGGCATTTTAATGTGTTTGGATATTTAATTGCAAAATATATAAATGTTATAAAATACGAAACCGCCGCATTCGTAGAAACTAACGGATAAGTTGCCGAAATTTAATACCTCGAAGGTAGGACGCAGGTTAAATGTTTGCCGGATTAATTTTTTTTTCGGCGAAGTTTAGGCGAAGGGAGGAATGATTCTAATTTAGTTTCTATGAGTAATTCCTCCCTAAAATAGGATAAGTAATTCAATCCAAGTACACTTCCCCGTCGTCGTAAGAGACGTCTAGTCTAGTCGAGCATGTGTGTAGTTGCGTGTGGTTATTTTTACCCACGGGGTGGCGATAAGAACCCCCAGGGGCGCTTGAAAGCCGCACTATCTGCCGGGGTAAATACGCAGTCTAACCTAAATATTTTATAAAACACAAATAAACAAATCGAATGGTTGCGTTTGTGTTATGTTTGATTTATGTAACCGCAAGTGGTTCAGTAACTACCCTTGCGGTTTCTAGTTGTGGTGCAACGATTACTTCTAACGGCTATAAAAGATTCACGCGTTTCAATTTGATGGGAATGGAAAAATAGAATATGCTCGTGCTGCCAGATGACACTATGTAGACATCTGTGCACGTCTTCCTATTACTTAACTGGTAAAGAAACTTTTGAGAGCTCACTTAAACTTTTATGGTTTTAGAATTTAAACGCCTATAAACATAAACCTACTTACATGTAATGAATACATCGATTAATGTAAATAGAATTCAAATTTTTACTTGCAGTAATCAAATTTGGGTAAAATTCTAAATTTATGTGTTTAATGTAAAAATATTTAAGTAGCTTTTATTTGTTTTGATAGATAATATTTGTGGAAGAATGTTTAGATGAAATCGGTGCGGATGGATAAATAGGGAACCGGAATGCAACAGTGTGTATTGTTAGGAACAACATAACAGAATTTGCTGGTCCCAAACTTGACAATCAATGAAGGACAACGACAAGCTTCCGCCGCTCGCGGTTACCGTTGAGCACTCTTACAATCAAGGGCTCTCGTGATGTCATCAGATCGGTCTTTCAATGACGTTTTACTTTCGCTTCCCTTTACGGTAACGATTTTCACCCTAAACGTTAGTTAAACCCTTCTTCACAAGTAACCTAACACCTTTAGTTTAGTGGAACATTTTTTCCCAAAATGTAATTAAGAATGTACGAAGCGTTTGAATATTATGAATAAAAATTTAATTTCCGACTGTGTGATACGGTTTTATAAATGGTGAATAGTGGGTAATGAGCAATACAATGGCTATTGAGAGAAACCACGACCATGGAAGCAGGTAATATTACAGAGCTCACCCTTCTTAATACTATCGCATCGTTCAAGTAATGCAACGTTCTGTACTAATAGTTAGAGAAATGCCTGTTGGCTACTCTAGTATTCAAAGCGGTATCTTTCCTAATTTCGAAGGGGGTTTAAATTGCTCGTTATACATGTCGCAAACATCGCTCTTAATCACGATCGAAACAATGCCGTAGTAGAAGTAAGAGCGCGACAAACCGATGCTTCATTTCCGGGGCGAACGCCTCCAGCTTTTGTCTCCAGAAGCACTCCTTATCTACTCTAAGACAATTTCAAGTCGGTACTGGAAATTAGAGGTGTCCGCAGTCGTCGCCATCGGTTAATTAAACTCCCGCGTATCTAATAATAATAAGTCCCTGATATCTGATCGACTAAACGACAAAGGACTCAGATCCGATTAATCAGCCCAAACGTAGGGATGTTCTCGTTGTTGTGATGTTGATGACGTTTGATACTTTGAATTTCAAATCGGCAGGGGTGGCGGCGACGGACGTTCGCTTCCCTAAGGTTTTACTGTTTTTTACACACGCTATTCATCCACGATTGGAATTACAAAACGCGCCCTTCGCTTCTATTGTCGAATGTCGCGTCCGTTGTAATGGAAAATAACGTTAAACTGTGACGCTGCTGCAGAACTAAGCGACGTTCTACACACGACCGATTAACAGGGGCCGAACAAAGGACCTTACAAGGCTTGCGGCGGGATGGAACAACCTATCATCTACCGCTTTTGTCTCTTTATCCCAACCACGCTGTGTTTGTTTAAATAATACAACTAATCACGAATACAAACATATTCTCAACATTATCTAGAGGAAAGCTGACAAGCTATGAATACATACCGTTTAATTCTTTTGATACATTTATATTAACTTTTTGATTTATACTAATAACAAAGCAGATACTGTTCATGTAAATGTCCCCGAATCCGAGTGGACTTAACTATACAAGATAATCACAACCCTTTCGTTCCTAATCAAAGTTAGCGCCCCAATAGTAAATTCATGCGAACTATTGGAAGTTCTCTTTCATATTTCGTATACTGCTATTTAATTTTTTTGCGATTACTAGATTAATATTATGGACCTTACATTACGTAGGAGAGTTAACTATTTAAATGAAAAAAGGTCAAGATAGGACAATGGAATTATCAAACGAAGATGAGGATATTGATTCTGGTTTTGAGTAACTGCACCCATTGACGTTAGCTAATTAAAACAATATTGTCAAAATGTCTTATGCATGTGACACAGATTTCGAGATTTAAGGGTGATAGTAGGATTTGGTACAACGACGTTTCCACATTATTCCCCATAGAACACACAGGTTAGTATGATAACCAATAATTTATAAATTGCAATGTGATTAGAAACACCTAGTATAATCTATTGATTAAACAATTAAACACAAAATTGCGTAACGGAAATCAAAATGAACAATGCAGAGAATGCAGAGATAAGAAATTATATCGCACAAAATGTTCGAAATCCTTTGTGTACTGAATTATGTTAATTTTGTATTAATTAATTATAGACTGTGTAGTCCCGAATTCGCATTTTGTCTAATTTCCTTCCGTGTAAAAAGAGTGTTCATTTACATAATTTAAGGCCATTTTTAAGAATATTGTGAAAAGGTTTTGTGTCGTAATTAGTGAATTTCAGCACAGCCATAAATTTAATACTGTTAGTAATGCAATGATTTGAGAGATTCGGTGCTGGTTTCTGATTTCAAAATTTTGGGGTTCTACTTGTTTATTGATCGAGTTGAGTTTTTTCAATGAAGAAATTGTTGTATGTCATTGTGCTGTGTAGAGCTTTTCTTGAGGGTTTTTAGCTTTTGGATTTTAGACTTCTCAACGAATAAAATATCGATTATTATAGATTTTTGTTATTAAAAGACTCAATTTTAAACTTAATATGAGTCGAAATAGAAAAAAAGTTCAATCTTTTTAATTGAAGGAGATAAGACCAAATGGTTTTGCTAGGGAAAAACTAAATCAATATTCGCAGAATTACCATGGGATTCGCAGAAGTGATAATCTTCTACAAAACAATTACTTCCTGTTGAGAAAACAATTCAAAAATTCCTGAGGAAGATTTGGGATTTTAAATAGGTAAATAGGGTTAAAGAGGTAACGGCCTCGGATGTAACGTCAACTTCACCAGTGCTTCCATGAATTTATTGTACTACATAGACGAAATTTACATTTTTAGTATTGTTAAGTATCAAAAACATGCTTTGTATCATTAGGAACTTACAGAAGAATCCTGTGTTGTACACTGAAGAGATCGGCGTGAACTTTACGAAAGAAGTACATACATGGTTTAACACAGGGCTGAGCAACCTTTTTTATCAACGGGCCAATCCAGATTTTGAAATTTTTTGGCGGGCCGCACACATTATTTTGCAAAAGGTGCTGTTTCCACAATTTCGCGCATTCGTATTGAATGTTTGAACAAGTCGGTGTCCCGTTTCAAAAAATCGTTTCGGTTTAGTATGCATTATTATATTATTGTTATATAAAGTAGGATTTATGTATATTAATTCTTGGAAACCTTTTATTTGTAATTAATTTTATAAAAATATATTGACGGGAGAAAGTCTGTAATATAAATAAAATAAATTCAATTTTGAAAATGCTTCACGGGCCACATAAATATGAACGGCGGGCCGCGGGTTGCTCACCCCTGGACTTTAACAGATACCTAACTGAACGTTTGTAATAAAACCGTAATTGTCCATCCAACAACGACTCATTGGTCAATTTGTGGGAAGTGGAAACAATACAATTTTTTTTAGATGATCTGTATTAAATTCAAATCAATTTTAAACAAACTTAAGACTAATAAACACCCATCACCCGGCTATAACACCAAAAAGTTCATGGTAACTGGTTGATGATCACTTAAATAAATGATGACTTTTGACCAAGACAGTAAGACAGATATTTACTTTGAAACCAGAAGGTTTACATTAATTGATCACGTTAGTAATTATTTGGGATTAGACCATGAAATTGTTAGTTATGTTAAATTATTTCATTTTTTCAATATTTCGCAAAAAATTTTTTGCTTCAGGAACTAAAATATAAATTATCGTTCAACATCTATAGCTATACCTACCCAACTTGATTCTTATTATTACTTCATCTGTCATATATGATCTGTCTTTCATATATCAAAATTTAAATTACTTTAAAAGAGCATTTACTCTGAGGTGCTTGCATGGTATGACCTTGATTGATAATTATATCAATTATTAACAATTTAATGTAAGTAGGTAAGCTATTATCTATTGTTAACTTACGAATTGTAATTTATATTTTAGTTCCTGAAGAAGTAAAAATTTTTTTTGCGAAATATTGAGAAAATGAAATAATTTAACATAACTAACCATTTTATGGTCTAATCCCAATTGGGTTAATTCACATAATTTTTTTATACGCTTAATAAATGCAAAGATGTCAGATGTCTTCGATATTGCAAAAATAAGCGGCGTTAGAATAATTTAAACAGCTTTTTTTCACATTTTAAATCGCGAAGCGTCGAAACTGCACGACAACTCAGCGACAGGTGCCGACTACGGCATGACGTCATATACTGGTGTTTCAGCTAAACTGGTATTTACGAATGATTGTTTGGCGATCATGGAGCCGTCGAAAAGGTGTTACAAGTGGTGTTTTGTGCCTATGTGCACTAATACGACTTTTACAACACCTGAAAAGACATTTTGACAATGCCTCGAGACGTAAAAATTCGAAAAATGTGGTTCAAAGCAGCTAGAAGAGATTATTCTAAAATAACTTCTTCGGATTTCTACTGCTGCGAGGATCACTTTGATGTAAGATGTAGTTACTTACTAAGCAAACCTAAATGTTTAAGTAATTGACAAAAATAAATATACATGAGACGTGGTAAACGAGTAAAGTAATGCAATATGCAAAATATCTGCGTAGTAAGAGTCTGTCAAGTAAACGAATTTCACATTGTTAGGTTTTATTCAAGCTTTTGCTCCACGAATTTCTGCAGTATTAAAAATTAAATCGATCATCCTTCTTTAAGAACTCGGCCAACATAAAAACATCTACTAGAGGAAGATTATCCCACATAGCTTTCAAATAACCTGCATCCACCATCGTAAGAATCAGTTTCAAAAACGCAACGATAGCCGACTGACAGTGGGCGTTTCCCAGTACGTGACGTCACTATCTGTTTAAAACTGATTTAGCGCGAACGCTCATGTTTGAACACTTCAATTCTTTTTTTCTCGGAAATGGTACGTTTTATTTAACTTTTTTGAACTGCAATAGTTTACAAACACGATTCAAAAGCAGAATCTTATGTTTATTTTGAAATTTATTTTTATGAACTAACCCAATTATTAACTTGATTAATCTACAAGACCAATATCACTCCTACCAAATAATTTAATTGATCACTATACTACATAGAATTTGTTCTATGCATAGTTTTTTTTTACATGATTATGTCCAAAATGGCCATTTTAGCAATATGAACTGCAGAGCCCTCCTTTGGAGCTGGAGGAGCAGAAGACTATCGTAGTTAAATGGTACGTCGAACACTGTTTGCCGGAAGTGGGAAGAAGGGAATAATACTTCTTCCCACATTGCAGAGCTACCCTCCCCCCCCCCCTTCTCTTCGGATCTGGCAATGTGCAACTTCTGGCTGTTATTTATTTATTTGTTCAAAGTAGCCTAGGGCTAATTTACAACTCTTTCTTTCCTCACATACTCAACCATAAATATAAAATATAAAATATAAAATATAAAATATAAAATATAAAATATAAAATATAAAATATAAAATATAAAATATAAAATATAAAATATAAAATATAAAATATAAAATATAAAATATAAAATATAAAATATAAAATATAAAATATAAAATATAAAATATAAAATATAAAATATAAAATATAAAATATAAAATATAAAATATAAACGCTTGGATCATTTAGCACTGAGACTCTTACTTTTATTAATGAACTCGGAACTAAGATTTATCAGACTACCGGTGAACCTAAATCAAGACATTACCTAATTCAAAGGTTAAGCCTCGCGATTCAGAGAGGGAATTGTATTAGTGTTTTAGGTACTCTTCCTTACTCTGATGCGCTAGACGAGATTTTCTTTTTGTGATGATCTAGGTTTTTTTTTTTTTATTATGTATACACTGTGTCCAAGATAAGGAGGGCCACTATGGGGATTTCGGAAACGGTAAGAGATAGAGTTTCGGTTAAATGGGAGAAAAGTTGGGCAATTTTGAGTTTAGTACAATGAAATTTTTAAACTGACGAAATTCCGAACCGTTCCGAAGTTATGCGACAAAAAGCGAATTTTCAGGATTTCGTTTTTGACAAATTGTTACTTTGTCGTTGATGTTAACTAAAAAGTAAAAGAACCTTCTACAGGTACTTTTTAACGTTCTTTAACCTGGCATACAGCAAATTGGAATCCGACGTTTCGTTTTCGAGCAACCATCATCAACTTCGTTTTTTTAAATACGGTCCTGATTTTTTTATGCACAATATTAGAAGAGCTTTTTATTCTGCATTCAAGCATGTATCACACTTTATGGTTTAATTGCGATTTCATACTTACTTTACGATTAGCAGAAAAAATCCTAAGTACGAACCTGTATCTCCCCTCAATAACATTCAAACTGAATTTTATTTATAAATGGACTTTTACTAACTGTGCTTTCCTCATCAAATTAATGAAATGACACAGAATTTTCAATTTTGAACACAAATTTTCTAACCAAGTACATAATTACAAACAATCAACAACACATCATAAATGAACAGAAAACATTTGATGAAACGAAAATTTAAACATGACATATCAATAATGAGAAAAAAATTATAATAAATGCTCGCAAAGCCCTCTTTCGTACTCCAATCGTCAATAGCATCTTCTAACTGTAGTATCCAAAGCATTCTTTAACATTGCAGGTGTTACAGTTTGGAATGTGTTAAGTACAAACTTTCGGAGTTCTTCTATTCTATCTTTGTAAACATAATTTCTTATGTACCCCCAAAGAAAAAAATTCGGCGGGGTTATTTCGGAAGAATGAGCTGGCCAAGGTGTTTCAGAATTGATGCTTAAAACTCTTTCGGCAAACCTATTTGAAAGGTAATCCTTAACCACCCGTGAATTGTGCGCAAGTGCACCATCCTGCTGAAACCAACAATTGCGTATTACGGCTTAGGGTAAAATATCAAGAGCACCTTCCAAAGTAGAATCTAGTAAATTTAAGTACAATAGTAAAATAAGTATAAAATCGCAATTAAACCATAAAGTATGATACATGCTTGAATGCAGAATAAAAAGCTCTTCTAATATTGTGCATAAAAAAATCAGGACCGTATTTAAAAAAACGAAGTTGATGATGGTTGCTCGAAAACGAAACGTCGGATTCCAATTTGCTGTATGCCAGGTTAAAGAACGTTAAAAAGTACCTGTAGAAGGTTCTTTTATTTTTTAGTTAACATCAACGACAAAGTAACAATTTGTCAAAAACGAAATCCTGAAAATTCGCTTTTTGTCGTATAACTTCGGAACGGTTCGGAATTTCGTAAGTTTAAAAATTTCATTGTACTAAACTCAAAATTGCCCAACTTTTCTCCCATTTAACCGAAACTCTATCTCTTACCGTTTCCGAAATCCCCATAGTGGCCCTCCTTATCTTGGACACAGTGTATATACATATATATTTAGATTATGTGCATTAAAATATTTGAATACTAAATATAAAATATAAAATATATAAAATGTATATAATTAAAATTATTTGACTATCTTCTTATAATAATTAATAGTATTTTAATGCAATAGAGTCAATTTATATAAAACTTTATTTATTAAATGCACAAATATTTCGGCAGCGGTTGCTGCCTTCGTCAGTGTGACATTAATACATTAAATGAATTATACCTACTTTAAATTTTCTAGTAATGAATTATAAATAAATTTTAGTAAAAGTACTGCTTTGGCTAAACATTCAAATGAAACTAAACATTCATTCAATTACAATAACACACAAATTTTAGATGTTGAAAATAATTATCAAAAACGGTTACTTCTAGAAATGATGTATATTAAAATTAATAGTGATATCGTTTGCAATAGCAAACAAGACTTGGACGGCCTCCCTTTTATTTATAATTCATTACTAGAAAATTTAAAGTAGGTATAATTCATTTAATGTATTAATGTCACACTGACGAAGGCAACAACCGCTGCCGAAATATTTGTGCATTTAATAAATAAAGTTTTATATAAATTGACTCTATTGCATTAAAATACTATTAATTATTAAAATATATAAAATATATAAAATATAAAATATAAAATATCGCTTCCTAGACAATTCGCTCCGTAAACCTTTTTTTCAATTTATGCTTAAATGCTTAAATTTGGACAAAAAAGGTTTTTTTCAGACGAACAGATCGATACTACTATTAGGCAGCAGAAGGCAACATATCTAAAATAATATTTTGAAAAAGTTACACTTGTTCTTTTATTCTCAATAATAATGCTTTTGTCCCTCGTCCAATTTATAATTAACATTGATATAATATTCTTTATACAGCTAAGTTCCGAATAATCAACCTCTTCTTCCAAAGTCTTTTATCTCAAGTCATGTCTTAGATTAGATTTCTCACTTCCATATTTTTTCATATTGCTTATTGCATCATTCGGTGATCTTCCCTGGTGCTTGCTTTTTAAATATTTTCTTAGTCTAAATATTATTGCTCCCTTTATCAAACCAAAGCTTGTTTAGACAACCCATCACGTATCGGCCTTTTTGGTTATATTAGTTTTTAATTTGAATTTTAAAGCGGTGCAATATCGAGTTAGAAGAAGTAGAAGATAATAAGGATTTATGTAAAGGTTGTTTATTCGTCACATAGGATCTATCTAGTTTCGGCGCTAAAATTGCTCGAACAACATGTCTCCGTCATCTGCGTGCTTTTGATGGTATTAAGTAAACAACTATGAAGGAAACGTGGAGTAAAGGATGAACACAGAATCCGGTGTTTGAAAAAGAAGACGTATTTTAATACAAGGTTTGGTTATTTATAAATATAGAAGGGAAGGTTCAGTTCCCATAGAAGATAATTCGATACCTAAGAAGATGAAGAAAGCATGAAAAAGAGGAAGAGACAGAAGAACATATTTCTCAGAAAGTCAGTTGTCCCATATGATCTCATTTCCATCTGTTATAATCTTCACGTTTTCAACAATGATTCAATCGATCGCTGCTTCTTAAAGTTATGCACCCTATGAACTGGAAATGGTTCCTTCGTCATAAATAGGCAATATTTTCTTGTGAATATACTTCAGATGTTGAACCAAAACATCGTAAACCGATGCTAAGGCTGAATATATACAAATTCTTCGAGTAGCCGTTTGATCAAAATTTATCTTCAGAGATTTATTTTTGGAAATTTTTTGAAGGATTGTCTGTGATTCGCATTAGTAGTGCAGTGGGTCATTCTGAGGTGTCGAAACACAAATCCTTATTATTTCGTTGTGGTTTGGATTGACACTGAAATGAATATCATACCGCCATTTTGAACCTTTTTCATTAAACGAAGGACATGATTTGACTCGTTCGTATGTTCTTCCATCTCAGCATTCGTTTTAGTGTACATATTTAGAAATTTCAATTTCCTATTTAAGACATATTAAATCACAACTTAATAAGACACCAAGATTATCGTAAATTAGTATAAGTAATGCATAGTCTACTGTCACTTGTCAGATTTAAAATAATTAGCGTGACTAGAACAGGCAATAAAAAGTTCCCCTTTTTTTCAACGCACACTATTAGGTTACAGCGTATTACGAGTGTATGTAGGATATAAACTGACACAAATGCAACTGGAATTTCACAAGTGTCATTACTTTTACTCGTAATTATTAATTTTATATCATTTTATTGTAGGTAGGTAATACTTTCAATCACATAGTAGTGTTTATTATAGATTTATACGCAATAACATAATATTTCTCGAAATTTGACAGGTGGAGTTGGTCGGCATGACAAGTCTTGCAGTTTTTCTTCCAACGTTTTTTCGTTATCTTCCAGGCCTCGGGGGCGACTGATAAAAACAAATGACGTCGACGACGTCGCCATCCCGATGGAAATGACTTCGGTTCCGGCACACTTACTTATTCATTTCACGAAAAGAACTTTTTAAATTGCGTAATTTAGCAAAGACGGCTGTTTTATTTTCCTCTCGTTCACCACGTGTCTGCATCGAAGCGAAGGCAGTGTTACATTTCATTTCATCGTCGCCTTTAGACAATGTAATAGTAAGAGGGGGAATAAATTGGCAACTTTAATTAAGATATTGGGCAGTGAGATATTCTTTTGTTTCGTTTCAGGAATATGAGGGGCGATTCATCATGAGACCTGCTATCATTAATGAACATTTTAAAATTTCAATTCCAGTAGATAAGTGCGCTGTGTTATCATTACGCAGTTGTTCGTCCCTTGAATAAATTTACGAATTTTTTTTGATTGGTAACAGTATCTCAAATTTGTTTTATTCACAAAAGTTGGATGTTTTGTGATTATACTTGCGATTGATCTGAGTTCGTATTATGTAGATAACATCATACTTGTCAACATCATTATCATGTAAAGCGAATGTGGGTTGGTGAGTTAGGGATTTTTACAAAGGCCACGAACATATCAGTTTGTTTAATCCAAACTCATTACCTCGGGGGTCGTCATCACCTTGTCGCGTGACTATTGTTCAGCAAAAATGTGCCACCACGCCTATTTTTTACGCTAACTACCGAAAGAACGCATTTCAATTATTTATAAATCTCACCATTATAATTTATAAACGGTGGTCTACTTCGGAAAAGCAAAACAATTCGTACTGTTTTGTTAGTTAAAGATAAGTGTTCTAAAGCATTCCGTAATGACGTCATTAAGTATTCTTGGCGAGTTGTGTGTCTACAAATTGGATTTGGCCGTTAGGTGTGGCACTACACGGGGCTGGTGATTGCGGCCAGCGTAGGTCGCGTCGTTACGAGAAATTACTTCCCAACCCTTAGTTTTCATCCTGACCAAAGTCCACCCCATTTCTGTCCTTATTGCCTTACCGTGCCTAACATTTTCAGAACGTTTGCTTATATAACATTGTATCACAGGGAATAGTTCGGCACACTCGCTTTTCACAAAATCTACTTTTGATGGCCTTACACTTCCTTCTTCTTTTAGGCTTGAAATTCGCAACTTTCATTCTAAATACATACAGTTATAAATCCGAGTTTGTCTAACTATTTGTCACTAACCCTTCTTTCTATGAATGCTTTGTTTTAGGTAGTCGGAAATACGGTTCAGCAGCGTTTAAAAGCAAGTAAAACAGAAATGTTGAAAACATTTTTATATTTTTCGAGTAAATTTTTTAATATTTCATACCTACTCTTCGAAATTTGTACTTCATTTCCGAACATGAGTTTGACATATAAAACATGAACAATTTAATGATCATAATACATCCGTGTGTGTCCTATATTTCAAAGCTTATACCTTCTTGCATTGTCTTATTACGCTATGTCAATTTCAATTAGATGGAGGTCATTTGTCACGTATCATTCGAGAGGTGAATAAATTATTATTAAAATACATTCATTTGTGTTTTTTACCGTCAAAACTTCCATCATTCAAAAAATTTAACTACAATTTTTTTATATCTAACAATTTCTGAAAACAGCTCATAGTAGTAGTTATTCCTTAAAACGTAATAATTAAATTTCAAATGCTTCCAAAGATAAAAATTGTAGATCATTATATGCCCATCAAATGTGTTTTGTTGACACTTCCCCGCCTTTTTAATGTTACCAAAATGTAGGATTACAGTTATGGTGACCATAAAGAAATTATTTAAAAGGATAATGGGATTTTCCAATAAAACCAACGCATTGGCCTTTAATGTGTTCAGTTCCAATTCGTGAAATCGTAGGTTCGATTCTCACCATAACCAACTCGCTATTATTCGGGCCCATCCTCATTTAGCCATCATTACATTCCTTTTCTCTCGCTGAAGAGAATCTGAAAAGCTCGAACAATCCATATTCGTCAGTTTGTCGTCAGGGGTGCCGAAGCCGTTTCCATTTTTTCCCATGAGGAATTACAATGTTGTGAGGTTTTTAAATACATATAATAGGTGCGGTGTACACTTTATCCCGTAGTAATTCTTCCGCTTGTCTCTCAATTTTCTCTAATCTATCAATATTTTACAAATGTCCAAGTGAACTGACATAGTGAAAATTGAATGGTAAACACTTTGTCTTATATTAATAGCCCGAAAAACTGATTTTTTCCACTACTAGCTGTGAAGTTGACAATTATTGCGTATCCTAGACAACTGAGAAGTTTAATTTCTCTACCTAGTGGTCAATAATCTATTATATTATTCACCTAGGTTAATAATGGGAATTTGCATTCCTGTGCTACCTACTTGATTTTTACAAGAAATTTTTTTATTTTTAATTTGTGTCTTAAATTTGACTAGTAGTGGAAAAAATTGTATATACACCACGGTGTTGAAGCCATTTATAGACCTCGCACCTTATTCCGCTCGGGGCAAAGCCCCTCGCGAAATAATCTTGATGCTCGGTCAATAATAACAGTCTTCACCACCTTGGTGTATAATATACTATTTTCCACTACTAGCTGTGAAGTTGACAATTATTGCGTATCCTAGACAACTGAGAAGTTTAATTTCTCTACCTAGTGGTCTATAATTTATTATATTATTAACCTAGGTTAATAATGGGAATTTGCATTCCTGTGCTACCTACTTGATTTTTACAAGAAATTTTTTTATTTTTAATTTGTGTCTTAAATTTGACTAGTAGTGGAAAAAATTGTATATACACCACGGTGGTGAAGCCATTTATAGACCTCGCACATTATTCCGCTCGGGGCAAAGTCCCTCGCGAAATAATCTTGGTGCTCGGTCAATAATAACAGTCTTCACCACCTTGGTGTATAATATACTATTTCCTTGAATATTAATTTTGGGCCCAATTCCATTTAATTTAGTAAATGCACAAAAGTACAACGGAACATACAAACTACCCGCTCGTCCACGTACTCTTTCTTATTTCCGCATTATCTACAACGTATGTAGATGCGTCTGCAACACCACCACCTCACTTTGCGATGATTTTGGTGATGAAAAATGAAAATTTGTTCCTTCGGATATATTTAATAGCATATGCGAAACAACTCCACTATTTCTGTATTAATTGACTTTAGAAATCTAATTTTAAGAACAATTTTCGAAATTAACATGCTCTAGTACGATTTTTAATTTTTACCCATTTCTCAAAAATTATTACTGTATTATTACTCTCTTGTTACTTATTTATTCTGCTTGTGCAAATGCTTAGAATGAAGTAATTCTTAAAACCGTCGTTCTTGAGGGACAGATTCTTTAATGTCAGGCTGGGCCAAGAAACATCTACCACCCGAACTTTAGAGGACGGCATCCCTTAGGGCTCGACTCTGAGCGTCAGTCTGTTCCCGATGGCCATCAATAACATATTAGACGGGTTGGACCAGACTATTGAACGAAGCATCTATGTGGAGGACATCGCCACTTTTCTATCCGGCCCTCTCAAGACGCATATTAATCGGAATAGAAGGTCTAGGTTGCTATCGATACCATAGTGGAAGCAGGAGCGGAGAAACGGTTCAGGTTCTCCGCAACCAAAACTAAGCGCATGCATTTCTGCCATTTACGTACTCCGCATTACAGACCCGTCTAACCGTTAACGGCCAAGCGCACCTTAACTACTATATCATACCTAGGGTTGATTTGGGACCACCGCCTATCGTGGAAGAGCGACGTAGACTAATACGAGAGCCAGACTCATGCGAGCACTAAATCTTATCAAGTACATATCAAACACTACGCGGGGTGGCCATAGGGAACAACTACCGACCCTGTATAAGTCCCCGGTACTTTCTACGATTGAGTATGGCTCATTCGTGTACGGCTCGACACGGGCGGTCCGAACAACTTCACAGCCCTTAAATATAATACACACTGCGGGGATCAGGTGTGCCGTTGGAGAGTTTTACACAACTCCAAGGCAGAGTCTGGCATACCATCGCTCTCTGTAAGGAGAACAACATTGGCTACCATATATTGCCAAGATTATTATATGGGGAAGCAACAACATCGTGACACGAGCACTAGAAGTAGATGTCGATCCATCCAGACACCTCCGTTATACTCCCTGTCTTTATGCAGCGCTCGAAACAGCCCACGAGATATCTTTTGCTCTGGCAATTGAAAACCGTCAACACGTACCAGATGTTACACCATGGAAGAGAGGACACATAACGGAGTTCCAAATTACTCGAGCCAAAAAACAACAGCTCCTGCCTTCCCTGAAACAAAAAATGCAAGAGAAGTGGTATGAGGAATGGGCACAAAGTGGTGGACATCTGAGAGCGATTACGGACTGACTCTGTGAGCGGCAGCAGAACGAAACGGCTCACGCGTAAGAAATAGGTGATCATCATGAGGCTGTGGCTGGAACACACGAACGTCACACGTCGTACCTCGGGAAAGTTGTTCTATAGCCCATTTGCGAAGGATGTCAGGGCGGTCTTACCATCCGACTATATCTATGGAATGCCAAAATTTAGAAGCGTCGAGGAGGAATCACTCCATTCAAGGCAAGCCAATGAGAGATGTTCTCAACTACATCCCGCAAGGCGCAAAGGAAATTATTGCATTTTTGGGGGAGTGTGACCTCCTAAACAAAATATAATATATGGAATTAAAAAAAGCGAAGAATGCTAATGACTGAGTTCGAAAAATGCTAATAGCCTCAGTTGCTGATGCACTTTAAACAACAAAAAACCAAATTACTTTGATTAAAAAAATTATAATTTTGTTAATCAAGTTCAGCAGAATTTTGGACTACTATTACAAACGCTAACAAAAAATGCCAATTAGGGTACAGTATAAGCGTAAATTTTTATGAAAACTACTAAATACGTCATTAGCTTACTTCGACGTTTAATGGCAAGTTAATAAACATTTTCGCTTGCACTGCGCTATGAATTAGATATTGTTGTTAATATTTTCAATACAAAAAAGCAACCTTTCCCTCTATCATTTTCCAAAATTACGTCAAAATGCTTGATGCTCTGTAAATTTATCAGGGCCTTTTTTACTTTATCAATAGATCGAACGACTTGAGTTAGTAAGAATCACACATTTTCTCAATTAGGTTTCTCGCTATGAGACTTCTGGGTTTTGACTCCTTTTGGTTTAAGATAGAACCCTTCTGATCGCAAGGTAAAAAGGTTACACTTTGATAATATTATTTGCAACCTCCATTGGATACTTGCTAATAATAATTGATACTTTGTTTACGGCAGTGCACATCAAAAAAGCCTTGAAAACATATTCAAATACGTTTTGAATTCGTATTTTATTGAAAATTATTATCTCCCACGCAACAAAAATTTTACACAATTGTGTTGCCTCAGGGTCCTTGAGCGCCTATATTTTGATGGCTTCTTGTTCCCATTTGAAACCTGTATGATCTCGTATCATGAAACATTATTTAACCTGTGTTTATTCTAATGACAGATACTTAACAGACCCCTCGAGTAAAACACGATAGGTATTTTCAAGCTTTATTGGTTTCCGTGTAATTGTTAGAAATTCAGAATATGAGACTCTCATGACGTTCGTTCTAATTATTCATTGTTTCGCAAATTTCTATTCTGCATTACTATTCGGTTATATTGGTTACTTTAATCCAATTAGCCTTAAATTCATATATTTCGATCCGGTCGGTAAATATTTTCATTAATATGGAGTGGAAATACGTAGATTAAACTATGATTTTCATTATACCTACAGATACTAATAATTGAACCAAAAGAATGGACACTCACTTTCTAACATCGTAATTGGTAAAAATGGGAATATAATTGGGGAGAAAAATGTAATAGTTATAACACCTAGAACGCTTTATTCAAGAAAAACTGTACGTTTGTGCAATTAATCACCTTTGAATTGTTGTTCTATGGATTAATTAAAAGGGTATTAAATTTAGCGATAGAAAATTTAATTAGTGGTATGGTTTTATTCAATAGATAAAGCTTTCGAGATTTTAGTTTATTTATTGGTTTGTCCCTTAGTTAGATTCTACAGCGAGATGCTATTATGCACCCACATTATGCGAAAGTGCTTTTAAAGCTTAAAATATGGGAAAAGTTTTAAGTAACTGTAATTCGCTTTGATAGATTTCAGATCTGGAATTATTGAATTTTCTGGAAATCGAATTATGCATGTAAAAGAAAAGGAAATGGATTAATTCTTTTTAATACACGGGTGGCCAAAGGTTTACCATTATCAAATAAATAGAAACTTCCTAGTAAGCCACAACCGCAATTTTACGAACTATAAAATGATGCTCCCACAAAGAGTTAAAACGTACCGCTATATATTTATCTTGTGTTTTATGATTAATTTTATTGGAGAATTGTATTATTTCAGCTTACGTTAGATTTCTTTTAATAAACGTTTTTATAAAAATATTCAAATTTTGTTATTTCCCACATATTCAAAATGAATAATTTTCAAGGACCATACTTTTAATGCTTGTATCCATTTACCAATTAATGGAACGATATCTGAATACCGGTGCATCTACATCGCTACATTAATTTTGTGTAAATCTAAGACATCAACAGTATACATTTTGTAGTTTACTCATACAAAAGCTGCTACATTTTTACAGTTTCAATCTACCATACGGTTAAACCCAAATAATCATGTATCACAGTAAAAGAGTATTTTATTAAGGTAACTGGTGTCGAATGTGTGATGCGCTATAAAGTTTATATCCCTGCCGTTACTTGGTCTTAACCGCGGAATCCCTCACTGTATACTGTCTTATGGCCGTAAAATAGGTTCGAAATGACCTCTCCAACCGTCCGAATGGCGTCTTCAGTCTCTTGGGATCACTTGTCTGGAAATTAAAGTGATTCCGATGAGTTTTACATAGAGCAAAAAAGGTGCTCCCGAAGCCTTTGTTCTCCAATCAAATTGCAATTCTAAAGACGACTACTCGAATTTTATTTCCCTTAAACAAAAGCAAATTTTCAAGCTCTTAAACTGATTTTATGTTCCCGTTCACGGTGTGATCAAAGCTGTTAAATGCAAGTAAACTTTTGTTAACATCTGTATACATGTTTAAATTGTATGTAGCTTCGTGGAGATCCCTTAAATGTAGACGGTCTCTTCTAACAAACGCTTCACTCTCCATTTATTTTATCTATATGTTCAGATATGATAATCCACCTTGTTTGTAATTTTCTTATCTTCGTAAAGAGGTTGGTTTCCAATCTTTGCTCTTATTTTAAGGGGTAGGATAACAGTATACTTGAAAAAGTGAAACGTACTATTGCGCATAACCCTTATATTTTGGAAAATTAATTCCAAATCGAAAAACTGTTCGGCCTCCTACATTTTTTTTATTTGAAAGTGGAAACTTATAATTTAAGAACTTAACTTAACGTTCATTTAAATTTACAAAAGTAGATCAGAAGATAAGGGTACTAACTTTATAATTTGTTATCCTATCTACATAAAGTAATTCATTCAAACGTTACCACGAAGAAAATGTTACCCTTATTTTTTTTCCAAAAGGAGTTTTAGAATTTATTTACAACACAAATCTCGTCCGTGCGTAACGAAACTTCGAGTTCGACTTGAAAAAAATCGCTTCCTTAGTTCCTTTTATGGTTGTACAAATTCAGTTGAACATTATAAATTGAAACTCATTTTATTTATTAGAGATATCTAAATATGTGGCATAAATTTACCAGATGGTATCTTCTGAGTTCTGACCACAGCTTTCATGAGAAGAATACCATTTCATTTCCTTTCATTTCCTTTGTGGTGGCAATTATATTAAATAAATTTTAAGTTATTAGTAAATTAAATAGTTATATCTGGAAATAGTAGAAATTAATTTAATTTTTTCTTTGATAATTTTTAACCTGCATATTTAATTTTATAATTTAAAAGTCAAAAAATTAAAATTATTACAAGATTAAAAGCCTAAAAGTATCCCTAAAGATAAAATCAAATCATGTTTTTATTTTATTAGTACTTTTAAATCCCCATTATCGTGTAGATAATGTTAAACAATGGAATTATACCTATCTTGGTGACGATTCATGTCAAAATCATAGCGTCCCACAATAATCTAAATTTCCAAACAATTTACTAGTTAGGTACTTAAATGTAATTCTCGCTAATTAATTACAAGCAAAAAATATGAAAGTGATCAACAGTGATCAACATAAACGTTCCCAAAGTTTTCTTCAACAGTGCATAAATGTAAGTTGCCTTATAGTCACAGTTTAGCCATGTTAGAGATTATCGAGACATTTCCTGTTCCAGAAACAATAATTTTCTCCTCTAATCAAAATACAAATGAACCCATCACAAGCTTTTAACCCTGTTCATTCTTTTGGAGAGGTAGAATATCCATCTCGTATAAATTTCTTATTGCTCTATTTATAACTTTACAAATTCTCGTCTCCTTCGAAGCACTCATCCTTGCTTGTTATGCAAGCTCCCATCGTTTCTTCCATTGATTGTAGGTTTGGTGTAATGTCATGTAGTTGTGCTGCCGTTTTCTCTCGAATTTCTTTGAAATTTTCAAAACGATGTCCTTTTAAGGTGATTTTTAGTTTCGGAAATGGTAAAAGGTGTGGCGTCATATCTGGAGAAGAAGCTGGGGATGTTCATCCACGATGTGCTTCCTTTTGCCGTAGCGAATGTTGACCGATCCAATGCGAGGATTGTTCCTTCGTTCCAACCACACATCCTTATACCAAAGTTCCATCTTCTGTCAACAACAATTTTCAGGATTCACGGATCCAAAACGATGCATTTTGTAATGGTTTTGTTGCCATCGAGGGTCGCCCCGATCGATGTCCTGCCCGATTTGAAACATTTAAACCACTTGTGTGTGGTTCACATCGTCCTCATTGTGGACATGATTATCCTAGTTCTGTAATGTTTTTTTCTGAAAAGTATCGTTTACTATTATTATATCAAAATATAACGTAATTTGTGACGTGCACTTTTGGAAGAATACTGATCTGCGTAGTAAGCTTCAAAAACGTTAACGACACCTTTTTCCCATTTGCTATTCAAATAAGTTATAACATAAACAAGTCAACCACTCGCCTACGGTCTACCCTATATATTATGGGGTTTTTGAAAAGAGTAAAATTTCCTAAAATTTGATGTATCACTTGTTATATTTATGTTAAATATGTATGAAAAATGTAGTTTAGGGTCGTACACAAACAACCAAACACCCTGTATAAAAACTGTCTATCGTGATGGTTTCTACGTAACAAAGTGTTGTAATAAAAATTTTACGAAAATCTCAATTACCTATATTTAATAATATCTAAGAAAGTTATGGAGCATTAAAGAAATCGACCAACTTTGAGAAACGCCCCCTAGTGGCCAAACGATTAGAGATAGCTGAATTCTGTTTGCGCCAGTGATTTCTCATTAAAATTGAACTCCAGACATCTAGATCCATTTTTTTCTATCTCTTAAAATAAAGTGTGTTTCCATAAGAAATTGTCCATTTTGGATTACCCGGTACATGTAATTTTCATGAAAGGCCAATTTGTACTAATTAGTACCTACTTGAGATATTATAATCACTACAAATCTATCAATACGTACCATTCATTTATGTACATACATAAAATTAATTGGAGGTATACGCTGAGTGAATGAATATTTCATGTGTGCATTTCACACACGTACGATAGGTGCAGTTTCGTTATGATTTTCCACACACTATATTTGGATAAAAGATATACTGAAACTAATTAAGAGAAATAATTGGGAATGCGAATTTTCTACACAAAATCAGTTACACAAATCCGGTTTTACATCTTTTCTATTTATAATGTACATTAAAACGGTGCGAAATCGGCGCGTATTATTAAAAAAATTTGATGGGTTCACTCGCACCGATTATGTACGGAAACAAAGACCATTTAACAGATGTAGCAACTGCTACATTCTGCTGTTTGCCAATTTAACAATAAATTCAAAAGCTTCCTCGGTTCAAAATGATAAGAACCCCTCCCAGTGTTATAGTTTCTTGTCACATTCCAGCTCCACCTAACACTCATACATGCAAGGGCAAAATGTAATTAATGATGTAGAAATCATAGCAGCCCCTCGGACATTGCTCACCCGCACTGATATAAAATCTCATTCGCGAGTGGTTATTATTTCGTATTAACGTGCAGGTCAGGACTCGTCCTTATAGAACTGTCACTTGTTATTATGACATCGGGACGTGTAATTGCTACATAAAAAGGTTATAAAAATAATAAATTGTTTTATGCCATTTAATTTAAGTACGTTACCACTGTAGTGTGTAATAATAACAACTTTCAGTTGTTCATGTACGCTTTTCAGAACCGTAGTTAAATTGAACGTTAAATTATAGACTTCTTTAACAATCGTGACACCCCTTCATTAAAGTTAAAACCCAGCGAAGCATTTATAGGACGAAATATATGTTGGGCCAAGTGCATGCAAACAACAAAAGTAACAATTATCTAAATCACGTGAGATCCAAACCTGCACTAGGTTGCGCTTTCCGTTAATCGCATTGAATTCCAATGGGGTGGAAAATTTCATTCCGGCTTCCACAGCCCGCTGCGTCGGTACCGGAATTTGCATAATCGCTTCGCTCCACGTCACTGCCACTAATTAAAAATGTATGGCACGCCACCTTCTTCGACATGTCAATATTTGATAGCGATTGCCGAACCGACGCCACTCATCGTCACCGCAACCCACGACTTTTTTATATCACTCTGACACTTGACAGTTCGACTGACGGCGATCAGCTCTTACACATTTACTTTATCATTTGCAAGAAATTCCATTTACGACATTTTCTTTACTTTCACTTTGTGTATCATACAACGGACGTTATTTTATTAAGTAAATACCGAATATCGCTCAAAATTCTACGATCGCAGTTGTAGAAAATTGGATTGCTTCTTGCACCACCAACAATTTTCCTCGTAACTAAATATTGAGCGCTTTTGAGAGAATTGTAATTCAATACGAAATAATTCGGAGGATGATATCAATCAATGTAGGTGCAGGTGTGTATTCCCGTGCATGTTCGCGAACCATAACTAGTATTAGAGTATCACACCCCAACCCGCCCCATCTAAAGTGCACAAACACCTTCTTTTCAACACGCGACCCCGATGGTAGTTTTCATAAAGGGACCTTGAAGGCCCCCCGCGTTGTCAATCTTTAACAAGTATATCCCCATCACGATCGTTAATAAAAATTATTACAGGTATAAGCACTTCAATAGATAAAAAGCGATCAACTTTATGTTAACTAAGAAGATTATAAAGACATACCGCCAATGAACGTTTTATATATAAAATTGATTCCGTTGAATCATAATCGTATCGAATGCATTATAAATATGGACATGTTTCAGATATATAAAAACAAGTCCTTCCATGGGGTATTCTTGACTTAGCGAAAAGAAAAAGATATTAACTTTTTGTCTAACCATCGTACAATTTTATTTACTCCCACTTATACGGCAATTTTTGAATCCCCAATTTAACAAAAAAAAATTTACTTCGTGATTTAATGACCCGCGAATTTCTTTGAGCCAATCGTTTCGTTACGTAACCATTTATTTCATAATAGAAATAACCCACTCAAGAGTGTAGTCAGTAATCAATCCCATCTTTTGAAAATATAATTATAAATTATATCTATTGTTTATTGTTAGGAATTGTTTGTGAATTTATTCCAGCTGTGTTTCGTCAATTTATTATATACAATACTAATTGCTGTAATTTTAAAAATAAATTAAACCGTCGGGGAAAGGCAAATTATAAATGCAAATGAGTACCGTAAATTAGGAATAAAGAACATTTTCATTATCGAACACATCTTTTATTAATCTCATTTTTTGCATAACAAAACGTTAGATTGACACTATGCCTACCATGCCCAAAAGCAATCGACGTTAAATTTAAGAATTACATATATGATTTGTTTATCTACGGTGAGCATATTTTAACTTTTTTATGTTCTTAATTAAACTTTACGGTTATGAAACAGCACGATCAGGTTCTTGTTTAAAACTGTGTTGTAATTTAAAATAAATATTTTGTTACAAAACCTTTAATTGAAACGTCGTCCTCGAATTATTGTAATTGCTCAGAGTCAAAGTGAAAAATCGTTAACGAACATGTATCGATTTAATCTATTTATGTTAGGAATATATTCACCTACATAAAAATGTTGAATATTTCTTTAACCGGTAATTTCCATCTAGTTATCTTTAAAACAATGTTGTTAGTTTCTACTCACAAAATAATAAAATGTAATTTTCTTTGCAATGCCGTTGGAATTACAGTAAACGATACATCTAAGTGGAAGAACATGTCTTCAGTATCAACGACATTTTACCTAACCAGACAAGAACTTACCTTACAGCATCTATCATAGTTTATTCACGATTGTATTAACATCTGTAGTTTCCGTAAACACGAAACGTTAAAATATTCACTTGCGGTATTTCGTGATTGAAAGGGATTACAATATTTTTAGCTGCTGCCTTCGGTTATTCATGCAGATAATTGCATACGTGTGTTCAACCCACCACCCCAAACGTTTCCACACATTACCGTTCCCACTCAAAAGGATAAGAACGATTACTTAACAGGTTTAGCAATATACTTTAAACTTTAAAGAAAATAATCGGGTAATAAAACCGATAACAGTATCTCTTTTACCTCGAAACGTAATTAGATGGACCTCGCTTTGTATATTTTTATTTATATCAACCATAATAATTTCAAGCATTTTTATAATCTGTAAGATGTAGGTACGTTCAGACTCGAGCCAAAGAGTCAATCTCAACTAAGCTACAATCTGAAACGACGAAAATCGGATTACACAAAGATAAGATCTTCGTGCAGGGAAGTGCATCCCCATGTATGCCCCCTGTTGCAGTAGAAACGCTATTGTACGCAGTTTAGCAAAAAAAAGAAGTATAAACATTAATTGAAGTTGTGTTGGGAAGTTCACCCCTAATCCTCAGTTAATAACAAAGAAAAGCTATAGTGTACCAACCCGGCATTATGCGAAACTGCGAGCGCGATTGTTACGTACTGATCAAGGAAGAGACGATGAACCATTATGAGGTAATTGTGGGGGAGGCTATTGCTTTTTTAACCAAATACCTGGGGTGATAATAGCTCCTAATGGCGCCTGATTACATCTCGCCAACTAGATTAATTCACTACCTTCAAGCTAGAATAAAGATTAGGTGATATTTGAATGCAATAAGGCATTAATATTTAATAAAGAAATACTTTCCGATTTAGGCTTAGAATTTATGGTCGTTTCTTTAAAAATGTTGTTAATTTTGTGTGTGTGCTACTTTATTTTTAGTAGAAGTATAGAGTATTAAGTACACAAAACATTGTAAATATTACATTTCCCTAACAGCGGTATTAAGTATATGTTGTTTTATTAACTCAATAGCTAGTTTGAAAGTCATTACATTTAAATTTAACCTTCGTAAAACATCAACAACAAATATAATAGGTCATTAGTGAGTACTAATATTATTGAAAAAAAAAAAGGAAACTATAATCTGTAATCAATATTTTAACCTTATAGGTTTCAATTTAATAGTACTAATGTATTTCTAACTCTAATTAAGTTTAATAAAAAAAATCTCACTTACCTTTTATATAACAACGGTGGGAACGTGATCTGCATTAAAAACAATTTAATATTAGAAGTTGTTAATAAGTATTACTTAATTTGTATTTTTTAACTGAAAACGGTAATCTGGCATATTTTAAATGTATAACGGAAATTTTTCGGAGACAAGTCACCAAACTTCCTTTTTTTGTAAAGGATGTGTTCGCATTTCGTCATTTATCCATTTTGGATCGCACGATTCAGTGTTGGGCTTCTAGTGACCAACAATATAAATTTCGAAATTGGTTTGGGTCAAAATCCAGGAAAAAAACTGGTTTAATAGTCGCAAATAAATGTGTTCTTCAAATAATAATCTGGAACTATGCACGATAATACACTTAATTACAATTTCTGAGCATAAATACAAAGAATCTGCCAAAAAAGGCTTAAACAGAAAAATTAAATGTCTGAATTGGTAGATTTTCTGTATTATTCAAAGAGTGGGTTGCTTAGAAAATAATTCTGATTCTTTCTTATATTTGATAAGCTTTGTTTCCCAACGGACATTCGTTAATGTTCGCAAGTCTCTCACCTGTATTACCATTTCAATCTGGACAAAATCACTGTAACCGCAGTTGGTTTTCCATTAAAGGATTTCACTATTTTCTAGAACACGAAGGAGCATTGCCGTCGAAAGGATTGAAACGAATCTTTCCTTTTTGGTCATTAAAAAAAAGTAGCAATGTTATTTTATAAGCAACCTCGAAGGTCTTGTAATCAAACAGGAGATATCATCGCATTAACCTACTTTCTGAGTGTTTCCACGAATTTCATTTTTGGCATGTTTGTAACAATTGTTTTGTGATGAAAGATGAAAAACAAATTCTTGGAAAACTTTCATGAAACATAAATCAGAGCTCCATGCAGTTGTAAATACTCGATTTTCGGAAATCAACAAACGTGCAATACAACAATTATCAGGAAATTTTAGCATGAAGATCAGTAGAAACTACGACACAATCAATGCTTAAACATTACAAAAATTGGATATTTTGAAACGCGTTTCCAGTTGAGCACGATTCTTAAATAATTGTAAACGTATAAGGTAGATTGTAAAATGTTTACTCAATATGTACAATTGTGTATAATAAAATAAATAAAATGATAACATAAGTTGTAAATGGTGTCATATTTTATATACTAAATAAATAAGACATGTCAAAAACAGTATAATAAATAACAATTTTCAGTTTAGATATTCATTTTTATTGAGGGGCTTTAGAAACTTTTCAGCGTTCCTTATTCTCTAATCTCATGATTACTTTATGTACAAAGCGAAGTACATATTATACGTACAGATAGCATGATTTCTACAGTATTTTCATATAGCGCCATTTTGACAATAGTTTGGTTGCTGGTTTGGCAAATCAATAACTGTGAATAAATGATAGCTCTCTATCAGAACGTTCCAAACTTTATCCGTCAAGATCCTTCTGTTTTGTGACACACATTCTAATGCTACATGAAGTTACTTACGATTTTTTATATGTGTAAGTGAACCATGTATTCATTTATGAAAGTTCGCTAACTCTACAAATTTTTCCAAAAGTTATTAAGACATCAAGACATGTACTCAGTTTACGAAATAGCCAATATTTGGCAAATTGGAACTTTGCTTTCTGAATTGTAATTTATGCTGTCTAAACAGCTAGATCACCTGGTTTAAAAATGATGATGTTCGTTTGGTACTAACATTGGTCGATTATAGCTTCTCATGTACGAGGATTGTTCAAAATATGATGAGTCTTTCAGTTCTTACATTCAACGAAACACACCTCCTTTTCAGATAATGTTTCAGATGTGTCGATGCAACATTCGGCTGGAATGGAATTGCCTCAGTCCAGTCCAGACAAAGGCAGGTGGCGCCAATACCATAGCAACTGATGTTGGATCTCCGTTCTCATAAGAAACACAAATAAAATTAATTAATTAATAAAATTAACCCCTTTGTTTCCTTTGCATATAAACAATTACAAAAAATAAAGGTCTTTCTTAGTTTTTATTTGTTTACAGCATAGTGTTTGTTTGGAGCTTGAAATGGGGAACGAAAATTAAAAAATAATAATTATATTTAGTATAATACCAAATTTCCCATGTTTGTGTAAGGGTGCTTCGAGACAAAGACATGCCTTAATAATGACATGTGTAACAGTGGAAATAAAATAATACTAATAATAATTACATTTTACAATTTCTTTTGTACACCCATTTGGCCTTGGAGGTTAAGTTGCAGAAGTGAACCAGGGTAGTTGATCTCGGAATTCAGACGGAATAATCATGGACAGTTTTCGGAGAAACGAGTACAGGATTATCTACCCGATCTTACTATGACACTTCCCCTTCCTTACATTTGTATGCATCATGTAATAAACTAAATTTGATAACTCGCCCAACATAGCCATCGTATAGGTTTTGTGAAATTATCGGTGTGGTTTACAACGCACACCATGAATGTTACAAGCTATTTGCTTTTTGATAAAAGAGCATTTTCAGGAACAGTAGAATACCGTACGAACAAAAGCATTTGATGAGCGTGCGTCAATTAATGGCATACAGAGCCGAGAGCTGAGTCACAATGAAAATAGCATTATCAAAACCACAAGAATTGAAGAAAGTCATGCTGAAGAAGGAAATTTCTTCATTTCCTAAACCATCAAGCCACTGCGTGAGAAATTAAAGGAGAAATCTTATAGAGAAGTAATCAATTATTTCTTCAGTTTCGTTGAAACTGAAAGGAGTCGCGTCGGGTTAAACCACACAGTATTATCTATGTTCAATCTTGTATAAGTTATCATAATGAACTACAATTTCAGGAAATTCTTAATTTCATGGAAATAATCCCACTTTTTCTCATTTGCTTTGCGGTTAGTTGTATTACGACAGATTAATTGATAGATTGACAACAGTAAATTACATATCATTTACCATGTATTCTCTTGCAGTATGAGATTATTGGATCACCAATTGTGATATTGGATGTACCTTCAATATGCCTGTGATTCCACTTTTCCTTTATTTCATACAAACTTGTGACCTAATTTTTCCATCCCTGAAATTAGAACTCAACATTCTAGTAAAAACAATCCTTACTAATGTTTCATTTGGGAACCGTGGGAATGTGTCCACAATAAATGTAAAAAAATCAATTCACATTTTAATGAAGCGACACAGAGCCCTCTATTATATACTTTGAATCCAATATAGACGTATTTTAAAAATTGAAACTGTCACATCGAGAGAAAAGGAATAAAAACAATCTATTCATCATTTGTGTTGATATTGTTGAAAGAAATGCTACAAGTGTTGTAAACTGGATCATTAAATATTTTATTTGTGACAAATTTGGGTAATAAATGGAATTGTTAACTAATATTCATTGTAAAAGAAATAGCTATAATTCAAGTTTTATGAAAAGTGAAATTAATCGTTTGTAAGTGTGTGCAAAGAAAAAAGTAAATGTTCTTGTGAAGTTTATATTATTACGTGTGCAAGTAATAGCTTACCTGCAACTTGAAAGTTTGTTATTTAAATCGTGTTCGTTCCGTAGTTACTCACGTAATAAATGCTTTACGGCAACCTATCGATATATGTCGTGCTTCGTGTGATTGATCTTTTTGTAAATGTTTAAATATAAGAAATGATCGTGATTGATTTTATTCTCTTGCTCCATTTTCCGCGCTGCGGATAATTAAAGCGATCGCATTGTATATAAAAATAAAAACTGTTACACGGGGTCAACGAATATAATTGCTGTATGACTAATTTTGGTAATAAATCCATTCTTGTCAAGTGTTAAGTTTTTAGAAAATAAATCTGGCATTACTGAGATGAGCCGACTAACGAATTTTTTAAATATTCAAGTTGGAATGTTTGTGTATAATCCAATATTATACGATTGCAGAAGTTCTAAAACGAATTTAAACATCTTTGAAGAGGTCTTATTTTAGTATATTGTGATAAAGAAATAAGAAAACTGTTGATGGTCAATTGTTGGTAGACCGCGAGGAATGTCGGTTTCACATTATGGACAATGCAAGGACCATTCCAGGACGAAGACCAGTTTTAATACAAATAGAAAAATTCGAGGCTTCAGTCAGATTTCGAAAGGCAGGGGTGTAACCGCGGCTGCTAATTTTAAGTATTACCTACACTTAACGTACCTACTTTTCACAAATCTTCAATTTTCTAAATTGCCGCTTGTTATAAACACATTATAAGAATCAATATTTACCTGGGCTACCAAAATGGACATAATGATAATAATAATGGAGGACACTACTTGACAGCTGTTAACTAAATGTCTTTTAAAAAGCAATTTAGTATACGCTTGCTATATCGATTGCATAGTAGTCTAAGCGTCATTTTCTACTTCCTATAAAATTTTCTGTTAAATTTATTTTATACACCCCTGTGTAGTAGTTAGAAATTATTCCGCGACATTTGCATTTCATTGCAATTCTCCGTTTGAATATAATCTTAATTTGATGGAATGCCGCCAGATAAATATCACTGAACATACTTTTGCACTACAACCATATCCAATGGTATGTTGACGATACATTCTCGTGGGCGCGGTTCCATCATTACTACTATACCTATAGTTTCGTGCACGACATTTACAATTTTTACTTGCTCAAAACCGAATATTGTGAACCGTATAAAATAATCGATCTTTTAATAAAAACGCGTTGGTGGTTCATAAATATTTATTGTGGCTGAAAAAACCACTATTTTTCTTTGTTAGGTTTATAAATTTCATTTTTTTAAAACTAAAATTATGGTGACAAAAAATGACAGACACTTTCGATGAAATAATCTTGTAACTGTAGATTGTAATCCGTCTATAATTCTTCGATACTTGCTGTATTGTTATTGCAAATGTGTATAACTCATCATTACCGAAAAAGTGGCCATTCATTTCGAAGATATATCGAAAGGAGTGTGTAGGTATTTCAATTCCATTACAATATATTTTAACACACTTAAAAATCAAGCGGAGTTGAGGAATTTAACCTTTCATATTTATTTTGTAGTTCAAGTTTATAAAATATGTCTTAATTCATGCATATCCAATATTAATTAATAACAGGAAGTAAGTTATTTCTATCGATTATGGAATGATATATTTAGTACTAATTTAATATGAAATATGCAGTTCATCTATTCCAAAGGCCTGGGGGTCAAGGTTAATGGGATATTCAATTGTTGTTTGCATAAACATTTCTATGAACAAATCATTATAAATTATTGTAAAGTTGCTAAATTTATTTCATTTTCTTATATTCCCTTTGAAGAATGGATAGTACTTCTTTAATTAGACCGTTTGAAATAGATAAATTCAACCTATATTTAGGTTGCACCAGTTCAAGGAATTCGTTTAGAAGGAAAGTGGGTAGATACACGTTTGGCAATTTTAGAAACACTTGAATTACGTATAGGTAAATAGCACTTTTGTACACTAAAATTTTGTGGTAATTGGCGAACAGGCACCATAGCATTATTGTGGTGTTCGTTTCTAAGATTCATAGATCCATCAATTTTATAGCCGGAACAGCAATTTGCTGTAATTAAATTACATTTCCTCTCATTCACAGGTTTTTCGGGAATAAAATGAAGGTGATTATCAAACACCAAATGTCACGAAACTTTATCCAAGTAAAATTGCAATCGTTTATGAATAAATTCAGAAAAGTATCGCCTAGTTGGATAGTTGCTTAATCTTCAAATTTTGAACCTTAATCGAAATATGCCCCTCCACCATTTGCAGAACAAAAACACGGGAATGGCAGTGAGACAACCCCAAATATACGTGGTTGGCAAGAATTTTTGTTGTTGCCGCGCCGAAATTAAGTCAGGAATAGTCATAATGAATGACGAAGTAGGTCTCCTCCTCAAACCGAAAGGGAAATCATGCTTTCTATACAGACATTCGGGAAGATGGGGCTTCTATGTCCTATATATATCACATTTAACCATCAATACTCAAAGATTTTTTAAAAAATCATTTTGGCGCAATACATTCTTGTTTGTCTTGTGAAACATAAACACTTTCTCTCTAATTGTTTCAGAGTTACTTCGACTTCAACGTGCAGTTGCGTACTGCGATGACTTTGTATTTGGCCAGAAACTTATTTGTGCCATTTGAACCATAGGAATTACTAAACAGTTGTATGTCACACGTGTGGTTTTCTATGCAAATAATGCAAGACCGAGGGAGGTGTCATCTACGATTCTTCAAATTCAAAAACACATTAGAATAGTATTTATGTACATAACAGCAAAGTAAATAAAACAAAACACGGAACACAAATATTCTGTTAACAATATTTCTTTTTTAACTGTAATTAAAAGTATACATAGCATATAGTATATTTAAAATAATATATGTCATAATAATTATTATTAATCTACTAAATATGGCATTAATGAAGTAATAATTTACGTTACGATTAATTCGTTATGACGATTTTTAATTTTCAAGATAATGCTTACTAAACTACTTATTTAAAAGAGATGGGATATTGTTAAATAGATTTTAATGGAATTACGATTAATTTGTGGAGTTCCACTTTTGAGAAGGTAAAATGCTCATAAATCTATCCAATTTTTACACATCCTTCTGAGATTGTATTTGAATTTTTTTCTTGAAACGATCAAAAATTAGACAGAATCCAGAAGATGCGCAAAACTGTGTCAAATCTCTTTTTGTAAGTCTGAAACTTGGCAATTTTTTTAATTTTTTGTGCGTAAAAACACATAGGCTTATATTAGTTTTGAAATATATGGTATACATAATGACGCAAATGCTGTATGTGAAAGAAATTATGATTTAATGTAACCTTTTTCATATGGCGAAATTTGGCATCTCAACATGTGTGTTTAACATGTATTTCTTCATCGAAATTGGCGATAGGCGAATGTTTTGAAAATAAATTGTTTTTTAATAATAATCTTTTATAAGATCACCTTGAGTGGACGCTGAATTTCATTGACTTTTATGGTAAAAAAGAAGTATTCGACAGGTATTTATGTTTTTATTTCTGAAGTTTCCCCATCCAAAGCAAGTTACACCGAATTGGCCATTTGACCATTGTTTCTATTTTTATTGGCGAATGTGTTTAAAATAAGTCGCAAAAAAAGAATTTTATTATTTTAAATAAATCCATTCTTGCGCCTGGAAAGTATTTTGATCATTCTCATTATTCGCTGTCCCAATGATTCACCAACTGTTTCGTTGGTAGCAAACTTTTCTTTTCGTTATTTACGTGCGTGAGTGTTAAACAATGCTTGTGACACGATGAATGGTGGATAAGTTGAAAAATTATAAACAATAGAAGAAGTTTATAAAAAATTATCATGAAATGGATTCCCAAAAATTGAATATCTTCTTTAGGTACCTAAAACGAAAATGGACGAACAATTTTTCTTTAACGAAAGCACTCCTCAATTAACGGGAGATTCATATTATAACAACGTAGGTCTCCTCCTCATTGGCATAATGTGGTCCGCGGGTATCTAAATGAGTTAACTACCTCACCGTTGGATATCCTGAATAGGATTTTATTTTTAGCCTGGGCTACTTAATCTCAGGATCTTGCACGTGTTATTCTTTTCTTTGGGGGTGATATGGTTTACGTGCCACTAATGCCCTCAAAACTGGACGAACTTCGAAAACACATTAGTACCATTAACAGTATCGATCAAGAAATATTACAACGTGTGTGTGTCACGCGAGGAGACCACATCGACCATTTGCGATGAAACTGCATGATACATAAATTTTTAAAACCCGATGATATTTTTGTGTTAACCCTGTATTGTGTGGCACATGATCACTTAATTTACATTATCGTTAAGTTTTTGGATAAGCTGTTGAGTGTGTGTACTTGCAAAGCTGAAATACACGAGATTGCAATAATTGATTAGACGTGTTATCTGTTATGATAGCCATTGTAAGTTTCCAATTTAGTAAGTAAATTAGCAACGATTTAAATTTTTAGATAGATTTCAACTACATTAAATTAGAGCACATTATGTAGCATTGCATATTATTGTTGTGTTTAATGGGAAAATTGATAAGTAATACAGTTATTAACGACTTTATGCATCAAGATCAACTGTAAAGATTGATTTGAAAAAAATAGAGGTCCTAAGATTATTACCTTGGGAAACACCTTCAGTAATTTGAAGGGATACAGAACATTATTGTCTTCCAGGTCGTCTACAATTCTACATATTGTGTGTTATTTGTTAAATTAAACTAGTGGGCATCAACCAAAGTAATCAGTGAATTAGTGAATTAGTAGCTCAGGGTTGTAACTTTCACTAAACTAGAATCGCTGCAGAAATGCTTTCGGATATCCGATTGCATGGTTGGTAAAAAGGGTTGATATAGATATTAATTTAATTTCTAAGATTTTAGGTTAAGATCGAAAGAATGTTTATATACATAAATGTTAAAAAATTGGAAACTCGTTTTGAATGAAATATTTTTCATAGAAACAACAATATTAAATAATATTTCAAAACCGCGAAGTATTTACATAAATCGGACGTCTGTCAACCGAATTATCGGTCACTTAAATAACGCCATCGTCTCATATTGTCACTTTTATAGTTATATTACTTATGCCTGTGCAAACCAGTTTTTACTAAGTGTATAAAATATTAATCCAAGACAATTAACTAGCTTGATTAGATTTCATGCACCATTTAACAGATGCTGTATGATTTACCCTTTTAAAAATGCGTCATTATATAACAAGACACATTCACAGTACTGAATGTCTAATGAATTTAATTAAAATGTGTAAAAAACACAATGAAACTAAGTAGGTACCATAAGGTGAACATTCTGATTTAAATTAGATTTATTACTATTTTTCAACCAAAATTAATGAGATAAAATAGTCTAGTAAAGATAATCTATAATGGAATTTCGTCTGCAAAGGTATGTTATTGGAATGAGTAATAATTTAAAAATAATAGTAAGTACATAATAATAAACCTTTTATTTACATAGAAACATGAACAGAAAATTAATTGTAATAATTTTTGTTATTAAATTTTTTCATAAAATAATTAATAGTTCACTACATGAAAAGTGAAGTTATTTTAAGCAATTACTTTGTGGAACACCGCAATTAATTAATTAGTACAATTAACATATCAATTTTCGAGATTTTAAATTTTTTGGTATAATTATAATTTGGTCTACTAAGAATTAAATAAAGTTTCATATGAGTAGCGCAAGTGTAGCAGCTTCATCCATAGGTAATTAGTATTAATTAATTTAAGCAAATATCTATATAAGCCTTACTTATTAGTTAAGTGATTGTGTATGTATTTTTCATCTGTATATACCTATTGTTACTAGAAATAGTAAATAAATTATAACAAGAAAAGCCAAAAGGTCATATATGAAGACGGTTTTCCCATTAGATCTGTATTCGAAACTCCTGAAGCAAAGAATATTTTATCACCTGATAAGAAATTAACGGACTAATCGACTAATAATGGTGATTCTCCATAAAATGTTAAATTTATCCAAAAAATTGTTTATTGGTAATTGTTGCAAATAGTATACAGGGAGCAGAGGGTTCCATGGCCAGAGTGGACGAAACGTTGACTCTTTCAACATTGACACGGTCCTAACCCGGAAGTTCTTAATCTTAGTATAAGGAGAGTTGAATATTTGACAATGTAAAATTTAAGAAAATAACGCAATTATTTTGCAGTAAAATACTGAATTGGTTTCGAAGTGGCTACCATCCGCGTCAATACAGAGCTCAAAACATTTCTTGAAATTTTCGGGTATGGGCCTCAGATTCCCTGGCGACAATCGACCCTACGCAATGCGCAGAGATTGCTTAGCACAGACCCTGCCGTGCGTCCGTGAAATGAATTCGTTCCCATCATTGATTTTCGGCCCGTATCTGAAGTAGATGGTATCTTTAAAATATCTTATCGTCCGCTATAGATTTTTTGCAAGGAGATTCTCCTACCTGTTTGTTTTTGTATTGACTTCGGCCCAGACGATCGTCTTCATGGCCAAGCTCCTTAAACCTGTTCATCGCTTTGGACAAGTCTGCAGAGGCACATTAAGCAGGCGAACTATTTCACGTTATCCTTTCCCTTGACGAAAGTGCAACACAAAACAAGCAATACTAAACTGTTATGACAAATGCTATCTAAATCAAAAAAGTGTGGGGAATTCAATAAGACAAAAAATATTTGGCTGTAAACTTTAACTCTTTCTTCTCATCCTGTAGAAATGGAGGTTGTCAAAATATTAACCTATAATAATAACAGTCGTTTTATTTATAAAATTTGTTGTTTTCTAAGGGTTTTGGTGTTTTTTTTTAAAGTTAGGAAATAAATCAAATTTGTGTTTTTTAAAGAAATTACAGTGCTACATGATTAAATTTTTGATTTATTGGATGATAAGAGAGCATATAAAGGGGTTTATCCTGAACTGTAAGTTGTTCATTTTCGTTATCATATTCTTGTGGTTACGCGTTGTAACTCACTAAATTAATGTGCAATCGAATAAAAAATAACTTTATAATAAATTCATTGAGAGACAAAAACTAATAATATCAACTCTTGTTTCTTATACTGCTAGATCCTAACAATAATAATATTTCTACATTATATAATAACACTGTAACGTCGGTAACACTACATTCTGTTAATTTTTTATGTGAAAAGTGAAATTTTTGCATGTAAATGTGACTTTGTATGCATCAAAAGGTGTACGAGGTGATAATGGGCGGAGTACAACGAAAACAGAACGTGCTTGTTCGATAAGAGTTTTGGATATTAAAAAGGAAACTTTATTTAGTAAGAAAGAAGGTGAATTTTAAAACGGACGCCAAACACAGTTGATGGACACAAAAAGTGAGATTGAATTTTGTTAATTAATACATGGGTTATAAAAATATATATTATACAAAAGGTTGAATAGAAGGATTTTGTGAGGTGGTAGCATGAATTTGTATAAAAATGAATGATGAAATGGTGATTTCTAAAAGTGAATTCGTAAAATCGCTGGACATTCGAACATAAGTTGGGAAAACGAAAGGTAAGGAAATCCAATACAAAATTGGATTTTTTAATGAAGTGCAGTTTATGATTTTGGTTTGGTGAGATCGATATCCTCAATTACGAAATTATGTTCGATGGAAACTAAAATTTTATGGATTTTGGATTTAACGGCAAGCGTGAGTACTTTTTTCTTCCTTTTGTTTTTAAGAAATTTGAAAAATTAAAACATAGGATTTTTGTTGTTAAATTGTCCCTATTAAGCTTACTTAAATAAAATAAAGTAAAAATCGAAAAAAAGTATTTTGAGAATCTAAAATCCCTTCTCACAAGTATGTATTTCGTACCGACGATTACAGTATTGCAGTAATGAAATACAAGGGTAAGGAAAAACCTTAGAATCGTATGCAGATACTTCGTGTATTTCTTGAAATGTAGGAAGTCTTGGTCCTGTATTGCAATTTAATATAGAGTCAAAAAGAAAACTAAGATACATAAAAATATATATTATTGTTCAGCAGCGAAGAAAGGCTACCGAAACGTAGAAACGATATTGAAAACGTAATTTAACACGAATTATCCAGAAGATGTCTTCTAATAATAATAAAAATATATGTATCTACATTAGAAAAACATACTCCTTAATTTTATTACATATCATTTGGTTATTCTAGGTATGTGTTTAAAAATTTTGAAGTAGCTGGGAAAATGGCTATGTTTTACACTATCATATAGACTCCACGCAATTGTTCATACTAGAGACATGTCACCATAAAGTAAAATATGAAGTAAGAAATATGATCGAAAATTTATTTTTGGAGCTGAAAAGTACCTTTAGTAGCACTGATCAGACAATAAAATAATCTACGATTTCATCCTCATCACCACCAACTTACGTTGTTTCATTAAAGGATGTAGGCTTTTGGTAATAATTTGAAAAAAAATTATACCCCAGCATGGATTGCACGTTTTGAAAAAAAAAAACGAAACGAAGGAAGTAAATTCAATTGAAAGTTTATAATGACTAAATAAGTGGACAATATGCAAATTAGTCTCAAACACCGTTACTTAAGCAAATGAATCCTCATTAGGGAAAGGTGCATAATATTGCTTTCCGTCGCGTCGTTACCGATTGGTTTTCTTAAAAAAAAAACTAACATTCGTAGACAGAATTCACATAAACGTTCTTTAGTTACCAATGTAAATGGCCCGTTTTTCACATTTCTATAATAAAGAAACCCGTATTAGGAATGAACTTACTATAAAGTCTGTTAATTCCTATATTAATCGTTAAAATAAAAAAAAATTTGAAATTAAAATTACTTTACACTTCATAGTTTTTTTTATTCATTCGTATGCATTTATTCACTTGCAAAGCGCGTTTACATTTAATTAAATTGTTTTATAATTAACGGTATGTGTGGAATCTGCTATGGACATAATTAGTTTGACATGACTGTCATTTAGTTCCTTTGCTCGTTATAGAATTTGTAACTCGCCGTAGTGATAGTGCAAATTATCACAAGCAATCGAGCAAAGCTCCTTTTCTAACAGATATTCATCGTGTTTGGCTTCGGTTTTAAATTGAGGAAAGACTACTCATATCCAATTCGTTAATTTAAAAAAGCGTAACATTTCCGTGATGTTACCGTTACACAATATTTATGATCATTTCGATTACGTAAACAATTCGTGTTATGTAAAATCGTAAAAATCTGAAAATGATAATTTTTTTAATTAATAAAAATTGTGGAATATAATTAGTCATGGTGAATAGATAACCTAACATTTTTTATAACCTATGTCGCGATAATTTATTTACTCAATGTCGATCGTAAAAATCTCGTGTTTTCCACTGTTTTCTCACGCGCCGTTTGTCGCGGTCGAGCGTAGTAATAAAAACGGGCAGGTAAGGCAGTGTTGGATATTTAATTAAATTGCGGTCGTTAGCATTTAAAAAGTAATTAAGAAACAGCCCTTACAAAGATAAGTAAAATAATTTAAAAGAGCCTAACAGCACTCAACATTGCATTAGGAAAGTGTCTGATGCAAAAAATAAACGAGTTTTAAGTCGTGCCAAAAGTAGGTGTGGTGGGTAATAAAAACAGAGTGCACTGGACCTACACACATATAAGTATATTTAAACTTGGTGGTTGTAAAATATATAAATGCATAACGATCACCTACGCTTTAAGTTATCAAAACATTGTGTCGAAGAAGATCGTACACTCGAGAAAAGAACGCAGGTGCGTACATCACATAATAAAGCAATAAATCTACATTCCGAAGTGTACGTATATTCCGCAATTAAAATTGCTAACTATGAATTGATCCAGAAAAGTAATTAAGTTACACATAGTTATCATTTTAATCTAACCATTGATCACCAATGTAACAAAAACTGATTTTAGTAAAACCGTTCCGTTCCTCCAATTTGATTGCATTAATATGCATAGTAAATACAAAGCTCGATAAGATGCAGTAGGTATATTTCGCCAGTCACGCAAATGTTATTGCATATTTACATAAGCCGTCCACCCGCTAGCAAACGTACCTACATATAGGGTGCTCAATGTTATGAAATATTACTATATTCTTGTTTTTTTCTTGTTTCAGATGCCATTGGTAAGTGGACGACAACAGTATTCTAGAAATCTTAAAAGGTAGGGTTAAGATAAACACAAAACACCGTATTAACTTGATCTTTTATCTAAACTACACGTATTATATTAGATCTTACTACTGATGAACATTCCTATTTTACATAGGAAACGGTTAGTGTATCCTATAAAACAAAACCTTTTTTTGTTGAAACTTGTTAGAGAAAATGCACGAATTTGTATGTCATTATTTCATGTGGGGCATATTTTTTTTAACACGCAAACCATAATCGATCAAAAAAGGGCGACATAATATATCCAATCAATATACTTTATATTCCTTTTCGTTTTCAACAATTTTGTTAATAATTTCAAACATGAATCCATATATTATGGATATGGTATCGATATTGTTTGACTTTTTGAAGCTTAACACTTGACTTAACATAATTTATTCTATTTAGAGTATGTGACCGATTTTCGATTATTGCTTGTGCTTGTGGACATTTTGAGTGCATTGTAGATATAATGAATGTATTAATCGACTAGTTTTTCTACATTTTATAGCCTGTTTTCTTACAAAATTTCTACAATTATTTTCTTCTCTTACATTCTTCGAACAGTCGTATCAGATTATGGAACCTAATGGGCCCCCTAAATGTCATGTTTCAATAATTATGACAAATTTTCAATGTTTAGAACATTTCGAAACTTTTCCCCTATGTATACATATTAATACATATTACAAACGATGGTATGGCAAAGAGCTCCGAAATATCTATTTTTCATATTTTAGTGCTATGGAAGTTGAAATATAATAGTAATAATATTAATCGTCAACTTAAATGGAAGAAGGTTATGGAATATTGAACATTGAAAATATTTGTTTCGACATAGGAAGAGATTTTCACCAGTCAATTTTTTTTGGGTCAAAATTTTTTAAGTCGCTTATTACAGGGGGCGTTTAAAAATCGTTTCTTCATTTTTAATATTTTAAATGAAACACCTTGTATATTTTTACGCTGTATTCTTATTTTTTATAAATCTATAGTTATTTAAGCTTAAGTACAAAAATAATGTGTTTAGTATGAGTGTGGCGTAAGCAATTCAGGCTCCTTTTCGTAACCCCTTTACTTATATGTAAGTAAGTAAGTAAGTAAGTTTATTGATCATCTTCTTCTTAAGATGTTTACATATATATCGGCTAGTTAATAGGTAGTAATAACTTCTCTTACATGCGCTGAGCACGCTTTCTTGAAAGTCATTAATAATGGTACTTTCTTAATTTCCTCGGGCAGTTCGTTATAAATTTTTAAACCCTTATAATATAAGTTGTTTTGTGAGGAAGTTTTCTTAACTAACGGTAGCCTAAAACTATTTAAATCTCTAGTGTTATACTGATGTATATCCTTATTAAAAACAATAAATTTATGCATATATCTAGGTAACCTATTATTAATTATCTTATAATAAATAGCAACGTTGAAACAAAAACCGCTACCAATTACACAAATTAAGGAGAAGCAAAAATCAAAGAGGTACATAAAAAATTAATATAGCTGCTGAACATCTATATAGCTTGTAGGAGCTGAATGAGCTGTAGTACGGAAAAAAGTTGAGTACAGTGAGGTGTAAAGCGATACATTCAGGTATATAACAAATAAATATCCACTCTCTTTTGATTATTCTACAATTAATTCACTTATCCATTATGTGTTGAGTAATGCTTTACTATTTGTTTTATATTTATTTTTTAATTACAAATAATAATAATAAAGACCAGAAACCATACAACACATTATATCAGCATGTACACATCTAGCACAGAGTACAAACACAGACACGATCAGGTAGATTAGATAATACACCAAAAAGTAACCAAAAAGTTCTTCTCCTCGTCCCTATCTACTCTCTGTTTTTCCTATTATATTTAATTAAATTATTATTATATTAAAAATATTAAAGTGGATATACATGTGCTACATGTACGTACATCTACTTTAATGCATATATTATATTTTAACAATCACGCGAAACGACGAAGAACGCCGGCGCGCGCGAAGCCTACTGGTAATAATAGATAATAATAATATAGTATATTGCACACATAACGGGTTTTTCGTTATAATTACGTGGGTACTTGATAAACTTGAAGAATATAATCTATTCGCATAAGCAAACGCTTTGCGACAGGTACACAACTAATTCATAATTTTCGGTGTATGGGAAGAAGAACCTGTTGATGAGCCGTTTAATGACAAGAGAAGATTATCTAATGCACCAGAAGTTCATTTAATTCTTACATCTAGAACTTCTACTAGAACTATCCTAGACTATCGTTTGACAAAATTTTTCTATATTTACTTCATTATTACCCAATTTCTTATATCTTCTAATAAAAATGTGTGCATTAACACGGGTTTTGCTGTTAACTAACGTATTCCATTTTTGATTTGCTTCTTTAATACTGAGCACAAAAAGAAACTGTTGGGTTTCATTTTTAACCTCTTGCCACTCACAATTGTCTAATACGTTATATGTACATAAGAATATAAACAAAAGAAGTTGAAATGTTCGCTTGAAAGTTCGATTAGAACCAACAATTGTTTACTCCCCACAAATTCAATCTTTCTCCACACCCCCTGTAACTTGTAAGAAAAACATATTAGACGGATTAGGATGTTATTAATCTAGTTTTTGTCGCAATGACACACATGTAAACCCTATTTAGAGTTCCTGTGCACGTCAAGCTGATGTGGCCGCCGAATCCACCGCAAATAGATTACGTGATCCCATCTCTGAGATGCACCGCACGTCTTCTACGACTCAAACGAATTGCAACACGTTACGTTCCCATTTTGTCGCTGCTTACCCATTCTATTCGCTACCGATTTCCATCGATTTGGTTCTTCTAAAAGGAATCCGTATGCAAAACTACATGGATCGTCCTTGATATATAAATCTTATGGTCGTATATGGCCTGTATCAGTCTACGGAGTCTGTGTGTGTATACCACAAATGGATAAAACAAACAGAATACGTGTATGGGATCTATGTGATAGATATAAATTATGAGTCTTATTTTGAGTTGAATAAAAAAAAAATGAAGCAAGTACGTACGGTTTAATCGGCCAAGAGACGTTAACCATAAATAACTTTCACACTTGTTAAACGACTTTAAAAAATATTATTCACAGTTGGACGTAGGTGTATAGATATAAAATATTTCACGGAAGTACTTTTCGATTTAAATGTACTTAAGTTTAATCAGTTAGGAATTCTTTGATTTATTAGGGATACTTACGATTCACTTAAAATAAAATAAATTTTGCAAAAACTTTGGTCGGCTAAAAATATATTTTTATTTTTAACAAATTTTTAAACTAAGCGAGCGTGACAGAGATTCTTGTGAGTGTATACGACCGGAAATGAAGATGGTAACGTACTTATATTCTTCAGACATTATATATTTAAACCTGAAAAACGAATGGAAATAACTGCTAATGATCCCAAATTGTCTCTAGGCTTTTCTTTGTAATTGTACACATTAAAAATCGACCATTTTATCTTATTTACATTTCCAGAATATGTTGAATTAGTAAACATTCCTTTTGGTGCTACCCACAAAGACCTCTGGTATTTCGTTATTTACATTTTAAAATTTTATAAGTATTTACAGCTTCTACTAAATTATGTTTTCTTTTTAATCTGCTGGTCATTGTTAGCAGACCTCTTTCTTGTTTTTCCTTTTTGTTAAAGTTGTTTTAGAATTCACTTCATTATATTATGTTTGTAGTAAAAATAATTACGCAGCTTTGAAAATATATTTCCCGGAGTTATCACTTTGTAACACTTTCCATAATTCTTGTTCTCGGGAGAACTCATTTATATCTCTGCTTTTGATTAACTTCCTCTTGTTTTTCCTCGCATAAGGAAAATGTTCTATCGTATAATTGAAATTTGGTAGTAATAGAGTGTGTTTAAGATTTGATATAGTGTATGAGGGTTTCTCAAAAATTTGTTTTCGAAGCACGTTAAAACGCAACAATACGTGTTTTGCACGCATTCATATTTTTGCAGAGCACATCACGTTATAGTCGACAGCGGTCAGTGAAACATTAGCGACTCCCTCGGGTTAGTTATTAAATTTCACTCATCCACCACACTCGCTCTTGCCGACTCTGCAGTCTATTACTATTCCAAACGCCATCTTCCCTTGGGATACAACGAATTCGAAGTATCAAATTTTACTTTTAATCGGCTATTTTGAACTTATATAATTAGCATAGATAAAACATTTACGGTATACGTGACGATAAAGGGATTCCCCCGATTCCACCCCTTAAGCCTTTTTCCTAATTGATACATATCGTGTTTAATTCATTAACTAAGAAAATCTTCTTTAGTCGGTAGGTACTACGCTCAAATTAACAAAATCGTATTACGTTAATTAAACTAAAATTTCTAAGATGCTATCATAATTGTATTATAACTTTATTATAATAACTAGTTACATACGAAAATTATAATACTTAATTAAAACGTATACGGTTTGCACGTTTTCTGTATGAAATTATTCTAATGCGTAATAAACCAATTGATCACATTGTACCTATTTTAAAACTACATCTTATCAACTGTAATTTAGGTAAGTTCACTTTTACGTGCTAAGTGTAATTATTACTATTATTAACAGGAAATAATATAATTACATTAAATTAACACCTATGCATAAGATTTTGTATTAGATTTACACAAATTTTGACTTCAATTATTATAAGCATCGTACCATAAATTTTACATTTTCGAAATGTGGTGGGCGTAGATTTTAACACTTTTTTTTTCAGTTTCTCTTTGTAATTATAGTTTACTCCCTGACTAAATTATACCGGCCCTATTTTTAAGATACTAATCTTGACGACATCTAATTGGTACCAGTAAAATGTAACTTCCTTATTGGTAAATTTACCACCGTAACAATGAATGTGAATTTTTAATAATGAAGCAATTATGCAAACCTTTGAAACATGAGTTACAAGTATAATTTCGAGTATTATTATTTTATCATTACATAACTGATCTTAAACCTGTTTAGTATTACACGTATCTACTTATTATACATAATGATGTAGGTTCATGCCCTCTTGACTATCGGTTTATGGAGGATGTTTTCCAGGTTTACTTTTCTTGAAAATACGGTTGCGGTTATGCACTATGACAGTAGTTCATTTACAAAAACCCCAACAACTAAAAAACATACTCTGACGTTACACACCCAACAATTCCCCGCTAAAAAATTTACCTGATTGGTAAATGGTACCTACAGAAGCGATGGTTACGTCACCGGTAATGAAAGCAAAGAAAATGGTAGAATGGGCGCTAAAAGCAAGTAGGTGCGCGTAAAGAAAAACAGACGTGCCGTCATCAAAGAATCTTAAGGATTTTTTGTTATTAATATATAACTGTTAAATAGGCCAGGGTTAAATAGCATTGTACGGTTTCCTGTTTTATTTCGTAGGTACTTGATATCAGAAATTTTAAATTTGTAAAGTTTAATTATGTGGCGCAATGTTATATTTTGGAAATTTCCCGACTTAAGTAATTAATTATCTCGTTTTAACTTAGGGTGCATGCTGGGGGCTTAGCACGGGGTGCTTGTAGAATTTTGGGATATGCACTTAGCACTACGTGGTAATTAATTTCGAAGGAAAATTTATGCGCGTCGCAGCATTTTTATTTAAAACATTAGAATTGACAGGTTCTAATAATTTTGCAAAATATTGTGCAATTATCGTCATGAGTGTTTTCTTATGGGGGCGTAATATATTTTTCCGGAAATCGTCTTGGAAACAATATTTTCCTGCTTATTTACGTGCAGGGAAATTGAATTTTCCGGACTAGTACTGTAAAGACTTTACAAGACGCAAAATATAGTTTGTAACTATAGTTACCAGCAAAATTGACAAACTTGATTTTTGTGGAATTTGTAAATTTCATCTTTTCCGATTTCCAGAAAAATTTAATACAAAACACGTCAGTAAAATCTCTTACTTGACTCATAGCTTTAAAATACTCGGCACAAAGTGTCTCGTATTTCAGTTTGTATCCTCTTCAGTATAATGTGAGGTTTTCCTGACTATTATGTAAATAACTATTTTGTTGTGAACAATCTTAGTATAGCCATAGAACATATAGGTAAGGTAAAGAAGTTCAATTCTGGGGAAAAACGTGTGATATGTTTCAAGTTGCCCGACCACAAGGTGGCTGAAGTTTTGACACCTAGCGGCCGGGCAAGAAATTAAAACTACCCGGTTCAGAGATAAATGTTGCAGGTTTCTTTAATTTTACCTAAAGTCAAGTATGGCTTTGGTGTCAAACTTTTTGAATTAATATACAATAAACTAGATATTCTTAAAAATCTACTTTAAAAAATAGTAATTCCCTATCAAAAACTGCTGTGAATTTACCATATTTGTAGCTTATACTCTGTATACTGTGTGACGGCAACATTGTCAAACCGTTGTTTACTTGACTCAAACCTTACGGCGCGGCGTTTTTTATATGCTCTATTGTATAGCTATAATTTCTTCATTTGTAATTATTGATAATATCATTTGTTTGGGATTGGGATGTAACATATTTGATTTTCGACCCACGATAAACTACGTGGCAAATTTGTACTCGTTCTGCTGTTTTATAATAATCTGTAAGATAATGGGGTTACAAATCGACTTACGACTTTTTTCATATGAAGATGGTCGTGTATTATTTTTTTCACGGATGAGGATCCAAGCCTCTATTACAGTATTACCGCATAACTAGTTTTGTTATCTGCTTCCATAATCTTCATCACAGCGGTAATTAATGGGTGGGCCCGCGCCTTTCTGTTGATCAACTGTAATTCTGCTACGTTAGAATCCCTTGTACCATCTGTAAATTGTTGCCAAGGAAGGGACCTGGATCGCCAAATATTCATTTCGCATTTAAACCTTTCTTAAAGTCATAATAAATCATTTTGCGATCATGTTTTCGGGTTAATTCCATTTTTTTACTACACTTGCGAAACCTAAAACATTTTCAAATGCTGTTTAAGATAAATAAACAAATGAAGCGGAAAATCTCTAGTAAAGAGTTGCTCTTACTGAGGCTACATTTTTGGTTTTTCATGGCCTACCTACCTAACTTGTTCATTCTCAATAATAATGACTTGACCCTCGTATAAACACAAATATCATGTCAAAGACATGCTTCGCCCGTGAAGCCTTTATCCTGGTGTGAAGGTTAGAATCTGTTACATAACAGCCATAGTCAATCTATTCTGAGGGATTGTGGCAGAGAGCTACCAATATACTGTAAATATTAAAAATAAAAGAGGGGACTGAAATTCATAACGATAATCGTTCAAGTTGAGAACAATGTAGAGTAAAATTTCATCTCAGAATTTACATTGTGAGGTAAGTGGAAGCAAGTGAGGAGTTCATTAAATGTCCTGGAGGGCTTTCTGTAATTCTTTTTTCCCTCCTTGTAATCTCAAATTGTGTGGAGGTTAATGTAATCGTCGATTACATTTAGTTTTGGTCAGCAATTTCTCTACCTCTGCTTAATTTGAGAGGGTAATTGTTTAACAACGTAGAGTCCTGCCACTTGACATATTTGTAGCTTGACGATCACGTGCCTTGGAGTGTCAGTTCGTTGACGGGAAAGTTGTTTTGTTTTGTTTCGAGTTACGCAGTCGTTCTCGGGTGGCCTGGGTACGCTATAATACAAACCGTCTCTAGTAGGTTGTACCTAACAGACTCTTTGATAAAACTTTAGCAGTTTAGTGTATCTATATGTGTAGTAAGATCTGCGAATTATTGTGTGTTTTAAAGCCATTTCAACAAGTTTTGACTGTTCTCTAACAATGGAAAAACTGTTTTCTGCACGTTGATAGAACACTGCTTTTTGAGACAAGGAAATATTACAGAACCATGGAAATTGCGTGATAAAGGTAATGGTGCAGATATTGGTCGTAATTTGTTGCTATATTGAATTCGAATACAAACGCACGCAAGATCTTGGATCCAGTGGAAAACCAAAAATGGTGGTCGCGCCGAAACCATACAAAAAACAGACTGATCGAACGTGTTTACGTCATACATCATGCACGAACATTGGAGTATGAAGAAATCTCAGTGCAAAGTGATGCCGTATTCGTTAATCATCGATCAAAAGTCAACGAAATGCTACTCCGAGTTAACACTGAAAACACCACATGGCGAAGAAGAAAGGTTTGCTCCTTCACGTACCAGTTCGCAAACGTGTGTGCACTTGAAACGACCAAATTGCTCAAAAAAAAGGATTCGCCGTATGCGCCTGTGGTTTTTTTGGTTCTCGAATTTGAAAAAATTCTGCTAAAAGGTTATCATTATCAAAAAACCAATTTTAACAATAATGAAGAATTTTCGAAAAAAAAAACAGCCCAGTATTTAACACAAGTTAATAGAAAATTGATTATCATTAACTTGTAGAGTGAGAATTAATTTTACACAATAATTCTATTGCTACCACAGTAAGTTTTTTTACTTATTGTGCAGGCGTTAAATGAATAGAAATCACAACTTAAATAGAAATAGACGTGCATGAAATTCGAACAAGGATTTGATTGTTTAAAGAGCGCGCTAAATTACTGTCGCTTGTTAGTTTTTGTGTGGTCTTTTACATACGTTCATGTGTACTCATACAAGTTCCAAACGTTTAGTCGAGGAAATAAAGCACTAAAATGAGCCAAACCCACCAAATTTTTGTAGTAAGACCGATTTAGATGCGGTTTTTTGCATTCGCTTCCTAAATTTAATACGAAACTTTGTACCTACTTTTCATCATGTTTTTTTTCGAAATTGCATTTGTGCAGTCGAAAATGCATCCTAAAAAGGCATTTTCATAGAAAAAATTCATAACTTCGTTATAAGCTTATAGAATCGACTCAAATCGGTTTCAAGGGGGTTTTCGAGGTCGCTGATCCCGAATATGACCTCCAAATTGCCTCACCGCCCATCTGGAGCTCAGGATGGCTAAGCGACGTCATCTCCGAAGCTTTTTCTCAAATTCACTCTCAAATTATTCTAGACATCTCACACGAAGTTTCTTTGGGTTTCTGATTCCAAATCAGACATCGGCAACCGTCCCCCGCGTACCTGGTGGCCCGCATCCGAGCATCAACGTCATCCCCTTGAGTTTCACTGAAGTTTCAAGCTTATAGGGAACCGAAAATTGTTTCCGGGTTTTTTTGAGTCGCTCATATCGAATCAGGCAATCAGGTCGCCGATACTTTCTAACCTAACGGATACCTGGTGCACCACACCGCGGCGGCATTAACGTCATCCTCTGCAGTTTCGCTTAAAATGTTCGCTCAAATGCTTTCATTCTAACGCGTGTTTCATCATATCAGGAAATCATGAGGTAAAACTTATAATAGAATTTCAATAGATGTGGACATTTTCATTTTGTGAAATAAAAGTGAGATATATATATAAAAAAATGTAAGTTTTGTTTAATAACATTATCATCCAAATGTATGAAGTTAATATTATAAAATATTTAGTTTAAATGTAATTTAATTTAATTTAATTTGTTCCTTTTATTACAGATTAAATTTGTATGTAAAACTCTTAATATAAGGTTGGTAGTTAGAGTAATTTCAAAATCTCGTGGAGAACTTCGGAATCCGCCTCTGCAGGCGGGCTATGTACCATGCACGGCTGGTCAGGTCGGGATAGAGGTCCTGGTAATTACAAATTATTTTCTGTTCACTAGGCTTGAAATTTTAATGAAACTCCAGAGGATGACGTTGATGTCGCCGAGGTGTGATGCACTAGGTATCCGGTGCCACATTCCACCTAAGCCACCCAAAAAACCTCGGAAACAATTGTCGGCTCCCTATAGTCTTGAAACTTCAGTGAAACTTCAGAGGATGACGTTGATGCCCGGATGCGGGGCACCAGGTACGCGGGGGACGGTTGCCGATGTCTGATTTGGAATAAGAAACCCAAAGAAACTTCGTATGAGATGTATAGAATCATTTGAGAGTGAATTTGAGAAAAAGCTTCGGAGATGACGTCGCTTAGCCATCCTGAGCTCCAGGTGGGCGGTGAGGCAATTTGGAGGTCATATTCGGGATCAGCGACCTCGAAAACCCCCTTGAAACCGATTTGAGTCGATTCTATAAGCTTATAACGAAGTTATGAATTTTTTCTATGAAAATGCATTTTTAGGATGCATTTTCGACTGCACAAATGCAATTTCGAAAAAAAACATGATGAAAAGTAGGTACAAAGTTTCGTATTAAATTTAGGAAGCGAATGCAAAAAACCGCATCTAAATCGGTCTTACTACAAAAATTTGGTAGGTTCAGTGCTTTATTTCCTCGACTAGTTCACTAACACAGAAAAGTGATTTTTAATTATAATTTCATATCTATCGATCGATTTAATACTTTCAGTAGCTATTTAATTGTTTATTTAGCAGACACTACCGAATCATGAATATTGATTTTCGTTTTAATAGAATTTTTGTTTGTTTATTTTTTTTCCAAGTAGGTACTTATATGTTTGTTATTGTACCTACTTGTAAAAGTCTATTTTGCTCAAAGTCAGTTTTGCGTTGTACTATAAACCCCCAGAGTTAGTATGAGATGGAACCGTTTAATAAATAAAGTTAAAAATAATTGCGAAATTATATTGCGAGAGTGTGGGTGCAACCCTTCAACAACACATGTGTGAGACAAAGTAATGAACACATATTGATGTGTAGACTCTGGATATGTGATACACCTGTTAACCATCTCCCAAAGGACAGAATTCCCCCTAATGCGTCTTCTAAACAGATTTTAATGTACTACTGAAACAACAACGCACACCCCTCTGAATTCATAATCATAGACCCTGTCATAATCACCAGATGAACCCGTAATATATTTATAATCGATTTTATTTTTGTTACGTTTAGTATTCATATTCATTTAAATAACGAGATATTATTCAGATAGTTTATTAATTATAAGTACCAATACGTTATTGGCTAATTACGATATACGACTTCTGGTTAAGTCAGACAAGATAGTTTGATAGTTAATTTGCATATCGCAAGTTTACAGCCAGGACTTGCCTCTTAGCGCTACCAGCTAGACCTAGTCGACCTTACTTTTTATTTTATTGTATGTCTGCAATAATAAAAATCATTTAATTTATTTATCTGTTTAATATGACAAGTTTTATACACACGTTTAATAAATTTGCTGAATATACCAGGTACTGTATGTCTGTCCTCAGCTGTTTAGGCATGTCATCATATATCATTCATATGACCGAGCGCATTTGCACATTAAGGGAGTTACCTTTTTTTATTTTTACTATAACAACAATAATATATGTGGCGTAAAAATTAGAGCGTTATTGGATGTGGATTTAATTATTGTAATTAATTCGAAAGTTTTTAAATTTGTCATACCTCGCTCGAGGTTATTTATTATACCGCGGTTAAGAATACTCGAGTTACACAGAATAAACAAACAATATTTTTACTCACAAAGATTGAATATTCAGTCGTTGCGATATCCTTCTGTGGAATTATTAGGAATTTGTGTTTCACGGTATCGTATTGATATTCATCCGTTTAGCAAGGAGAATCGTTGCTGAATGCAAATCGCGAATAACGCGCTGTGTCTCTAATATTTCTTAAGGTAATGGAATTCGGTGTAAATTTTAATAATTGCCACCATTTAAATAAAATACTCCAACTATTAATTAATTTCGACAGATAGGAAAAATTAAACTAACAGAACATTATGCAACTTGGTTCACACTGCGGTATAATCGTTTACTTCTTGCTTGTGACGCATTAATAATTTAATTTCATTTAATTTAATTTAATAAGCCTATCAATATTATAATTATTTCGGTTAAATCACGTGCAAATAATTAACACTCTCAAATTGATGTAAGTTTCAGCAAAAAAATAACATAATAAATGGTTAAAATGATTAGATACGAATTAATCTGAAAAGGTATATGGTAGTTTCACAAATAAGGTCATATAATACTACCGACACTTTTGTTGTGGTAAACAAATCGATCCTTTCATTCCTTCCATTCGTATAAAAATCTATTTTATACTAATACGTTGTGTACAGGTTTTTTGGTTTTTGAAGGAAACGTTGGATCAATCTCCAAACCGTAAACTAAATTTACAACGCCTAATAAATATAGGCGATATTTCCACATTTAGGAAGTCTTTAATAATGAATGTAATAATAATAATCTCGGTTTTAGAACAAAACGTGTTAGAGCCACTTAACTTCTGCCATTAGTATCTGGAAGCTTCCCAGGGAAGTAATGTGGCACCAACTACGCAACTTAGTTACCTATTGTTTATTACCCCAGAGTTATCCTCAGGTACTTATTTTTATGGAGGCTCAGTGGAAATCGAGAAGGAAAGGTGCCAAAGTAATTCTGGCGGGACAGGGAATTGAACCCGGGCCATGGATTCCTCCTCCACTGATTTATTTATCAAATTTGATGCCAAAAGAGGGAGCCCACCTTCTCAATCAATTAAGAAATACTAAAGAGAATGTTGAACCGATTTTGGTGTTTATACGTAGTAGTACTTTATATTTAGATAGTTTTAGAAATTACATTATAGACCCAACAATGACGGAAAGCAAACCCTTTCTAACACTATAATTCTTATTAGCAAATTTTACTAACATCCTATTACTTTAAAACATGAAAGGTTCATCAATAGACGGTTAGAGTAGTAATTAACTTGCCGCTTTCCAACATGGTTTTTTCTCATTTCAACTAATGAAATGAGCAACCAGCGCTTGCATGCCTAGGTATAAGGAAAAAAAAACAAAATAATAAATACTGCCTAACATGATATATGTCATGTGGATAATATAATATTGTAATTTGTAATATAATATCCCTCCCACATCTTAAGCCTTTAATGCTCTGTAGCAATTCCAATGCAAGAATCGGTAGCTCTTTACGAAATATTTTATTAATGATGACATTATAATTATACATTTAGATGTTAAGAGATTAGAATTTTTGCCTTTGTTTGACTAGCATCAGGTATCAATCGATATTTAATCTTGGAAAAGGTGGAGGACGAATTGTTTCCCGTATTTTTGAATATGATCATCGTCTAATAAGCTTATCGCATGTCATTATGTCAGGTTTTTAATTTCAACATAACGTGGTGTAGGTATGAAAATATCCCAGTTAAAAATTAAATTATATTTTGTATTTTTAAGTGATTACGTAGGTAACACCAATACTACTGTGTTTTATTTATAAAGAATGCGCTGTTAATTGTTTATTGTTTTTCGTCTAAATAATCGCAAAATTTCGTCAGCTTTGTTTCTCACTGAAATCGATAGCGAAACAACTATGCACACATTACGTGTTTTAAACGGGCAATAATTTAGAAACTTCGGAGACCGCGTTGTGTTCACAATCGAGTTTTTTAATAATAGAATGTATGGGCAGACACTTAAAGATTACTGAAAAAGAGTTATTTTAAGAATATTTAAGTATAGGAATTACTTCAAATATGCAATAAGAAATTTTAAGAGATTATTAAATGTAATAAAAATGATGTAAAATCGTCTATGTCTGCCAAAGTTACATTTTACACCAATTTTTCATAAAATTAGTTTTGCGTGGGTTGACATAACTACTAAGGCAATTTCTTCATCACGGAAAATACACTCTTTTTGGGGTAGTTTTGAAGATATTCATGCTCATTACGAAACATTTATTACTTTATCATTTTGATCGAATTAATTTAACAAACCTTTTTTAATTTTGTTATATTCTAATAATTTACGAGATATCACAGACTGAAACACATTTGATTTTGCATCAATAGTTAGTTGCCAGTTTCCGATGAATTTCGCATAATTTGACTGAAGCTCAAAAACGGGCTTGTGTCAACTGGTCTAGACTGTGCTGGAAAAACTGCTTAGAGAATTGGTTTGAACGCATGTAAAAGTGTATAAAATTTAAAGAATATTTTGAAAAGCAATTTTATTCCGAAAATTTTTTTTCTTTCGTAGTAAACAAGTCCTCATAATAAAGTAGCGTGAGTATTTAGAGAGAGTTTATTTAATAAACCTGGAACATTGCAAAGAAAACCCAATAACTACTTGAGACATGGGAACGGAAAATATTACGCAGAATTTTTGGCGGAAAGAAAATAAATGGTATGGCATATAAACGCCGAGATTTACGACATGTACAAAGAGCCGACGGTAACTCAAGTTATCAAGTCCCGAAAACTACAGTGGTTGGGACACCTTGAAATAATGGACGTAAACAGAGCAGTCAAAAACCTACCATGGAAAAAACCGGAAGGGAAAAGAGGCAAACCACAAAGACAATGGTGGGAAGCAGTTCAAGAGGATTTAAAGGAGAAGAAGAAGTTAATTGCACGAGATAGGAAGAAATGGAAACAACTAACGAAGCAATGGGTCTGACAGGCCTGTGAACGCTGCATTATTATTATTATTTAATCATTTTTGAGTAATTGTGACGGAATGCCTAGACCGGTTTAAATAGATTATTATAGGTACTTGTGAAGCCGCATAACACTTTTGCACGCTCTTAAGTGGGCGAATAGGGATGGGATCTCCCCTCTGTTTTCATTTTTTTAAATAAATAATTATTATATATATAATCACTTTATTTGTTTAAAGAAAAAATTTCTTACAAATGGATTCTTATCCTAACCTCCCTTAACTCTGTATAAATGGAGGAGGAAACCCAAAACAAAACACTAAAAATTAAAAATTTAGGTACATTCTATCCCTCTTAATACGTAATACAATAAAAACACCCACATTGCCCTAAGCCTTATAACGCACATTCTCCCACATTCTCCATCCATCCTATTCCTTCCGTTCTCTCTCCCAAAATCTCTCTCATCCTCTTCCCTCAGTTCCTCACACTTCCCTAACATAGTGTGATCATCCTCCCACCAATACTTATTCTCCCTTTCCTCGTTCCCGCACCTATATCTTGCTACCATCCTTTTTCTTTTCCCACTCAATTCTCCCCTTAGGTACTCCGGTACTTCTTCCGCAATTATCTCTCCATACCTCTGATTGCACATCCATATCCCTTTCTACAATGTCCTCTCTTGTCGTCATCCTCCATTCTCCTTCCTGTCTCCTCTGTACCTCCTCCCTTGCATACTATCCTCTTTCATAGTGTGACTTCCTGTCTTGAAATAAATGATTGAGACTTTTGTCATATTTGTGAACAAGCTTTGCAATACCCTCTTCATAAAATGTAGCCGCCAATGATTTGAAGTGAGTTGTGACGGTTTTTTGAGCTCTTCGTCAGTTTCCAAGTTGCCTCCAAGCCACTTTTCCAATTCAGGGCATTGTCAGATAATTCCAGAAGTCAGCATGCCTCTTCTTGTGTTTTGAATAGCTTCCCGTAAGCACTGTAAAGTTTCACAATAAGAATCTGTAGTAATTGTTGTCCCCGACTGCATAAACTCTACAAACAACACGCTTTTTTGGTCACAAAAACTTCTGCAATTGCTCTGATCCATGATAATGCCATGAATTGAAAAAGTGGCTTGGGGGAGAACTTCCAAACTGACGAAGAGCTCAAAGAAACCGTCACAACTCACTTCAAATCATTTTATGAAGACCGTATTACAAAGCTTGTTCACAGATATGACAAAAGCTTCAATAATGTAGGTGATTATGTCGAGAAGTAACCGTGATTGTACATTACTTTTGGTAATAAAACCATTTTTTTTATATTCACCCGTCTTTCCTTTATAGCCAATCGGCGGTTGAAAAAAAATGACCCTGGTAAATAAAAATAAAAAAGGATGCAATGGAATCACGTTGATCATTTCATTGGTGTTCATATCAACCTATCCATATTATATTAGGCAACATAGTTTTGAATTAATGTTCTCCAAACTTACTTTGTGGAATTCCAAAAATAATAAGAGAATAAGATAATAATAAAAACAAGTAATTCCACACATTTTAAATAAATTTAGGTATTTAAAATATAAAGTTACATACTAAAATTAATATTAGTTTGTATAAATTTGTACGTCATCATTGAGAAAAATTGATCATTACATTATAGCTTAAGTGTTTTCAAACACATCCGATAAGATTTTGAATATGTTCGCTGGAGTCAGATGATCCCAGTAATTTATGCATGTGTTTATTCTCGATTTCTAAACGGAGACCATTCCACATGCTATTACTAGCACACAGTACATTTATTGTTTGCTAATAATACAATTCACAACATTGAATTTTATGGCGTGCACTAAATGTTAGTCTGAGACACTTTTCGTACAAAATTTTGTGTAGTAGTATTGAACCTATTAATATTAAATAGCTGGAACAAAGCAAAGATAAACGTAGGTATATACTTAGAGGATCCAAATTGTGACGTTTATGTCAGTCACTAGTAAAACACTGATGAATTGTGGAAGAAGGTTTGTTTGGCCCATACCATCATTTTTAGGGTCTTCCAAATCTTGTAATGACAAATGATCATTGTGGATCGGAGCAAGCGACTAGTGGCATTCATGAACAACAAGAAACCTATAGCTGATTGTTTACAATAGTATAGATAGTGATGTCGATGGTTTCCAAAAAGAAAAATTACAGATACCTATTAGCTTTTCTGCAATTTAATGTATAAAATAACAGATCAAAAGTACCTTTACAATCGTCGCTTTAGATTGGGAAGTCTTATTTATACGTAGAAAGACTAATTTTCAGACCATACATTATTTTGACCACCTCAAAAATTGTATGAATCTTACAACTCGTGTGTTATTGTCGCATTTTGGAGCGCAGATGGTTATTAAGTTGTAGTCCTATTAGATTGTCTATATATCACACTGACAGTTCGTTGTAATTACGCATTTTTCAATTTAAGAAAATGAACGAAATTCGTGTTATATCTTAATTAGTAATATTAGGTGTGCCGTGTAGAACAAACTTAAAACATTACTATTCACTCAAACGAATTAACATACTCGTGTGAGTCTACGATATTTCATCAAATGCTTAATTTTTCATTTGCTTACATTAATCGAAAAACTTTAAAGATCAGTTAAGTTTCGGTCATTTCATTTACACGAAAATGCTTTATGGTGTTTATTGCAATATGCGACCGTCTGTTTCTAACCGACGTTAATTTGCAACGAAATTGCGTTATCGATAATTTAAAATTGATTTGCCTTTTGTTCTGGAGTACTCGTCGTGATATATATGAGAAGTTTTAAAGTCGTTGAGCTTTGAGGTAGGTGTTAAAGCGGTACAACGGAAAGACACTAATGTAAACTTTGCGTGGTCTGTACTTAGAGGGTAAGCAGCTGTTCTGCCCGGTAACAGTTTATAGTAACGAGCACCTGACCATCGATTTGCATATTAATCTGAAAGGTCTTGTCGTAATATGTAGACCATTTGTTGATGAACTATCAACTTTTATACTTACTATTGGGATTTAGATATTTAATTCGTTTTATTGAATAATTAATTAAAGGGAACCGTGCTTCTGTCTCTAAACACATTAAGTTTAATTGCAGTGCAGTATAATGTGTAGTCAACCCATTAGTAGCTGAATAAGAGGCTCACTTCAGGAAGTAAAACTAGTTAATTACATTTTAGCGTTGGCCAACTGATAAACTACGTCGTATAAAAGATATTCCACTGCATGTGTTTAATGAAAGGAAACTAAATTTGCGACATTTCTAAACAAAACTGCATCTCTAATTGCAATATTCACCCGTAATTATCTCTTTTGCCTCTTTATCAAATTCAATAAATATTCAAAAAATTAAAAACCGTGAGTAGGTACTGAAGAAATATCCGTGCTTGATGGCCGGTGCTTTGAGTAGGCATTTTTTATGTGATAATATAATTTATTACCGCCATATCTTTCAATTTAACAGCTGCAATAAAAGTCCATCCAATGGCAACAAGTTCAAGCTCATACTCACCAGATATCGAAATCACAAAATTGTACCTAGGTATACTCTTATACAAATGCATGTAATCATCGACGGGACGTCTTTGTGAAAATAAGTTCCGATTACTTTAGGTACGTAAAACGAAAATGCGGAAAATCGGTTTTGTTCGTATTTTTTTTAAATAAACGTTGTTAATCATACTGGAATTGTTTATCTAAGTGGAGAGAGGAATACATGAATATTAATTTATGAAAATGCACCATTCAGAAGATTACATACACAATGTGATAGTAATGAAGCACTTGTAAGAATATGCAAAGAGATACATTATCGTTTTAATAAAACCGCATATTCATGTAAAATAATGGCAAAGGGGCGCAGCAGCTGATGGTGAAATAAAGGTAGTCGATTAAGAGTTACAGTGACCAGGTGCGCGCGCGCCTTCGCAAGTCATTTCCTGAACTAACATTTTAAAATTACGCTAAAAGCTTTCGTCTGCCCTTGTCCTTAAATAAACCGTCATCCATCGACTGCTCCCAATTACGAGAGATTAGTCTTTCGTAAAAAAGGGGTTCCGTACAACACATATCAATTCGATCACCGGGCGGGGGTGCTGATGATAAATAAAAATGTAGAAATAAAGAACTGAAAAGCCTGTTTACATATTCGTCCACTGTGAAAGGCTTGAAAAGTAGTGCTGCCCTCGTGCGGTTTCCACCCTCTACTTTTAGCTATGACGTAATGTGTTATTGATTTTCCCCAAGCCTTCTGCCATCAAACTGAGATCGTGTTGTTACAAAACGTCACTTTATACGAGCTCTTATTAGGAGTTTTTACGCCCTCACCGAATCCAAATGCCTCAGCTGATTTTTATGAGCGACATCACAGTACGTTGTACGCTGTTTCACTACTGTTATTTAACTTCATTCATTCGCAACACATTTCCAGACGCTTTCAAACGTTTACAAATTTGAACTATTTTTTTTTCGTATTTCTGCAATAAACATCGGTCTTTCTATTATGTACCCAACCGCAAGGGTCTTTCAAGGGCAATCTTGAATGTGTATTATGTGCCATTTTATCAGTCTTCAAGATGTCTTATCGTACCGCTGTCGTCGTAGGTAAAGTTAACGCAGTCAATTTCATGCGATGTGCATTTTACAATTACCCTTACAGCATTTCAGACTATACAGTTGAGTTTATCGCAATGCCCATTTAGGAGATTGCGACCAAGATGGCGATACGGCGTCGCGTTGCTCTTTCCACTTTGAGTTGGTGCGCCGACGCCAGTGGGAAATCTATTTCAATGATGGCCCTCCTCTCGATTTTGATGGACATCCAAACGGCCGCGCCCTCGTTACCGACAACAAATCGGGCTTTTATCTCCGGACCATGGATTTAAATGAGTCGCTTATGCGCCCGTTTAGCTTTTCCACTGCTTTCTTTAATAGACATCACATCCGGTCTACTTTTGATCACGTCCTTAACCCAACGCAACGTGTAGAAAAATCCATGTTATTTCCAATTCTGATGACAACGCGACTCGAATCTCGACCAACGATCGCTTTTTAATTTGTCCGAAGCTATCTACGCTGTTGTAAATAGAGCAATATATTCCGTTACGACTAAAGAAACGGCTAACAAAAGCTTAAATTTGTAGACATGCTTTGCTTTCATTTGATTCAATCTGGACCATAAATATGAGCGTATAGAGACGTCGTACAACGAAGTTATGGCATCGAGCCGCATACATTCAACACTTTTTATCGTTGTATGTCGGAAAGAATCTCGAATACGACCATATACCTGGCCGGGATTCCATAGAAATTTACTTTTTATACCCGCTTTTTCTATGTTGTTACTTATTGACGAAATTCGTCTTAAATTTAAAACGATCCGTAGAAATTATACACTCACCAAATTATTTGTACACGTGTGTATAAGCCAGATGTATGAACTTTATTTTCGGTGGGTGGTCCATGAATAAAAATGATCTGTGTTTATAACCGGAACATTAAAAAATGATAATACCACTTCAGCACATTGCATCGTCTATATATGCTGTTAAATACCGTCGCTAATTTAATGGACTTTGATTTCCTCGAGTTTTATTCAAAATATTATACGCAATTAATTTATACGTCAACAATATTAAAAGTGTTTCTCTGTTATATTGAATATGTATCGGTTACTAATAATTATAACAAATTCGTACTTACTCTACGACACAAATTTTCCCTTTCGGCGATCGATAGCAGCAAATGCAACCATAATAACACAATAAAAAGAAATACAAGACCTGTTTAATAATATGCACGAAATTGTGGATTTATCGTAGTGTGCACCGTAAAATTGATTTATTTTGTTTTGATACGGTATCGCAAGCTCAAAACTCTTGGGACTCGAACTCAGTCACGTAAAAAAAATAATATGTTACTGCCCAGTGATGCTGTGATGGGATGTCAAATTGAGATTTGATGTACCCACGTAATGGACCTGTAACTGAAAATAGATACCTATGTTAATTATTTACATAGATTTTAGATTGTGTGCATTTATATACTTGTCAACCAATATGCTTTCAAGGTATACTCTGTTCCCGTACAGTCAGTACGAACACCCATTACTAACTAATATCTCCCAGTTTGTGCCGGTTACATATTTATTACAAAATTATGTGCATGCTTTGCTGAATTGACAATATTTTCGATCGAAGTTCAGTATAACTATAATGGTTTTTATATGCACCGATAATTTGATTATTGTATAAATCAAAGACCTACTGAGCAAATACTTAACCATGGAAAGTTTATACCTAGATACTTATCAACTCATTAACTTGAACAATTACAGAAAATTATTCGCAACACACTCATATTTCGATGTAGATCATAAGAATAAATAATAAAATTAATTATTAATTGTTATTAGTATATTAGTATATTAGTATATTAGTAGGTATATAGTATATAGTATATTAGTATATTAGTTTCCAGAATGCAAAAACAAAAAATGTATAAAAAATTTAATTTGATTAGCAAATTGTAGTAAACTTTCTGCTTGAGCCGTAGTATGAGCATTTTTTTGTTTCAAACATCAAAACATTTGTGGCTTTCTGCTTTGTGCACTAACAGTGTAAAGGGTATTCATGAAATTCCCGTGTCTGTACTGTTAGGTTGGTACTGTATTAACTTAAAATTTTGAGCCGAGAAAGCCTCTAAATAATTTAGGGCGATTGTTAACGAACATTTCTATACAGGGTGGCCCAACGAAAAGGTAACAGACGGGTTTCTGGCCAGAGGGAATTTTTTTTTGGGAAACGCAAAAACACGTCAATTTTTATATCAAGGGGGACAACTTTCGCCATGATTTTCAACCTGAAGTGATTTCATCCCTTAGCGCTGTGAGAACAACCCCTAAAATTTAAATAAGGATGATGGGGCAAGTGATACGTTATTTGAAAGGTCTTTGTTTTCTGATTTCAGTGCACTAGTTTTTTTTATATTTTTTTTATTTTTAACCAAAAAAATTTAAGTTCCAAAATGGAAAATGAGGAAAGAGATTGAGGCATTTAAAAACTCAAAAAAGCTCGGACAGATCAATTGTTTTTTTCTTGGAGAAGCTAGGTACTTTTACTGATATTTTACAAATTGTTTCACCCCTTGGGTACAGGGTAAACAACCCTTAAATTTGTAAATAAAAACAAGGGTTAATGTTTTCTTGTGCTAATTAATAAAACCAGTTTATGCAAATTCAACCCTTATTTTAATAAATTTTCGAAGTGTGCCTTCAGCTTCCATGTAATAATACAGATTTTGATTAACTCGTTCCTCCTGATCTCACCCCATTAGATTTTTTTTATGAGGTCATGTAAAGAGAAGTTTTTTCCACTGGTCGGAATCTTTGGAGGAGTTACGTGACCGTATAGTACATGAATACCGCCTGATCACTTCTGAAATGTACGGGAACGATTTAATGAAAATTTGTACTATTGCATGGAGCTGAAGGCAGGCACTTCGAACATTTATTAAAATAAGGGTTGAATTTGCATAAACTGGTTTTATTAATTAGCACAAGAAAAAATTAACCCTTGTTTTTATTTAAAAATTTAAGGGTTGTTTACCCTGTACCCAAGGGGTGAAACAATGTTGTAAAATATCAGTAAAAGTACCTAGCTTCTCTAAGAAAAAAACAATTGATCTGTCCGAGCTTTTTTAAGTTTTTAAATGCCCCAATCTCTTTCCTCATTTTCCATTTGGAACTTCAATTTTTTTGGTTAAAAATAAAAAAAAAATAAAAAAACTAGTGCACTGAAATCAGAAAAGAAAGACCTTTCAAATGACGTATCACTTGCCCCATCATCCCTATTTAAATTTTAGGGGTTGTTCTCACAGCGCTAAGGGATGAAATCACTTCAGGTTGAAAATCATGGCAAAAGTTGTCCCCCTTGATATAAAAATTGACGTGTTTTTGCGTTTCCCAAAAAAAAATTCCCTCTGCCCTGAAACCCGTCTGTTACCTTTTCGTTGGGCCACCCTGTATATTGAAAACCGTTTTCTAAAAAAAAACCTTGTAAAGTTTAGAATTAAAGCTTCAGTTATTCGTTGATGACGACAGCTTGTATTTCGAAAATAATTGTAATAATAAAAACAAGTAATTCCACTATTTTTTTTTTATTTTCGACACGATGTGTGATGGGTGACAGATTGTGATAGATTAAACAGTTGCCAAGATATAAAGTTAAGGAAATCTTTGGTATAGGTACTTACCTGTTTATTCTCATCAAAACTGCAAAAAAATAACAACATCCAATCACACTCCGTTTCCGCGAAGGCGAAGCATAAAAATGAGGTTCAACTGGCAAGATTAATAATGATAAATTGTGCAGATATCAGTACAGTGCTGTGAAAGATATTGCATTGAAAGAAAAGCAGTATAAACCGGGTATCAATAAAATTTAGACTTGAAATACATTTCATTCCCATATTTTGGTAAAGATCCCAAAAAATTGCCAACATATTTATAAAGTGAATTGCGCATCTTGCGATTCAGTTATACATAGGTGAAACAATTCGCAAGTTTGTTATTAGATACAAAGCACACAAACTACCCCAAACATAAACTAGAAGACAAACGTCCCATGACTTCGCATAATAACATCAAATTTTTACATTTTTTGACATTGAAATTTATAAAAATAGCCATGTGATGGAGTACCTTTAATGAATGAGAAAATTGACCGTATTAATTCACCATTACTTAACATTGTTAATCATAACAAAAATTCTTAACTTGTAGAGTTTAGTAGTGTGGAATGCCTAGGTTTTTAGCTGCGTTTTCCTTGATCGTGATACTTTACCACGTACAATATCTTTCACAGCACTGTCTTGATATACGCACAATTTATTCTTATTGTCATTTTCATTTCATGCCTTCGCGGATAGAAGGTGGACTAGCAACTAGAGGTTTTGACTTTTTTTGTTTTTTATGAGAATAATACGCTAAAGATTTCCTCTTGAGCAACTCTTCTTTAATTTTAATTGCCCACAATTGTTACGCTTGATAATAACACATCGCGTCCAATCGGTTGGGTTAAATTTAAAATAAAAAATTAGTGGAATTACTTGTTTTTATTACTACAATAACTAATTATGGAATTCCACAAAGTATGTTTGGAGAAAACTAATTATACTTTTTTGGCATATTCGAGTAAGATATTACTTATGCCTCATATGGTAAACAGACCTCCGTTTGTTTATACTTTGGTAATTGAAAAATTTATGATAGCATAATAATCCGAACAGCTCTTGGAAAGTTACGGAAGTATAGTTTTTATCTTATAAATTGATCCATATTCACCCCGTCTCGCCCTTGAAATATTGGATCAAAACACAAATGGGAAATTCATCCAGTGGAAGATACAAAGAACAATTTTGTTTCGCTTCGGATTTCTTATTTTACTGATCTTCCATTCCACTTTTTCTTGTGCATATCTTAAGATCATCTACATTTTAAGCAACTATGTCATTTGTGACTGTTACTACCATCTTTCACTATTATAATTTGTTCTTACTTGGAGACCATGCCTTCATTTTTGTACTTGTAAATTTTGAAGGGAGCAGAAAATATGAAAAAAGAAATGGCACTGAACTATATTTTTAACAACAATAAACTTATGCATCCTCATAAAGCTTAATTAATAGAATTAACACAAAGTTATCATGTAAAATATGAAAAACTCTAACCACAGTGTAGCCTTGGCTTGTGCTAATTTACCTGGTAATTATTTGTTAATACTTGATCCTTTTCCCGTTCTTATACACGCAATACCAACAAAAAAATAAGAAAAGGGTGATCTTCTAGAATAATAAATACCTAATAATTGAAGGCTAAATAGTGCATTTAAACACCCATTCAAAATAAACAGTTTTGACGTATTCCGTTTCCGTTGGATTGTACCTACGTTTCACCGATAACTTTTATTCGAAGAAGATAAGGCAAATTAAGCCATGGTATGATATTCTTGACAGGTTCGATTAGAGAAATCGACTTCATATCAGTCTAACATTCAAAAAATGTATAAGTTTAATAAGTAGATCAAGGCTCTAATGATAGAATCCCATTAGGGATGATTTTCTTAGGTATTTAATATCGGTCAGTATAGTTTGATTCAAATAAAGTTGGCTATGACTCAATAAAACTACATATTTTTATCTTTCTCTCTCAACTACATGTATTAGAGAAGGATGGATTTAAAAACATAAATCTGCGTACTATTCATATTAGCACTCATATTAGCGCCTTAGATTATTTTAGGAAAATTAGCGCAATGAACGTGTGTCGTGATTAAGAAGTAGCATTTGTCACTCCTGTCATTCCTTGAAATTATTGTTTATGCATTTTTTATAAAAACAGTTTTGACTTCACTCTATCAATAAAATAAGTTGATAGAATGCATAATTTTTCTAGTTTGAAATATAAAAACATGCAATAATATTCCACTTTCTTTAATATTTTATGGAAATTTATGTGGAGACATCTGCCGATAATAATATTAACAAAAAGATGTTTTGCTGATTTAATCAAGACTTACGTCGCCTAAATCTTAGTTCGTGTAATTTTAAGAGTGAGTCATAACCTTATTTGAATCAAACTATAACAATCTTTCATTTTGTTACAATGGCGTCCACTTGTTTGAAAATAATAATTGAATGCAATTTTTTTCCGCGTGTTGCTTTACGATATTATAAAAATTTCACTTAAAATAGGGACGAGGGGTGGCTCACTCCCAAAAAATATACCCATTAGGTACCAAGTAATTTTACTTAACGATATGTTGGAAGAATAGATATGCTGCTATAAGCAGCATATCTATTCTTCCAACATATCGTTAAGTAAAATTAAAACGTCAATACTGCTAAGAAACATCACCTATAAGTATGTACCAAGTAATGTTTTTGTTAAAAAAAGATATCAATGCATTCTCCATAAAAACTGTCAAATTCCAAATTTCACCCCCACCCCCCCACTTCTATCCCCATTTTTGGGAGTAGAAAGGGTGAAAATTGCATGTGTCCGCGGAGAAACGATCTTTTTACTCTTGTTTCCCCCAACATTTTTTTGTTGTTTACAAATTGTCCGTTACCCTTTCCGCTCGCTCCCATCACCATTCAAGCATGGAAAAAACAACGGCTTATTTGTACAGAAATTGAGAACAGTGTTTTATGGAGAATCCAAAAGTGCAATAAAAATAGGTGTTCCCATTTAAGTTTTCAAAACTCACCCCCCTCCACTCCCCAGGGGGTAAGGGTGATGTTTATGTATCGTGACTGAATGGCTGTCCAATTTCTGTTGTACAGTTTTTCTTTTGAATCGACTAATTATCACATAAGACACCTAAAATCACCATTAAAAAGTTGTTATCAAATATTATGGATAAGAGTACGCTGTGTGCTTTTATCCGTCAATCATGGCCTACTCTTTTTGCTTAGAAAAATAATTTGTAGATGACATATTTTGCAACACAATCTTAAGGCTATTTTAAAAAGGCTATAGTACCTTCATGAAACGAGAAAGCCGATGAATTAGCCTGAGCTTTGTACCATAAAACAGGTGTTTTGTGGTCTGTGAAATAACTTGGAAATGAGTAACCTCGAAGATCTTTTCATTGTGCTCCCTATAAAATATTATAGCAGTACTGTAACCACGTTTCATATTCAACGAACTTCGTTTGTTACTGGAATCAATATTCCGTCCGTGCGTTGCAAGAGATGCGTATTGTCTACAACCAAGTTAAGATATGGATCTTATGTGAAATTTTATGCTGATTCAAGATCCGGTCCCAATTTTTCGATATCTCATTTCGAAATATTCGACTTTAAAGTCGAAATTTCGAAGTTATCAAATTTTTTTGATAAGGCCAGATTTTTTTATACTTTCGTTACTGCGGTATTCAAGGTTCGTTTTGTAATCCAGGGATTTCAACTAGTTTCTGCTCCCTTCCAAATTTACAAGTACAAAAATGAAGGCATGCGGTCTCCAAGAAAATACAAATCATAATGGTGAAAAGTGGTATAGTGTTTTGTGTTTTATGATCCAGAACCGGATCTTCCACTTACAGAATTAATTGTAAGGAACTTAATAACTCAAAACACCCAAGCCCAACACAAGGCTAGATGGTACTTGATGTTAGACTACCGTCATGCGAGAGAGACCTTCACAGGACCACCTCGTAGCGTGGCGCGTTTTTGCACAGGGTTATCAAGAAAGAATCTGCGGCTACTTGTGGGCATACTTTCTTGACACTGTATGAATTAAACAAGCACATGCACCGCACGGACTTAGTAGAATCATCATCTTGTAGAGAATGTTACATAGATGACGAGACGGCACACCACACCTACATTGTGAGTGTCCCGCACTTGCCCAACTCAGACGATCCATGTTGGGGTTATCCAGACGAGACATGGCTACGATTAGAGCCATTTCCCCTTCCAGCATCCTCAGGTTCATCTCACGTGTGGGTGTGGGATGGTTTGAGTGACGTTGCGGAGTCGGACGACTCTAGTCAGGGAGGTAGTACGAAGGGTCCGAATTTTTGAGGCCTATGAACGCATGCACTATTCCACCCTCCTATCGTAATCCAGAATCCAATACCTTCATTATAAAATTACATTATAGGCAAGGTAAAAACTAGTCCGCTTATGACCAAGTTATAAACCTTCTTTTTAAATCTTCTCCAGTATTGACTATGGTAAATAGAGAGCGAGGTGTATTTAAAAAGCGTATGCGTAAGTATCTACTCTACACACATTTACCCTAAGCTTTATGCCAATTAATATGAAAGATAGTGCTAAACTTTCTTGTTTGTTTTCTTAGTTTTCCGCTGCACAAATATTTCACATTCCAATCATTGGAAATGGGATAACTGTAAACATTAACTAAGTCTGTCGATACTACCAAACGGAAATGTAAAAGTTTGATTCGAAAGTGAGAAAACGTACACGGAACATTATGATTTGTTTATGGAATGAGCTTTGTGTTATTACGTATGATCTATGTATAGTTGCTGGTGAAGTTCTGAAAAGGATGGATTCAGGTATTTTTATCTCTTACGGAGGCCTGTCAGTGTTGGTTTTTTGGTGAAGGACGCGAACGAAAATTGTGAATGTCATTGTAGCATCGGTTTAAAAAGTTGAAGTTTTTTTCTAATGGTTCTTGAATGTTATGTACGTACACGATGTGTCTGGACTAATTGATATATCCGCTGTAAACAACGGGTGTCAAGTATGGCATGAATCTGGATCCGCGATGTGTCTTGATTTACGGCGTGAGGAGCGGTTGTTGTATCGACGCGGTCGTCCTCGTAAACGGCGGGTGTAAAATTTGAAATATAACTCCGGGTGACACCGTATATAACGTGGGACAGCGGCCTGCCGGGTTGGGAGGGGCGCTCTTGATTTACGTACTAGACATATTGGTGTAGGTCGGAATCGTAACGTTGAACTTGGCCCGTAATATTACGTACGACATGTGGATATGTAAACACAAACGAAATTTCTTTTCATTGGTCTTTACCGTAACCGTCACGCCAAGTACGATAATGGCACACCGAATACGTATTTAAAAAGCGGCTGAACCAATTACAAGAATCGCGGATAAAACACGACCATAATTAATTGAAGTCACTTGTACCAATTAGCGATGCGCCACGAGAATAATGTCAGTAAATAGAGGTGATTAATTGTACCACTTTAAATCATCACACCATGCAGATCTGTGTCGTAACAAAAATTGGCGTAAATTTTTTACACCACAATTCAATTTAACTCTTCCCGACGATGAGTAGGTACATTACGCTTGCCACAAAGACAATAAAAGATTGTTTTATTGGAAAATAAATCGCTGCCCACAACATAAATTTAAGAAATAGCATTGCGTTGGTCAGATTATTTTTTCTTTGAAATCATATATTTTTAAAATTAAATCGAATACAATGCTTTTTCCGCTGCAAGATCCTATGAGCTTATTCAGTGGAAATAATTGCTCCAAAAATTACGGCACCATGCAATTAATACATAAATTCTCTTCATGCCAATCCAATTTGATGAGCTTGGAAAAGGCAGTAAAAATACTAATATTGATAGGTATAGGTAGTTCTCTCACCAGGTAGGGGTCGCCATGCAAATTTTTCATTTTCTTTTGCTTTCTAATGCCTCAAGTGTATCTCCTCTGAATATGCATAGCATGAGGCAATTATTATTTTATTTGCCAACGGTGCGCTTTTATGACTACACAGATGTGTGTTGAATCTAATGTACGTTATAAATGTTGGTTACCTATCCGATGTTTCTATTTTTTCTATGATGTATGGCGAAAGTGAATACGTATAATATTTGTTTTGCTAATGAAAAAAAGTAATCCGTAAAACTAATGCAACTATTTCATTTTCGATACTTGATTTTAAGAAACGTCTCTTTATCTGTTTATTTTTTAAAGTTTAGTATTTCTCCAAGAACCATATCACTACTACCCGAAAAACTAAGGAAGCTCCAATTTTTAACAGTATGGGTTGGTTAGATACCTACCATTACTTAACAAACAACAATGGTATTATGTACAGGAGTAGCGTCGTTTTAGAGCACCTGAAAAGCCCGAGTTTCTCTGGGCATCGGCTGCTGCCTGCGATGTGGGCTGTGGGTGCCCCATCTCCCACTTCTGCACATATAACACACTTTGCACTTGCATTCGGCAATTTTGTGACCTGGTCGACGCTGCTCTTGCAATTCCGTGATATGCGCCCAAACTTGCAACTCTTGAAACACTTTAATGGTTTGACCACCTCTCGGATTCTGCAATTACACCAGTCGACCTGTATCCAGAATTTTTAGGACAGCAGGCACTATCAGTCGTATTACCGCAATATGTATCCCACCATATGCTTTTCGCAGAAACTTAAGGGAGTATTCGTGTCTGGATAGTCTGTCTACAAAGTCGCCGATATCGCATCCTTCGTCGCATCTTCTTCCAGGTCCCTGATCTCCAGATTAACTTCCTAGGCTTTACTCTGCACCATTGCTGACTCACCAAGAGCACCTTCAAATTGGCTTCTCAATTCCGTTGTGTTGGCTGAACTCTTCTTATTCAGAATGATCAGCAGATTTCCCGTATTCGTTCTGCATATCTTTTGGACGCATTCACCTGCATTCTTGAGCGCCGGACCTTTCTTTATACGACTGAACATCTCCTCATAGCTGACGTCACCCTTTTTTTGGATGACGATAGCGTTGGGTAGAGTTAATTGTTCGCGAGGCTTCTGAGGCTGCTTCTGGGATATCTTCAAAAGGAAAATGGCCACGTGTGTGCAACTACCTCCGTTTACTGTTTTGTTCTTTTTGCAATGCTCCGATTGAATGAAAACCGCCTTTTCTCAAGACCTTTGGGTTTAAACTAATTTTCAAAACAACAAGTGTAATGATCATTTTATATTTATGGATATTTTTAGCGATAAGTAACAGAAGAATTAAAAGTTTTAAACTGAAAATAAATTGTGTTGTCCAAAATTCAAAATACAGTAACGTATATCTAGATAAGTAGCGTTTCCTCAGAATAGTTAATATTCTTATAATGGCACCAACATTACATAGTCTCCTAACTTTGAACGGTCCCTCAAACTTCGGGAAAACTTTGAGGGCGGATTTTTTCTTCCTTCGTCTTGCTGAATCTTACTTTTCACTCTGATGATTCTTCACTTTCTTCGGATTTGATAGCCTGCATTCTGTTGCTGTTGACTCAAATACACTCTTTGGATTTCTGTATGGTGCTACTAGAACAGAGAACACATTTCTACACAAATTTAGTACGTCCCAGACATCCTTTAGTACAAATTCTTTCCCAGTTGCCAAGGTTTTTACTCTTACTGTTTCCGTGCCAATGGCGGGAAGGACTTCTTTTCCTGCTGATTTTATGCCAGACGAAGCTTAAAATCAATGTAATACAAATCAGTGTTTGTTACATGTCTCGTTGCCCAATTGTCTATCCACCACCTTGACGGATGAGTAGACGAATCTGCTGACGTAGCCTCTACCTCGACAAACATCAGCTGCCGAAGCCTGTTGGGGTTTCATTTACATGTAAGCTTTTTTTGCTTTGTCTTAGCTTTACTATTATTATGTTTTGTGTTAGCAGCTATTAATGCCTCTTGGCTGTCCTGAGAAACTGAGCTTGTACCTTCTTGTTTCATAAAATTTCTTTGAAAAGAACAGAGTTGAACCGTTAAATCGTCAACATCTTCTAATATCATCCAGCTTGATTTAAAACTAGTACTAGAACAGTGACTTGAGCTTAGTGATATGCATCGTACATCTTCACCATCAATCGAGTTAAATAAAAAGAAATCTGTACAAATCTTAAATAACTGATTTTTTAACGATGATGCCTCAAATTGCTTTTTAACGTATTCCAAGCATCATGATTATGATCCATAATTTTCTGGTACACTGTTTCAGTAGCAGAACTTGCTAGCATAACTGTTGGACTTTCTAAATAAGTCACTCTCGGATTTGTGCTCTTTTGCTTGGGCTTCTGAAGCTCTTGGTTTGAGTTCTTCAAGTTTAACTAACTTGCCATCTAAAGGATATAGAGCACCTTCATGGTAATCCAAAAGATCTCTCATCTCACGTTTCCAAACTGGCGTATCTGACTCACCTGTCAAAGGTTTGATGTGTTTATAAAACTCACATTCTGTCTCAACTATTGTGTTCAGTCGTAGTTAGTTCACTCGAAAATATCATTTTTAGTAACAGAAAAACAACTAACTACACAATTTAAAACAAAAAGTTTAAAAACATTTCTAACCAAAAACACTGATGAGTTTTTGTTTATCACAACATTCATAACACTAATATCGCTAACCTTGATATTTCTTCCTTCTCTGGTTTTTTATAATGTTATAAAACGTAACGGGCACCCTTGCATAACCTTTTATAATTTGCATAGAATAAACGCATTATTTAATTACAAAAGCAACAACTTTTTTGAAAACGTTTTTAATACCAAAAAGATAACCTTACATTTTATTCAGGATTGCCAAAATAGCATTTAATTACAAAAGAAAAACGTGGAAAACTCATTTCGCGTTAAATACAAAAAATTATAAACCAATTTAATAATTTATTGTAGTCAGTAGTACGTTTAAGTTTCATTGTAAAATTACGGAATTGTAATAATAATAGCAATAATTTCTCCTAACAAATACGTCCATATTACATAAATTTAGAGAAAATTAAACGAAAATAAATAATGGGGTACCAATCAAAAGCAGTTATGATAACTACATACTTGTAAATGATGCGTGGCGTTTTACAGACAACATAACGAAATAAAATGTATCGGCTCATATATGACTAAAAATTAAAAAAATTATTTCTGCAGCGTACTGATAAGCAATGAAACTAACAAATTTCTAAACTAGCAAATATGGGGAATAATCAAATATTAAAAATAAAGGATTTACTTATATTACTTCAACGTAACTTATTATTTAATTAGGTAACATTCTTTATAGCATCTCACTACTCTCTGCGAATTAATCGATCATCTGAACTTTACTACAAAATATTTTTCTGCTGACACTACAAACAAAATTTTTCCAATATTTTACAAGATTTGTTTACTACATTATAAATTATTAGTATAAAAAACGGGACAGTTATTATTAAGTTTAAAGACTCGTAAAAATTTTCGCGTCCAAAATGAATAAATATTACATTTTTTCGCACACTAAAAAAATAATTCATGCGAAATTCACGATTGACATTAAATTTATTTTACAACGACCAAACGGCACATGCATGAAATACTACCGACTTTCAAAAGTTTCAATAACACGTAAGTGTAAGTGTAGTTTGTGAAAAACTGAATAGATAATATAAATTTTGTAAAGGAATGAATAAAAATGATCACCTCTAACTGGATGGAATCAATCAGTGGCGTAACTACCGAGGGGGCAGAGGAGGCAATCGCCCCCGGGCCCGGTTTGCCTAAGGGCCCGACGGTTGCAAAATTCCGACGTACGAGACCTGAACTGTTGCTGTATTTTCCATATGTGCAAAATACCATACTTTAGCATTAAAACTACTGTATTTCGTATTTGTATACGGTAGTACATATCAACATAGTTGGGAAGGTTAACGAAAAAAATATTAAAAGTAAATGTATATTCTTTTTTTCAGAATAAGGATAAAAAATGAGTAATGCAACAGTGTCAATAACCGAGTAATCTGACCCTTACTGTTGTAGTTATTAGGAAAGTTTCTCTCTTTTATACCTGACATAACAATAACGGAAAAATAAAGTAAAATTTGTTTTATTTTTAGTACCTACTTAATCTCTTTCTTTGTATTTGTACTGCCTGCCAAGTACAAGTAGACCAACAATAAATATTACCAGTTACGAGTAATACCTTTTACTTGTTGGGCAATAAATTATTATTATTATTATTATTATTTAAAAAAAACAAAAACAAGACTGACGTTATTTATTATTTTACAACCACAGCACTATTTTGCGATTTCGTGTTTTTTTTGTAAGAAGAAATAATTAACCCGTAACTAATGCCATTATCCAACTTTCGGGACAAGTATTATAGGTATGAAATAAAATCGTAAATTTCTTTGAAGATTTAAAAATGAACGTTAAAATTTTTAACGCGCTGGTTATTTTATTATCATGCTACCCTTTATTCTACTATTTAATTGCCAAAAAGGGGCCTTTAAAAAATTCTTGCCTCCGGGCCCAAATTTTGAAGTTACGCCACTGGAATCAATTGTGGAATGTTTGGGTGGAAGCTAAATGAAACAATTCCCTTATCTCCCACAATCATTTGCGTTCGATATTTGTGTGATTCGCACAAAAATTGAATAGTTTTTCTCACGTTTGAAGGAAATGACAAGTGTCAATGCGACGAAGCATGAACGTGCAGAAATCATGTTGAATTTTGAAACCCAACCAAGTGGTTTCGCATGATCACAAATGGTCGACTTCGGCAAATGTAATCCCTTGAGTCATTTTTCATTTCTTCTTCAGCTTTAAATGATTTTCCAGAGACGCATCTTCACACACAATGTTTTTAATGCTTAAAAAACATTTCGGTTGTAAATCCATGGTGGAGTCAGAGGCTCAAAAAGGGGTAGTGATTGAATTAATAAAACAACTTAAAACCTCCCCTTAGACAATGATATTTAATAAATCAAAAATTTTTAATGAAGCGAAGGATGATGGTTTATGTTTTTTGTTTTTAAGATAAGTACCCGAAAGTACTGAAAGGCCAGCCCCATCAATGGCAAAACTGACCGAATGTGAAAAAATTTAAAAGATTAATTAGGATTCCAAACCTCGTTTTTGATTAACGTAGGGGAATCCTAAAATAATCCAAAGGGGGCAATCACCTAGTTATATAACCTTAAACTAAGGTCTGCAAAGAGCAACATTAAAATTTGACTAATTAAACAATATTAAAGTGAATCTAAAGCGACATGTTTCGAGGCCTATAGGTCTCATTCTCAAGCTTAATAAAAGAAACTACAAGGGTAAGATGATCCAAAAGTGATAAGTCTACAAAACGCAAAATTAGAAATTAAGGAACATGTGGTTCAAATACACTCACCTGAAGGGGCAAATAGAAGTTACATTATACAAATTAAAGATGAACCATGATATAAAAGTGAATATTAAAAACAAAGATAAAATAACGGGGGCCTAAAGGGCCCGACGCCAAAATTAACATCGAAACTTAATGAACAACTTAACTTAACTTAAAATTTAACTTAAAATTTATAACAGCCTATCGCCATCTTGTGACAGATAAGACAGCTAAAATATGAACTAGAGGTGGCGCAATGGACAAGTCAAATAGTAAACAAAACTGAAGGTTAACAATCTACGGGGGGTGAATAAGAAAAACCAAGTTAGTTGTTGATAAACTTATAGCTAATCAAATCTGAGCCTAGGTCAGTGATCTCATTTAACAAACTTCTGTTATTCTTGTGTTTAGCAATTTCCAAGGATTCTAAGACGTTTGGGAGGAAGGATTTGTTACAAAGGTGAAGGATTCTATAATCAATGAGAGGATCAAAATTGTGCCCGGAGGACAATATGTGTTCAGCGAAAGTAGATTTATGGGAGAGGTTGTTAGTTTTGATAGCTTTCAGGTGTTCCTTAAATCTGGTGGAGAAGGATTTCGGTTGTACAAAAGCAAAATAATCCAAAAATACTGCCTTTGATGTTCCCTTGTTGATGAGATACAAAAAACAATTGTACAGAATTAAACAATTTTGTTTGTTAGTAAACCGAACATACCAATAAAATGTCATTTGCTGCCTCTTTTGCAATCTTGCAAATCTTTTGGTTACATTATTTGGACATACCATTGAAAAAACCCGATCTTTGTTTACTTCGCGTGATATCTTCTATGATATTGATCTGCTGAAAACAAAGAAATACCTAAGAAAATCTCACTCCAATGGTATGTGAAAATAACGCCAAAATTTTGCTCTCCAAAATGATTATGGCCCAAAACGCTTAAAAAATTCTGTGTTCACAATATATGTCGAGCTATTTTAGCATAGTTAAAAAATATACCTAGTTCTATTTTAAGTGTGATTGAAAAATGTATCACATACCTAGGTATAAGTAATCATTTTCCATGTTTACGAAATTCTATCATGAAGAGCATTCCTACTTCATGGACACTTTATAAAGTATAGAGAGATGAATCCAGCTAAGGGGAGATTGTGGAAATATTTGGATGATTACAAGACTGTATTACTAACAATTGTATCACGGAAAATCTCTTTTGGTGTCACTTATGGAAAATATACACTAGAAGTATATTTCGAAACTGGCGACGACGAAGTCAAATTCACTGAATGACAACACTTGACTAAATGTAGACAACTATACATTTTTAACACCATTAACCTTCACATCTTTTTTCACTTTAAATAATGGCACTGTGTGTTAAATGGAAAATCAAATTATGTATTTTAAAGACATTAAGTTAGTCCCCCTCTCCCCCATCATCGCAAATCTTCTGCACTTGGGGGTGATTTGTCGTTAACGTTAATGAATCTTCCTTTCCAAGTTTATGTGGATCCCACTATATTGATTGATACCTTTAACCTTGTAGGATTTTGATTATTGCTCCTTATATTTCTATCGTAGTAAATACAAACCAAATGAAATGATTGTTTTAATAAACTATATTAATTAATATATTAATAAACTAAAACTTGACTAAAACTTAAACATGAGCTCGCATATCGTAACAGGTGTAAATGTAAATTTTTGGCGCGATAATTTTTTATTGCTCCTTACCTAAAATTTGAGCTATGAGATGACATGGGTACTGGCATACATTTGAAATAGGACATGAAGTTGGAAAGTAATTTTCATGTTTCAGTTATGAAACCCATTAATGATCTGTGGCCATTACTACAAATTATGATTTGTTAACTGTTTACTTCATAATTTTTTTAAATGAAATCTATCGATTTTGAAAGGAATGATACGTGCAGTTTCGTTTCTTTCATAATCGATATATTGAATAAGGCAAAATTGTTACGTTTCCGTAAGCGGAGCAGCTCTTTTCCAATAAAGTAAAGTAAAGTACAAATATAATTTGAGGCAAAAATATTATATGTTACTGTTATTTGACATTTCTTATTTGAAGGATTGACCTTCAATTAGCGTTAAATTTTTACGTGCTAATTAATCGAACTCCTCACAATTAAAAACACATGTAACGTAAGAGGATTTGTTATCTTAGTCTACAAAGATTATAAAAATTTAAGGATTTTCGTGAGGTAAAATTAAACGAGACATATAAGTATTTTGATACGGTTTAAGGGGGAAGTTAATAGTTTTAAATGGCGTAAGCGTCAATGTCTAATATGTAGCTAATTGAAGACGTTTTTAATTCGATGCACTGTTTAAACGTCAATACATTCAGATAAAACTTACCTATGTATCATATATGTGGTATTGTGGTCATTTTGACATATTCACAAATATTCTGAGACAGTATCACAAATAAGTTTGTCGATACAATTCGAAATTGTAACCCAATTTACACAATATTTGAATATTTGTGAGGTAATGTAATTACACATTAGGTATACTAAACAAGGGCAGTTCAATTAATATTACTCATTGTATGTTTTTATAAGAACGTAATTATGTTAAGGTGAAAAAGGTGGATGGAACTGATTGATAATCAATATCGAGTTGTGCGTATAGGACACACATGGAAATTAACAAATAATTTATGAATCTGAATTTAAAACAATATTTGAAGGTTCCCCATTTTGTTGTCTCTACACTTCCTTAATTAATGATTATATTTATCACAGTATCGTTAACCTTGCTGCTTTAAATAAAAAAAAGCGACTACGTAAGCGAATCTTATTACTGATGGTTGTATAGGAATCGTGTTGTGATAATAAAGTTTTTTAGTTAAAGAAGTATGCTATATTACTTTTTAAGGACGAGTATAGCAAGCAAGAGATAAAAACAAAATATAATTAATGGTCATGCCTGTAGCATTTCTCATTAAGAGACGACATTAAAAAGGGTGGTTTCGTTTGCGATTTTGATTTACGAATAGCATCGGCAGCAGATCCGCGTCTGAGAGGGCGAGGTTTGGCCAATGGGAGTTGAGCGTTGCGGCGCTTCAACGATTCAAGACGCATTCGCACATCGCCGATCCGTAATTACTGCAACTCTTGATGAATGTTGACACTTGAACCGATTATTTTTACAACTTTAAACGGAATTTGAATATCATTAACCTAAAGAATCCACATCGGGAGTCTGTAACTGTGATTACTTTTTCAAAAGTTGCCAAGTACATCTTAAATTAAAAACTTACTTTATGCACGCGAATTTTTGGTTAGTTCTGAAAAATTTATGTTTCATTCATTATAATACCGAATTACTTATGTACTGTATTTTGTAACTATAATTTGCCAAACTTACAAATTTATTATTGTTTTTCAATTTCGACACATTTCTCATGCTCCAAATTAAGAGTTTACAGGAGTTAGTATCGATTGTTATTCCAGTCAAATGTCCTCAGTTACACTTCTTGTAATTAAGCAATAACACACAATCTGTACCATAATGTCGAGTAGTCCTCGACTAATCTCTGTCACTGCAACGTGTTATTAACGTAAAACATAACCTATAATAATGGTTTTACAAATAATTATAAGAAAATTAAAATTGGTATGCCCCAATTCGTCGTTACGCCCATTTGTTTCTAACCACTTACATAAATCTTTTTTTATTACTAATGATAACTGAAACAATGGTTTATATGAGAATTTTAATTAGTACAAAGAAGCCCTTATATATCATTTAATCAATTTCGTAAACCCAAAACGTGTGATAGATATGTATGAATTTTACGACGTGGTAGGCGTACTAATTAATTACCCTTGTTTTTTATATGGACCACTTTCAATATTAGTTTAAAACTACTACAACAATATTATGGCGAGCTCACCTGCGCGGTAAAAGATGAAGTTTTCTTTACTATTCAATTTCTTCCGTGTCTAAAAAAAGGGAAACATACTAATATTAATACAGGTACTTAATTTAGTAATAATTGAGGGACTTTTATTGGCAAAACTGGTTTGTAAAATGCGTGGAGTCAAATTCAAAATAGGTATGTATACGGTATTCATGTTTTATAGATAAGGTAAACTGCATTTAAAGTTGTATTATGTTAAAGACAATGAAATGGTTAGAAAGCCTGTCTTTATTATTGATCTTATACAGTTGAATTGGTGGTATATAGAAAATCCTTCGGAATTTACATCTCCAAATCAAAAAAATGGGAGTGGAATTACATGAACCAAAGGCAATTCAGAAGATTTGATCTTCTTGGCCAATTCATACAGCAACATACCAAAGTACACTATAATTACATTTATCTTCAATTTGAGTAGGTATTATTTCCTTGTTTCAGAAAAAATATAAGTTTTCTGAACGTTCTATATACCTACAGATAAATAAATATAACGATAAATTCCACTCAAATTTTTATTTTATATACATACATACATACCTATACCCTATACCTATAGGTATAACTCAACACGTTTCGATACACATGTGCTATTATAATACCTATACTTTTAAATTACATTAATAGTTCTTTTTTTCTATTTTGGCGATGTTACATTTTAGCGTTAATACTAACTTAACTGAGTAGGTAAATAATATAATGGTTTTAAAAAAATGTGCCTATAACTTTGCCCCTATAGGAGAGTATTACCAGGCAGACAACTAAGAAAAGCTATTGACCGCATGTCACTAAATTGTTAAAAAATTCAATAATTAAATAATAGCAATTAATAGCAAAATGTCAAAATTGGCAGATTTGTTCATAGAAATGGGGCTATTATAAAAAAGATCGATATTTACATCATTTTACATTTGTATTCTCTTTTTTACTTCCCGAGTAAACAAAAAAAAATTGACCTATGCAAATTTTTACATATCTTTGCGTTTCTGTAGATTCAAAAAATGGAAAAAAAATGTCCGTCTCGTCTGTAGTCTGTCTGTACACATTTTCTTGCAACGCTCTATACTCAGGAACTTTTAAAGTTATCGAAATGCGGTTTTCGCTAATCGATTGCATTCGGACCAAGGACAAAAATACTGATATAACCTTTCATGACGTCACTTCCAGTATAAGCTAAAATGGCGGCACTCATTTTTTTTATAAGATAGAGTTGCAGTTTTTTATGTAGTTTAATTTTTTTTTGAATTCAGCAATATAATATATTGTGCTATCCTTATTTTTGAAAAAAGTGTTAAAAAAACATTGTTGGGATGATTTTTTTGAGCCTCTATTTATTGGTACGAGGGAAGTGCCAATACTTGGCAGAATTTGTTCAAAGCAATTTTGAATTGTGAAACTTGTGTTAACTTTTATTTCTCTTTTATATACCTAGGTTATTCACTCCCTTTTGATTATTTTATAAATTCTTGAGTTATCGATTATGTACTTACAGCGTTTCTTACAGGTTATCCGCTAGTAGGTATTTGAGGCCATTTATAGGCACTTTTTTACTTATGTAGAGTGATGTTAAGCTATCGATAATAAATTCTACACATTGATCTGTGTCTTAGGTTGAGAAGAGGATCCACTTCGCTAAAATCTTTACCATCTATTACTGGCACACATTAGACACGTGTCTTTACTTTACTGTGACAGCCAATGCTCCCACTGTCGCCAAAGTCAGTAAGAGAAAATCGCCCCTGGGCAAAGCGTTGACTTTTCCAACTATGGAAGTAGTTTTAATTTTACTCCTTTCACAGGTGCTCATTTATTATTTTAAATTAATTACTGGCTGGGTATGTGACCTGCAATGCACAAGTGCGTTTACATTATACAACCCACATGTTATTTTTATTTATACAGTCATTCAATTCAGGCACAGGCGACAGTGATTAGGTATTATACTTTATACGTATATAGTAAATAGATATCTACTCTCCTTTGATTATTCTACAATTTATTTACTTATCCATTATGTGTTGAGTAATACTTTACTATTTGTTTCATATTTATCTTTTAAGTAAATGTTCATAATTAATTCACTGCCTGTATTAGTCGATGTTACTTACCTTTATAGGGTCTAAACTTGTTCTTTTCGTCTCTCTAGTGTTTATGTGTCTCTTTGCGTTAAATATTTTGTTTGTCATTATTTTCTGCCTCTCTATCGTTGGTGCTCCCACGTATTTGAGTCTTTCCACTTCATCCAGTTGAAATCCGCTCAATTTAAACTTTTCTTTTTTCATCTGTTTACCAAAGTTTACGATTTTGGTTTTTTGTCCAATACTCTTCCCTTCCCTCTTTATTTCTTCCATCATTAACCTTCTTTTCTTCGTGACATTACCGTTATCAACATAAGCAACAATTTCACCTTCATCCTCAGAGTTCTCTTTTTTTCCTTTAGTATTTACTAGAAAATAAAAATCTTGAATTACAGATTTTTGAAGTGAGTCCTTGTGACTGCTATTGGGTTTAGTACCTACTACTTATTAAGTAATATGGTACATGAGAGGAAATCGAGGATGTTGAATAACTATCATGCATTTTCATATTATATGACCCGTAGCATGTTAACTATGTTTTTTAATTGCTCTTGTACACCTTCGGGCATTATAAGGAATGTGGTTACGTTACGTTACATAATTATTATTATCTACGTAAATTATCTAATTTTATTCCATTTAAATTATTACATGGTACTATCACTAAATTCACTATAATCACTTTCAATTGTTTTTATGAGAACCGTTTTGGGATTATCCTGTGGTTCTGGATGTAAATAACTATTGTTTTTGATATGATTAAATAATAATAAATAAATAAACTGTGGATCATCAAATATTTCACTTAACTCTTAAGCTACCATTTAGGATTCCGCCGCTTTCAATTGATGTCTTGATTTTCGATACGGAATATTATAATATTTTGCAATTTCCCTGTCTACAATAATATTGATCAAATTGCACGTAAATTAAATTAACACACAGTATACGTCTATATTGAAAAACAAAAGTCGCAAGATATTATCTACAAAAAGAAATAATAATTACACATAATTAGTAAGTAATGGGGAAATTTTTCACGTGTAAGGAAATATTTTCCTTTTACTTATATTTGAATATTTTCCCCCTTTTGCCTTTTAGTTGTGAGCTTAGAATTTCGATCGTCTCTTAGAAAAAAACGGAGGAAAAGTAAAAGCTCGCATGTGTTAGGTTGTCAGTAACTGATATTGATTAACAAAAATTCAGTGTTTCAAAAGTTTCTGTGAACGTTTTATTTTGTAGCTATATTTCTCTCGCGCATGAGGATTAGGAATGATCCAGGGAGCAACTGGTCGGTATAACAATATTTCGGGAGGCGGTAAAAGAAGTTAAATTTCATTGTAATGTGGGAACAATTTTTTATTCATAATCTAATGCCGCTTTAAATGTAATTTTCGACGGAGGGTTAACGCCACCAACTGATGTGGACTACTATTTTGAACGTTGCCGACGTCGTCGTTATGTTCCCCTTATCTGTGTTGAACTGAAATAGGATCATCCGTTTGTTTTTTAGCGAAAGTTTTTTCCTGCCTTGTTTATTTCCATTGTAAATGAAAAAGCGCGGGTCCTTGTAGTACAAAAGCAAGTACAAAAATTTCATCAAACATAATTGGTCGAAATATTTCCGCGAGCAGAACAAGTTGATCAAAAATAGGGCTGTAAAGTAAGCGGAAACCCTTAAGTACAGATGTTAATACAAGTTGCAAATGTTTACTGAAACGGTAATAATATTTTTGTTGCCAGTTCGTTTGTAATGAACAAAGTTCTGGTTTTGGGATATATCGATTAAAACGATGCAGTGTGCAGGGGTTGGTTAGCTTTAGCATTGCAGCCGGGATAAATATGTGTAGAACAGAGAGAGTGACAGCATTAGTGGAGACGACCGGTAATCGATGGTAAACAGATGACGGCTTCTGCTACGAGTCAATAGCAAGTAAGAGGGTCATATTATATTATACCGTACTTGCATGAGTTACGTTTGTATTTCCAGAATTCCGAAATAATTGTATTGTTAGAAATGTGGAATTGTTTTTCGAGTAACAAAAAAAATTATGAAATAAATTTACATACACTCTTATTTGTAACCTTTTATAACGCACATTTCTGTATAATGTGAAAAAAAGTTACAGGATTTCAAATACATATTAGGTATCCCATGGTTTGATAACAACGTAATTACAGCAGTTTGTACCTATTTATGTATTTTTATGACATTAATGGTTTTGGTTACATATCATTTTTTATTGACTGTATGACTTTTTCAGCCATTGCTGCATATGCCGAAATGTAGGATTTTAGGTTCATAATTAAGTGATCGTCATCGAGAGAATCAAGACAGACATGTCAATAAAGTGAGAAGTGAAAGAGTTACAAAATAAAAACGCGGCAGTAACATTACTAAAACCGTAATTGTTCAGTTACATTAGCACGATTGTTAAAAATCCTAGACAACAATTAAAAAAACCACAATTTTGGGGGTTGGTTAAAGGAAAAATGTAGAAATGTAAATTTTTAAATGAAATAATAGTTTTTTTATTCAATATAATCTTCCTAAACTTCAATGCACTTATTCCAATGATCCTCCAATAATTTTATACCATCTCTGTAATGATTTTCCGAAAGCTCTGCAAAATACTGCTTCAGGGCTGCAATAACTTCTTCATTCGACGAAAGACGCTTTCCACGAAGGAATTGTTTCAAGTTTCTGAAGAGGTAGCAGTTACTGGGAGCGGGAGCCAAGTCTGGTGAAACTGGTAGGTGTTCAAGCAATTCGTACTTTAATTCACTCAATTTTTTTCTTCCATAGGTCTTTTCTCGCGAATTTTTTCATTCAGCTGATCCAAAAGATTACAATAATTTTCAGAGTTAATTCTATTACCTTTCTCAAGATAATCAATCAAAAAAATCCTTTTTGCGTCCCAAAAAACTGATGCCATAACCTTTTTAGCCAATCGTTCTGACTTCACCTTTTCTGGAGCTGAACAACCAGCGTCAGTTCACTGTAAACGTTCTTGTTTTAGCCTGGGATCATGGTGGTAGATCCATAGTTATAATACGACTCACAAAATCTTTTTTTTCTACAAACGTCAAAAAATGACAAGGTTTGCGCATTGATAACAATACGCGAAGTGACCCTTTTTTCACTTGCCTACGTTACCATGACACCGTGCGCGAAATACTTACTTCGCGCACTGCTATGAGAGTTTTGTATTTTAACGTTAAAATAATTATCAACTTTTTCACGTTTGTAGAAAAAAATTTGTTTGCAACTCGTGCGCGAAATGCTTTGGTGATCTCGACTATATTTTTAACGAGGCTGTGCCTCGTTCAAAAAATCAGTTCTCGATCACCAAAGTGGCATTTCGCGCACTAGATACAAAATAACTATTATTCTACTTAAAACGGTCCAAGTTACGCTGAGAATAGTTATTTGTGTATCAAGATTGTAAAAGTGATCTTTTTTGGCCGAATCTGATGATTGCAGCCGAGGCGAAAGCCGAGGCTAACAAATCAGATGAGGCTAAAAAAGAACTTTTAACCGAGGTGCACACAACATTTTTTAGGCGACTATCACAAAAAGATAGAAACTTGAATTTAAGAATCAATTTCATAATTTTGACAGTGACAGTTATCTAGTAAATGCGGCCGTAAAGTTGTAAATGCGGCCGTAAAGTTGTTTATGACAGATGTCAAAAAAAAGTTATACTTTACGGCTTTGAAAAGATACGTAAAACAACTATTTATGTGATAGCCGCCTAAAAATTTGTTTTCGATTAAGTTTTAGTTGAATTGTAAACAAATGCAGCACTAACTTTCCGAACAGATGTTTAATAATATGGAATACACGTTCGTCTGATATGCCTATGCAATTTTACGGTTAGTCAAACTTGGACCTTTACAAACAATATCATACACCTGCTCAATGATTTCTGGTGTTGTTGCACTTTTTGGACGTCCACTACGTAGTTTATCTACAACGCTTCTACGACCACGTTTAAACTCTAAAACCCATCAAGGAGATTCCTTTAACACTTTCACCATTTTTCAATGAATTCCTGCTGCGGATAAACCTTCCAAAACAAAGAATTTTATCACTGCACAATATTCGGTTTTGCCCATTGTAAAAAATACACTGACACGTGAGCTTCAAACGGCTTGCAAACAATGAATGAATTGCCAGATCAAAATAAATGTTTGTGTGTGTTCAAATGGAAGATGATATATTAAAACGGCGCGGCGTATAAATTTTGATTGCTCCTCTAATCCTAATGGATAACAGGTGTCACTTTCATTGCTTTTCAACCAACCCATATCATGACTGTATTGAAGTGGTAGACCGTTTCCCAAGTAAGGAAAAACTATATTGGACAGATTATCACAGTGATTCTCAATCAACGCTTATGCTTTTTAACTTAATTCTGTGCCAGTAGTATGCAGGTACACACAGAGTGGGCTGTGTTATTCGTACATAATAAGTATAATAACAGTCAATCAAAAATAAGCAAACTTTTGTATATCCAAATATCTTTTTCGTCATCCAAATTTTACCCCCATTGAAACTTTGCAAAATCCTTAGAATGTACAATTTCTTATCTTCCTACCCATTTATTGCCTTGTCCTTCTTAGTGGGCCAGTATTTTTGGTTTTGTATATCTTTCACATGATTGGATTCTCGATTGGTTTTGTGACTTGGTTTGTAAATTATTCAGATAATAACAGTTGTTATAACTTAACACATTCACTGCCAAATACACACCGTGTGTGTGAGGTTAACTTTTGTCGGGAGGCCGATCACACATATGTTGCGTGATGGGTACGTGTGTGTTTAAGGCAGAATATTCGCTTCGGCTTGGCTCGCAAATAGTTGTTCTCGCATCGGCCTGTGACTCCTTTAGAAAAAAAAAGTCGACAAGTTGAGGGCCGATCACGCAGATGCTGCGTGATGCTAACATTTGTCGTTCTCGTGTCGGCCTCCTGAGAAGAACCTTAATGAACAAAAAATTGACCGGCGTCTGATGAATGTTACAAACATGACGTCGGCAGTGAATGTGTAAGGAAAGATAGTAGTTATCCTTAGCGCAATTTAATTAATAGACAGTATATATACACAGCATTGTATATACTGTGATATGTATCTAAAACGCAGTTTTCAGTGCGAGACCCTACATCAATGACAGAATCATTCTACAGGGTGATTCAATATTCACTCCCCAGCCTTCGGATATGTATTCTACAACTAAAAATAAGACAAAAATAAAGAATAGTAAAATCCCGAAAGCCTAACCGTTTTCTAAACGTTCGGCAGCACGGGCGTTATCATTACAAGCGCCCAAAACTTTTGTCATATCGACGTATTCTCTGTTAGTATACCTTTCCATTATTAATTTAAAAGCTTTTCCAGCTTTCAATACTTTATAAATGATATTAAGTCAAATAAACGTCAAAGTAAAACAAAATAACGACAAGTAAATGCGTTGCAATTTGATTTAAAATTTTGAATTGATTTATTCTTTATTTCAATTTGACCAGAAAACGGTTAGGCTTTCGGGAGTTTTCTATTCTTTATTTTTATCTTATTTTTAGTTGTAAAATATATATCCGAGGGCTGGGGAATTGAATCACCCTGTATAGAAAAAATGCTGTAATTTCTTTTAGTCTAAAGTTCATTGCTATAAAAGATTTACCGCACTTTTGATGGCGGGTAGCATAACAAAGCGATTCGTGATTGAACCATTTCGCTTGCATGTGCAGGTGTCAATCAAGAGATTGTAATAATGATTGGATGGTATCGAATGTCAATCATTACAGTTGTTCACTATGAACTCAAAATTGATAAAATCTGTATTGTTTACTGTTGAAGATCAATGACATCTTGTATCAGTAGCATCTGTGAAGAAAAATGTATTAAGTGGTATCTTTTACGGTTTACAGTCACAGAGTGTCTATCGGCAATTTACTCTTTGGTAACCGAACACAACCACAATTTCGAAGATTGTTCAGGACTAAATGATAAGTTATTGCAGAATAAGTTGGGATATTGATCAATTTTTAAAATCTATGTCATGCATAATCGCTGGATTAAAAGACGTGTACCTGAAAAATTCCTAAACAATTCTAAGAAAATACCACTTTTTGTGTATAGCGTGTTTTAAAACACAATATGTCATTGCCCTTTTTTTCGAAATACGATAAATTGCAGGGATTGTCCAATTTTCCCGAAAATAGAATGTTTCATTACTACATATTCTAAATATAGGTGAAGGTTATGTGTCTTTGAAATGTTTAATTATTGTCCAATAATGGACCTTTTTCTTCAAAACTGTCAATAGTATTTAATTGTGAGAAAAAATTAAATATCTATGAATTTTGATAGGATAATTCCCGACAATTATTAAGGAACTCATGCTCCACTGTGAAATATTTGCTTCAACGCTAAAAGCATTGAGATACGAGAATAGATATTAAAACCTATACCTAATCATAGTTAAGCTTTTAAATGTAATATTGTAAGAAGATACCTACATAGATATATGTAATACATGCTAATACCGAGGTAAAATAAAATAAATTTTCGATCTTCGTAAAAATAAAATTTGATACTACATATACTTAAAAAACAGGATAAATAAATAGATACATTAATAATAATCAGTAAAATATTATGCATTTATACAAACAGATATAATTTGTCAAAACGCCTTTTTATCTTTTAATAGCCTACAAATTATGCAATTTTTTTACTATTTCGACTGTCTTTGCGTTTTGTGTTCTTCATGCACAAATATGCCACTTATCCCCATATATTGAACATGATTTATGCAACCAACTTTGACAGGAAACACCAAATTAATCTAGTCAACCTGTTCTGTTAATAATAATATTTATTGTATTAATGTGATTAAAACACGTACCTATACTTGTCAATTCATTTAATTAATTAATTAATTAATTAAACACTCTAAATATCAACACCAAATAACTATTATAGTAACAAACATGTGGTACAACTACAGCTAGATCATTTTAAATTTGTTCGGAATATTAAAATATTAATACTATTAATGACAATCCAATATGTGCCAGAATACAATTAAATAATGTTTATGATTGAAATATTAAACAATATCCGGAGCCACGGTAGTGCCCCCGCCAAGACGAGGCAAGCGAAGCGCAAGGGCACTACCTACCTTTTCTTGAAGCGCTTCGTCGTTTTTTGAACCCTCATAACTTGGGTTTGGATTATACCAGATAAACAAAAGTCTCGGGATATGATGTCGATAGTAGAAACACAGATAAGTATCTGTGGTAGAAACTTATGAAACATATCTATAACGTTTCAATTGCATAGCTCTTTATACGTTAGATATGATTGATATCTAAAAAAAACCCATTTCGTCACTGACTCACTCACTGATGATCATCAAAATTCTTTGGGTAATTGCTGAAGTCCTATAAAGCTGAAATTGTGTATGTAAGCTAGTATTACTACACAAACAACAACAAAATTCTAAAACTTGGAACTTTTACCCCCCAAACCCCTTAAACTAGGGGATGGAAGTTTGTATGAGACTTTCGCAAATTTTGATGCTTGAGGTCCGAAAATTGATATGATGTACAAGAAATACACCTCAAAAAAAGAAAAAAATATTGTCATAAGCAACTTACCAAAAAGAAGTGAAATCGCAGCAAAAACATTTTCATGTAAAATGTTACCAAGACGAGACAATGTGGCTCGCACTGTCAAAATGTTATCAGATGTAGCTTATATGTGGCTTGACCATTTCGTTACTACAAGAACTATTGTACAACAGAAAAGTAATGAACAGTGAATACATTTTTCACTTTACGCCCATGTGAATGTAGCGAAATGGCCAAGTCACATATTTTGACTAAGGGTGTAGAGCTTGTGAAGTTCGAGCTTGTAGAGTTAGGGCGTGTAGAGTTAGAAGCTTGGCTGTACATGAGATCTGATAACTTTTTGACAGTGCTGTCTAGTATTGTAATGGTGCACGTCAGACCGAAAGGTACTTTTGCGTGTAAATTTTTCTTTACGCAAAAAACTGCTTCTAGTATGTTTATGCAAATACATGGAAAAGTCAATAGGTATCTCAGTCTAACTGCCTTTCGTTGCAACTTAAATATACTTTGCCAGTGTAAACTGTGACCCCCATGGCAAAATTCCATATCACGAAGTACTATGTATCATTACAAAATACGCTGTTTTGAAGACTTTGACAGAAACATTACTCTGCAGTCTTCTAAATAACAGAAATTTGTTGATTTTCTTAATCGCAAAGTTGCACTGACTATAAAATTCAATTGTGAATCAATTATACATCCTAAGAAAGATATTTCATTGTTAGTAAGATTAGTGTTACCTTTCTTCAGTCAAAGGTGTACCGTGTACGATTATGGGGACGGTACAAAATTTACTATCAGGGATTACAATGCCCAATAATCCAATATTGTTGTCATTAAAAATCTTTCTATTCACACAGCTCCTATTACGAATGTAGATGATGCGAATTATAGTGATTTGTTCAGTTCAGCAGACCGCTTACATCAGTTAGGTTTTAATAGCCCAATACTAAAAAAATTATGGTCATGGTTGCTCCATTCTACATTTACAAATAAAATTTGATAAGATTGCTTTTTGTAAGTAGGTAGGTAAATTATGGACAAATTTTTGTTTGTTTCACTAAAAAGTGCAAAGTCTCGTTGGAGACCTAATTTAAAAAAATTCTGGCAAGTTGCCACGAGACTTCCCTCGTATTAATACTTTTTCCAAAAAAAAGTATACCACAATGTATATTGCTGAATTCAGAAAAAATACTCTTAAACTACATAAAAAAACTGCAACTTTATCTTATAAAAAAAATAAGTGCCGCTACATTAGCTTATACTGGAAGTGACGTCATCAAAGGTAATATCAACATTTTCGTCCTTGGCCCGAATGCAATCGATTGGTGAAAACCGCATTTCGATAACTTTAGGTAATAGTTTCTGAGTTTAGAGCGTTGCAAGGAAATGGGTACGGAGAGACTACAGACTATAGACGACAGACGGATTTTTTTTTTCATTTTTTGAATTACGTATTCAGAAACGCAAAGATATGTAAAAATTTGCATAGGTCAATTTTTTTTTTTGGAACACTAATACATTACTTTCTTTTACTTCGTATTCGGGAAGTAAAAACAAATTTTGAACTAAAGATAGAATACTGAATGTATGGCGTGGGTTGGCGAGAAATCACCTGTTGCGGCAAACTTTCCACCAGAGACGCAGAAATCGGAACTAGTCCAGTACAGTTACAGTACAACAAAATACTAAAAAACCACAATAATAATTTATTTAATGTACACATTTCGACAGAGAAGCTGTCACTATGAGAGAACCATGGACAAAAGTGTTCTTCCAATGGCAGACATTTTTAACAACAATGTTTATCTTGAAAACTTTACTTTGATTAGTTAGGTAGTGGCTGTACTAAATTCCTTAGATTTTAGACCGCCGCGCCGGCGCCGATGAGAGTGGTGGGTGGGGGGTTTACGATGATATTTCGAAAACGCTGTGTTCTAGATAAAACACTACAATATTTCCTACAAGTTTGTTGTTTTTTCTATCTTTCATACTTCTGTAGATATGAATGGTTAAAATTGACTACATATTTTAAAAAACACTCTTTTGGGTTATTATTCTTCTAGCGGGTCAGTTTTTTACAGGATTTTGTTTATAGAAGTTGTAGCGAATTGAAAATCAGCATCCTTAAATAAGTTTTCTCTCATTATAAGCAGAAGTTAATGCATTTTGAAGATGCTGTACGATTTTTGTGATGTTACAAAACAGTGTGTTCATTTATTCGTTTATAATCGTTATTTCTTGCCATACCATACCATACCATACCTACACATCATAAAAGGTCAAAATTAGTCACTTTAAATGCAGTTATTGTAATTTGTTCTTTTATGAGCGGATTCATAATGTTCAAGTTGCTCCTTACCGTTAGCTTCTTAGTATGAGATATCACCTATTACTGGAGGCAGTACAACTTCTTCCTCTCCGTCCTTCTCATTTTCTAGTAAGGGAATATTACTCCCACAATTGTCGCAGTAGTTTTGGCAAGTGTTGAGCATTTAAACACTTGCCGGTAATAGGCTATAAGATACAGTGGCAGAAAATCATTTTCAAAATATGATCCGGTGATGGGGAGTCATTCCTGTGTGAATGAGCGAAACGTTTATTCGGGTGTGAGTTCATCCCCAAAGTTTGAGAGGCAACTCATTTCCCAATCGCATCACTGAGACCTTGTGTGTGGTAGATTTAGTGTAAGTGTTACCTAACAACATCCTCAGATGGTGGTGAAGTCTTGCCAGAAATGTTCATATTTCTGCATGTATAACGAAGATTGTTGAGATCTTGAGAAAAATGTCTGTATTTTTTGTCAAGGGGGACATCCCCCAACAATCTTCCTTACAGTAGTTTAGTTTTGAAAAGATCTGCATGCCTCGATTCTTCAGATTAATCCAACTTTCCTTTTTCAGAATGGTACCGAGGCCGTGTCGCAACCGCTAAACGCATGAAGAAAAGTATATTTAAAACCCAATTTCTTTGTCTCTTTTGTGGAGTATAGACACCGTTTCTTTGCTGTCTACGGGTAGATTTAGCAGAGGTCAGATCCGATAGTCGGGATCTTTCACCGAGAGTTTGTTTACTCCCAATTTTGCCATATTGCTTAGAAATCATTTTCAAGGTGCTTAAAATTCTGCTCAGTTAAATATAATATGTATTTTGGAAAAATATTCATTTTGAAGAAAATTTAATTGACCGACAGTTGTAAACTGAACAACTGGGCCGCTAAGAAGTTTGTGAGAAAAACGTGAAGTAAAGTTTTGGCCGCACATATCCAGAAAACCACAAGAGATTTAAAAAAGGGATGAACTTGGAGGAAATATTGTAAGCCTTCAAAATGATCTTTCACAACTTTGTAGTTTTCTAAATAACAATTAAAAACCGAAAAGCGTTACCCTGCCCAACACCACCTTCAACAGCAGTCCAAATTCCAAGGACTTTTAGTATAAGTATGCATTCATTTTTAACTAATCTAAGTAAAGATTTGTAGTCGAACTTTGCCGTCCTACAACCCCCTTTTGACGTTCGTTGTTTAGTTTAAACGTAATTGAGTCAAAGAAAGTAAATTCGATTTAATAACAGTGAGAAATCCAGAGACTCGAGACTCTTGGGATTAAAACAAGATATTGTTAATTGCACTACATGATCAATAGTTAATAAATTCTTGCCATGAGGTTTTACTATTACTGTTAGTGATAAGGCACGACCATTGAACTCACAGCAATACATATAATGTACCTAGTTAGCTAGCTATCTCATCCATTTGCTGTCAAATGTTCCACCCTTGGTGGTTTAATATACCTATGGTGAACGTGATTTTAACAAATATTTTTATTAATACTATGCATCAGGAATATAATTTTTATGCTTGTTTAGGAGATTTCCCTTAATAGGAGTAAACCAACCTGCACCAAATTATATTCAAAAGCTTATTAGGCGAACAGTTTTGAGATACATCCTGTCTAATCATATTTTTGAACCATCGTGTTATCATGGAATGGCGGTTTCATTCATTATCAAATACGTTCGGTGGGCATTATGTGACATGGATTGAACTCACTCTTCGAAAAGGAAGAATTTTTGTTTTCATAATGAAATTCTAATTGGTCACTAAAAGGAGATGTATGCATATTACAATTTTTTTGGCCTTTATCAGTGTTAGAGACTTGTTGAAATAACCGTGGATCACGAATCTTTTAACTTGTCTAACTTGGATGATGTATCGATTTGGATTTCCTAGTGGCACAGTTTCGTCAGCTTGCAACTCTTTCATTAACCCGTTTCTTTACGATGAAGCCATTATTCCAAGTATAATAAACTTGAACGGATTATTTTTGCATTTACCTACATTGCAATTTAATACGCCAAACCTTTAATTTTATAGTAAACAAAACGGAGATTGGTAAACGAAATAATGAAAATATTCGTTGCCAAAGAATTCTAAAGTTGAAAAGAAACAAAGGCCACATTTAAGGAGGTAATTATTGAATTTTAATAACTGGTTTTAAATATTCATTAGATGTTAGAAATTAAATTAAAAACAAAGTGAAGCCCTCAAATTAGTTACATTTTCTAATTTTAACTAAAATTCAATTGTAATAAAGTTGTTTCTTGTTTCAGGCAAGTGGTGTCCGAGGCGGGAATGGTCGACTCCTCCAGACGCTCGAGCGGCGAATGATGCTGCAAGAAGAGGCGTCCTTTACTCGTCCGTCTTCCTCGGAAGTCCGGGTGAGTACAACACAAGCAGTAATAGGTTAATTTCATACGAAAACACATGTTCCGCCAATTAACGTCGAACAAATGATTTTAAATTATTCCTCCCACGTTTCCCGCGTAAAGTAACCAAGCTAGATTTTGTACATGTGTGGGGTTTTGCCGTTTCGGCGGTCACCGTGCAAAATAACAATCCATGATCCGAAAAATTGCTTTTGCCATTTCATCATTCCCGTTGCGATCCCCTTACCGCGTCTATCAAGTCTGCCGCATTCCACGTTTTTCACGGAGTGGGGCGCCAACTGTGAGTGCGAGAGAGACCTTTATATGTTGCTATAGCAACGGCCACATTCCCGCCTCGTGGCCATGGATACCACCAGCGCAAGCGCTACATAAATGCAATCTGGTGTTAACTAAAGAATGGCGAATGTTGCCAGAAAGTAGCGTCGGAAAGTTCGATGTTGCTACTCTTTTCTTGCAATTTTTTTAATGTAAGGTACGCCCGTCCCGAGTATTGAATTGCTCCTTATTAAATCTGTAGGTAGGTATAGAAATGTTGTATTTGCGCTAACATTGTTAATGTGATAAAATTGTACACTTACATTATACTTGTTATAATCTTAAAAATATTAATAAAACTCGGGCGTTGTGTTAGGCTTAAGATAAAGTAGCTTAAGATTATTTAGCACGTTTACGAGTGGTTATAAATTAGAGAAAATACCCACTTTTGGGGATTAACACCGACCCTCCTGTATAATATATGGAATTAGTTTTAGAATTGATAATAGAATGTACTCTCTCTTTGTTTCTAGTAAAAAAAAAACGTATCTAGTGCTTATTTTTTATATTAGGACGGTGCAAAAAACAATCGAATTTTATCTCATCTTTCATTATTTTACTTATTGATAACAAGGCAGTTTATAATTGAAATTGTTTGCGCATTTATACGAGGTGTAGGTACTAAGAATTCTCAAGCCATAAAATTGAAATGTTATTATAAGTGATATTAAAAAGAAGCTCGTATTTCAAGCCTTTGATCTATTTTTTATTTAATTTAGTCGTTATTAATAAATAAAATAACAACTCAAATCAATAGATCAAAGGAAACTAACCAATTTCCACGAGTTATGACCGTGAATCATGTTGTATACATTCAGTAGCATAGGTGGCATCTACTTTTTTTGAGAACGAGGATGAGATGAGTTGTACTAATTTTTGATGCTCATAACATAACAATAAAATGATCTTTTTCAAAGATTCGTTGCAGTTTTTTTCTGAAACAGTTGTCTTATAGTACTTAGTACAGGTTTGTAATCAAAACCACTTTTTGAGAAATTTACTTTTGGTAAGTAGTAATGCCAACGTCATAATATCTTTATAAACATACCTAAGCATTCAACTTCAAGTAACTTATCTACCTCTAATAAACAATAACTTATTTATTATTAAACGACAATTTATATTGGGCCGGTCTCACTCAAAGGGTTCGCTAAAGCATGTCCACTTCTTGTGGGTGAGAACAGCCAGGGCAGGTTTGAATGTAAATAATGCACAGCAATTAGGTAACTAGGCACACAAAATTTGTTAAAGAATTTTTGAAAATATTTATAGCAAATATAAATTAATATACCTACTTAAGCAAAAATCATTTCCTTCGTTTTTTTTTTGATAGTACCATTGATTATATTATAATACAGTACAGTCAAAAATGGTATTAATTCAAGTAGGTACAATAATATGGAAGAATGTGAATGCAAGTCATAAATGTAGGTAGGTAGGTATATTTTGTTATTGATTCCAAGCAAGGTCACCTAAAGGAGGCATTGTTCCAAGCATAAAGTTTCATTGTATTTGACACATTGCCGCCTGGCAATGGCAATCTCATACGCCATTGACACCTGTAACCGTGGATCCAGTTTTTTAGGAAAATGGCCAACCTCACATCTCTAAATAGAGAATGTTGTCTTTTCGTTAGCTTTCAGAAAAACTGTAGAATAATTGGAAGTGTGTGTTTACCGCTTGATCCAATCGATTCACATCGCTCATACTTAACTGTTGCTGTAAATTAGCCTAGGTAACCGGTACATACAATTGGTAGCCTTCTGCCACAACCCTTCAAGGAATAGGTGACTGTTATGTAACATTCACACCAGGGTAAAGGGTTCGTGGGCGAAGCATGTCCGTGATATGATATAGGTATTATATTATTTGTGTTTTGGCTTTGAGAGTCGACTTTTGATCCAAGATAGCCAACCCCCGGTGGGTATATATTTATTTCATACGAGGGTGTTAAGTACACTTAATTAATATTGGTTTTAGGACCCATCACATTATACATTATACCTACAGTAGTTAAAAATACACCCAAATTATAGGCCGCAAAGTTTAAGTACATTTATTACGTTTCTGTAGTATTTCCCGATCTGAAAACTTTACGCGGGAGACATTTAAATCCAAAGCTGCTGGGTGTGTTACATGACATTACGTAAAAAACTGGAAATTTTACCAGTACTACCAAAACTGATAACATTCCTAGGTCAACTGAAGTAAATAGCTGCACTTTCGAAATTGGTCGTTCAGTTGCAGTTTTGTTCGGCTTCATACTTTTTCCAAAAATTGTCGCCTTTGCCTACCACTCACAATCTTCAGTGGTATCTAATGTTATAAATTTAAATAGCTTCACAGCGTGTTCAGTTAAATGAATAGTATCAATCATTCGTGTTAGTGCACTGCAGTTAGGTACAGAACGGAGGTTCCAATAGTTACTTGCAAGTGGTCAAACTGTCCTGGACTAACTCGATCCCTGAGCTGATAATTTTCTTACGTTTTGGTTTGCATCGTGCTGCCATTAGGCAATTTTGAAATGAGCATCTGTAGCAAGAAATGTGTTTCATTTGAGTTGTCGTGTATGACACAAATTGAAATCAGCACGTTTTTCGGACATGAAATAATGGAAAAAAAGAAAAATTTACAATCTTTCTGCTCTAGTGGAGCATTTAACTTCGGTAACAACTCGATTTATCGTTTTGCATTATAGTGAAAACTAATTCGTTTTGTACTCTATTACATTAATAAAGCAAATGTTACACAAACTACCTTTTAGTTGTAAGAACGACAAGAATTAATCTGCGTACTATTAAAAACCTTTTTGTAAAGTGAATAACACTTCATTCCATGTACGCCAACTGCACTATTTTAACCAATGTTCCTTTATGGAGTTTATGTTCCTGCTTCAGCTGCAAAGTTACTGTAAATGAGTTTCGCAGATTTTCAGCTATGATTGTCGTCTTATCTTTAAACTCAGAAAACTTGTAAAATTACAGTTAAAGGGATCGTAAGGAAGAATTTCCAGTTGTATCTGATATTCTGCATTTCAAGGTTTTATTTATGCCTTTGTCTTAATGAAAACAAAGCAGAAACTAGAACAGCACGTTTCTTCTCCTTTTGGTTTCTTTTACCGCTTCCGACCAGCTTCTGTACTTTACAAACAACCTACAATACCTATACTTACTCAGTTTTCAAACTCAAGTCACTGGAAATATTACTTAGTTCACCTAATCTATTATTCATGTAGGTACCTAAGTGTTAGGTATAGATTAGTGAGTTAATTTACGTAGAAATAGAAAGTTTTCATGTCAACTATTGATAACAGTTTCATACCGGTTAGGGTTTGGTTTCTGACCTCAGATATAGAGGAGACTGGGAACCTTCGATACTTACTATGTGAGAGTTGATAGACGTTTAAATTTGCCGCCAGAACTGTTAGACGCGCGACTGTTTTGGTATCACAGTAATGCTCTTGCGTAGGCATCACTGTAATGCTCTTTCGTAGGCAACACATGTGATGTTAGTGTATGTGCTCGTTTCGCTGCAACGCTAACAATTTACGTCAAGAAGATGGTTTTTAGTGAATATTTTGTGAATTTTAGAAAGGTAAGGACAACTTGACAAAGTTATCCCGGTTATCGAATTTGTGTAGGATAAATTTTGTGAAATCAATTGATATATTTACGTACTTACTCCCACCAGAGGTGTGTTAATCAAAATATTAATTTGCCTATTAATTTTAGTGAAAGAAAAAACTAACAACTGTTCGGGAAGTTTTAGATGGGTCTAGAGCTAATAAATACCACATCGATAAAATGACTTTGCGAAGATACGTCGCTAGGAACATGGACAATGGAAATGATACAAAATTCTTCCCCAACTACCTATGCAGGTTCGCAAATTTTCTCTGATGATGAAGAGAAAAGCGTAGCAGAGTAATTATTAACAGCTGACATCAAAACTCAAAGGAGACAAGAAAATTTGCGTAAGTATTTGTGCGATTTAGAAAATGAAAGGCAAGTTTCCCAGAACTCAACAAAGAATGAAATGACTGGCTTCGAGGCCCCGAATCAAGCAATTGTTACCCCGAACAGCAGAACCAACAAGCGTTCCTACGTGGACAGTTTTTATCAGACACACAGTGGGAGTATTTTATGATTTACCTACAGAAATACAAGGCAATATCTACAAAAAATCACGTGATCCAATCCCCCCCTTCTCCTTGAAGAGAAAGGAAACAGATGTATTACACGTCAATAGGTACCAGTTCGACGCAGATTCCATCTACAATTACGAAGAAACTGGAGTCCAGACCGTCTGCACACCTGGCAAAATAATTTTACAAAAAAGGACAAAAACAGGTATGCGTATACATTTTTCTATGACTTTTATCATGATGTTTCTAGGTATCTAAAGCCACTTCCAGTGAACGAGGTACAACAGTCATAGTCCTGTGTACCATAAATGCCACCGGAAAATCCATTCCTCCGCTGTTTGTATACCCACGTGTTCGTGAACAAAATTAGCTATATGACAACTGGAGCACCACCATCAGGATCCAAAGGTGTGACAAACCCAAGTGACTGGATGACAGCAGACAATTTTGAAATATATCTGTTGCACTGGGCACTTCATAAAATTTGTAAAATGTACATCTGATAAGAAAGTTCTGCTGATATTAGACAATCACTGTAATCATACTTATATCACACAAAGGACCAGATATCTGCAGAGATTTAGAAAAAGTGAAGGTGGAGAGTATTTGATAAATTTTATAAGAACCTGCCACCATGTTGATTTTCCTGACGTGGGGGTCTGGGGGATCAGTCACTGAAGACGACATGAGCAAGTTTTGTGGGTGGAACTGCTAGATCCATAAGAAAACTGGCGTTTCCTATTATTTTGGATAAATATAATAATGTTAATTAGATATATCTCAACGAAATGTTTTAAAAGGCCAAATCGTGTGCTTTAACCTGTAAACGGCGGCCGCGGCCGTATTATCGTCCTGGACGGCCTTGATAAATAAATACATATCTATTTTTGTAGGCAAAATGTTTGTGAATGGTGCAAGAAAAAGACCTCAGGTTTGCGCCTGTTACTGATTTAAGGCCATCAGTCTTTCTGCACGTGTATATGGGTAACACTTTTTCAATAACTATAATTCCCGTGCAAAATTTGAAACTTTATCAACTTTCTGATTTGATTATACTGCACTACGCTACGTAACGGTGGGGTTCCTTTAACGAATTTGTAGAAATCGTATCCAAATTCGTCCAAATAACCGCATCAAACCATTGACTAATGAATAGGCTCATCTGATATCCTTCATCCATTCGAATTGAAATTAGTCCACGAAATACACTATTTTTGATCAAATCTCTGTGAAGATATCTTGCCCACAATAGTTGGTAATAAGAACCACCAAAAGGTGATAACGTTTTAAGATGCAAATAAACCCCTTTGTTAATTGAACAACTTAATAGTCGAATTTCGAAAATCAAGAAGGGTTTAAATATTTATTAGTTTTTTGCGCACTTTTAATTTATTCCATATTATATGGTAATTTAGAATTCTCACATTTGTTTTGAATTGTTTCCCAGATTATTGTTGGCGTCCTGTCATCGTACACAAAAATCTAACATTTTCTAAATTTATTGTACAAATTAATTAACACCTACCCACACTTTTTTTGTGTTTTTTTGATCGTACATCAAAAGCTAGTGATGTGTGTATTTAGCGGTGACTAAAAATTATAGATTTTCGCTTTATAAAAATGTAAAAGGATCATGAAAATACCTTCAGGTGTATTCTAATAAAAGATATTTTAAAAAAACGAGTTATATAATTATCTAATTATAAAATAACTCTTTGTGGTTGTTCGATGATTTATAACTGTTGTAAACGAATATCTTCCCTATTTTATATAACGTGTTGGTGTTATACTAATATTTTTTTATAATGTTAACTAAAAGTTGGACGTAAGTATATTCAGTACAATAACCTGAAATAAATGTTGCCAATTTTAATAATAAGGAAATAATGGCAAACAAATGTTTAATTTTAATGCTATCCGAGCATATTCTTTCTGGGAGTTACAGAAGTGTTAATCCGGAAAGTGTGCATCTTAGCATGAAAATTATACAAAAATGAATGCTTAGCGAATTTTATTTACGCGTTTCTTTCTCAATTAACCTAATAATAACGAGCGTTATGTATTGACACGAAACCACAATCGTTTTTAATACACGTCTCTCGTATACGACCCCGACCGCCATTATCAGATTTTACCGAAGTATGTAGGATTAAAATTTTATAAATTCTTAGAGATGTTGGCGATGTAATTTGAAACTGACCTCTGTGGGTCACCTGGTGGAACCCCCTGATTGGACCATCCATCACTTGCCGCACTGTAATTGGTTCCCATGGAACCACATCGGATCGTGGCCGAGAGGTAATTGTTACCTTGGAAACGAGTCTCCATCATTCAACAACGAAGCGAGTTTTGAAGCCTTGTTTCGGAAAACCACCAACATCTCATTACACAATGGCCACTAACGTATTATATTTACTCCTAGCTTTAAGCATAAAAATCGAGCAATGAAAGTTAGTAATTTTTAAGCTACATACTTAATCTTAGATAAGATTTTGTGTACCTATGGCTTTTCACACGACCGCATATTGTATTCGAAATTAACGTAGGTAGAACACATTATTAGTTGAATATTTCGATTGATGTGTCTTTTCAGCTCGGTTAGCATTCAAATGATTGAATATAAGGGTGGCTTCGAAATCGGTATTAAAATAATTAGCGTTGATGAATTGAAGCTTATCGAGTTAGAAACTAACAGACGTGAACAGGTTTAGTTATTTAATTAAGCAATTTGTTATTTAAAAAAGTTTTAGCTTTTATTCGGTAAGTTTAGAAACGTGAATAAAAAAATATAAAAACCTAATTATTCCTGGTAAAATTTGGACGTTACGGATTTGCATTTTAAACTGCCCGAGGTTTGCATTAATGTAATTTTGAATAAAGATCATCATTCTGTTTTTCGGGTTTATATTTAAATTTATGTTTACATTTTATTACACCTAATTAATACAAGGCAATAATCTTTTTTTTTTGTTTACTTAATCACATCAATTATGTAAGTTTAACTAAAAAAAAAACGACGGATCATCTTTGACTGTCCGAATCGCTTGATTAATTTAAAGGATTTTCGTGTAGATTATTTTCTTTCGTGTGTTCATTTATTTCGTAGTGATTAAAAGCCGTTTTAGTAAGATATCCAGAATGAATTTTGATAATAAAAACTGTCGGTTAATGCAGTAAGCCAAGAGATGAATCCTCGTGTACCCCCTGTCGATGCGGCTTGTCTGTATTTGACAGCTCGCAAAATGAAGAGCCCGTTCGTAACCTACCACAAGTACTGCACGTTCAAAATATTCCAATTACCAACATAACGCTCTTATTAGGAAGGAAAATAATGCTGCATTAACGTCCACTGAAATATGAGAATAAAGTAATAATGCGGAAATATAGTAATAATTAGCTCTTTGGGGAATATTTATTTTTAAGAACACACGCTGAGTAATAAGAAAAAGCTCGAAAAAATATTACTTCGAGGGTAGTTCGAGAAATCTTTTGAAAACAAAGTGATTAAAAACTAGTTTTCCGTTATTATTATATATACGAATTGCTTGCAATGATCTATCGTTTATACTAAAGGTTTTTCATACGAAGAATACTACTGTAGCAAAACTCGGAAACTTTTATGGGCAACTGATACGCTGAATATGCACTTACATATTTGGTTTATGGAAACGACGTCAATGGGGCTATTCATATTTCACTGAATTTATTCCCTTAATGGTAAAGTTATTCAAAGCGTCTAACGACGTGGAAAACCATGAAAACTTGAAATTGCCAAAGGGTATTGTGTTGTTTGGAAGCAACTAAAATTCACAAAATTATTTTTTTCGACAATTTAATATAAAATGTGGCAATGGTTATTCTCTTTACTTTTGAGACAGATAGCCCGAAAAGTTGGCATTTTATCAAGATACGACTCTTTTAGATGATAGAAATTATTGAAATTAGGTATCTTATAATTAAGTAATAATCGCGTACCTATACACCGATTTAGATTTCATGTAAATCTGCTTTGAGCTTTAAAGGGACCTTGGTGAGATGCAGATTTTTGAGTCGTCGTTGAATCCATTCCTTCATTTAATTAGTTTTCGTAATCGCTCAGAAATTATTGAAAGAAATGCTTAAAGTTCTGATTTTAAGATATTCAGAACGTTTCAATCAATAATTGCATTCGTGTACCGATTATCGAAACTCAAAAACGTCATTTGTTTTGATTCCTTGTGAACGGATTCGTCAGTTAAATAGAGACTATCATTTGCACCACACTATTCCAGCAACCTGTGGGTAGCATTACTGAATTTTTTGTAAGGAAGGGCCGTGCGTCCAATTGTAATAGATTGAGCCATAAAGGGATTACGGGCGAACTTGTCACCATCATAGCAAACGAGATGCATCTCGTTCAGTCATCTTTGCTGAAATGCTCCAGATTTTCTCGCGTTTTTGTCGGCTCATGGAGTGCTCGTGGGAGGCTCGCCATTCCATTTTGTTCACAAGTCTATACGCTCCTTTTATAGCACTTATTTTGGAGTAGGGAATACTCATTGGATTATAGGGATACACGGTAGCTGTCTTCATTTTATCTGTTCTTATTTGAAGAATTCAGTACGACTTCCCTTCTTCGCTGGATTGATTCTTCATTGTGCATGGAATGGATCGAATGGGTAGAATGTTAAGATCTACTTCAACTTTAATCAATGATTCCCGTGCTGCATTTTTATCACAGAGTAGTTTATCAATATGTAGCGAGAGGGTGAAAGAACTAGAGAAAACGTGTTTCAAGAATAGGTATATAAGTGTCATCTAGCCTTTTGCCTTTTGGGGGAAAAGGGCCAATTTAGTTCCGGAAATTAATTGCAAAAAAAGAAATGCTTGAGGTTGCATTACTTAACCTGTAAAACCTGCTTTGTTTTTAATTTGGATAAAATGTCTGTAGAGTAGAAATTATCCGAAACATAGGTATACATACTTTGTTTTTTCAAAATATAGATTGATTTAAGGGCTCGTCACTCTTCTACATTTTTTAATTGTATATGGTTTCAGAATAATGTTGAAATGAGTCAAAATGATAAGTAGACGTCATGGATGAAAACAAAAGCAAAACGTTAAAGCTTCGGTGTATGTTATGTATATTATGTATTTTAAAAAAACGTAAACAATTTACACTCGTAGCACCTACTATGGCGTTATTAATCAAAGGTGTGTCAATTATTGCAGTTGCTTTTAATAGAACCATTGAACTATACGCTGTTGCGTATAGCGTACAGTTCAATGAATAGAACAGACATGTTATAGATGTGTCAAATTTCTTTTTGTTTTGGAATAAGTTGAGTATTTTACAAATCTTTAATGCAAACTGTTGGAAACTGTATTAAGTTACCATTACTGTTGAGATTGTGATATTGCTAAAATGGTTTAACTCTTAAACCATGAAAAATGGTTCGATCATTACGAGTATGGAAGAGTTAAAGGTCAGGTTGAAATGGTCCACATGAAAAAGGGCAGGTTTAAAATTTAGATTACAGTAGCCGTAATCTTGTGACTAAATTGTAACCGAGTCTAAAAGGTAACAAGATAAATGAAATATGGGTGTTTTTATACAAAAAAAAGTAAAATGAAACATACCAGTTCCAGGATAATAGTAGAAACCACTATTACGTCAAGCCATGTTTACATAGTAGTTCATTTTCCAAATTTACTTGCCAGGGGCATAAATTGCGCTGATGGATGTTCGCAAAGAAAAGATTTGCACCATGTAAATCTACTCCCCACCAGATCTTCTCTAATACTGTATTTCTTAAGGATGCATTAGTGTTGTAGTGGAAGATCATACCAAAAATCATGAAAATCATTTGGCACGTTGTGTATCGCTATTTTTTTTTAAAGAACTTCGACCCTCAATTGTTACTGACTTAAACGAAGGCCCTCTGAATACAGGGGAGTTTAGTTTGATCCCAAAAATTTGTGGTTAAGGTAAAACCAAAGACACAGTTTCGTTATGTAATATTCAGTAGGTACTGTTCTATTCTTATTAATCGGTGCTATTCCAATTTTTATCATATTTCTTAAGTCGTCTGCGCAATAGTTTCTTTGAATATGTTGTTTTATTTGCGATATGTTGCAAAATTACATATTGTTCCTTCTTCTCATGCTCTTTAATACAGAAGCTCTTGATTTTGGTTGAAAGGGCGAATTTTAAATAAATTACGAAATAAAAGTTCTAACACTTAAACCGTGCGGTATAATTTTGAGTTTTCTCATTGTTTTGTACATTTAACCTGAATAATTGTAATGAAAACACACAACCAACCCCTTACTTTTTCGTGTAATTCAAAAATCGTAAAAATCGATTCTAAAGTGGCGACATGTTTCGGGAAAAATTTCCCATTCGCAAGCCTTTTCGAAAATTAATAATTAAAGAAGTGTAACATTACGTAAAGCTGAAGGGGAGTAAACTAAGGTTATAAAATCGCGTTAATATAATAAAACATCGAATCGCATATAAATTTTGATAAAAGCTGAAGGGGTTCTCTAAAAGAGAGAACCCAGGTTCAAAAAAAGAGTCATGATGAAATAATGAAAACAATTAAAATATGGATCAAAGAAAATGACCGCAAGTGCAAACTAATTTCATTCTCATTAGTTTGCACTTGCGGTCATTTTCTTTTATCCATATTTTAATTGTTTTCATTATTTCATCATGACTCTTTTTTGAACCTGGGTTCTCTCTTTATCAAAATTTATATGCGATTCGATGTTTTATTATATTAACGCGATTTTATAACCTTAGTTTACTCCCCTTCAGCTTTACGTAATGTTACACTTCTTTAATTATTAATTTTCGAAAAGGCTTGAGAATGAGAAATTTTTCCCGAAACATGTCGCCACTTTAGAATCGATTTTTACGATTTTTGAATTACACGAAAAAGAAGGGGTTGGTTGTGTGTTTTCATTACAATTATTCCATTCACCCCTTTGTGATCCTTCGGATTCCTTTGAAGACATTTAACCTGTTTATGATGGAGCCACGAGAAAATGGTAGACTCTGATCTTCGAAATGTTCGTATAGGTGCAGACCTTGACAATTGATTTAAAAGTGCCATAAGTAGATCCAAGGCTAATAAATTGAATTTGGATCTTGATAGTGACATATTGGTTTCAACTTTTAGACCAAATCACATTCCCTTGTCTGCTTTTGATCCTTACATGCCTTTCTATTTTCATCTACATATATTTTTACAGATTTTCAAATTTATTATGCTAAGAAATGAATTTGTTTTTCCATCTTGACTCCTACTGTGCGCAATTATAAAATATTGACTTTTTGCTCGAGTTTCTTTTATTTTGGAGAATCTTCGTCTAATAGGTATGGCCAGTTCATAAGTTCCCGATCATTCTCCATTCATGTAATAATCTAAATTCTAAAGTATCCCCACGTTTCTTTTTTGCGTAGCGAATTCTTGGTTCTCAGTTTGACTTTCAGACATAGTTTTGTGCTAAAACGAAAAATTTGGAGAAATAGATTAAATGTTCCAATGTCTGATTTCGACAGCGTTAATTCTAAGAACGTGCAATTACAAAAATTTAAAAATAGTTTAAAAGAATTTTTGTGTGTAAGTAAACATAAATTCGACAGCTTTTTTTAGATAATAATTATTTCTGTGGGATATATGAGTCTGAAATTGCACGAGTAGGTTATTTTATGGAGACTTTGTTTTCACATGTGATAGCAATTCCCTCGGCGTAAACATATCTAAGCAGTAAACATGTGCCTCAGCTGGACGCCTGCCAAGTTAACGAATTAAAATAATGTCCGTCGTGCGAAAGCATAAAATGCATCATTAAAGAAGTCTCTCATACGAGTGCCACGAAGTTTTACTGATTTACTCAAATTTATGACTGGCGGCTATGAATGCTTCGAAATACCTCACACCACTTATAACCTGCTCGTTGATCTCGTCTTCTTTTCTTTTAATTTACTAAGAAGTAATTTCCATGCAAATTATCAGATAAACTTGACGATTATATACAAACGTTTAAAATTGTCGTAACGAGCCACTATTCTCAACTATGTATATGTGTACTTATGTAGAATTTTTTATAATTTTCCTAATTAACATTTTTCTCAACATCAAAGTTTAAATTTTGATTAACATTCAGACAAGATCTTAATGGTGTCTTTTGACCTAAATGATAAAAACAATCAACATGGGGTCTCTTAGATCGACTATAAACAAGCATGGTAACGATTAATTTTTCCAAATAGCAAATATTAAAGTTATTAATTAATGTTCCTCGTCGTTTCGAAATCGTTAAAAGTCAATAGCACTTAAGCTTCTTCTTCAACAAAATTTGTACAATTGCGCAATTCTCTCCTTTAAAAAATAAGTCAAATTATGAAAGAAATGAAATGCAAAACTGTGACACTCGTTTAACAGTTTTCATAAATTGCTTTATAATTTAAGGAATGACATCATTCCTTTGGAAATCGCATATACATAGTACGATAGGTAAAGTGTAATAAACGTGGTGACGCACTTTGACAACTCACTGACGAGGAAAAGCAGGTGTCGAAACGACGCCGACGGCGCCAAGAAGTATAAACATAACAGTAGCACAGTTAAAAAGTTGGTATTTTGACTTTCAATACACTGTTTAAGTTTAATGTCGTTATGTTCCAAATTCTCTACCACTAATTACAGTGAACGTTTATTCGTGGGACATCCTTTTATATACTGTTACTCAACGTTTTTTTTAATGATCATAAAATTATAGTTTATTTAACAACGGTGACGTACTCTTCTCGATTTAATTATTAATTTTGTACGCGATTTTACTTGTATTAAAAATTAAATTGTACATAGTTGAAAAATTTATGAACGACATTTATCTGTGTTTTAATTTTGGAGATCTGCCATTTGTAATGTGAATTAAATTCAGAACTCGTCACATTTTACACTTCCTCTTTTATAGGCGCGTGTTAGCATTTTTAAGAATTAATTTTCCTTGTTTTAACAAATTTTTTATCGGCCTGTATTAAAAGAGTTCATAATTACCTAGTTTCACTATACTTATACATTTTTAATACCCACCAAAGTTAATTATAAAATACGTTTTGCTTTTGGTAGTAAAATTCGTTAGAGAATGATAATAATTGTTAGTTTTCGCGACGGTGCCCAAATTTATGTTGGACTTCATAAAACGAGATATTTTAATGTAATTAAGCGAAGACTACTTCTTTCTATAAATAGGAGCGACGTGATTACAGATGATTTTGATTCAATTTTGTTAGAAATAGATTATAAAAATAAATATGACGATACATACGTTATTTGCATTAATTAACTTTACCTTGATTGGTAAAAATGATCATAAATATATAATATCGTAACTAACACTATTGTTAACTGAAGAGAGTACAAGAATAACTCGAATGAGTTATTCACGGCTATATTTATATAGCTCTATGGAATGCGGGTCGAAGTAGAGGTTGAAAGTCCAACCGAACATATCTAATCCTTCTCACATCACACATCTGGATAATTCCCAGTGATGTATGACATAGAACGAGTCCTGCTGGGAGGATGGAACCCTTTGCCGATGACTTGCACGACATTATATCTAACACTGCGCTATCAAACGATGTATGGTCACGTAGATATCATGAAAGGTGATTCGTCCTCCGGAAATTTGTGATTATCCTGACAAAATTCAGAATCCACCGGTTTAATGGCTTTCTTATCAAGCAATTCGTCGTTCTATTTTAATGAAGATAACCAACTTCCTTTAACTACGAATGATCGGTATCCTTCATGATCCCATTGTCTCTTAGACAATTTGGATGTGATGGTTTGATGTGAAAACAAATGACTGTCAAATGTTTCTCACGTCGCGACATCTGTTTATACTTGTCAGTCATGGGTAAGAGAATGAATTAACGACTACGTGTGCCCCGTTACTACATCATCTGTGGCATGAGATAAAGATAAACGTTTATCCTAATAACTAATAATTAATGATAGATCATTTTTTATTCGACGGCTACTTCGTGTCACTCGTCTAATAATCATATTGATTAATGTGATTTATTATTGGCAATTTAAGTCATGATTTGCCAGTTTTCATAAACTTATTTAACACCTCTCGTAAAACTGACATTCTAAACAGGTGTAAAGTAATAAAACAAATGGTAACCGTGTTTTATCACAATCACCTCATTACGCATATTGGTAGGTACTTAACTGTATGCATGGTATTGAAAAAGTATGCCTCTATTAAAGGTAACGAATATCTCTATTAATTTTATTCGAGAGAACGCATGAGAAAGCGAATAATTTGTTATCGATCAAGTGTGCACCGTTATGCATAAGCCAAATTTCGCGTTTCTGGTTCAAGGGCGAATCTCATAAAAGTTCAGAAAGTTGTAACCCGAGTGCAAAGTTGGTAAAACGAATAGTACCTACCACCTTTCTAAAATGCCCATACAGATATCGAAAATTTTTTTCAGCACATATGTTCTATTTTATATATTAAATTGGAATTAAAAGAAGCTCATTCGACCGGAACAGTACAATTTCGTAACTCCCTATACGTTAGTGTATCTCATAACGAACGACGTGCGAAGAAAAGCGCAGAGAATTGTCTAACCCAGGGGTGAGCAACCTTTTTTATCAACGGGCCAATCCAAATTTTGAAATTTTTTGGCCGGCCGCACACATTATTTTGCAAAAGGTGCTGTTTCCACAATTTCGCGCATTCGTATCTATTGAATGTTTGAACAAGTCGGTGTCCCGTTTCAAAAAATCGTTTCGATTTAGTATGCATTATTATGTTATTGTTAGGTATATAAAGTAGGATTTATGTACCTATGTTAATTAAATAGCCATATTCATGGAAACCTTTTATTTATAATTAATTTTATAAAAATATGTTGACGGGAGAAAGTCTGTAATATAAATAAAATAAATTCAATTTTGAAAATGCTTGGCGGGCCACATAAATATGTACGGCGGGCCGCGGGTTGCTCACCCCTGGTCTAACCTAAAACAGTAAAATAAAGTAAAACATGTTGCTGTAGTTAAAAAAAGCGATTTTAAAGAATTTATTTGTTAGGGAGTGTATACTACAACTGTTAGTACCTGGATTACGATAGAAGGGTGGACATAGTCAACGCGTACGTAGGCCTCACATTTGTGGTCCTGACTAGAGTCGTCCGACCCCGCAACGTCACTCAAGCCATACTACACGTGAGATGAACCTGAGGATGCTGGAAGGAGAAACGGCTCTCATTGTAGCCATGTCTGGCCAGGATACCCCCAACCTCAGTTGTACAATTGCGGGGCACTCACAAAGTATGTGGTGTGCCATCTCGTCGCGTATGCGATGCATGTGCTTGTTTGCAGTACCCAGAAAGTATACCCACAAGTAGCCGCAGGCAGCCCTATACAAAAACGCGCCATGGTACAAAATGGTTGACTGAAGGCCTCTCTCGCATGACAACAATCTAACATCAAGTTCCACCTAGCCTTGTGCTGGGGCTTTGATGTCTTGAGTTATTAAGTTGTTTACAGTTGATACTGTAAGTGGAAGAGTCGGCTCCTGACCAAAAAACACCTGTTTTGAGACTATTGGTTTTCTCATTGGCTTTCGTTCCAGCATGCCTTTTAACCGATACGAGCTCGAGTGCTCTAGTGCCTGGAGACCAACCCAGAGGTAATTTTGCAGTGCCAGCAAGGTAGTCCTGCTGTCACTGGAAATTCTAATAGTTTTGTTCTTTATGTTATGCTTAAGAACTTTTCTTGCACAAAGGGTTGATCCTGTACCAATTCTGACTGGAATACAATACGAAATTTGCCTAGTGGTTGGGTGATGTGGAACGTCAGTTCTTTGGAGTAAATACCTTCCATCGTTTTAGTTCCATCCGTCAGGATGAATATGTCAGGTTGGAGTGCCACTTCCGCATCAAAGAAGACGTGCTAGTTTTTCCCTAATATAAATTAAGGGATGTATGAGTCCGATTTTTAGTACCACATATGATGTTCTTCGTGGAATGTTTATAATTTAATCTTTTTCTTGAATGTGATATCTTATTATATAAACATTATCGATTTCAGTTTTTGATTTTAAGAAATACAACCCCTAAGTATAATTTTTAACACTCTGAAAACGGGCCTATTACGATCAAATTTGCGAACAATTTTAATAAAACTTGTTTTAAATTATTTTGATTTATAAAAACATTGTTTAGAGTGATAAAAAAGTTTTTTTGAATACAAATGTAGTATAACTCGAAGTCGGTTACAGTTTTATGAATTTTGGATCAACTTCATGCTTACGTTTCAACACTCATCAATTTCTATTTCCCAATTCCTTGGGTACATTTCAAAATGCTCATTTATTCAAAACAATTGTGGTCATAGTTTTTTGCATTTAGTGGCAATGCCCAATTCGGGCACAAAACCCTATTATAATTCCCATTTACAAATGAGCGCACTATCCACAATTTTACTCCTTGCGAAAAAAGGCGTGCTTAGAGCTTTCTTTGTGTGAGAAGAAAGGTAAACTCATAAACGTTACAATATGCAACTGAACAGAGGAAATAATAGCTCGTATCGGCCAAAGAAAGGTGTAGGAAAAAACTCATCCATTGGTTTTCACAATTCGCCTCCTTTTACTATTGATGTACTTTTGCACGTGCTGAACACAATTTTTTGACATTACAAACAATCGAAAGAGTTGATATAAAAAATTTCAAAATGAACACAAATATTTCATAAGTCTGCTTCTTTTATTTTCGGACATTACTGGTGGTTTATGGTACCCGAAAAGAAAATGATTCTGGTTATGTCATTAAAATAATATTATTTTGAAAGAAACGATTATGGTATATTTAGATACATATTTAAATGTTGTGATGCTGTACCCCAATTGAGAGATTGTAAACCTTTAAGTTTGCAGTTACGAGGGCTACCTTTTAAATACATAGTTACAAAAACTTTGAACGAAATACTTTCCTTTAAATTTTATAGGTAGAGCTCGTTCATTTTCTTAAGAACAGCGAGATGCGCGCACGATAAAATTAAGGTAACTGAGAGTCGAGTCGAGTATAACTGTGTTGAGGCACTTTAAAAATGTATCCCGCGCGCATCTCGCTGTTCTTTAGAAAATGAACGAGCTCTACACTTGTGCATGCGCTCAAACCAATTCTTGAAGTTGGTATTTCAAAAACATAGTTTTCAAAGGCTTTAACAGCTTCTTGATGAAAATCGTTGTCCTTGCATTATTTGTTCGACACTGGAGAACAAAAAAAGTCGTTGAACGATCAATCTGATGAATACGGGCATTGAAATATTAACTCGGATGTTTTTCTCCTTCAAATGATTCATTTGTTCGACGTGTTGTGCGGGAGCTGGAATTGTATGATTGATAATGACGTTTTTGGTTGTTTTTCCTAATTTGATCGATGACCTTCACTGTTTTCGATCCTCCAAAGGAATAGTTGCGACATATCCAGTATAACAGAAGAAAAAGCGATCATTTTATTGGAAGTGCTTCGTAAACGAACAATTTTTGTGAAATTCTGTTTATCTTGTGACACACAAACAATGGATTGCTGCTTAGTTCCGGTTCATACGAGTATATCCAAGTTTCCTTCGGGAACAGATCTTTCTGATAGCTAATTGTTGATTCAAAATCAAATGTATTGCAGGGGATGTCTCTATCTCGCGGTATGTCACATGTTTTCTACAATTATGTTGCGCACAGCATCGATGTGTTTTGGAATCACAACCGATTTTGATCGACCTTCACGAGATTCATCACTGACGGACCACGACCATAAGGAAATCCTGTAAACCAATCATAAAAAGCCTTTTCTGGCGATGCTTCATTACCTAAACTTGAACGAAGTGATTTACAAAAATCGTCGAACGAGTGAAGACGAAAATTCCCTTTCACCAGAATAATTTCGTAGTTGGAATAATAATATAAGAATCATTCTGTTGCAATACAGATACTACCCAACTGAGACATGATACCCACTACAACCAATCGCCAAATATGTATTCCTCACTCGCCCACCTTTCTTCAACACATGTCACCGTCTGTTCCAAATACGGCGTACGAAATAAACCAAATCCACGTCCCACCTTATCATATCCAAAGTTTAATAACTTTGGGACCCCACAACCTACGTATTAATTTGTGAAAAAATCCCTCCACACACGCATAAGCAGCCCCTTTTAAAATCGATAAACGTTTAATTTAATTCACTGTCTCTGAACAGATCCAACGAGGAGATAATTACTGCCACAAATGTTGTTTCCTTGACTAGGCCGGCGACTTTCAGTTCATCCTCGTAGACAAGCTTTTGAATTTAGGTACGAACCTTCGCATTGTGTTATTTCGAATGTACGCTCTGAAACAAATTGCATTGTACAAGTAATTGAGTAATTCCACTTAACTCTTAACATTTCAACAAATCTTTAGCACTGCACTGATATTTGCCGAATTCATTCTTATTAATCTTGCTGGTCGAACATCACTGACATTTTATGGCTTTGTGGAAAAAAGGGGTAGATTGGATGTTGTTCTCTTTTCGATTTTGGACGAAAATAAATATGTACATCAAAAACTTTTTTAGCAACTTTTGTATGATTTTTGGTCAGTGTCAATTTTCCGTTTGCGAGAGAATTTCAATTTGTACCAAATATACTGTCAACTATTGAAGTTTCATTTCACTATAATTTTTAGTAAACACAACTTGTATTATGCAACCTTCATCACAACTACGAAATGCAGGTTGAAAGGTGGCTGAAAGGATATTTGTAATTAAATTACTGTAAATGGGAACGATACTAAATTTAAAAAAGGCGATCCATGAAATCCAAATCCTGTTTCGTTATATACCTACACAATAGTTACTGTTCAAAGCGTTTAGTTAAAAAATTGCTTATTTTTACTTTCCCGTGCATATACACACGTGTATATGCAGGGTGGTTTGGCTTGCAATGTCCAGATGATATTTCCTAAACTAATTTATTATTTAAAAGTAAATGTTGTTTTTATTTGTATGCAGTTCAGTTTAATGCAGTTGCAGCGTGCAGTTATAGTATATTACATAACAAGTATGGAAAGTGATAAATAACGCACAAGCGGGAAAGTTGCGCACGAGGCGTCAGCCGAGTGCCGCCAATCCCGCGAGTGAGTTAGACACTTTCCTACGAGTTTTGTACACTATTTTTCCCACGACCATAATAAAAAAAATATTTTTTAAAACGAATTAAACCAATAAACTACTTGCTAACAAAATTAGTGACAGCGCGAATAAATTCAAACTGTCATTTTAGTTGTTTGATCCAGCCGCCTATTCGAGTGTGAACTGTGCGTTATATTTCTAACACACAGCGCGAAACCAAATCGCACAGGTTTTTTACCTCGGACGATATCGTCAATTTTCGCTCATACGTAATTGTGCGTTAGGAGTTGGTTTCGTATATGGTCGTGGGAAAACTAGATAACAAAATGACATTAAGTGTATTTGGGTTGTTGCATTATAAACAAAATTGCTAATTTCCAATGGAGAAGCATTGTAGCATTATTTTGAATGCATGAAAAATGCAACTGTTGCAGGACCACTGAAATTTTGAAAGAATTAAAGTTCTCATACCCTACTTTATTTATATTAAGCTTACGATTTGTTTATACCTCAAATTGCCTCATATATCACCACATTTTTGATCATATCTTCGGTACTATGAGCTATTGACATAATTTTTTTTTTAATTACTCCCTTATTATTTTTCTTATTAGTCTTGACAAAGTCAAGCAACCCGTTTTGGAGTTACACGATTTTTTCTAGTAACACGTAATTTAGTTCCCCCTCCCTTTATTTTGACAGCAATCGTAAAAATTCATTAAACAAAGTTTTACATATTGATCACTAGTTTACAACGAATATATTTTTTTAAATACTTTACTGAGGAAAATTACCCAAAAATGAGAATTTCAAATTGAAATCAGTGAAACGCCCTCTGGCGGCAATGGTAGGAAATTGAAAATAATTTTCAGCATTTTCTCTTGGCCACATTTATCATAAGATTTTTTATTTCACCGTTCTATCTCAAATAGTTTTTGGATATTGAGAATATATCACGAACCACAAATTTACTATTGTATTTGACACTTTTTATACTTTTGGCCGAAGAGGTTCAGGAAGACCACATCAGTCCATGAACTTGAAAGGTGGTGGAATTTGCATTTGCACATCTTTGATTTTAATTTATATAAACATTTAAAAAATCCTTGCGTATCACTTATCACAGGACTAAATTGATTGTCTTCAGATATATCGTATCCCATGACGCAAGGTCCATAGAATGCGAAAGTGCTACTTAAGTCATTTTAAATCAAACATATTTAATAAACATGGATGCGAAAATAAAATGCTTTTCAACCGTAGTACAGCCATTGCAATGCATGTTTAAGAACTTTTTTTGTACTAAGGGTTAATTCTACCAATTCTGACTGGAATACAGTAGAAAATTTGCCTAGTGGTTGGGTGATATGGAAAGTCAGCTCTTTGGAATAAATACCAGTATCTACCTGTTTCTTCCATCGTTTTAGATCCAGATATGTCAGGCAATTTTTAGTACCACATGTGGTGTTATTCGTAAAGGATAATAATTTTCGAAGCCATATGTTTTTAATTTGCAAACATACAGAAAAATTTACACTGTGACCGGAATTTGAACCCGAGGGTAATGTTCTTCCAACTGAGGTACCACAGCTTCCTATCCCAGTAAAAGTATAAATTATATATATGTATAGATAAAGGACGTTTAGCCTCCTATGGTTGGGAAGATTCAAGCCAGAAAGGCAAATTTGTCCTTGTATATGTTTTTCTGACTTTGACAATGATGTCATCAATTTGTCAAATTGACTTTACCTTTTAATATAAATTTTCGAAGCATTTACAATTTCATCTAGAACCTTACACCACAGACCAATTTCATAAAGACCATTGCGGAAAGGTTTTTTATAATCTAAATATTCATTGCTAGATGGCACCGCTTACTGTTCGCAATTTTTGGTTTCCAAATCGTCCATAATACTACGGTTGGGAAGCATTTACACAGTCATGTTTATTAGGCATTTTTGACTTAACGTACTTAATCTAAGGACCTTGTATACTGTAGTATGGGGGAACATATACAAAATCTCGCCGTATTGCTCCTTTTCATCAAGCAATCAGTTTTAGTATTCATGATTACTGCTCCAAAACCTTTATCCATTATACTTGAGGGAAGAAGAAAAAGGTTTTGTGTTTCATCCCTCCCCTGTCCCTTAAGGCAGAAGTAACTGAGACGGGCAGCTCAAACTTTCCAGCCAGAGATATGCAATAAAAGGATGAATAAACTACGATGGATTTGGAAGGAATAATGTTATGATACTGAGAAGGACGACGTGCTGTTCCATCAAGCATCTTGCGATTTATATGCTGGCAATCATTGTGGTTAGACTAGTCCGTTAATATTACCTGACAATTTTCTTAGATTATTCCTGTCGGTATGGAGTATGAGAGTAGTTTCCAAAATAGGTCCTATTTTCTAAACAAAAAGAGTCTTCTTTTTTCATCGATGTTACTTTACATTGTCCACACTGGATCTTTAAACCGGTAACTTATTAATAAATTGAATATGTATGGAACATCGACATCGATAAAATCCTTCCAATTTCATTCCAAAGATAAGAATCCTGGCAAAATTCAGAGCTAAACTCAGTATTTCTTTGTTCACGATTGGTTCCATTATACACTGTGTCCCAATTTCGATGCTCACCATTGGTATCTCGGTTATTAGCAGACATAGGGTAACGGTTAAATGGGGAAAGTTTTGCAGAATTTAATACTCACGACAAATAGCATTTCAAATTTGACCTAACTTTTTTAATTTTTACAATATTTAGAAAAAACCAAAATTTGCCGATTGTCATTTTCCTCGATAACTCTTTAACGCTTAATCTGACCTCTTTTAAAGTTTTACATTATTCAGACACTTTTTTAAGACAAATTATTTGATATAATCAGAAGCCCCCGATTGTCATTTGTTTTTACGTTATTAGTGCTATCTTTTGTTTTTCATATGGCGGCCATATTGGATTTTTGGTTGGTTAGATAGTCTTTAAAAAGAGCTTTTCAACGATGTATAACATGCCTGAAAAATATTTAGTTACAGTTTGTCCCACGAGAACTCGGGTGTGACTCATTAGTTATTTCTGTGTGAATTAACGCAAATTATCTGCGATTCATTTTTTAACGATTTATGGGTAAGCGACATTATAAAGCAAATATAATTTGCGTTAATTCACACAGCAATAACTAATAAGTTACACTCGAGCTCTCCTGGGACAAACTATAACTAAATATTTTTCAGGCATGTTATACATCGTTGAAAAGCTCCTTTAAAAGACTATCTAACCAACCAAAAATCCAATATGGCCGCCATATGAAAAACAAAAGATAGCACTAATAACGTAAAAACAAATGACAATCGGGGGCTTCTGATTATATCAAATAATTTGTCTTAAAAAAGTGTCTGAATAATGTAAAACTTTAAAAGAGGTCAGATTAAGCGTTAAAGAGTTACTTATTGAGGAAAATGAAAATCGGCAAATTTTGGTTTTTTCTAAATATTTTAAAAATTAAAAAAGTTAGGTCAAATTTGAAATGATATTTGTCGTGAGTATTACATTCTGCAAAACTTTCCGCATTTAACCGTTGCCCTATGTCTTCTAATAACCGAGATACCAATGGTGAGCATCGAAATTGGGACACAGTGTATACTTTTCATTCGATCAACGAAAGTAATATTATTTAAGTTGTCAAATGCTTCGCATGTCCTATTACATCTGGGGATTAATAAGGAGGAACAGACCAAATTTGACCAAAATATTGCTTAAACATCTGTAATTTTTGACCATTAACACTTTTATTATCAGTTACACTTACAGATCTTTATTATCATATCATTCGTTATAATGTTGCGAGATCATTGTATAAACAATTCTAATAACGTGAGAACAGTTTTGGTGTTATTGGATAAATGAATGCCATCTGCCAACTACGCATCTCCCGAAGCGACGTAGTACCTATTACGGGATTTGTTCGCGATAATTAAATATTTCCAATTCTGTGTATAGACCACACGCGATTTGTCTTACTTCGCGTATTGTTTGTAGCGTGGTAGGTAAATGCATTTGATTTAGTAACGGTGTGTAATGTTCATAACTGATGAACCATAAAATTAAACTTTAAGATATCGATTTCACATCGACTCAGCTTAACAAATTTCGAGTCGATTTACAATATCTACCTATTGCCTTATCGACTCGAGTGAATTTTTAATTATCATCATTCGAGATAACCAAACGAGATACAATCGCCAAAATGGTGGAGGAATCGTATTTTTTTACTGTAAGTTGCGCGCCATGAGCGTTTTGAAATTCCCAAACTGCTCCAAACCACGTTAAGTACGCGTCGTGTTTATTTTATTTACAAAGAAGTAAGTTAGTTAATTAGCATAAGACATCAGATTTTAATTAAGCCATCGATATTCCATTGATTATCAGCATTATTCGAAACTTAATTAGAAATCGCGCGTTCTTAAGTTCACGTTGTACATTTTATTGCGGCGTTTAATCGAATCCATTTGTTTGGGTCGAACGTTATATATTGAATGAATATAAATTATGATTTATACAATTGGTATGTTGTCAAGCAATTCTGATTATTTTGATAAACGACGAGTTAATACCATAAATCTTTATTCAAATATTTAATCAAATTATTTCGAGTATTTAGACACAATTATAATTATCGAAAGTGTTAATATCTTAATAATCGTCCATAACTTTTTCATTGTTAAGCGCACATTCTGAATCTATTTCTGGATATAGGTATACCTATCTATGGCCCAGATGAGTTCTATCTCCTTTGCCGCCGTTTGAGAGTCACTGAAAGGATAGGCCGTCACTCACCTGTCATTTCTGACAGTGATCTGCAAATGTTTAGAGAATTCCAGGCGGCCGCGATGCCATTCAATCAACCACCGTAAATAATCGCCGCATAACACATGATAATTTGTATGTGGAGATGTGTAACCGATCGCTTTATTTGTTTTCCCTTTACATGTGCAATTTGGGCGCTACACGTGCAATGGCGCTTTTTTTTACTTGAAACCATTCAGGTAATCCACTTTCAAAAAGAAAATTATAGAAATTATGCGTTATAAAAATATAATTTATGTTATTATGTTAATAAGCGTACGTTACCATTATACATACTTATATTTTATAATGCTGCACACACATGGAGATCAAGCAAATAAGCAGACAACCCGCATAGCCTTGGGTCCGGCGATTTTTTATATCGTATCTATTCAGTCACGTAGTGATCGCATAGAAGGAATTGATAAGGTCGGCAATGGTATACAGGAGAGTGGAATGTAGACGTCAGATGCGGTGCTTGATTGGAATCCCACGAGCTGCTCGACAAGGTGAGCATTCTCGGCCTGTAATATTTTTATGAGGCAAGTTTGAACCAATAGATGAGTGACGTAACCCGTCATTGTAACCACAATCCGCCCGCTACAACGTCTCTGTTCTCGCCCACCCCGACCCTCGGGCTACAAGAAATTTTGGAACACAAAAGCATAATGCTCCATTACTGTGTGGCTCATCTATTCGCCTCTTTAATTTATACGGTTTCTTTTTATTTCATACCAACACCTTTTTTTTCCTCGTCATTTAATTTTTTTCGTTAGGTATGTAATTTGTCACTCACTAATGGAAATAATTGGTACTATCCGGGTACGCAAAAACAAAAACGTGCTGGACCGTTCTTACAAATATGCTTGAAAACGGTAATTCACAATTCGGGGGTTTTTATCTACTCGGCGATTAAGGGTGTTCTCCAACGGCCGCTTTAGATGCGTTGAAGTCTCTACAAAATTCGCTTTTCCGTTGAAAATATACCTTAAGAGCTAGAAACAACAAAAATAATATTTAGGGGTTAAATAAAAAAAAAAAAGAAAGGCTAGCCGCCTTGAGACATTTTGTGTAATTTTTAAACCAAAAATATAAAAAATGAGTAGAAAACGAAACAATTTTAGGAGAATTTTGAAGGCACAAGGTAAACGTACCATCGATTAGTAAAAAGTTTATAAATACATACATAGTTTTTATATGAAAATAAATATTATATGGTAAGATCAGAAAAACAACACGACGAGAAACCCCTGTAAGAACGCGATGGTGCGATGATTGTTTAAAACAGCCTTAACTAACGTTATAAAAGTGAAATTACCTATTAAACAACTTCTGATGTGTGTGTGCATTCAGCCATCAAAGTATACCTACCATTATCTTGTTAGTAATTGTTATTAATTATTTATTAATAACTATTGCCAAACCTTTTTCTAGTCAAACCATTCCGCGGCAGTTTTTTCTAATACACCAAGATTCTTTTACATTTTTGTATCTATCAAGTTGGTTTTTTGTTAGGTACGAAATTATTCCTGGAGGCATTAAGCGTAGTTATATTTTTGTATTCATTATACGTTAAGTAAAAAGTATTTCATGGTTCTTTTTTCTTTTTTTCTAAATGTTGATGGTTTCACTCTTTCTACTATTCATGCTTTTCCTGTGTTTCAACATACTTATACGGTTACAGTTGAAATAAAACTAACTGTTTTACAGTACATGGTGATAGCCGGGTTACATTGCGCTTAAAAATGGGGAATTAGTCATTAACTTAATTCTTATATAATCTATCAAATTTGGATTAGAACAATACGACGAAGATTTCGATATTTTTGAACCTGTGAAGGTGCTTACTTATGTACCTACGTTATCTCAAAGTGAATGGTTGATATTTCCGTATAAAACTATGTGTTAATGTATAACCTCAATAACTAATAAGGTGCATACGCCTTTGGTCTTTCAACGCAGTTCCAATGCAAATTTGTTGATATACAGGGTGACAATTTGCAAATGAAAAATACAACAATCCGCCATATAAACGAATCTCGCAGCCTCCAGCTACTCCAAATTTCAGAACTTGTGTCATATCATTAGGAAACTATTTAAAAATGCTTCTCAGTAATATAAAACTAGTACCTACATTTGGTTGAGTAATTGATAAATTATTTAACAATAAAGTCAATAAAATGGTTAACTCGTTTAATCAGATTAAAAAGCATATTAGATGACTTAATCTACTTGATCAATTGTTCAAACAAGTCGTTAATGTCGTCTACAATCCAATAATAATCAAAGCGGTAGATTGTTAGATTATTTTTATATTCTAAGGGTAGATTTCTGTTTAAAAGTGTGAATATTATCTAAAAATGGTGTATTGATTTGAAATGGTTGAAACGATTTTCATCTATAGTGTAACGAAGTGACATAATTGAAGGTGTTTGCTTTAGAACCGATAACATCCATACGTTCAGTGGATTAAGAGACCTTTGAGGGTCTATTCAGGAAAGTTAGCGTACAAATTTCGTTGATATAAAGTGCATATTGTGTGTGCAAGAACTTGGGGATGACGGAAGAGGCTGATCCAGTTTTGTGAAACATTGACCGATCCTGACCCTGTGAAAATAATTCGTTTCGGTGAAGAGTGCCCCTTTCACCTCCAATGGAGAAGTTAATAAACACACTTGTTGTTGTTGGTATAATAAAAATCTTCATTGGTCTAGGTAAGGGGACACACGCAGGACTCAAGACCATCATTGAGGCAATATTCGTTAATGAAAATCTAAATGATATTATTTTTTAGGCATCAACATTTTGTTCATTTCCAACACCATGGAGTACCTCCACACTATGTTTTGCCAGTAAAACAGTGGTCCCAAGCCCAACAGTATTTCTCAAATAAATGTATTGAAAGGAGAGTACCAACAGAATAGTCTTTCTAGGTCACCACATCTTTCACAGTTGGATTTAATTTGAATGGGGATATCCCATTTGCAATTCATTAAAATTGGATTCATTCCGTAAAGACTTACTGATTTATTGTTAAATAATTTACTAATTACTCAACCAAATGTACTATTATATTGCATTGCTTGTGGCCACAGCAACACCAAACCATACGAATATGTCTAATATAAAGAAAATGGTCAAAAAGATAATTCATCATTGAGAAAACGGTTGCTCAATGTTGAAACTATATTTCGATTGATTATACACGATTGTTGAGCACAGGGACCTGAAAATATCAAAAAACCAGCTAAATATTTAAAATCGGTTAGAAAGGTGACCAATGATTATGGTCGAAACGCGTTCAATAATAATCTACATTTATCAGTATTTTACACTAGAAGCTTGTATAGTCTAATAAATTGCATTTGCTGAATGCCCGCCACTGGCCAAATTTCGACGATCTTTATTTAGTGTATCTGTGATACTTTATGTGATGGAGATGAGACGTTAACTTGGTTGCGTGTCAAAAACTCTCGTTTTCAGTTTTACGTTCCAGCTTCAACCCTTCTGGACCTTAATCTCGTTACATCCAAAGTCGAAGGTAGTTGCTTATTCAACAATCATTTCTTGTGTCTATGGCTTTTAATGTCAGTTTTGGCCCCATCTCGAGTCGTCGACATGGAGTATTATAAACTTCCCAACAATCCCCTAAAATCCCATTCAAGTAACCTTCTCCAACAATCCCCAAATTACGTTACACGAAAACTCGATCGTCATTTTCCGAGATGAGGGAAATTATATGCTGAAGAGAATGTGCTTTGACGAAGTTATTTTGATTTGCTTGTAAGTCAAATTCTAAAAATGGACAGTCCTGCATTTACGTACAATTTATTGTGATTTCACTCACTTAAATCTCCAATTCTTTCTTTTATCTTTATAAAGCAAAGAATCTGGTAAACTATTTGCTGCAATGTCTTACGATAAAAATTTCGTCTCGAGCTTCATCAACAGTGGACGATGGTGTCGAACCTGTTCTTGCTTTCGAGATTTTTCTTTTTTTTTTGGTCGTGGTAATTTAACCTTTTCTTCCATTTGTTCGGTGATATGACTTGTATTTTCGCGAGAGAATAGTTACTGATCTATTTTTTCTTCGGTTTTTTTGTTCAGAGTGAAATGTTTAGTTTTTCGAGAAAAAATGTACCAATCGAAAATGTAAATCTTGATACCTAATTGCAAAGAAGACAAAGCTTTAAGTAACAAAAAAAGTTTTGGAAACCTTCGATATAATTTGTTTTACTGTGTTCATGAGACCATTCGAGAACAGGATTTCTCGTATCTGATGCTCCGCTATCCACCATTCAGAAAAATTGAATTATTGGAGTTAAACTATATGATTGATTGACTCGGCATTTCTGACTTTATTTTGTATTTTGAAGAAGAATTTTAGGGTAATACGAGATTATATGACAAAGTACTTCTTGGTTACTTTTCTTCTACCATGATTACCTTTACAAGAAATTCTGTCAACCCATCGGCATCATCATTGACGAAGGTGGTGTATACAAAAAAACTGAAACGTCCGAACCAAATTAATACACGCTAATTGTTATATTCACGCTTACATTTGTATAAAGCGCTTACCGTCATACAATGAAAATGATTACGTTAAGTTGACGTTTTTCATAGTTTTCCTACCTGACAGTTAAGTACTAATCGAGATTACAGGTGAATTAGTTGATTTTTCAACCGATTGTATCTTACTTAATGCTAGTATGAGGATAAAAACCTTCAAGCAAGGAATATAAATTTTAAGATTTTCATTGTTACTGGTCATATCGTACTCCAATCCTTTAATTAAATTTGCCTAATACCTGCTTCCAAAAAATTATAATTATGATTAATGTTTTTGTAGACTGCTGTGTATACAGAATAAATGTGATAAAGAGAAATTCCATGCGTATATGTTTAAGGGGGGTGGGAGACAATCAAAAAGGACGTAGATAAGCCTTGATTAATTGTCCTTACTCACAATGTCTGCGACATTTGAACGTAGATGATCCGCACCAGACTGGTTTTGGCGATTGGTGTGTAGATAACGAGCGGGCCAAGAATGTTCGATCACGATACGACCGCCAAACCGGTCGACAAGGAATACTGATAAAGGATACGAGGAGAGCCCGTCGATTCTACCATCTAAAGATTTATTACCCCGGCCATCAAAGAGGGAGTACGATTCAACAACCAACAGTGCTGAAAGCGAATCTTACTATGTTTGTATCATTAAACTACAAAGTAAATTTTTTTTCTCTTGCAAACCGCTATACAACTATATGGATGGGGTACCAGCATTCAAAACCTGTTGTGTAAATTATTACCCATTCGAAATCTGTTAGAGTAACTTTACTAAGGATGGTGAAGCTCCTTCCTATTATTTTACGGCGTTGACAAAGACGCCATTTGCGGTGAGTATCTCGTAAAATAAGTCGTTGGCTTTTGTTCAGCGACACCGAAGGGGCAAAGAGACGGTGGTCTCATCACGGGGGAGTACTCAAACACCCCTAATTATTACTGTGTCGCTAAAACTTTTATGCAGACGTAAACGTAAAATTGCCGCCCTCAACCTTAACCCTGTTGACATTTCATTGATTTTACGGATTGAAAAAGTATTATTCCTCGTTATTTCTATTAAGCAAATAAATCCTTTCATTATCGAATTTTATTAGATATTTGTTACAGAATGATAGCGACGGATGTTAAACACATTTAAGCCTAGCTCGATATCAGTCATGGAAATTAGTACAAAACACTAATGGTGTATCAATTCAGTTCTTAACCCTTCTAAAAATAGTTCCATTTACGGATACAACAGTTGATCTTTCGAACGGTACATAAATACAACAATTCGATTATAAATAAACCGTCTACCCTAATCTGATTTCATTCCCTTTCAGTTTGCGTGTGAGTCATTAACCCCCTCTATGTACAACCCTCCCTTACTATGCATACAAACATTACATTGAAAGCCATTAGAACACCCGCAAAATTGCGTACTGAAATTAACCCGGTGATAGGACATTGTGGGGTTAACAAAAAGGACGAAGGTGAAGTTGCATTCTTTGTTACAGGTGATGCGAGTAACGCAAGCGTAGGTAGTGGAGAGGGTACCGGCGAGGAAGATGATGACACCAATGGCAAAAAGAATCAAAAGAAAAGGGGGATATTTCCAAAAGTAGCAACCAACATATTAAGAGCGTGGCTTTTTCAACACTTAACGGTAGGTGAAATAACACTTATTTATACTTTGTGTTTCGTTAAATTTCTTATTCAATAAATTTACATTTTTTTATTCAATAAGGTATTAACTTGCATATGTCACACTTATTCTTCCCTAATTTACATTTCACTTTATGTTTTAACGCAAACTCTGTTTGAATTGAACCAAGAGATTTTTCTTCACATATTGTTCATCCCATACGCTATGATTTTTTAAAGAATAAGGTTTTTGAATTTACTTACTTCTGATGATGAGTTGGTATTGTGGGTCAAACAGTGGATTCCCAAGCATCGCTATTTGGTTGTTATTATTATTATTATTATTGACTATAATTTTGCCTAATTCTATCCTCAACGTACCTGACATGTAGAAAAACGGCTACCTTGGCCAGATTCGTAACCGCGTCGCAGGCCGAAGGGTTTACTTTTATTTCATCTAGGCAGCTACTATGAACTGGTGTTTTGCAAAATTCTCAGTTAGTGTTACACTAGCACAATTTCCACACATACTACCTTAATTAGCTTGTAAACTTCGCGAAATTCTATATCAACCTCGATCAATTAACTTTCTTTGAATTCATTAACAGTACTTATATTTTATCGTAGAAACATTAATTGTTCTCGATAAGATCACCGCAAAGATGTATGGAATAGACTTTTCCCCTCAAATACAAAGGAATAATTTCGCTTGGTGACGATCAGCTGTAAGCTATTTTTCCCCAAGTCACAAAGTGAAAGAAAATAAAATAAAAATGGCCTATTTCCATCTTATAGCATATGTAACTATATCCACAACTGTTAGAGCTAAAAAGACGATATAGAATTACATTAATTTATCTAAACGGGCATTTCTAAAATTATAATTACCTAGCCTTGAATTGCTTGTACTGTGAATAGTGGTTACGCCATTCCCATCAAGACCCATTCAAAAATCTAACTTTATCGAAAAGATTTTTGTACCCGATAAAATTTACGAAAGGTAGGTACTATATCATCAAAAGAGATACGTTTTGGATTTGGTGAACGAAAGACTATCTTTAGTTGTTTCAATGTAAACGTGATTATAATTATACGACATTTCAGCCCTTTCCCAACTTAAAAAAGGCACGAAACGAATAATTTTTACATTAAACTCCTCCAATTTTTCTACAGTAATGGGAGTAGTATACCACCATCGTACGAAAACCTCCTGGTTAAGAAAAGAAGTAAAGCAATAGAGAAACTAATGAGGGATTATAGAAAAATTGAAAAAGGTTGTAGCTATAGATGATAAAAATTCCAGAATTATCATCAAATATTGAAAAGTTGAATATTTATTAAGAATACGCAACACTTATCGATGACGTTAATATCAACTAGTTGGTAATATAAATAAAAGTGGGTAGTGTCGTTTAACAGATAAGGATTGCATACCTACTGAACGTCTTTTAAGTTTTAACTATAATTAGAGCTCAACGCTATTATCATCAATATTTCAACACTTTTAACTCATAATTATGCATGTTAAATTGAATGAAAAGGTATAACCGTTCGAGAAAAGGAATCGAGAGTTAAGGATTCGTATAACGTTCATTTATGATCTAATATCGTTCATTTTGTAGTGTAGGTAGTAGTAAGAGAGATAAAAAATAAAAAAGTCGCCTACTTTTATTATTGTCTAATGGAGTTAATATAACTGCATTTTACTTAGTAGGTCACCTAGTAGTGATAAGACTTGTTAAGATAATTTAGGAATCGTTTCCCAAACGAGGCGCGTTAAGATAAAGATCGCAGTCTCGTAAAATAGTTGGAATGTGACCGTGGTCTTTGAGAGATTTGCATAGCACATCTTAGAAACCGTAGGAATTGCTGGCTTTTATTCCCAACACGGACATTTAAGTAGGCAATATCCATACCATTGAGACCCGTCGGCCTAACTTTTCCTTAGTGTTTACATGCCGTTCTCGAACTCATCTCCCAATTGTATCTATAGGACGAGATAAGTTAAGATCAATGTTTAAGAACAATAGTTATGTGTTTAATGTTGTTAAGAGTCGGTGGCGCTAGCGACAACGACTTTATTAATTCTGGATGGCATGGTCCGTCGCGGTTTTGCATGCGAGTTATGAAGCCTGCAGGAAATTACGTCGTCTGGGTTCGACCCTCACGTAGCGTTCGGGATTACGGCCAGGCCGACCCCAAAAGGCCATTCCATCTCTGAAAACGACATTTAATAGTGCTTGCCGCTTTATCTGGCGGTATGCATGCAAACAACCCCCGCTCCGAGGGATACGTAGATGAGGCCATTCATCATGCTCGCATGTTCTCATTTGGATAGTTACTATACTAGAAGTAATTTGTAAAAAGAAATTTGTTTCAAAATTGAACGAACCTTTATTCGTTTAGATCATTTTAACTTATATAGGTATCGTCCTTGCATAGTGTGGGTGACGGGTTTCGTGATATAAGACGGCTCGAGTGGCTCCCGAAGGAAATCCCACCGAACGAAGCGGGACCTGTCTACCTGTCAGCTAGAATTAAAGGATGGGAGTCCGCAATTGGACCTCTAGCCTGGGAACCATAGATAACGGGTAGTCGAGTTCCCAAGAGATGCTAACGTCTTGACCGCGGTTCAATATTTAATGCGGCCTGTAAAGAGAAAACCGCCACTGTAAACGCTAAAGACCACTCGGCGACGCATGAATATTTGAGCGATGCATCATCCCCGCGCACCGAGTATCGTTCCACGTTGATCCCGGCTTACTTGCACGACTCATTAACCCCTCCGTGCTAATCCCACTATCGGATATTGCGAGGGACCACGCGCGATCGATGTGCTTCACCCCATAGTTCTACATTACCAACGGTTGTCCACCACCGACGCCATCTGCGTTCGCCAATGTCCGCCAACACTGTTAATGTCCCTGATTAATTCATACTCGGACCGTACGGGATTAAAAAACAAAACAAAATAAAAATATACGCGATCGTCGTTATTGCCAACGTGTTACTCATACAAGAGCAAATAAAGATTATTAGTAAACAGTGATAAAATTAAATCAATACTCAATTCCAGACTTTTATTTCGGCGCTTATACTTTTATCATGTCGATGGACCGAAATCGAAAAAAAAAATTTAATGCATAAATCTGAACGAAGCCGAATTTTTCTGAAGTTGCGAGATAAAAGAATGTGTGCGTTTTTTTTATTACAAGCGGATAGCAGAAACCAGAAAGAAAATTTTATTCATTATACATCAGAGAAATCAGATTAACGTCTCTGCATAATGTCATATAATATGCTAATTACACTAGAAGGCGCTTTACTTCCTTTTTACAATGGCCTCTTAAGTATCCGCACCTCCTCTCTTATCCTTCAGCATAATTTTGAAAACGGATTTCCACCCTCATCCTGTAAAACTTTTTATAAGCTCGCAAATATTAATTAAAACGCGTAGACTTAGCTACGGCAAGCGACATCTCGTGCTGAAGCAGTAATTACAGTCACGTGACCGTGTAAGGTAACTCGTTGAAATTTCATTAGCATTCTACAGCGACAATAAATTTCAAAACCATTCCGGAAAGTTTAAGTTTCAATTTGATCAAACGAAAGAAAAAAAATTTGAAAATTCTTAGCCTGTAGGTGTTTCGATCTATATTCGTTTATTATATACCCTCGCGACACCCCCCCGCTGTTCTGTCTGTTTCTCAAAGCCGATATTTGTAGGAAAGCGGAACCCTTGATTTTTACGGTTATTTCGATATGTTGGGAACGAAACGAAAAAATAGTCTTTCCGGCTACGAGCTTCTATTTCCGACTCGGGTGCATCTTTGGCTATATTTCCGGTGCGGTTATCCTAGTTTATCCGCGAGGGAGCTGCTGCCGTCGACATGTGTCCTGCTTACCCGCCGATAGGAAATCCACGTAGGATTTTCATCCCCATTCAGTTTGTCCAGTTTTGCAATACGTTCTGATCATAAAAGTCCGGGTTAAATTTGAAATATTTTGCAAGGTGTGTTTTTGATCTTTTGCTATTCTAAGTTATGAGCATCAGCTGACGTAATAATATCGGAGCAGTTCAATAAGTGAGACATTTTAATGCGTTCTTGCATACATAGAGGTTATGTTAGGTCAGGAAAGGTCGCTTAAAGCGACTATGATAACGTCAACGATGACAGAGTACCTTCGTTATCACACTGTACAGGCCAGCAGAGAAACAAAATGATTTAACTTTCCCCTTTGCCTTAAAGCATTACTGCCGTAAACACAAAGCGTCCGACTTCTTTCATGTACCTATTACCAAAATCCCGTAGTTTACTGTAAGAGACATAATTGTATTCACAAAGCACAAAAATGAAATTGCGTCGTTGTTGTCTACTCTTTGCTCACGGAAATGCACAATTGAAGGATGTTATTTCAGGTACATTAACGGAGAACCGGACTAGTGCAACCAATGGTTGAAGTCGAATACAACCAACATAAACGTAACCCATTATTTTTAGTCTGCGACTTCGGGCAAACCAACCGTTTTAACAACCAATCGCCATCGTGGGAAATGTTGAATATTCAAGTTAGTGTAGAATGAAAAAAAAACAGCTAAACTGTTATGGATAACCTCGCGTTCATCGCTTGATATCAGCGGTGCAACGGTACGCGTTGCTCTAAACAATTTATAATAGCGGCAGCTCCAGCATTTTCATGTCTCGCGCGTTCCGGCAATGTTTATTCTTTATTCCCTTTCGTCTTTGCTTTGTTTTGTTTCCGCCATTGCTCTGTCACTGTTGCCGGATGAAACACCAGCGCCGCCCCCCGCTATGATCTGCATGTCATGTCATGCGACTTCCTTCCGGGGAAAGGAATTGCTAAGATTTGCTAAGCCTCCACCCTTGTTTAGATTACCTTTGTCCTTAAAAACTAACAAATGTGGCATTTACATTAAATTATGTAAAATACGTACTCGTTTTGTTCCTTAGTTTATTTTTATTTCAAAAAGTATATTTTCGAGCAAATTTCTTTGACTATTAATCCAGCTTAGCCACATCTCATGGAAATTCCTGATTACTATATGTGAGTTGTTCATGTGCTAACATAGGTTTTAGCGCTTATATGTAATAAACGATAAAGTAAGGACCATTGATAATTTTAGGACGTTATTTTACACTGTAGACTTTTAATATCTACATGAAACTGTCAGTTACGTCGGCTAGTTTCCATTCCAATAAATAGTGACCTAATAATGCTCACTGTGATAACGATTCCCGTCAATTCTGGTGCGAACTGTTTTCTGAAACATTAAGTAGACTCAAGAGAATATATTGGAATGTTTCTATATATGCTGAGATGTGTATTTTGGGAAGTATTCAGAGCGCAATTTAAGGCAACTTTTATTGCATTCTAAGATGGAAAATGGGAATATTACATCAAACATATTTATTTAACATTTTATTAATACTGTGCATGTGCTGTATGAGTTGGTGTACAGTGTATAGTATTGAAACTTGAACACATTCATAATGAAACCATTTTCATATGCAAGAGATCGATTAAATTGTGAAAATACAATAGAAACCGTTATTTTACATTTTACCATTCAGTCTGTTGTGTGGATTTATAAGACGTCATTTGATTCATCATTCGAACACGGCTTTTCGCAATTATGACATTTCTGTAAACACAATTAACACTTGTTTTTCGATTCGTCACTCTACAGTAAATTTACATATTTTCATGGTGGAAATCAACTCGTATGGTTATTCTTCTAGATATTTTTCCGTAAATAAGCCCAATAAAGCTTTGGTAATAACACCGACACTAAACGGAAAAATTTAAGTTTCTGGGTTCTTCCACATGAAAATTAAGGGCGCTACATTCAGCTGTAACTAATAGGTAGAAAAAATACATAAGCAATTTTCTTACCCAAATATTTGATTTGGGAAATTCCTTTTCCATTTACCCATTTGAGGGTGGATTTATTCAGACGGCATGTGTGGATTCTGTGTAAACCTAAAACCAATTTCCAAACAGCAACGTCAGCCTTTGTCCCAACCGTGTTCTGTAGAACACCAAAGCACATTGAAGCCGTATTCCTTGTTCCGTTTCTTGGATCGTACTTATACAGGGAAGTATATTACCCAATATCAAATTTAATCGTTAAACTATTAAATCAACTTTAATGTTAAATACATAAAGTGTTAAATATTCCTATGTTTAAAAATGCTGAGGATTATCGATTTTTTTAACAAATATATTATTGATTGGACTGGATTCTTAAATTAGTTGATAGTGGTTGAAGTTTCCTCCACATTTCGATGGCAGAATTGTATCCCCCACAGCATCCGAGAGGCTCCTAATTAATCAAAAATGAGATTTTAAACAAAAAAAATAGTGAAAATCCTCTTCAGTCAAGGTTTTAATAAATTTATTGAAATGACCAACCATTGTATGGTTTTTTCTTTCAATTATACTAGTATCGGTACCTACTTCCCAAAGTATTGTATTTTAAAAGTTAAAAAATTGAAAAACAATTTGGTTTTGGTGAAGAGGGTACTTAGAAGAAAGTTAATTGTTTGATGATCATGTTCCACGTTCTATATTCTATTCCAGATTTTTTTAAATGGGGTGGCTAAAAATAATTTGATGATTTCTTTTGTGATTGTCATTCCTAAAAAGTGTTTTCCATCTTTCACGTTTTTGGGTATTGGAAATACCCTTTTACCGCCCATATCATTCATAATCTTCATAGTCACTCTGTTTTGCACTACAGTATTCGTAAGGTCGCATATAGTATATTCGTTCTTAAATGTCTCCTTTCGGATTAAACGCCCCTAAAAGTAAGACAAGGTAAAACGTATATGGTAACTTTGTCTTGCTTCTTACGCATACGTACCATTCATTCAACCCACTTTTACACCTTCAGACTTCACGACAGAGCACGCAAAATATGTCTGTCTTTATCTTATACATTGACAAACATATTTCACGTGCTCCGTCGTGAAGTCTGAAGGCGTAAAGTGGGATGAATGAATGGTACGTATTCGTAAGAAGCAAGACAAGGTTACCATTATACGTTTTACCTTGTCTTACTTTTAGGGGCGTTTAATCCGAAATGAGACATTTAAGAACGAATAAACTATAGGTACTTATTAAATTAGAACGTTTGAAGCAAAATAATGGCAAAGAATTCGACAAAAAATGCCAACATACCTACACACTTAAATGGCGTGGCTGTTATGAAATTAACATTTTTTTAAGTTATGCTAATATCTGAATTAAAAGGTAGAAAGTACTACTGTTGATCAATCAAATATCATGTATTTTTGAAGAAAGCATCGCGCCTTTAATTAGATGCACAATGAATAGTTTTACTACTTTATTAATTATTTTTGAGAACTTGATAATTGTCATAATTATACCATTTTCAACCGATTCATTTCAAAATATTTTTATGGGGATTATTTGACTGAGCTTAGAAATTATTTGTGTCTGTCTGTGTTGAGTTTACACGTAAGATTCTCCCACTTACTTGACTTTTGACGTGTGGTTAAAATAGGGTTCTGTAGAAAGCTAAATTTGTTTCATGCTCTAATGTGAGATCTTTCCAAACATAAAGGAAAGTCTACTCTTTCAATTTTAACACATAGTTATCTTTTTCTAGATCTTCGATAAGAAGTGGTTGTTAGATCTGTGAGCTCCGGCGATACTAAGTTACGGCTAACAGGTTTATTGTACACTCGCTAAATAAGATATCATTTATGCAACCCGATTAATCAAAAATTAACGTTTCGTACAATATTTGAAGTGTTACGGTTCCTATCGGCATGGCTTTGTGCATCTTTAATCTGTTCTTTTGCGGGTTCTTCACAGTCCCAAAATAATTTTAGTTTGGGAAAAAGAAAAAAGGCAGAAGGATTGAGATCAGGTGAATAGCTAAGGAATCACAGAAATAGTTTTTGAGGTCAAAAAATGCATGATAATAATAATAATTTATTTATCCTACAGATTATAAATCCATTTACAGGACAATGTAATATAGTATTATATTGATGTATACACTTGCATGCTATAACCAAAATAAAACAATAAAATTAAAAATAAAAAACAAATAAAAGTTAACCACATATAAAGATTAGTATAAATTAAAATAAAAGCATATTTTAAAGTCTGAAGTCACAAGAGCTCTCACACTTTCGACGTTTTCATTACTTTTTGAAGTTGAGCGTCTCTCATCTTTCAACAGTTTTCGGCCATTCAAAAATGATTTGTGCCAGCAAATAACTTGAGCTCTTGATAAGGAATGTTTCCGATAGACATGTTTAAATTTTTGAAAGGTTAATACAAAACTCAAAATTCCGCTGTTCCATTTTTCGTGACACACAACAAAAATACAAGACGATTAACTGACGTGCCTAGCGAGGAAGAACAGCGTTAGCAGATCGCTCTCAGTCGATCATGTGGTCCCAAAGAAAGTAATATTAGAGATGCTTATTTTATGCAGCATGTTGATGCGGATCTTTCAGTACTCAATATGATAAAAAACTATAGATAGCTTATGTGTATGGAGTTAGCAATTGTTTTCAGTAACCATTAATATAGAGTAGTTAATTCTTCTGCCTTGCAATTATGGTTTATATCACGTTCCTGTAGTGTTTCATTCCAAAAGAGAAGGTTGAATATCATACAATCATACAATCTAACTTGCCATCATTCCGTCCATTTAACATACTTAGTCGTAATTTAATCTTGATAGACGCCAGTTCTGGGAAGTATTTCTTTTTCCATTACAATAAACAGTAGACAGTAAGTTGTGGTATAATAATAGGAATTATGGATTTTGGTCATGCTGGTCAACGCTTAAGATAAACAGAGCTAGTTTTTCGAAGAAGTTTCGTTAAAATCTTACGTGCTGAACGTAGTTGAATTCTCTGGAGGTGGGCATTGATGCACTGTGAACATTCATTCACTTTTTTGATTAATAGCGAATACTCATGGTGTCTACGATTTTCGAAGTAATGAACAGTTTACGACTATACTACTAGTTATACTAGTTATGGCAAGTTTGAAACATTTTTAAAGGACGTAATTTTCCCTAACAGTTCCATTTACAGCTGGATACGTTAATACATTCTCTCCTAAATAACACCAGGCATGTTTGCACTATTTGGAATCAATTCCACCTCCTTTTGAGTCAATGGATTCTTGTTGGGGTTTCTGTAATAAACCTGTACTTTTTGTCATAGATACTAACACAAACAGCATTCTGCTTCTTTGCTGAGCTTGCCCAGGCGTCATTTCATACAGGAGAAACACGGCGACCAATGAATAAAACTTTGGTACGCTTACAAAGATGTTTACAAAAACTCACCCTCGATCATCTCTGCATACATTTAAAATGTTTCCGAAAATTTCAATTTCGTTGATATAATTTATGTTTAAGTAAATATTTACGTCCTTCAGAAGGGACGGCAACTGCTTGAACTTTCTCTCTTCCTGCTCAATATTCTTAATAGTGAGTGAAACTCATTAAAGATTATCGGATATTTCCAATACCCTTTGGGTAACCAATTATTGTGGTGCATAACTATTATCTCTTTGTATGACGAAACCCACTAAATGAGCTTGGATGTCAAATATTGACCAAATTCAAATTTTTAATTTTTGTGATCCGTGACAGTTCTTTACTGATAAATCAGTGTTTTTTGTGCAATAGGACTATAAATATGACTTAATACTTAAATACAAACTAAAACATGTTTTATATACGTAATAAGGAAACACAGAGAACTTGCCGAGGAATAATTTTTGTTGTAAATAGCATTTTGTTTCACAAGATTTTGATTACTTTTGTAATTGAGTCTGAAAAGTATTTTAAGTTTAAAAAGTTTTTAATATAAATCAGAACGGTAATGGGCGAGCAACTTCGATTTCTCTTTAATTACAGACAACTTAAAAGTTAGATAAACTGTATACTTTGTTTCTTACGTACTTACCAGTAATAGAAATGGCGGTTGTTTATTTTTTATTTGTATACGTATATAAAGAAACCGTCTTATAAGATGTATAGATATCTTTTTATAGAAAAAGGGACAAAAACCGATTTGTACTGACATTTTTGGATTAAAAGCATTTTTGAACGTCGTTGTTTGTGGGTGTGGAAAGTAGTGTATAGGATTGCAGCATTAGTGATCGAAACTTTATTTATACTCCATTCTATTCGTTGTATATTCAGATGTGATTGCTGTTATAAATTTGGAACGGCTGACGGAGGTGATATGTGCCCCCCAGAGTATATTGAAATCAGGATCCGCTCCTTTACATTTGTAGGTGAATCTCGATTTTCTGCGCCGCGTACCCTCTTCAATTTTCTACTCGTTTCACATATCGGATATAGATACGCAAATAATAGTAAACTTGGAGTATGAAACCATCGCGCGGAAGCAGTTTCGGATTCCCAACATAATAATAAAAATCACTATGCATGTTACTCCCTTAGGGGTGACTTACGCATTTTGGCGGTGAAGCGACGTCGGAGCGGTATAAGGGTTATGCAGCCCTGGAGAGGTGGTCGAGATGGGGTTATCGGTCTCGGTGGGGCCCTTCCAAGGTGTGATGGGGAATGAATGGATCGCGTTTGCTGTTTTTCATGGCATTACTGCCGCGGATTCGGGTTGGCGGCTAATGGCGGATGCAGCTGGATCTCTGGGGATCTCGCGCGCTTCGATGCACATCGCTGTGACAACCGAGTTTAGTCTTCACCGCTGCCAATGTTTCCGTCTTGCAGAAGGTCCCCCAAATTACTAACGTAATATTATATTTTCTGCCACTCCACTAAAGCATCACCTGAGCGCACCCCAATTTTCTCTTGATATACGACTATTAATAAATGTAACCTACTTTAATAAAAATTTAAAAACCTTTATAAGTATTTGTGGCGCAATCTCAGACATTGACGTCATCGTAAATTTGAACTTGATTGTATTAAAGTGGACCTCTACAAAATGTCTGATATTAAGCGATCATATAAACTGCAATTTGTAAAGTAATAAAACTTACGAAATTTTAAACATTGGTTGGTTGACGACCCCATACCATCGAGGATCGTCACCGCACATCACGATATGAGTGACATGTGTGAAATTGGTTACATGCATTACTAGTTATGGTCCCTGCAACCATCGCTCAAATTGTATTGTTGCAATCATTCTGAAATGATGGGAATGATCTGCCGTATGAATATGAAAGATAGGTTCGATGTGATGTGAATGTACATTTCATTGTATAATTTAAGTTCATCTCACGCTACAGATGTTAATTTTATACATTTATGAATGTTCAATCACACCTTTTAAATCACATCACGGCAGTGATCATATTTAATTCTATGTTGTAAACAAATTGTTCTTAATTAATATATCCCTGTAATTAAATGAACTCTAGTCCATCTATTTCCTTGTCCCTTTAATTCAACTTTTTCATTGCTCAGTTTTCTTATAAAAAGCTCAATAAAGCTAGACAAAGCTTTCTTATTTTAAATTACAGTTTGATGAAAATGAACACAACTTGAAGGTATGAACTTGATTCCTTAAGAATTTCCATATAGTAGATAATTTGCACATGTCAAATTTACAAACTAGAAACAAAAATAATCATGGATTCACAATCCAGCAACGTGTTAAGATGGTTAGCGTTTATTTTGAAAATGAGTGTTGGCGAAAAAATACATTTCGTGCCTTATGAAATATTCGAAACGCATAACATGGGATGTGATTGACATAATATGGAACTTTAGATACAGTGACAGCACCTCTTCGTGTTCGTTGGATCAGTTCGAAACAAAACTGGTTCTCGTTCATGAAAGTATGGTAGAAAAATTAGACATTGCCAAAATGATGATTTTTCTTTGCTTTTTCCACCTGAATGATTTAATTAAAACTGTCACAATTTTGAATCAGAAAACACAGAAAAAGAAATACATCCTCAAAGGCTGAATGTTTAGTTTGGGGGTATCATTGAATCGTTTTCTCTGATGATGATGATGATGATGATGGCGATTACAGTTAATGTTGTTCCCTACAGAACACGTTAACCGACTTTGGGTGCTACCAACTCTACTGCTACGGAGACAATCACCTTCTTCAAACTTCTTTCTTGGATCAAGAGGGAGGGGCTGCATCAATCAATCCATTGTGCTCCTCGTTCGTGTGATTAACTCTTTCAGACTGTCTCCTTTGGGGTTATCTGAAGAATGAAGTCTACATAAATAGTCCTATTATTATTATTTATTATTATTGTACTGGAGGTGGGCCCAATTGGTTTCTGCAATGCGACCTTTTGGTCTATTATCTACCCTTCGAGAATACCTATATCTTTAACAAAGTCCAGGGTTTTAGTAGGGCTTATGTAATGTTTTTATGTCCCAAGTAGATGATCCCTTGCCTTTGTGAATGCCTCACATTGCCAAATAACGTGGTATGGCATTTCCTCTTCCTCGCCACAACCCCTGCATATCGGGCTATCGGTCGGTCCCATGTTATGCAGGTGTTTGTTCAGACGATAGTGGCCTATAACCATCTCTGTTGCAAGTTTTATCTTCGCCCTACTTAACTTTAAGATGGTCGCTGCTAAGTCCCCGTTTGGGGTTTCCAGAAAGATCTTGGAATGACTTTGTCCTCGAATTTTCGATCAGTGTGTGCAGTGCTCTTTCGTATCTCCTTTTTGGATGTGTTATATGTAATCTCTAACAGGCAGGTTCGGATCCTATGAGTGGTTTTGCACTTACCATTCTCACAAGCTCGTCAGCAACATGGTTACCTGCTATTGCCGCGTGCTCAGGTGCCGACACTAGTGTGACTGTGTTACACTTGCCTAGTGCCGTTGAGTGAAAAGTATAATAAGAGGCGAAACTATAATGTAAAATTGCGCACCCTATTGTTGTCACACTCTTACTCGTATCGGTACTGAACCATTGAGTGAGAAAGTGAACTCTCAGACCCAACTTTCAGACCAGTTTCAGACCCACAGGAGCTACGTTAAAACGACTTTAATTTCGTCTCTTATCTATTTCTCATTTAGCGCTAGTGCGTTTAGCATGTGTGTACATTCAAGGACTAGCCCTGAATTTACCATATATGAATCTACTGCTGCAATGGTTGCTTTGCTGTCTGCAACTATAAAGATTTTCCTTTATACGTGAATGACCTTCTACTGCCACGGAGACAATCACCTTACTTCAAACTTCTTTGTTGGGACACGGGGGACTGTATCAACTAATCAGTTGCACTCATCGTTCTGTGATTAACTCTTTTAGACCTTTTCCTTTGGGGTTATCTGAAGAGTAAAGTCTACAGAAATAGCCCTAGAGCTGAAGGTCGAAATACATCACGAAATAAACAACATAAACACACCATAATTAACACCAATCGAAACACATAATCTCATAAGATATGATATTAATATTCAACATTTTGAGTGTTTTTTAAGCCTTATACGTGAAAACAGTTAACGAATTACCCATTTATAAAACATACTTGAAATAGCTATACCTACCTACGTATTTTGTTGCACCTTCAGTCAGAAAAAATGATTTGAAAATGTAATTATTTAAAACGTATTCGCGTATTTGTGTTTTTTTAGTTTCATAATCTGAATCAGTAAGAAAGGATCAAATTTAGTGATTGATTAGATTCTGTCACACCTATAGTGGGAAGCCGAACATCTCCTAATGTAATTGTCCTTTGACGAGGGTCATATCAACATAATTTTTCCTATTAAATTTCTTCAAATTCGTATTTTCAAAAATCATCATTTTGGAGAAGGTTTCGCTTTCAGTGAGCAAACTTGCCAAAACTATTAAGAACATGAAAGATTTATTGCATTGAGTAATTGAACGGCAAGAATTGGTTAATTTAACATCATAATTTATTTATTTTCTAACTCAACATTTTTTATAAAGTCCTTAGATTCACACATCCCCTCGCGCCGACATATTATACAACTATGAATTTACAAAATTTTCCTAACTATATAAAAAATGCGCTTGATCAATATTTTCGTGGGAAAAAGTAAGTTTGTTTATGGAACTAAGTTTGTGGCTAGAAAAGAACCAATCATTTATTTTAATAGCGTTTGACACTATAAAATGTAAAGGAAGACGCAAATAAGTTGTTCGAAGGACAAACCGAACCATTCTTAAGAATTATTTAAGGTTTAATTCAGTTTGAGTGCACCTCTTGTTGAGGTAAAATGTAGGTGACAGCTAAAGAATGTCTGTTAGATCCAAAACCATGACAAAATTTAAGTTGGTTGCCAGGATAAACTTTCGAATAATTTTATGGATTCCAAATTACATCGAGTAATTGATTTTTTTTTATTAAATTCGGAATTATGTAAATTTGGAAAAATCTATTGCAGTTTTTGAAAATTCTTATGGCACAACTTCACTGCGAATTGACTAGCACTAGAAAATTAATATATACATATACGACATGAAAGCTCTTCATCGGTGAATTGATTGCCGATTACTATCCACTCATTTCTAAATCGGCAATTGGTACTAAAATTCTTCGCGAGGCTCTTCGTCGAACAGTGCTGTAATTCACATTGATGCCGTTTAGAAGAATTGTAACGTGCATTATTGCATTGGTAGAAAAATCATGGTTTTTCATTATTAACTTCTTAGCGATTCTTGGCATGCAGATACATTTACTTCGATAATAAATCTGACTGGCGATTCCATTATCAAAGTATAACCCATGAACGATAGGTAGGTATAACAATATTATTGAAAATTGGCAAAATTTCTCGGCCTTTCTAAGGCATTCCATTGCGTGATTCAAAGTAGAAATTTGATCTGTGGAGTGGCAGTTTAAAATCATCCACTCCGTTATTTATTAGTTAGTGTTTAGTGTTCTGTTACAAGAGATACTGGTAACTGGTAATTCATAATCACAATATTAGTATAAGTAAATTTGTACAGGCGCAAAGAATCTGTTTGTCAAGCTTGTCATCTTTATACTTATTCATTTTTCTTATGATCTAGAGATCTAGATTAACTATCCGAACACCATAAGCGTATACATGCTGTTTCATAAAAAACTGACAACACGTTATTTATTACCGATTTTAATGAACCCAGAAACAAAATTAAGTCACTAGAAAAGAATCCTTAGAATTAGAAGTTGGGTTATAGAAACATACTCATTTTTGAAGAAAAAGAAAATAAAAAAATAAAAGAAAACTGAGCATGTTTCTATAACCCAACTTCTAAGAATATCATACACATGCCGATAATAAAAGAAATAAATTGAAATAAGGTAAAAAATTTTATTATTCCTAGGTAATCGATTTCGACACGAGTGTGTCATCATCAGGTCAAGCTGAAAAACATTGCTATGAGCCTATGCTATAGCCTGATGAAGACACACTCGTGTCGAAATCGATTACCTAAGAATAATAAAATTTTTTAGCTTATTTAAATTTATTTATTTTATTATCGGCATGTGTAGAGCTAAACAATATGGAGAACTTCATACAAAACATGCCGATAAATTCAATTATTAATCCTTAGAATGTCGCTTGCCGCTATTTTGACTGATCTTTCTTTTTATTTCAAAAATGTGTAACATCTTTCCTTTTACCCGTGGCTAAAATCGTCCTTTTCTGATAAAAACTGCACGATTCAGGTATGTCGTGAAAAAATCAAAAATTCACCTAATTTGACTGTCAGTGTAATAGTACCAAATAATTGAAAAGTGACTGGTTACTATTTATGTATGTACGAGGTAAAAAATAAGAAAATCGCGATTATTATACTACGCCCGCTTTAATTTATTTACCATAGAAATAAAATAATTGATTCATTATATCCAGCAAATCATTTTTTTTCATTTTTCGTGTGTAGGTACTTAGTGTTTCTGAAATATTATAAATCGAAACGATAAAACGGTGACCATGTCTTTTATTGCTTCTTGTGACTGTTATTAAAGTGATTAAATCAATATCAGGTAAAATATTGTAGTGCAGCCATTTAGAAGAGTGTGACATAAGTACATATTCCCCTTCATTATTTGGTGTTGTTTGAATCATGCACTGCCCATAGGTTTTCGAACTAAGTTCCGTTCAACTTTTGTTCTCTTTTCAATAAACCCTTAAGGAGGAATTTTGATAATGCTAGATAAACGTTATTGATCTAATTTTATAACGCCCCGAAGCATTTTAAGTAATTTAATGAAATATTTCAAAAATTTTAATGCATAATTTTATTACGCTTACGAAATGTTAATAATTGTAAGAAAAAATCGATAGAAGAATGTGGATTGAAAAATTTTAATTGGACGTTTGTTATATTGAGCAAATATAAAGGCATTTAACACTAATTTCGGAAATTTTATTTGAGCTTTACCAAACGATAAGTTGCTGCATATAAAACGTGGCACCCCATAGCGACAGAGCACGTTATTTGATGGCGCACATCCGACCTGTGGATGAAATTGCCAATAAAACACATCCAATAGGTATAAAGTGGTGAGGTTCGACAATAGAAGCGCGCGTTGTGTTTAAACGGCCTTCCCGCTTCAATCTGCGACTAGCAAATAGGATTTAGAATATCCTTTGATTACCATTTACAGGGAGTCGTGTTTTGAATAATAAATTAGCTTTTTATTTTGATCTTCAGGGCACGATTTGAAAAATATTCAATTGGACTTTTATACATTTTAGGAATTAAAAGAAAATGTGTCGTTCTCAATAACGCCGCCGACGCCGACGGAATGAAATGACACTTCAAATGTGCACGAATAATAGCAGGTTTCCAAGTTAGTGCATGTCATGTTTGACACGCCTGCTTCGATCACGGCTGCGAAAAACACGGATAATCACGTGTCACACTGTATAAAATACACCCACTTCTAATTTTGCCATACCGTTCGTGTCCCTCTTAGTATTAGGTAATAAATACTATTGGTGCACAGTGCCAGTTGACAGATTTGCTGACTGCAACCCCGTTAACGAGTCAGTCTCCCTCATTACGAGGAACTTAATTTTACCTCTTGTCAGAATAATAACAAGTTGCATTCTTAATTCACCCCTTATAGAAGAGGATAGGTATATTTATGCAATTTGCATCATATCGGTTTCTTTCAGTTTTTGATGATATCCCAAAATAAAGGATATGTTGGCAAATGCTAATTTTCATGGATTCGGACAACTTGTACGCTGTAATAAAAATCGTTCTTAAGTTATAGAAAGCTATAATTTCCTTATAATTTATGATTAAGGCATATAGTAAAAGTCACCGTAGAGTAATTAATCCTTTGTTACGTCTTTTTTTACGGCAATTGATATTCGACATTCTAATGTTAACTTATCGTGTTGACTGCTGAAAAATTTGTTCTTTTTAATTAGATTGTTGGAGATAGTATTTACGATTTAGTATTTTAAGCCCAACTCACTGAAAGTCACGAAATCCTCATAAACTTCGTATTTTGTGATATAAATCTATCATATTATTACGGAAATTTTCAAATATAATCGCACATCTAGACCATGAAAAAATCGTGTGAAACGAGGCGCCCCTGCACCACTTACAGCTATTGTTTTCGCAGAAATTGGATTGTTCGTAGGGGACTGCTCGCCCTCGCCAATTACCTAGATTGCTTTCCTGTACACATCAAACTTGAGCATCTCACTTGTTACTCTCCCGTCAAAATACTCGACTGTATAAATTATGCACGTTATTTCAGTGTCGGAGATGTTAACTTTGAACAGCTGTTATACCGCGATATTCCCAAAACGTACCTATACGTATAGTGAAAATATTTCTCTACTATCAAAGGTGAAATACGATATATGTATAATGAATGTGGCTCCGCACTAATCCGGGGATAATAATTCCTCTATTCGGTTACCAACATCACCATTTGGAACTCCGCACCCTAAAAATCCTTTTTAGCCTTCAATCAAATCTTTTATACTTTTTCACCTACAACTTTGGCTTCGGAAACACGATATTTTTTTGTTTTATAAACCATAGCACTCTATTCATACGATATATTAATTGCATCTCTTGTTTCAGCATCCGTACCCTTCGGAAGACCAGAAAAAACAACTAGCCCAGGATACTGGATTAACGATATTACAAGTAAATAATTGGTAAGTGTTAAATTTATACAAATTCCAAATCACGTTACGCCGTGTTATTGCTATGCGTTTCCTAATTTTAGATTGTACCGCAACGTGTAATGTCACATCTATAATTTACGTGCGGTAATTTGTGGCAGATTTTGTTGTATGCGGAATGCGTTGCTTAATTGCGCGTCGCTGATGTTTTAAATTACGTTTGCAATAATTCGCGTAGTTCGAAACATTTCCGTTGTAAAATGAACGTTCATTTCACCAATGTAGTACGCGGTGTCATTATTTTTCATATCAACATGTAACTGATATTTATCGATCCAATCAATATTAATGGAAAGGCAATCAATCAATTAGTAAGTTAAATTTTTTATTGAATTAGTGTCGTACTTATTACTATATAATAGGTACTTATCCCAAAGCAAACGAAAGTGTACCTACTAACTTAAACCTTCATTATGTACGAGTATGTATTATATTTAATTATCCAGTTTACCGTATAAAAAAATCATTAGGTACCTACGTTAAATTATAATTTGGTTTTGGCTTTAAATTATTAATTAACTACAAATTGGCTACAGTATATCTGAAAACTTCACAAATGTAACAATCTTAATTAATATTCCTAGAAAGGTAATCAATTAATTAGAACGTAAAATTTTTAATCGAATTAGTACGGATTTTGACAGTTTTTGTACGTATACTTTGGGTAGTGAACTGAGCCCTAATTTGCATTAAGAATGTGTCTAATCGATGTTTACTTTTTTTTGTAAAACTAACAAAAAACGACCGTAAAGTGCTAGAACTTACATAATTGCTTAGGTAAAGTGATTTTTTTATCGTTTTTGCGGTATATAGCAACTAAAACCGTCATAAGTTGAAACGAACCGGCTTTGTGTTCAATTTTCTCGAAATACGTTGCGTGCCAGTGCTACAAATCAGATACTTCTGCTCGAAAGAACTGTCTCAAAGTGGTAAATCCTAATCCTTTCAAAATTATCGGTTTTTAATCCAAACCGTGATTAATTATGTTCAATTTATAAACATTAATTTATTTCAAAGTTTTCACGTCCTTTGATCTTCATGCCAACTACATTTTGCCTTAAAGTGAAATTTGTTGTTGTGTTGATTTGTTTTGTTATAATTTCCATTTTTGTCTCTTAATTAATCGACATTTTTTGTATAGAAAATGAGAAAAAAGACCTATAACATTATGGTCCTGTCCCTCATTACCATTCCGTGATTTTAAAGGTAATTTGTATTTGTACTGTAAATACAAAACTATACAGGGTGGTTCACAAGGCCGACGAGGTACCATATCTGAGGAAGGTAAAGGTAATAGTCATAGAGCTTTGCGGAACAAGTAGTGGACAAAATTATCATCAATGCGAAATACAAACGGTTCCTAAAATAATACCAAATTTTCCTATTAATGTAAATTTAGAAGTATTGAAAATGGCGTCAGTATGGCCGGATGATTTGATAGTACATAATTAATACATATTTAAAGTTGCCAGTTCCATTATGACACAGTAATTTTCCAATTGGTCTATACGAAACAGGCCTGTGAAAAAAATGCTTGTTTTCAAGTAAAATTTGAGAGATAAAATTGAGAAAATTTAATGGTACATTATATCTAAAGTAAAATACACGCGCATTGGCCTGAATTCGAATTTTGATTGTGTTAGCACCTAATAAATGTTGTGTTAACACTGCAACTAATTCGGATTATAGCATCGCAGTATTTACATTAGTTGTATTTTCTAAGGTAGAATTACTATACAGGGTGTCTCACGGTGACCGTCGGTTAGAAGTATATCAAGAACTGTAAAAGCTAGAAATTTGAAACTTTGCACATGCGACATACCGTGTTTAATCTATTAAATAAAAATATTTTCCAAGTGGCAGCACTTCCGGAAATACCGGAAGTGACCATCAACATCTTTATTTTAAATACAAACCAGGCAATTTTTTTTCACATTTTGATGTGTCATAAAATGTTTAGTAAGTATGCTTAAAATAATCGCCGTATCAATTTTGATTGTTGAGAAAAAAAAATTTGTTCACTGAAAATTGTTTAGGAAATAAAATTGAAAGTCGAAAGTGGTAAAAGTTAGGGAAATGGGATTTTAGGTTCTCAATGTCAAAAGATTGAGACACAATTGTCTCTAATGGATAATAAAAAATTGCCCGCGGTTAAGTATCTATTTGACGTTATTTCCAGACTTAAGAAAAACTTTAAAAAGTCACTTTTTTCAAATGGAATCCCTATTTAATTATCAGTCCATTCGATGCAGAAATAAATTTCCTTTAAATTGATATACCATGTCCCTATACCTAAAATCAATGATTACAGAGTTATTTACATTTTTCTTTTACAGTTCTTGATATACTTCTAACCGACGGTCACCGTGAGACACCCTGTATTATAATTGCTTAACTCAGCTACTTTATTTTTTATGCTCGCCTTGCGTTGATAAATACCAATTACTCTTTTTTTGAGATATGTGAGTGACAAAGATCATTCTGAAAGAATGTCAGAATATGAAACTTCCAAAAGCCAACGTGCTCAGAAAAGCATTATTTAATGTCACCTGAACAGATTTAATGAAGCTTATGTCACAGAATCCAATCGAATTTTCCTCGATGTAATAAGGATTCCTGAGACTCCCCACATAGGCATCTAGGGTTTGAGGTTTTAATGGATAAAACAGAACTAAAATATTTAACTTGTTGACAGTTAATCACCTTGAAAAATACTTTCAGAAAGTTTTTACTTTGGAAGGGAAAATGATGTAGTGATTTTACATTTACCAGCACATTGAATTTTGTCTTCAACCCTCGGTCATGTTTTTTCCTTAAAAATAAGTTCGTCTCCACATACTACAAGGAAATTATACATGTTGAACCGATAATGTGGGATTGAAGTTTAACGTAGTTAATATTAATGAAACAAATGAGATATATTTCAATACTAAATGTTTATTCGAAAATTTATGTACAGTAAGTTATGGTGTTACAATATAACTTTCACGAGCTTTATTTGTTAATCTTGCATAATTCCAGATCAACTCTGTTTTAATTGAATCGAATTGAACATAACGTGTGGGTCCATTTTTATTACAAATCCAACAAGGAGAAGGTAAAGTAAAGTCTGAATTCCCACAATCTTTTTTATTTAATTATTACTTGCTACCGGTTTCGTGGTCTATGTTTCCACCACATCATCAGGCAAAAAACTAAAAACGTAAAATACAGAGTTACTTCATTTTAAAACAAAATCTTACTATAGAGCGTTGTACAAATCTAAGCATGGTCGACTTATCAACAAATTTTCTTTTCTTTTCTTGTGGTTTTTGAGTAATAATAAACTAAACATACTAAGATTAAAAGATTAATTACTAAATAGCATATACAGCTGTAGATTTATCAAATTATAAACGAACACATACAAAAAGAACTTACAATATGTATTTTTATTAGGTATGTTATTAGGAATACGGTACAGTACACAATCAATCCATACAGATACTGAACGTTAAAGCAATAGTTCGCCTGGACAGTACGAAGGACGTGGGCGCAGTGTTCTAGTGTTCGGACCATATAAAGGCTCGAGTGAGAACTATTCTAACCCCTTGCACCTTCTAGTATTATAAAGAATTCAATTAATTACATAATATTCACCCAATGGTGCTGCGATAAATAAAAAGTTAGCTATTACCAAGTTTTTTTGAAGTAACTAAAAATTAAATCCGTTCGAAAGTTAATAATAATAATAATAAATATCAGCATATGCATATACACGTCTAGCACAAACAGCGTACAAACACAGACATGATCAGGTAGCTACGATAATATGTACACCAAAAACTCGCCACAAAACATAACCTTTCTGTTTCTACTGATAACATACTCTATTACAAAATACACCGCAAGTTGCACTTGAAAACATCACAAACTATATTGGGACAGGACACTACTCACAGATAAAACTGTATATAACAATAGGCCAGATAATATAACACTTATAGATAAAACACAAAAAATCATATACATAATAGATATTACCATTTCCAACACAAACAATTTAGCCAATACATACGCAGAGAAACACCGCAACACCGTTAGCTCAGGAACTTAAAGTGCAATGGAGAATGGGAACTGCTCTTACACTTACAGTACCCAATGTTCTTAGTCCAACCGGAGTGATATCAAAAACAATACACCACAGTTTACACATTTTAGGCTTAGATAAAAACATATAGATACAATTACAAGAGGCAGTCATCATTAACACTTGCCATATTGTTAGAAAATTTCTAAACATAACGGAAGATAATTATCGTACATCACTCAGAACCACATCACACACTTTAAATTAATACCATTCAAACACAAAATGAAACACAACAACAATCCTCCCTTCACAAACTGAAACTATGTTACTGGTTGCATACACATCATAACATTACAGAAAGTCTATTACAAACACAAAATACTTTAATACCCACTCATGTGACACCTCTAATTCGTCCACTTGGCACTTATACCCAAACGCAAACACACAGTACACTCACAATATCAGAACTCACAATTAACATAAGACACAAACAACACATTACCCACTCGAGTGCAACCTATGGGCTGAGTTAAACAACAAACACTTACACAATAAACATAATACTATTTCAAAACATATTATTTTGTGAGTTGAAGGATGCAACCAGTAGCTGGTCTGGACATATAGTAATGTAAACGGATATTATTTTGTGTATATTACTAGGAATAATCGTTACTTGATTTCGACCCGTGCGGTTAGTTAACCAGGCTTGGCCTGAGCATCGATAGGCATCGAAATAATAGCAATAAGGGTCATAATTCAAACCCCGTATAAAAACAATACAAATAAACACATAATAATGAATCCACACTCAAAAGTGAAACTAAAACTTAGTCCACTACTATTTTCAGTCGTATAGTACGCGAGGCCATAAATATATGCAAAGAGAAATATAATAGAGCATACACACATGAACATACAACCAAGAGACATACTGTTCGCGAACGATATGGTGATTTGGCCGAAAGTGAAGAAGAACTGCAAAGAAATTTGAACGAATATCAAAAAGAACTAAAATCCAAATGTATGCAAATAAACAAATGGATACAATGGAAAAGTAGACAAATAAATAGTAGAGCGAATAGGAAAAGTGGGGAAACTATAAGTATAATACACAATCTTCGAAATATCCAAATAAATAAAAGCACATGTGTACCAAAAAGTTATAAGACTATCACTAGTCTACGAAAGTGAAACATGGACATTAACCAGAAAGAACAGCAGTATAATGAGGGGACGAAAAAGAGGTTCCATAGAAGAATATAAGGGATCACCAGAATCGATAGAATCAGAAATACAGAAGTGGTAGAGGAACTGAATATAATACCTACCGATAGAAAAAATAATAGAAGAATGACAACTGAATCGGCTAGGATACTACCTTATACAGGATTAATAGCAAAAATAAGTACCTATGTGCAATTGTGCATATTGTACGTACAGTGAAATACAAAATGAAAGACCTTTTACTGACTTCAGATTAAATAAACCAATTACCGAATTTGTTCACAATGTTGGTGTATTTAACCCATTTTGCTTAGTACTTAGTACTTATGCGCATAAGCTTTTATTGCAATCAAACCTATCACGAAGATTCCTTCTCTAAGTGCAGTTTAACAGTTTAAAGTTCATAGGGTGACGATCGATCCTAGAACATTTTCTCATAGCACAGTCACCTTTTTACTTTCCCTTGCATAGACACAAGTGTGTACATAGGGTAATCGAATCGAAAATAATGTAATCGAAAAAAAACGAACTTGAGATTTTGATGAATCTTGACGTTTTGGGGCCAAAACCACCATCTTTGAAAAATGATTGTCTGTGGGTGTGATGGTTGTGGAGCCTAAATTACTAAGTCGATTTTGATGAAATTTAAAACTAAAGCCTATAAAAAAACTTCATCTGTAAAACAAGTTTCTTATCAAAACCGCCCCAAAGGAGCCCAAACTAGGGGTGTTATTTTGGGAGCAAAAGTTAAAATTTTAACCCAAACTAATTTCCTTTGGTGAAAAGTTAGTAATAGTCTGTAAAATGAATGTTTGCGATTTTCGGCTTAGCGCTTTATTTGGCGTACACATTCGTAGTTTGTATCTATTTCGTTCTAACACACAATATTTGGAAATAGAGAGAATGGAATGCTACATTATCGTCGCCACGGGTCACTAGACCGTAGCCACGGGTGGGTGAACTAAGACAGACACTATACGTTTAAAACATCTGTATTTGTGTCAGGTGTGTTAGAAGGAAACAGTAATGTTTATTTTAGGCGTCTCTTTAAAGACTAAATTGTCTGTTGTAATCCTTTGACAGTGGTATTCAAAAGTTATTTTCGCGTGTTTGTAATAACTACTGAAAATATGTTATATTCCTTCAATTTATATAATAATAAATTATATTATTATATTTTCAATTACGTTTTAATTTCTTTATATAAATTAAAGGAATATAACATATTTTCAGTAGTTGTTACAAACACGCGAAAATAACTTTTGAATAACTTGAATAATTCAGTCTTTAAAGAGACGCCTAAAATAAACATTACTGTCTCCTTCTAACACACCTAACACAAATACAGATGTTTTAAACATTCATTTTACAGACTATAGACATGGTTACAAGTAAAACGCCGTTTTTTGTTTGTTGCTAAATTCAAAATGGTGGCCAATATAGCAATTCTCCAAGTTTTTACTTTTTAGCGTTTAGCTCAAGAACCGTTTAACTTAATTAAATTTGAAAATTGGAAATTATAGCTGAAAGGATGGCCAGAACTTTTACTTAGAATTGATAAAGAACAAAAATTGAACGTGGCCAATTTATTGGTGCCCAAAATTGGTCAAAAATTTTTTCATTTTTTGAAATGTTATACATATAGTTCATTAAAAACTATTTTCACTACATTTAATTCTTTATTTGCCATAGGGGAAGGGAGATGAATTTTTGAAGATGAAAATGTTAAAAATTCATAACTTGTTTGCTAACAAAGATGAAGAAGCAAAATTGTACAGTGAAGTAGAGGACATACGACTCTTTTAATCGAGTAGAATAAGTAGATATTAAATAAAACAACAAAACACTAGCCCAAGTTTGGCAACACTGGAGATAGTGTTTTGTACATTTAGGTACGTACCTAAAAAAACATAACAAAAACTCATTTTTCATCTAAGCCTGACTTTATTCATTAAATTTTCATCGTCTAAGGGGAGGTTTAGAGTTGTTTTATTTATTACAATTTTGTGTTATCTGACCTATAATGGATTTAGAATAAGTATACCAATTTACTTCCGGTCTATCCGGAAATTAACAAAATATTAAAAATATTTTATGACATACCCTGTATATTATTTCAGGAGAAAATCAGAAATCGTTGTCTGATTAAAACTATACTACACACGATATATTTATTTTTTTATTTTGTTGAGTTATTACGCAAAAACTATTTTATTTTGAGTTATTACACAAAATAACTGTTTTATTTAATACTTCATTGTAGTAAACACGGGAAAGTTTTGTGCCAAATTAATTTGTAAAGGTATTCACTAAATTAGGACTATACTTTTCGCCTGTTGTACTTTTCGCCTGTTGCACTTTGAGTTATTTTTTAGTTGCTAAATAAATGGAATCCTTATTGTTCAATAATAATACACAGGAATACTAAAAAAAACGTTGTTACTCCGTTTTAGTGTTGAGTGAATCTTATTCAATGGTTCTGGCTCGTTCTGATTTGTAAAAATTAACGACATCAATTAAAATCGAATAATGACCATTGACATTTATGGGTTGTAATCCACACCAGAAACTGTTAACAAATTAAAACTACACAAACAATATTAATCGTAAACCTTTTATAGTTTCTGGTCATGTATATGTAACTAATAAATTCCTATCAATAGGAATTACATAAACCTACATGGAATACGTAATTTTACATAGTCATTGATTAAAATTCCTAATCTTTGTGTAAATCGAATCGGGAGAACAAATTTATTTAAATTCTTTTTTTTTGGTAAATAAAATCTGCAATGATTTAAAGAAATATATCCGGAATAGAAATGGATTGATTAATCGTAGTAATTTCCGAACAGCTTTCCGCGCTAATTAGATCTAGTCCCCCAGCACGCTGCAAATGAGATTACGGCTGGAAATGGCGTTCGCCACATCGAACGCGGAGCACACGCGTTAATTGTCATTGATTTTTATAACACAATTATGTTGGTATACAATTTATCATGTTTAATATATACGAAATGGGATTATAAACTTAAAAAACATTTTTACACAACGATTTGACTTTTATCTGGGTCAGATGGAGTTATTTCTTTCCCAGTTGTGACGCGAATCGCGTTGGGTGATTTTTTAATAGAATGTATTCCGCTTTACAAATTGAAAGGGCAATAAAACGATGTATATTCAAAACAATGATGGAAATAGTAGATAAACCTTAAGACAACAAAGTTGCGGTGCTGTAATTATACCTTACTTGCGAGGATTAACCATTAGGGAGTAAGTATATCTTAGTAAGCATTTAGCTAATTGCGATTCGCGCGAATACTGTAGAGGGCCCCCTGCGCGAGATTATAATTACTGTCCATTTACAGACACCTTAACGGTTCCTTAGGGATGGTGTAACGTTTCTACCCCACGTCAAAGGGTTATAATCAAAACAAATCGTTTAATATTTTCGTATATGAACGCATTGCATCATATGATCCTGATAGGGGTACGCAATTTTTCCACGAGGCAGGTCGTTATCGCTCCTGCAGTCCCTATTTTCATTTCTCTTGCAATAGTTCATTAAAAAGGTGTTTCAGAGGCTATTTGGTAAGCTATTAGGTGCCCTGATATTACTCCTCGGAGAGCTATTCGCCGCCGGCAGCTTCCGCCAACAATGAAACTCACCAGTAAATTGCGACAGTAGATGAGACAACGGCTATCGCCACTGCATTCACATTGATATTTGAGACGTGTGAGGGCAGGTACTCGAAAATTAAGCAATTCATGCTGTGGAAGCTAACAGACGTAAGTAACGTCGGAGGGCAATTCAGCCGTTTGGAGTTGATAACGGCTCCCCTTACTCGACAACAATTTATCACCAAGACTGGTGCAGCATTAACCCAGGTGAACCCCACACGCGCACAAGACAATGTCCCCAAGCGGTAATGGTATGGAGCTATGAAAAATGATGATGACATGGACTCGTGAAAAACGAAAAACTCAAGGGAGAATGGCTGTCGCTCGATCGAAGGGCATAGAAAACTCAGGATTTCGATTCATTTCGTTATACGCTGCGGTGCAAACTTAACGATAAGTAAAAAAATTTCTATTTACTAGGAACGTGTTTTGTTTCCGTAATAACTTACCGATTTTCATCGCCACGAAAAAGATACGGAAGTAAGACTATGCCTTCTCTAGGAGCTGTAACAATAGCGACTAGATATCCAAGTGAATGGAACGACTCAACGTCACGGCCAAGTGAAGCACGTATGTAGCGGCCATTTCCGCGGAGAGCAGACAGTAATCGCCCTCTTCAGGCTCGTAAACACGCTAAAATGACCACCGAGACACTGCGGGATGGCTCTTAATGGATTTCGGTTTCGATCTATGCCGTTCGACTTTACCACAATATACTTCGAATTCTAAGTTCCTTCTGTAAAATTAATGCGACAATTCCTTGAAAAACAACATCTCGGTTTCACAATGACTATTATACTCATAAAACTTTACGGCATTGATATAGTAAAGTAAAAAAAAAACCAACGTAAACGCATTGCATTTTGAAAATCGTTCCCTAAATGATTTAAATGAAGCAGTTTGCTTTTGTGTTCTGTGTATGAATTGTATAATGTAAGTACTGCGTAATAATGCCGTATCAAACAGCGTAACTCCGAAAAGTAGTTTCCAGGCCTTTTACTGTAATATTTTGTAAGCGGAGCGATGTTGCGGTCTCCAAGGAAATCATTGGAAACGCAAGTTCAAGATATATTTGATTTTGATTTAATACACCACGCATACGTGGTTTATATTAGAAAGAATACAGAGGATCAGTATAGATCATCTTTGTGATTCAGTTAGGTAGGTAGTGTGGAGCTTCCTTGTTTACCGGTCTTAATACCGAAGCTTTTGGGAAATTGGGTATATTATAGTTTAAAATTGAAAAGAATGTTGAATGCAAGTAACGGAGGTCTGAGCGTAGTAGCATCAATACATCACAGGTTCGGGGATTACCGCTCTTTCCATCCACCATGATACGTTCTTTATACGGCGGCCGCGTTTTCAGGCCGGCCGGTTCGAAGTGGGAAAAGCGTCATAAATAACGCTCAACCTGGCGTGTCGCGTTCTCTGTCGAACCCAACGTTACTCTACTCCCTAGCGAAATACGTGAAAAAAGTGAGAAGCGGGTGGGCAGGCAATAAATAAACAGTAGACGTGAGGGTAACAGGAAAACTAAAAATATAACGATGAAGAGCAGGGAAATGACAGAAAGTGGAATTGGCATCTGTCCCTCGACTCATTTATGGTTGGAAATGCACTTTTCATTATGCACCATACATCAAGCATTCTCACGCGCAAAAACACGTCTCAAATTGTTTGTTTGTTGCATATCGAAAAATATTTTATTAACCACAACCGCAACTACACGCAATACGTACAGCTTATTATTATTGCCACGTGACTGACCTTTACTAACTATTGAGTAAAACTGATCTTTAGATCATATCCACCAAACTATACGTATTGTTTAGTGGCTCCCCAAGACAAGTCGCATCGAAGGAAGAGTACAATGGCTTATTGTTCAAGCCGTTATAACATTGATACAATTGAACAGCGCACCACGTGTATTATATCTTACTGTAGGGAAAACATGCGAAACCTGTCAAAGCGTGGATAGACACAAAGGGTTCTTATATTGTATATGAAACTACTGCACCCTTTAATGTAACACTATTATCCTCCTTATAACGACATGCTATCAACCTGTTTCGATTATTTATCTAATAATTACTTACTCGCCGAAAAGTGTTGTAAACTAACCATATGCAGATATTATTACAATAAAACACTCTAACCGCATACAAAACCTCCAATTACGTATGTGGTTTGTGTGCACTACAAAAACCACTCGATAAATTCGATTGAGGCAAGAATTAATTATGCATTTAGTTTAGTTCAACAGTCAATCACGCATATACAGGGTTTTTTGATTTAGTGTCAGTACACGATCCAATTTGTACTTGTACCTAATATTCATTTATCAAAGAAAGGTTTCGTTCACATTTATAATACATATTAGTTTTTTTAGACTCATCGGAGACTAACACATGAGATAATTTTATATAATAAAAGCAATACTTATTTTGTGCATGTTTAGCTAACAAAGAAAAACCAGCAGTGTGTCATCCTTATTGGCTAATTGGTTTCCTATTTTTCCATCTGTTTAATCTTCAGATGTTCAGTTCTGGTGCAAAACCGAAACATATTTTCCAAATATTTTTCGACCTTTTATTTTTCCATAGTACAATTGAAATTTCGTTTTATCAAATTTTATTACTTGATACTGGCAACCATAGATACTATTATTGTTCAACCTTGCAAGGAAACGATCCTTAAAAGAAAAAAGCAGGCGTTGCAAGCCAAATCCAGAAGACACTTTAGAGTTTAGAGCGTAAACCATGAAGTTTTGCAGCATCAATCCACATAATCGTGACAAAAAGTCGTCTTCAATGTTAAGCTCTCCAATTTTCGTCGGTGATGCTGCTGTATTTATTTTATGTGGGCTAGTATCACGCCACTAGAAACCATTTTTATTTTCATTGCCACACATACTACTGCTTCGCTTCTAGCCAATCAAAGTCATTCCGTATTGGTATTGGTATTCGTCGAATGAGCTAAAAGGAATTACGTTAATAATAGAATAGCTACACAGACTTCAAGCGGAAAGTGTTTTAAAACTTGAAAAGGTACACAAAACAGTGAAAGAATCATCTTCAAAAACTTCGTGTTTAAAGCCATGTTTACCATGAAAGGTGAAAATCCTCTAAAGTGTATTCTAATGTTGTTATTAACTCCAAATTACATTGCGTTAATTTTTTCATATACCTACCTCGATGGTCTAAAAAACTTCGTCCAGGTCACTCGAGTTCAAATCCTGCCAAAGCATCCTGAAACTGAGAGAAATCAAAGCACGCTCTTTTATCAGATAAGAAGGAACCCTTAAAAAACTGTATGTTCGTATAATCATTGACCTAAAACGGAAATCAATATAGCGAAAACATTATTTTTTTTACAAATTTTGGCGACTACCCTCGATACCATCAACATTGACGAAGCTATGTATGACGAGTGCAAAAATACCATTACAGGTATTAGTGGGTGCGGTACAGAAAAAAAAGGGGCATTTTAGAGTACAAGCATGCCGCTTGGCATAGTTGTTCCTGAGATCAAGAGGAACGATTTTTTCCGGAGCACATAAATTTTCATCCCTTAGGGGGCGGGGCCAGGGGTGGACTTCGAATAAATGGGTAATTTTTCTAAAATTGACATTTTTGGGCACATTTTAAATAGGGTGGAGTGCATTTCACATAAATGGGACACATCAAACCGAATAAAAATGGTCTCGATCCACTGTGATTGATTTTAAGTCTTACGACATCCGAAATTTCAGACGTTAAATAAAATAGTGGATGCACGGCAAGTTTAGTATCATTTCAAACTAATTTATTGTTGTAGGTATATATTTTATTTTTTTTTATCAGATAGCAAATATGTTGTTCTTAGATTATGTAAAAAAATTATGGTTATAGAAAAAATCCATAGCGCCAGGGATTCGTTAAGCCACAATGATGCGCCGTACCAGGACAAGCACAGAATGAAATTAGATCCATAGTTACATATAAATGGTACCTATCTCTTCGGTGTCACGTGGTAGTTGGTTTCTGGAACTAAATAATAAATTAGAAACAATATAAAATAGAGCTAGTGGCATTCTTTACTTTGTGTTTTGGCAAGCACCTTTGCATTTATTGCAATTCAGAGTACATGGTAAGCGATTTTTTTTGCATATACACCTCATAGTTTTGCATCCTGAAATTGGACAGCCACAGCGGTCAAGTTCCCTGCATGCCGACCAAATTTCAGGGAGAGAGGACCACACAGGGTGCCATCCGTTTTCGGTCATCGTCCAACCCCAACCCTCGGCCGAAGAAACTTCATCTAACGTAAACGTTAGGGCGCGGCCCCAAATTTGTCCTGCTTGATAAGCCGACCTGAGAATGTGCTACCAAAGTGCCGCCGATGTTGGTGGAATCAGGCTTAGGGGCTTATTCTCCGTTGCGAAAAGATGTTTTCTGGCGTCATTCACCGAAAGACATTGGTCACCCTTTATACCATAAAGTTTTGCAGTGTACTGCTCGAGTGCCTGTAATGTGCTCTCTTCTGGGACAGAATACGATGGTAAAGAAATGGACTTGAAGGCCTGTGTGAAATTCTCAGACCAGAACTTCCAAGCTGTCTTCTTTCCCTTTGATGGGAAGAACGAAGTAGAATCACAGCCTGAAAAGGCATGAAAGCCACGTAATGCTATAGATCTATCCTCTCCCATAACATGAGCCATGCCGTGTACTGCAATATAGTGCCTATTTTGGGCTGTACCATACAAAACACAAAGCTCCTCTAGACCAAATTGTTCTAATGTATGGAAATGAGACACAGCCAGTACAACGACATCTGTGTCCGTGCTACGAATTAATACTTTCTTCGCACCGTTGACTACTGCATCTTTAACGTGGAGCATTATTCGTCCGTCTGCCTCTTCCATATTATTGCACTGGACGTGTTGAAGATGAGTTGCTGTGCCAGTTGACTTGATATGACTGTCGACGTTAGTAACAACTTGGATGGCTCCGAGACCTGAAAGCAACACCTCAGCAAGGAAACGGAACAATTCCTGTTTGTTGAGATAGTTTTTCAGGTAATCATTCCAATCCTTTGGTAGCGAACCTGATACGTAAAGAAATATTTGTAAGTTTTACTTCTGAACAAATCAAACCTACTACGCCAAAAGTACCTTTGAGTGGAAGCTGCTGTCGTCGAAAACCTTTTCCACGAGTATCACGTGCTTTTTTGATGGTTGCATCAAAGTATAGGTCCCATACAACGTCCACTCGTTTAGCACCAACCCTCTCAGCTAATTTACAAATATGGGGTTTTAATTGGCTTTCATAGTATTTAAGAAACGTGCCTTGTCCTGGTGTAGGCTTAATATTGTGAACCAAGACTGCTCCGTCAAATACAATAGAATCGCAGTTACTCGGCTCTCCATGATTTGGAACATATTTTGTTATTATTTCTACTAGTTGATTCTTCGAACCGGAGCGAATCGCCCCATTCAAGGAAAGGGATGGCGGGCACTGCTGATTTTCGTGTTTGAAAAAGAGGTCCATATCAAGATCACGACTGATGCTTACAACAAATAGTCGTGAGAATAGCTGCATATTACGCAGTTCCTGGTCTCTTTTAGCAAGAGATGGTTCATTGGCCTTTTGCGGTTTGAAAATTTTGACGGGTGACTGACGTATGGGAACAAACACACTTTTGGATTTCGAACACAGTCGCTCTTGTACAAAGTCTTCGTACAATTTCTTGCCTTTGTTCTCTATGTTGTAAAGTGCCTCCACAGACTGATTTCCTACGACTACACGTGTGTCTAGAGTGAAGAGTTCTTTTTCTCGTACCAAGAATGGATTATCGCACTGTAGGAAACTTTCTTTCAAAGCTTGGCACTTGTCAAGAAACTTCTTCTGAAAACTAGAGTACTGCTCATGGTGTGTACTCGTATCTTCACCGTTATCATCGGCTCCTTGAAATTCGGCAAGCAGCCTTGCTACTTCTGGGCCACCAACTGTCCAGCGCCGGAGTGCTGACGCATCGTGTGTGATACCTACTGCCCCGCCCCTATCCTTTACTGCCGCGTTGTTTTGTTCATGGGCTTGGTCTACCCCCAATGCTGAGAAAAGCCTACGAGTTTTAGGCACAGAAAATTTTCCTGCATAAAAAACCACAACTTCAATATACCCACATAAATGGCTAGATATGTCATACACTGTAGAAATTGTTTGTGATTCGTAGGTAGGGAGAAAGTAAGAGCCTTAGTGTCTTACCGTTTATTATTATGATGCACAAATTATGCTGCACTAAAAAATTCAACTAGCCATTTGATTTACGGAAAAATGAAAGTAAGAATTCATTCATGCACTTAAATTAATATAACGCAAGCAAACGATTACACTGAATTGCGTCTTTGTTTGCAAGTTAGCTGTTATAAACGTACCTAGGTATATGTATAACGCGCAGGCGTACTCTTATTCGTAGGTTCTAAGCAAAAATTTTAAATAAGTGTCTTAAAGTTCTGTGTAAAAACGTTTATACCTATTTCTTATAACATGTTGAACCCTTTAATTAATTTCCCTAATCTGTTAGTATATATACATAGGTAGCTACATAAGCTCACCATTAGACTTCATTAAATTGTTGAACTATGGTTTCAAAAATTATCTACGCAGATCGTAGTTCGTTGATCTAACGATATATTTCATATTAATTAAATAATCGTCTTGGGTGGTGTTAATATCTAGCTAAAAATATCATTATAGCAAAATATCCCATTTATTGGAAGTCCACCCCTGGTCCCACCCCCTAAGGGATGAAAATTCATGTGCTCCGGAAAAAATCATTTCTTTGGGCCTAAGGAACAACTTTGCGAAGTGGCATGCTTGTACTCCAATTTGCCCCTTTTTTTTAAAATATTGGATGTACCGCACGAACTATATTGAAGCACAATAAAAATGATTGATTGATTGATAGGGGCAGGTATAACCACTAAAACCCTTCCCTCATTTATCAGCGTAGTGCCTAGTTTGGAATATCCTTCACTTTTGGCTGCCGCGGAGGCATATGCCCCCCCCCCTCCCCCCCAGTTGTTAACGATACTAGTATTTAGTTTGTCTCATTATTTCCTTCGTTACGTTCCTTTCTTCTCTGGTTTGGCAAATTGATTGGCACAAGCCAGCTGTGGACCTCCATGTGTCTTGATCTCTGCACATTAGGCGTAAAGTTTACTCCTAGTCTTTCACCCGTTCCTTTTCTAAGGGTAGCACCTACGCAGATATCATAGGTCCGTTTTTTAATTTTATAAAAGCAAGAAAGAAGGAGTAGGATCACGGAAGGAAGGTATAGTCAGAAGTATCAAGAGATTATTGCAAAAGGAGTGCCGGAGGACCTAAGGGGAAGATTGAGTAGGAAGACGAAGAGGATGGTGGCAAGATATAGATGCGGGAATGAGGAAAGGGAGAATAAGTATTGGTGGGAGGATGATAAAAGGGAATGTAGGTTCTGTGGAATGGGACGGGAGAGTCTAACGCATATGTTAGGGGAATGTGAAGAGAAAAGACGATGGAGAGAGAGGGGAAGGAATAGGATGGATGTACTAGGTAGAAGAAAAAAGGAATTGGAAAGGGAGGAAGTGGGGGGGGGGGGACTGGAGACTGTTAGGGATTCGGGGAGAGTGTGGTTTGAGAATTTATGTTTTGTTTTATATTAGTTGCGATAGGGAAATGTGAGGGGGCAGAAGGGGAGGGAGGGTGAACTGTAAATAGGAATGGGGGAATGTTATATTTAAGTTAAGGTTAAGGCTCTTTGTCAAAAGTTAGCTATAAATGGCAAATAAATACTATACTTATAATTTTATAAAGACACAAGCCAATCTCTCTGTGGCCGATAATGAAGTGGATCAGATAATAATTCAAGTATGTATGTCTTAAAAGGCTACCGTTTTATACACCGATGTAATGCGCATTGCCAACAGTCTTTGCACATTGTCTAATAGCACAGCTAATAGTGTTCTTTTCTATTTTTGGTTCCCATACATCTACTCCATACAGCCAGATGAACTGTGTAGCCGATGCCACCTTCCTTTTGCCCCCCCCCCCCCTCCGTCTTAGGCATGATATTCATCAGTGTCGTATACATGTTTAGGGGTTTCTTAACACCACATCTTACATGATCTACGTATGTGCGCCAAGATCTTATTGCTTTTTTGCGCATGAATTTCCTAGCCCAGCATGTCCAGTGAGACTTGTCTTAGTCTTATTTTCCCCGTTAACATTGCTACTTCAATAACTTCTTCAGAACCGCACTCACTATTGACGGTAATTATCTCTTCTTCTTTGGTGCCAAGGAAATACGGAGTATCTTGAGAATTTATTAAGGATAAACAGTACCGCTTGCCGGAAAATCTCGGAACTGTACCTAAATTCACAATCTAAACAAATTAGTGGGTAAAAAAAAATTATTTATTTTTGAATCATAAGACTCGTATTCCAAGTGGACCCCTCATAATTCTTGACAATAAAGTTCATCCTATTATAAATAGCTTCTCTCACGAAAGCTGACAAAGGGAATGCCCTCGTTATTTTGCAACCACCAAATTAAGAAGAAGCTGAGAGACAATGACCTTGTCTTCACGAAAGCTGACAAAGGGAATGCCCTCGTTATTTTGCAAAAACCAAATTAAGAAGAAGCTGAGAGACAATGACCTTGTCTTCACGAAAGCTCACAAAGGGAATGCCCTCGTTATTTTGCAAACCAAATTAAGAAGAAGCTGAGAGACAATGACCTTGTCTTCACGAAAGCTGACAAAGGGAATGCCCTCGTTATTTTGCAAACCAAATTAAGAAGAAGCTGAGAGACAATGACCTTGTCTTCACGAAAGCTGACAAAGGGAATGCCCTCGTTATTTTGCAAACCAAATTAAGAAGAAGCTGAGAGACAATGACCTTGTCTTCACGAAAGCTGACAAAGGGAATGCCCTCGTTATTTTGCAAAAAGTTCATTACATAGATAAGGTTGAAGAATTTCTTAAAGCCGACGATTTCCAACTCCAAAAAATTAATTTTCAATCTTTCGTCAACAAAACTAGAAAGTTCCTTTTTTCCAATAGAGACCTCCTGTTCAAAGAGTTCCAGACCTATTACTCCAAACTTTCCTCCATGAACCCATACATCCCACGTCTTTACGCCTTGCCCAAAGTGCATAAAATCAATTTCCCAGTGAGGCCTATTGTTTCTTTCTCTAACACTCCGGTCAGCAAAATTGCCCCCTGGCTGAACAAACAACTTAGATCTCTTCTTTCCTTACAATTTCCTTATTCGACATCTAACTCGATTGAGCTTGCCAATGAATTGTCAACCCTCTCTTTTCCAGACCCAGAGTTCCACTTGATTTCTTTCGACATCGTGAACCTATTCCCGAGTATCCCCCATTCCGAATGTAGGACAATAATCAATGATTTATTGTTCCAGTCCAATCTCCCCAATGATGTTTGCAATTTTCTCTTAAATAGCCTAGACCTCTGTCTCTCCCAAAATTTCTTCACGTTCAATAACAAAATGTATATACAAAAAACCGGCCTTCCCATGGGCAATAACCTTTCACCTCTCCTTGCTGAAGTATTCTTGTCCCATCTAGAAACCCAATTAATTTTCAAGAACGATTTTATTACCCACAAGTTTCTGTATTACAAGAGATATGTCGATGACATCTTCATTATCTTTAAGGGTTCTGATGTTGATCTCCAAACCAGTTTCGAATTCTTCAACTCCTTACACCCCAACATTAAGTTCACCTTCGAGAAAGAGACCAATAAAACTCTTAACTTCCTAGACTTGTCCATTACCCGTATACATAAATCTCTCAAAATCAATGTTTACAGAAAACCAACTACTACGGACCATGTTATCCCCTTCTCCTCTTTCCATCCCCTTTCACACAAAATGGCAGCCTTCCGCTTTTTCTTGAATCGACTTTATAGCCTTCCCTTAAACCAAATTGACTTCAATCACGAACTTAACCTTATCCATAGGATAGCTTACAATAATGGTTACCCTTACAATAGTATCCTCAAACTCCAAAACAAAATTAATTTTAGTCACGCTATCCGCAGCTTCACTGCCTTAACCCCCATTGTTCCTGAACCCAAAGTGCACTTTTCGCTTCCTTATATAGGCCCGGCTTCCCATCAATTCCAGAACATCCTCAACAAATACAACATCAATATCTCCTTCTCCTCCAAGGACAATCTTAAATCTTGCCTAGTTCACACTAAAGACCCGATTAATGCCATCGACAAATCCGGTGTTTATAAATTAAATTGTAAAGATTGTGAGGCTTTCTACATCGGCCAAACCGGTAGGAAGTTCTCTTACAGGATCAGTGAACACTTGTCCTTCCTAAAACCCAAATATTCCAATTCCAAGTCCTCCTTTGCCAATCACCTAATGAACGAAAACCATACCTGCAATCCAGATGGGGACATCGAAATCCTCCATACTTGTTCCAAAAGCACAAAATTGAACCTATTAGAAATTAAAGAAATTGTCCGACATCACAATAAAAATCCTCATTCATCCCTTAATGAGGTCGTCAACTTCAATAAAAATTTGCTTTTCCTAAATTAATTTCCTTCCGCTTCACCCTGTACATTCAATAATTCATATGGCTTCCCTTTGTCAGCTGTTCTAGTTTTCGGCTCTACGCATGTCTTTCTTGCAATCAACATGTCGCATCCAACACGCTTTCCTAAAATGAATTTTAAAATGTAACAAGACTTATTTGTCTAGACTGTAATTGTTATTTAACTTAAGTTATGTGCTAATTAATCGTAAGAGTTCCCGTGAGTATAATGTTACAACCGTTCAACTTTTCTAACCTAATTTATATTTTAGCATAAAATGAAAAATTTTTTGTAATTCACACATGTATCACATAGCCATTATGGTTCTATGTTTCTAAGTTTTAATTAATCTTTAAAAAGTCAACATGTAACCTCCAACTGTGGAGAACCATTAACCTTATGTAAGTACCGTCTCCCCTAGTGGGATATTTTACCTTCATGATTTCTGACACTTCAACCCCTTAGATTTTACGTCTGAAGATGGACACGGCCGAAACATGTTACGTTCCCTCCTCCTCTTAATTTTTTAACTCTTAAATTTAAAAAAAAAAAAAATTTTTTTAAACATTAATCTTCGCTTCACGTCGATTCTATATTTAACACCTTTTTAACTTTAAAACATTAATCGTCGCTTCACGTCGTTTTAATAGTGTAGGAATAAATAATAATTTTATGGGGAAGGTTTAGAGTTTCTGTTTCACCTTTAACTTGTAAGATCCCCCATTTCGAGTTAATCAACACCCAACGATGGACCCAATCACCTTTCTCTCACGTTGATGAAAGTGTGTTCATATATTTCTTCACGTGTTTCTCCTACTCCAACTCTTCCATTGTTCAGCATTCAGTGGCGTAGATACCCCCAAAGGAAAAAATCTTGAGTTGTAAGATCCGAAGATCTTGGTGGCCATTCTGTACTTCGCTGCGACCTGCGCCCAGGAAAGGTTGTATCGAGAAACTGTCTAGCCATGCGATAGAAATAGGGAGGTGTCCCGTCCTGCTGAAATATGATTTTCCATTGCAAACTTGATTGAAAGCAACATTCGTGTTTTTGGTTCAGTTTGAATGACCAAAATGTCACTTTTCACTTTTAATATTTCGAAAACAATTAAATTTTAGGAGTAAAGTGTATTATAGAAAACTGTTATTAATTATGAGCAGATTTCGAAAATGGAATAATATACGGGGTGTTCCATTTAAAAAAATAACTCAAGGTGGGGCTCAGCCGCGATTTTGAAATTTTAGGCTTTTTTCATAAAAAAGTAGGTTTTCATCTCCTATTTAAGTACTCCAAACTTCGTTGCAATATACCAGGTGGTTCAAAAATGAGTAGGAGGGAACGGACTTTTGACGGGCACCGTATATGTGTTTAATCTGTGTATTCAGAAGTCGCCCATCCATTGCGATTTGGTGGTGGCTAAGTGTAGTGAAAAAAGACACACGATCTATTTTATTGACAAGTGTAACTATAATGTTACTGTAATTACGATTGGGGGAAGGCATAACATTATTATCATGAACAGAAGTAGAAGGCCATTGAAAAATTTTGATAATTACATTTTCGATCGGAGTATGTCAACTCGCTATGCAGATCACATTTTAATGCAATTCCATCCATTATTCTGGCAGGCCATTAACACCCGCCCTGATGCAATTTGGATTGTATAGAACGGTGTAGATTCGGAAAGCTATCTGCTTTATTTGGCTAACAAAGGCAGCAATCCGGCGCGCTGATGACATTACGGGCGACACTACCAGACCCCGAAGAGGCTAATGCAAGTTAGCGGCACGCTAACCTGTCTAGTTATCCTGGCCGAGTACTTGATTTGTAACCAGGCACTTACATACTAACTCTTTAATCCCTTTGTACTACGCTAGAATCAATATTTTCTTTTGTTAACTCACGAAAAGTTTCAAAACAAAAAAAACGCATACAAAGTTTTGTAATTCTTTCGAGTGAGATTCAAATCAATTATCTAGACGTTAGTTATGTGACAAGAGTGTTTTGGATTCCGAATTGTATGGGAACGATCGGAATGTAGAAGGTTACTTTAACTTTCTCACCGAACCACGTCCACTATTAATTAAACTCGACTGTAGAACAATAGACCATCAGCAACACTTCATAGTGTCGTATTATAAAAACGTTTTAATGCTGAAATTTGCACCAGTGTGTTAGGAGTTATCTTTTTATGAAAGCGTCAGAGTATACGAATACGGCAACAAAATTAATAGTTCTACGGGGATCTCGAGTTTGGGAGTAAGGAAAAGTTTGCAATGCAGATTTTCAATTAACCGAAGGGTGTGTTTTTAACACAACTGGAACAGCTTTTCATTACAGAAACGAAAATGTAATTAAAAGAATTGACTTTTTAACCAAAAATTATACATATCTATATTATATAAAGTAACTTTAATTACCGTTATTTTGCGTTGCGTTGCATATTGACGTTTCTGGATTTTGTCGAGCATGACAATCCAGCAATTCATTCGATCATGAAATAGCTTTAGTATAGTGTAAGCGAATTGTTTTGTTTGCAATTTGGCTCCCGCCCTGTGTCCCCGATTCTGTTTTTCCGCAACCCCCAGGATCCCGAGCCGGCGGCGCGCAGATAAGAGAATTGCACTGTCAAGCCAGAATGATATATTTGACCAACATTTCCATACAACCTCGCGCGAGGATTTCCAATGAAGCGCGCACAGCTCGAACGTGCGTAATCTCTCCAATTCAAATTAACACGCGCTTTGGTACAGGGTGGCGGCAACTAGGGGTGTTCTAGGAGTGAGTGTAGTTCAACTTATATATTTCGATAAGATCTGCACACACCTGACGCCTATCCGATATGCTACAGAATGATAATATATTGTCTTCTCGGCGTTAGTAATTTTCGATATGATATATAACGGTACGTAAGATGCAAATCTTTTCATCATCACCACGAGTACGTTATTTACTATTTGAAAACGGAAATTTTAGTTCAATATACAATATTTTCGCATGTAACATATAGCGTTGCTCGTCTTATAATGGTTTCAGCTCAATATCCGGTCGAATCTAATGGCAAGCTTGAAAAAGCCTTACATTTGAGAGGTTTTGTAATTTAGAAGACCATAATATTGAACAGAGATATTCGCTTGAAGTTCACGAGTCATTTCACATCCGTTTCCGATGAGTGATCTCCGTCAGCAAAGCGCAGGATTTCTCCCCACCATTCGTCATCATCATTGTTCATGTTTTGTTTGCCGTCATGTCGTGACTGATATATGCATGAATCAGCTATCCAGGGTTATCGTAGTAACAAGAAAGCAATGATCTGTATAGTTTTCTAGAAAAATTCGTTCTGAACGAAATGTAAAGACTTAATTATACGAGTTGATAATGGTAGCGTTAAAAATTAATTTCACGGTATATTGATGGAAACAAAATTTATAGTTTGGTTTGGAACACTTCTGTCGAATGCCTTTCGCAAAATTGTGTAGATGCTGCGCGCACCCTGCTTTATTATCGAGCATGTGGATCCCAATTAAGAGGCAGCAGCTGTGAAAATTAATGGAGCACAGCTTTTAAGATGTAATTGGGCACATTCATAACTCCGCTGCGACCAACTGACGGCGCGCGTGCACTGCACTATAAAACAATGACATCCGACCTTTTCGCAGTTTACTTCGCTCTTGGTGTTACTTCGCCGTTATTATTATTGTATCTACTATTTACTTCGTTTTAATCGTCTGGTCTAAGTGAAATTCTATCCCCTTTACCAAATAAGCTCAATCTATCATTTGTAAGGAAGGGGGTAAGAACACTTCATAGCTCTCACCCTTTATCCGGAAACGATAATTGTGAACAGTAATGGAAATAACAGTCGTTTGTACGTAATCACATTGTTTGGGAAGTAAAGTGTGTGTGAGAACTAATACCATTGTCCATCCTATTGCGGTGGCCATTCCAAATGAAACCTCACGTTGCCTTTGCAAATAAACAGGACTGCCGTAACAGTAAACATCACTCGAAAGACGCGACATCGGGGGCAAAACTTCAGAAACAACTGTTTACACTTGAAAGGCGTGGGGTTCGGCAAATTACAGCTTCGATCATTAGCCGGGATTACTCTGTAATAATGGAACGCGGGATGAAGAATGGGAACAGCATTCCATGAAACCTTACACTGCTGTGAAGGGGTTGACGGGAACAATACGGCACGCTCTCTAATACTGTTTGGCACTTACGAACGAAATCAATATGTTCTAGATATTCGACAGAGAGGGTGCCTCGCAAAAATAGTTCACCTATAAGTTAAACATCAACAAAAATCGCATTATTTCGAGAGCGCTTAATTGTTCGTCGTTTTTTTGTTACCTCACGTCTTAAACAAATGGACGCATTTTATACGGAGGCCTTCCGAGCCGATCGGATACTTTGTTATTCCACGCATGACCTAGTAGACCAACAACAATTTCCTGAAATCTGAAGAAATTGGCCGTGGGGTCCCGCTAACTATATGATATTGGCTGTTTGACGACCATTTCTATGCGCGTCGTAGCTTACTCTAAATAAAGGGAGCGATCTTTGCTGCTGGTCAGCGCGACGCACTATGATTTGTTCGATACGTGTTTCTTGATAGTAAGTATGATTAGAATCCCTTCATTTCGAATGAACGTGGCCATTCTACCCTCTTCGACAATATTATATCCACGCTATTGTAATTACCCTGTAGAGCTGCATCCCTTCGACCGTACCAGATGTCGCTAAGAACAACGGGTCAGCACGACTTCATCATCGTCTGCCCGTTCAGGCGTCAGCTTGTGACCTTACACTTACTCATTTATGTGCAGAAAGATATTAAATTGGAAATTTATCGTCGATTTCATATACCGAACCTATTGCAAGAATCACCGCAGCGCCGGCGCCTACATTTAAATTCAATCTTCAATTACTTTTGTTTTCAATATCGTTCAATTGTTCACGGTAACCCTTAAAATATTTCTCCTCTATAACTACAATTTCTACTGATGAGTTTACATCGTTTTCCGGGAGAAATTCGAATTAATGCGAACCCTTCCTTAATCCAACTTTGCGAAGCGTACATAACTTGTCGCCTGCTGCCCCGGCATGATTAATGCTCTCCGAGCAAATTGTGTAGAAAAACATTGTATACTACCCCCGACCCGCTCTAATCTACCCTCCTGTTCTCATTTTGTAGATGTAATTTAAATATTGTATTCTCTTTATTCATAACCCATTATCGATTCTTGGTGTTAAATATTGTTTCATTTTAAACAGTTTTTAACGTTAGCTTAAATTACTTCTTTAATAAATTCCCGTGTTCTGCGAGTTTTCTGTAAAAGTATGATTTTATGACGAGAAATAAGGAATAAATAGCATTTTTATACAAGTTACGCAAAAAAATGTGTCAAACCAAGTTCATGAGAATTATATAGGTATCTATATAACAATTACGATTACGATTACACCAAATCTTTTTTCAGAATTGGAGCCTTTAATCCATGGGATTTTTGATCGTTTAGCCAAAATGATTTTGAACGCAATTTTTGGTAAATTTTCGTACAAACGTAAAAATAAAACCGTATTCATTTTGCTCGATAAATGAGTCGTGGATTCTGTAATAGGGGTAACGAACAATTTCTTTCTTAGATAGCTATTGAAATTGTAGAACTAACAATTTTAATGCCACAATTAAGAGTAGTAGTGCTTTTGCGCAACTGTTACTTCCAAATGCATGGTGACTATTTTGCCAAATCTACCAGTATAAGATCCTGCCAAAGAGGTGACATGGCAATTAGCAACTCTTAGAAAATGGGAGGAAATCATATAAAGTATCCACAATTTGCTCAGTGGAAGGCAATATCTAATTGAAGAACAGTTAACTTCTTATGGTGTACGTTCTTTTATTATTTTGAATTATCGGAGTGTGTTTTTTTACATTTTTAACGTAACTCCTGGTTGCTTTAAAAAAAATTAACGTCGGTTATCCGATAGCGGAGTGGAAGGGGGGAGGGTATACTTTTATGGGTTTACAATTTTCAATAAGAGATAGGTAATTACAGCTAATAATATATTTAAATGAACTGAATAAGGCAGCCTTTTAGAGCTAGCCCATTTAAATTTTTCGTAACATTTTCTTCTTTTGTCAATAACGTTATGTCAAATTACAGAAAACACGAAATAACAAAGTTAATCGTTTAATTAATTTATATATACAATAATAAGAATAATAAAAAGTAATCGCCATTTTTGTAAAACCGATCTCTTTGATCTCACATACTGTTGCTGATGAAAAGGAAACAAATTTTCCAAAGCTTTAGTGGAATGTGAATAGATTATCTCTCTAAAAGGCTTTTCATTTAAGATTTTATTGAAGAATAAATATATCAATTTCGTAATTTTTTTAACATTTTGATTATAAGACATAGGTACTATAGTAAATAACTACCTACCTAATTTAATTTTACTTACTTTAAAACTATTTAATGTCCTCCATTTTGAAAATTGATCATTTTGAAAAAAAAAGTATTTTTGGAAATTTTAGACTTCTGAGAAATGAAGTCATTATGCCAAATTTCATGAAAATATCTTGAAGGGTTTTGGAAGGGTTATGAAATTGAATAATTATTTTAAAGATAATACAAAATGGTTGATAACGGCTAAACTGAGCAGAAATCATAAAAATGTTACTGAGCATTTTAGAGTTATTTAATATTTTCATATGTAGAATCCGGTTATGCATAGTTTGATAGTTCGCTACAACTTTTTGAAACACCCTGTATAGCGCTAATTATTATTCAAAATAACCTTCCGATTCTATACAACGTTGACCAGAAATTAACAATGTTTTTTTGGTATCACTTTAGCTATCTGTTTATAACGCTCATTGTTCATAATGTTCACTGTATATTTAAGTGTTCATAGTACCTGCTTTGTTGGAACTGGCACTTTCTATATCGTTCACAATGTTGCACCAGTTTCAAAGTGTGTTTATAAGATCCAACTTGTTTATAATGGAGACTTCTGATCTATGTTCATAATGCGCATTATTTGCATAACGTCCACCTTTCTTTCAAGTTGGGTGTTTACACTGAAATATAAGCAACCTGGAACGCGCACGGTGCATTTAACCTGTAGGAAATAAACCGAGCGTGCGATAGCAAAACGGAGGGACATTGTGTCCTTGTTGTACTCATTCACAGTTAAGCTGTTGAAGCATTTTCATTGTTTTACGATTAATCAAACTAGTTTTTTATTACGTATACGATACAATAAAAAAAAATGAGTAAGACACAGACCGAATGTCCCTACAATAATTCCCTTTCTGTCGGCTCGGCTGTAAGTTAAGCGTAAGCGTTCCAGGTTGCTTATATTTCAGTGGGTGTTTATTACCGTTCGTAATGTACTTCTCACACTAGATCAATGACTATTTTTTACAAATATCCTCAATAAATCTTCAGGGCCTATTGACAGAGGATATCTTATGCACGTTTCTGTACAGTGTGTCCAATTATCGACATTTTTGTGGCGTTATTAGTAAAGATCGGGGTATACGGTTTTCGCAATTTTAAAAATATAGCTAATAGGACTCCCCTCCCCATCGTTTTGGAGCTCCTGGGTGATTTTGATTGAATCTTCCGTATATCACTTTATACCATCAGTTTATCATGATTTATTAAAAAGTGCTTTTAGAGTAGTTTTTTGTGTAGAATTTGAAAATTATTTCGTTTTAACTTTCTATACTTTTAGGATACGAAGTAAAGCTGTGTTTTTTAAATAAAACACCCTGTATATTTATAAATACCACTGTTCAAATGTATTTACTATTTGTTGACACCTAAAATGCAATCTAAGGAAACTAAGTAGACGTTTGTACACTACTTACAGTAGATTTGATAAAGTGTAAAGTAATAGTGTAGAATCGATCTTTCCTCGTTCCTTTCCATTGTTACTTCACATGAATAACTATACTGAGGAAAGCAATTTTGATAAAGAGCACATCCTGAGTTTTTAACAGTTTGAGAGAAGGGGGTTGCGGGAGAGGTTTTTCTAATTTTGAATCGAGTGATAAATATGAAAAACGTGACCATAGGTATAATATTCTTGGCAGCATGCGGTTCAATAAAAGAAAGCATCTGCAATTAAAGAAGTGTCGATGAAACCTTTCCTTCTCGTGATTCATACATAAGACTTCGTAGAAACTAAAAAATGTAGGTAAACGACGTCCTGGTTGAATTATTTTTTAATTATATAAATAATACTCCAAAACGATTTTGTTTAGGATTACTCTTCTATAAAACCGAATAAGTCTGGCATCTAATTTCAAGTTGTAAATTCGTCTTTAATTTTTAAATCAACTTATTGAAACGTTCTGCTTGTCCCCACAATTATATTAGATATCAAAATAGTTTCAAAAAATCCTTCTAATATAATTTCGAAGTTATACATTTTATTTTAAAAACTTTGTAAATTTATTACCTAATAAATATTTTATGAGCGTCATAAATTTAACTAAAGGAAAATTAACACAATTTAATACAAACTCGTTTTGTATAGTTCATAAATGTTGTATAAAATAAATCGTTTTTTCTTTATGATCTAAAGTCGTGGTATGTCCATTTTGGAATATGTTTGAATTTAAATTAATATGTCAAATATATTATTTAAGAAAATGATGGGATCCTTTTAATAGATAGAAGGACTTGAAAAACGTGTAATTGATTGTCGATTTGTTTCAGGTTTATCAACGCACGACGGAGGATAGTCCAGCCTATGATTGATCAATCAAATAGAGCAGGTATGTAAAAATATTATTTATATGGCAGTAAATAATTAGTAAATTTCTAAATCCGCACTGCACCGGTATAATGTTAGAAAAAAAAATTCGCCGTAAATTTATAAAACTGTTAAGAGAGATAATTTCCTTGCTTGTATTGACGTAATAATCTGGAAGATGATGAGTGTCATCCATTAAATGAGAGCTCCGGGTGTCTTTCTCCATTGCTCGTAAAATGAAGCACCTCCCAAGTGCTATAAAGTGCTTTAGTAACCTTTACAGCTTGGCTAGACTACTTTTCATAATATGCCCGAATGCGATTAAAATTATATACTGTTAATCGGTGTCTTAATATGGTAATCGTTATTTTCATGTTAGATGGAATTTTAATGTCTTACGTGTACGTGCATGCATTTTGCATTTACGAACTTACAGCTATACGTATCCCACGTATACATTTATCTAATAATGGGTTGGATATGATTCTAAGTAAGAAGTCGTGTATATACACATTGATATTATCGAGCTGTCAGTCAACTCAGATTTCCTCTTTTGATATATACTTGTCTATAATTACGATTCAATAAAGCAACGGCTTTGATGAAATGTTTATGAATGATATTAGTTAACGTCGAAAATGTTATCGAATATTTTTAGATGATTAACGGTAAAGGATTCGTCAGTTGCTTTCGCATAAAAATAAACTTTTGTCGGGAAAAAAGTCGGTGATTTCTGTGAATGGATATGACATCAATCAAGGTTGTCAACGTATAATGGCGGCTGGCATGTCCGAGATGAAAGTGGAGTATTAACCAGCCCCTATGTTGTATAGGTACGTTTGGCTTTCTCAGTTCAAACCGTAAAAGCATTTTATATTTTGAGTAACTAATCATTCTAAAAATATAAATACCAATTTAATTCTAAAGAAAATGTAGGTCGAATGACTGCATATATGTTCAGCGAAATGTATTTAAGGAATTTCGCAATTTTTGCTTGTGTAAGACAGGGTTAGTTATCTGCAAAGTAATACAGTTTTCTTAAAGTTCTTTGGGTGTTTTCAATTTTGCTGTAATTTTGGGTACTTTCTTAGATTATACCAAATTGTCCAAGTGACCTGTACGACGCCGACGTCAAGTTTTACATACCAACCTAGGTAGGTACATACTTTAAGTAATCAACTAGGCGCTCATTTGCCTATCAAAAAAGGTTTGGTTTACTGAAAATGATCTCAATTCAGCTTTTTCATAAATTGAATATGGTACATGATAAGTAAAAAGGATGTACGAATGAAATGTGTATACATATAATAGTATATCGTAGTAGTACTATGAAAGAAAAATGAATGGGAAGTTATCCAGAAAGTTCAAGATCGAATACAGGTTAGGGCAAGGTGATCCACTTTCGGCAGTGTTATTTACTTTTGTGCTGGAAAAGGCCTTAAGGATATCGAATGCTGCACAAAAAATGGGTTTGCTGGTGAATGAAGGAAAAACTAAGTATATGCGGTTTTAAGATCCATGTCCTGAGATGGATTATTCTTCTATTATTCTTATTATAAATTCTTGACTATTTCCTTCTATTTTTCCTTGTTTTTAAATAAGTTTTTTCTCCAGTTTTCTATCTTCATTACTGTTAAGTCTTCTTTATTGTTCTCCCACTTCCCTCCCTCTTCCTCGTTGCTGCAGTGGTTTCCAGTGTGTTATCCGTTTTTCATGTCCATCATCATATCCTTCTTAAGATGTGTCCTAACCATTTTAGGCGTTGTGCTTTTATGTGTTTTACTATTTTTTCTCCTTCTAATACTTCTAATTCTTTATTTGTTTTTATTTTTCTTTTTCTCCCTCTTCTGTCACTTATGGTCCCATAATGATTCTTAGTATTCTTCTTTCTAACTTTTTCAGCCGCTTTTCCAATAGTTTGGTTAGTGCCATGGTCTCTTTACAAAAAGTAAAAACTTCCTCCTCTTGTCCCCTTCTCTCCAACACCCCCTCATCCACACCACCCCATCTCTCCCAAAATTACCTTTCTTTCTCTCCTCTTCCCTTAGTTCCTCCTATTCCCTCATCATATGCCCTATAATTTCCCTCCCTTCCCCACACATTCTACACATCCTTTTCTCATCCTCCCACCAGTATCTGTTTTCGTTCTCCTCGTTCCCGTTCCTGAACCTTGCCGCCATTCTTTTCTCCTTTAAACCCATGTCACCCGACATATAATTGGCCTTGCCTTCCACCATTATCTCCAGATATCCCTCATTATATCTTCCCTCTGATATCCTCGCTCTCCTTTCCTGGTCTTGGACATCTTTATCTCTTGTTATTATTTCCCCTACCATGTTCCTTCCTTCCTCTCTTCTCCTTTCTGTCTCCTCCCTCGCATATCCCACTCTCTCAAAAACAACCTCCTCTTCTCTTGCCCATACCTTATCCGTTCTTTTCTTACCTCTCCCATACACTCATTTATCCCATTAATTTCCCCTCTTTTCTTGATCTCCTCCTGATATTTCACTGTTCTCTTTCCTGTGGTGGGTGTAATTAGTGTTTTGTAATGCTTTCTAGTACTAAATTGAAACGTGTCTAGGACAACGCGTCCTTTTACTTTACTCCTACATTTATGTCGAATTCTTCTGTTACTATGTCTTGGAGGCGCACTTTTGCTTGTATCTTTGAGGCATATTTGTACTAGCCGTAATTATTATTTTGGTGGTACACTCAAGTATGTAAGTTCATACAGGAGTAGCTTTCGATTTACCTTAGCGAAAGCATTTCTAAAATCTATGAAGAGTACCTATGTGTATGCTTCTGTTGTATTCCCAAGCTTTTTGGCGTATATGTTCTAGTGCATGTATTGCATTAACCGTGGATCTCCCCGGCCTGAATCCGTTCTGGTAATCCTCTAGTATTTACTCGGTGTATATTTTCAATTTTTTATTGAGTGGGCTAGAGATGTAGTGGTAATAATACCTACGCACAACCTTCCCCTTCAACGAAAAGAGAATAGTTTATACTTTATACGCTGTGCGTACTCTACTCTGCGGGCAATTCGTTTTGTTTCCATATTTGTTCCATCCGTGTAAATTTTTCTTTGTAGCTGTTCCCCTCCGTATTTTAATAGTTCTGGTGCCTTATTTGCATTCTATTTAGCTCTTCTTGCATCTTTTGTTAAGGATGGCGCTTTCGTTTCTTCGTTTTCTTGTTCTTTATTGTTTGGTTGGTGATAGTGTCGTCAACTTTCAATCAAAATGGCGTCATCGTAGTCATTTTTTTTCTATTCCTATTTGTTAAACATATAACATCCGATATCATTTTTTAAGGACATTCGATAACTCTATTTTTTAATTAATCATTTCTAGTAAAGCGCTTCATTATAATATGTTGAGTCAGAATCCTTGAAAGTGCTTTGGTATTTGTTGCACATCAATAAGGTAATACCGGATTTTAATTTATGCATAGAATTTGCAGTATTGAAATATGTATCTCAATACATCGTTAATTAAGTATAATTATGTGCAATGTCAGGAGAATACACACAATAAAAAATACCTATAATTGTAAATCTGGAAAATAACTAAATGAATAAATAAATTAAATTATATTAAATTGCTATTAACTATTACAAACATAGAATTGCCTTTCATTTGTGATAAACTGATTTATATCTAGTTCCGTCACCTCTTCTTAAGAAGAAACTTGCTGGTTCCCTCAACATTTTTTCGATCTACCTAAATGAACACCAATTAAATTTGTATTTTAAAACAGCTCAACGCGGTTCGTACATCTAATCGTTATAATTTGTGCCCAAATCGGATTACCTGCGTGATTTACTTCTTCCGTAGCTTGGATAGCATATGGTACCGCATCCTTGGCGAAAGGAAAAAGTTTCTGGTACACAAGGTCCCCTAGTTCTAAATTTATTGGCAAGTAACCGAATGTTTGCTCTTGTTGCTCTTGGTTTGTGAAATTTCCGAGTGACTTTGACAACATGGCCACATTTATCTCTGAAACGGTTAATTTTAATTTCTTATCCGGCCGCTAGGTGTCGAAAACTTCAACCAGCTTGTGGTCGGGCAACTTGAAACCTATCGCACGTTTTTCCCCAGCATTGAACTTCTTGACCTTATACAGGGTGTCTCACGGTGACCGTCGGTTAGAAGTATATCAAGAACTGTAAAAGCTAGAAATTTGAAATTTTGCATATGCGACATGGAGTGTTTAATCTATTAAATAAAAATATTTTCCAAATGGCAGCACTTCCGGAAATACCGGAAGTGGCCATCAACTTCTTTATTTCAAATACAAACCAGGCAATTTTTTTTCACATTCTGGTGTGTCATAAAATGTTTAGTAAGTATGCTTAAAATAATCGGCGTATGAATTTTGATTGTTGAGAAAAAAAAATTTTTTCACTGAAAAATGTCAAAATCTTGTTTAGGAAATAAAATTGAAAGTCGAAAGTGGTAAAAGTTAGGGAAATGGGATTTTAGGTTCTCAATGTCAAAAGATTGAGACACAATTGTCTGTAATGGATTATAAAAAATTGCCCGCGGTTACGTACCTATTTGACGTTATTTCCAGACTTAAAAAAAACTTTAAAAAGTCTCTTTTTTTAAATGGAATGCCTATTTAATTATCGGTCTATTCGATGCAGAAATAAATTTCCTTTAAATTGATATATCATGTTCCTATACCTAAAATCAATGATTACAGAGTTATTTACATTTTTCTAATAAAATTTATAATTACATACTTTACAAAACATAGTTGGCTTTGAAAATTTTCAAAAAATTTTTATTCAATTGTTTCTTATGATGACAGTTGTCAGTTGGCTATCAGTTTGAAAGTTTACGCTACATTTACGTTTGTTATCAGTGTTATCTGTTTGAATTTTGATTTTTGCGCTTAATATTTGTTTTTAATTGGGAAATATGGAATACACAAACGCTGATATTCTAAATTTGTTTTACATTCATGGCGAATTTGCTCGTATTACTTTCGGACCTGCAGAACCTTTAACTATTGAATAAAGAATCACTCAACACTTTAACGAAAGATATCCGCATTTACCTACAATGACAGAACGAAAAATCAGGATGATTGAAAAGAATTTTCTCAATTTAGGCGAAGTAAATGCGCCACGAAATTTGGCAAAGCCAATTGCCCCCAATGACGCTGCAGAAACCAATGTTTTGGGATATTTTAATGTTTTCCCTGAAAGTTCTGTTCGTTCGACGGAAAGACCCCTTGGATAGTCAAGAAGTTGCATAGATAGAATTTTAAATAATCATAAAAGCATAAGAAACAATTGAATAAAAAATTTTTTAAAATTTTCAAAGCCAACCATGTTTTGTAAAGTATGTAATTATAAATTTTATTAGAAAAATGTAAATAACTCTGTAATCATTGATTTTAGGTATAGGAACATGATATATCAATTTAAAGGAAATTTATTTCTGCATCGAATAGGCCGATAATTAAATAGGCATTCCATTTAAAAAAAGAGACTTTTTAAAGTTTTTCTTAAGTCTGGAAATAACGTCAAATAGATACGTAACCGCGGGCAATTTTTTATAATCCATTACAGACAATTGTGTCTCAATCTTTTGACATTGAGAACCTAAAATCCCATTTCCCTAACTTTTACCACTTTCGACTTTCAATTTTATTTCCTAAACAAGATTTTGACATTTTTCAGTGAAAAAAATTTTTTTTCTCAACAATCAAAATTCATACGCCGATTATTTTAAGCATACTTACTAAACATTTTATGACACATCAGAATGTGAAAAAAAATTGCCTGGTTTGTATTTGAAATAAAGAAGTTGATGGCCACTTCCGGTATTTCCGGAAGTGCTGCCATTTGAAAAATATTTTTATTTAATAGATTAAACACTCCATGTCGCATATGCAAAATTTCAAATTTCTAGCTTTTACAGTTCTTGATAAACTTCTAACCGACGGTCACCGTGAGACACCCTGTATGTTCTATCTATGGTAATATGGAAAAAAGCTTATCGTGTATGATTTTTTCAATGCTGTTGGAGCTTATTCGAATTTGTCGATCGTTAGAAATTTGTGCATGAACATGCTAGAATATGAATATGTTTTCGAGGTATGCTTGAGAGTCTTCAAATATCATACTCATTGAAATGCATTCCCTCCAAACTGTCGGAGTAGTCTTACATAAAATTCTCTTGGATTAATATCTAGTGTTTTTGTAAGGATAATTTAATTATAATGCGTTGCCCATCGAACTATCTGTTTTTGCAGCAACAAGTATGATAGTCGGTCAGAAAAAAATTCACTTTAAATTAGAACCAGATACAACGGAATTATTTGCCAATTCCAGATGCAGGAACAAAATTTGCATTTATATACCATTCGCCCGCGTACAGAACGTATCTTACCTATTTTCGTTTGGATGTTGCAATGCAACTTATTTAGCATTTCCTATATATGTAGTGCTTGCTATTAGGTAAGTACAGATCTGTTTTGTGTTGCTTATTTTGTAACTGCAAATCGCTTAGAATTCTTATTTCACATACTTATGCCTTCCAAAGTTGAAAAGTGACTTAAAATTAAAATGGTTAACTAATGTAAGGCGTGATCAAAAACCTAGTAGCTTTTGTAAGATGGGTGCACAAATTTATTTTATATTCTGAACAGTCTGTCTTCACATTATAATAGTTTTAGCTGTATATTAAAAGAAAACAGAAAAGAAGCTTTAAAGCTTCCGTTGTCTCTGGTGCACATTCAAGATCTCTAGAATGAAACGTTGTCGTTCATGCTACCGACGTTTTTGTTGTTCCCTTTCTGTATATGTATAGCCATATCACTTTGCATAATGAGGGCAATGTAAACATTGCATCTGGGGAAGACTAGTACGATTTCCGATCGTAAGTCTTACTCCAGATTGATAAGAGTAGTAATATATATCTATATATGGATCGTAGATGATGTTGCTTTGTAACAAAGGAGGTTACGAGCTTTAATTAATTTCTCAATACCTAATGATGAAATGCTTGGCAATTTCGCTGAAATTATTTGTTATTGCATTATAAGGAAGTTGATCTGTAAAGTATGTAAGTGCTCTTTCCGGTAGTATCGATTTTCCTGTTTTCTGTTCTGCTGGAGACAGGCGAAGAGAAATTGCTAAAGCCATTGACCTACGCGGGCCGATCCATCACGCTCCGTAGACAATCGGGCAAGGAACCCTCTCTGACAGCCTTTACGATCGGGGGAGAGATTTTCACTTGCTCAAATGAAACGTCGATGCAAGGCCTGACCGGACTCGTAACTAACCTAAATTCAACCTCCTTATTTATGATATCAATGCCTAGTGCAAAGTCGTGTTCGTGTCGCGTGCACTACGTTACAATTAACTATTTTTTTATACCGGTGCAGGCGGATCGTATACATTACAGTCTTAGAACAGTGTCTGACCCTCCTAATCAGTTTTTTCTCCACATGCAGGACCTAGTGGTGCGTATAGTCCGGATGCTACAATGGGCTATATGATGGATGGACAACAAATGATGCACCGGCCGCCTGGAGATCCCGCCTTCCACAATCAGTACGCGCACTATCCAGCAGAGTACTACGGTCACCATCTGTGAGGTGATGTACATTTCATATCTCATTCAATCTTAAAATAGATAATTTCATTCTACATTGAACCTCATTTATCTCCGTAACCGTTACTTGAACAGCTTGTATCTTAATCCTTAATTCGATAAGAAATTCTTAGGAATTTGTACATTAATATTACTTGTAAACCATCGAATTTTTCTGAACATTAATGCAAATGATGTTCCTTCGAATATTTCTTAGATATAAGTAATTAATATTGTACTTTCATTGCAGGTCACATGAATACAACGACAATGAACATTGAAATACGCAACTTTTAAATGTGATTATTCTTTGTACAAAATGTAAATGTAGTGCCCCAGTGTTTAGTTGACGGAAAGGATTTGTACAAAAGTATTAAGTGCATAGACAACAACTCGTGCGTTGATTGTATATAAAAGGTGCGAGCCGGCCCCGAAGCGGCCATGGACTCTTTAATAATGTGTATACACTGTACATGAAGACTCTGGGACAACCCGCCTTTAAGTGATGTGGTATCGTAGCTTAGATCTCTCGATGTTACCTCCTCACCACCACGTCCGTTCGATGCGATCGTACGTTGGAAATCGCCATTTCATCTTCAATGTGTCGTGGCCATGATGCAACAGACGATCGTGACGACATCCATTTTATCCTCGGTCCTTCTAATTCTGCCGAATCGACTTATTTAAAACATCTTTGCGTACAAAAATATTTCGAGGTTGTGCTGTTGTAAAAATAATAGTTGTTATATCTGTTGTGATTTTTTTGCTATTTCTTAAAAAAAATTGACCCAGTCCTTGTCCCAATACACGATATACGTAAGTTACTGAACCTAGATGTGTTATTCTCACAACACGGCTAGTGTTATATCAGTACACATCAAGTATACAGAATGTCGCAAAGTCTCAGGTGGTTTTTTGGCTGAACCCAGCATACCAATAGAAAATTTATCATACATTGCATTATTTATCCACATAGACTGTGCTGTATTCTTGCCATGAGGGATGGTTGACCGAAAAGTACTTTGTATTTCTGTTGTAATTAAGCTTGTACGGCGACATCGATTGTAGATAATTAGCTTCTTTAAAATGTTATTTTGTTATTTGTATTATAAGATTTGTAAACTGACGTTCGATCGTTGTCTACGTACAACTTTTGAGAACCCTTTCGGCCGCCGAGTTGGTATACGAGTTTGGTAATGTTATAGTCATTAATAAATTTATATTTAATAGTTTAATATGTACGAGAGGGTCCACCAACATAGAATGCGCAAAGTACCTAATCGTTTACTACTTTTGTTGATGTCGTTATTATCTATGTAAACGGTAAAAAGTCAATCATCCCAACGGACGCGAACAAGGCAACGCCGGCCTAACTCTTGTATACCATTTACTTATGAGACATTATAGTTTTTGAATATTTATTGCAAAATATTGCCTGTGCTGTTAAAAGTATACTATCCGACGGCCTTATTCGCGTAATGTGGGCTTAAATCGATACATATTTCCAGTTCGGGCGTCGTAGTGCAATTTGTTATTTAAGTTGATTGTTGATAAGCGTAGTGCATGTTAATTTAATACACGAACGCTATCCGTTTTTTATTAAGCTCCGAACTGGCGACTTGATTCGATTTAAAATTTTCGTTTCGATCACTGGCCTTCTGCAAGAGTTTAAATACCTCCAGTAATAAATATTGGCTGTTCGTTTTAAGTGATTTCCATCATTGTTCGCCTTATCCAATGTATACGAAACTAAATCAATACAGATCAATGAAAATATCGTACCTCTGTGTTATGTATGAGAGGAGACTTTATTGTGTTCTGCTTTTTAATGAAAGTATATAATATATATAATAATAATAATAATAAATGATCATGGGACGAGATACCTCTACACTAATTTGGTAACGCTGTGTCCTCTGTATAGTGTTTTTTTGAAACGTGAGCATTAAATGCTACATCTTGTGTACTTATACTATTGTATTTGTTTTTAAAATATCCCTATCCTATCACGTTAAGAAATAAATATAAATTTAATACTATTGATTATATATGCGACGTAGGTACGCGTTATTGCAAAAATTACGTAGTGTAGATCGGTTAATTTCTCTTTGTAAAAAAAGTGCGCTATCAACGAAGATTCTCGAACAAAGAATTCCGAAGGTGGTATTGATGACAATGAATGCAAATCAGAAAAAGGTAGGTAAGAAAATGTCACCTCAACCATCAAAATTAATCAATAAAATGAACGAAATTTTAATGGTCGCCCATACAATTTGTCAAGCGAAAGGAATTTTTTTAATTTTCATACCAACTTTGATGATTTATAAAAATCGTGATTTACCATTACATTTTCAAAAATAATTTAAATACACTGTAATCCTAATAAGCAAATTTAACACATCCAATTAGTTAAATATATTATAATAGTTGATTGAATTCATCGATAATTATTATTATAATTTCGCAATGGGATGAAAATACAAAACACAAAAAATCGCAAAAATAAATCGACCAAACGCCAACCAACCAAATAATAGTGTTTCTGAAATTATCATTATAGCGTATTTGAAATTGATGACAATAAAGCTCAATTATGAAATGCGTATCTACTTATTCTTTTTGCAGAATTTCATCAACATTTCGTAAATTTTTTTTCATTAATTATTTGGAAAATTCACAAAACAACAATAGTGGTTTATACTGAATGTAGATTTACATTTTTTTTTGAAGATATTTTATTTGGTAAGTATCCGGATGTTATTTTGTCTCAGTAATTAACTTATGTATATCAAAAATGTGATAATTTGAGCAGCTCTTCTGCAATTTTGAATACGCATATTTATTTACTGAATCTAATAAATACCTAATATTAATAATAACAAATTTATTTCTGTCTAATTTAAATTTGTAGAAAAGAAACAGATAATCCCACAGAAATAAATTATATTTAAAACCAAAACAACCTAATTTGAGTATGATTTATGATTCATCACGTAAAATACAAAATGTTAGGCGTACGACTTTCACGGTATTTGAGCTAAAAACGTGTTCACAATTATTAAAAAACAGATTAATATATTCCCCCCCCCCCCCCCCTCCTGTAATCTCACAAGTAGCGTTTTATGTTATCAATCATACTCAAGGTTCCAAATTTGGATAATTTGATTGGAAATTATTTTTTAACAAGTAGGGATTCTACAAATTGGCGTAGTGAAAAAATTACAATCTTCGGGTTATAAGCGTAAATATATTAATACTTATTAAGTATAAATTCTACAAGACATACAATGCACTATATACTATACAAATTAATAAAAATTAAACAAACAATACCCTGTTATGGCAAACGAAGTTAGTGACTTTTTTTTTTGGTAAATGTAAAGTTAAGATAAGCTGTTTTATTTTCTTTTTCGCTCCCGCTGTGGAATCTGAAATAGTTAATATTATCTATTATTAGTAGTTCGAAAGACAATGGATCGCTTGCAAATGTCATTAATCCGGTGTTAATTTTGATCGCGATGTTAAGGAATATGATTGACATATGCTAATAACAAAGTAGGTACTTCATCAATCATATTCCTTAACAACTCGATGAAAATTAACACTGGCTCAAGCAATCGAACCAATGTACTTTAAGGTTATGATAAATGCTTAATAAATATTAATAATTAAGAATTAACCATTTTATAATCTAGCAGGTTTTTTTTAACACTAATTTGCAACAAATCGTCATTTTTGTAATAAAAAAAATATCTATATAATACTCACCTTATACCAGCGCAACTCCTACCGATTTCATTCATTTGTTTTATTGTGCTACAAGACCTGCATCCACCATATATATGTCGTCCTATCTCGTTGTCCCTTGCCAACGAACAAACTTTTCAGAGTTCTCATGAAATCTAGTTACGATCCATATTTTTAATAGTAGCCTCAACTTTTTATTGTGATTTTTAGTGTATGCAGTGTTGTGTTCAACAGCTACAAGGGTTCCAGTTTTTCTGAACCCATAATGAGGTTAGAAATGTTTGGTCTTTAAAAAAGGCTAGGTAAATATCGTGATTTTTTCGGTTTCAATGTAGAATGACTCAAATGTGTATTAAATATTCTTATGTTACCTGGGTGTTCTTAAAGTAAGCGTGTTTACCTTTAATCTGGGTGACGCGGGTTCGAACCCGGCTAAGGTAGTTGTTCCTCTAAAGCGGAGAAAAACTGAAACACGCCTTCTTGGACGAAAAGTAAAATCGTATGTCCCGTTTCGATACGATGTTTGGCACGATAAAGATCCCGGCTTCAATGTGGAATTCCCTCAGTCCGGCAAAATTCTAGTAAAGGCAGTGCTAATAACCAAAGCAGTTGATGCATGTTGATGCTTGAAAATTCATTATTCGTAGATTTCGGCCCACAACACAAATACAAATATTATTGTACCACTTATTGTTAAACTGATTAAATCAAATTCATGAAAATTAGCATCTGTAATTCCGGTTCATAAATTAAGTACGTACCTATACAGGGTATACCACGGAACCCGTTCATTAGAAGTTTCTGGAGTCCCTTACTACTTATCAATTTGAAACTTTCAGGTTAAGGATAACCCATAGCCTTCTTTTGTTCTAAAATATTGTCGATGTTGTACAACTTCCGGAAAGACCGGAAATCGCCATTCATCTTCTTATTTTAAATGGAACACCCTGCATATTATTGCATTTTTGGATTATACAATCGATTCTGCGTTAATCTGTATTAGATTATCCTATACCTATCTTCAACTGTTTTTGAGATATTATGATTTTTTTGAAAAATTTGCGCTTTGGGGAGGGGTGTTTAGTAGCCCACCTTTTGTTCTTCTTTGAACGCAAAACATTCATACTTTACAAACACGAAGTAAAACCATAAGGGTTCACAAAATGCATTTGCAAACCTATCACAGATTATACAGGGCGTTCAAAATTAGTGGCAAAGTTAAAAAACTTCAAACACCAGAAAGTCATTTTTTTCAAATCGAACACCCCGTATATTTTTACATATTTGGAAGGCCATTTAATTTGCGCATCGATAAACTGTAGGTATCCCTATACCTATCTTTAGCGGTTTTGTAGTTATTAACACTTTTTATCTAATATTGATTAAAACTGCACTGGAAACCCATGCACATTGAATGTAGGCTGTGAGTATGACAATAGGAAAAACAATTACTTTTACAAAACGAATTTAATGATCTTATTTATACAACAAACAAATAAAAATGACTTTAATGGATATAGAATAAATTCAAAATATCAGTACATATTGGAATATGCGTTAACTGCTTCCATTTTATAAAATCGTTTACTGTTTACCACCTGTTTGCTTTATTGAGCATGACATGCAGATAAACATTCGTTTGTCTAATCATACTAATAATAATAATAATAACCCTTTCCGTACGGTTGTCGTGTATACGCGACACTGAAGAATTGTGCCGCACGGGCGGCTGTATACACGACAGTATATTTACTGTCTTCCTGGACGGCTGTCGGTACGTATACGACATGTATAAATTATATACTTTACACACAGACTGCTGTCGTATACGTTCCGTCACTAAAGCACTTTCTACTCAGGCGGCCTGTCGGGTATAGCCGACACCGTCGTTCATAGACGACATCCGGCGATGCGGTAAGTTCGGTTGGTATTCGCGCCAGTATTGCTTAGAATGTCGTCAGAAGCGCATGCTGGTCCCTCTAGGACCTCTGAACGGTGCAAAAAACCAAAATATAGTGACCACTGTGGTTTAAAACATAAATTTTTCTAAAATCGTATACGTTTTTATTGCTTTACTACTAAATAACGTAAGATTCCCTAGTGACGGAAATAGACGACAGCCGCCTGTGAGGCACGGAAAAAACTCCCGTCTGTGTGGAAGTAAAACTCCGCCGATGTTGCCGTACGGAAAGGGATAATACCTAATACCTAATACTTGATTCCGATCCGCGCGGTTAGTTAACCAGGCTTGGCCTAAGTATCGATAAAAACCGAAGTATAATAATAATATCGTTTATTGAGAGCAAACTATTAGGAATTACATAAGATTGTTCAAAATACGTTAAAACTGCACGCTTGTTCTCAAAAGGAGTGAGTTCAGGTGTCTACAAAAAAAGTAGAGACCTGTTCTTCCACTCAACCCTGTTAGACGTTCATTACCGTATTTTATTTTCGCATACTCACAGCCTAATTTCAAATGTGCATAAGTTTTAAGTGCAGTTTCAATCAATATTAGATAAAAAGTGTTAATAACTACAAAACCCCTAAAGATAGGTATAGGGATACCTATAGTTTATCGATGCGTAAATTAAATCGCCTTCCAAATATGTAAAAATATACGGGGTGTTCCATTTGAAAAAAATGACTTTTTGGTGTTTAAAGTTTTTTAACTTTGCCACTAATTTTAAACGCCCTGTATAATCTGTGATAGGTTTGCAAATGCATTTTGTGAACCCTTATGGTTTTACTTCGTGTTTGTAAAGTATGAATGTTTTGCGTTCAAAGAAGAGCAAAAGGTGGGCTACTAAACACCCCTCCCCAAAGCGGAAATTTTTCAAAAAAATCAATAATATCTCAAAAACAGTTGAAGATAGGTATAGGATAATCTAATACAGATTAACGCAGAATCGATTGTATAATCCAAAAATGCAATAATATACAGGGTGTTCCATTTAAAATAAGAAGATGAATGGCGATTTCCGGTCTTTCCGGAAGTTGTACAACATCGACAATATTTTAGAACAAAAGAACGCTATGGGTTATCCTTAACCTGAAAGTTTCAAATTCATAAGTAGTAAGGGACTCCAGAAACTTCTAATGAACGGGTTCCGTGATATACCCTGTATAATATCATCTTTACCCATTATCCTTAAACTTCTTGAATACTGTATGTACAGGCAAATGACCATGTTTTTAGAAACCAACAACCTAATTTAGAAAAACTGTAATTGATAAATTAATTTATCTTATTTTAAGCGAAGTTCAGAAATAATGGCGTTCCTCAAGGATCTGTTGTAGGAGCTCTGTTGTATCCCCTATGTATCAATGGTTTCCCCAGGGCTGTGCACACTTCTGATATAGTACTATTCGCGATGACACTATTTGTTCGTATCTTCTGAAAACATAATGAAACCGAAAAGTGGATTATTGTCAATCAGTGAAATTGAGCGTACCGACTACCATTTTTTGGGTGTAGGGCGATGTACTTTAATTTAACACGGTCTGTTCGTTTTAATTTCAGTAATAGTAAGATATGCACTGCGAAATACTGATGACGTTCCTGATCTGCCTACGTTTTGGTAAATGTTTTGAAATCCATCATATCTTTTGGATTATTTTTGTTTGAGGTTATCGTCGAAATTCTACCAACATTTTTAGGTTGCAGCGGAAATGCCAATGTCAACTACTCCAATAAGTGTTACAGTCACCATATACGCTTAAAATAGCACGGATGATTCTCTATGTGATATTAATGTTTAAAAAACTGTTGGATAGTTTATATTTCCTTTACGTAACACCTTATTGACGTCAATGTTATGGACATGAACACTTTTAATAAATTGTTATTATAATATTAGCATCGCATTATGAACATTAGCAATAACATAGCACCATCTATGTGTAATTGATGCTTGTTATTCTGTATTTAATTATAACGTACGTATTGAAATCATAAATAGTTATTAGAACTAAACTAAAGAAGAAGAAGAAGAACTAAAGAAGAACTAAAGAAGAACTAAAGAAGCAAGATGTATTTTCTTCAGCTCGAGTCCAAACTTTGACACATGAACGCGTCAATTGAGAGAAGTTCAACACACAAGGTACAATGTGTTTCAATTTCGATGCTCACCATTGGTATCTCAGTTATTAGAAGACATAGAGCAACGGTTAAATGGGGAATGTTTTGCAGAATTCAATACTCGAAACTAAACTTATTTCAAATTTAACTTTTTTAATTTTTAAAATAATTTTGAAAAATCAAAAATGTCGAGGATTGAATTCTGCAAAACATTCCTCATTTAACCGTTGCTCTATGTCTTTAATAACTGAGATACCAATGGTGAGCATCGAAATTGGGACAGTATAATAAAAAAAATGTCCACGAAATTTACATAAGTATAGTTTAATTCAAGTAAAGTTGGGTATGACTCATCGATGTAAAACTCTATAATAAAATTTTTATCTTTCACTCTCAACCTCAACTACATGTACCTATTAGAGAAAAATGGCCATACAAATTCATTTATTCATATTAGAGCAATAAACGTGTGTCGTGATTAAGAAGCCAGCATCTGTCACTTCTGTCATTCTTTGAAATTATTGTTTATACGTTTTTTATAAAAACAGTGTTGACTCTATCAATGAAATAAGTGGATAGAATACATCATTTTTCTAGTTTAAAATATAAAAAACATGCAATAATTTTCCACTTTCTTTGACATTTTATGGAAATTTATATGGAGACATCTGCCGATAAAAATATTAACTAAAAGATACTTTGCTAATTTAATCAAGACTTACGTCGCCTAAATCTTAGTTCGTGTTATTTTAAGAATCAGTCATACTCAACTTTATTTGAATCAAACTTCAAACTATACCTAATCAAACATTTTTTTGTGTTTTTTCTAGTTAAGTAAATGGTGTTAGTAGGTAAAGTTAGTACCTATACTGTTTAGTTTCATTTCTAGATAGGAAAATATAAGTTTCTTCACAAATTTTGCTATAGGAAATAGTATTTTACAGGACAGTTTTAGAAAAAAGTTTTTTTGTATTCAACATTTTTATTTAAGGTTAATCCTCGATGCACTAAAATAATAAATACAATGTATTTCTTTTGCAAAATTTAAATACCTTCATTAGGTACCTACCTACCTGAAGTGCATTACTATGAAGTAGAGTAGTCATTAGTTATTAGTTGCGTTAATTTTATTGTCTCTATATAAAAAAAACCTTTCATAATGCACAAAAAATGACTGAACAATATTTTGTAATGAAACATAATACTGAGATAATGTATAGGATATTCCAGCCTTTCCGGTCACTCTATAACTTATTCATACATACGATATAAAAAGATTAAATTAAATTACGTAATAAATACAGTAAGTTGTGTTCATGTTCATCATGGCGTCTTATAGATTTTTTTAATGAAGTCGCTGAGTCGGGCGAGAATATTGGGTAATCATCCTTACCTTTGAAACTATAGCTTAACATAACCTCATTATATTTATTCGAATGAAGTTACTAGAATCCATTCCCTGAAACAAACAAACAATAAAGAAATGAAATAAATTTGGGCAAGAAACTTTAAACTTACTTTGTGGAACTCCATAAGTAACTGTAATAAAAACAAGTAAATCCGCAACAAATTTTTATTTTAAATAAGAACAAGAAACACTTTCAACCACTTTTACCATTAAAAATATATGAACTCTTCAAACTTCAATCTTATCGGCCCTCTAGCGGCCAAACGGCGACAAATAATGATCAGCTCATCAAGCCCTATCCGATAGGCCTAAACCCTGCTCCAAAAATACAATTTTTAACTTAGCGACCTTTGATCCCGGGAAACCGGATGTGAGCTGGATCTGGTCATTGACCATAAACAATTCCATGTACCTAACATATCTCCCTGTAAAATATTAGACTTTTGCAATTCTTACAGTTTTTTCAGGCATATTCATCACGAAGACTGACAGACAGACGCAACTGTTAGTACTTACCATATTGATTGACCCCGATGATCATATGTTCAATAACTGCAAGAAAAAAATTGTGACAAACAAATTTATAGTATAGATATTACATAATGCGTTTCGACGCCATGTGTCATTACATTATCAAGGGTGACAGATTAATTAATAATAATTTACTAATATGGTAATAAATTAATAATCTGTTATCCTTGATAATGACACATAGTGTCGAAATGCGTTGGGTTACATTTGATAAACAAAATGTTGTGAATAACCCCTAGTGTGATAACTATTCCAAAAAATGTGGATGTTCCTTGGAAAATTTTAGTTATTTAAACAGATCGGTCGATCGGTTATTCCCTCATATATAGGAAAGTTTGAAGTTTTTCCCAAGAATTCTTGCACCCCACTTCGAGAACTTCCAATCCGATGGATTACCAGTAAAATGGTAAAATAAAAAATGGTACACCTTAAGAAGTGAATTGTCTTCCACTGAGAAAATTGTGGATGCAAGAGTTCGATTCTTTACGATTTCCTCCCATTTTCTAAACCGGTTGACATTTTACCTCTTTCACAGGATTTTATACTGGTACTGATTTGGCGAGATCCTTATCGAGCAATAGTCACCTCGAAATAATTGCATTCAATAAAACATGACCTGTTGCGTAAGCAACCGGCTATTCTTAATTTTGGCATTAAAAAAAAATCGCGATGGAATAGAGAAACAAATAAAAACACAAGACACACATGTGACATCAATACGTGATGAATAAAAGATGGAACGACGAGCTGTAAAGACAGGTTATTAAAGAAAAACAGGCAGAAACGCCTAATATAAAGAAGAAGAAGAAGAAATTGTTAGTCCTACAATTTCATTAAGAAAAAAATTGATCATTACCCCCATTTCAAGAATAATATTGCGACTCTTTCTGAATAGGGTAATGATTTATGGAAGAAAAGATAAATGAGAACCATCTACTAGTTTTTTCGTTTTGTTAAGTCCCAGATAAAGTAATATAGGATTGCACAGTCTTTACGAGAATAAACTAGGATAACTGGATAATAAGTAAGATACATGGAGCTCGATAAGGATTTATTTAATTTTTTATCTACAATACTTCAAAGTATTCTCCATACACAGTTCATATGCTTAAACCAAGGTTGTATAGCATTCGTAGAAATCTTCTTTGACTAAAACGGACTCGAGTATAGGGTTACCAGACCAAAAAATGAAAATTCCTGACAAATTCGATTATAATTCCTGACATTTCAGAGCAAATCCGGACAAATGAAAAATGAAACTCAGTTGATAGAGCATTAATTAAAAATTTTTTATAATAAAATGGCTAAATAAACATTATTAAAAACAAGAAATAACACTACATATAAAACAATAACAAACTAAAACAGCCAGCTCAAATCATTCGTAATCATATTCACGGAAGACGCGCGATAAGCTAATTGCTAATTACACTTTGGTTCTCTGTCCTCGTTACTGTCCCTACACAGACACCCATTCCCACTCCCACCCACTAGTATTTCTATTTACACGTGTACCATGAATTGACGCATATAATTTCGCGAACTGTCGTTAAGAGCCATTTTTTGTACACAAAACACAAACCTATTCAAGAAATGCATTATTTAGACTTTATTGATGATTTCTGTGAAAAATCCGGACAATTTATAATTCCCGGCGGAATCCGGACAACCCATGTAATTTCCGGACTTGTCCGGACTTTTCCGGACGTCTGGTAACCCTACTCGAGTAACATTCCTAAATGTTTTGTAACAATTTTCAATGTTGCCAAGCTTGCTTTTCGGAGAGAGATAATAATTAGAAGAACTCAAACCAGAGCTATAATGCTCCCAAAAGAAAATCACATATTTGTCATTACGATGTACAAAAATGATGGACTGTTGGAAACCTTAAGATATAAACAATCAAAAAAAGGACCGAGTCCAATACATCAAGTGGCAGAACCAAGAAAATCTAAAAGAAGAACAAAAATTACACAGTTGGTTATGTTAGTTATTAGATCAAATGTTCATTTTACTTTAAAACGTTATCTTTGGAAAGTTTTAAATCAATTTAACTTTTTTTGTGTGAAGACACTTTAAATTTATTCGGGTATCGATGAAGAACACAAAAAGCTGCCGACCGGAAAATAAACTTGCGAAATTCAACATGTTTGGCACCTTGCAAGCCAGTTAATTAGAAAATCGTACAATCACATTTTGAAATGAACGATAATTATGGAATGGAAAAGATGTTTTTTTTCGCTAATGTATAACGAAATGTTTATGAAATATAAAGTTATAAATTAACAACTACAAGTTTCAAAATTAAATCCACATGTTTGGCAAAGCACTAAAAACTATACATTTATAAATATTATCCTAATTAATTGATAAATATACATTTTCGTTGGAAGTTGTCAACAAGATAACACAGCACTTTTGTATTTTTGCCAACTTGTCCCATTTTGCAGTGTAGAGTACTTACATATATTACAAAGTCAACTAAGCGGTTTCATTAGTTTAAAACTACGTGTCATACATCAAAACTATACTAGCTTTTCGATCCAACGAATATAACTAACCTATTTGGTATATTTTTATTTATTGGTTTACTTGCGAGAACTCTAAGACAGAGGTACCAAATAATAATAGTAGTGGCGTTCAAAGTTGTCGCTCAAATAAAATATAATACAAAATTTGGTAACCTTGGAAGATTCAGGAAAGAGAATCCTTAAGTGATCACAAGCATATATTCCAGTCAAGTCAAAGTAATGCGCAAGCAGCTAAAGCCGAAACTCGGTGAAGGTTATAACTTATAACAAAAGATGTATCGTTAAAAAACCACTTCACTTAGCGACCCTTGATCGATACTACTTGGCTCAGTTATCAAGATATAACGGTGCCGAAGGCCAATCGTAGTTCTAGCAAACGTAAGGGAATATCGTGGTGACCTGCAGCTAGGTCTGATGCGCAGAATCCAAGAGAATAGTGACAAGGGCAGGCAGAGGAAGGTGGTAAGTGCAGAGGAGAGACAAGTCCAGGAAAATGAATTAAAAACTGCCGGAAAACCTTTACACAAATGATAGTTGATAGTAAGGAAAAAGGAAGAGGTACAGCCTGTGTAAGGAGCTCGACGACGATGTATGGAGTGAAGCGCATAAAACAATCACTGGGAAATAACGACAACTTATTATTTTTAACTAAACTAAAACTATTTTCGTCATGGTGATAATCGGTTTACTTGATTATCCACCACATGTAGTCCCCTTCCAGTGACAGCCTCCAGATATCTTCTTGGAAACTTGACTGTGCGTCCTGAAGTTGTCGTTTTGTCCTTCGCCTGAGTGTCCTCATCATAATCATCTGGTATAATGGAACTAACTCATTCTCTTTTCCCCTGGTGCAATGTGACACAACGACCGGTAGGCTATACACCGAGAGGACAACGTTTCACTGAAGTATGAGGTTATAAAGACGATAAAACGCATGCCTCGACTTCCTGCGGACCTGTTCCCAATTCGTATCGTCTTTGTTAAGTATAGTGTTGGAGGTAAGTAGGTAAGTAAAGTGCAACCAGGAAGATGGCTCCCTTTGATGTGAAAAACTGCCTACTAGCATGATAATGGAGGTACTGCCATCGGCAGAACTGGAATATTAATGTATCTCAACAGACCGACATACAGCTAAATAACGGCGAGGGGAGTGGAGGTGCGGCAACAAATATAAGATAAACGTGAGTGCAATCCATAACATTAACGAGTGGATGAAGAGAAATAAGTTAAAACACAGCAGTTATTGCAGCCGCAAGGCGTCGCGTATACGCATCCTAAAACGTGAACGGAGTGGAAATCCCAATCGAAAAGGAAATATAAAAACTAGAAGTCCTGTATGGAGGTGAGATGAGTTTCGCGCACAGTATCATGGTAACGTAAGAAAGTGAAAAAAAAAATAACTTAGTGTATTGTTATCAATGCGCAAACCTTGTCATTTTTTGACATTTGTAGAAAATAGTTATTTTTGTATCTAGTGCGCGAAATGTGGCATTTCGCGCACGAGTTGCAAACAAAATTGTTTCTAGAAACGTGAAAAAGTTGACAATTATTTTAACGTCAAAATACAAAACTCTCATATAGTTTACATGCAGTGCGAGACGTAAGTATTTCGCGCACGGCGTCGTCATTTCGCGCACGGTGTCATGGTAACGTGGAAAGTGAAAAAAAGGGTCACTCCGCGTATTGTTATCGATGCGCAAACCTTGTCATTTTTTGGCGTTTGTAGAACAATAGTTATTTGTGTATCAAGGTTGTAAAAGTGATCTTTTTGGCCGAATCTGATGATTGCAGCCGAGGCGAAAGCCGAGGCTAACAAATCAGATAAGGCTAAAAAAGAACTTTTAACCGCGGTGCACACAAAATTTTTTAGGCGACTATCACAAAAAGATATAAACTTTAATTTAAAAATCAATTTCATTATTTTGACAGTGACAGTTACCTAGTAAATGTGGCCGTAAAGTTGTAAATGCGGCCGTAAAGTTGTAAATGCGGCCGTAAAGTTGTTTATGACAGATGTCAAAAAAAAGTTATACTTTACGGCTTTCAAAAGATACGTAAAACAACTATTTATGTAATAGCCGCCTAAAAACATATTTTGCATGCTCCGTCATGAAGTGTGACGTCGTAAAGTGGGATGAATGAATCGTAGGTATGCGTAATAAGAAAGAAAAGGTTACCATATACGTTTTACCTTGTCTTACATTTAGGGGCGTTTAATCTGACAGAGGACATTTAAATAGACTATATCAATATTATGCGTCTTTTGAGAGTGGATGCGAGGGAGGTACGTATGTATATTCTACACATGAACACATGGTAGGTATATATTCTTTTTTCAATGTCACTAGTTTTCAATTGGCCCAAATGTTAATGTAGGTACAACATTTCAAATTTAAAAATACCTGTTAGTGTATAAATACAATAATAATACCGACAATTATTCTCTTAAAGTTTGCGAAGAAGACAGTATAATGATAGGTAACCGACATCGATAATGTGTCATTATGGAAATTACTATTATTATATGAAAATTGATGTGCATATTTATGTCTGTCATTCCACATATATCTACATGATCTTGAGTGCGTGTTGATTTTAATAAAATATGGAACTATCTAAAGCAGTGGTTCCCAATTAGTTTTTGCTGCGTACCACTTCAAAAAAGACCTCAAACCTGCGTACCCCTTATTGTAGCAATCACACTAATATTATAAATGCGAAAGTTTGTGAGTGTGTGTATGTTTGTTACTTCTTCCCGCTCAAACGCCTGGACCAATTTTGATGAAATTTGGTATACAGGTAGTTGACACCCTGGATTAACAGATAGGCTACTTAAACCGCGGGTAACACCGCGGGGCATAGCTAGTGATAAATAAAAAAAATAAGTCAGTTTAAATAACATTTATTATTTTCAAATTACAGTACAATAGTGAAAATCAAAATAATATGATGTATTGGCGAAGACGCTAATGTGACAAATGTGCACTTTTTTCTTGGCACAGCTCTTGAAAATCTGGTTGTCCTTCAGTCAGCTTCAGTCTTAAATCGTCTTCAAGTTGATGTCTGTGACGATGTTTAGTTTTTAAGTTCGTCATGGCCGAAAATCCGCTTTCGCAAAGGTAGGTTGTGCAAAATGGCAGTAAATATTTTATTGCTGATTCGCTGATATGATAAATATCTTTTAAATTACCCCAAAAGTCACCCAGTGATTGCTCTGCAAAACAACTCTTGAGTCTGCTGTTGCTCGGTGCTCGCCGCACGTACCCCTTGATGCAACTTCACGTACCCCTGGGGGTACGCGTACCACTAATTGGGAACCACTGATCTAAAGCAATAATGAATTAAAACGAAAGAGTTGTTATTTTGTAGCTTTTATGTATGTGTATTGTGTAATTTAGCTTACACATAATCATTGTGAATCAAATAAACTTATATGTATAGATAAAATTATATACAGAATCATCAATGACCAGATATGACTAAGAAATATTGAAAGAGAAATTCACAGCACACGTAATAATACCTCCCACGATGATTCAATTCAAATTTAATTTTAAAGTCTAACCTCAAAATTTATATTGAAATAGAGAAAATTCAAATGTCACCCCTCTTTCTTGGTACAGATACTTCAAAGACACAATTTATCAAGTACGTTTCGCTTCTAACTCCTCTTCCCCAAATGGATCTTCTATTTCATTTTTTACAAGCAGCTGTCACACTATGTAAGTGGGTAAGATTTACCTGCTCTTAAGAGAAAATAGCTCACTAGCTCATTTCCAATATGAGATGGAAGAATTGGTTTTCTGCCGACCTTAACCAACTAGTTTCTATAACCTATAAATCCTTTCGAGGCATAACAGAACGTACATAAATTCAATTATAAATTGCATGTTTTTTGTAATATTTAAATAATTATGCGCACATTAGTCGAACAAGCTTCACATCATTTGTTTATTTACTCACCAAAAGTAAATAAAATGACCGACAAGCGAATGGATTAACTAATCCAAAAAAAAAGGTTTCACATTGTGAAGATGAGAAATTGATTACCAAAGGATTTCCGATCGAGACACAGTGCTCTATCCCAAGGCACAGCCTCGTAAAGGTACTGTCAACAGGGCTAGGGCTAGAGTGATACTCCGGAAAAAGAGGAAGTAAGTAAACTAAGACACAAATACGAGAGTAGAAGAAATGAAATACCACCAAAAAAGGGCCAAAGCAGAATGTAGCAATAGCTCAGGAAAGATGAGAAAACACATCGTTTCCTTAGTAATTCACGAGAAAGATTTCGACGTCATTTTTTAACCAAAATCCAGAAAACGGACAATTTAATATTAAATGAAGGAGCAGAAATCTTTGCTGTCACCAAAAAGAATGTCGTCCTGTTCCAGTGCCAATTGGAGTCACGCAGCTTTCGAAATGGATTTCACTACTTTCAACATGTGATAATTTGAAGTTTTATTTTAATGTTAATTTGTTGCTTTTATAATAATTGAAGGAATAAAAGTTACATATTGTCCTAAGGAACAACGCCCCTTATCCCATAGTACAGGCTTTTATTCTTCTTAAAGTTTTATTTTTGGTTAGTGACAAAACGACGGCCATATCGCTATATTATTCACTGATCTGCGTACAATGGTAGCTCAACAAAAAAATAATCCAGATAGTCCAAAACAAGGTGCTGAGGATGATCGTAAACGCTACATGGTTTTTCCGTAGCAGACAAATTCACTAGGACTTACAAGTACAGTCAGTTAAAGAATTATTACACCAGCCTGCTGAAAGCTTTGCAGCTTCGTTGGCGAACCATCCCAATGAAGAGGTATTATTATTATTATGTACTTCGATTGTTATCGATACTCAGGCCAAGCCTGGTTAACTAATCGCACGGATCGAAATCAAGTAACGATTAGTCCTACTAATACATATATCTATACAATATAAATTTGAAGTTGCTGTTAAAAAGTGAACATACTAAATACTATACACATATTATGTTCATTAAATTAAATGACGTTGATAAAACCAACGCTGATCACATTTTAGATAATGTATTTGTTTGAGAAGCCTCGGTGTATTTGATCCCAATTTGTAAAAGCCACGTCCCGTCGACCCTCTTTCCGCGAAGGCATTAACATGAACGCAGCGTCGCGCATCAATAACAAAAAGAGACCCTATATTCCTAGGCTTCCCCGTTGGCGTCACTTATTCGTGACTTAGTGACTTTTTATAGAAAAGAAAAAATGAACATAATATGTATGTTTTGAAAAAGTGTTATGGTTGTTGTGTAAGCGTTTTTTGTTGTTTAGCTCGACGCATAGGTTGCACTCGAGTGGGTAATGTGTTGTTTTGTATTAATTGCGAATTCTGATACTGTGAGTATATTGTGTGTTTATTATTATTATGCTAGGAGTGGTCCAAATTGGTTCCTGCACTGCGACATTTTGGTCTATTGTGCTCCCTGCCCTCCCGTCCATCTTTAACAAACTCCAGGATTTTAGTAGGGCGAATCTTCGTTACTTCCTCTTGTGTAATCTTTTCATTTTCAAACTTGCCTTTGTGAATGCCTCACATTAGCACATAGCGTGATAGGGCGTTGAAGATTTAAGAAACCTCTCGGAGTACGACTAGGTGACCGTGCGGAGGGGTACAAAATACCCCAGTACGTGCTCACTAACAATAACAATCTCGTACGCTAGTCAAGGGAGGAGATCCTACCGGGTGGACCCATTTAGTGGGTTCCACCTACGGGGGAACAAGGCCACTAGTGTCGCCAATTAACGGTATATGATGAAGATATAATAGATCTAGATCTGAAGTATCATAAAGCTCACATGTTCAACGAACATCCTTCACGCCCAAGAAAGTGCAACTGTTCCAAAAATGGCAAGTGACAGCTTACTTGGGATCCTATGATTAACACTCGCCAAGCTAACAATAAACAAGTAGCTCTTAAAACGGCCATCCAGAAGTATAGTAACATATCTTATACGCAGTCACTAAATGCACCCACTCAGAGGATCCGACGAAAAACTATAGAATTTAGGATTAGAGTAAGTAATTACTCCTGTGAATTTGATTTACGTACCCATAACAGAAATTCTAACAAAAGTAAAAGTGTTCACATTAGTAATTAGATGTAGGTAACATTTCTTTTAGCCGACCCAAGTATGTATGAAAAAGTAAATGCGAAGTAGTTAAAATTACAGTGAAAATGGCACATAGTAATTCATTTCACTTTCACGACGTATCGTTGATATTAAGAATTCATCAACGAAATTAGTCGATTTGTATGTATTAGTAGCAAAAGTAGTGCAATACGTTCGAAATTAGGCGGAAATAAATGAGCGCAATCGTAATCTCGGCACTTTACGTACGTGCTAAATTCATTGCAGTTTCCAAAATAATTAGGGTATAAGAAACTTTAACCGTATCTACGTTAATCAACAACAGAACCGTGTCAAATTCGGTAATTTTAATACGTCTTCAGTAAAACGGCATGAAATGGGAGATATCAGTGAAATCTCAGCATCTGCAGTTCGAAATTTCGAGCTAAAGTTTCCGCACAGGTAATCAATTCCGATAACAGTAAGTTAAGGCGTGGAACAAAACTTAACTGATATTTTACTTGACGCAGACAGCACAAAAGCAACACAACGATGAAATTAGTTTTATACTGCTCAACTTCTCTCTAACTTTAGATTACAACTTAGGCAAGCATTTCCCATCGGTTTATAAAGGATTTTTGCTAATTATTTTTTAAATGTCATTTAATTAAATGTACAGACACAAGAAATACCATTACGCTTATCTAAATGTGGCCACTTTTCGCGTGTGACCTTTTTTTTTGAATAGCTCGATGAAAATTATTACTTACTATACAGCACTTCTAATAAATGTATCAAGGATAATCCAACGCGTATATAAAGTCGTTTGGAGAAGTAAAGTGCACATTAGTGCGGTCGGACCGGATCCACGATGGCCATTGGTCATCCTAGATTGCTCGCAGGAGTCCGGTGACAGGTCCTATAGGCTCGGACTCCGGAAATTGTGTCCAGCGGCACTGGCTGGCTTCCGGTTCCGTTCCTTACCGCTGCCGTGATTCATCGTTGCTATCTATGAACTCCCTATATGACTTTTCCAACTTGACTGTACTTTAGTAACAAATGAAACCATCTTCATCTCTTTAACGTTCTAACGGCATAATTTAGACGATATCGCTTCATCATAATTGGAAATACAATTTAACGTATATTATAGTAGAACTTTCATTACGTCGTCGACCCTTTTTTTTCCTTAAGGATTTAGATTTCAAACATTAAGATAATTAAAGCTTTTTTGTGCTATTCGACACGAAACTGCTAAGCTTTACTACTGATCCTTTGAGAGTTATGGATCCACGGGAAAAGGAAAGCCATAATTTAAACAGAAGCGGAAATCGCTCGGGAAAGAACTGTGATGACGTAGCTGCAGTAAAGAACTTACAAAAAGCGAGTTTTCTTTGCTTTTCAAATAACTTATCTCATTTTTTAACTGGTTTGTTATACCTTAGAATGTATATTTTTATCGAAGCATTAAGAATAACATACAGAATAAAATAAATTTCCTTCATTATGGAGTAAATGTCACTTTTTCGTGTTTTTATGCAAATAATATTAAACATTCCAGATTGTGTACCTACATATTATTTTCGGAACAGTTTATTTATTTTTAATGTATATACAAAAGCTGCATATTCACAAAAGAAACACTACAACATGAATATGAAAAATTGTAACGATATACTTTAAATATTTATTCAAAAATAAGGCATAAGCGTTTTAATAGTATATTCTTTAACGAGTGTAGAATGGTGGCTATTATTCACGCGGATGAAGTTTCCAAAACGAGCGAGCGCAGCGAGTGAGTTTTGGAATCATCCAAGTGAATAATAGCCATTCTACACAAGTAAAAGACCATACTTTCTCCACGACTATGCATAAAAAAAAATATATACGTAAAATTATGAATATCTGATTATTTTGACATTTCAAATGACGCGCTGTCAGAAGCGATTTGCGTAGTTATTTATTTGACGTTTTAAAAGAGACGATTTGATTTATTCATTTTAGCGTGATTTCTGATAATCATAGAATGTGATTGGCTAACGAGAGTGAATTCTTTTTCATTCTTCACTGGTGTGAAGAATTTATGTCTTTCTTTAGCTAAATATGTAAAAAGAATTTGTGCATTCTTATATAGTCGTGGAGAAAGAAAATTCTTTTACATTTTTCTCATTTGTTTATAAATGGAATGTCGAGTTCCCTACTCTTCAATCTAGTATTAGGTAGACGATGTAGGCAGAGACTCTAATGATGATGACTTACTAATTTTGGGTTAAATAATTGCATGAAAATATAGACAGTTTTAATGCAGCTTTGAAAATAGAAAATATGACCACAAATAAGGAAAATTCTAAAACAGTCATAATCGGGGAAAAAAAGAGAGAAAGACAATACAAACCAACTAGAACAAGTAGTAAAGTTTAAATATCTGGAAGTAGTAATCAATGAAGAATCGAAGATGGAATAAACGAAAGAATAGCAAAAACAGTGTAGAGCAAGTTTTTAAGTAAAAAAGAAATCACCAAATATAAATTTATTTAGTAATTTTTGAACTCTTGAGCAAAAGCAATTCAGTGTCAATTACGTTCGTCTATTTAAATGTTATTGCGTGTAGTCTCTTCCATTATAATTTCACTTTGTTTTTGGAGGGCGTTGGAATTTTTGACTATAAGCTTAAATACCTCTACAACGCTTTGGTCCTGTTATAAATGTTCACTTTTCTTCTTCAGGTGATTATTAAGGAGGCTGATATATCAAGAAAGTTAACGTAACAAACATTCATTAGAAATAGTTTTACGGTAAAAGGAAAAAATGTCATCCACACTGAATTGGGAAGTCTTGCCACATTTGATGGCCATTGAATACATTCTGGATCGCCATTTCAAACCAAAACTTTTGATATCGCATTCCCATCCAAACAGTATGATATAATCACACAACAATAACAACAATCTCGTGAATGTTTACTCTGTTATGTCCCGATCGTATTGAGATTATGGTTAATAATGAAATGGATTTCGTCCGAAAACTTAGTGCTATAGTCTTCAAGAAATCAACTTGAAATAAGTTGTAAAAAATGACATTTTTCGAGATTTTTTTCTTCATTTTGATGAAGAGTTAGCAAAAAAACGTTAACAATATACCCTCTACTTGCCATAATAACTCAACAATGTTGAGTGTATAGTCGTATATTTTTTTAAATCTCCCCAAAAACATTAACAGGTGTACGTAAAATTTTATTGAAAGTATGCTTTCTAAATGTTTCCTTTGAATTCCATAATTATATTCTTATTCTATTATTATCAAGGTATGTGGTTACCTACGATTCCACTAATTGCTTTTCTCTTATATTGTAATTAGCTTTCATGTATTTATTTGTCAACACTTTTTAATGATTCTACATAATTACAGTTTATTATTATTTGTTTTAGGGGTGGTCCCAGTTGGTTCCTGCACTGCGACCTCTTGTTGTATTGTGCTCCCCGCTATTGTCTACCCTTCGAGAATACCTGTATCTTTAGCAAAGTCTAGGATGTTGGTAGGACGAATCTTCGTTGCTTCCCCTTATAATCTTTTCATTTCCGAGTAGGCGTTCCCTTGCCTTTGTGTATGCCTCATATCGGCAAATGACATGGTATGGTTCACTACTATGATAGCAAAAAGTTTGGTCACCTGACTTGGGAAAGTTTATCTTACAAAACTTTTGAGGAGGATTTTGGTAATATTTTAGCATGACTCCCTTATATGCTCCTTTCATGCTGCCTCCATTACCTCTTTTAGCTTATTCAAAATACGCTAAGCCAGGGGTCCCGCTACTAAAGCCTCTCCCTCTGGACTTTCATAAATCGCGTAAATCCATTTTAGAAAATGTTGTCCCCCCCGTTTGCTCCGGCGCCACTGGCTTCTCCACTTTTGGTTGAGCCAAGTGTGAAGCATAGCAGCAGCCTTTCTTCAACGCTGATTTTCTTTTCGGTCAAATTGATGTATCGATTCGACATATGTGCTGAGTCGGATGTTGCGTCAACTATTACAGCGTAGTATCTCCCTTTTTCTCTTTCTTCTAGAATTTTCACTTGAGAAGCACATATAAATATATATAAGGCTAATACTAATAAACTCATTCTGAATATCATAAGACAAGACTTGCATTTTTTTCGCGTTGTCTTGAAAAGAGCAAACTTTATTTAAATTCTTATTCAAAATTGGATTATAATTAACAAGCAGTTCTAAAATTCCCAAAAAGTTTCCATTAGACGGGTCTCCGATTTTTTCGCTGTTACTTCCAAAAGCAAGTCCTCTTTGGGCAAGGAACAAGGTGACATTGGTCACATTAAAAAATTATTTCACTTGTCTTTTTCTTGCTGGATAGAGTGCAGGAGTAAGCCTGTCAGAGATTTGTCTTTTTTCGATTATATCACCTCTGACTTCCAGCGGATATAGCAGTGGCTAGAGCTAATCTCGTGCTCGGGCACTTTATCGAACAGTTTTTTCCAACGTTTTTATGTCGCAAAACCTTCAGGGAGCGTTATCGAAGAACGTAGTAGCTAAGGCAGTGTGCTAAATATCGTGCAACGTAAACAATAAAATGCTTTCATAACTTTTCTCCAAACAAGACAGTCTCGTGTAACTAGTTCCTTATTGATAAGTTTCTTTTTAAATATCGAAATTGGAACGGAAAACCCAGAAGAGTCTTTGGGGAAATGTTCTGGCAATGGAATATTGTAAGTCTTCATTAACATGAAAACTAGGGTCTCCTATATCAAAGTCAGCCATGTTTTATTCCTTTTTTTGTGGTATAAAATTATCAGTGCTACTCCCTACTTCAATTGAAGCCTAAGGCGATGGTAAAGGTGATTTAAAATCCTTTTCTTTTCTCTTATGTGCACCACATTTGTACTCATTGTCTGATGTCTCACATTTAAGTTTAAAACAAACACACTACACACACTAATTCTTAATTAGCAGGCGTCAACTTATAACAGACATGAGACAACTAAAATAAAACCTTAGCCCAGTCCTCAGCATATGCCCACGCGCCTATATGGCGCACAAAACATTCATTTCATTACTGATGATTGATGAATCATTTAGTTGCTTGCAGAGATCAGCGCCTGAACGGACGGCCCTCGTAAGGACTCGGCCAATTCACAGTTGTCACTTCTTAGCAGTTACCTCACTTATTTGCATGTGACTAGTTAGTTTTCTAATAATAAAATGTACCTAAATGTTATAATAAATAACTCTTGTTTTATTTTGCTTTAAAAATAAGGAAGTGGACTCTATTAATGTACAATACATTTTTTTACCTCGGTCGTCGGGCCCCTCGAAAGGACGCGGGTCCCAGGGCTTTACCCCCCCCCCCCACCCATCCCCCTCGCCGGCACTGTGAAGAGCTTGATGATAAACAAACGTTGAACAACATATCAGATATACCTACATAGAAGAAATCGTGGAAGATGAGCAGATGTCCATTCAATAAGACAGTAAAGAGGAAGTGGATTTCCATTGCATGTTCTATAAAAAAGATGAGACCATTTTGGGCGAAGGAACCTCCCGTCTATAGAAGAAATCATTCAAAGAATAGGCAGTTAGCTCAACGTCAACCTACATTTATAAAATTTGTCAAATAAACATAAAAATGATCGCTTTATTAACAACTTTTGGCATTGTCTGCATGATGCTCATATCTTACTTTTTTCCTAGTTACTTTCGTATGGGACTCAAAATGGTCTCTTCCAATTTCAAACGTTACAGGTATTGCTGATAAATCACAACCCGTTTCTACATTTAATAACTTATATGCTGCACACACAAACATTTACTACAGGATGAGGTCTTGAAGGATGAGCAACATTTCCTACATTTAGGTAGGCGGCCATTATTGAACGAATTAGACGATTCAGGTTGGTTCGTGGGTAGGTACCTACATAAAAGACATTCCTTTTCAAATTGTGCCCATAATCATATTCTCACATAAAATCTTAATAATCTTTGCTTATGCAAACAAATTAAAATATCTAGTGCGCTTTGCTTACATGAGTGCCTTAATATTGTTATTGTTACGCAGCACACTTGGGGATATCTGTCTTTACTAAGAGATTACAAGCTATCCAGTCCAAGTCTAATCAACAGATTGGTCAACCTTTTAAATAATGAGACTACCTATAAATAAAAATTATATTGTTACAATTTTTTCTGTTAAAACACCTACAATAATTAGATGTTCTACCGCATAATATGGAAAACGTTATTATACTTGTATGTAAATATGAGTTCTGTGTAATACCTAACTTTAGAAAATGAATGTGAAGTATTAAAAAAGACTAGCGACAATTTCACTTCTCATGAGAGTACCGTAGAAAAATTACGTTTTCCTTTTATATATAAAAAAATATATTGTGTACATATTTTATGCAGCATATTTTTCGAAATTGGTGCATCGGTATTCGAAGTGACGCCTAATACTGCGAAGTGTTCGGAGTTTCTCTAGGGATCCTAAGAAATGGATTGGAAAACTTCCATTCATTGATTTGTATTCGGTGTGTGCCGGCGCACTTATGTATATTTACTGACTCGTCCTTGTAAATAGAAACACTACGCTACTGCATTTTCTGAATACATATGTTCTTTTAAACATGAACGTACATAGTTTCAGTAAACGAATTAGTATATGTTTTCAAATGTAAGTTCTCGTAGAACGCCGCTTACGTTAATCAGAATCGGGGGATTTTAATTAAATTAAGGTACGCGGCTCACATGACGAACATCGCGGTACGCGTCAATCAAATCTAACGCTAATTATAACAAACTTACCGTATAACTTTGCTGATTAATCTATTCATGTATAAAATATATTAGGTATACGTTTATAGAAATTAACTTGAATATAATTTCAACTTCTGCAGATACGATGGTAGGGAGAGGTGGAGAACATTACTGAATAGCATTCGAGACGTTAAATTAGTTTGATAAGGTAATAAACCAAAAGCTTCCATGTAAGTTTCTGATTAAACAAAACTTCATATTAAGTTTGTTCATTAAAATGCAGTCAAATTTCGGCTACATTTTCTCATTGATATTTTGCTAGGCGTCTTTAACAGATGAGAATAATTAAATTCTATCACGAAAATGAAGCTAACATTTTGAATGCGTCGGTTATACAGTAAATTGGAAGAACTACTAACTGGTAGTTTCAATAGTAATTAGCAGTCAGCTACTGCAAATATTCAATTAATTAAATCTATGAACAATACAACTCCTTCATAATCCAACTTGCATGATAACTATTGATCATCAAAGTAGGTTTGCACTTAATGTGTGTGTGGGGGAGGGGGTAACTTGCCACGTTGTAGGTATTTTCTTCTTTAGTGAAATTCTAAACGGTGTATAAGGGACGCACCTTACGAAAAAGCACTAATAGGCCTTACTAGGATGGAGGATGGAGAGTTCCCAATCATTGAATAGAAAAGGAGCAGGATCCATAGCTCGAAAATCATCGAGAAATTATAAACTCATTTTTGACAGAGAACTCGTAGATTAAAAGCGTACAAATCCATACTGTTTTTGAAAGATTTTTAGGAGCACAATTTTATAACCGAAATGGGCAGGGTGTTCCATTTAAAAAAAAACGACAAATACACTAAGTGAGATAGAATGATGATGAAATTTGGAACATTCTTCTATGTAAGAGTAATAAATCATCAAAATTTGGGAGGAAAATCTTTATTTAACTTGTCGAATAAGAAGTGAGACTGGAGATATGGATTTGGGTTGGTTGGAGTTAGAAGCTTGTGGGTTGTTGGAGTCACAATGTTTAACTATAGTAGCGCTAAACTGTTAAACAAAAACAGCACAAAGTCCTTGAGTCCGCCGTCTGCGCACACCTCATCCTATTTTTTCCCGATTTTCTTTAGGTTTCATTAAGCTATTGAGTGGATTTCTAGCTGCCCCCACCTTGTCGCCGAGTGTCAAACCTCCGCCGTGTAGATCACTATAGAACGTGCCGCACTCGCCATTCCTTTCGCTTTGACGCTCCAACGCCCCTCAAATTAGGCAGTACTCGACTAACCGTAACATACCCTCTTTGCGCCTTCTCGTATGCGTATTTCGCATGCTTATCAAAAAAGGGTTTGTGTCCAAAATCACCCCAAGGACCTTCATTTAGTACTGGGCTACGACCGGCTTACCTAAAATGTTCACTGTAACCTCTCAAATCTTCCTTGTTTCAGACATATGAGTAATAGGGGTTTTTTTGCGGGCCTAATCTGAAATTTCTCCCTCTCATCCAGTCCTGCATTTGTCTAACCCCCGTTTCCATTTTGTTGATCACTCTCGCCACCTCCTTGTCCTAAATTATTAACGTTAGGTCATCTGCATACCTAACCCTCGCAACTCCCATGTCATATGTAAGTCGCACATCAAATTCCATAACAATAAGCCCAATATGGAGCCTTTAACACTTTTTCGAAAATCTTTCCAGCGAAGTCTAGGTCGTCGTCGCTTTAGGAATGAAGACGGGTTTTTCTATAATACCCTTCCATGGCAACTAACTTGACGATTTAATCAGGGACGTTATCCAGTCTAGGACCCTTATATACTGGCACCTAGTTTGCTGTCCGATGCGTCTATCTCTGATCTAAGTGGAAGGGTTGCAGTGGAAGGTATACAGAGAACAGATGCATTATCAATTATCATGCTTTCAAGAAGCTTGTCGCTCAATTCCAGTGTAGGAGTTCTTTTTCTCAATTTCAAAGCCCATCTCCCACGTATCAGCATCCAGACCACCCAGCAGCTCGACTGTGGCTCCGTACAACCTTGTCATCAATGTCACTTTAGTCTCTTCCGGCATTATGCGGAGCTGTCGCGCTACAATTCAATCGTTTATACGCTCTACCACACTTGTCATCTTTTCAGTGGCCCTCTGCAGGCTCCTGTACCTTACTGTCACCGTTAGGTCGTCGGCAAAGCCCGTGACGTCCACACCTTCTCCGTGATTCATACATGTACATTTGTACATGGTTAACCATAGCAGTGGCCCCACGATCGATCCTTGAGGCACTCCCGCACTATCTACAATACTACAAGGTGGGTCATAATTCACTTTACAACTTTAAAAATGTTAATATTAATTTTCAATATTAACATTTTTTATGTTTGAGTTCAGATTCTGAAGTACGGATATTAGGAAATTCATGATGCAAAAATGAAATCTGTGATGTCCAACGCATTGAAAAGAGCCATTATTTGTCAACAGGAGGACACCTAGTGGAACAATATTTCCAAAATGTTTATAGTGTATTTCAATCAATAGAATTTTCCTATCGAAGCACCTTGAAGTTTTATATTATTTTGTAAAGTCACTTAGGCCCACCCTGTATATATTGGTTTCTCTGCGGAAATTTTGGTTTGTAATTATTTCAAAAGCGTTACATCTATCTAATGTTCTAGAATTATACTTCAGTGAGGTGGGCATTGTTCAGTGTATCAAAAGAGTGCCTATAATTCACTGCCAATACAGTTTTATATTTGGGTACATTTTTCATTCAAACGAAGATAGGTACATCGATAAAAAGCGACGTAAAGTAAAAATGAAAAGAAAATGCAATTCAATTTTCATTCTATAAAATAAATAGTATAATTATTCTAGGTATCTGTTCATAAAGCAATAAACATTGGTCGATTTTGAATATCTTCGAATAGTCATCATTGAATAGAAAAAGTTTTTGGTTATTTTTAGTTTAGAAAAGAAAAAACATACAGAGGTCCACGAACGAACATACTGAAGATAAGATCTCGTATTTTTAAGCAAAAAAGATGCAAAAAGCTAGCCGCGACGCGAGAATTTATCAGTATGCTAAAATCTTAAAATCCAACACTTCTGGGATTGCTTTTTCTGTAAAAAGTACCTAAATTAACATTTCAACTATTCCTTGTTGGGCGTTTATGAAAATATTCTAGAAATGCTGATGGAAAGCGACAGATCATCACATTATGTTATGTCAAAACGGAGAGCACAGCAAATATTTATGGCGAATGCTTCACTACTAAAAATGTATTAAATTTTCTAATTCTCCATACGCCATTTTTAGGTTTCTCTCCTACGAAATGACTCGCTCGAAGTGCTTTGTCAGTGCTGAACACGTAATATTTATTCTGCTGAAGAATGCCGCCTTTATTATTTTATTGAATGTATGCGATTTAAATAGAGAAAGCTCTTCTAGACCGCAGCAATTAAACTAAATCAAATGAGATCTTATCAAAAACTTATATTCATAAACTTAAACTGCTACGAAACAAAAAAAAATGTTAAAATAAGTTGTCATTTGTATGATCGGCGGATAAGAGATACATATAAGCTATAAATTTGAACAAATATTCGACTATTCGAAAACTTTTCTTCAATAGACCTTTCAGAAGTATAATTCCAATTCTTTGTTCCCCCCTATGAATTTATAATAAGACGAAGTCGTAATTAATATAAGATCATTAATATTCTAGATAAAAATATATATTTTAATATGTATTTATATCTAGATAGTTGGTGCTGTTAAGTCGAAAAATGAATTTTAGAATTAGAGTTGAGACTCAGACTACATAAAGTGTCAGATAATCGGCCATTACAGAGTCGGAACGGGTCCTGAAATATGCATTCAGCTGTCAAGTTGCGAGCTGGCAGGAAGCTCTCTTCTCTCTTAGCTACTTCCAGTCGTATTATCAAGGGTTTAGAATTATGCATGTTACCGAGAATTCAATTATCATAATTATGGAACCCGGAAAAGGTCGAATAAAAAAAGCAATTGCACGGCTTTTAAGAATTAAACCTATTATTTCGCAACTGATGTATATAAACCTCTTAAATATTAGATAAACTCGCAAGGAGTAATTGGGCTTTACCTACTCTGTAATAACTACCTATTCATTCGCGTATGGAAAAAGTACCTATTATACACATATTCTGATAAATTACATGAAATGAAAACTAAATTACTACCACTTACGTTGAAGAGATAAGGATTAGTCTTTTAGTATTTATATGCAGGGTTGCAAATGCCCTCCTTTTATTTGATAAATTATCGGGATGCAATCGCATGCATTAGCAATGTTTTTAAAAACATTTTTCAACTCTCTTAAATATTCCATACGCTTATTATACGTCCATCCGTGTGACTTTTTTAATCAGTTCCAGTTGAAAACCAATTGTAGAGATGTCTAATACCGCAAATAATAGATGACGACTAAACTTCTGTAGAAAGTTCATTCCCTAAACACTATCCTCAAAGTTGCGTTGTTTGAAAGTGATAAAGTGTGTAATTTTAATTAAAGGACTCTTACTAGTTATTTCGTGATATTCTATCAATCTTGTAGAAAATTATGATAGTTTTACGCACGACTCTGTTAATTTTATTCAACTCAATGCTTCTTTGTGTTAATTGGGTGATTCTGCAGTGTTTCGAAATCGTGCTTTCAAATCGTTTGCAATCTATCTGTGTCTTTCATGTCAATTCAATGAAGAATTTAACTTTTTCGACATCAACCGTTGTCAACCATCAGGTCCAAACACGTTCTGTTTTCAGTGTCACGGAAAATATCGAAAAGGTGTTTTGGCCATTAAAAATAATATTAATACGTTCGGAAAGTAAGTTCGGTTTGGTAATCAAAAACAAACAAATATAGATGCAGCAAAGCAATTTATTTCTCAAAAATCTATAACCCTTACACTATTTTTCGACATAGCTCCCGTAATTTTCCAGGCATTTGTCATAGGTAGCGTGCCTTCTTCAAAGAATGTTACCTCGTGTGTTATCAACCATGTGATAACAGGTTCTTTCAGCTCTTCATCGTTGTTGAATCGTTGACCACTAAAGGAAGACCTCACCCTATCTTCAAGTGCACGAACGAGTTCATCAGAAACCACAAAAACCCATCTTCTCACCATTGAATCAATCATTCATTGCATTTTCTCTGTAAACTATTATAGGCCACCAGACGGTTGCTTCATAACAAAACATAGGTCTAATCGCAGAAGTTACAGTATGAACCTCAAAGCCCACCAACCGTGCGACGATATTGTCATAAAGCCTTATTTGCTTTTTTTTTCTGATTTTTACTGATCTTAATGGAGTAGGACAGTTTCTATCGTTTTAACGATTGTTTTGTTAAAAGCTCTTTCAACGCAGGTGAATACTGCCTGGGTGGACTATTCCAGCGGCAGCCCAACAATTTCCCTATCTGTCCTACATCAAAGTACAAAGCTGATCATCTAGGTGAGTACGCATGGTGATGAGGATGAAATGGACACCGCATTATCGCTGTTGCATAGCGTTTAAGCATCTTAAGGAGAAAAAGCATTAGACTAATGGGGACAATGGGGTATTGAACTATTGATTTAGGTTTAGACTAATTCCCCTTCTCAGATTGAAGGATAAACACTATTTTTATTTCTCTCCACTGCTTTGGTATGTATGTGAAAGCTTAGTGAGCCATGAGCAGTCGAAAAACTTACTAGTTGTTTATTTAAATACTCACTGATTGCTTGATACACAATCACGGAGATCTGGCAAGTAATAGAGCTTTTATGTGAGTAACTGTTACTGCTTCTAAATAATAACGGTTGCTTTTATGCTCTCAAACCCAAAGACCATCCCCCCAGCAACCTATTATGGATTATGCGTCATTTTATGCAAATTACAACGGCACTTCGATGTGCACAAACTGATCTCAGTTTGTCAATTAGACTGGGTGTGTTACTCACTCTAAAATACTCCTTCATCTCAGACTACTGTGGCAGCCTAGGCTGTGCGGCTCTTTCTACCTGTACTTACGTCAAATGCTCACATAGCAGCTTCCTTTGCTTAGGTTGCGATTCTGTTGTTGAAGTACCTGCTGTCTCCTAATCTTCTAAGGGTGCCTAGCCCCATTTAAAGTGAGGCCATAGCTGTTCTCTCAAGCGACGCACAAGATATCAGCCAAGTACCTCCAATCCCTCGAAAAAGAGCGTTTGGAATTCCTTCTTAAAAAAAAGGTGATCAAGAATTTCGCCATCTGCATGTTCCGTCCAGTAAACTTTAAGCGTGCCCAGTGGATTGTTCGATTATAAATACACTAAGTTGCCTTTCTGCAATCTGCAGTCTCTTTGTCACTGCGATTTCAAAATGGTTTAGTGTTACCTTCAGTCACTCTAGAGTGGAATTGCCTGTCTGCTCGAGTTCAGGAATCATTCCTCCTTCCGAGAGGTGATGGGGTCGACATGTGGCGATGGCCCTTCCCTTCTGCGTTGCACCTGAGATGCACTTATCGTCCTTTTATTGAGGATCCACGATTTGCAAAAGGTGTTTCCCCTGAAATAATATTACTGTTACTATCTATGAGAAACATAGAAGTATTGAACAACTGAGTCGAACTGCTGCAGTTTTGTAGTTACTCGCTCACTCATTTTCAAGAAACGACGAAAGTCAGTCAACCAAGTTAGTACAAAAGGTAGGTATATAAATAAATAATTGGCAGGCTAAATTTTTATTTTCTGTTTCTTTAAGTCATCGATTTCGGTGTTATTACCATCTTCGGGCTATGCTGTAATTCTATGTGTAATATTTTTTAAAATATGTGAAGTGATGGGGTTACCGTCAATTAATGGCTGAAGAGTAAGTGAATTGTAAGATGTAGCTGTAGTATTACCATCAGGGGCGTCATTTAGGGGGGGGGGGGCAGAGTAGGGCAGTTGACCCCCCTGGAATTACTATTACCAAAAAAAAAATTAGGTACGTTAAACTTATAAAACTGACAATCACCGCCCCTTTTTCAAAAAAAATTTCTGGGTCATTTTTTCTTTTTTACTATAGTTGCCCCCCCTTGTAAAATACTGAAATGACGCCGCTGATTACCATTAAATAGAATAAATCAATGTCGTAGAGGCTGTAACGGAAATTATTTATATTTCTGAAATGTTTAAACCTATTATAATTCAGTAAACTTACGTCGTTTTTTATTTTAATTTGTTCGTATGTGTCCGAGCCCTACCGCAAAGAATTGTGAATTTAATGAATATATGTATATGTATTCTTTGGTTCGGAAAGCTAATTAGGTTCCATACCATCTGAAAATTGGTCTCACCTTGCAAAAATTCATTCACTTCAGAAGAAATTCCTAACAGCATTGCTTTTTTATGTGGTTGGTGAGTAGGTCGTAAATCGACTTTCCACCAGTACTTTGATAATTTCAGTACAGCTCCATCGAGGACAGAAGCCAACTGAAGAAACACCTATACTACTCGTTACCTATACATGTAAAAATAAAAAGGCCAACTTTTGGCAGTTGTAGTTTACAGTATTTACTTGCACATTTAATTACTTAGAGGGAATGAAGTGAAAATCCATAATCTGCCGACATAGGTGAACTGTAACCATCTAAATATGAAATAACTGGTCGTTTTTCGGAAAATACGGTTTCTCGGTAGTATAGGCACATTTAAATTGTACAATAGAAATGTCCGGAACAAATTATAGTTACACACTGTTTCCCATAAATACATACAGTTAATAATGTAAGCATTACATTATCTTCCGCAAATAATAGACAATTATTATAAAAGCAAATTGCCCATATGAAATTTTGTAATAATTTATAAGGTAATACAAACCATCATCAAATAATCAAAGTAGTTAACTTTGTGACAGTATAACAAGCAATAAAAACGTCGGTATGTTTTTTTGTTGCTTCGTGTGCGGAAGTTCACATCAGTCACGTACTTTGCACTCGTGATTGGCAGATCCTTTAGTTATTTGTTCCTTTCCATTGTAACATTTCTTGAAAGAGATACAATTTTTAAGAAAAATCAGCACTTTTACTAAAGAAACGGTATATACGTTCAATTCAATTGATTTACGTTTGGGTAACTACCCTGAATATTCCAGTTACAGATCAGGGGATATGCAAACCCACACCCGCAGTGCAGTTAGTTATCCTTGACTGCACAAGGAACCACTAGGGAATTGCAACTATGACTACATTACGGAAATTTGTAGCTTCAAATAACACGATGATGAAAATTTTACTGACCCAACTGTTTTCCGCATACACGTATTACAAGATGTAACTACGTTGAAATTTCTAAATTATTTTTAAATGAAAAATTACTATTTAGACACCGTTTTTTCACGTAAAATAAATCATTCACAGATTCCCATCCATCTCATGCATAAACAGTTATATTAATGTAGACCTATCGAAACGAGTCACTAGCCTTCAGTGTAATTAGTAAGCTCTCGATCAATTTTACTCTATTATTGTATTGGGTTAAGCGAGCCGAAGTCGTATTTTCTTTCTATACATATTATTCACCTACTGATGTAAATGAGAAAAAAGCGCACGTCGTTTATGATTCATTTTACGAACACAGCACATATACAAAAAATTTTTCTCAGTACAGAAAACGTGCAACCTGTTGGAATCATTTTTTCCCTGCTTTAATTGTTCTTTCATATCGTTAGAATTTCTTCCGTCGGTAACATTTGGTATGGGTGATTAATAATAGTTTCGGCATTCGGACACGTCTTTTTTAGCTAATCGTGCTCTTCATTGAAAGCATTTTCAAAACAATGATAATGTTGAAGTTCGTCCATATAGTAAAGTTTCGTCAATGTCGTCACCATCACAATACGGTTACAGCATGTGCCATGTAAAAGCAGTTATAAAAACATCTTTTGGACTTTCTTAGATGTTTATATTTTATCAAAACGGCTTAGGGCAAGGCCGCTTTAACATTTATAAGATAGTAGGCGATTTATGTTTCTAAAGGTTTATTTATAACATTTAGTGGTTGGTACCATTACCAAACGTTTATTTCAATTAATTTATTAGATAAATTAGCCTTAAGTGCAGCTAAAATAAATAAAATTTGCCTATTTTTGATGAAACATGATTCCACGTTCGTCGTAAACTTACTTATTTTTTTCCTCATTCTGCGAAGATATTTCATCTGTTTGCTTTTACATACTTTTTTTAAAAAATTGAATTAAAAATAAAAGCTAACCATTCAGGCACTTATTATTTTATTTTCTAAAGCTAAACCAACGGAACATGAACAAAATAAAGATGTAAAACAAGTATTCCAAACATAAAAAGATATGTATGACACAATATGAGTTGTGATCTTTTATCCCATCATCAAATACATATACATACTAACATACTTATGTTAAGTTTTAAAAACGGATGAGTCTGCTTACCTCACAATCTTCTTCATTTGTTTCCATTAAACACTTGAAACAGTTTCATAATTTATATGAACTAGTGTCTCATTTTTGGTCGTCATAGGTGTTCTGAAGATTAGCTACTTCAATTGAAAAATTTTTGAAGAATTTTCCCAATTCTGTGCAAACTAGACATCATTCTAATGCGATTTGCAATAAGAAGCATTATACACTTGATCAATGTATTGTATTGTACCGTAGGTCTTGGGTTATAATCGTTGTGTTACATTTTTCAAACAAATTATGGTGTTTTTGTAATTGGATTTCATTTTTAGTTACAGCACTGGATTATATTGATACCTAATAGCATTACACTGGATGATACCTTCATAACATGGATTTATCAAGAGGAAACAACTCACTGGTGAATCAATTTGTGATAACATAATAGAATTAAGAAAAGAGGTACGCTGATTAAAAATGTATACATATAAATCTTTGTTCACAGATTACGGTCCAGGAATTTTCTGGATTTGATGAAGATGGCAAAAAAGCTCTTCAATTAGCTGTAGCAAATGACATTTTGGGAAACTAAGAAATTGATCTTCATAAAATCTTTCAAAAATAATTAACAAAACCAATGAATTAGAAAGGGATGGAATGTGCATTAAACGTGAAACCGTGGGACAGAAGGTAGGTTTACTAATATGGCGATAATGTTTTCATTTTGTTAGGTAAGGTCAAATCTAAACGGAAACGTAGATACCTAAGAAACTACTTAACGTCAAACAGCATCGAAGTTACTATCGGGTTACCTCGTATCATAAAAAAGTTTAAATAAACGCTTACTGCTGATTATCCACGACAATCTACTCTTGCGTTGGGCAAAATAGTGAAGTGTAACCAATCAACCGTCGTACAACACCTGCATTCCATTGTTGTAAAAGATCAAAAACTGGCCGACAAGGTCGACCTCTTCGTGCATTGTCACTGGTGACATCTGAACAACCAAGTTGTTGGCAACAAATCTGAGTAGTAATTGTTAAATCCAAATTTGTGGTAGATGATGTCCTAACAATTACTACTCACATTTGTTGCCAACAACTTGGTTGTTTTCACGCTTCAAGGGAAATGACTGAGAAACCTTCATGATGTGATTTTGTGCCTGTCCACATGCGGCTCACATGATAGAAGCAATTCGAAGAAATTCGTTGGGCGTCCTCCCTATTCTTCTGATCAATTGTTAATTTTTTTCGTTCTCTTTCCAATAATATCCGCAAAGTTAGCTTGTAAACCTTTTCAGTTCCAAACCACGGTTTGGACTACTCCATTCGGCATCACTGGTCCCTATTTTTTCCAAGACGAGAATGGTGCAACTGTTACAGTGAATGCAGAACGTTACTGCCAGATGTTGAAAAATGTTTTTCCCAACAGGATGGTTTAATTTTACATTTTGGCGACATCCCATGGCCCTCCGAGATCAGTTGACTTGAGCACTTGTGACTCTTTTTTGGTGGGGGTATCGGAAATCACGTGTATACCCTCACAGACTCCGCACATTACCAGAACTGAAGGAGGTAATTAGGGCAGAAGTGGCTGCAATCGATGGTGAACTGATGACTCGTGTGATGGCCGATTTTCTGCGAAGGCTGGAACAGGAGGATGGACATCACTTGCCCGACGTAATCTTTCAAAAGTGTGTTCAACTTCAAGTAACATGTAATGATAGACAATTTTCTGTATTAATATAAAATTTTCCGTAAAAAATAACTGTGTACTCTTCATTTCAAAAACGTCAGACTGCCGTCCGTTCCTCCGTACCTATATGAAGAAAATAGACTGTACCGTTTGACTGGTGCAAGCAGTTCAGATGGAGGGAGGAGCATTCAATAATGATGACCCAATACATGGAATATTTCTAGAACTACGAACTAAAGAAAATATCAATAGGGTTTAAGATTTGGTGTTTACCAACCGCCCATACAAATATTTTCAGTTATTGCTCGAGAAATGAGAATAATAGGAACGAGTGTTTCTAAAAATCTATACGAAGGTTGAGGAATAGGACGAGTGTGGGACGATGCCAGTCCCAAACAAATACTGTATATTCGACAAAGTTGAGAGGCGAATTTGACTGTTTTATTTCAAAATAAGTCCAACAAAGCGGAAACGTAATTTTCGGCGGGGAAAGTGATGGCCATTCGTTATAAGGGAGGAGATATTCTTGACTTATTATATGACGAGCGAGACTACAATAACGGAAAGCTCTACATGAACACATTTAAGAATTGAAAGAGACTATACACGAAAAACGACCCAATTATGCTCAGAAAGCTCTGTTTCTGTGTGACGGTTACCTCTTTAAAAAACACAAAGAACACTTGAGAGGGCATCGCTTTTTATCGAATGACGCTGTGGAAAACCACATACTCTTATTTTGAAAAATTACCGAAAGAGTTGTTTGTTTTGAAGTTCTGCTAAGCCATTTTCGCAAGAAATTGAATGACCTTAGTTGACCGCACAAAAAAAAACAGTAGATATCACAAAAACTACGAGATATAGGTATAGGGAACCACGGTACCGTTCGAAAGAGAATGAAATTTTGCATCAAACTACGACGAAACATACAGGGTGTTCCATTTGAAAAAACCAACTTATGATGATTTGAAGTTAACTAAACTCTGCATTAAATTTCCACCACCCTGTATGCAATTAAGCCACTTTGAAAGTACGGATGGGAAGCTTAGGGGTCCAGCTATCTTTCGTGTGAATATGGTTCCTTTATCTTTCTTGCTGTAGAATTCACATGGTTTTAAGCTAGATAGTGTTTATTTTAATTTTTATTAAAAAAATTAAATATCTCGGAAACGGTTAATTTTAGGAATAAGAAAACTTGATGCAAGTCCACCTAAAATTTTACGTAGAATCCAAAATCGGAATAATATATAGGGTGTTACATTTAAAATAACAAAGTTGGTGTCATTTCCGGAAAAACCGGAAGTGCTACATAGACGCCATTATTTTATTTGAGGGGGCCATGCCGAAAACCCTATTACCCAAATTTTCAAAATTCAGATCATAGTAGTTTCTGAAATATTCTAATAGGTGGTCACCGTGAGACACCCTGTATACAAAACAAAGCATAGATACCTAGTCAGAGATTTACACGGTACCATGCGAGCATTTGGCATGATACTATGTTCCTCAATCTCTATGTACAGATAAGTCAATACGGGAAGAAATAATAGATAATTGCAACTTATAACTCTATAAGTCTATACCTACGCTTTCCCACTTGTTGAAACTCCACAATCCATAGCAGCATTAGTTGAGGCAGCACAAAGGGCCCGAATAGGAGGCCTACGTGTGCGTGGACTTTTGACCACCCTCCCATCGTAATCCAGAATCCAGAATCCAGTTGATTAATTGTTATGCACTAACTATATAATACAAGCACAGTTAATTCTAACGTTTAGATATCTCAGAATTAAGGACACTAGTAGCACTAATGCTAGTTGGGGAACCCCCGTAGTATTGAAATGAGATATTTCAATGATAGGCAAACGTCAACTTAGTTTGATATGTGACTATTGATTAGGTTCTCTAAAAATGTAACGTTTCCAGAAGGAATATGTCTGCTAATATAAGTTTCGAAAGCGTTTCAGTTTCAATTAATATTACTGTAGAAAATTTTTATAAAAATATGAGTAAAGTGAATGTACACTTTAATATTTGTAAGAGTATGTGATAGCGCACGATGGTCGTTAAAATGCAAAGACGGTGTTATGCATGCATGGCAGTGACAGGGGTGTAGTTACATCACGGTTATGGTTATATGTGAAGCAGTTTTCATCTTTCAGCCTGACTGACACTCTCATTTTCGGAAGTTATTTACGGTGGAAGCGTGCGATGGTTCCAACTTATTATTCATTCACGCTATTGCAAATTATCCATCAAAAAGTACAATATGAACAACCTGCAAACTGCAGTATTATAAACTGTTATTTTCCCCCTATTTTCTTACCGTGACCTCTCTAAAAAAGATTCAAACGATGGTATATCACGGCAACAGAAGAACGAACTCAGTTTTGTGGATGGGATGAAAATACGAAAGCTGTTCAACTGGAAACTTAATTATATTGGATATTTGAAGTCGAGGGGATTCACAATCAAATCCCTTCACTGATCGATGAAGTCCCGCTAAAATTCCTATACATTGTGAAATAAAACATTAAGTTACATCGTCCATTTATTGCAGAACTTATTAACTTTTTAACTGTTACTTAAAATTCAAAAGTCCGTATAAATGGCTATTTTCAATAAAATAAATTGCTATCGTACTAATAAAAAAAAATTTCTCTTCGGCATATACATAATCATATTTCATGAGTACAAACAGAAATAAAATAATGTTCAAACAACAATAAGATAGGCGGACAGTTAAGAAGAAGTAGTGGTAGTTGTTTTAACAGATCTTTTGTTAGCGAAAAAGATGGTAAAAATTTACTAATGGATAAATCAACAAATACTTTATGGCAGATCTTTTAAAAAAAGAAGGTATAAGTTATACGTGGATATAAATCTAGAAACAAAGTATTACACATGGAGTAGTCAGGAAAAACGACGATTAGGGCCGCTTCCCCGTCCAGCATCCTCAGGTTTATCTCACGTGCGGGATGGTTTGTGTAACGTTGCGGGGTCGGACGAGGTAGCACAAAGGGCCCGAATAGGTGGCCTATGTGCGCGTTGACTTCTGACTACTCCCATCGTAATCACAATCCAGAACCTAAATAAGTCGAAATTTACATAAAACAGCAAGTAGGAGACTGTTCATTTTTCAACCTCAAAACATTATCACACTTATTCCAGTAGTAGATATACTATGCCGCAACTAATCCACTTTGACCTTGTTCGCTTCTGGATATGATTCTGAACTTGACTAATGTTGCCGGTTCTGAACATGGTGAAAGTCGCAGGTTCTGAACTTGGCTAAAGTAGATCGTCGATTCTGGACTTGGTTCAAAGACATCGAGTTCGTCAAAACCGCTTACATGAACCAAAGTTGGATCAAGGTTAAATGGAATAAGTAGCTGCCAACAAATAAAGCAATAGCGAGTGATCCAGGAGACCCACGGGATTGGGTAAGGATTTGGGGATTCCGGGGGAAGTAGGCGAGTTTCCCCATACCATTTTCACCCCCAAAACTGCAACTTTGAGGTGAAAAATATTTTCGAAATAGGAAAGAGCAAATATATGTATGTATATGTATACATTTAGTACAAATCTAGCGGAAATTTGGTACTGTGGTAATTTTACGGGCTAGTGCCACGATAACGCCATGGTATCTTTACAAGATGAAATGCGGGCAGCAATGGGATGAGGGGAAATAAACCCCAAATCCCCCAGGATATGTGAAATTTCACTTAGTTGGAACGAAGAAAAGGGTCGATCGATACAGAATCGAAAAGGGCTCGGCGCGGACATACCTATGCCGAATCCGAAGAGAATAAATAGCATAGCAATGAATGATAAAATCATTTAATTAATAGAGAAGATCACAAAGAAAGCGAAAAAACTTGAGCAGTGTATAACAAATAATATCTACTGTAAACGAAATTAAGGCCTTGACGGCGGAACCCAGCAATGCAGCTGGCTGCTGAAGATATGAACATAAGAGGTATAACTCGCCCAAAAAGCATCGTCAAAGAACGCGACAACATCGATATGGAAAACAAGGCTACGGAAGAAATAACAAAGCAAACCCGCTGCACTAGATGCAAAACGGGGGGCTAAGGCTGAGGACATAAGAAGAGAGCAGCTCCAGGAGACGGTAGATGAATGTGAGACGTTTGAGAAGGCATGAGTCATCGCCCAGGAAGAGTGGCCAAGGGACACAACCAGAAATGAAATAAGCAACGGGGAAATATGGCTACAGAATGAAATCGTACTGTATGAAGGGAAAGGGGAAGACAGAGTAAGGAGCGAAATGTGCAAGAGGCACCCAGAGTGCAGAGAAAGAATGAGAAAGTTGCAGACCTTCAAAGGAGGAGCCACTACCTTCCGCAAATATGAGGCGGTAATGGAAGAGAGCGAGGAGGAAAAACTTGAGAGGAAAGACAGATATCTGTTTTTGGCTGCGAGGAAGGCAACTCAGAGGAAGAATTAGCGAGAAGTAAATATGAAACAATAGAGAAGGCCGCAAGGAAGATACTGGGTGCCAAGCAAACAAAGGTGAAAATCTACACAAACCCAAATAAACAGGAGATAACGAGTAAACTGGCCGAATATATCTGCTATAAAATGAGTACCGACTACTGCATCGACGGGCAACACCAGACGCTAAAGGAAAACAATAAATATAAGAAAACCAATGATGCAGCAGCCATAATAATTACAGACGATGTTAAAACATATGCGGATCTCCTGAAAGGGGCAAGGAACGTGCTGGCGGGGGAAGAGAAAGCAAAAGAGGGTGATTTGAACTTAATTATAGACCAGAAGAAAAGCAGCATTAACGACCTAAAGGGCAAATTAAGCAAAGAGCTAGGAGTCGGAACTAATTGCAAGGGCAGAAAAGACAAAACAACATATTACATCGTCGTCGACGAAATATCAACCGGCGAGGAAGTTCAAGGGGCGGGAGCAGAGACATTGAGATGCGACAAAATCGACGTGGAGGTGTGAGAAATAAGAGAAACCAAAAACGGACACTGGACAGTAACGATAAACATTGCAAAATATAAGAAAAGGGAAATGGACAACATATATAAATGGACAGTGTGGGTTTGTATAACATGGTGCCAAATAAGGAAGAGAGTGGAGGTAAATAGATGCACCAAATGCTGGGACCTCCATCGTAGGAAAGGCAAGTGCTATGCGGCCATTCCTAGGATTATGCCCAACAAAGGGCGTGCCAGGGCATCCAAGCGTAAGATATTAAATAGTGTGATACAATCGGTAATGCGAGTAAGGTATGGGGAGGTGCGTAGTAGCTGAAGTAGACAAGAGCCCGCTTCCTACGCTTCTCTCTTGGCGATCCCTTAAATCAAGGGGAATAGAAACTTCTATTGGTGTTTCGTGAACGTATCATGCAGCTAATCTGTTCCCGTAGGTACTCCTTGCGTGTGGGGCAACATTGATACTACTCTCGTCACAATTATTGATCATGTGGAAATGTTTTCGTTAACTATCAAAGAGAATGCTGTACAGGGTGGTTCAAATTGGACACTTTCTTATAGCAACACCCTTTATTTTAAGAGACCAAGGTGTCAGGAGCTCAATTTTAATGCGAAAATCACTTTCGCAAACAGAATTCAGCTATCTTTAATCGTTTGGACGCTAGGGCCTAGGGGGCGTTTCTCGAATTTGGTCGATTTTTTTAATGCTCCATAACTTTCTTATTTTTAAATCTTTCTTAGACTACTTTTTTGCATAGAATCCATCGCGATAAACAGTTTTTATATAGGGTATTTGGTTTTTTGTGTGCAACCCTAAACTACATTTTTTCATACGGACCACCCTATATATTTTTGGGTTTTTGAAAATAGAGTGAAATTTCCCAAATTTTGATGTATCACTTGGTATATTTCGGTTAAATATTATTTTTATACCTACATTAAAATATTTTGTTTGTAGACATCTAGGTTTCCATTGTTAACAAAAGACGGCAGTATGACTTTAATTTGAAATAACATTGTATTAAATGAAATATTGCTAATAATATTCAACATAAACATAACAAGTGATACATCAAAATTTAGGAAATTTTATTCTCTTTTCAAAAACCCAAAAATATATAGGGTGGTCCGTATGAAAAAATGTAGCTTAGGGTCGTACACAAAAAACCAAACACCCTGTATAAAAACTTTCTATCGTGATGGAGTTTACGTAAAAAAGTGCTCTAAGAAAGATTTTGCCAAAATCAATTAGGTATCTTTAATAATAAGAAAGTTATGGAGCATTAAAAAAATCGGTCGGCTATAAAAACATCCTAACGTACTTTTACCTACCGTAAAATACACCTAAAATAATTTTACCTAACGATAAATTTACCTAAACGTAAAAAGACCTAACCGTATTTTTACCTACTAAAAACACAAACCGTAAAAAGACCTAACGTATTTTTACCTAACCGTATTTTTACCTAACGTAAAAATACCTACTGAATTTTGTAGCTTTCCGTACTTTTACCGGTGGAGTAATCTACATTACTTTGAAATTTTCGATAAAATGGCTTCCACTACTCTTGTCAATTCGAAGAGAGGGCGCCACTAATAGAATTGTTCTTAACGGTGCGTTTCGAAGTATGTATGGTTGCCTAAAAAATGCACGTTCTCGAGGGTCGCAAGAAGGTATCCCTTTAACAACCTTTATGCTTATTATCTTTATTTGACCGGCATAGCGTTATAATTTCAAATATTGCAGAAATCAGTTTCTTCTAATTCCATATAAATAACTGAGATAAAGCCAAAAACGAAAATGAGCACAATTTACCTATTTAAAATAGTAAAAAAAAAATCACTACATTATATTGGTAATCTTTGGTCCATTTCTTTCGGTCTGTTATAGTTATCGAAATTCCCATTTACAAATAAAAAATTAAAACACACAACCTTAGCCACGCCCACCCTGCATACGTTATATTGTATTGTATGTTGCATTTTTTTATTGATGTTAACATAAACTTATATAAATTTCAGGCGTTGAAGAACTGGAGTGCAAATCGTGCAAAATACACAGAGTGCAATACCTATATGTACAACTGTGGACACATGATATGTGCTCTGTGTGCAAGATCACAATGGGTTTATCAACGGCATTCGAAGTGCCAAATTTATAGAGAGCCCATTCAAGGCACTCCTATAAGGGCCTTCCTTTAATTTAAAAATATGTATTACTTCAGGGTATACATGTAGATTGTAGGTATTTGAAATACAATTCGTATTTTAAGTATACATATCTATTTCCTGTATTTTGTATTCCAAATACCTACTTTCATGTCAAAATGAGTCCAATAAGATCCAATAAAAATTATTATTAAATTTTTCAGTAGTATTTTTGTATTGGTAGACTTATTACACCGAGGCCAAACAACAGCCCTGTTTTGTTATAGATGTTGACACTTTTTTAAAGATACGAAGAAGCGCTTGAATTCAAGCATTTTTCAACCTCTCCTAGAGTTAACACCTTCATTGCGCTTGATGTATATAGTATTTTCCGTGAGATCTGATAATTACTACAAATTGTAAACAATTAGCTTTAAACCAAGACCCTTGATAACTATGTATCAACAAGCAGTTGTACGTTGCCATGAGGACAAAAAACACATCTTAATACTTACTTTTTACTATTATTATGTCGATTTCAAATGTATAAATTTGATAAATTGTAGAAACTGGACATTAAACCGCGACCCTCGAGAACGTGCATTTTTTAGGCAACCATACATACTTCATTAGTGGCGCCCTCTCTCTTCGAATTGACAAGAGTAGTGGAAGCCATTTTATCGAAAACTTCAAAGTAATGTAGATTACTCCACCGGTAAAAGTACGGAAAGCTACAAAATTCAGTAGGTATTTTTACGTTAGGTAAAAATACGGTTAGGTAAAAATACGTTAGGTCTTTTTACGGTTTGTGTTTTTAGTAGGTAAAAATACGGAAAGCTGCAAAATTCAGTAGGTATTTTTACGTTAGGTAAAAATAAGTTAGGTCTTTTTACGGTTTGTGTTTTTAGTAGGTAAAAATACGGAAAGCTGCAAAATTCAGTAGGTATTTTTACGTTAGGTAAAAATACGGTTAGGTAAAAATATGTTAGGTCTTTTTACGGTTTGTGTTATTAGTAGGTAAAAATACGGTTAGGTCTTTTTACGTTTAGGTAAATTTATCGTTAGGTAAAATTATTTTAGGTGTATTTTACGGTAGGTAAAAGTACGTTAGGATGTTTTTACGCGGCACCAAAAAATCGACCAAATTCGAGAAACGCCCCCTAGCGGCCAAACGATTAGAGATAGCTGAACTCTGTTTGTGCCAGTGATTTTCTCATTAAAATTGAGCGCCAGACACCTTGGTCCATTTTTTTCTATCTCTTAAAATAAAGGGTGTTGTCATAAGAAAGTGTCCAATTTGAACCACCCTGTACATAAGAGATAGAAAATACAAAAATGTAAAAGGCTGAACAAAATTAACTTTTTGGGTATTCAACAGTTACATTATTGACCAATCTAACTTGAATTATTTTTGTACGTAGATTTTCAAAATTAAAAAATATAGGGGAGGGGCCTGTCATTTAAAAGGGGAGGTTGTGAGTTGTTTTATTTATTACAATTTACCCCCTTTGTGATTATCTGACCGTCCTTATGGATTGACCCATTTGTAATTATAGTTTAGTAGTATAAATAGACTTTATTCGAATCATTTTTCTCTAATTCCACGTATAGTACGAATATACATAGTGAGTCAGTAACTACTGTATTCAAGACAACTGAAGAGTTACGCCAACTTTTGTTTTTACTTTTTTGGTTTGGTTATACAAAGCGTGGTTAACACACCGCGTACATCATTACGTCAGATTGAAGACAAAAGGGCGTTGCTCGGTCAACAGCGGATAACATTTTAAAGCACTATAAATTTCACCTCTATCGTAAACGGCCCTGTAAGGTACTCCAGAATGATGATCCCATTAGAAGAAGGGCATTTTGTCAGTGGCTTATTCGAAAAAATAATGAAATACCAAACTTTTCCTTTAAATTTCTTCCGTCTGATGAGAACTGATATACTTACTAACTGTGGACTATTAATCGTAAGAATACCGTTTTGTGGTCCGATGTAAATCCACGGCTAGTTCGTCAAGTTAGGCACCAAGTTAGGTGTGGATTTATCATATGGTTAGATGTTGTGGACATGCACGTGATTGGGTCGCATTTTTACAATGAGAACTTTAAATTACAAGAGATATTTGAACCTCTTACAAGCCAACATAGAGGAAGAAATTATGGAATTTCCACTAGCAGGCACCCTGTAAAACATGTTTTTCCAACAAGACGGTGCTCCGCCACATAATGGACAGATCACCACGAACTTTTAATGAACATTTCCCAACAAGTGGATAGGAAACCTGGTACCAGTATGATGGCCTGCAAGATCCCCGTATATAACACCTTTATTTGTATGGGGTCACCTAGTCTAGGTCCTACGAAAACCTAGAAGAATTAAGACAAGCTGTTATAGAAGCTGTTTAGCAGACTCATTCTCCAAATGGTAAGACAATCCTGTGCAACAGTGTTCACTTTTGCTAGCAAGTTGACGATGAAGTTTTTGTTAATTCAAAGTAAAATTGAATAGAAAATTGTTGTTATTTATCTTGACCAAACATCATGGGTGAACAGTATTTTTGAGGATTTTGAAAAAACAATAATCCAATATGGCGACATAAGAAAAACGAAAGTTGACTTTGGCCGTCGCAACTAAGGCCTAGAATTTTGTTGACGCCATTAAGTGGCCATGTCCTCTTACCGAATTTGATGACCTTAACTTAAATATTGTGGTTTTTCGAAATGAACATTTTTGGTTTTCATCCTATGTTTACGTAACGCTATGGATTTGAAGTAAAATAAACCTACATTATTTTGGTTACACAAGTGCGCAACTTTTCTTCCATTTAACCGACTTCGTATCTCCAACGCGGTTTCCAATATTCCCATGTACAGACATTTTATATTGGACACAGTGCATATGCAAGATCCTTGAATTAGAATGATTAAAATATTGGATTCATTTAGCAACGACCCCCCATGCCCCAGACTACAATATTCATTATTATTATTAGGTATATCGTTTCATACGTTACACCAATAACTACTGTACGTTCCTGAAACTACCACGTATTTTTCTGCAAACATCTTTTGCTGGTATTAGACTTAACTCTGTAGTAGGTACATATTTAAATATAAGGACAAGTATGAATGATCATTACCTAGATAGAAAATTAAATGTTAAAAGGAAAATTTTGCTGCGGGCAGAGAGCGTTTTAATTTTATTTAGATAGCGTAACTTCGCTTTCTCTTTTGTTTTAACGAAATTTTTAATATTTTTCTTTTAATCTGTTTATACATAATAAATATCTAAATTTAATTTCACGTTAATTATTTTTTGGTAAACGTGGGATTTAAAAAGAAACCTGCCCAATAAATTTTCATATTTATTTTCATATGGAATGAATCTTGTGAAATAAGGTATTAAAAATTCTGCAATGCGGTGTCGATCCCGGGTAACTTTAGGGCTGGAAAAGATCATTAGAGGGTGGCTCCATGATAACCTACTTGACAATAGCCAGGAAATATCGTTACAGCGCGAAATGATATGTATGATGCGTTTATTATTATATAAATGTGCTACCCTAAAAATGAATGAGATTGAGATTGCTTAAGACGTACTCAGAACTTAAAAATATCTATCTTGAACGTGAAAATTAGATTGTGTAGAGGTAATTTGTGAAAAGTATTTGTAACCTTTTCTTACTTTTAACTGAAAGAAAGAAAATAGGGGATATTATCTTAAAAGGTTTCCGATGGTAGATTTGCGATAACCATTGTGAGATTCTAAAAGTTTTTAATTTGAACGAGACTAACTTTAATTACTTTTGATTGCAATCTTGTTTCATTTGGAATAATTTTGTTACTTATCTCAATTCTTTCATGATGACTTGTTTATGTGTTATGTACATGTATACGCTTTTTAGAACATAAAGCAGATATTTATCTTTGAAGACTACAAACATGCTTATAAATATTGGATATCTTTCGAACGTCGTTATTCATATAAAGCTCGCAGTACAATTCCTTTCACTCTTATAAAAGCAATATTTTAATTAACCGTAACTTAAAAAGATTCTAGTTTTAATTAAATTTTTAGTGGTGAGAGTCAACGAACCTCAATTTCGTTCAAACATTGTAAAACGACGATATTTAATTATTTATCAATTCTGCTTTAATGCACTATCTTGTGTGCACCATTAAGGAGCTGTCAAAAACAGAGAAATTCATTTTTCGTATTCTTTGCTTTAATTCCCTTTTTTATCAGCAGAGCTGCATTCATTTGGCGCCCTATCTCGTTTTTTTCTTCGACTTCCCTGTACTCTTCCTAATACTCGGTTCGTATAATTAAATGTAGAGTCTATAATGATATTCAAGTTAAAAATGTAAATTTTATATTTTCGATTAATTCCGCGTTTGCATTAATTTTATTTCAAATTTTAAATATTCTATTAGGGAACTGAGATTTACATTTAATTATCCTTAAAAGAACGTGGATGTAATTGTTTTAATTAGTTAGCTAATTATCTCTGTGTAAGCTTTCAATGGTAACCAAATTAATTGCACGTTACAATTTCAGGACTCAAATGCAGCTTTAAATAAATAGAATCGATGTAAATACTTTAGTCCCTAATACCTTTTAGATTTTCGTTTAAAGTATTGAATCACTATGGAAAATGGATTGAAAATATACAGAGTGTAGTTTAAGTATCTAAAGATTCTTGGACCAATTTTTGAACAAAAGGTTCCTATAATGAATGTATGGTTTCTAGCAGGTTTCGTTAACAAAATTCAAAATACAAGGTGTAAAGATCATAAACAACTTGTAGGTATCTAAAGCACGTCAAAGAATATACAATAATCACAAAAAATTATTTAACCGAACGCGTTTCAACATCAAGCTTGTCATCATCAGCGAAACTCCAAGTGTAAATTACAGCATTTCACCATTAATAATAATACATTTTGTGTTTACATCGTCAAGTAAATATTTCGGTTATTATACCGGTCATTTAACCTGGAATCTCGAAAAATACGCATCGTATAGAAAAATTTGCCGAATTGAAACTTTAATATCTCTGAGGTGGTCATCCGTTAGTACTAAATTGCGCCCACCCCCACACCCTCTGCGAGGGGGCGGGCGGCACATTTAAAATGTTAAATATGAACCCCTATTTTTATCGCAGATTCGGATTCTAGGTCGAAAGTTACGTACCATTTGTCCGAAAAAAATTTTCCGATTCGCAACAGATGGCGCTGTAATCTCAAGAAATGGAACAGAAATTAAAAGAATAAAAACAGAGAACCACGTATTGAGTATTTTTCCACAGGCTTTTTTTTGCGGGGGCGGGAGCGTCCGTCGCCGATGGTAACGTCTTTTTGCCAAAAGGGCCTTCCAATTTTGCACGACGTAGGACGTCGGTTTTTACTCTTTATCTTGAAATCGCAAAAAACGAAATAGGAAACCCGGGGCTTTCTTTCCATCTCACAATCGCCGGGAAACTCGAAAAATTGGGGAAATTATTAGAGAAAAACCGCAGAAAATTTTCGGCGGCGGTGTCGAAGAGGACCAGTTTTCTATTCCACATAGTAAAAGGCATTTCGGACTTTCTCGATTCGCTCGGGTGACGAAAATACTAGCGTTAAAACTTTAAATCTACTTGGCAGGGTATACTCCGTTAATATGAATTATCCAAATAGGTTCACCAGCTCTGCTGGCAGCCTTCTAGCGGAGTCGCTGGGTAGTGAAGTTAAGTTATTAAGTTTTGTATTGCTTAACTTCACTACCCAGCGACTCCGCTAGAAGGTTGCCAGCAGAGCTGGTGAACCTATTTGGATAATTTAAATCTACTTCTAAATAACCAATACGAACGTCGAATAAACGTCAAAATTAAAATGAACAAATTTGACCTCATACCGACTTTGTACATCGAGTTCGCGTGCCTCTGTTGTAATGCCCTAAATTATTAGATGTACAAAAAGTGCCGCGTGACGTTTTCTCCTAAAATTTGCAACAATTCGGTCAAAAATGCTAAACGTTCGAAAATTTCCGCGGTTTTTCCCTAATAATTTCCTCAATTTTCCGACTTTTCCAAACGATTTTGTTATCAAAAGAAAGCCCAGGGTTTCCTTTTTCGTTTTTTGCGATAAAAATGGGAGTTGTCGCTTTGGATTTCAAGATAAACAGTAAGAACCGAAGTCCTACGCCGTACAAAATCGGAAGACACTATCGGTGGTGGACGCACTCTTTTCCGCAAAAAAAGCTCGTCCAAAAATGCTAAATGAGTGTACGTAACTTTCGATATAGAATCCGAATCTGCGATAAAAATAGGAGTTCCTATTCAAGATTTCAAATTTGCCACCCGCCCCGATCACAGGGCGTGTGGGGGGGGGGGGGGGGCGCAATTTAGTACTAACGGATGTCCACCTCCGAGATATTAAACTTTCGATTTGGTAAATTTTTCTATATACAGGGTGTTTCAGACCACCCGTACCGCCCAAATATCTCGCGAAATACAAAACGCATTGAAAAAAAAAATTCGTCTAAAAATTTTTTAAGACTCTATTGTTTGATAGTAATGGGATGTCCCACACCCACCCCCGGTGGGGGGGGGGGGGGGGGGTAACTTCGTAATCTTAAACAGCACCCCCCAGTTTATTATGCAGATTTGAATTCTGCGTTAACAAATAGGAACTTTTTGTTTGAAACATTTTTTACAGTTCGTGACAGATGGCGCTCTGATCGCCGAAAGAAGTTTTTCCGATTACCTATGCTAATTTGATGTCAGTTTTGTTAAGTGACAATCAAAAATGTTAATGCTTTGTAAAAGGGAAGAGGGGAAGCTTTATTAACCCCCCCCCTCCCCAACACCGTCACTTCACCCCTAATTTTAGATTTAAACGTATCTCGAATGTCAATGTGTTCTTTACTCATGAAATCAAAGTATTTCAACTTTTTTTTCTATTTTCCATCAAAGACAAAAAAATCTACAAAATTTAACTCGTGGTATTGAACAGTTGTTTAAACCTAAAATGGTTGCGTTTTCCCATCCTAGCTTATGGGCTGTAGGGGTGAAGTGGCGGCGTGGGGAGGGGGGGGGGTTAATAATGCCCCCCCTCTTCCCTTTTACAAAGCATTAACGTTTTTATTGTCACTTAACAAAACTGACATCAAATTAGCATAGGTAATCGGAAAAACTTTAGCGCCGTTTGTCACGAACTTCAAAAAATGTTTCAAACACAAAGTTCCTATTTGTTAACGCAGAATTCAAATCTGCATAATAAACTGGGGGGTGCTATTTAAGATTACGAAATTACCACCCTCTCCACCCCCCGGGGGTGGGAGTGGGGACATCATATTACTATCAAACAATAGAGTCTTAAAAAATTGTTTAGACGTATTTTTTCTTTTTTCAATGCGTTTTGTATTTCGCGAGATATTTGGGCGGTACGGGTGGTCTGAAACACCCTGTACATATATGGATATTTTTCAAGATATTACAAAATTCCAGGTTAAGTAGTGATGCACCCGGTATACACGTTAAAACGTATTTCACAGTAAATACAAATGATACAAATTAAAACATTGATGCGGCACAGGTGATGATTATTATTCAACAAGAAAGATGTTATGTCAGATTTAGTTTGAAGAAATATGAATATTATTATTATTACTATCATTGTTATTAACAAATTTGTTGAGGATCCAAGGAGACTGATTTTATTGTAAATAAAAGTGTAGGTAAATAGGCAATAAATATTAAACACGTTTCCGGTATCAGTTTAGAATTCGGGACCATTCCAATTTCGGGTAAATATTTTAGGAATGATAGGGAAGGGGTCCCTTATAGGAAATTTGTCGCGGGCCGTTTTTATCTTATTGACTCTGGCGGCAGTGGCAGCATTGGCTGTAACAGTAAAGTAGTCACAATACATAAAGACACGTGTCGAATCTGTGCCAGTAATAAATGGAAAAGATTTTATCGAAGTGGATCCTCTTCTCAACCTAAGATACCGATCAATGTGTAGAATTTACTATCGTTGGCTTAATATCGCAGTATATAAGTAAAACAGTGGCATTTGAATGGCCTTATATTATACTATCGGATAACCTGTAAAAGACGCTGTAAGTACATAATCGATAACTCAACAAATGGTAGAATGATCAAAAGGGAGTGTATAATAATCTGTAAAAGAAAATAAGAGTCAACACAATTTGCACAATTCAAAATTAGTTTGAAAAACGGAGAATACAAATGTAAATGTAAATATCGATCTCTTTTTATGATAGCGCCACCTATGGACAAATCCGTCAAGTTTTGACATTTTGCTATTAATTGCTATTATTTATTTATTGAATTTTTAAACAATTTAGTGTTTATGTTATAGCTTTTCTTAGTTGTCTGGTAATACTCTCTTATAGGGGAAAGGTTGAAACGGCTTGGTGCATGGCCCCGGATTCTAAATAATTACCCATTTTTCTTTTAACAACAATTAAAGAGTAAAAACAATATTATTGAAGCTGAACTGAACACACTAGATTACCAAAATTATTTGCGAAACAATTCTTAGCAAACTTACGTCGTAGTCTGAACATCTGTATATTTTAACTTCTTTTGGGCTGTAATACCTGCTCTTGAAGTTGCCTTTTTCAACCTTTTATAGAGTTGCAGAAATAAAATCAGGAAGGAAAAAAACACTGACCGTCGGATTACATTGCAGTCATTTTTTTATTATACTACGTTCTCACTGTACGTATTAAATTCATATGTCAATAGCACAAATTCGGCATACAATTTTATTATATAGCGTACAGAAATTTAAAATGCCTATAATAATTAGTACAGCGTTGAATTAAATGAAGGTGCAATGATTTATATGTAGCATTACCCTCGTTTCATAATAAATTCGAAGAGGGTAAAATCTTTTAAGACTTTTAAGCAGAATTGAGATTTAACGAAAATAAATGAAGAACGAATTAGCTTATATAGAGTATAGACAATAATCCTATCCGATTTCTTTTTGAAGCAGCAGCGGCCTTATTGCTAACGTTTAGGCCAACCATCCATCTCCGGTTTGCAGCCATTAGCTGGTATCGTTTAGTCGCGCGTAATGGACCGTACTTTGACTGATGCGACCTCATATGTCCTTTTACTAGTGCAGCTCTTTTGTATATATGTAGTTTCCTACGGCCTGATATCATTTTCATTCATTTTCTACATTAAATGGGATACGTCGTTCCTTTTATGTACGTATTACATACGAGTATATAGCTGATCCGCTAATTTCGTGGCGAGCTTAAACTTCGACTACTACCTTAGTCAGCACAATTTTAATAAGTGCACTTTTTTAGGTTACATGTAACTTACGACATGCTTATTTATTACAAAAAGTGTTTAATAATTAACTTATTTAAACTGGTTACACCAATCGTTCCATATTATCGTTATTTATGATCTAACAGTTCTGTACCTTTGAAATGACATCCATGACAAAATTAGAATTTCTCAACTTCAATTAAAGATGTTGCAAATTATTAATTAAAACAATTAGAAATGGCCTTCCTAAATTAAATTAAAGACAGGTGCTACCTACTTACAGTAGTTATATGAATCGCCACCAGAGGTTGTATGCCATGTTTTTGTTGCCAATAAGTAACTAATCATTTACTCTATATCTACTCATTTACTACTGTACATCAAAATAAAAATGCCGTGTGTAGATTATAGTGCAGCTACCGTTGTCTACGAATTCCAGACTAAATATGCAAAGTTGTCGGTTAGAAGTATATCAAGAACGGTAAAAGCTAGAAATTTGAAATTTTGCACATGCGACATGCCGTGTTTAGTCTATTAAATAAAAATATTTTCCAAATGGCAGCACTTCCGTAAATACCGGAAGTGAGCATCCACATCTTTATTTTAAATACAAACCAGGCAATTTTTTTTCACATTCTGATGTGTCATAAAATGTTTAGTAAGTGTGCTTAAAATAATCGGCGTATCCATTTCGACTGAGAAAAAAAATTTTTTCCACTGAAAAATTTGAAAATCTTGTTTAGGAAATAAAATTGAAAGTCGAAAGTGGTAAAAGTTAGGGAAATGGGATTTTAGGTTCTCAATGTCAAAAGATTGAGACACAATTGTATGTAACGGATAATAAAAAATATTTCCAGACTTAAGAAAAACTTTAAAAAGTCTTTTTTCAAATGGAATACCTATTTAATTATCAGCCCATTCGATGCAGAAATAAAATTTCCTTTAAATTGATATACCATGTTCCTATACCTAAAATCAATGATTACAGAGTTATTTACATTTTTCTATTTAAATTTATAATTAGGTACATACTTTACAAAACATGGTTGGCTTTGAAAATTTTCAAAAAATGTTTATTCAATTGTTTCTTATGATTCTTATGTTTTCATTTTTATTTGACAGTTGTTAGTTAGCTATCAGCTATCAGTTTGAAACTTTACGCTACATTTACGTTTGTTATCATTCTATGTTATCTGTTTGAATTTTGATTTTTGCGCTTGATATTTGTTTTTAATTGGGCACTATGGAATACACAAAGAACATCGCGAAGGGTGCTGAAGGCCATGTCAGTGTCTAGACACGAAAAATCTGATGCCAGCTCGTCTACTGACCACTTGCAGAGATACTAATAGGAATTTCAAGTAGAGTACCATTTGAAACATTTAAAATGATTATTGGTGCCTTCATAATGTGTCTGCGGGATAGGTACTCCAAACGCTGACATTGAACAAAAATGTCAGCAAGTTATTCGTTCTGAGCCCAATTTAGAGTTGTGTAGACCATAACTCAAAATAAGTTTTTGCGTTATAACTCAAAAAAATCAATATATGTATAGTGTGCGGTATAGTTGTAATCAGAAAACGTTTTCTGATTTGCTTCTGCAAAAATAATCAAAATTAAAATTAAAATATAAATTATAATTAATTTACAAAAAATATATATAACCAAAAAATAACTTCTGAACTTACTATTTAAAAAAAAAAAAAGTTATAAATATATGTAGTTTATTAATATAACCGCATAGGGACAAATACCATTGGCAGACAGTATATAGGGTTAAGTGGAAGAGCAGATCGCTAATGATTGTTTTGTTAGGATCTGAACTTCGCCCAGTTAGGTTACGCACTGGTGCACTTATACTTTTTGTTTATACTTTTTTGTTCATTTCTAATCTTATTGTACTTTTTCTTTTAAATTAGTTTAGTTCTGTTTTAGAAATGGTACTTATAATTTAATTATTATTGTACGCGTGCGTAAACTAATAAAAGTCATTATTATTATTATTATTATTATTAAATAATATACAGGATATGCCATAAATATTTTTAATATTTTGTTAATTTCCGTGTAGACCGGAAGTAAATTGGTGTACTTATTATACTCGATTAAAAGAGTCATGTCCTCTACTTAACTGTAAAATTTTATGTCTTTATCTTTGTTGGCAAAAAGTTATGAATTTCTAAAATTTTCAACTTAAAAATTCACCCCCCTCCCCTATGGGAATAGTTTTTCATGAACTATACATATAGTTCATGAAAAACTATTTGAAAAACATTGCAAAAAATAAAAAAATGCTTGGAGCAGATTTTGAGAAAATCGATTTTTCATTTTTGACCAATTTTGGGCACCAATAAATTGACCGCGTTACATTTTTGTTCTTTATCAGTTATAAGTAAAAATCTGGCCATCCTTCCAATTTTCAAATTTGAATTAAGTTAAACGGTTCTTGAGCTACACCCTAAAAAGTAAAAACTTGGAGAATTACTATATTGGCCGTCATTTTGAATTTTGCAGCAAACGAAAAACGGCGTTTTTTTATAGGCCTTAGTTTTAAATTTCATCAAAATCGGCTTAGTTGTTTAGGCTCCACAGCCATAGCGTATGCACCCACAGTGCGGGTACGCACCCACAAACAAACATTTTTCAAAGATGGTGGTTTTGGACTGAATGTAATGACTGAATGAAAAAATCAAAAGTGTCGAACATGTTGGCCTCCAGCCCCTCCCCCCACTCTAATGGTGGCCTTGTACTGGGGGCACGCCATGGTCCAAGGACTTGACCGTTTTTTTCGCACACGACGCACATTTTTCTGTTTGCCCACGTATCCTTAAGTGCCTCCCCTCCCTAAAATTCAAACACCTTTCTTTCATGTTGCGCGCACAGCATTTTTTGTCTTTGGTGTGGATGTCCCACACGTTTTTTTTAATGAGGTTGGGGAAATCTTTTTTACAGACTCCCACGCCATCTAGGCGTGGTATACCCACTAAAGCCCCTTTCCTCTAGACGTAGTGGAACACAATCAGGGACCGCACTTCCGGTAGTGAACGCCGCCACGGCCGATGTTCGCCGCCTGGTTGGTGCCACTGACCCACTGTACTAATTACCCACTCTCTTCTCAACTTCTCTTTCCTCTTCTTTCTTCCTCATTATCACAGTTATGTTTTGATATTTCTCTCCAGTGTCTCTCGGCTTAGTCCATAAAATTTCGGGGTCTAATTTCCCCCCATGCTTCTCTCTAGCTCTCTTATTTCCTCCGCCTATCTTTCTTCCATCGGCGTCCGGTGCTCTATTCCGTTTCATCCCCATGGCCGAAGCGGCCATCACCTCCTTGGTCGTGAACTCTGGGGTTTCCTTACCTTCCACACTGTAACCCCGTGTTCCGGGAACAATTTCTTCACTTGCTGTTCTATGCCTCTGTCGTCCAGCTTTATTGGCGTGACTGTTTTAAGTTTCTTTGAAAATATTTTATCCCCCCCCCCCCCATTCGTCGTTCTCCAGGTCTTGTAACAGCTCCTTTCTTGTCCTTGGCTTAATGTTGTCTTGTAGTTCCCGTCTTATCCGCTTATATTCTTGGAAAACTATCGCCTTGGTCCCGGGATTCTGCACTCCTTTCATTTGCCTCGCCGCCCTTCTCCGCTCCTTGACGCACCGTTCCCTCAGGGTACTCAGGTGCTCGCTCCACCAGTATACTGGTCTCCTGTGGCTTACGTACTTTCTCTTCAGCACCTTATTGCACGTTCCCTTTATAATTTTTCTGAGTTTCGTTTGCTCCTCTCCCACTTCGTGTGCTCTTTTTACTTCCCGAGTACGAATTAAAAGCTAAATAAAAAAAATTGACCTATGCAAATTGTTACATATCTTTGCGTTTCTGAATACGTAGAATCAAAAAATGAAAAAAAATTCTGGCAAGTTGCCACGAGACTTCCCTCGTATTAACACTTTTTTCGAAAAATAAATATAGCACAATTCAGAAGAAAATACTCTTTTAAACTACATAAAAAACCGCAACTTTATCTTATAAAAAAATGAGTGTCGCCACTTTAGCTTATACCGGAAGTGACGTCATCAAAGGTAAAAGCATTTTCGTCCTTGGGCCGAATGCAATCGATTGGCGAAAACCGCATTGCGATAACTTTAATAGTTTCTGAGTTTAGAGCGTTGCAAGGAATGTGTACGGACAGACTACAGACGACAGACGGAAATTTTTTTTCATATTTTGAATCTACGTATTCAGAAATGCAAAGATACGTAAAAATTTGCAGGGGTCAATTTTTTTTGGAACACTAATACAATACTCAAATACTTCCCTTTTACTTCGTACTCGGGAAGTAAAAATTTTTCTGTCTGTCGTCTGTAGTCTGTAGTCTGTACTTGTCCGTACACATTCTAGTAACGCTGTTCATGATGTTTTCCTTGTCTTTGGGGATCATCAGTGTGGCAGACCTCTGCCCGTTTTCTGAGACCCTCATTCCCTCATTTCCGATACTTCTTCTTTCCCACGACGTCACTTTTCTCCAGTACAGGCCTCTGGATATCTTCCTGTGTAGTTATTTCGTTGATTTCGCGGATATAGTATGTGGCTCGTTCTCGTTCCGTTCTAACCCTACATTGGGCTCCCTCCTCCAGTTCGACCCGTACCTGTTCCTTCAGGCCAGTCACTATAACCTACTGCCTATTTCAACTTCCTCGAGGACAGGCTCGGACTTCCTAAACGTAGTAACACCCCCCCCCCCCCCCCCATGAACGTTTGGACGCTCTTGATACGTGCTTGGAATTCCGGGTGCCTGCGCCCCATGTCTTCTCGCACTTTATCGTCGTTTCCGGTCCCCTACAGTATGATTTCATTCTCCAGCCACTTATATTCCACCACTATCTCACTCCTAGCAGTTTCAGTGGGCCTTTCACACCTACCGTAAGAGGGAGAGATATGTCCGCTTCCAATTTTTTCCTCTTAGGGGTATTTACTCCTTTTTGGACAGAGCATCCCTCTCCTTTGTCCCAACTGCAATTGATCTCCACAATCCTTGGGGATTTGGAGTCCAATGTCGCAAGTTTTTTTGAGGCGACTTGTTTTCGAAGCATCTGTTAACATTTTGTTCTTAATGGTTTTCCATCGATTTCACTGATTCTAGACCGTTCCCGGCCTTTCTGGAAAAGGATCGAATTTTTGACCACAAAGCTTTTCTTGACATTTTTGATTTTATGTTCCACAGAACTTTCTATGTGTCCTTCTGCTACTGCTGATATTTTACACTGGAAAGATCAGCATGTACATCCGTCAGGAGGAATATATGTAGATAAGTTTGTATACCTATTGATAGGATTTGGTAATATGCCTCTCATGTGATTATCAAGCAGAAGACATAATTTGGTCAGTTTTAAGTATGTTTTGGTGATGGATTTTAGATTCAATAATAATTAGTACAAAATATTGTATTCATCATCTTACTACCTATTATTTGTTTCTGCAAGAGGCCTTTATTTTCAGCTTATTAGAGAAAAGTAATCAAAAACAAGATGTAAGTTGGGGACCACAGATTACAATTTTACTAATTGAACAATAGGATTTGGTCTTCTCATTTAATGAACCGAAGTCGAACAGTTAAATGGAAAATAGTATCTATCTATACGACTTCGACTAAGTAATATTTAAGCGAGAGGATACGGTTTCTTTTGACAAGCGAGCTGCTTTACTTTCAATGATGCCGACATAATCTACGTATCGATATTTAATATAAGGGATTGAATGTCGTTGAAACAAAATTACATTAAATTTAAGATGGGAATTGAGATCGGTTTGCATTTTTCAATCGGCATATCTCAATGAATAAATGCTTAAAACGGAAAACAGAAACACAGAGAATTATCTTCCCTAATATTCCATTAGAAGGCAATCTTTTGTACATTTAATGTCCACGCAAGATAATGATAACATGCAATCAGTGAGCCGAAGACCGCGTTGATGTGAAGAGATGCGAGTCCAGCAACGGCGACGTACGTTCCCATGGAAACACCGCCCCCGCCTATGTGGACAGTGACAAATGACAGACAAAGGGTGACTAGGCTCCTCGTTTTACATATGCAGCGACACCCATTTGTCTACGATACCCACCCTCGTACTGAGCTTTTTATTCGTCCGCTGTTTGTGCGAGAGCGATTTAACCCTTGTGCGAAGCGACACAGCAGAACGGTTTCGTTTATATCATCGCTGATGCCATTCCTCCACGCAATTCTTTATACAAAAGACAATTTTAAAGGAAACACGTATACTTATGTGTTATTCCACTTGCCAACACTTTATTTAAATTTAATTGCTTTATTCTTTATGTATGTTGAATCTTAACACAAGATTACGTGTTTATTTGCACTATAAATCGAAAAAACGAGTTCACCGTAAACGCGTACAGTGAGAAAATTCAGCTCGTTGATGTTGAAAATCGCAAAAACTATAGAGCAATAAATAAGATTGGAACTTTTTAATTGTGTCTCAACTTGAAGGATTCGAAAAATTAAAGTTGTAAACCGACTCATTAAATGTAACAACTTATTTCCAGCATGTGTGTACATTTATTTGCCATAAGAAGGCTTTATTTTATTTCGTCACATAGCATAACGATCATCTCAATCCCTTTACGAGTCGTATCTGTCCATTGTATCTACTTATACCGTACTTTATACAACATTTGACTTGATAAGTATAATACGGACGAGTTACTTTTACGGTACAATAACAGCTACCAAAGTGGGATATTAAAATATTTTATGATTCTACAATGAAAATGTCTGGAAGGGAGTCCAATTTGTGAAACTAGTGGTGCCACCTCTTGCAATCAATCGAGTTGTGCATTTAAGCTTGGTTTGTGTCGTTGATGTTACAGATTTTCAAATTGTTGACCTTAAAACTCGTGAAATTCAATACACTATCAATATTTACCAGTTTTTCACCTTTTAACAAGTGAGATTGTTGAAAAATTTTCATTTATTAACTAATTTTTTGCCTTTCCCTTGAACAAATTACGTTATTTTGAAACAGCGCCGTAGCGAGAAACATTTTCTACTTACTTTGTTTTGAGTTACAATGGAATAATTTCAAATACATAAAACAATAAATAAATAATAATAAAGAGGGGTTATAGAACAAAAAGTTAGTTTTGAGAAAAATGGAATGTTGCATTTGTATTACAAAATATAGGTACTGATTGATATAGAAATTGCAACATCAAGAAAGGGTTGGAATTTCCGGTTGAAATGTGGTAGTTATAAGTTATATATAGTAATAAATGATCAAAAATTTGGTAGGAAAATCTTTATTAGTTAAGCAAAATTTTATAATGATTGTTAATAATTTGTTATGCGGCCTCTCTGATTTACACATTCATTTACACGGCGTGACATTGATTGAATAAGGTGGTTTATCTCGTTTTAGAGTATTGTGTCCCATGCAAGTTGCACCTCATATCTCAAAGCCTCCAAAGTGAAAAGAAGAATCTGAAAATTTTGTAAATGTCTACTCATCTTGTCCCACACATGTGCAATTGGAGAAAGATGTGAAGATCTTGCAGGCCAAGGCAAGAGGTCATGAATCTGGGCCTGTTCGAAGAAATTCAAGGAATACGTACATTATCTTACTGGAATAATGGATCTTAGAGCTCTTGTATTGCAAGTATAGCAGAAGATGTGTTCCAACCACCTCCGCAATATACCGTTAAGCTGTCGTATTTCCTCGAATGAACACCAAGCGAGACCTGCTGCCATAAGTGATCGCCAGAGTTGTTTGTCTACGCGTCAACTTTAATGTCGACCTCGACGCGTCGAGTGAATGTCAACAATACGTCAACAATGTCGAGTATGTCAACAAAGTCAATACCAGTTGTTTTGAGGTTATGTTGGTTTTTTATTTTGTTGTGAAATATTAAACATCGTCAAGAAATGGCTCTCAACGTTTACAGTTTAGTAGCTTAGGTATTATTTTCATCCTGGTTAGTAGTTATGACAATAATAAGTTGTTATCTCATCATAAAAATGAGCTTAACAAGTTGTTATTTAAGCATCTTAACAGCGATGGTATAAATGCTTGGATGCCTATAATGAAAGATTTTGAATGTACTATAATACTACTATGTTTTATCGACATATTAGTTTACTTTGTTGTATTTTTGAATCAAATAAATGACGTTTATATGTCTTGCAACATTAATATGTATTTTTTAAGATGATTATAATTGGTGTCGACAATGGCGTCGACAATATACGTCGACAATGATTTACTCGACGTGGCAATTGTCGACGCGTCGACAATTGAATTGTCGACGTGACATTGTCGACACCTTGCAACCCTGGTGATCGCACCCCAAATCATAACACCCACAGTGCGGGTACGTGCATCTCTTCCGTAAATTGAAGATTCCATCGTTCATCCCGTCTTTGTCTGACTCTCATACGATCGTCGTGCATGCCTAAACAAAATCTAGATTCGCCACTAAAGACAACACGAGGCCATTCAAGATTCCAATGAAATCATTGATTACGCCATTGTAACCGTTGCTTACAATGTTCCGCAATCAAAGGAACCATAAGTTGCGGGAAATATGATAGTAACCCAAAACTTGGTATTCAGCGATAAATTGGTTTAAGGGTTACCTACATGGCGACCTTCTTCACAAAACCATTGGTCACCAATTGTCCGAGTAGAGGAAAATCGGTCTCTAGATGCCACGATCTTGACGCTTATTCGTTCTTCTTGAAGCCGCTGTTCCTCTTTTACGACGTTCCTGGCCATCTCCATACACGACACGCTCGCATTACAGTAGACCGGTTTCATTTTACGCGGTTAGAAATTTCCTCAAATGAAGAACCAACTTCGTACAAACCTCTTTCGAATTCCCTTAAATTGACGGTAATATCTTTTAGCTGCCGTACTCTAGGCATGATCAAACAAACAAAGCACGTAAACAAGAACAATAACCGAAATAATGTTAATTAACAATGAAAAAGAACAACAAATCGTACGAAAAACACAGATCGAATGAATAAGCAGAAAGTTATAAGAACTGTCAAACTCAAATGTGACGTTATTTAGCACTTGATTTTAAAAGTTAATCAATTATTATTATTATCACTTAATGTCAGTCCAACCAAGTCCAACAAATCTACCAAGTTTCAATAAAAATTCCAACCCCTTCTTGATATTGCGTATTCCTCGAAACTGTAATACGTAGTTAAATGTGAATAATAATTAATACTTATCTAATTCGTAAAATCCAAAAACATGGATTCTTGTGCTTCAACTGTAAACTTTTTATTACATGGTAACTTACATTTTTCGTTTTATCATTTTTCTGGTTTTCTGGAAACGATTTCGATTTTCTTTATTTTCCGATTCAATCTTTGGTATTTCTGCAGTAGGTAGATTTTTCATCGTGTGTATCTTTTTTGAGAAATGTATTTACTATTGTGCTCCTAATTTCATTGTCATCGATTTCAGACCCATAACTACTCTCAGATTCATCGGAAAGAACAAATTAATTAGCAAAGCGAAAATTCTTGTTCGTATACTGTTTAACTTGATCCGATCACCCATCAGTGTTTACATTTTTCAAGTTTGTTCTTCCTAGATTAAAGGGTGTAGCAGTCAATATCCCACCTTTACTGTAGACAGCAAGAATAATGCAACGTCGACATCTGTAGTGTCCATAAGAGCCAAGGAGTAGGTGAATGGACAAAAGGAAATAGAAATGACGGATATATCAACGCATGAATGCACTTTGACATAATAAAAACTGAGCTTAGTACTATTTACATCCATGAAAAATGGGATTTGCATCAGCCGAACTTGTAATTTTGTTCTTTTTTGAAGTGGATCATTTGTTGTCTTGCATTCCAAAGTCGGGGTCTCCTAAGAATATAATTAATAATGTAAACACAATAATAAGCCCAAAATATACTTCATTGTATTTAAAACTGAATGGGTCACAAATACCAAGGCTTTCGAGTAAGGTTAACAAAAAAATAGTGCCAAATGAGTTCTTAATGTAATTATTACACTTATCTATCTTTTGAACTAGAATTTTCGACCCTGAGCGGTTCAGGCCTCCCATAACTATTAATTGAAAACATACTGTTTGAAAAGTAACACTTCACACTTAACTATTTTTTGTTCAAAATTAAATTTCCTTTCGAAGTGTCTAAAAATATACACGGTGTTCCATTTAAAGAAATATTGATTTTGTGAATATCTCGACAACGGGATGTTCAATTGTTGTTTTGTTGTCACCATTGTAACCAGCGGAAAAAATGACATTAGTTTGTCCATTTAACCGATCTTGTAGCTCCAATAATAACGGAGATAGCAATGGTGAACGTTTAACTTTGGACAACCTCTTCATCCATGACACAAAATACGAAAACGTAAAAATAAGCCTTACCCCCTTTTTCCACTTGTCCCTTCAATGTCATTTTCAATTTTACAACTTAAAATAAAAGTAAATTAATAGAAGTAATGGAAACGGTACGAAAAAAATCGTGGAAAAGGTGACTTTTAACCTCCCTTAGGATTTGGTTTTTGAACCCATTTGTTCAAAAAACTTTCTAAATTTTCTGATTAAAGTAGGTATGTAGAATATAATTCCATATTATACTACATAATTGACTACATAACTGACTTAACCAAACAATATTTTGTATTGAATGGCTCAATAAACTGATTTTGATTTTGATTTTAATTTATTCAAAATGTAACCCTTATTTTTTACGATTTTTGAAAATGCGAAATTTCCAAATTCGCCACTTTACTTCGTGTTTCCGTCCTAGTTCGGATTCATTAAGCCTGGAATCAACCTGTATTTGTCAAAAAACCGGTAGGAGAAAGCAAAACGTAAACGTAATGAAATTACGGAAAAATAAGACACAGAGTCGCAGCCTGTAAAAGAATGAAATCCACGTAAAGCTGCACTCTTCTCGGCACCAAAATTCTTAACAATCGTATCCGCAAGTATACTGCCGTGTTAATTCAAAGGGGCGTATCTACAATAACATAGAAACTGAGAAAATTGACTTTTAATATTTTCAGTTATGCCATCAAATCATTTATGCTAAGAGGAATTTTAATTTTATACTATTGAATATAATACTGGCAGCAAGTACTGTGAGTACACAGTGTACAGATACAACCGTTTCAACTAACAATCATATACGCCTTTTTTTAATCTAATAAAGGCGGCTAATTTGTAGATACAAATTTCTTTAAAAGCGAGTTTTCGCCTATATAACATTGAGATACGCAATCTCTTCTTAACACATACATAGTACTTTTAAAGAGGATTCTAAAAATGCGTCTAACTCAATTTCTGTCGAATTTGCAGATACGCCCTTTAGAATTAACACGGCAGTAATAGTGCATTTGGGAAAGAGCCGAAGTAATAAATCAACTACTTCAAGTATAGTATTGTATTTTTGCTATACGAGCGGCACATCAGTTTTCAATAATAAATTTTGCAAATAGCGGAAACATAAAATGAAAATGACGCTTCTTTCGTAGTAAGACCACCAAACAATAGAAGACCCTTTAAAAATGACCGCGTTGACAATAGGAAACCCTCATTAAGCTCCCAGCTAAATCCTTCGGCAAAGGGTTCATAGGCGTAGAAAGTGGGTAATTTGTAAAAGAGCGAACAATAACACTTCATACAATTAATAAATTAGAATTTATTTACAATATATAGTTTTCAGTTTTCTCATCTACTACACTGAAATCTGCCTGACAGGCTGATGTATTACTCCGGCTCTTTTCCAAATGCACTATAGATGTGTAGCGTTTTTTTTTTGCTCCAGTGCCAAAGAGGATCTATAGATGTTGATTGTTTGCTCTTTGAAGCAACAAATTACATGTCCCTTGATGTTATTATTTTTCGTTTACTGTCATCCCACAATCTATAGCCATTTGGTGCATATCCCACAAAAATATAGCTTTTACTTCGATCATCTAAGTTTTTTTAAAAGTCCTATAACTTTGCATAATATTTGAACCGAATCTAATAATTAAGTTAACATCAGTTATTCTTATTATTTATATATTGCAGACCCACTACATTGGAATTGTTATTGTACGTACAAAGCTGGTGCAGGAAGTCTGTGTAAACACATTGTTGCTATTCTTTTATACATATACATTTACAGGTAAAAGATAAGTTTATTTCAATGGATTTAAGTTTATTTGTGGTGTAACTAATTTACTTCATTAGGTTAGAAGATACTTGCAGCAAATTTCAACCACCAAGCTAGAACAAACATGGGGTAAAGTCAAGACAAATGAAGTTATGGAACCATTACAACAATAATTATAAGTTTTTTCCTTTTTTCAAGTGCGACATACCTTTTTTGAAGGGAAAAATCATAGAAATAAACGACTTTTCCAAAAAGATAAAATAATTAGGGGTAAATAATGGACAACCCACTTCCTCAAACTATCCCTCCAAAAAAGAATTTTTCTTTTGCTTTACTGTTAGGTACATCAAATGGTACAACACTCCTGAAATTTTGGAGTTGATATTTTGCTTCGTTGAAAATTTAGGATATAAAAACGGTGTTTTCCCTTCCCTTTTTGAGTGGCTACATCTTCCTTATTTCAGAGTTTCGGATACTGGTTTATAGAACAAAAGACATTAATTTTTTGTAGTTCTATCACCTCCTAAACTATATTTTGTATTCCTTTTTGACTCGCCTTGCATATCTCTTTTTTTTTAAATAAGGGTATTAAAAATAAAGATTTAGTCGAATTACTTGTTTTATTTATTACAATTACTAAATGGTTTGTTTATTCTCAACAAGTTCGCTTTGAGATTTGCTTGTTTTCATTGTAAATCTATAAAGCCGAGAGATATTTACACAAGAAGAAGGAAAAGGCATATTAATTACTTTGCACTTAGGTATGATGTATTAACGTCAATATCATATCCGCAAGTTTATTTGTAGTTGTTTAATATAAAACAGATTCATTTTTTTTTTAGTTTCTGGCATATAAATAGAGCCTTATATAAGTGTATGTCTCGTTATGCAGATGCACAGATCGCATTGTGAGTATATTTTTCATCCATTTAGCGAAGTTTCTTTTTACATCGTTAATGAAGGGGCATTTTTTCTTTAGGAACGATCACTTTGTGTAAGAATATATAGAGTAATAAATCTTTACATTTAACTACCTAATTAATTGCTTCTACTTGAAAACTGATCTGAGGTGGGTCCTTTTTTGTCAGCGGTTTAAATAAACAGCCTGCACGGTTATAATCGAACGTCTCTTGGCTCGGTTTTTGTAATCTCATCTCTTGTTAAGGAAACCTGTAAAATTATAATAAAGATCTTATAGTTTTTTCTACAACATCCAGGAGTTATCTATATAAATATCGGGTACTCTGAGTTATGTTACATGTGTAAATTTATTACAGCGCCCACTTTTTATACGTTGGTAACTATGCAAGCGTATCACATCGTTGTGGAATACAAATGCATTATGAATGAATACATGACATTATAAAATATGGATTTATACGAATGTACGTCAAACTAGACAAAGCCGACCTGTTCCTACAACTGTAATCCCCGGAAGCAGCTTTAAGCCTTTCACCCCAGTCGTAGTTTTACCAAAACTAATAACAGCTACAGCTTCGTTTCGTTATAAATTTCATTAAAACGAAACGATCCTTTTTATACTTATTGTTATGGAATGTGCCTATTTCAGTTATAATAATAGAGTTAATTACGGGTTTCGCATGGACGAATCGGTAGTAGAAAGGAAATCGACAGTGCTATTTTTCTCCGGATTTATTTACCACATTTGTCTGAAATAGGTAGATATACCAAAGTAATATTTCTAAATCCTTTTAGAAGCAAACGTGGTATTAATTCTTGAAGTGACGATGGAATAAATCATTTGTTATCCTTCACAGTCACAAATAATTTTGTTACAAATTCGTGTTCGTACGCCGGCAAGCTTGCAACACACAATACATTAAGGATTTTTTTGTATTTCGCCCACGTACCATTTTTCTCCTATGTCCTAAACCTCTTAACTTTTGAGCTACAAGATTTTTAAGAAAAAAACCGTTTTTTTATCGTATCTTTAATAATTTCCTAGATATTTTTATCAAATTTGGCACACGCCCTCTAAGCATCAACCGCCATTTTTTGATAAAAAAGATTTTTTAATTTTTTAACCAGTGGCGTCCGTACAGGACGTGAACTAGATATTTTTGGAAAAATATTATGCACGCCACTGCTTTTTCTTAAAATAAAAATTATTTTTAAAATTCCCATTCATTTTAGGGTAAATTTGATTTTTTGACTTTTTTTCGTCCGACGAACGGTTTCCGATAAAAAAAAATAAAAAGCATTTAACGCGCATGCCGCTATGTGCCTATGATTTCTGAAAAGAAGGCTAGAAACTTTGTTGTCAAGGAAATAATTGCAATGACAAAATAAAATTTGTTTATTTAATAAATTTTACCATGAAATTAAAAAAAAACTAACATTAGATAACCTGAACAAAAACGAAAATATCTAGAAACTATTAAAGATACGATAAAAAACGCTTTTTTTCTTAAAACTTTAGCACCTTGTAGCTCAAAAGTCAAGAGGTTTAGGACATAGGTTTATTTGAACTTCTTCCTAAAATTACATAAGGATTCACACCCTTAAGGATCAGCATCTTATTCTGAAACACCCTGTATAGTAAATAACTGAAAATCATTTAGTACAGTTGCCTCTTATATTGTTACAAATGATGACTAGATGGCGCCATTCAAATGTGCCATCACTATATTCGTAAAATTTCAACTTTTTTATTATTAAATCAGTGAGAAATTGACAAAGTAGTTGGTTGACAGTGAGCGTTTGAAGAAAGTAATTTTGTGGAAAAGTGGAAATTTACGATTTTCGTAAAGGCCTAACTTAACCAACAACAATGCATAGAATGGCTTCACTTTTTATAATGACCAGTTGACCAAAATCAGCTGTGATTCCAAAAAACATCGATGCTGTGCACAACATGATTTAGAAGATCGACAGCCCTTGGCATATCACAAAATGCAATACATTCGATTTTGCATCAACAATTAGCTACCAGAAAGGTCTCTTCCCAATGAATTCCGCATAATTTGATTAAAGCTCAAAAACAGGCTCGTGTTAATTGGTGTAAGGCAATGCTTCCAAAATTCAACCGAACAACTGCAAAACCCGTCCTCAATATCGTTACTCTTATCAACCGGCAACGCAACGAATCAACGATTAGATATACCATTAGTATACGGTAATTAATTCCAGTTTTGCTAGTTTTTTTTAAACATTGTGAAATACTAAACGCGACATTTCAAGCCCAGCATACTTTTTATGCACCTCCTTTGCATTGAGAATACCCTGTTTAATACTTCTAACACCAAAAGCTATCGATTGGTTACGCTCTATTAAAAATTTGTAGTTTATCTTTTACAACCTTTATATGCTTTTTTTTTTAATCTATGTCCTGTTTATGCTATATTCATAAGACTAAAAAAATACTTCGGAATGACCCCATGCGATAATCTTATAGGTAATGTGGGTGTGTGCATAACTGATATACACTAACCCGTAAATAGCTTGTTGGAAAGACATCTAAGTTGTAAAGCGGCGAGCTTTCTAACTAGTTTCTTAGCATGACCTGACCTGGATAGTTCGCTGTCCAATATCACGCCGAGGTAATCCAAAGAATTTACTTCAGACGCAACGGATGTTTTAAGAATGAATAATAGGGAATTAGTTTTGTTCGTTTAATAATAATTTGTTCGCAGTGAACCATTCTTTGGCCATTTCACTTGCAATTTCTGAAAGATGCACCGTTTCGTCTAGTGTTCTTGAAGAGTTGAATGAAGTTGTTATCATCAGCATATAATATCAAATTAGAATTTACATTTGAAGGCAAGTCCTTGATATAAATTAGGAATAACAGCGGACTAAGGATTGATCCTTGAGGAACTCCATGAGTCACTGGTAATTCCGTTCATAACATGTTGTAAGTAACAAATTGACTCCTGTTTTTTAAATAAGTAGTAAGTAGGTAGTTGAATATTATCACTGCTACAATTATACATTTCCAGTTTGTTATATGAAGAATGTCGTGCGATACTAGATCAAACGCTTTGCTTAAGTCTAGGAAAAGAACTAAAGAACATTCTTTTCATTCGAAACAGTGTAATATTTGTTCCGTCCCGCTTTAAAATAGCGTCTGTTGACTCTGTTGTTGATGATCCTTTTCGGAAAACATATTTGTTTACCAGGCAATATTTTGAAGGTACCTAGAAATGCAGAAATTCGATTATATATAAATAATCTTCTTAAATATCTTAGCGAAAATACTGAAGTTAGAGATTGGTAGCGGTCGGTAATTAGAAGGAGCATTTTGGTCACACTTTTTATATATCGGAGTCACTCGCGCTACTTTGAGACATTTAGGAAAGTATCTGTTGCAAAATACTAAGTTTATCAGCTTCTTTAGTGGCGTCACCAGTATATTGAACGCAATGCGAATTACCTAGGCTTTTTGTTTTTTTGAAAGAATTAAATAATGTCACGAATTGAAAGCCATACTGCAAAGTGTAAGTTTGTTGGCTGACTTTCTCGACTGTAATTACATACAATTATTGAGAGCTTGAGTATTCGATTTAATTTAATTTAAATTTTGGTAGTTAGTACTACAGTTATCTATCGGTTTAGTGTGCGAGTGTGTGATATCGGAGTACCTACTCACAGATGGCCGATATCCCGGGCGACCTCGGGTCGCCCAATATCAACGATGTCGACATGCATAATGCAATAGAAGTAAGTAAAGAATTTTCGAAAGACAATTACAAAGTAAACAACCCAATGATTAACCTAAATAATCGGTATAGAGCGGAAGATACCGGACCTTATACTGTTTATATTGAGCACGAAAAGAAAAACGTCGGTAGATTACATCCGATACGTATTGGCCATTATTTGTACGAATGTGAAATATTTAAGCAATCAATTATAGATATTTCTTCAATCGGTATAAACAGAATAAAGGTAGTATTTAAATCGTATTTGATAGCAAATAAACTGATTAATCACGAATTAATAACAACACATGATTTGGTAGCATACATCCCAAATTTTTTCACACATCGAAAAGGAATTGTAAGAATGGTGGATACCTTCTTTAGTGAAGAATATTTAAAAAATGCGATTAAATCAAATCAACAAGTGGTAGAGGTCAAACGCATGAATAAAAAGGTAGTAGAAAGGGACGGTACAATTAATTACGTTAAACGACAGATGATCATAGTAACTTTCTTGGGAAAAACAATTCCATTAAAACTGAGTATAAACAGTGTTAATTTCACAGTAGAGCCATATGTGCATCCAGTAGTGCAATGCGGCAAATGTCTAAGGTATGGACATAACACTAAGTTATGTAAAGGGGTATCCAGGTGTAGTAATTGTGGGGAAACATCAGAACACGACAGCACACAATGCAAAAAAACTCCATTTTGTGTATTTTGTAAAAATAATACTCATCTATCGACAGACAAAAACTGTCCCATTTATAAAAATCAAGCGAATATTAAAAAATTAATGGCCACTGAGAATTTATCATTCAAAGAGGCGGAAACCTTAGTTAATAACCCGTCATATAATAAAATTACCTGTAACAACCGGTTCGACATTTTAAATAATCTTGAAAATTTTCCAACTTTAGAGCCTTCAATACATTCAAACATACATCCATTTAATTTTTCATTGAACAGTCAAAAACACAACACTACAAACAAAAAGTATAAAGTCGGGCAACCATCCCAAGGGAAAAAACGTAAAATACCCACATCTCCCATTGTAATAGAAGAAATTAAAGAAAACGTAGTAAATACAAGGGACGAAATTAATCCCGAACCACCTACAACTAAATCAAAGGATATAGATAAGATTCAAACTAAATCTAAATTAATTGAGGCAGTCACTCACGTCGTTATAGATATCTTCAATACATTAATTCCAGAAATTGATTTTAACACCACAGAACTCTTGAATATAAAAGACCGTATAATTACAGTAATGAATAGTTACAATTATAATGACAGCGATGATGAATCAACTTATTAATCAACAAAATTTAAAAATTATTCAGTGGAATGCTAGGTCCATTAAAAAAAATAAAGCAATGTTACAGTTTTATCTAAATAAAAACAGAACTGACATTATAATTTTACAAGAAACGTGGCTTAAACCAAATCAGGTGTTTAAACTTAATGGCTTCAATATGGTAAGGTGTGACAGAGATGACGGATATGGAGGAGTAGGTATACTCATTGCCAATGGGCATTCATATCTGCCAATCAATATAAACAAAACATTCAATTCAAATATTGAAGTATGTGCAATAACATTATCTAAACTAAAATTAACGGTAGCTTCTATATATAAACCTCCTCATATTAGAGCTAGTAGAACAGACTGGAATAGCTTATTCAGTCAATTTTTAGGAGAACTTATAATCGGAGGTGATTTTAACTCCCACCACACTTTGTGGGGAGCAGTCTCTAGTAGTGCTCAGGGCAACGCATTGGTAGAATCTATAGACGAATGCGAATTAGTGGTAGTAAATGATGGTTCTCCGACTCTTATCACCTCTCCATATCAAGCGCCCTCAGTGATAGACGTTACACTGGTTTCGCCTAATCTTTCGACCAAAACATATTGGCAGACAATTGAAGAGTCCTTGGGGTCTGATCATATTCCAATATCAATCGAAATAAACCAAATTGTACAACCTAGCTTAATAAATCCATCAACCAAGTGGAACGATGCGGGCGCGGATTGGGATCGCTACAAATCCACTCTAGAAGCGAAGTTACAGAACGTGCCTACCAATTGTTGCGATATCGAGAATAAATTAGATCATTTTATGCTTGCGATAGACAAAGCAGCGTCGTCGTCGCTTAAAAAAAACACCCCCTTTCAGTCAACTAGCAAAAAACCGGTCTGGTGGGACACCAGTTGCACACAAATAATTACAGAAAAAAAGAACGCTTTAAAAAGATATAAAAAACGATCAACTTTTGAAAATTACATCGAGTATAAGAAAGTCACAGCCAGGTCTAAACGAACTCTATTAAATAGGAGTAGAAACTGTTGGAAGCAGTTTGTAGAGAGTCTTAACAGAAATACCCCAGTCACCAAAATCTGGCAAACCATTAGAAAAATTAGCAATTCCACTACACAATTTAAAAAAACTATCCTCGATGAAAACATAATAAAAGATCTTTTTGATAGATATACCCCCCTTTGGTCAGTAATCTTCCTTCCTTCGCCACGTCACGAAATCGCCAAACAGCTCTGGATAGACCATTCACAATAGAGGAACTGCAAAGCGCTATCAAACAGGGTAACAATACCGCTCCGGGCATGGATAGTTATACATATTCGATGATACTTAATATGCCGGGTAAAGCAATGTCTACGTTGCAGGGCATTTTAAATGATTGGTGGATACATAGCTTATATGCACCCCAATTAAAAGATATCGTGATGGTGTTCTTTTTGAAGCCTTTAAAGTCTGCCAATGTTACGACATCATATAGACCAATATCACTAATGTCATGTATAACGAAAACTTTTGAAAGAATGATTAGAAATCGATTAGAATGGCACTTCGAACACAACTCACTGCTACCGGCGAATCAATTAGGCTTCCGTAAAGGTATGGGCACGCAAGATGCTATCGTCCATTTAGTTACAGATATACAGATAGCGCTATCGGCTAATAAGTACTTGACCTGCCTCTTTTTAGATTTGTCAGGTGCATATGACGCCGTCGACTTAAGTATTTTGAGATCCAAACTTATTGACTTTGGTTTATCGGAAAAGGCATCGACCAATGTGGTAAATTTGTATAGTAACCGTAAAATTTTTATAAGAGATCATAATAATTTGCTTCACGGACCAAGATACGCATGCAACGGAATACCTCAGGGTTCAGTATTAAGTCCCCTGTTGTTTAATATTTACACTGCTGGTTTGCACGACTTATGGAGTGATACGGTTAAATGCATTCAATACGCAGACGATGTTTGTCTGTATACCATCCGTAGTTCATATGATGAATGCGTCAACGATCTTAAAAACAACGTACATGTTTTAAAACAGTGGATGCTTAATCATGGGTTTATCCTAAACTCAGATAAAACTGCGGTTGTTACATTTACCCGTCACAGGCTTAAACTCGGACAATATATGAATGTGGAAAACATACAGTTACCACTACGGTCTACATATAAATATCTAGGAGTAATACTAGATAGTAAATTATTGTGGACAAAGCATATTCAATTAGTCCAAGCAAAATGTGAAAAGGGTATTAACATGTTGAGGCATATTGCTAAAATAAAATGGGGAGCAGACCCCTACATATGCATCCAGTTTTATAAACAATATATTCGTTCCATATTGGACTATGGATGTGTTGTTTACGGCTCAAGTTCCAAAACTAATTTACTAAAAGTCGACCGTATTCAGTACAAAGCTCTAAGAATATGTATCGGAGCAATGAAATCATCTCCAACGAATGCAATACTAGCAGAAACCCAAGAACCGCCGCTATCGCTTAGACGACGGTATCTGGCACGTAAAGCAATTATTAAATGGACGGTTTATAATAAACCATATATCAATAAATTCCATAGATTATTCGTAGAATGTCTAACAAATAAATATTGGCGTATCAAAAACAATCCTCCCTTGGTAGATGCCTATGAAGATAATGGCCAATATCATCTAACGCAGAATTTCAAAATACATCCCTATTTTATGTGGGATCCAAATGGTCGCATAACTAAATCAAATGTCATAACTCCTAGATATACGAATAATGTACATATTGATAAAATAATATTTACGGAAATATTAAGTAAATACCGGGAATACATCAAAATATACACAGATGGGTCAAAAAATAATAACGGAACGGGAGCTGCCTTTTGCGTTCATGGCAGCAACTTATCTTATACCTACAAACTAAATAGTTTCTGTTCCATATATACCGCCGAAGCGTATGCTATTAACAAAGCACTACACTGGATTAGTGAAAATAAACCCTCAAATGTAGCAATTATATCAGACTCCAAATCAGTTTTACAATCTATTGACAACTTTTCAAAAAATCAGAGTGGTAACGAAATTATAGGGGATATAAAAAAACAGCAATATATCCTACAACAAAAAGGGTATGAAGCTGTTTACATATGGGTTAAAGGTCATACCGGAATCAGCGGTAATGAGCTGGTCGACAACATGGCGAAACAAGCTACAACTTTAAAGCGCACGGAAAATTATCTTCCATACAACGACATTATCCCACATTTAAAAACTCGGTGTCGGGCCGAATGGGAAATCATTTGGGGAGAATACGTCGCCTCCAATAAAAATCAGTACACGTACCTACATCCGTCTTTACCAAAAGAGAACCAGATCTTAAAATGTAGATACCAATCTAGAATGTGTATCACTACAATAATTCGTTTGAGATTAAACCACGGTAGATTCCCGGCGCATTTACACAAACTAGGGATACTCGCCTCCAAAGAGTGTGACTGTGACAATGCTTCCGTGGGAGATGTAAATCATATTTTTTTTAATTGTAAGAAATATGAGAACACAAGAGGAAAATTCATAGATTTACTAAGAGGTGAAAATATCAAATTCCCGTGTAATATAACACATTTATTAAGTTTGGAAAACATTAACATTTATAACATCCTAACGAGATTCATAATAGAGAACGACGTTCAAATATGAGAAAAAAAAAAGTCAACAACAACTGTGGTTAAAGGACACTAATCCGTGACCAAAAAAAAAAAAAAAAAAAAAAGATTGGTAGCGGTCGGTAATTAGAAGGAGCATTTTGGTCACACTTTTTATATATCGGAGTCACTCGCGCTACTTTGAGACATTTAGGAAAGTATCTGTTGCAAAATACTAAGTTTATCAGCTTCTTTAGTGGCGTCACCAGTATATTGAACGCAATGCGAATTACCTAGGCTTTTTGTTTTTTTGAAAGAATTAAATAATGTCACGAATTGAAAGCCATACTGCAAAACCTTCTCGTATCTATCACATCAGAGAAAAGTCCAAAAAAGAAGCATTCAGTAGACATACGAGTATAATGGCCTTAAATAATTTTTAATAAATAAATTATGTAGGTACATACTAATATACTATAGTCCATAATAATTAAGTCGGTATGGAACTTTGGCGTATTAATGCATTTATTTCTAAACCGTAATTATGTCATCATTTTTAGCACATATTTATGTTGAAATCTCGTTCTTTCAAGGTCTGATATTTGTAAGTGTTGGAGGTAAGCTTATTTGGTAACAATAAAGTGACCTTCCATCAGAAATAACACCGTCAGAGCTTTTCATGTCGAGGATTTTAAATGAATTTGCCTAGGCTATCGATGTTTCTGAAGACATTTTAAGCAGTTTGTCTAGATTTTCTACAAATTTGCGCCTGTTAAGTAACTCGCACTGTAAACACAAAATGTAAAATCTACCACCCTAAATATCATTGTGTACTTTATTTAAAATTTAATCTCTTAAATATTAAACTGAGGATTTACTTTCATGACTTAGTTGTAACCCCATAATACCCTTCATGGGAAGCCATTAATTACTCTTTGTGCGTAGGTAGCAGTTGTGTGTCAGTGCAGTGCATTTTTTGTGTGAATTTGTTATTGTGCACAATTTACGTGGAAAACACATATATCTAGATATTTCGGAGTAAATCCGTTTCATTTAATTTCCAACATAATAGTGCATTATGTGCCATCTACCGGTCGAAAGTTATCCATCCAAAAAAAAACTGCGTGAAATTAATTATTTCGGTGTATTTAAAAAGTAGATTTATTTTCCGAAACATGCCACACTAATTAGTTAATAACTTCTTAAAAGCATTCCATTTTCTTTAAGGAAAAAAAAAAGATCTCTATCCGAATAAATTAGAAATTCATTATATATAGATAGGTATACGTATAAAGCGGCAATTCTTTCAGGAACCTTCATCGCGTTACCATTGTTCATGAAACTAATGGAGAGATACGAGCGTTTAATGCATTCCAGTCTATTATTTTTCATTTCAATAATAAATGCTACGACGTTCTGGTGAAGTTCGGTTCATTATGTTTTTGCTGTTAGTAGCGATGTTTCTTGCCATCCATTTTAGAAGTGAATATAATTATTTCCGATCACGAAATACCGTGGCAACTGCTATTCGCTCCTTCGCTAGCCCAATAGTCATTAGCCGGCAAACCATTAACCAGGCAGGCCTCGACCAAATTATGACTTATGAAACTACCTACACCCGATTCTCGACCCCGATCAGCGGTTGCCGGCAGACAACCTGCTGCCTTTTGGTCTAATAATTACTTTATATAACTAGTTATCAGTAATAAGATTTTCAACCCTGCAAACTAATTGATTTTACTTTTCTTTTCTTACAGTTGAAACGAGAAATTACAAATTTCTAATTAGCACCATACAAAAAACAACCTCGTGACCGAAATTAACATTTCGGCCTTGGCTTTGCAATAAGCACGAAAAAGTACTGTAATTAATAAACATTTTAAGCGTACTTTTTAGATACCATAATTCTATACTTCCCCCTAAATAGTTCTTGGGGGTAATCAAATTTCCAATAAAAATAACAATTTCGCTCGTTTTGAGCGAGTTAATGAGATCCAAGCAAGTTCGTGTTTACCTTATATAGACGCCTAATGTATTCACAATTGCAATGGCTGCATTGCCGTCTCTACCCCGTACCAGGTACGGTCGTAATTGAAAATCTATTTTTAGGAAACTAACCTACAGAAACCCCATGAATAATAAAAGTTAAAAAGCTTTGTAAGCTGTTTATGGACAGAAAAAAGTAATTTATGCTTTAGCGTTCATTAAACACATCCAATGCTGGTCGGACCGATTTGCAGTTATACCTACCAATCTACCTACCATTTTCTTTTTCGGTTATTATCTAAGATTTATTACAAATATTTTTAAATATAAAATCTGTCCGTCAAGAAATAATATTAAATTTCATTATATGTATAACTACATAAAAAAGATAATAACAGTTGCTTTTTAATTTTGTTATAATTTTTTTGTTGTTGTAATTATAACTATAGCAAAAAATTGAAATACTTAATTATTGTAATTAAACCTCCAGTTAACTAAAACTGGTATAATTAAACCGCAGCATCTTTCTATCCGTTAATTAGATTAATTTTCGGTTTATCTAACTCGAGGGGCTCTAAATTACCATGGGTAACATGCACAATTTTTAGACATACCTAACCTACCTACTTGAATAGATATAATTTTGTCCTGTAACGTTATATCGCAACTACTTACAACTCGATGCTTTTGATTGCGTAAATACATTGTAAGATTTGTAAGATAATATTTAAACTACTTCAGCTGTAGTCCCACGTAAATGGTACAAACCAGGTAGAGACCTGATATACCAGGTGGTCCAAATTGGACACTTTCTTATAAGAGATAGAAAAAATGGACCTAGGTATCTGGAGCTCAATTTTAATGAGAAAATCACTAGCGCAAACAGAATTCAACTATCTCTAATCGTTTGGCGCTAGGGGGGCGGTTCTCGAATTTGGTCGATTTCTTTAATTATTTCTTGTTATTAAAGATAATTGATTTTAGAAAACTCTTGCTTAGAGCACTTTCTTACGTAGAATCCATCGCGATAGATAGTTTTTATACAGAGTGTTTGGTTTTGCGTACGACTCAAAACTACATATGCTCTAGAGAAAGATCTACAGCTTTTGGCATAACCAATAATCGTTGGAAGAGGAGAGCAGGGTTTTTGGTGAGTCTCTTCATTTAAATGAGAAATCAAAAATTGCCTTTCCAACCACATTTCGTACAATATGATCTAACCTAAATGTGGGTGCAAGGGCTGTATAAAAGTTACTCTTCGTGCAAAGTTACTTTACATCCTCTAAAACCTCTAACTAAAGGTAAACACCAACTTGACTTTTGTAGGACTAAAACTGTTGAAGTTATGTCCATCTTGGACGCCATCTTGAAAATTAGCCCTCTCGCGTGGTCAAACTTTGGTAAACTTTTAGTATGTTTTTTAGCACACCTGAAGCTACAAAAAACCGTTGGGAAACGTTTTGTAACAATTTTTTGAGGACCTCACCGTATTTGCAGTCGTCTACTTACTAGAATTTGGTATTATATTACACTGGATCCATGACCACATCCCTACTTCCCGACAGTAAAGGCATAGACCTCTTTTTCTGGGTTAACATTTTCCGCTGCAAGCTTAGGAATTACAGTGTTGGTTGTTTCATTTTTGCCCTTTTGATTTTTGAGTTTGTATTTTATGTTATGTCCTACGAAGAGATGAAATGTCAGAAGGTGAAAAGTACGAACTTTCCATTTCCTCGTCATATGAAACATTTACCAGATTTTGTAGTTCTCATAAGTTTTTCCTTGGACGGGTAATCGAATTTTTCAATGTTTCAAAAATTGGAGATGGTTTTTTTAAACTAGAGCTAAGTATTTTGAGTTCCACAAAATAGTAAATTTAGGTTTGAATAATTCGAGAATTTTCTCTTCGACGAAATTTTCTGTTACACTGCAAGCACAGATAAACTGCGAGTGATCAACTCGCCTCTTTCTGCTCTACTTATTACCCCAACCTACTTTTTCCCTTTCACAGAAACTAACTTGGGTGGTTCACGCTTGCTGACGCAAACGTAAGGGTAGTTAGGCCGTATACATCAGCACATTGTAAGATTAAAACTTGTAAACCTGTTTGTTTTATAACGTATAGGTAATTAGAGAAATTTATGTACAAAAGAGAAACTAAAAATATAATTTAACAATTCGGATAAAAACAAAACGGATCTCTACGTGGTTTCTTCACTGGTTGGCGCTTAAATTCAAATCCTGAAATCACAAGTTAACAGCAGCAATCAGGTATCAGGATCGTTGACCAGGTAAGTATTAATTAATTTTAGGCTTACTTTATACTTGCAACTTAATTTTCAGGTTCGGTAAGTAGTGTGCAGGTTATTACAACTTCCCAAAATGATAACAGTCGGTGTTCTAACCAGGATGTCAATAGTTGTTATTACCTTTATTACAGGATAACAAACATTCGTCATTCAAGTAGACAAACAACTACCTCCTGTATGCTGCAGAAGGATAGTCAAGGTCCAGAAGGAATAACCTTCTCTTTTACGTATTAAAATAGTCGGCGGATAGCAACGTGATAACCACTTCAATGATTTGAAGTTGTATTAAAATAAAGTATATACACAATTATCCTTTTGGTGGTTCTCCTAAAAATAATCACAACTTTACTTTATAAACAGGTACAATATGGTGAATTTCAGGTGATTCATACTGCAGTCAAATGACTTAATTAGCCAATTATATTGTAATAAATTATAAGGAGTTCTTACCTATTTGTAATCTGGAAACTGTTTCTCCTTAGATAAAAGTTTAAGAGAAATTATGATGCAAGTTGAATGGCTGTTTTGTCCTACTGTAATTAGGAAACCCTAATTGCAGTCGTCTAACTAGGATAGGTAATTCAGAGTGAACGCGTATAAAGAAAACCCCTCTGCCTTTCTCGTCTAATATTTCCTCTACCTTCCTTTCAACCTCCCTTAACTCCCTGCACTCTCTTAGCATATGTGACACCTTCTCCGCCCCTTCCCCACACAGTCTGCACTTTCTTTCTTCTTCCTTTCTCCAATACTTATTGTCCAGCTCCTCGTTCCCACATCTGAACCTCGCCACCATTCTCTTTTTTCCTTTTCCCCCCACCCCTTTCAGGTATTCTGGTATTCCTTCTCCCTCGAAGTTCTTGTAATTCTCGTTATACCTGGATTCTTTTACTTTTGTCCATCCTTTTTGCTTTTGTACGTCCCTGTCCCTTCTTACTACCTATATTCGCCCTTACTCACACGCCTCTTTCTCTTAATCTTTCTACTTCTTTCTTCGAGTACCCATTTCTTTTATAATATTCCTCCCTAATTTCTTGTTTGTTCTCCTTTCTTACTCTTTCTTTTATATGTTCCTTCTCTTTGTTGTCCTGCCTTAACGTGTACCTCAGGTACGTGAACTCCTTCACCTGGTCTGTCTCTTCTTCTTCCCATTTCCTCTCCTACGTTTTCCTTATCCCGCCGCCCTTTCTGAATACCATCATCTTTGTTTTTTGTATGTTTATATCTAGCTCCTTTCTTTTCAGGTATCTTCCTAGCGTACCCATCATTTCCCTCATTCCTTTTTCTTCTTCGCCACCAATACCAGATCATCCGCATACGCAAGGGACCATATCTTCAGCCTCCCGACCACCACTCCACCAGCCTGTTGTCCTTTCATTGTGCCTCAGCCCTTTCCTCCTGTAGCCTTCCTTCTAGTACCATCTCATAAATCTTGTATGTCGTGTCTAATAACGTTATCCCTCTGTAGTTTTTTACCTCCCTCTTGTCGTCTTTTTTATGTACCGGGCAAATTAATCCTAGTCTCCATATTTCTGGAAAGCCTTCCCTTCTCCATATTTATTGATTATCGTCGTCATTCTTTTTCCCACTTTTTCCCCTTCATATAATCATTCCTCCCCTTGTATCCCATCTTCTCCTGCCGCCTTGCCTCTTTTCACCCTCTGAATTTCCTCCTTCACTTCCTCCTCCTTTATTCCTTCATCTCCTCCCCTGCTTTCGTCCCCTTCCCTTTTCTGCCCTTCTCCCCCGTTTTGCCTGGTTTCCCCTTCTAGCAGTTTTTTGAAGCACCTCTCCCATTCTTCTATTTGTATACCCGTTTTTCCTCCTGTTTTCTTTTTCTCTTTCTTTAAATATTTCCATACAACCTCTTCCGATTCTATTTTCTCGATCAGTTCTTCCTGTTTCTTTCCGTTTTCTTCCTTCTTAATCTCACACACCTTCCTGTACTGCCTTACTTCTTCTTTATATTCTTTTCTCCCCATCCTCCCTTTTTTCACTGTCTTAGCGTTCGCCTTGTCTTTTTCTTCACTTCCTTGCATTCACCATTCCACCATTTTTTCCAGCACATTTTTTTCCCTTTCCATATTCTCCGTTTCACCTTCTCCGTCGCCTCCGATCGGAGTTTTATATTTCTCAGGTATTAAAACAATCGGGAAAGTTGATTAAGGTAGGTTTGCTTAATAGTCACCAAGTTTCATCCATATTGTAGATATCAGAACGACGGTCTGAAAAATTGTGTTTAGAAGCGATAGTTTTGAGATTATCGTAAAATTCGTTAACTTTTGCTTTTATTAAATCCAGAGCAACGAACAATTCTTGTTGCTTCTGTTGTTCGAAAGGATAATTCTCGATGTCTTCTAATAAATGCTGCTACCCATACCTACCAGCAGCTTTGTTTTTAGATAAATGGGAAATCTTATTTGAATTTGAATTTCGGGTATCGAGTGATTAAACATTATTTATAGCGTGAGAATTTCAGATGAATATTAACAATTTCGTCATTAAACCATTTTGAAAAATTGCCCATTCATTGCTACAACGAGGAACTAATTTATTGCAAGGTGCAACAGAGCGTCACATGAACTATTAATATTGGTATAACTATAACCAGTTGACCACATAGGATTGATCAATTTGTTTTTTATAAAGTATCATGTAAATCAATACACTTATAAAAACATTTTTTTAATAATAATATTCCTAGAGCTAACTTGACTTGTAATGGTAATTACAATTAAATAACTAGTAGAAGTAGAGGATGGTTGATAGGTATCAACAAATGGACGGTAATCACGGAACGTGTAACATCACAGCGTTATGTATAAAACTTCATAGTTAATTATTGCTATTAAAAGTCCCTTCGACTAAGCTACGTTAATCATGTTTAAAAAGTAAGCCAAACCCAAGATACATTGGTAAGCAAAAAATTTACGTCATATTGAATTTGTGATGTCTCTTGGGAATTTCGAAATTAAGATCATTTGAAAATTGTAAATGATTGTACTGTAAGCTAAATTTAATATTCGATTATTAAATCGGAAAGTATTACATATTTTGATTTTTATGAATTATTCTGAAAAATCAAACATTTTCACTTACAATAAATTTATTATTAATTATTATTAATTCATTCTCATGACACTATTTTACGATTTTCTCCACTTGGTCGTTAATAACATTAAAGGCATTATCAAGTTCTGTTGGAGGAAATTGGATATCATCTGCCTACATATGCACTGCACCAGATTGACCTGTGTGTACTTACCACATCCGCTGTGTATATATTGAAAAGAATAGGTCCTAATATGGATCCTTGTGGAACATCCGCTAGAAAGTCTGAAATTTGTCTGTTCTTTGGAGACTAGAAGCCAAGTTTTTTTACTTCTCTCCATACATCAGATTACTGTTTACCACATAGTTTAGTGCTATAATAAGCCTTTATTTCTCTCTGGATTGCCTGTCTTACAACTTTTCTCATCTCATTGTAATATTGTCGTGCACATGCAGTCTTATTCCTGAAGTAATTTACCTTCGCTTTGTTCCTTTCTTTTATTAATTTCTTGATACAAAATGTTATATATGGCAATTTGGTGTTTACAGTTCTGGGTGGTGCATGTTTGTCATACTGATATAAATTTTCTTACTTCAGGTGCAGAGTAAGTACAGCAGGTATACTAGAATATGATCAGTGAGTAATTCAGACTATTCTTTAGTTCCTGATGTAAGTACACGATTTTGGCAGTTAGTAGGTAATTATCAAATCAAGAAGGGTACTAGTTTGTTCTGTAGTGCAAGTTGGCTCTTTTATAGTCTATTGCAGTCCGACAAGTTCAGAGTTCTTATTAATTTTTTGGAAGCTGTATTGTCATTGTGTGATAGGCCCTTACTTCTTTGACGAGGGAAGTATGACAGTGACCGTAAATTCTGTACGTTACAAAATTTTCTGCAGTCCAGAATTGAAGAAATTGTTGAAGACGAGGGATTGGGGGACTTGTGGTTCCAACAGGATGGGGCTACAGCTCACACAGCCCAAAATTAATGATTTAATAAAAATGACGTCTAGTCTCTTTGAGGGGTGATGTGGGTTGGCCTGCACGGTCACCAGATTTGAGCATCTGTGACCTTTTTCTTTGGGGCTATCTGTAGGAAAAGGTAAGTATTATAATATTATATTATACCAGAGCTCCGGTAGCGGATTATTGAAGAAGTGAACGCCATATATACCCCGCGAGATGTGTGCACGAGCTGTTCAAAAGTGTATTTCTGCTAACAGCCGCCCAAAATTGGTTCAATATGAAATGGTCTATATTACTAAATTTGAAAATAAAAACATTTTCTCTCTATATGTATCCAAATTTTTTTATAACTACTCGAAACTGCTTAATTAGTTCCTCCGCGTTCGTATGTAGGTACCTAAGATTATTTAATTTATTATTTAATGCACTAATAATCATTTTTACATAAAACATCCCAAAATTCATAATTTTTGCGGCGTTCCTATTATTTATGCAACCACTATATTCACACATTTCACACCTTTGAGGAATAATCAAATTATTACTTATAGAGTAAATTAAATATACCTAATTTGTTTCTATTTTTAGTAAATCTTTACTAAAAGAATGATGGGATCACTTTTCCCCATCAGCTATATCTCATTGCAATAAGAAAGACAGAAGAGGTTTGTTAAATAAAGCCATCGGTAACATGCAGCTGTAATTTCCAGTTTACAAATTCAGAATTTGAATTGTTAAACGAGCCCATTAACTTGATTTGACGATCAGCTACTTTTTATCAATAAATTTCTACCGATATTTTTTGTTTCCCGTTTCAATAAATTTTAAACAAATTTACACAACATAATTGGAAGTTGTGCAAGTTTGGATAACGTAGGTACCTACTTGTATCGGACCAATTGGGCAATTGGAGATTAAATCTCTAAGAGTCCTACTACTTTCGTATGTAGTTATATCGATTGTTAGGAACCCGAAAAAAACGGTGAATTGTAATAATAGTAATTCCGAAACCTTCTAAATAATAGACGGGCATTTAAATGGGGGCACGAATGATCCAAAATTAACTAGTGGCTGGCTATAAACTGATAATCGACCCAGGTGCCACATGTTAATAATCAACTTCAGCTTCAGCTCCATCATTACAAAACTATGCGATAACTGTAATTATACGGGAACGTAAAGATTTGTTATTTTCAATTTTTGTAGAAGCAAAACGTAGAATTGGATTTGCTCGAGGTGACAGATGAATTAGTATTGACTGCTGAGAGGGGATTTTAAATGATGGTTACATTCCGAAAAGGTAAAAAGGAACATCCATTGATTTACGACTTGCTTATATGAGGCGGGATTCTGATACAAAACTCCTACTTAATTTTTTATTTAAAACAAACTAGAAAAATCTTGACATGTATCTTTTAATAATAAAATCGCTGAATTGTTTCATTAAATTCATAGATTTATGTTGTAGTTGTATAGTTTATTAAGTCGACAACACATAAACGTCAAAGAGTACAGAAGAATGCGCACGTACCTACTTGCTAATAAATATTAAAAAAATTAAATTCTTTAGGCGTGAAGTTTGTAAACAAGTTTTAACTTTCCATAAAATTGCAACAATAAAAAGGCGAGTTAAGTTTTTTTTTTACAATTAAAAACGTGTTACTACCATCAAGATTGCTCAATAATGTAGATCCGTAGATCGAAGTAAGTGATTAGACAGTTTTGTCTGCCTACCTTTTATACTCACCTTTTCAACTTACTCGGCTTGTAATCTAAATTCGCACAAACTAAATTATCGGGGGTAAATACATAAGATGTTGATTTTTTATCGATAAAATTGCTTTTTACACGAAAATTTTATTACCATGGTTACAAACTCGAGAATCAACACCTAAATTCACGAGCGCGTAGCGCGAGTCAATTTATCTAGGTGTTGATTCGAGAGTTTTTACCAAATGGTAATCAAATTTGAGTTCCTTAAAAAGCAATTTTATCGAAAGAAAAAAATTAACATCGAATGTATTTTAGGGAGATTAATGCACGACTTGTAGTATTTCAAAAAAGTTTTGACGTTTGACGAATTGCGCTAAAGCCTGCTAAATTTCGAGTTTATAGTTAAATAAAAAGCAATGAAAGTATGTTCTAAAATGTACGTAAGAGAGAGATGATGAAACAAGGTGAAAATTTTTATCACTTATTAAAAATGTACCTAGCTTTTTATCGATTATTGGTAATTCAAGTAGTATTTTTTCAGAGAAAATGCTGTGATTGGTCGTTTTAAACGAAATTCATTAATTTCATTGGTTTATTTTTCTGGAGTGTATTAATCAAAATAAATGTGTCGCAACTCGTACGTTACAAGTGTGAATCGTGGGTAACCCGATGCATTCGAGAGATTTAAAGATGTCGATTAACAATTATTATCTTGAGAATTGATCTGTATTTGCTTCTCTACTCTTTGTATCATATACCTACAGGTAGATACGTCATTCAATCAGGGTCGGCATGAGACATAAATATTTGAGGAACTGTTCCTAATGCTAATAATGACGAATAAGACCCAGTTGTATAAAATCTAGTTGAGTTTCAACCGGCGGTTTAGTATAAAATTGAGTCGTACAAACCAGGGATCACGTCTGATCCAGGGTTGAACCATTGAGTGTATAAAGTCAATAGTTGAACTGACGATTTTACCAACCCATGGAATGGTAAATGAGTGGCAAAACCGTCACTTCAACTCTAGGCCGGGCGTCAACCCTACTTTGTACGATCCAATTGTACAAGTTCAATCAACGCCGCCGGTTAGACTTTATACAACTGAACCTTAGGGTGATACCTACTGTTACAAGCTATATTATTTATTGATATTACACAAAATCGTCGTAATACTACTAATTATACTTATACCAAAGAGTACTTGCTTATACTGAGTGACACAGAAATTGTAACAATATAAGAAGAGGTTGGAGTTTCTGAATCAAATTCAGTAGGAATATTTACCTATGTTATTCTTATAAATGAGGGAATTGTTAATAATGTGTGGTGTGGTGTGGCCTCTCTGGTTTACGTTATTCATTTACACGCCACGCCGTACCATTAATTGAATAAGGACGGTTTATTGCGTCTTCCCATGCAATTTGCGCCTCATGTGTCAAAGCCTGCAAAGATGCCCAAAGACAAAGGAGGACACTGCAAGTTTTGCAACCTTCTACCCATTTTGTCCCATACATGTTCAATGGGAGAAAGATCTGGAGATCTTGGAGACCAGAGCAAAAAATGAATCTGGGCCGTTCAAAGAAGTTCTAGGAAAACCTTGCAACATGAGGACGTGCATGATCTTGCTGGAATAATGTATCATCGAGCTCTTGTAAGTATGGCGGAAGATAGGTATGTTCCAACCACCTGCTGCTGTCATTTTGCCTCGAATGAACACCAAGGGAGACTTGCTGTCATAAGTACTTAATCCCACCCCAAACCATGACACCCATAGTGCGATATACGTGCTACGTGATATAGGTACGTTTAAATTCAGCCCTTTTGTTTTTATAAAATTAACGCCAGTGTTGTTAAAGTTTTAAATATAATTTTGGAAGCATTCGTCTCTCCATTTAAATAACTAATAATAAATAATAAATATTTATTATAGTTTTGATTATTTGAGGATTGAGCGTAGGTACTGTTTTCGGTCCACGGGCCACAGTAATCCTCAATTCACTTTTAAATAAAATTTAGTGGTTACTCATACCGATGTAGCTTCTTTATTTTTTACGTTATTTTTGCATATTACTATAACAATATTATCTGCAATTGTTTGACGTCACATCACCTCATCTGTCCTATTCAAAAAAAGGAAAATGTTGCTTTTCGTCTTCATTATTAATACAGTCCCTACATCTGTGTATTAATCTCTTTAATATGTATAATCTCACTGTAGGATTACCTTTCTGATCCACGATTCGGGTTATTTCCGCTCCTCCTGCTCAGACTTGTAGAGCGCCAACTCAGTGGTGGAACTAGACCTGAGACAACAAAGATATCCATTGTTGGCCCGGTTTTCCCATTCATCAATACTATATTGGTCTTATCGGGTACCCCTTTTACGGTCATTTCATGCTGTATTTGTGGAACGACAGTCTACATTTTTCCCACTGCGCGATCTAGTTTCCTATGCGACCACCGTGAGGTAGTCTACGAAACCGATTACTTACCTCAATTCTATGAATGTCTATGAATCTTAACGCGCCATCGTACATTATATGCTACAACGTGAGATCTAGGAAACGGCCTTATATATCAGCAAGTGTGCAAGTTCTAGTGGTCTGTGAACCGGAACAACCTCCCGATCGTTTCTTCAAACTCGGCGTCAGTCTATTCGACTGTCGGTATCCTCATGTTGATTCTTTTTGCGATGACATGATATCGCTCATTACCCAGTTTTTCTCATGCCTTATTCTTACGTCGGAGTATCATCTTATTTATTGTTGCCGATTCCATTTTCAGCCGTGTTTCACCGCAATCTTCCGGTCTCGCTATACTTACTCAACTTGTGGTATGTATGTTCTCTTTACTCGTATAGGTACATTATTTGCTCTTTGATGGTATCCCTAGCGAATAGTTCTAGTTTAATCGTATGCCAACCCCTGGGACCTTTGGGTGCTAGGTCTTCGTCGTGGTGAGGTAATGTATCGATAATCACTCGCATTGTTTCTTCATCGTCATACACTTTCTTCCGGTGACGCAGATCATTTGCAATGTACACTTTGTCTTGTGGCCCTTCTTGTACGGCAGCACGTGTTCATCATTTTGGGAGTTGGAGTTCCCACTCTCACGTATAGGTACCTTTATCTCTCCTTCTTTAATCTCGCCCTGTGGTCTCATTGTAAGATGACTCCTTTCCATATACGATTTGGCGTTTGTAAATCTACTTCTAATATGGCAGGCCTCTCTCTCTCTTTGCTTTGTAGATTCTTCCTCCCTCACTGCAACCTTCTGTAATACGTTGCCCTGTCTTTTCTTCACCTTCAGAAGTAGTTCGACCTTTTCATACTGCTAGTCGTACTTAATTTTTTTCTAGTTTTAGAAAGAACCTCCGCCCTTTCGGTCCTTATTCTCTCTAACCGTATCGTTATTTGGACCTTTTGATGTCCTATATCTCCTTTCTATCAGTTCTATCAGTCACTCGTTTATGTCGATTTTGAACTCCCCCTCGTCCGTGTGGTGCTTGTTAACCAGCTGAACTTGGTCCCTAGATAATCTTTTTTATCACTTTGCTATGAAGATCGGTGTCCAGATCACTTTCCGGATACGTTCTTCTTGTCTCACTCACTAGCGCCTTCCTGATTCTTGAAAAGTCTCGTGGCAGGCTTGTACCTATGCTCCTCTCATCTTTCCGGCTTATCTCTGCCCCCTCCTTGCCACCGTACTGTACGTCGGCGAACTGATCTGCATGGCCGATTCTACCATTGCAGTTGCTGTCTGTGGCTATAATCTCCAAGGCTGGTTCGAACCAAGCTCACGCCCACTTACTGCGGTTACATTTCATTTTATGAACACATCAGTACTGAGTGTGGGTTTTCTCAGTTTTTTCTCATGATTACAAGAAACAAAGCGATCTTTGTTGATAGTTGGATAATAATACGAACGGAAAGCAACAATGGGCCTGCTAAAGCACTTGGTTAATACCTAATGTCCATTTTCTGGCATCCATTAGTAAAGTAATTTCTCGTATAGTAAAGAATAATATGGACAATTTAACTCATGTATAAAAAATCGCATTAGCCGCAGTGCAATTGTCACTTTTACAGCGACAAATGCACTAAAAGTGGTTTTTTCACTTTCAAATTCTAATCAACTATCGCAGTATCGGTGCTCGCGGTATAAATGTCGCAGGAATGTTGTAATATCCGTAATCTTACAAGTTTCCTAGGAAAAGCTTAAGGTTAAGGTTAATTTTGAGATCCAGGCGCTCAAGTTTCCTAGGAAACTTGTAAGTTTACGAATATTACAACATTCCTGCGACATAAATACATAGTTTGACATTTGCCAATAATTTATTGTATGATGATTGTGTTATTTTAAGAATGAGTCCATTTGGTAAAGTTACGAACGGATTTCTAAATTTCTTGTTCGTTAAATTGTCCTGCCGAATTACACTCGAGGTTTGTATTTATACCGAGTAAATTTGTGTTGTTTAAATTCCAATCTGTTTCCTTTAGCAATTTGACTCGAAAAACTATTGGTTATTGCTAGGCAACAGATTCTTATTAAGCAACCCAAATTTACTCGGTAAAATACAAACCTCTTGTGTTATTATAAGTGAGAATATCCTTACATCCTGACTGACTGTAAAAGATGTAATTTTTCCAGTAGAATACTTACAACTTTCGGCGATAAACTGTTCTAAGGGTTACATGGTCACCTTCTTCACCAAACCATGAGTCACCAATTGTCCGAGTAGACGAAAATCGGTCTCTAAATCGTTCTTCTTGAAGCGCCGATTCCTCTTTTACTATGTTTCTGACCATCTTCAAACCAGACACCATACACTTGCATTATTTCGATTTACGTTATTATTATTACCAATTTCCCTAAATGAAAAACCAGGTTCGCACAAACCAATAATTTTACAAAGTCCTATCAAAGAAACTGTAGGTACCTAGTCAGCGGTGGATGGGCCCAGGGGGAAAAAGGGAATTTTCCCCCTGGGCCGGTAAAATTTTTAAAAATTGGACCGGTAGAATCTAAAACCATAGTCTTATTTTAAAATAGAATTAATATTTTACAGCACAGAAAAATTGATGTCAAGACATCTTTGACGATAACAATATAACATAACGATGGGTAAGGGTAATTCGAAACTACCTATAATACCTTATCCTGGACCTTATCGCATTGTCGCCATTCTGTGTAAGTAAATAAATCAATACATGATATAGGTAGAATACATAACATCTCAGTTTAGTACAAAGTACAATACAGCATCTTTACTGGAAATTATACAGGGTGATTTCTAACCTTCTGACCAAATTGAAAGGGCAACTGGGGGAGAACAAAATAAAGTTAATTTTTTAATAAAATTTTGATCAAATTGTAATAATAAGAAAGTTGCAAGCGTTTAAAGTTCTTAGAAACTATTGAGCTTTTTTTATAAAATTTGGTAATAATTTACATTTTGAATTCAAATTTGAAATACTTGAGAGTTAAATAAACAAAGTTCAGTTAAAATTTTACTAAAAATTTTATAAGATTAAAATTATGTCTATTTAAATTGTTCTTTCAAATACACAGTTATGGGTGTTCATTTATTGAAAGCACAAATTTGTGCATGAACCTCTCTTTTTTGGATTCTAATAACTTTGAAAATGTAAAACAGAATAAGATTCCAAATAATGTTCTGGAAAGTCTTTGGCAAAAAATTATTCCATTCAATAATTTAGCAACACGCACGAGCAATTATAAGAAGAGATTTTTACTTTCGCCAACAACTGGGAAACATTAAAATTGACCTTAGAAGAATCTTATACCAACCTTGGACGATTCTGAGGAGAATAGTAGTTTACGTAACAAGTCCCGAAAGTGATCTTTTACTGGACAAGTAGGCAAATTACAGGACGAGCCGCAGGCGAGTCCTGCAAGCCTACGAGTCCAGTAAAAGCACTTTTGGGACGTATTACGTACAATATTTTTTTTTTAAATCGTCCAGAAACGGGCAGAACAATTGACCATTCTAGGCCGGAAAGTAAAAATGAGTCCGGTAAAGTAAAAATGAGTCCGGTAAAACTTTTACCGGACTATCACAATAACTTTCCGGCCTAGTCCGACAAAATGAGATTTTCTGACCTAAAAATAATCCGGAAAGTACTACTTTCTGGCCGATTTAAAAAAAAATATTTTCTGCAAAAATGATCGAAATTGTGCGACCTGTTGCCACAAATAAAATATAATTTATATGAATTATACCAATTTCTTCTGACTTTACCAATTTCACAAGTGGAATGTGAGCGTTTCTTCTCTTTGTTGAAAGTTATAAAAAACAGACTAGGAAATAGATTGTCCAATGATCATTTAGAAGCCTTTATGTTGATGAGCACAGAAAAAGCGAATTTGAGTACAATTTTCAACATTCCCATTTTTCTTATTAATTTTTTAGCAACTTTCGAAATTTTATACCAATTTACATGATCCTTACCTAAATAAAATGAAACTCTTTTTTTCTAATTCGATATTTTTACCGAAGTAACAATATTTTTAACTATTAGTCTATTACTGATGAAAAACACTCATTATTATCAACATTGTTATCTACTATTAGTCTAAAAAAGTTCGGCCTGCATCAATATTTGCTTTGGGCCGCTTCCTCTATTTCCCAGGCCGGTTTAGGTTACTCCATCCACCGCTGTACCTAGTTAAAAGAATAACTGAATAATTAACAATGCTTATCGTATACCTATCTAAAATACAGGATTAGCTAGTCGATATTCCTACAACTTGCAATTAATTCATTGCAATTTGCAACAACAACCGCGCATTTCTGTATCTTTTTGAATATTCTTGAGTTTCAGTAACGTGTCCCCGTAATATTACCTATTTGCCAACTACCTAATTATTTCTTACATTAAATATTACGCTAATTAAAATTATATCGATCGAGGAATTTCAAGAAATTTATTATCCACAGGTACACGTTATTTAATTAATTAAAAATTGAAGAAAAAAAGATCCACCCAGTTATAAAGATAGGTACCTACTCGCCATTATGTTTTATACCTGTTTATTCGATACACCAGTTTTTGCTTCAGTAATAATTGCTTAACAAAGATTAAAAAGGGTGTAATAAGATTAGTGGAACGAAGCACAAAACTTATAGGCAGTTTCTGCCACGATTTGATTTGATGATCCTCGATAATATGCGGTTATAAACGCAGCTGTCAGCCACTCCCCATATTTATCAAAATTACTGTTTTGATGAAGAAGTAAGATTTAGGCGTTCCACTCTACAGATGCTTTTTTTGTTTTAATGGGGTGCAGTAGGCAAATTATATATGTTTGATGTATGTGTACCTATTGTAAAGGTAATTGTGGGGTATGAGTTTAACTGGGTAGGTAGGTAACGTTTTTTGCCGAAGGTACACACTATGTAGACGTTATATACAAGTAATTATATTAGGTACTATTTTTTGTGCAAACATGAATCGAACGTTATATCAACCATCAACGAAAAATGTTTCCATTTATTATCAATTAAAAATTAATTCATCTTTCTATGTTTAAATTCTAGATGTTATTCGAAATTAAATCTTGATAGGAATCAATAATCTTGACCTAATCGAATACCTACCTACTCATATGGGTGAGCACAAGATAAAAATTATACTGTACTCACTGAGCCGGTATGTATTGTATAATCATCACAGACAAAATACACATCTGTGGTATAATATACCTACAAGTAGATACAAAGTATTCGTTAATTTAATAATAAGAAACGCATTTTACCTGTTTACCATGTTACCTTCTCGAAGATGTATTCTATGTTGTCCGCTGTCGGCGCTGTCTCTGTGTAAATCCTGCTTTCATTTCCAATACTTTGTTTTAAGCCTCATTTATTGTCAGTCCATATTCCTTTGCTTTTTCTCTAACGCTTTAAACATTATATTTTGTTCTAGCTCCTTTCTTCCTTCTTGTCATCTGCGTGGACTACACATGCATTGTCATCTGTTTCTACGGTCTACGGTCCGGTTGAATAGGGAGGTCGCAAAGGGTCTCCCTGTCTGAATCCCCTCTTTACTACAAATTCTCTGGATAAACTACCCTCCGTTGTAACTTTATTGATAGTGCTTTATAATGTCATTTTTATCATCTTCACTAATTTTCCAGGTTCTCTTAGTTTTCTTAAGGGTTGATATATTTTCTTTCTTATTATGGAGACGTATGCTTTCTAGAAGTCCATAAACAAAATGTGCACTTGTGAAGGCCTAGATTTTATTCGTGTTAGGTAATATTTGCTTTATCATGATGATTTGGTCTATCGTTGATGGTCCTGTTCCTTGACATTCTTCTAGTTCTTCTTCATGCATTTTATGCAATCGGTTCCTAATTATTATTGCTACTAATGCCACATCTAAGAGTGCTACCTCCCGATGATTACCTACCGTAGATAGTCCTATCGGCTTTCTTATACCTATATGGGGCATATCACCGCCTCTTCATTCATTGATTGGCATCTTCTCCTCTTGCTATATTGTTTTTACTAGTTGAGCAATCCTTTTCCTATGGTTGCCTCTCCTTCCTTCAGAAACTCTGTTGGTACCTATTCCATTTTAGCCTGCACCTTTATTGTGTTTTAATTTCCATACATTACATCCTCTATTTCCTCCTCGACGATTCTTCAACTATGGTTTGTGGCGGCGAGGCGGGTCTTGTTCTGCCTGTTCGTCTTCATCTTTCTCCCGTAGTAGCTCTTCAAAGTGCTATCTACTTCCCCCCTCCTCTCTCTTCCTCTCCTCCTTCTCCCCCCCCCCCTCACTCTTTCTCCAATTAATCGTCCTTCTTTGTCTTTGGCATAGTGTATTGTTCCGAATATGTGTAACCTTGTTTTTTTTGCTTCCTGGTAAAAATTAAAAAATTCCTTACCTCTTTGGTTATGTACAATGTACGTAATAGCCCGCTATTTTGTGTAGCTTTTTCTCCATTATTCCCTTTTCTTTTCCTGGTTTGCTTTCCTTCTTGCTCTATCGCGTATGCACTTCTGTTTTCGATGGTGACGTCTTTTAGTATCTTTATACTTGCATCGTTTCTCTGTTTTATGGTCTTCCGGCACTCCTCGTCAAACTACTCCTTTCCTTTTCCATTTTTCTTTTTCCTCCCTAGACATCCTTTATGATTTTCTCATATCTATTCTATTCTTTCTGGATGTTGTTTACTTTCTATATTGCTTTTGTTAGATCTCGTTTAAATGTTAAATTTACTGCGTAGCGTTTTGTAATTCCCCTTGAATTTTTTCCATTTTTCCTTCGCTTCGGTAGTGATTTCTTATCCTATCTTTACTATCTTAGCAGTCTATGATCCGAATTTGTGCAACTCGTGCCACGAGAAAATCGTCAAAATGTTCAAAACTGTATGAGCTACTTACCAAAAAAATCTGGCGCCCCATTAAAACTTTGGTGCCGTTACTTTATTTTTACATTAAAACAAAGAGCAATGGTCTTTGGTTAAAACTACTATGTACCTACACATCTAATGTTTAGGTACATTCTGAACGTATAAAGTGCAGGCTTACGGTCCTCGGGGATCGTCCTGGTAGAGGTGCGCGTCGTGGGCCTCGGCGTAGGATCGTCGACTGACATGCGAGGTCAACTGGAACGAGACGGCACCCTGGACGTCGCGTCGTGATAATGACCGCTTAGGTGGCGTTGGTCGTAGCGGCGTGACCATCTAGCGGCACGGGTGAACGGTGGCGGAAGGTCCGGAAGCGGCCTCCGCTCGTACCATTGCCTGCTCTAGGTCCGCCTGATGGTTTCCCTGTAACAACTCGCCCGGTCTGTAAGAAAATTTCGGGCGATTATCTCGGCACAGGCGGTGAGTAACTCTGTGGGAGTGGTTCTATTCGGAATATAAAGGCAACTTCGGTGTAGAGCTATCGACTCTGTCCAGGGTATGAGGAACCCCGGAGCAGGAATGAATATTCGGCCGGTGTGCTTTTCTTATAAGCCTTGGTGCGACTGTGTATGTGGGAAATATCTTTTCCGCTACAAGGCAAAATATCTGATAGATACAATTTCAACCGTACGCGGATCATGCTGAATCCTACGTGAAGAACGCACTTTATTGAAATGATGAGACACAATCGTTCACAAAGACTACCTACTCGTAGGTAAGTTTTGATGTCGTGTCCTTATTTACAAACGTATCGGTTAATGAATTGCTGGAAATTATTCAAAACACCAGATCTCCAAGGGCATTTCCACCCTAACTATGCCTACGAAACACTTTATGTGCCAAGGGCAACGATACAAGCAAGTCGAAGGAGCTCCTATGGGAACACCGCTATCGCCAGTAATAGCCAACCTGTTTATGCGCGAACATGAAAACAAGGCCATAAACACTGCCCGCCGCAAACCTAGTTTATGGTTAAAATTATATCGACGGTACCTTTTTAATATGACCATTGGCCACACGTGAGGAAACAACTAAGACAACTTCCTTGAACATCTAAACAAGATCCACCACAAAATCAAGTTCACAATGGAAGTAGAGGAAAACAACGGATGACCTTTTCTGGACATGCTCGTATATAACAAGTATCAAAAGGCGCAAATTCTTATAGAATTTTAATTTCAACCAACTTCAAATCTGTAACTAATTATGGCATATACTATATACAATATATAGGTATTATTTATATTATCTTCTGGAGTTTCTCCAGAAATTGAAATTGAAAAGAGGCCGAATTCAATGAATAAAAGAGATGATGGTCAACGATTACCCACCATTTGGAGATCTATCATACACAAAATTCCAACACCAACTATTCGCGTCCAAAATTCTCCAAATTTATCTGTAAACAATATTAATCTTCCAACTACAAGCATTCAGGGAAATGTGGGTCCTATTACACGACGTCAAGCTCGTTTACAACGATCTGTTGATAACAACTGAAATTATAAAAATCAACAGACCTTAAGTTAAATTTGATAACTTCAGAATTGATAAAAAAGTCTTGATAAAGATTCCGCAGATGGAATTGAAACGTAGGCATTTTCTACATAAAAACCAACACGGAGAAACTCCAGAAGATAATATAAATAATATATACATCCGTCAATCCGTGGAAACCTTAACGAAAATAATATATAGGTACAAAACTACCCCCTCTCCCCACCTCAGACACAACCACGCCGGATTCTGCACAAATGAGTCATTGTTTTTCTTTCCACCATTAAGGGAAATGGGAGTGGAGAGGGTGACGGACAATTTGTAAATCACGAAAAAATGTTAGAGGAAAAAAAAGTAAAAAAAGATTGTTTTTCTGCGGACGTGCAATTTTCCCCCTTTCCACCCCCAAAAAAGGGGTTGCAGTTGGGGGTGAAATTTGCAATTTGAGTATCGTTTTTATGGAGAATCCAAAAGTAATAAAAAATAGGTGTTCCCATTTAAGTTTTGAAAACTCACCCCCGCTCCACCCCACAGGAGGGGTGAGGGTGATGTTTACTCAATAGGTTTCAACAAATAAAGGAGGCCCTGGACCTTAAATACGCCACTGGTAGGATTTAAGAAGGGAAGAAAGAGAAAAGCAGAAGAATGAGGTGGGAAGAGATAGAGGTGGCAAAAGAATACACATATTTAGGGGATGATGTATGGAAAGAGCAAGAGAGAATGGAAAGGATACAGGAGGTGGGTACTAGGGTTGAGCAATGAGACATCAGGGTATACGTAACGTATGGTAGCAGAGGAGACAAAGACAAAAGTGGAGCGGGGAACACAGCAGTGAAGTACAAAGAAGTAATAGAGGGAAGGACAGGTTGCAGCACTACATTGAAAGTGTCGGAGGGAAGTAAAAGAGGGAAGAAAGAGATATGGACAGAAGTAAAGGAAGAATATTACAGAAGTGACAAGGATAAGAGAAAGGAGGAGAAATATCAAAGTGACAGACAGACGTAGATAAACAGCAAAGAAGGGAAGGAAGCGAATATGGAAAGATAATAGCAGAAGCGATAGCGGAATACCTGAAAGGTAGGAAAAGTAAAATGAAGAAGAGAATGATAGCGCGATTTAGGTGTGGTAATGAGGAGAGCGGAAACAGATATTGGAAGGAGAACGAGTATAGAAAATGCTGGTTGTGCTGGGAAGGAGAAGAAAAAGTGGAACACATGCTAAAAGATTTGTTTAGTTGGAAATTAAATGTTAATTAGATTAAGTTCATGGTTAGGAACAATCTTTTTAAGTGCAAAGGCACAACAAAATATAAATAAAAGTACAATCTTGTTGCGAAAGTATTCTGAACGATTTAACACTTACAGAAATCAGTCTGCATATCTAGGTGAGTATGTATTGGTTTTATTCAAAAATATTTTGGATGAAAATACTTTGTCGTGCATTGTAAACTGTTGTTAATTTTAAGTCACATTCAATATAGATTTGTATCTAGAAATAAATTTCTTAGGGTGTCTCCCCAACAATTTCTGCATCACTATTTAAGAAAATTTAAATCATTTTCAAATAAAAGAAACAAATAAACGAACAATTTATAATGCACTAAAAAAATACTGAAGAACTTTTATATCAAACATTTTTCAAATGGATATTCCATACTTTTCAGGCACTCTGTATAAGAACGACACATAGAGTAAAACTTTTATGAGAACTACACGACGTCATAATGTACAGACACTAATATCTTCGTTCGACGATCTCGTTTTTAAAATTGTAGGGAAGTACAATACTTTGAGAAATTTAGTTTATTTTCGCGCGCACAAAGTTTTTGTGATTATTGTTGTATTTGCTTGTTTTGAATGATTTTTGTATCGAAAATTGTATGTACGTCATGTAGTTCTCATAAAAATTTTACTCTACAAAACAATTCTTGGCTACACATATTCTGAACTTAATAAAAATACTAGGTAAGTACCTAATTGTTTATATTTTATCTTGTAAATCTTTTTTTATCATACATTTATAAAAATCAAATATTCCCTCACTGGCCTTTTTACAAAGTTCCAATGCATTTTGATATTGAGCTAAATTAAACGATCCGGAAGTATGAGACGCAATTAGTCCTTTACCTACACTATCAAACACAAATATAAAACTAGCGGTCGCCTTTTCTAAAAATAGATTATCAGGATCTAAATGGAAATTTCCCTCATCGTCTAAACCGCAACTTGAACTTGCAAATAAAAATTTCATATCAGTACCAGCATTAAGTAAAGCAAGACAGCAGCCATTTACGGCACATGAAAGTATCTGAAAATAACGATTTATGTCAATGATTAGGTAGGTACCACGTAACTTACTCCTCCACGATTTTGCATTTCTTGAATTATAATTAGTATTGATGATCTTGGATAAAGTGTTGAAACCAGCGCTGCCTCACAAACGTTATGCAAAATTGATTCGCACAATTTATCACTAATTCCTAGAACAATTTCAGTTAATATGTAACCTGTTCATTATCTTAGGACTTCTAATTTTCTAATTCATCGTTTTCATTTTAGATTAGTAATGTAAGAACTTATTGACTTAGTAATAATGTACACGTTGTGCTATACCTACTCCATTTAAACTTTTAGATGGGAATAACAAGGACAATGTTACAGATAATAAAATAATAAGAGCTCATATTGCATCTGGAAGTTGGAATTGCCTTTAGTAACAAATGCAAATATACAGTTGTTTGTTCTTAATCAAATCAATGCACAACATAACAATTTGTATATTAGAATAATAACACACATTTCCACTCAAATCTTTATCAAGGTTAATAGATTGTGACAGATTAAAACAAACAAGTGTAAACAAGGGTTACCAGTTACATTACAGAAACCTCCAACCAACCCTCTTTCACGAAGGCATAACATGAAAATGAGGTTCAACTAGCATGATTCTTCTGTAAAGCCTGAGTGAAGTTGGGCTCATGTTTTTCTGCACATTTCCTTCCATTGCTTTCTATTTTGTTTTTTCATCATACTTTTTTATTCTTCCCTAAACACCCACTTCTCATGCACTCTTTTGGTTGTTACTCTTACCATTTAATACAGCACACATGACCAAACTGGCTTAATTGTTCTTCCCTTATTGGTTTGAGATAACCACATCTGAGACGCTACCGAAATTTACAAGATCTGACATATAAGAAAACCTGCAACAGTTGGCAATGTAGTTTTTTTGTTTACTTGCAAGCGGAAGTGCTTAAATTAAAACGGTATCTCTTGCTTACTGACCGTGGAATTGTAAGCATTGTTTTTGTGTAATTATTTATAGCTAGGTCTATCTATGACACCTGCTGCATTACTTTTAAATATTTGATTGAATTCCTTGGCATTTCCACAAATTATCAAGAATGACTGGAATGTTTGTACTAATCATTTCTCCCGCACAGAGTTTGAATGATATGAAGAAATTAATTAATTATGTCCTGATTGCTTTTCGAGTTTCATCTGAATAATAATAATAATAATAATAATAGGCTTTATTTGGGTAAAGAATTAAAAATACATAAAATAGAAAAATAAGTAATGTTACATTACTAAACCCAAAGGGCGAAGTTCAGATAGGTTTTTATATATAGGCTGGAATACACCCCAACCAGGGCCAAGTTACTCATCCGAGGGGGTCGGATTAACTAACACATTTTCTTCTGTTTAGAATGCTGTATGATTTTTAATATATAAAAGTCTGTTAATTGATGGATAGGCCAGATGCACAGATGTTGACAATTACAACCAACCCTCCGGAATAACGGGTCCGGTGTACTAACTGTACAACTTGTTTTCAATGCATCTATTTTAGTTTTAGATGTAAATGTGTTTGATTTTAATTGTTTGTTTTGTTTTTGGAGCATTTAATGTAATTTTGTAATTTGCAATAACCTTTTGGATTTCATACGTAAGGTATTTGACATTGATTGAAGGCCTTCCACAATTTCAATTTTCATGTTATGTCTTCATATTTTTCAATACTCTTATGTTTGCATTGATCTTTATTTAATTAATAGTGTGAACGAGAAGTCCTCTTGCCAGTTCTTTCTTCTCGTTAATAGTCGTTGAACTTTGCGTTCTCCTTTTTGGATTTGTCTTGTTAATCAACTGAATTTTAGGGAAAGTTAAACAAATGCATTTTTGATGTTTCTTTTGATCCTTCCACCCGATTACAGTTTACTGACAGTATATTCATGTCTCTTTTAAACTAGACGATCGCGATCACGTGCCAGGGTTGTGTGGGCTTTTCACCGCTTTTGTTCCAATTAGGGGTGGGTTTGTTTTGAAGTGTAGGAGAAAGTTTAGTTCAGCGGCCATTTTTAAATATTCCCCCCGATATAAATTTTGTAAATGTAGTGTAAAATTAGCGTAGGACTTGGGGGTTGGAACAGAACACTACCAGGTTTAATCCCTAATTTCTACCAGTATGCCTCATTCCTTATTCTGTCACTCCTAGTTTTATTTTCTATTTGTCTTAAGAATCTCATATTCATTCCATTTACACATTTTGATTAAAGTTTTTCCATTCACTATTCAGGTCTCATTGCTATACTATTGCTATAATAGTTGGTCGTAGATCACATTTTTTATTAGGTATTTCAGTTTAGCAATTTACTTTTCATCAACATCGTGCTAAACATTAATTAGTTCTCGAGAAATAAGGATAAACTTTGTTGAATAATTAACATAGCCTTTCTTTGCTGTACTTAATTATTTTTTTAAATGTTGAAAACATTTAATCATTTTAATAAAAAGTATAACATTATTTTATTAAATGTTGAAAATGATATCCATACAGAAATACAATTGATCTTCAAAACGTTTACATTACCAAACATTTCACGTATTTGACGTATTCATCCTTATTTCTTGAAAATGGTCTAAATGATCTAATAAACATTATTATTATTATTATTATTATTATTATTATTAATAAAAATGAAAAATAAAAACAGGAAATCTTTACATTTATTTACGGGTTTTTTTCCCTGGTACACTATGTATATGTATTTCTGTCTTTTGCTTGTTTTTAGGCCTTGTATGATTTTCTTTCTCCTAAACACACATTGAGTGACAAGTGTCTTCTATGCAATATGCGTTGTCTCTTTTCTTTCATTTCTCCCATATATTTTATCATTTGAGGTGTTATGTTGACTTTTCCTAATCTTATTTGTTCTATTGCATCCATTAATTATCTTGTACTGGTTCTATATTTAGCATCCACCTCCTCCACGTTCCCATGGATCAATTCCTGAAAATGTTGTCACCATTAGTCCAATATTCTATCTTCAGTGATTACGTTTCCGTCCATGCCTTTGATGTTAATCTTTCTTTTGTATTAGCTATTTGGCCATAGCATAATTGTTGGTTCTCTCTGCAGTTTCTCACCAAATTTTATCCATGATTCTTATCTTGCCTTTTTTTCGCTCTTTACATTTCCTGTTTTTTTTGTAGATATTCATCATAATCTTCAAAACCTTTTGTATTTATATATTTCTTCCAGGTACTTATCTTTCTTCACTTTAATGATTTGCTCTATTTCTATGGTTTTTATACTTTTTCACAATACTCCTTTGCTACATTCAAGAGGCTTCTTTTGAATTTGTCACATTTCCTTTCTATAATCTCTTGGTATCAATACTTTATTTCTTTAAGTTCACAACCTTTTATTGTGTAGTTCACTTTTAGCTTACTTTTCTTCTCTCTTCCGCTTCGTCATATCTCCTAAATAATCATTACATTCTACTTTCTCTGTTCTTTACATTTTACACTTTCCTTTTTTATCCAGAAAATTATCAAAAATAGACCTTTCATTACACTCTCGTAAATTTGAATTTTGTGTTGTTTATCACTAATTTACTTTAAATGTAACTACAGCTCCCATCACGAAACCTGGCAAGACTCAAGAGCAATTTATGCATAGGTAGAAGGCGCTTCTTGTGGATTCCATAAACGTACGTACTGTCACTACGGTTATTGTTATTACAGGTCCTGTCACGACTGAAGGCGAGCGCGCCAATTTCTGTTCGATGTGCAGTAGTCTTTCTTACGCGGTTCCCGTGCTTAAAGTCGTAGTTACAATTGTCTGTAGTCATACCACTTAAGTTAAAAATATAAAATATTATCTATTTTTATACTCTAAGTTTAACGACCCCACTGAAGTAGCTTTTCAACTACATCGTGTTCTGTCGTAACGCCTTCGCGATGCGCCGGCTCCTCGCCTTCAGTCGTGACGGGACCTGTAGGAACTTTTGAATCTTGTTTTAACAAAAAATCATGGATAATTCGTCTTTATTTACCATCATAATTTAATATATATATATAATTTAATACATATAGAAAATATAAAAAATTCAGTCATTAGTCTGTCGAAAATGACAACCAACGTTATAATCTTTATTTACCTTGGCATCAGTTTTCCGGAATGCATCGGCAGTCGCCAGGTTTCGTGACGGGAGCTGTAAGTATATGTATTTCTAAAAATCTTTCTCCGTTAATTGTTTTTCATTTCCGGAATGAGAATAAATTATGTATATATCAGTACAGTGCTGTGAAAGATGTTGCATCTGGTTAAGTATTTACTTCATGGCACAGAAGACATAATACAGAAGCGACACTCACCAATCCCGCCAAAAAAAAATTTCTTGGCGCATGTCGCGTCGCCATACTTTTGTTAGTACAATCAAAGAACGTATTATATACCGTTCTTTGGTATAATTTATTATATCATATTCATAACGGTAACAATAACATATAAAGTCTGTCTCAAAGTATATCGTCTTGAAATTTACCTCATTAATAGGATTTATTTTCTAATCTGCAGTAGATAAACATGTTTTAAATCCCTACCTGATTGTGATAACAAACAGGTCCTCTAGGTATTTTAAGACAGGGCAATTTCAAGACGATATACTATGAGACAGACTATACTTAAATTTATATTACTTGAATCATCATTTATTTATTAAAGCTATTTATTAGGTTTCAGATTTATAGCTGTATAAAATTTGCGAATAGGGAATTTAAAACATCTGGAAAAAGAAATTTTAAATTAAAAATATTATGTAATCTTTAGTTTAAAATAATTTAAAATTGTATTGAAAATAAATATTTTTGAAAAAGTATGTACTTGCTTTTTATTCCAATGTAAACTATTAAAAATTAAGTTAACATTTGCGAAATATCGTTGCCATCCAGAGAAGTAGATTAACCCCTTCGCTACCAGACAGATTTTTGCGCCGTGCCCGCTGTGTACCAGATGAACATTCATCGGGAAAACCAGATTTTAAAAACCCATTTAAAATACGTTGAACGAGATGCAAACGTGCGATTCATGGTACCCCGCAATGATGCAAACGGTTGCATCATGGTACGTTGACGCCTAAATAGCATGGTGCAACCATATGATTCATGGTACCGAAGGGGTTAATGCTGAAAACTAAAGTGTTTTTAAATTTCCTACGTAAAGTACTAACAACAAAACGGCGAAGGTCACCCGTATTTGTCAAACGAACATCAAACCTGCCGCCACAAGTGTCACTTCTGTATTATGTCTTCTGTGTTGTTCATGGTCTAGAAAAAACACAGTTAAACACCCAGGCATATCACACCAAAAGACCTTAAAGGTTTAAGACTTTGTTATGATCAAGAATGTGAATTAATAAGGTCAATTTGGTCACTCATTAAAGATATTCCGTACACACGGCTAGCTATATTTATAGACTTGCTAAAATATCTAGTTTTGATTTTATGTTGCAATGTTGTTTACAATACCAATTTTTAGTGGAATATGCTTATGGAGTTCCACAAAGTTCTAGTTTAAATAACAACTACCTCCGTAGACGGATGTACAAATAGGTAGGTACTAATTCCAACTGTTAAGGTTTTTTATTTCTAAAATGAAATATATGTGAATGTATGTACGTACCACATTGTAATTGATTTTTAACTGTTGATTGCACAACGAAGTTTAAATTTAGTCACAATGTCAAAGCAAAAATGAGAAAATACAAATCACTCAACTAGTTTGTACATTTTTGCTAACATGCACGTTTTTATTTTAAACATAATATGGACATATATAAGCTGTAGTCGCTAAGTACAGTAAATCCTACGAACCTGGAGTTCCTGATTTAGGGCAATAATGCGTCTCAACTGATGCTTTGTTTATTAACATTTTATGTAATTTTACCTCAATAGGTCCATATATTCCTACGACAACAGCAGTTTCACCTACAATTAGAACTTGCGTATGTTACGAACAAATTGTAGTTATTTTAAATACCTTGACTTATAAAAACAGATCCATCGGGTCTTGTGAAGATACCCAACTTACAATTAACATCTCTCATTAACAAATTTGTATTATTTTCTACTTCCATCGTTTACAAATGGAAAATATCACTAATAGTACATATTTATATCATAAAACGCCAAGTACATAAACAAGGTTAGGAAATTGAGGTTAAAATTTAAAATTCGTTTTTAGTTTTTCATTAATGCCATTTTTACACGGTGGACGGGTTCAGATAGTCCCAAACTGAAATAGCCTGTCACGTGGTATTTGTTATGAACCACTGAAGATACAGGTCAGTGTTATCATTGTTTTTATATTTTATAAAAACAATGGTGTTATGAACATTGCGTACAGTTCAATGGTTATGAAAGACGTAAATTTGGCTATTAAATTGATTAGCAAAATTTTGGACTACCAAAACGGAGGCGTAGCCTAGCCCACTTGCTGAATATGTAAAAATAAGACAACAGAAATCACAAAATGTCGATTCCCAAATGTCCCTATTATTGCAATTTCATATTATCAACGAACTTCGTTCGTTACTGAAATCAATATTCTATGGAACGCCGTTTTACTTTTTATTACAAACATTTTTCATGTAACATTGTAAATAACAATCAATTTTATTAGTTGCATTTTAATGTTTGTTGATTTTTTACTATACTATTAAAATGACTGTTAAAGAAACTTTTCTCATTTAAAACGATTGTTGCTTTGCATGTGCTAATATTGCACCAAAATTTCCAACAATCAAATTAAAGAGTCTATTTAAAATTGAGAATCTAAAATTTTCAATAAACATTTAAAATAAACTGACGTTTTAATACATCAAACAAAAAATTAACATACATTTAAAATGTTTCTTGAATTAAATTGTTACTTGATTTAAAATGTTTCTTGTATTAAAATGTTAGTTGTATTAAAACGTTAGTTGTATTAAAATGTTAGTTGTATTAAAATGTTAGTTCTATTAAAATGTTTGTTGATAATTTTAATTCGTCTCTGCAGTCGCGTGAGTGTTTCTGGTACTACGCAGCAATAGCAATACAATCGGCAACATTGTACGTGCAAAAAAATATAACCTTACAATATCATATATGCATACTGCATAGCTAAACCAACGTTAGTATACCTTGTAGCTAAACCCCTTCGTATAATATGTAATAAATTATGTAGTTTTGTTCGTTTCGAAGTTGCAAAAATGGAAAATGAGGAAAGAGTTTGAGGCATTTAAAAAGTAAAAAAGCGCAGACAGGTCAATTGGTTTTTTTAGAGAAGCTAGGTACTTTACTGCCTTTTGACAACATTGATTCACCCCTTAGGTACAGAGTAAAAACCCTTAAATTTTTAAATAAAAGCAAGGGTTAATTTATAATGATAATGCTGTACGTTTTGCTGGACATCAACGGATGCTGTACAGGTCATGAAAATTCCGGACAATACAGCGAAATTCCGTACATATGGTCACCCTAATTTGAACTGTACTATTTCTACAAATGGATAAAAATGATAGGTATTCAAATACCAAAAGGTACCTAACATAAACATAGGTTATATCTTATATTGTGAAAGTTCCATAATCTAAGGGTTAAATCTTAGATTATGAACCATAATCATCTAAGGGTTAAATAATAAAGTTATAAATTACATTTAGGTCAGGCCATTAGGTAAATAATTTACCTAATGGCCTGACCTAAATAATAAATAATAAATAATAAATAATAAATAATTATTAACCGATTAATTTATCTATGATTTAGGCGATGTTGCCAAGTGAATTAAAGTGGGTAATTCACACAACTTCCGCAACCTACAGCGCCCAATTAACTTTATTAACAAACATTTTAATTCAGAATTAATATGATTGTTGAGAATTTTAATTCTTTATTCGAAATTACAGAACAAGTATTATTAACAAACATTTTAATTCATGTAACACTTTAATTCGGCATACATTTTAATTCGTTAATTTAAATTACTTAGTTGTTATTTCTTGTTTGTTAAATAAAAATGTTACATGAAATGCAATGTTTGTTCATATATTTTAATTCTCAATTTAAATGAAAGGTTTTAAAACGACTGTTACTAATTTTTGGACGAAATATATTAAATCAAAAAACTCATTTGCATCTAACAATTTAAATGTGTGAAGTTTTTTTTAACAAACACTTAATATACTAAAATAAATAGAGTGATAAAAATTTACTTAATAAAAATTAAAGTTTGTTTGAAATGCTATACACCAAGTTTAATATTTAGTAGTAAAAGCAAGAAAGTATTTAATAGATTGAATTTAAATGTATGTTATTAATGTTTACTACATTTTAAGTGTTTGTTTAAAAATTTTACGTATTTGTATTGATAGTTGAATTAAAATGTTACTTGAATAAAAATGTCAGTTGATAATAAAAGAAGTAACTTTATAATTACTTAAATTTTCATGAGCAATTTAAATGTTAGGATACTTTTTAGCAACTAACATTTTAAATGGTAGAATTAAAATGTTTGTTGATAATTTTAATTGGTCGCTTCAATCGGTGGCGCTATTTCGAACTATAATTTACATGTGTTTCCTTATACTGATGTAGTTTCCAGAAGTGCCACCGATCGAAGCGACGAATTAAAATTATCAACAAACATTTTAATTCTACCATTTAAAATGTTAGTTGCTAAAAAGTATCCTAACATTTAAATTGCTCATGAAAATTTATGAAATTATAAAGTTACTCCTTTTATTATCAACTGACATTTTTATTCAAGTAACATTTTAATTCAACTATCAATATAAATACGTGAAGTTTTTTAAACAAACATTAAAATTGTAACTAAAATTTTAAACTTAAGGAAGAAGTTATTTTATACATTGCGTATAAAAACTGACAATAAAAAGTAATACGGCGTTCCATAATATTCCGTCCGTGCGTTGCAAGAGATGCGTATTGTCTACAACCGAGTTAAGATATGGATCTTATGTGAAATTTTATGCTGATTCAAGATCCGGTCCCAATTTTTCGATATCTCAAGTACTTTTCGAGATATTCAACTTTAAAAGTCGAAATTTCGAAATTATCATATACTCTTTTGAAGTCGCATTTTTTCCAATTGTTTCCTATTATATTATTTTGTACATCTTAGGAATTGTCATTCTCACCCCAAGAATTATTATTTTTACCCCAAAAATTATTTTTTCTACCTTACCTTTTTAATTATTTTAGTCCCAAGATTTTTGTTCCCAAGAATAAAATTATTATATTAGCCCCCAAAATTATTAATTTAGCCCACATAATTATTCTTTTAGCCCCAAGATTTTATTCATTTTACCCCAAGGTTTTATTCATTTCACCCCAAGATTTTTTTTATTTTACCCCAACATTTTATTTATCTACTTATTTTATAGAAGTACCTATTTGAAACTAAAAAAAAATGTCACCCTAAACGTATATTGTCACTCAGGCGCTTAGGTTAGAGGTAGTTTAGTATATTTTTTTCAATTGAATACATTGAATAAAATCTTGGGGTCAAAAGAATGATTCTGTGGGTTAAAATAATAATTTTTGGGGCTAATATAATAATTATTGGGACCAAAATAATTGAAAAGCTAGGGTCGAAAAAATAATTCTTGGGGTAAAAATAATAATTCTTGGGTCGCGAAAATTACCACCCATTTGCAAATAATTAATTTTTTTATACTTTCGTTACTGCGGTATCGAAGTTCGTTCTGTAATCCGGGGATTTCAACTAGTTTTATTATTAAAATCAATTTTTGATATTAATTGGACATCTTAGCAACTTATGGTTGTAAATTTTAGCCTCCGTGCCAATAAATGAATCTCTAGTTAGGAACAGTGAGAAATAAATTCCTTCAGGATTGTGTACCAAACTTGGAGTTTATCTTGATTATAATTTGAAATGGACTATATATGTACACAATCGCAAATATCGTATCCAACAATTTAATATCAACAACAAACGACATACCTATTTCAATTAAAATCATTTAGTAGTGAAAATGCAGTGGCGACCACATGATCCTGCTACACAGTCGCTTACATCAAATACATTCCTTACATACTGAGCAATGATTGATTCCCATTGGCCGACCAATGACAACGCGTCGACAGCGGCCAGAATTCTTTATAAGCGAACGCTGTTAGCCACAGAAATCAGTCAGAAGTTATAGCCGCCAACGAAACACGGACAAGTCGGTCTACATCGACCCGTCAGCGTGCATTCCAGAACCACTCTACCCTCCGGCAACTGATCTCCATTATTAACCGCATTCCGCGTTGTTAAAACTTGTACATATTTGTAAATAGAAATGCTGTTGTTTTCACAACTCCCAAAACTTTATTGTTTATTTGGCACGATCACCAAATAGCTGGTGATCCGATTCAACCCCCAAATGCACTATGACCACTTACACAGTAAAATTAAACACGCAATTTTATTTTACAATGATTCTAGTCTAACGCTTTTTTTGCCTATAGATACATAGGTACCAAAAGAAACAATGGAGGGAAATGAAAATTGTTTTTATCGCCAAACTTGGCAAAAAAATGACACCTAAATCATGTCGTCTAATCAGTCTAATGTCTTTCCTCCTTAAGACACTTGAAAGATTGTGGGATACACGGCGCTTGTGCGTGTGCGAATCGCCGCTACGCCGTAATCAATACTCTCCAGGAAGATCCACAGAAACAGCACTACATTCCGTCGTAGGGCGTATTGAGAGATTGCTGGACTATGAACATCAGTCCACCATGGGAGCATTCATAAGTGGCGTTTGACAAAACAACCTTCGAAATAATACAAACTACTTTCGCCATCATGGCGTAACGGAGGTTGCACGACGAAGCTGGATTGTGCATCTGCTGAAATATAGGGCTGTGCACACCAGTGCTGGCGACAAAACATTGAGGCGCATAATGTGAGAGGGTGCCCCCAAGGTGGAGTGCAGCTGTCACCGCTTCTGTGGAACATAACCGTAACATCCTGCTCTGTTGTCTTAACGACAGCAGCTTTTTTATGCTGCGGTATGCAGATGATTTATTCATATATTAAGCGGCAAATTTGAGGTTACTTTGTGCAGTCTCTTGCAAAATTTGCTGAGTAACAAAAAAAAATGGGGTAAGCTGGCAAAGACAGAAATAGTTCTCTTCACACAGAACATTTAGTACGTTAGAGCTCCTCTACTCCTCCAGTTTTCCAGAGTCAGTGAAATATCTAGGTAACACTTGACAACAAACTGAACTGGAGTAAGCAACATCCAGCTCAAATAGGTGGCCTATGAGCATGTGAACTTTTCTCTACCCTCCCATTGTAATACAGAATACGCTCGTTTAGAAAATACGTCACGTGTTGTGGTAGGTCAGGTTTTGGATGTCAACAAACCGAACATCCATATAAGATTAAGTACGCCCTTACTTAGAAAATGCATTGAAATTATTAATATTTTCATTTAACTAACTGGTAGGTACATTTTGTGCATTTGACATTCAGCTATTGCTTCTATTTAAGTCGCCGTGTAAATAAAATACAAGTAAGGTTATGTTATTGGACACAATCATATACAAACGTCATAAATTACAGATTATATGTAATGTATTCATTACAAATCAATTACTGGCTTAAATAGAAGCAATACCTAAATGTAAAATGTACCTACCAATTAATTAAATGACAATATTAATTATTTTCTTTAGACTTTTGCAGTAACACTGTACTTAAACTTATGGATGTTCCGTTTGTTGACATCCAAAACGATAACAAAATGGAGTTTATGACGCGCACTAAACGAGCGTATACAGAATGTATTATCATTGACCCTGGAGTACAGTACAAATTTTAAAATATTTTGAAAACAGCATAATTTAAAAAAGCATATATTTATACCTATTTACAAATTTTAGATTAAACAATCCTCAAAAAATATTTTCGCTATAAGTTTCCAAATTAATTTTTTTAACATTAACTAAATACATGGATAAGTATGAACATGAAAGATGCATTATGATTACATATATATGTTAAATATAAGAGTTATAACAAATGTTTTTGAATTACTGCTTCACTAGCGTATCATTTTAAGTTTAGTATCAGATTTAGTAAAATTACCTGTATTGCAAAATTTGACAATTGATGTTACTGCTGTAAGACACATTATAATAAATATCCACAAATTGACCGCAACCTCAGATTATCTGTTTGCAATAACAGGTGTGATTGGAGGTAACAAATGAAATGAAAGCCACCACGATAACACAGGTTGAGATATTGCAATTAGCAGTAAAAAGTATAGACGCCTTTTATTCCTCGGTACTGGCGCTTCTCCATAATATTGAACTTGTTTTTCTTGCAAAACTTGTGCTTTAAGCGATCGAACCAAAAAGAAAGCCAATGCAAGATTAACATAAGTTAAGAGAGCGAAATATCCTGTACGACCACCTACCAAACTAATTAAAATACTGGCAATTATTCCTACAAATTTATAGCCGCTGTATGCCAACAAATCCATCGTATGTAATCCTATTTGCAAATTAGTGATGTATCGTGTACAACTATATACAAGCAATTCAACAATACACCAAGCTAAAGCAGATGAAGCCTGCATCACAATTTGTTCGGGTGTAAATCGTTGTTGCATTCCTAAAAATTAAATTTCAATTTTTACACTTATTTTCGCGATTCTTACCTAACATTAAGCCAGCTACTAAAACATACGTAAAGTAAGCCATTGTGGGTATATACAGATCTGGTGCGTTTACTTCAAACCTAGGTTGAATTGGATCACCTTCTTGTTCATATTTAACAGACCAATCCTAAATGTGTCAAACAAGTTTTATTATAAAGTTAAAAATTACAATTTTACTTACTGAATGCATAAATGGGAAGAACAATAAACCTAATTTTGACATCACATACTTTGTATCAACGGCAAAATAATATTTTAATCTAGATATAGCTACATATTGCTCTAGTCCCTGTGTTACCATCGTCTTTCCCGTGTTTGCTAACTAAAAAACAAAGACAAAATCATTAAATTCCTACAGCATTTTTTTTTATACCACTCAATCTCACATCCATTTACTGTTAACATAGTAAATTGGCAAGAAACAAAATAGAGGAAGACGAACGTCAGACTTACATCATTTTACAAGGGCTCATATTCTCCACTACATTTTAAGACTGCAGCAGGCCTTTGAGAAACATCAGAGAGAGAAAGTAGACAAAAATCTCTACTATCATACTAAAAAGTTTAGTCACCTCATTTTAAATGTTTATTTAAAAAAACTATTGAATCACTATGTATCAATGACAAAACTATTTACTGGAATGCAATAATTTGTAAGCATGTAACAAAGTACCTTTGATAAAATGTTAATAGAGGATTGTTCCATTTTTGGTAAATAACAACATTGTAATAATGAACAAACATCTGGCCACAGTAAAATAGCAACATACAAGCTAAAAATCCCAAACAAATGAAGGCTGTATGAAGAAAGAGAACAAATAGGTGGAATGAAAAGATAAAAAGGAAAAGAAAGAAGGATGGAAGAAATATATACGAACAGAAAGAAGAGATAATTGTTGTAATTTGATTAGCCGTTGGGGAATATATAAGTAGGTACTGTGGTTTGGAAGAATAATGTTATCGGCTAGCTAGTTCGTTGCTGGTATTCATATATGGAGACCAATGTTTTATTTATAAAAATGGAACATAACTACAAATTTTAGGTTTATTCACAGATGTACTATGAATAAGCCTAAAATTTGTAGGCAAAACGTCAGTTATGTTCCATTTTTATAAATAAAACATTGGTGTCCATATATGAATACCAGCAACGAACTAGCTAGCCAATAACATTATTCTTCCAAACCACAGTACTTATAAAACGAAGAGAAGAATACACAAAAAAGCAAAGAAAGCGATAAGAGGCAAAAAAGAACAGCTGGCGCTAATTTAGGAAAGAAATGAAAGACCTATTTATCTGAAAACTCACCTGCTGGCTATATTGATATGCCATGTCCTGAACAATTGGTTGTGCAAAAACATTTCCAATTTGTGCTGATGGTGTATTGGGAGCGTATGGATTAAAAGACATTGCAGCCGCATTCGTATTTTGAGGATTAAATGATGGCTGTGTAGGCGCTGCATATGCTTGTTGTACTGGAGGATTTCCATAATCTAAACAAAATAGAAATAGGCAATGTAGAGTATTACTTTCAACTAAGGTTATTAATGAAGATAGACGCACATATTGTCTAATGTTCAAGGTTCCTGCAAATTTTATTGGCATAAATAACACACCAGCAATTAATTATAGATCTTTAAAATACTTTTACTGTGATATGGTAGGTACGTAAGAGTGACACTTTCAATGAAATCACCAAAAACTAAAATAGTATTTTATTAAAGCATACCAATTATCAACAACTGTAAAGACAGCCTTGATGTTGAAACGTGTATGGTTTAATAAAATATTATTGCTTGCTATGTTGTTCCAGTTCTTTCAACGAAATTGAAATACCAAATCTTTTTTTTTTGCACACGCTACATAAATTAATGCCAGACAAGAAAAACCCGACAACCAGTAGTATATTTACCGAATTTTTCATTATGAAGATTTTGAAAGGTAGTCCTCTTGGTAACCATTTAATCAGAGGACGAAAATAAACGATTTAATAAATTCACAAAAACAACTACCGAAGTAGTAAAATTGTAAATCTTGAAAGGATTATTTATCTAATCTAATCAAATGGTTTTATTTATCACAAGATGAAAATTATCAAAATTTTCTACCAAACAATCTATACAAAACAAGTGTTTGGCAACAGCAGATTAGCATTTAATAAGTACAAATTGGCGTAAAATATTCCATTTAAAAATTGTATTTTCAGTGATATTAAACAATAACTTTCCATTTATTGTATTTGTATTTTACTTCCCGAGTACGAAGCAAAAGGGAAGTATTGTATTAGTGTTCTGTTTTGCTTAGAAATCCAGGCTCTATTTATGAGTTTTCAAACAAGTAGGAATTTTTATAGAGAATCGATTTTTTTGAAAATGACAAAATGGAGAATGTAAGTCGACAATGTATTAGTGGGTTTGGTAGTGAGGGTGATAGTGGAGGGCCCAATGTTACTTAGTGCGTACTACTAAACTATTACATGTAAAACCGGCGCAGCACTGATCCTGCTAAAATTTAGAAGCCCGTCGCTATTAAACCATAAAGTGTGATACGTGCTTGAATGCAGAATAAAAAGCTCTCCTAATATTATGTATAAAAAAATCAGGGCTGTATTTAAAAAAACAAAGTTCATGATGATTACTTGAAAACGAAACGTCGGATTCCAATTTGCTGTATGCCATCTTAGAGAACGTTAAAAAGTACCTGTAGAAGCTTCTTTTACTTTTTATTTAACATCAACGACAATATAACAATTTGCCACAAAACGAAATCTTGAAAATTCGCTTTTGTCGCATAACTTCGGAAAGGTTCGGAATTTCGTCAGTTTAAAAATGTCATTTTACTAAACTCAAAATTGCCCAACTTTTCTCGCATTTAATCGAAACTCTATCTCTTACCGTTTCCGAAATCCCCATGGTGGCCCTCCTTATCTTGGACACAGTGTATATAATTTGTATTAATGTAAAATGTAAAAAATTACCTTTACATATAATATACTGGGTGTCCCATTTTAATCTTACCAGCGGAATTTCTCGAAATGAGGACCCCTGACAAAAAAAGTTGCTAAATAAAAGTTTGATGGTTTGGAGGGGGACGTCCGATTCTGTAACAAATTTCACCCCCCGACACTCACGGGGGTGGGAAACGGGGGTGACTTTAGAATCTTAAATGGAAACCCCTATTTTTTATTGCAGATTCAGAAAGAGCATAAAAAAATATGAAATATTTATTTGCAACAGGTGGCGCTGCAAACGGGGTGTCCAGCTGTCCCATTTTAATCTTACCAGGGGAATTTCTAGAAATGAGTACATCTGACAAAAAAAGTTTCCAAATAAAACCGTCACAGGTTTGTATGAGCTTTCTGAATATGCAATAAAAATAGGGGTTTCCATGTAAGTCACCCCCCCTATTCACCCCTGAGTGTCGGGGGGTGAAATTTGTTACAGAATCGGACGTCCCCCTCCAAACCATCAAACTTATATTTAGCAACTTTTTTGTCAGGGGTCCTCATTTCGAGAAATTCCCCTGGTAAGGTTAAAGTGGGACACCTGGACACCCCGTTTGCAGCGCCACCTGTTGCAAATAAATAAAAAGTTCTCAAATAAAAACTTCATATTTTTTTATGCTCTTTCTGAATCTGCAATAAAAAATAGGGGTTTCCATTTAACATTCTAAAGTCACCCCCGTTTCCCACCCCCGTGAGTGTCGGGGGGTGAAATTTGTTACAGAATCGGACGTCCCCCTCCAAACCATCAAACTTTTATTTAGCAACTTTTTTTGTCAGGGGTCCTCATTTCGAGAAATTCCGCTGGTAAGATTAAAATGGGACACCCTGTATAAGCTAACATGGAGGACTTCATAAACTCGATTCTATGGTATTACTTCAAAAATTTCAGAAATTTGTTTTGTACAAGTGGTCCCCTCCTTACCATTTCCAATTTTGATGAAACTTGGCACATTGATGCCTTGCTATATATAAAATGAAGGTCTGCTAGGTTAGAGATCCTAAAATCAAAAATTGATGTAGTAAGGGGGGCTTGAACAGGAGCCTCAAAATTTATTAATGTGTATCGCACGACACAAACTGGCAAGTTCAAGAGCCTTAAGAGAACAGAATATTATCACTAATAAGCTCGAAATTTGCTGTACTTGTATCATTTAAATTTCAAATGCTAAGCTAAAGTACTTTTTGTATACCTCAATGTAAAAGTTGACCAAAAACTTCGATTTTTGAAATTTAGGCTGACCTGTAGGTTGCTCTAAAAACATAACAAATGCCGATGCAAAAATAATAAATATGTATTAAAAATGTATGCTATCCAATCATATTGTCAGACTGTGGTGACCCCGTGACCGGACTGCAGTGTACTGAGAGGTAGCTGCAAGCTCATTGGCTGACCAATGAGAGAGCGGCGTCACTGGCCGCAACCAATTCGCTTTCCCATCCAAACAGACATTCAGCATTTACAGTGAACAACACTGTAAATGTGTTTTAAAAACTACTTTAAAGTAAATTTTCGGCTGTTACTCATTTCTACTGTGCTTAATCATCATATTGTTGTTTATTTGATATTTTTCCGGTTTTACATACTTACAGCTGTTGTTGATACTTTTTGGTTAATTCAGTAGGTGAATGAATGAGTAAGCTTTTAGTGGTTATCAAGGTCTTTTTTCTGAGTACGAGAAAAGGAGTGTTTAAGCAAATGGATCTTGAAGAATCTGCTGGTGAAAAAATTGATGCCTATAGTGTTGGTAAAGCCAATAAATCAAAGTGCCATTTACTGATGTACAAAAAAGAGAAAGCATTAAAGTTGGTGAAAGATTTACAGGTAACTCATCAAATGTTACTAGGAGAAAGGACATCCAGCAATTTTAATGAAGATTCAACTGTTTGTCTTCACCATGAAGCTGTGTTTTTATTGGTGTTTGATTCCTTGCAACGGTCATGCTGTAATCCATTTATGGTCATCATGTAGGAAAAGGTCTGAAGCCTATTAGTTGCATTAGTCTATTTATTGCAGCCATTGGCCCTCAAGATGATACTACTACAATAAAAATTGATAATCTTTAACCTGGACAGTATGTTGCCTGCATTATGATTGATAGGAAATGGTGAGCTGGAATTATTGGTAAAACATCAGTTGAAGAATGTGATGCACATGTAAATGTCATGCATCCAATTGGCCATCAAGGAAGGATAGATGCTGGGTCTCCGAGGAGCACATTTTAGCTATTTTGCCAGCACCATGCACACTTGCTGGCCGTCAAACACTTTTGCAGAACAAATCATCAATTCAATTGAAGAAAAGTGAAATGTGCCAAGTTTCTTTAAAATTGGAGATGGTAAGGTGGGGATGATTCTGAAAATCTGTACAGTTGACATGGAATGGACCAGTAAGTACTTCAGTATGTTAGGTATACACAATCAACTTTCATTATTTGTAATAATAATAATAATATTATTATTTGTAATAACTACAGTGACTTTATTTTAGAACAGTGACGACAATAGAGCGTAAGTCCCGCCTCCGCGCCATGTTGCGACTAAATTCAAACAGTATTAGTAAATAGCCCAATAAAATAAGACCAAATTTAACGATTTGGATGAAATAATGGTTACAGCTTTGCAAATTTGGGAACAGGCTTGATTTGTGCTCCCTTTTAAGTATTCAAAAGTCCCCACCCGTACCCCCCCTCCGAGATAAATGGAGGGGGCGAAAAAGTGTCAAAAAACAGATTTTCGTAAATAACTGAAAAAGTATCAATTTTATCAAAAACAAAAACGTTAAGAAAATTGTAGCTGACAAAATTGCGCACATTTTCGTGTTTTATTTTTGTCTCTACGACAAATAGGAGCCGAGATAGATTTGTTTTAAAATGTCGACTGTTTTGCGGCGAAACGGTAACACGTGCGCGCATCGCGCGTATTTCGCTTATATCTCGTAACGCAAAATGCTTCAAATAAAAGTTGTAGAGAATTTAATTACGAATAATTTTCTTTTTTAAACATTTCCATACGATTAATATTGACAGAGATATAATCATTTAAACCTTTTTCTAAGACACAATCGCTGCTCGTTTTGCATAATAAAATCAATAATAAGTCGAAAACTATTGATTCTATGTACTTAGTGCATATAATAAAAGTTGTAAAGAATTAAATTTTGAATCTATATGAATACACGAAATATCATTGTGGTAATTTATATAAGGCGATAGAGGAAGAAATAATGAAAAATTCTCCTCATTTTCCAGCGTTTCTTTGCAAATAGTTATGTTTTGACTACTTGTAGACAGTAAAGTGCCTTATTAGTTTTTTAAAGATATAATGGACCTGTAAAATAAGCGCAGGCAGAAGTTCGTACGACAAACAGTTCGCTAGTTACAGCTCTTTAAAGGTATACCTACTCAAAAATTGACATTTTATTAAGAATCCCGATTTTCGCTAAAAAATTGCCGTTAAATTTTCGTTAAAAATTGGTTTTATCCTATTTTCAGCACTTTATACAAAGGAAATACAATACAATAAATCGTTCGCAAGTTGCACTTTATTGTAAAAATACATCTTTGAAAACATATTTTCACAGAATTTAACTAAAATGTATATTTGTATTAAGTTTTTCTTAAATATCTTCGTTTCCATTTATTTTACGACAAACTTTTATATAAACTAATTGAAAGCTTACAAAATTTGCTATAAAAAACACTGGCCCGTATGTTTTTCTATAAACAGCGGCGAGAAACTGACGATTGAAGATGCAGGTAATGTTTAATTTTTACAGAAATTGTATCTATATAATTGTATATGATATTTATGCATTGTTTGTATTTTCTTCTGGAGTTTCTCCGTGTTGGTTTTTATGTAGAAAATGCCTACGTTTCGATTCCATCTATGGAATCTTTATCAAGACTTTTTTATCAATTTTGAAGTTTTCAAATTTAATTTAAGGTCTGTGGAATCGAAACGTAGGCATTTTCTACATAAAAACCAACACGGAGAAACTCCAGAAGAAAATACAAACAATATATACATCCGTGGAAACCTTAACGAAAATATTTAAGCATTGTGTATATACATACAGTTCCTAATTTTAAGTTAAATAAATAAAATGGAGTAGGTAGGTGGGAAATAAAAAAACAGCAGATACTTAATTTTTCTTATAAAATCTAAGTTAAACTTAAAAACGTCCAAACAGGTGATAAAACATAAACACCGTTCAATATCCTAGCACTTAAAACCACATTATATTGTCTAGATTTTAACAATTTACACAAAAACTAAACCGACACTATAAGAATGTAATGCAAACTATTCAAATTTTAGTCGCAACATGGCTGCCAGGATCACAACCAATAAAAAATGAGACACCCATTGTCATCACTGTCCTGTATAAAGTCACTGTAGTAATAACTATATAAGCTATAAATAAACATGAAAGGTTTTAGTGAGTGCACATCAACACCAGGTGGCCATAACCTTTCGCTGAATTGAATATAGGTCGTCAAACAATGTGACTGGGATTATTGCTGTTATTACTCTTTGCAAATACATAAACTCCTTTTATGCATGTGGCAATCCCTACCAGTGGGATTACAAAGGTTGTTAGAATTGAATGAAAGTTAAAATTGCAAAGGTAAAAATATAGAATATTACTTGAAGCTATTATAGAAATAAAATGTGATTGTTATATTACCATTACCATATTATATACTGTTTACTTTGTATAAAGTATAACTAGAGCATTACCTAAAGGAGTTGAATCATACGAATTATAACCAGAAGTTAATGGTGTGGTATTAGGCTGATAAGTTGGTGGTTGCGGAGCATAAGGATTATAGCCCATAGCATTAACATCGCTAACTCTTTTAACTTTTCGTGCCATAGCTAAAACATATCAAAGATAATACAATATAAATAATATTGTCAATACAGAATTCACTTACGCGGTCTCGTCCCTGTATTGGCGTTAAAATTCATATTTCACAATCACTTTAACTATCTACTGGTAATACGGTCTATTGTAATTTCATAATTTGCCTTTTTTTTTGGATTTCAGACACGTCACTATAAATTTAAACTTAATGGTTTTCAAAGGAAGAGAAGTGTACTGTCTGTGGTCAACATTTAATGGTTTGAAACTTTGACAAGACCAGTTAAAGGCAGCGTTGCCCAATTGTTATTAAGTAAAATACTTTTGTCAGTGGCGTCCCGTATTTTCCTAACAAGTAATGATACGAAATGCTAAAAAATGCACTATAACCTGCAGTGAATTTAATGCAACATTTCATTATCTATAGTGTAAAAAATTAATATTAGAATTCCAGTTCATGTGGTACATGACTACTTTTCCTTTTAATAGGGATCATTATAAGATCACCAATCTTGACTTCAAATCCTTAATGGACAGCTCATAATTATGCGGCCCTGCTTATACGCCAGGAGATGAGGAATTAAAGCCAGAAGATTATACAGGGTCATTCGGGACTGTTCCCTCGGTCTCTTGTGCGTGTGCCTAAAGGGTACAAGATATTAGCCTCATTTTTTAGTGACATATGTAAATTGATAACTACTATTTTTTTAAATTATTTGCATTTTTACAGGGTGGGTTATAAAATTGTAATATATCAAAGTTAGGTTTTTTTTAAATTCCACCCCCTGTATTTTATTACATTTTTATTTTTAGATTATACGTTAAAAACTAAGACAACGAAACTTTGAACGCAACAGTTTGAATAGGTCGGCGAGTTGGTACGAGATGATTACTCGAAAATCTAGACGGCTACAACGTCTATTAACGCACCAGAAACTGCTATTTTAAAAATTTGCTGAGATTTATGACGAGAATTTTTGCCTCTCCGGTATTCCACCGCTTCAAGTTCACAATTGAAGTAGATGTAGATACGCCACTGGATTTTCCCTAGATCAAGGAAATGAGTAAAGTTTCAAACCAAACACGTATTAAAAATTGAGTTGTCACTGTCGTCACTGTCAATTTGTCAATTGTCATGCCAGTGAAATATGACAATTACTTAACCTATATAATTTTTAATTCTAATAAACATTTTACAATGCTTATTTACAATTTAAATAAATTCTGAAAAAATAAAATAAATATGAAAAAGTTAGCGGGATCATTTCGATATACACAATGGGATCCATGGCTTATAATTGCCCAAATAGTGTCTGTTCAATGTATCTTGTACTTCACACTAGGATTAATTTTGGCTATTTTGGGACAATTAGTTGGTGACAATAGAAGCTTAGATCACATTTTTGAATATCACGTAAGTATATAGCAATATTAATGATTCACTTTGAATGGAATTTTTAGGAAATTCATGTAAGAGACTTTGGTGGCAAAATGGTAATCTCGTCATTTGTTATTAACTCTATGATAGGGTAAGAATGTGATATATCGCATTAGTTTTATGTTGCGCAATATTTTAGGGCTGTTGTGTTATGGTTAGTCGTTGAACGTACGAAACAGTGCTTGGATTTCAGTTGCACTTGGCATATTATTCATCTTACAGTTTGCTGGTTTTATAACGGACATTTTCCTACAACCTTCTCATGGTGGGCTTTGAATTTGGCGAGTGTGACACTTATGTGTGTTGGTGGTGAATTTTTATGCTTAAAATCGGAACTTCAAGCTATACCTTTAAGTTTAGGTCCTAAAACTGATTTGTAGTGCGCTTCTTGGAAACTTAAAACGAAAAATATTGTGATAGTTTTTAAATTTTGTTCTAATTTTATAATAAGTTTAAAAAATGTGTTGGTGAATGTGGACTAAATTATTTATAGTGTGTATGGTTAAATTAAATTTATTTTTCATATGGTTAACATTTCATCTTGTTGAATCCTGTTTTTGTTGCAAATTGAAATCCATCTATTATTAATTACCATTACGGTAGCATATTGGAATAATTGTGACCACTATGGGTAGGTAAGCACATCTACAGTGTGCTTATTGTTGCTACCTATTTACATACCTGCCAACCTTATACATTTTAGTACAAACTCCCGCTTACCCGCATCACAATGATAAACTCCTACAATTTGCAAGTTGTGACTTGTGAGGGAATTTTTGCCCTCATATGGATACGCTAAAAATGCCCCATTATGATACCAAAAATATGACCCACCCATATACTAAGTGTTCCAGGTAAAAGAGGCCTCAGTATGTCTATGCCTTCAATCGACAATGGATGTAAGTGTATGTAACACAATACGGTATAGACGTGTTAAACCGTCAGGGTTTGTTCGAAGCATTTTAGCGAAAAGAGCTACGAAGAGATTTGAACTTTTGGGCTATTCTGCACGAAATCGTCGATTTTTAAAAATGTACGCAGTACCATTTCTCAATTTACCTTTGAAACAACCAAAATATGTTGAAGTTATGGTTACAGATATGTGTTTTTAATACTCCACAATTCTCGCGTGTTTCCTGTTTAAAATCTTATAATTTACAAAATCCCTATATACGTAATATAAGCATATTTATTAATCAAATGTGTTATTTACCCTCAATCGTCGTAAAATAGTAATCACTTAAACCATAAATTTATTTTTTTATATTAAAATTGTATAAAGAAACATTACTTTCTTATTAGTAAAAAGCCTCAAATATTATATATCAGCAAGTTAATAAAGTGTAATAAACACCAAGATGGAATCAATCAATCTTATTATACGATAAACAAAGTTTATAGAAATTAATGATTTTAGGCGTACGTAAATGTTATGATATTTATGAGGGCAACATATGGGTGTCGTAATCGATATTTACAATGATACTATGAGTATGTGAATGAAGTATTGTTCTTTGGAATGTTAAAAGGATGACTTTCGTAACTAACTAAAGGGTAAAGCAGCAGCAGTTTTTCTCCTCTTAAAAACGTAAACAACGTACGTGCTTTCAAGTTTGTTTTCTGTCGCAAGGTCGCTGTTTAAAAACTCGAGGGGAAATGAATATACCTCCCCCCTCGGCTTAGGAAAGAAATTAAAAGTAGATCTAGTTACTTTTTGAGTTGAAATCGGTCCTACTACACACTGCTTATGGTACTCCATTTGAAATAAATGAGATAATTATTATGTACCTCTTATAATTTCTTTAAAAAACATACAAGGAAATAATCAAAATCTCCCCCAGTTAAGGCTGATAGTGAGTGAAATGATAGAATTCATTAGGTTACATCTTAGCAGTGACATCAAAATTAGCAGTCTTCAGGCTATTAAACATACAACCATGTAAGTTGTCAGTAAGAAGAGACGACAATAACATACCTACCTTTAAATGATGTTACATTGTAAAATTTAAAATGTTTTCATCTATATCTGTCAGTAATTTATCTGTTTTTCTCCAAAAAATCCTTAACTAATTGTGTTATTTTATTAGTACATATTATTATTTTCTTATTGAAGACTAGGCTCATATTCTAAAGATGACTAATGTGGAAACATGCTAAGATATAATTTAAGCAATTCTATCATTTCACGTTGATCATTCTACCACCCGTCTTGAATAATCAACAAATTAAGGAAGAGGTTTTGTGATTATTTCAATTTAATGTTTCTTCAACCTTCTTTTGGCAGTACATACATAAAACCAAAGGATTTCACCAAATTCTTTAAAATAATGGGAATATCAATAATATCATGTGGGTTGGAACAACTTCTATTTTAAATTTTAAGTGATATCATTTCATTTGCATTTTCAAAGATTTTTCAACTGAAACTAAAATAAAAAACAAAAAATACCATTGAAACAAACCTATATACTACCACCACATCTTAGGAGTAACTTTCTATTGATAATTGATTGCTGTAATATACCGGGTGCTCCATTTAAACATAACACATCCATGAGGTATCCACCTTATATGCCCTAAAGACTAGACAGTAGATGATGGTATTATAAACCATTCTGCATATACCTACCTAAAATCAATGTCAAACAATATTGTAATGTTAACCAATAAATTTCACTAACTAAAACATAATTGCAACAGATGAGGAATGTTATTTTATAACTATGTATTTAGCATATCCGTATTAAAGATATTGGTCACACATATGTACATCTACTTTGATCAATTAAATTATGTACAATTAACATATGCTTAATGATAGGAGAGGTAAATTCGAGTTGAACAACCTGGCACTGAATGCAGTTTTGAATCTTGGTGCCCAAAACACTTCTTCACCCAAAAAAACAATCAATCAAAGCAATAAATTTATTCTAAACGGTACATGTATATTCTATAACAAAGAAAATACTTACATATCAAGTATATCACTTTGGTGTTCATTTGCCTGTCACGTGAATATTCTACAGAATCATTGACTAAATGACACAATTAAAAATATCTGACATTATTAACAAGTGTAGCGTAAATTATACTTTAATTTCATTTACAACTATAACTATTACTGAAATAAAAAAGGTAAAATGATTACATTAATTATACACAGATACTACTGGGAAAGACTAAGACAGAGAGCACATTTATAAACTTTACAGTATTTAAAGTATTTTATTGGTGTAATAATAACTGGAAGGAATACTTTCGATGTTAAATGATGAAAACGTAAAATAATTTTTAGCATTATAGTCCAATCAACAAACGGCTGAAATCGAAATTTTTAATTACCCCTGCAAACCAGATATTTAGATTTAGGCAGTACCCCAGGTACTAAATCCAAATTTGCAGGAAAAAATTGTGGAAATATCTGTGTATTTTGCTTCTTTCACTATTATTTAAAAAACGGTAATTTATATCGAAAAATGTTCAGTATAAAAGTTGTAGAACAGAAGATTTTGCTTTGGAACAAATCATTATGTAATCATTTCGGTACGGTATTTCCGACGTAACAACTAATTTCCCAAACTGTCGTCTTAAGAGCATACTACGACTGACAACTCAAAAGCGGCAACGGCGCTACCCTACTGAACATTCTATCCTTTTTGATCCAACAGTTCTTTCTCGCTTCTGCAGACAGTGTCGTATAACGTATAGAAAAGGATAGAATAATGTACAGTAGCTAGCGCTGCTGCCGCGTTGGAATTCTCGGTCGAAATACATTTTTAAGACGACAGTCCGGGAAATTCGTTGTTACGGCGGAAATACCGTACCGAAATTATCATATAATGACTTATTTCAACGTAGAATCTTCCTCTCTACAACTTTTATACTGAAAATTTTTCGATATAACTTACCGTTTTTTAAATAATAGTGAAAGAAGCAAAATACACAGGAATTTCTACACTTTTCTATCAATTTTTCACCTTTCCCGGATGTTTTTTTTCCTGTAAAGTTGGATTTAGTACCTGGGGTACTACCTAAATCTAAATATCTGGTTTGCAGGGTTAATTAAAAATTTCGATTTCAGCCGTTCGTTGACTGGACTATTAGTTTGTACAACTGTCTTGTTTTGTTTGAAATGCTATTTAGTAAGGTTTGTACTTACTATTTTGATTATAGAGTATGTAGTAGCAACACAGTTCATTGCATAATGAAGAAAACTGTTTATTACTTCAAGTAGTGCAATTTTACAGGAAATCGTATAGAGGTTGATATCTTTCTTACTTATTTTCAAATATCTTTTAAAATGAAAAATGTTGTTCAATATTATAATTTAAGCACAAAGCGCGCAAAAAAAACAAGTACGTACATATTTTTAACTTTAGTATCAAGTGGAGAGATTCGTAAGTTAGTGAATGACGAAACTATCAAACTCCATCATTTGCTTAACCATAGTGTCCTTTTACCTTTGGACTTGCCTTATTTGACTATAATAAAGCATTTTCTTGACGAAAGAAGACAATTTTTCACAATAGTACAATTTCTGTAGCCCAAATATACAAAATCAAATTATAGTCTGTCAAAATGAAACATAACAAATGTATAATAAAATTGTGTTTATGTATTTGAATGATCCTATAAGCTTTTCCAATATTTTGAATTAATCTGTGCATCGACAGGTATGTTTTACTATGGCCAAAATTTAAACTTGGAACACTGTTGTTGGAACTCTCACAGTGACCACCCATTAGAATATTTCAGAAACTACTATGATCTGAATTTTGAAAATTTGGGTAATGGGGTTTTCAGGCATGGCCTCCTCAAATAAAATAATGGCGTCTACGTAACACTTCCGGTTTTGAAGTTCTACTAAGCCATTTTCGCAAGAAATTGAATGACCTTAGTTGACCGCACAAAAAAACAGTAGATATCACAAAAACTAGAAGAGATAGGTATAGGGAACCATGGTATCGTTCGAAAGAGAATGAAATTTTGCATCAGACTACGACGAAAAGTACAGGGTGTTCCATTTGAAAAAACCAACTTATGATGATTTGAAGTTAACTAAACTCGGCATTAAGTTTCCACCACCCAGTATGCAATTAAGCCACTTTGAAGGTATGGATGGGAAGCTTAGGGGTCCAGCTATCTCTCGTGTGAATATGGTTCCTTTATCTTTCTTGCTGTAGAATTCACATGGTTTTAAGCTAGATAGTGTTTATTTTAATTTTTATTTAAAAAATTAAATAGCTCGGAAACGGTTAATTTTAGGAATAATAAAACTTGATGAAAGTCCACCTAAAATATTACGTAGAATCCAAAATCGAAATTATATATAGGGTGTTACATTTAAAATAACAAAGTTGGTGTCATTTCCGGAAAGACCGGAAGTGTTACGTAGACGCCATTATTTTATTTGAGGAGGCCATGCCCGAAAACCTCATTACCCAAATTTTCAAAATTCAGATCATAGTAGTTTCTGAAATATTCTAATGGGTGGTCACCGTGAGGCACCCTGTATACATATAAGGTTTGTTGCAGTTATTTAATCGATTTTGTGTGTTAATGAAATTTATGTTCTAATTATATGTAGTATTCTCACACTAAGATAATTGCATTCACAAACTTACAATTAGCCACAATTACAACCTCACCTTAGATTACTGATTGTACTTGAGTCAAATTTGTTTTCAGTTAACAATTTTATGGCAAACAATATGTAATCATTTCTCTTTTTATGTTTCTCACATTAAATTTATTATTGTATATTTTAAAAAATGCTGGCAGAAATTATATCTATATAAATGTACAGCTATGAACTTTAATTTGACAAGTTTCAGTCAGATAAAAAATGAATGTTGGAAGATTATTATTGACACGTTCTTCCACGTTAAGCTTTAGAATTGCTACTAATATCGTTCTTTTATCAAATGAGTGAACATTTTACGTATTTACTTGTGCTATTTGATGTAAACATGCTGTAAAAGTATGTATAATGTAAGTACCTTCTGGTAGTTGAGTCATGACTCACTTTCAATTTCTAAGTTTAATATTCAATAGCACTACCATTACATTATACAGAACAAACACACGCATGACAGAAAAATGACAAAATGTGCAATATTAATATCAATTTATATAAACTACCAACCTCTGATTGAAAATTGACAATACTTAAGACTTTATACTTGTTCCTATATACCTACGTACTACCTTTTATATAGGTACATTTAATATTTCAAGATTAAGCACACTTGTTTCTAGCAACAGTCTACGCCTAAAGATAGGCACTCCAAAAAGAACAACGACATTTTAGAAGCAAATGAAAACATTATGTACTTATGATATGATAAATTATACATAAAATCACAGATATAAAGCACTTTTTAGATGAAGTTTAAAAATTCAGCTAATATACTCTGATCATTTATTAAAAAAGACATCATTTTTCGTTTCAAAAGTAGCATGTACTTTGTATGATTCGTGACATATATTTCTAAATTTAATCAAACAATAATTTACAACGTCGAAGTATTTATATAGCACCTCTAAGATCTGTTTATAAATGAACAGAGTTTTCATAATTATATGGTACTTTTTTTTGTAATTATATGTACATACATTACAATATATGAAAATATGTGATTTATTTGCAAAAATTGACCTATTCCAGAACAGTAATTGAAAGAAATAAAAATTATTGCAGCACACTGGTGTTACAGTTTTATACGTTTTAATCATATCTACATAAATGAAAGTATGAAATAAAAAATTTGTGGAGTAGCCACCTAATCTCGTGAACCATGACACCTGAAATGGTGGAATGTAAAAAAAACAACGCAAATACTGTCCTAAAGTACATTATTCGTTTATTACCTACTTTGCACATAAATGTTGGTGTAACAGACATGAATATCATGACGGTCATTTAAAGAATGGAATGTGTTTAGAATGAATACTTTTGGAATTTTGTGATCTTCTTAACTTATTTGGGAATAATGTGCATCAAAGTTCATGGTTCACAAGATATATTTTTCAGTGATATGTGGTGTATTTAAAACTGTAAATTATATTCATAGATCTCAGGTCACAATAGAAAATGCATAATTATATAAATCTATAAAGTAGAAACATTTCAATTAAATTTAGTCCACTATTCCAGCTTATCAAGCATTCTATTTGAGGGCATATTTCATTCTAAATTGTAATTATCTAGAACAAATAATTTTGAAATCAAGCAAAAGGAGTTCTGTTATTCACATTCGGAAAATTGGGCTAAGTTATTCTTGAGAAAAATTTACTTTTTGTATGTGACATGTCATTTTAGATTTTAATCAATTGATTCAACGGGTACACAATAAAACCATCATGTGAACAGGTATTTTCTGCATGAAGAATACTAAATAGGTAACAACAAAATAATACTTAAAAGCAGAATGTTCAATTCCACTCTTAATTAGGAACACTTCTTATTTCCAAATTAATTAAAAAAGAAGATATTAACTTCTCATACAACACTATATTCACAAATTCTAAAACAATCCTGGTACCAATAGCAACACTGCACTATTATAGTAATTTAAAGTTTAGCATTCATAACATATGACGTAACTATAATTGCGAAAGTATAATTATCATCTCAGTTTTTTAAAATTTGATGTTTCGTCAATTCTTGGTACAGGATCACATTAGATATAATTCTCGCATTTCAGTACATCTTCATTAAATCATCATATCCCATATTATAAGATATTACTTCGATCGAAAAATAAATATCCATACAATAATATTACCAAACTGAGACACAAACAATTTACTTTGAATATCGCAATACTGCAGCTGAAATTCACAAGTAATTACTAGCCAACAATAAATTCAAATAAATTCCAGCACTACCATTTTTTTTTGCAAAATGTATACACATTACTGGCAAAGTAACGATAAGCAAAAAATTTTGCTACTCACTATTAAGACTTTCAATGCCCAACTACTATATTACCACATATTGGTAATTAATTTTGTGGTGAATATTCGTCTACCTCTTGTATTACTGAATCTTCTTCAATTCTTTGACGCTGCATTAATAATTCTTGTCGTTTCTAAGAAAATACGATTAGAAAAGAGTTAGTATACAGGGTGTCTCACGGTGACCGTCGGTTAGAAGTATATCAAGAACTGTAAAAGCTAGAAATTCGAAATTTTGCACATGCGACATGGAGTGTTTAATCAATTAAATAAAAATATTTTCCAAATGGCAGCACTTCCGGAAATACCGGAAGTGAGCATCAACTTCTTTATTTTAAATACAAACCAGGCAATTTTTTTTCACATTCTGATGTGTCATAAAATGTTTAGTAAGTATGCTTAAAATAATCGGCGTATCAATTTTGATTGTTGAGAAAAAAAAATTTTTTCACTGAAAAATGTCAAAATCTTGTTTAGGAAATAAAATTGAAAGTCGAAAGTGGTAAAAGTTAGGGAAATGGGATTTTAGGTTCTCAATGTCAAAAGATTGAAACACAATTGTCTGTAACGAATAATAAAAAATTCCCCGCGGTTACTGATCTATTTGACGTTATTTCCAGACTTAAGAAACACTTTAAAAAGTCTCTTTTTTTAAATGGAATGCCTATTTAATTATCGGGCCATTCGATGCAGAAATAAATTTCCTTTAAATTGATATACCATGTTCCTATACCTAAAATTAATGATTACAGAGTTATTTACATTTTTCTAATTAAATTTATAATTACATACTTTACAAAACATGGTTGTTGGCTTTGAAAATTTTCAAAAAATTTTTATTCAAATGTTTCTTATGCTTTTATGATTATTTAAAATTCTATCTATGCAACTTCTTGACTATCCAAGGTCTCTTTCCGCCGAACGAACAGAACTTTCAGGGAAAACATTAAAATATCCCAATACATTGGTTTCTGCAGCGTCATTGGAGACAATTGGCTTTGCCAAACTTCGTGGCGCATTTACTACGCCCAAATTTAGAAAATTCTTTTCAATTATCCTGATTTTTCGTTCTGTCATTGTAGGTAAATGCGGATATCTTTCGTTAAAGTGTTGAGTGATTCTTTATTCAATAGTTAAAGGTTCTGCAGGTCCGAAAAGTAACACGAGCAGACTCGCCATGAATGTAAAACAAATTTAGAATATCAGCGTTTGTGTATTCCATATTTCCCAATTAAAAACAAATATTAAGCGCTAAAATCAAAATTCAAACAGATAACACTGATAACAAACGAAAATGTAGCGTAAACTTTCAAACTGATAGCTAACTGACAACTGTCATCATAAGAAACAATTGAATAAAAATTTTTTGAAAATTTTCAAAGCCAACCATGTTTTGTAAAGTTAGTAATTATAAATTTAATTAGAAAAATGTAAATAACTCTGTAATCATTGATTTTAGGTATAGGAACATGGTATATCAATTTAAAGGAAATTTATTTCTGCATCGAATGGCCCGATAATTAAATAGGCATTCCATTTAAAAAAGAGACTTTAAAGTTTTTCTTAAGTCTGGAAATAACGTCAAATAGATACGTAACTGCGGGCAATTTTTTATTATCCATGACAGATAATTGTGTCTCAATCTTTTGACATTGAGAACCTAACATCCCATTTCCCTAACTTTTACCACTTTCAACTTTCAATTTTATTTCCTAAACAAGATTTTGACATTTTTCAGTGAAAAAATTTTTTTTTCTCAACAATCAAAATTGATACGCCGATTATTTTAAGCATACTTACTAAACATTTTATGACACATCAGAATGTGAAAAAAAATTGCCTGGTTTGTATTTAAAATAAAGAAGTTGATGCTCACTTCCGGTATTTCCGGAAGTGCTGCCATTTGGAAAATATTTTTATTTAATAGATTAAACACTCCATGTCGCATGTGCAAATTTTCAAATTTCTAGCTTTTACAGTTCTTGATATACTTCTAACCGACGGTCACCGTGAGACACCCTGTAGATGTGTCACTATGAACCCAGTTTGACCTTGATATAGCCCTGTCACTTACCAACTCAGTTTGACCTTGATATATCTATGCCGATTGTAACCCACAGGAAGCTGGTTAATTAGCTTGCCCTCATCAGGAATAGCTAATTTAAACAGCTTTGTAACAGGTAACAGGGCAAATTTAACAGGTGAACAGCTATATATAATAACCTTTATTTCCTAGAGACAACATTATTTTGTGTACGACACGTCACATGTGAAAAATAAACAAACTAACAATTTGTAACATTCAAAAATTCCTGAACACTATAATAACGTGTTGTTGTACAAAGCTGTTTAAATCGAGCTGTTCTGATGAGGAGAAGCTGACTAACTGGTTTACTGTGGGTTAGAACCGCCATAGATATATCAACATCAAACTAAGTAAGACATAGATATATCAAGGTCAAACTGGGTTCATAGTGACATAACTATACTACTGATAACGTTTCTTGTTTAAGGCGTTTTATTACCTCGTCATTATTTATAACAATAATTCTATGATCGATTTTTGGTGTCAACTGGCAAGATTCGTGTTCCAGATCGTCTAAGGATGCTCGTCTAGTTAAACGAGTACCAGAGTGATGACTGGTCTGTGGTACTGTTGGAGATTCGATGGTACTTGCACGACGCAAAGGAGGTGGACCATCTAATTCACTTCCATCTAGCATTTTTACTAAGCTGTGTCTGTAAGATAGTAAATTTTAGTTTCAAATTAAGACAGTAAAAAAATTACCTTCTCGAAAGGGTAACCAATGATTGTCTATGTTTCGATTGCTTCCGTGTTTTACCCAGCCGCATATTAATGGCTTGAAAATGATTTTGTACAGCCAAACCTAATTCTGGACACTCTTCTTCATCAATCTGTAAAATTAATCTACCAAATAATCACAGTACTACAAACCGTAGTTACTATATTTGTTGGGAAAAATACTGATCATTGTTGTAGAAACAGGTGAGTGTGACTAACTTGAATAAGATTGTTTGTTTGTGAATATAATTCAAAAACCATCAAAGTGAAGCAACACATTTCTGTTTTCATTCTTCTTTCGTTGATTTTTTAAAATATAAGGAAACCTTTTTTAGCAAGTAGTTAATCATAAGAGATTTAAAGTAGCAGTTGATGGGGATAATTTAACGATTCGGGCGAGCAAGAAGGTCCATCTCTTACAACTTCAGAAAGATGGTCAATTACTTGGCGTAAGTCAAAAGAAGACAACACGGACTAAGCCTCCCACAAAGTGTCTCAATTTTTTTTTATACAATAAGTCCACAACAAACAACAAATTAAGTTGGCACAGATTGGGTTCCGAAGGGAAATACCTGAGAGTGGGAAACAGCATTACAACCTCTGGTAAAAAAAACCCATAGCAATTAGCAGAAAAAATCCATAATTTTAGTTCTATTTTTGAATCATGAAGGTAAGGTTTTTTTGAAAATTGAATTGAGCAGTCACTTAATGGAAATTATGTACCACAAAACATCTATACAAAGATACGAATTTGCTGTAACTCACTCAGACTCTTCTTCTAAGATCCCGTAAGTATAAGATGGGAGTGAATCGCCATTTTCTGAAATTCCTGTGGCAGGAGGATAAACACTGTATGAACTGAGCTGAGGATCTGTGCAGCATTTGCAATAATATGCAGTCCACTTCTCCACGGTGTAACAATAAACTATAACCTTCACAACGTTGATGATTCAAAACAATACATAGCAAACAAGATGAAATGTAAGTATCTTTAATGCGAATTCACACACACACAAAGAGTATTTAAAATTTCGTGGTCATGCTACTAAAAATTATGAATTCAGAGAGAGAACGGAACTTATGAAGTGGGATCAGATGAACATTGACTTTGTGAATAATTGGTGTATGAAGAAATAATTTATTGCTACTAAACTATTTGTTTAAAAACTGTAATATTTTAGGCATAAAGGGGTCCAAAGAGGTTCTCAACATATAAAATTATACAGAGCGTTCCATTAAAAATATCGTTCCACAAAGGTTAAGAAAGTAACAAAATACAGACCTTTTAAGTGTAATTCAAATTTGGTAGTTAATTCAATTGAAAAATTAATTTTACACTGTTTCATTTGTTTGCAAATTGCATTTTATGTTTCAACATAGTTCGTAAGTAAATGAGAAATTAATTTAAAATTTAGTCGACAATATTTTCTTTTTCGGTAATATCTGAATTAATAAGATTTGTTTGTTTTGTTATAACCACCCAGCAAACATTAACATAACGGCCATTGCATGGCTGTTTGCCGTTCTGCTGGCGACTTGCTGGTTCAGGTAAAACTACGTTATAATAGTGCCGGTAATGTAAAGGCAATTCGTATCGGTGTTACTTTAGATTTTTGTTAATGGTGCGATTCATATTATCCTGTACTGGCGTAGTTACGGCATTACTATACCGTAAATGTACTGGCAGACATAGTTGAACCGGTATTCTGTTTGAATCTGTTTTCGCGCGCACGCCGCACAAGACTTATAATAAGTTATGAGTGATAATCTCCACTGCCCTCCACGTCCACCATTACAATTACACCACCTTTACTGTTGTTTATCTTATTGTATGGTGCAAGTTTTCCCTCGTTTTCTCCTCCATTTATTGTTTGGTGGTTTATCATCTCCCAGCAAACACACATATAAAATATACATACAACATATATAAAATTGAAGTAAACATATCAAGTATGTAAGTATACTTTAATAAAGTAATATAAACCGTATGTCACACATTACGTACATTTCACATAATAGTATAGAAACTTACGGATAAATTTTATATGTAAGAAGTATTACATATTTTTATGTATGCCTTCTATAAATATAATTAGAAATTATCATTACATATGGTCGAAAATAAAGTCTGTTTAAATTTATGCCGCATAAGTACCTAATCGCACGCGCGTGTTTTCTATAACGCCAAAAATTGTAGTTCGCGTACCTTTAATATTAGATCCGTATCGAATAAAATGTGACTAATTTATATAGAAAATAAATAATATAAAATAAATTAAATCCAGGTCATTTTTAACATAAAGGTAGGTATAATCATTGAATAAGACTTCCCTCAACGATATAATCAAACAAAATTTAAACTAATAACGCGAAACAGCGCAAAGTTATGAAGTACGAAATAAAAAGAAGGGATGTTTCAGATTGGCGCAGTGGTACAATGTGAGATGGAGAGAAAATATGTGGAATTTCTGAATTTGAATCGCCCACCCGGCAAAGGTTCGAATCCTGTTAAGGGACACTTTTCAAGCAAGTATAAAATAATAAACTGTCGGCTTTCAGTTCAGGTAAAAAAACGGGTTGGTGCAAGAATTGAGTTAAATATAGTTAAAAGTCATATAAATAAAAAATAAAGTTTTAAATCTATTTTTTTATTTCTGTATGTTAACTGTTCTGGTAAATTGCAGAAAAACGTACTAGTAGAGTGTTGGAAAAGTACAGGAGATGTACTTGTTAGATATACTTTGCCTTCATTTGCCCACCATAAAATAGTTGTGTGTCAGTTTATTGGTTTGGTACAGGTTAAATACTGGCATGGTAGTAAATATACTGGCAAGCCGTTATGTGGCCATTTAATGGCCATAGTGACCTGATTGCAATGGCCCAGTACACGATGCCACCGCATTGCCAGTAATGTAGTACCGGCAAGACTATATGTTGCCAGCATTGGCGTTTTACATAAATGTTTGCTGGGCATTACGAAAGAGTCAGCAATTTTTACTTTCCCCTGCATTATACACACTATAGTATAGTCCAGTCAATGAATACCTTGTAGGTACAGTGCATAGGGTATGCAAGAATTTTTTACTTCAGGACATTGTTAGGAGTACCCTAGTTAGTAGGTAAATATACTAGAAGTCCCCGCCCCTGGGAGGTAAACTTAATGTGGGAAGCGGGGGAGAATAGGCCATTTTTGGGTTTTCAGATTATACCTTGGAAACGGTGGACTCTAGAACAAAACATTCCAAATGAAAATGAAACAAGTTTTTTATCAAAATCGGCCCAAAGGGGCCCAAGCTAGGGCCTTTATTTTGGGAGGAAAAATTCAAATTTTAACCCAAACTAATTTCCCTTAGTGAAAAGTTAGTTGACATGGTTACAAGTAAAATTCCGTTTTTCGTTTGTTCAAAATGGCGGCCAATATATAGCAATTCTCCAAGTTTTGGTAATTCTTAGGAATCCGGGGCTATGCACCAAGCTGTTTCAATTTTTCCCCTATAAGAGAGTATTACCAAAGACCATATATGGTCTTTGGTATTACTAAACAAATAAGAAAAGCTATAACATAATAACAAAATAATAGCAATGAGTAGCAAAAATGTCGAAACTTGGCGTATTTGTCTATAGGTGGCGATATAAAAATGTAAATATTAAAGTCACTAAATATTCTAAAGTACCGCAACCTTATGTTCCAATGAGTTAGAGAGAGAAAGCTAATTTTAACCCCAAAATGGCGGAAAAATGACATCTGTGTTTGACATACGATGAAAATTAGTATTTTACTCTTAGACCATTGGTCTAAAATTTTACTATTACTAAGTTTGACGTTTATTTGACACTTGGTTTGAAACGCGGCAATTTGAAAAACATCATAAACTTGTAGTTTTCCCATAGACAGGCTTGTCTTCTTATTCTTACACACTACTTGCTGTATTTTTTAGTTATCCTTTTCTGTGATTTAAATAACGATTCTAAATGAAGTATTAACACGACAAAATAAAATGTCAATTTTAAAAACGTATGTTAGGTTCGTGTGGCAAAGTTCCAAATTTTTTATCTTTCAATTAAACTGTACCTTTTAATAACAATGACAACTAATTTTTAAGAAATATATTGATAAGTATCTAATGTGAGTTTAGTTTTTAAGAAACACTTCAAAAGTCATTAAATTTTCTAGCGACTAGGTCTTCAATATTTGAAATTGCCGCCATAATTTTAACCCCAAAATGGCGAACGTTGCGGTACTTTAGAATATTTAGTGACTTTAGTAAATATCGTTCCGTTTACAAGCAATACTATTGCGCATGCGTGTGAAATGGATCAATAATTTCCAACAAATATTTATGCATATGCCGGTCTTACATTTACGAATTTGTAATTTTTATTGTTCTTTTTTAACTTTTCTTTCTCTTTTATAAGTTATCCACCCTTATTTGAGTATTCTACAAGTTCTTTTACATACATTACATAAACACAGTTAAGGCAGAAAATATTCAACATACCTCAACTTGGGCATTTTTGAGCATTAAAAATCCATCCATTCCAGCAAATAGGTAATGCTTGGTTGCAAGACGATATGTCTGTTGGAGCTTTATATATTCATCACCTATACGAATTAAATATACATCGACACGTTGCCCAGGTGGTTTTCGAGGGTCAAAAGCAAAACTTAAGCCCGCAACTTGTGGGAATCGACCTTCTAATTTTGGATATTGGCTAACTGCATTTTCTAATGCTGCGACTACTTGTTCGCCTAAAATCGAATTTGTTATCCTTATCACAAAGGACTTAAAAATAATAATATACCTGTAATGATAAGCACCACAAGAGGATCCCTCATTGGAATAATATTTACTAGATCACGTAAGGTGAAGTCGCCTGCAGGATGAACTTGGTCTGATCTAAATGTTCCTGAGTTTAGTATTACTAAATCGGCACCAGTTGCAGCTAATACAATATCACAAACCTGGATAAATGTCATTCTATTAGCTGTTTGTCACTACTTAAAGTACACCTACCCAATTTCCTAGGTTGGATTCAGATGTGCGTATGGACGTAAATCGCCCATCAAGAGGCACAGAGAAACAGCCAAGAACTTCATCCATTTTTCCTTCTATTATACCTAATTTGCAATTTAAAATAAAAACGACTTATAAAATATTTACAGTGCCTTACTAGTATATTTTTCTAATTTCTCTTTTAATTTTGGGTCTTCTGGAAAGGCCGATGTGACGTTAATTTCTTCCACCGAAACATCTGGTGCACCATTGTTAATAAAACTAATAGTTATTTTACTGAATTGTCTAAAATCTGTTCCACTTTTTATTACGTGTTTTCCATTTACGACTTTTATTTCATACACATGATCATGCCCGCCCAATATTAAATCTATGTCATTGCATTCTTCGGCCAGCTTAATATCATTTGGTGTTCTCATATGAGTTAATGCTATCACATAATCACATCCCTGCAATTATTCACAAGTAACACGTATAATACGAACATCGCAAATTTTTACCTCTTGCTTGAGCTGGGTCGATAATTTTTGACCAGCTTCGACGAAATCTAAGAAGGTAACTTCTTCCGGATTAATTGTAGGAAGAGTATCTAACCATTCTAATTCGACTAAACCCACTAAACCTATTCTACGACCAGCCGAATGTATCACATAGGTAATTCGACCCTCTCCAAGTGGGCGTCCAGTTTCGTTATCCAACACGTTTGACATTAACCAAGGAAATTCGGTTTGAGCAACCCATTGCGATAACACGTCCAAACCGTGATCTAGAAATAGGAATATATTTCAAAAACAAATAGAGTAATACGGAGTTACCAAAATCGTGATTTCCGTAAACAGCACAATGGACACCGACACTATTTAAAACAGGAACCATTTGTTGTCCTTTCGTAAACGTACTTACTGGAACGAACTATTTTAATAATTAAGTAAACATGAAGTTGTTTAACATACGCATACTCGGTGAGAAGGCATCACCACTAAATAGTACTAGTGGGTTAAGATGTTGGAAGCTTTTGATGGCAGTACAAAACCGAGCAGCGCCACCTACTGGTTCAGGTGATGCACGTGATTCGACATTGTATACATCATTGAAATGAAGGATTACCAGGTTTTGAGCCATTGCACTTCCCGCTAAGGTATTAACCGCTCTTCTACCTGCTGCTCGAACTTCCAACGATGCCTTAGTAATATACAAAAAGAAACTAAATTGAAACACAATGCTTTTAATATTTGGAAGCTGTTGTTAATATAGTACCGAATGATGAGCAAATGAAAGGATAAAAGTGTAAGTTAGTAATAAGTATTTGTTCTTTAGCATGCGAATGAAATGTTATTCTTTATGATTGATTCGTCGTGAAGAGAAAATTAAATGATTTCTTCTTATAGCTTCTGTGATTATTAATAATCATGCTTATTATACAGGGTTGTCCAAAAAGATGTTACTACTTAGATGTGAGTGACTGTTATTACACAAGTCCAAATGAAGTTAGTGCACTCCTTCGACCTGTACACCTCCGTTAGCAATGCATGTTTCAACAACAATAGAAAATTTGTATGTATATAAATCCCATCTAAGTGGTAACATCTTTTTGGACAACCAGTGTATTCCAACTGTTGATGACGAATAGCGGACAGTGTAATAAAATATTATTATGGTTTTTGGTGTTTGTTGCCTTATGTTCAATAACCACAAGTGTTTCAGTTATATTTCAGAACATGCTGATGTGCCCTATACAGGGTTGCCCACTTGCCCTCCGTTCTTCGATTGTACCTTTAGTATTAATTTTAGGACGAAAGGTCAAGAGACATTTCTTATTCAGATGTTCCTTGTTTACAACCTAAAAATATTTTGAGGCCGCACTTAAAGTCAACTCATTTAGGAGAAAATAAATGTTTTTAAAAAATTGTCGCCGAAATCAACATTCAGTAAAAAAATCATAACATTCATAACTATTAAATCATTGGCAGCAGAGCAACAAAATTGGAGATTATGATAAATTTTATTAAACATGGCGTAAAGATATAAGAAGGCGGGATTTAGGAAAGGACAAACATCTGGCGAACACGGAAGTAGGCAACAAAAAGGGGGAAAATGACAGCACTATTTGTAGATTTAAGAGCGGCGAGGGAAAAACTATGGGAAATAAATAAATAAGATTGGTAGAAACAAGGGAGTGTAGATATGGGGGGGGGGGGGGGGAGTGGTAATAACCCCTTCCAAGGGCCATAATAATAAAATAAAACTCAAAAATTACGAATACCTAACTAAAAAATTAAATTTAGACAAGGTGGCATTAGCGTATTTTGTAACATAATGTGAGAGGCAATTCGACTTTATTTAAGATCTTGTGTAATGTTATTTAACATTATTGAATTTTTTTGCATAACCCCCCCCCCCCCACTGAATAAAAAATATCTACAGCCTTGGGTAGAAAGGGTGGAGAAAATCTATGAGGAAACGAGGAACAGAGTGAAAGCAAATGGAGAGAGCAGTAAATACTTACCACATAAACTGACACTGCTTAAATTAATTTATTTAAGCACATTCTTTTATTAAAAAAAACACTTATTTTGGCAGTATAATAATATTATCACTTTTACAAGTGAATTAACCTCGGACCAATAACATAAAATTAACCACAACATACATTAAATTAAGACAGGATGTTAATTTGTCTACTAACTAAAACTTCAACCTTGAAAAACACTGAATGGTACCTCACACATTAATAAACACCTCAGGCACAGAAACAATTATTCTGGCAACAACCTTTAACCTAAAGAATGTGTAAAAGCAAAATTAAATATGGTCATAATTTTGATTGATACCTATTTATTGATAGGTATACTTTTTGGTATAAGTGTGTCTACCTTCTGATAAATAAACTTATTAGTAATAGGTACATAATATACATGTACTATAGTATACATAGTACTTATTGTTGAAACCTTCCACAAAAATTAAATTAATTTTATTATTATCTACTTATGCATGCAAAATGGTATTCCTAACTACATTTAATCTACTCATTCTTTGCTTAACAAAGCGTTGGGAAAAACAATCTATGACACTCAAGAGATTGAGAATATACACTGCTTATTCCCATGAACACTTATTTTTTTTATCATAAGTAAGGTAAATGTACCTATGCCTGACACTATAAGGGAATCGTGACCTGCAATAATTAAGTTATTACAAGAGTAGAGTAAAATTTTTATGAGAAGTACATGACGTCATAATGTGCAGACACCAATATCTTCGTTCGACGACCTCCTTTTTAAAATTGTAGGGAAGTACAATACTTCGACAAATTTAGTTTGTTTTCGCGCGTACAAAGTTTATGTGATTATTGTTGCTTGTTTTGAACGATTTTTGTATCGTAAATTGTATGACGTCATGTAGTTCTCATAAAAATTTTACTCTACAGAAAAATAAGGCGTTATTTTGCTGCATATGTGTTCTGCTAAAGGGAAAATATTTTTATTTAGTTTATAATTAAGGATTAAAACATATTTTTGACATATTCTTTGCCCATTTGCATATGTACAAGTTGCTGATATGTCTAAAAAGTCTTTCATCTCTTCCACGACAAAACCACCACCATTGTTTATTTTTTTGGCTGAGAAATTTTTATCTCCCTTTTTGGCGAGCACTTTTCCCGCTTGTGTGCTCAAAAAAAGGCTGTTTCATCTGTATTAAAGACAGGATTACGGTCGTTTGTAATTTCAAAATTGTTGTTTTCTTCAAGATAATTCTTAATTTCTTGAAACCATAGCCGAATATGATTTTCCGTAAAAGGGTAGGTATACCAATGCTGACTAGATCTGTCATTAGTGAAGGTGGTTTCCTGTTTTAACTGTTGTACTACAAGCTGTATGCTATCCAATAAGTACCTACTCCTTATTAATTGGGAAAATATTTTTTGCCATATGCAAAAGCCATTGGAGCTTCTTTACTTGTGAGGTTTTTTCGGAATATTGTTTAATATGCTTATAGTATAAGGTGGTACATGGAACATTGTATTGCTTGCTGACCTCCCATGGGTTCATGCCATTTTTTACTGCCTGAAGAGCATTTTTATCGATTCTCAGCATATTTTAAGTACTTTTAGTGAATTTTTTCTAAAATGAACAAAAAAATAAAATACCTAACATTGTTTTATTTTTGAAAATAACATTGTATTGTTTTATTTTTGAAAAGAAAAGTTGCAAAAGTTTTAAAACCAATATTGTCAACTACTGGAACATCATGATACTAAATTATTGAACCAGTGGCAGATAATTTGTCAGTCATTAGAAAATATTAACTTTGAGTCTACATTAGGTTAAATAAATTAAATAGATAAACTTTTTATCTATGTATGTAAGCCACTCTAAAGGAACCGTCTGTTTTCGTGCTAAACCGATGCAAACAATTCGCTAGATGTCACTGTATGTTAAATTTATGAAAGATTCAAACCATCTTGGAACTTTAAGTGATTTAACCTTAGATTATAGAAAATTCATTTATATTCCAATGAACTATACAGGGTGACCCAGGGCTGTGTGATTGGTCCATAACTTTTTTGCTATTCAAGATATCGACATGCGGTTTTCACCGCCAAGTAAGCACACTTATACTGCACATTATAAAAATATTTTGATTATATACAGAAGGTTCCTATACAGGGTGGTAAACTGGTAAACCAAAGTTATCTTTTTTTAAATGGGACACCCTGTATATTTCTACATTATTAGTTTTTACATGAAAAAATAATGGCACTTTGTATAGGTCACTATGGGTCTAGCTCTCTCCGTTTCGGCGTTATTCAACGTTTTGTTCGGAAAAAGACTCATATTTGATGGATCACTGCCCAGTAGGCCATGGATATTTTTCGCAAAACATGCCACAGAAAATTTTAGAATAACTAGTCGACTTTTGGTCCATGCATGCACACACTATACAGGGTGTGCTGAAATGCAAAAAGTTGAATAACTCTTTTTTTATAAATGGAACACCCTGTATTTCTGTTCACGAGTCGATTCAGTTTTTTATAAGCTTTTCACTGATATGCAATTTTTTATATCTGTATAATGATACATTTTGGGAACTTCCTTAGACCCCTTTATTTATTCCTAAAATATTACGGCTCTTAAACGAATAGTTTAGCAGTAGTAATAATAATAACGACTCGCAATTATTTCGTAAAAAAATATATAATTTTTACATTGTTTTCTTGCCAAATCTATTATCATATCAAGATATTACAGCAAGATATTAGGAATATTTATGTAACATAATTGTATATTATGTTGGATACCTACATTATTTCACATAATATGTGTAGTAAATGTTCAACATAATAAATAAATATTAATAAAGCATAACAGTGGGCGATTTATCCGAAGACATTGAAATATATTGAAAACTACGGATCGGATAAAAAAAAAGTTCTGAATAAAATTTGTTCGCCTGGAAGAGTGTCATCCAATGATACTAATGTAATAAATTAATGATCATTAAAGTTAGCTGATATAAAAAATTATAGAGTTTATAAAAAATAGGAATTCCTCTATGGTAATATATTTCAGCTGAACCTGAGATTGTCACTTAGAATTCAGACTTGAATCCAAGAAATTAATCAAAAGTTCTGACTTTTTATTTAAATTTCAAAGCCCATTGTGTGTTGCCTATCCTTTGTTTTTGTATTGTAGGCGGACATTTAACAAACACAGATTTCAAAGCATCTGTATTAGCATCAACTACTTTAGTCATTGAGCACCACACTTACTAGAATTTTATTTGAACTGAAGGAATTTCAACCAACCAGATGCAATAGATTTAACAGATTATAGATTTAATTTGATGGCCTACTCTGTATAGATGGATTAGATAAATATCGGATTTGACTTGTAAAACACACGTGGGATTTTTATGATTCTGGTGACGTTAAGTCAAAAATATTGTAGATCATTTTAACACGTAGAAGAAAATAATATCCCGTAATAATACATACCTCGTGTGGTGGTTTAGCGTAATATACCTATTGCTTTTATGTACACCAACCATACAGGTCTATTTGGTACCAATTATTTAATTCAAGATTCTAACTCCTAGTTGTGTCTATAGCAGATAATAAAACAAAGCAGGACAATTTAAAATTTGGTCCATAGCAATTGGTTAAGAAAAATACTCTAAATATCCAGCATAATTATTTTATTTATGAAAGGTTTAGAATTTTTCTTAAATAATTATGATTTAATTAAGAAGCTGTATGTTATGCACCGAAAAACCAACAGAAAAAAATTAATAATTGTTAATGTTGCTAAAATGAATGGAAAATAGTCTCACATTTATAGAGCTATTAACAAACCTTTGCAGGCCACAATGCCCACAATCGAAATATTAATGTCACTTCTTTTATTATTAAGTCACTAAACATCCCTGTGATATCCCAAATAATTTTTTCACTTGCTCACTAATAAATGGAAAATGATTCCGTTTATACGCAAATCGAAAAGAAGTGTCAATATATTCCATCCGCCTAGTCGCTGTACAGTTCTGTGCAGCATCTAGATGCAACCAATATGAAATTACAAAGATGGGGAAAGAAAATAATTATGAAAGGTACCGTAAAACGGGGCGAAGTGATACAATGGGGTAAACTGATACAAAACGCAGGGGTTATAAAAAAAAGTCCCTGTAATTAAATTTGAATGTACATGTTGGCAACATGGTATGCATCCAGCCCATATATAGGTCCCTTATAATGTCTTCGGCAGTTACCCGATTATTCCCGCCAATTTTCATGCACATTTGGTTTGTTTACTTTTTGTGGTTATATTGTGCAGTTTTAAACGTCTGGGAAACTTTGATTACAGAACACTGACGCAGCATTTCAATAAGGCTGAATTAGACACATAAGGTAAGGAATGTATCCATGATTCATAATATGTAATTGTAATTCCAAAATCAAAACAGGTTTTTTAAAAAAATACAATTAAAGAAATTTCGGTCCTGCCTGGGGTGAAGTGATACATGATACTCATCTGGCCCAGCCCCTAGATGTGGCCTTTTTTAGACCTTTAAAATGTAAGTGGAGGTCACTCCTTCAAAAGTGGAGAAATCAGGGTAACCAAGGCTCACTCAGTAAGATCCATTTTCCACCAATGTTGAAAAGACTAGTTGATGAACTGAGTGACAGTTGTGGAGACAACATTAGAAGCGGTTTTAGAAAAACTGGTATTGTTCCGTTGGATCGCCAGGAAATATTGAATTTGCTGCCCAACAAAGGAGTCGATGCGAATCCTGTTCACATTGAAGAAGGTTTGAATGATTCCGTGATAGGTTTGCTTCGGGAGCTACGCTATGGGAAAGAAAAAGCCAGACCAAGGACTAGCCGGAAGGAAAAACAATATAGGCAAAAAGCAATATAGGTGTCACAGAGACATTTTTGTGTGGCCTGAAGTCAAAGAAAACAGTATAGTTTATCCGCATGAGGTGATTGCCCAACTTCAGAAACCCGTGGAACTGCGATACGGCCGCCTGCAATTTTCCAAAAACGTTTTTTAATTTTTTCTGGATAATAATAAGTTTTTTAAAAACATACTATGTGTCTCAGTACACCCCAAGACCAGTGGAAAATAATACACCATTTATTTTATGTGGTGTATCACTTCACCCACTTACCTGGGGTGAAGTGATACAAGGAATTTTTTTTAAAAAAAAAAGGTAAAGAATTTTGAAAAATAAAATTTAATTATATGACTAGATAGTCTGAAGGTAGATCTATTAAATGGTGCGTATCAGTGCATTAGAAAAAAATTATGTAGCGTCTCAATGCATTTTGAATTTGAAAATCGTATCACTTCGCCCCGTTTTACGGTATTTTGTTAAACTTTGCATTTCGTATTTTTACATAAATAACCGGTTCACATAGATGTCTATAAATAAGTTCTTTAAATAAATTGCAAATAAACTGATGATGATATAAGATAATTATAAAGATGCCTTTAAATTAACATAAATAGCTCATTTTTAAAATTAGCGACGTATAGAATACAAAGGCAAATTAGTGTAGGCAATTTAAGTACTTTCGTTTAGTGGCGAGACGACAATAGGAACAAGTGATCACAATCAATAATAATAATTGATGAAGTTGGACGCAGTAGTAGCCTTCGCATACTTATTGTAGGCTTTACATTGTTTAACAGGATAGTGTATAGTAGTATAAATGTTCATTAATTTTGCAGCTTTCATAGTTTGATTATGATAAAGTATGCAGATGAAAAGACAGTTACAGGTGCGCAATTTAACTAACGAGCGGAAAAGGAAAGCAAAGGAAACATAAGATGGAGGAGATGTTAAGAAAGCTAAATGACATGAGTCAGAAAATAATAATAAAGGAAGGAGAATGGAAAAAACAAAAAACGGTATGGGAAAAGGAAAAATGCTACTACACGCAATAATAGAAAAATGGAAAAAGAAAGAGGAGAGACAAAAGAGGAAGAACAATATACTAATTAGAGATTTAAAAGAAAACGGTAATAACCTGGAGAAAAAAGTGGAAGACTTCATAAGGGAAAAGCTAGGAGTAAAGGCGGAGATAGAGGAAGCTTATAAAGTAGGTAAGAAAACAGGAAAGCATATTATCATAACGAGGGCAAAGAATTTCAAACAAAAAATGGATGAAAATGAAGTGGAATCTAAGAAACACGAATATATTTATAGATGACGATCTGATGCAACAAGAGAGGAAGGTACAAACTGAGATAAGAAGCACAGCAAGGGGGAAAAAGAAGAAGGAAAAAGAACGCGGATAGGATACAGGAGCTTGTGGATAGGGCAGGAGAAATATACCTGGGATAGGGAAGAATTAGTATTGGAGGCAAGGGAGGGGGAGTAACGCAAAAAAACTGGGAGGGGAAGTGATAAGAAATAAGGGGCGGAGAAAGGTGTGAATAGAGGGGAGTAAGTACGATTGGGAAGAGGAAAGAAGGGAGCTGAGGGAAGTGTAAGGGGACAAAAAACTACATGAAAGAGGAGGAGGAAAGGAATATGAAAGAAGGAGACAAGGGGGGAAGGAAGAGCAAGAAGCAGGCGAAGAAAACGGGTTGGAAGTAATGGAGAGAAAAAGGTACGCGGTAGGGAGGAAGAAAAGGGGATGGGAAAGAAAATGGTGAAGAGTGGAATGCAGGGAAGTATACATGAAGATGAGAAGGATAGTTAGGGGATTATAATGTTTGTTTTTTGCTTTATGTATTTATTTTAGGTGTGTCTTAAGGTTTAATGTTGATGTAGGAATAAATAATAATCATTTGTTAAAAATATTTCTTGTACAATTCATTATCAAGATGAAGTTGGTATAACACCTATTATAATTATTTATACTTCGAATCCTATCAATACTCAAGTTAACCTTCGGATGGCCAAGCTATTTTTGGTTACACGGATGCTCAAGGTGGGGTCCAAGCGGACCCCATGAATTTTTTCGCCCAGTGCCTCTATTTTATCTAGTTGTTCATTGTAAATTGAAGTATTTGTTTATAATAAGCATCAAAATATGTATATCAGACAGAATAGCGAAAATTTGAATAAACTTTTACACAAACTTAGATTTCGTTACATGGATGGCCAAGGTGGGGTCCAAGCGGACCCCAAGCAACAATTAATTAATTTGTAAAAAACGAAAAAATTTTGACGCAAAATCGTTATATGAGGGTATGTATAAATGATAAATATTCAGCTAGAAAGAACCTCAAACCGATTTTCTTGCTACTAAAATAGCTACGACACAAAAAATAGGTCTGGGGTCCGATTGGACCCCACCTTGGCCATCCGAAGGTAAGGATATAGCCGTTAAGTTTAGAGTGCAATAGTCGAAGTGTAGGAATAAGAAATGATAATTACAGTAGTTTAGACTCTAAAAGCATGACTTGTATTAATTGCACTTCTAATAGAAAATTAGTTGAATGTGTGTAATGTTGTTCTGAGTGATGTGTGATGTCTTCAGTTGTTTAAAAATTTTCTATATGGAAAGTGTTAATGCCTTTTGTAATTATATGCAAATGATTTTGTGTAAGCCTAAAGTGTGTAAACTATGTTGTATTGTTTTTGGTATAACTTTGGTTGCAGGTAAGAATAGTTCCCATTCTCCGTTGCGCATTAAGTTCCTGAGGTATATCAGTGTATTTGCAGTGTTTCTCAGTGTGTGTGTATTGCCTAAATTGTGTGTGTTGGAAATGGCAATATCTATTATGTAAGTATATAATTTATTGTGTTTTATGTATATGTGTTACATATGGCCTATTATTATATGCAGTTTTATCTGTGAGTAGTGTCCTATCCCAGCGGTCGGTAGAGTGTGACTGGCGAGCCACATATGACTCTTTGCGTCCAAAATTGTGACTCCTTCGAATAAATTCTTTATTGATCCAATTATTTTTGAAACTTGGAATAGTTTGCCTGACACCTATGAAGCAATGAAAAACTAGCCTTTGCTGTACTCGCCATATTTGGATGAACATATTCATGTGAGCAGACATTCTCGTCAATGAATTTAATAAAAAGTACCTATAAGGAAAAAATTAAAGGACAAAAATTTGCAGGATTGCCCCTAATTAAAAACAAGTTATGCGCCCGAAATAAAGAAAATTTCCAGGACGATGCAAGGACACCGCTCTAATTAAGCTTGCTGCGGCTAATACTATACTTAAAAAGTTGATCTTCTCTTTTTTTTATTCAAAAGATTATATTATTATCAATTAAAATCATTTGCTTGTATTCCTTTGATATATGTATTTTTTATTGTAATTCAACTTCAATAAAACTTATTGTTTCATTTCTAATTTTTATCGTACTTTTTTCTTTTAAATTTAGTTTAATTCTTTTTAGAAATGATACTTATACTTATAAAACAAAATATACATTTATTAATAATAACCATTGAATAAAGAAACCTAAGGAAGTAACAGGGCTAGGATCACCACGACACCCATTAAAAAGTAAAAAAAGTAACTATTATTTTTAGAAAAGTAACAAAAAGTAACTCTTTTATTTGCTTAATATCTTAATATAAATATATAAACAACCAGCTGCTTACCCGCAGCTTTGCCCGCGGTCTTGGGAAATTCGTATTTTCTTATTTCCCGGTGTGAATACTCGATTAGACTCACCGTTTGTATGAATGCACTCAACAATATGTTTAAAAATATAAATACAATGCAATAATTAACGCCAAAATGATCCGCCATTTATTGAAATCATTTGTTACAAAAAATGTGATAAATGAAGAACCGCTCGACCAATTTAGTGCAAACTTCACATAAACCATCTACTAAATAACCCGAACAAAGCCTAAACATTTGGTTTGGATAGTTGAGCCCGTTCTTGAGTTATAAAATTACAACGAAAAGTGGCATTGATGTTTATAGATATAGATATAATCAATAATGATCGCTGTTCTATGAAAGACAACAAAAATATATGTATACTTATGTATTAATATCGCTATCACGATCTATAGCTTGGTCATCATATTTCTCTCCCCAACTAGACACTACAAATCCTTTTGCATCTGTTTTTGATAACCATTCACTAGTAAACTTTACTTTTCCCATGATTTCTTTAGAATCTGCAAGTTATTACAGATACTTATTTATTACGCATAAAAAAACTGTCGGTGGTTAAATAAAATAACTTACCAAAGAAATTAATTCAATATAACGAAATTTCAACAAGAAAAGGTGCGCGTGGTGAGGATAATGACACGTAAATGATGCAGATGCGATGGATCAGGATTGATGAATAAACACATCTCTAATTAATCATTGTTCCTACCGAAAGGTTCCTACACATACGCGAATTGGCGTAAATGACATGCTGATTTTCAGAACAACCTACATACTCAGAAAAAGTAACCAAAAGTAACACATTCTTAATAAAAGTAACCTTTTAGGTGATCGGCAGAAAAAAAGTAACTTTTAGTAAAAAAAGTAACACGATCCTAGCCCTGAAGTAATATAGTACAGATCGTACGGAGAAAGATTGCTTCGGGTGCGCAGGTGAACTTCGTGTATTCGGAAGCGATCGGCATGTAAACTGCTTTTTCCACGTTTAACACTGGCGTTGCTTTTTATGAGGAAATAAAACTCGCAGTGTTTTTAAATTTATATGTTAGTAACAAGTAAGAAAAAATACGTGTACATGTAAAATTAAATCACATATACTCATTTAAGACAAAAATCATTTTTTTTTAATATTCAAGCCAGATGTTACGAATTAAACGGAATTTAGCGGCGACACCACTGGTATCATATGATTGCCAAGCTTGGAAAATTTACAATTATACGAGTGCGCATCCGACCTTGGGGCAATCTTTCTCCGTACGATCTGTATATGAAAACCACTCAGAAAAAGGTGACGGAAATACCCCCACCCATGGGAACCACAAATGATTCATTCTAATATTCGTTTCCCCCGTTTACGTTATTTTTGTTGTCTGTCGAGTTGTAATGATTAATTTTCCTTTTTACTAATACAAATACAAATAGTAATAAGGTTAAAAGGAATAACATTTCATCGGTAGGTAGTTTTAGTGTTCTTTTGTATCTTTGAGGTTAATTGCTTTTACGATAAGCAGCGGCGTAGGTCAATTGGAATTTTGAACTTATGAATGCTTTGAATAAAGATTCAAAGTTTAAATGTGTCTATTATTGAATAAAGAAAGCTATCGTTTCTGTAAGCATGTGCTAATTTATAGTCTTCAACGATATTGCGTCTTTACAAATAAATAATGTTCTCGTGTCATTGAAAGTCTCAAGTAGTTAATGTAATTCCCAACATATTTTCTACGCCACTGTAAACGGAAACATCATATTCGCCATCTTAGAGAACCATCTCGATTTCACATTAAACTTAACTATGTTACTTCCTTAGCTTTCTTTATTCAATGATAATAACCATATACTTATGTGTGGCTCTTTGAACCTGGTTAAATTTTTTTTTTGGGACAATTGGCTCTTTACACTCCAAAGACTACCGACCACTGTGTGGTGTTATCTGTAAAAAGCTTATGTTTTGTGGCGAGCTTTTTGTGTATTATCTTAGTTAGCTACCTGATGTAATGTGTTGTGGTTTCTGGTGCTTGCGAACATTGTCAACAAAGATCATGTGTAAATGTCCTATATTTCATTACATACGTGTTTCCTGTAATTTCGTCAGGTAAATGACCTGATTTTGTATGCTTTGTCATAATCTAAAAATTCGTACTCTCTCACTTGATAAAACATGGAATATACTCATTTTTTCGGGGAAATCCACTGCACAATAATAAGTTAATGTAAGTTCTTTGGAAGCTATATCTTTAAATTTAAATGTGAAAAAGCTTATAAAGTCGCTTGTATTTCCACTAAGAGATGCTATCTGATGAACACAACTAATTCTGAGACTAATTCGTTCCAGCCATATGTGAAGGGTATCAGACTACAAACTAATAATTGGAAACAAACAGTTATTCAATGATTAATTGCGCTTATTTCTATAGTCAATAACAATTATTTGCTTTGATAAATTGCAACAACCACAGTATGTTTCAAAATTGACTTGTCCCAACTGACCCACAATATTCATCAGAAATACCCATGCATAACTTTAGAAAAACCCAAGAAGGTGCAGCTAATATCAAAATCAATAAATTAAAAAACAAAAAGCTAATGAAAACTGATGGTAAGTAGTTAATCAAATAAATAGGTACCTAAGTAGGTAATACAAATCTGTTGCATGCAGAAGGTAAATAAAATTCAAAAAGAAATTACATAGAGAAATAGTAACCTGTTTCAACCATCCAACAACACTAGTAACTTTGTTAGTAACTTCAGGGGGAACTTCGATGGTATGTTCTTCAACCAACGAAGTCCATTTCGAGCGAAGTGCTGCCTGCGCTGTAAAACTGGCCATGCTGAATGTGTTAGTTTCAAACCTGCACATTTTAAACAATGCTTTCATATCTTCCACAGCGGTTTAAAAACTAATTTTAAGTAAAATGGTAATTTTAGTTGAAATTATTGACTGAACTTTAGGCTCATTTCTCTTTTAAATAACAACTTACCTTACTATATTACTTATAAATTAATTTGGTAATTATTTACCACTAATTAAATGTTATTTAAAGGAGATATAATTGACTATAATTTCATATTTGATTTTCTCACCATTTTTATTTTTAGAGATGACTTTGAGTACTTTGACATTAGTATCGGGAAAGTGTCTCACATACTGCAGATGCAGACTGTAGTTGATGGTTCGAGTATAGTGGGCGACATCTATCATTAACTTTTTTAAACGACTTAAAACCGAAACGAGAAACAGTTACCTACTAAAAAAATTCTGGCAAGTTGCCACAAGACTTCCCTCGTATTAACACTTTTTTCAAAAAATAAATATAGCACAATATTGCTGAATTCAGAAAAAAATACTCTTAAACAACATAAAAAACTGCAATTTTATCTAATAAAAAAATGAGTGCCGCCATTTTAGTTTATAGCGGAAGTGACCTCATCAAAGGTAATATTAGCATTTTTGCCCTTGGCCCTAATGCAATCGATTGGCGAAAACCGCATTTCGATAGCTTTAATAGTTTCTGAGTAGGTATCGAGTGTTGCAGCCATTTTTTAACACTTTTTTCAAAAAATAAGTATAGCACAATATATTGCTGAATTCAAAAAAATACTCTTTTAAACTACATAAAAAACTGCAACTTTGTTTTATAAAAAAAATTAGTGCCGCCATTTTAGCTTATACTGGAAGTGACCCCATCAAAGGTAATATCAGCATTTTCGTCCTTGGCCTGAATGCAATCGATTGGCGAAAACCGCATTTCGATAACTAATAGCAAAGAGTATTTTGCTAATAGTTTCTACAGACTACAAACTACAAACTACAGACGACAGACGGAATTTTTTTTTCATATTTTGAATGTACGTATTCAGAAACGCAAAGATATGTAAAAATTTTCATAGGTCAATTTTTTTTTGGAACACTAATACAATACTTCCCTTTTACTTCGTACTCGGGAAGTAAAAATAGGTATGTTATTTATGACAGAATCTGTACCACATCTAGTCAGTAGGTACACCCTATATTCTTCTTGTTGTCCATGTGATTGTATTTTTTAATTGTCCGTTGATCCTTTTCAATCGGTTCGTGTGGGGTTCACTGGGCCGACCGCCTTCTCTTTTTTTATATGTATACAATGCTCGATCTGCTTGATTGTATTTTGCAGCTGTGCAGCGCCAGCTTTGGTGTTTGGCGTTGAGGTTTCTCGGTAGGATCGTGCAATCCTGTAAGCGGAGCAGATTGCTGACTTCTTCGGTGCACCATTTGTAACCATAAGAATAATTGAGGTTTCCACCTGGTAAACCTGCATTCGTTTTACTGTCCACGCCGTGGATTTGATATCCCATTATGATAATTGGATGGATGAGGTGTGATTGGCCTTACAGATAGTCGACTGTCGTAGGTATGTTGGTTTTTCTCCTGGTTTCAAGTATCAAGATGCGCCTTTGGTTTGGTGAAATTGTGTGATTGTTCTAACTACTACTGTCGGTTGACGGTGGTGGTGGGTTTAATTCGGGTATCGAATGGTTAGTGTTGGTGATCGTGGTTGTCGTTCCAATAGGTTGGCAAGTGCGGCACTCCGAAACATTCTTTTGTATCCCTTGAGTACTGTACAATCTTTGCGGGTTGGGTGGTGATCATCTTAGGCGACTTCTTGACGGGGATCTGAAGGTCATGTTTCTATGATGCGCTGCGCGTGCGAAAATGGATTTCAACCGTGGGATCGTCAGAAGCATAAATGACTGTTCTGAATGGACGCTAGTTTTCGCCGCCTCGATTACAGTGGATCGTCGGGGATTATCCGGAGGACATTGTTCTGGAAAGAGTTGTATAACTGGCGTTGATATTCTCTCTTTCTCGTGGTTCTTCTTGTCGATGAAAAACGAACTGGAAACTTGAACGTTCTCGGTAGTCCAAAAAAACGGTTCAGCGGCTGCCACTCCAGCAACTGACTGAGATCGAAGAAGTCTGCCACGTGAGTTTGCTCTTAGTGAATGCTTCATTAGGCAATTTATAAACAGATGATCAGTTTGAAAACATCGAGGCGGTGATAAATCCAGCGGCGTCCGTTAAGTAAGGGTACCTTTTGTTTTTTACATAGGTACATAAGGTATGAAAGAACATTTTACAGTTTTTTGCAAATAAATCTGCAAATTCACAATTTCCAAAATCATTATTTTTGGAAAAATCTCTCACACATGTCGATTTTTATTTTTTTTTGACACATTTTAGTATAAAAAAATTTACCGAAAACTCAACATAGCGGCCATGCGCCATTTTGTAAAAAAATTTAAATGGAAAACGGGGTTTGCGTTTCAGAAAGGAGAAAAGCATATACATATAAAGGATATACTGATAGCATCCTATCCAATACATGTGCAAAAAAATCTGGTCAACATTACGGTGCAGTGCAGACATATACAGTGTGTCTGCTTAAGTTCGCACCATATGGGAAACTTTTTTATTATTAATTTTACGAAAAAAAGTTATTCTTTATAAAAAGTTCTGCATGTTCTAAAATTTAAAATACAATCATCACATATTAAATTTTTTCAGTGGTGTACGCGGCATGTCAAAAAATATGAATTTTGCTCAAGAGTAAAGTACCTTTATTATCGTATAAAATATATAATAGGTGTTTTATTTTTGCACGTTGTGGTAGACCTAAGTCAGCTCTGTCAATAACACACCATTCGTTTTATAAAAATAATTTGACTCAGTTCTCAATAACCCTATTCGTTTTAAAAGCTTTATTTAAGTTTTATATTAACCTGAGGCAGAAATGTCTACATGACGCAAGGCACTTTAATCACGTGATGATTGTAACTTTACCTAACCCTGTGGCGATGAAAAAAGAAAACACCTAATGTAATCAATTTCTGAAAAATTTAGTGCGCTTCTGTGGAGTCAGTTGCTTTTCACTGCAAAAGACGTATGGCAACACTGGAATTTTCTTGTTTTTAATCAACGTGGAGGTTAAGGTTTTAATTTTTTTACCTCAATAATTATTATATTAATTAATTAAACGAGGTATTAAAATGGTTCTGTTAGAGAATGATTTGGTATGTAATGCTAAACTTATGTGTACCATTTAACGCATAACATTCTATTTTACAGTTTTTATCAGAACTGACGAAATTTTTTCAAAAAGCAAGACTGAGTGGTTCCGTCAGCATGACATTTAAAAGATGTAAGTCTACTTTAAATTAATGTTGAAATTTAATACGTACCATTATTGGTAGATGATGGTCGAACCCGACCAATTCCACGAGAAGGACGACCACCGTTACCCGAACCACAAGAACATATGTGTTTAATCAGAGCGAAACTTAAAACAAAAAAAATTGCCACAGTTGTTCATCAGAAGGACATTAATAAATTTCAAGTGGCATACAGTAGTCTACTTAAAGGAAACATTGACGGATTAAAGAAATTAAAGAAAATGAAGACAAAAACGAAAGCGGAATAATTTCTATTATCAGTATATGGAAATGTACTGAATTTTTTTTTAATTTTATGGTATGGGATTTTGTACATTATTTTGACTTTTTTTAAAATAAATGTTATTGCATGTACACTTGTTACTGTTTATTTAATTGTAGATTTAAACAGTGGAACAGTAACCGCCAAGATGAAATAGTCGAAATCCTGTTACTTCATGAATGACCCAGTGAGACAACGTGTGTTTTTTTTAGGAATGTGCTTGTAATACTGTACCGGGTAGGCCAAATTGCACACTTTCTTATGGAAACATCCTTTATCTTAAGATATAAGTAGATAAAAATGGACCTAGGTGTCTTGAGCTTAATTTTAATGAGAAAATCACTGGGGTAAACAGAATTCAGCTATCTCTAATGGTTTAGCTACTAGGGGGCGTTTCTCGAATTTAGTCGATTACTTTAATCCTTCATAACTGTCTTATTATTAAAGATAAGTGATTTTCTTAGAGCACTTTTTCACGTAGATTCCATTGTGATGGACAATTTTTGTACAGGATGTTTGTTTTTTTGTGTACGACCATGACAGTAAACTATATTTTTTCATACGGACCACCCTATATATTTTGGGGTTTTTCAAAAGAGAGTAAAATTTTCTAAATTTTGACGTATCACTTGTTATATTTATGTTAAACATTATTTGCAATATTGCATTTAAGTAATACATTTTTATTTCAAATTTAAAATATTTAGAGTTAATTAAAATTTCCAGGGAACTAAGACATTGTCGTTTTAATTAATGCTGCTGTTTTTGGTTAACCATGGAAACCTAGATGTCTGTAAGCAAAATATTTTAGCTTAAAAATAATAGGTGTTTTCTTTTTTGACAGCCATAGAGTTAGTCAAAGTCACAATTATCACGTGATTGAAGTGCCTTGCGTCATAAGACATTTCTGCCTCAGGTTAATATAAAACAAATAAAGCTTTTAAAACGAATAGGGTTATTGAGAAAATGAGAACTGAGCCAAATTATTTTTATAAAACGAATTGTGTGTTATTGACAGGGCTGACTTAAGTCAACCACAACATGCAAAAAGAAAACACCTAATATTTAACTTAAATATAACAAATCATACATCAAAATTTAGGACATGTTACTCTCTTTTCAAAAACCCCAAAATATATAGGGTGGTCCATATAAAAAAATGTAGTTTACGTGTACACAAAAAACCAAACACCCTGTACAAAAATTGTCCATCTCAATGGATTCTACGTAAAAAGTGCTCTAAGAAAGATTTTGCCAAAATCACTTTAATAATAAGAAAGTTTTGGAGGATTAAAGAAATCCACTAAATTCGAGAAACTCCCCCTAGTGGCCAAACGATTAGAGATAGCTGAATTCTGTTTACGCCAGTGATTGGCTCATTAAAATTGAGCTCAAGACACCCAGGTCCATTTTTTCCTATCTCTTAAGATAAAGAAGAAGAAGAAAATGTCCAATTTGGCCCACCCAGTACATATACATGTCTTTCATTTTCTTGAATGGTAGACAAAAATTATTATTCATTATCAGTTTTCAAGTGTACATAATGTTAATGATTTTAGACAAAATGTTTTCGAAAATAGCATGCTCTCTAGAGTGCTCTCATTAAGTAAGTTGATTTAAAATTGACAACTTTCTAACTATATTAACTTGGAGGCCCCGTGCAGGATGTGTACTTAGAACTTGCCTACAACATTTGTGATTGAAGAGCGTGACCCAACTAACATTTTATTTTCTTAGACCATTCCATTTATCAAAACTTGTGATGCCAGTTTTCCTAGTCTTAACGGGATTAATCACATTAGAAATGTATGATATTTTACAAAAGAATAGTTTCTCAGGTCCTTTTTGAAGTAAAACAACTGTCTGTATAGAATAATAGTACTGGACACTTGCACAATACTAATGGGTTCAGAGGATCGGCACTTACCTCTGTTTGAATTTAGTCCTATCCACAGATCTTTAAGAAAGTAAAGCAATATTAAAAGGTTACACTATTTATTTTGCATAAGTAGAGATACAATTCATTTATACCTATTAGGTAACTGAGTACTTATATAAATTTGTGAACTGTCATGTTACCATTTTTACTGTTTATTGAATGGGATGTGGGATCCTATCCCAGAAATGTAATTTGAGCTGTTCTTGTTACATGCTGAAAAAAGGTAATTACCTACTGTGTTAATTCTTAAAATAAAACTTACCATAACCGTTGTAAAGGTTAAATGCTGAATCTGAAATATTGGTTAATTATACTTACTTTCTTTAGCCTTACCTACTGTTTTCAATCAAGCTTCCTCAAAGTATATGGTGTCAAATTCACTACTGTTCGGTTTAGCTACTGTTTTGTCCATATTCGTTGTGGTTTCATGGCAGCTGAAATATAAAAAGACATTACTAATCTGTAACTTACCATATAATAATTTGAAATACGTAGGTACCTACTTCTCAATGTCATATTTTTAAAGTATTAGTTGATTGATAGAAGAATTAAATCATAATAGTATAATTAAGTTCCCTTTAAAATAAAGATAGGTATTTGCCTCAAAAATTAAATACAAAATATACACTTTGAGCTGAATACTTGAATAGTCTTAACCTGTGGTCTTAGGTACCTTGTTGCTTAAAATTATTATCAAATAATAATGGATAATGTTAAGAAAGACTGTTTAATCGACAATGCCATAGTTACGCAATTGATAATTATAATCAAGAGAGTATGAGAAAAAATAAGTTGTTTAATGTGACAATTCTAGCTCTGATTTCTCAACGCGTTTCATTGTAATCGTTCTATCTTTTTACTTGTATTTCTGAAATAAACAGTTAAAAACAATAGATAATTTAATGAAGAACGGATGTATATGAATGCCTAAGAGAAATAGGAATAGAGGAAGAAATAGTGAAGACACTATACAACAACAATGTAAATAAAGTAACAACACTGAACATACAGTGTGTCCACGGATTGCAGTGGCGGCTTTTCAGGGGCAGCAGGTTCAGCCCGGCTGTATTAGATAAAATAAAAATGAGAAAAAAAAGATTACGTTGTTTTTGGTAAATTTATGCGCAAAATACAAAAACAATGTGTGGCATGTTAGTAAATGAATCATTTTTAAAATATTTTTAATTAAATTGATACCTATGCACTATCACTAAACATTACAAATGAAATACTTTCAAATAAATTTTTCTCACATACAGCAAGTACACTGAGAGATTTATTAACCTATTACGTTTTGGTTTTGATTAGTAGATTTGTGTATATTAATAAGATTTCTTGTGCATTTTAAAAAGCATTACATTGCAGAGTGTACATTATAAATAACTTAAGATTGAATTATGTCATAATAAAATATAATTCAGAAACAAGACGGAGTAGGTTAGTATCCACTATCCATAGGCAACTACAGCTCAACATTTTAAAATCAACTCATGCTGTACTTGGTCATCGGTTTCTATGGCAACGCTCGATAATTTTTGTATGCCTACGCCCTGCATTACTAAGCAGGTACAGATCTCGCAGTTGCTCCGACTTATGGTCTGTACTTGCTACATTAAAAACAGCATACTCGGTGTTATTGTTATCATTTATTAGCGTGTAGTATTTCTTGTTTTGGCGTTTTATTATGATAGTATTTTCAAGGTTTATATTTTAAATTAGGTATTAAATTTTGTTTACAATGGAACAGGTTAGTGACTTAGGTAGTTTGTTTATTATTAGAAAAACCGTTTTCGCGATGGACTCAGGAGGATAAGAAAGAACTTTTATTAATTGAAAGAAAGGCCATAAGCCACAACCAATTATTACAAAAAAGCACCCCCCCCCCTCCCCCCGCTGTACTGTCCCAATTCGATGCGAGCCGCCACTGACGGATTGACTTCACTATAGGTGTAAATGACCAAAAATTTTGGAATTTCAAAACGATTTTTTCAGATTCTGCCCTGCTTCATTGGAAATGAATTTTCATCATATTTTTAATTTTTTTAATTCAAAGCCGCCTTGATCGTGGAACAAAAACTATTTTCTTTGCAAGTAAAGTACCTTTTTTATGTATCATAGAGCAAAATTTTATTAATAAAAACTGTTCAGAATCAAAAAATAATAATCAGTGCAAAATTTGAAAATAATCGGCACAATTTCATGAAACCGTTATTTTTATTTATTAAGACGACTATCATCGATTAAATCGGAATCTATGCATACAACATTTCAAACATTACATTCTCATTTGTTTACAAACAATACCGATTGTCATTTTATGGTCAGTTTTTCAATTCTGAACAGCTTTTCTTAATAAAATTTTGCTCTATGATACACAAAAAAGGTACTTTACCTGCAAAGAAAACAGTTTTTGCTCCACCACCAAGGTGGCTTTGAATTTAAAAAATTAAAAATGTTATCAAAATTCATTTCCAATGAAGCAGGGCAGAATCTGAAAAAATTGTTTTGAAATTCCAAAATTTTTGGTCATTTACACCTATAGTGAAGTCAATCCGTGGACACACTGTATAATGAGGAACGGTACACTACTAACCGGCGCTATACCAAACCGGCGCTATCATAACCCGGCGCCAATGGGACCGGCACTCGTTCAAACCGGCGTTATTCCGTGCCGGCGCTCGTTCAACCGGCACTATGCCTTACCGGCCCTCGTTCAACCCAGCTCTATGCCGAGACACTTATCCAAAGAAATAAAAAAAATGTTTCGAAGTATGCGATTTAATACCTACTAAGTCTAAACGGCAGTATGGGAAAAAAGGTACAGCGGCTTTATGATTGGCGTATTAAAAAAAATGTCAAGACAATAAACAGAAAACATTATCTTTAAGTGTTTGACACAAATCACAATCATGAATAGTGAAAGCTTTTTTAAGTAGGTAGCCACAAACATAGATAAAAGTATTTTGAGCTGGTAATTCTTCATTTCTGTAGTCACAGTTAATAATGGCTAATACCCTATTGATCTGTTCCTCATTGGTTTCAGGTTCTACATAATGTTGAAGGTCGTTTAGTTTTGCAAGTAATTCATTAAAGTCATTGGCACAATTCTCATTTTCACTATGGAAATAGTTGTTGCAAAAAAGTTTTTTAAATGCTCGTTCAAGTTGAATAGCAGTAGGGTTTACACAATTGGGTTAGTTCATAAAAATAAATTTCAAAATAAACATAAGATTCTGCTTTGGAATCGTGTGTGTAAACTATTGCAGTTCAAAAAAGTTAAATAAAACGTACCATTTCCGAGAAAAAAAGAATTGAAGTGTTCAAGTATGAGCGTTCGCGCTAAATCAGTTTTAAACAGATAGTGACGTCACATACTGGGAAACGCCCACTGTCAGTCGGCTACCGTTGCTTTTGTTGAAAGTTTTTGAAACTGATTCTAACGATGGTGGATGCAGGTTATTTGAAAGGTATATGTCGGATAATCTTCCTCGAGTAGATGTTTTTATGTTGGCCGAGTTCTTAAAGAAGGATGATCGATTTAATGCTGCAGAAATTCGTGGAGCAAAAGCTTGAATAAAACCTAACAAAGTGAAATTCGTTTGCTTGACAGACTCTTACTACGCAGATATTTTGCATATTGCATTACTTTACTCGTTTACCACGTTTCATGTATATTTATGTTTGTCAATTACTTAAACATTTAGGTTTGCTTAGTAAGTAACTACATCTTACATCAAAGTGATCCTCGCAGCAGTAGAAATCCGAAGAAGTTATTTTAGAATAATCTCTTCTAGCTGCTTTGAACCACATTTTTCGAATTTTTACGTCTCGAGGCATTGTCACAAATGTCTTTTCAGGTGTTGTAAAAGTCGTATTAGTGCATATAGGCACAAAACACCACTTGTAACACCTTTTCGACGGCTCCATGATCGAGAAACAATCATTCGTAAATACCAGTTTAGCTGAAACACCAGTATATGACGTCATGCCGTAGTCGGCACCTGTCGCTGAGTTGTCGTGCAGTTTCGACGATTCGCGATTTAAAATTTAAAAAAAAGCTATTTAAATTAATCTAACGCCGCTTATTTCTGCAATATCGAAGACATCTGACATCTTTGCATTTATTAAGCGAATAAAAAAATTATGTGAATTAACCCAATTACCACTTTGCTGGCGAACACTTCCATGCAGTCTTGGTTTACACGCCTCATCATTAACAATTCAAAACCAGCTGTCTTCAACTTCTCCCATAATATTTTAATTCCTTCAATTGTTATTAGCCACGAGGTAATAAATTTAACTTTCGAAGTGATATCTTTCCCTCGTTGGTTAAATATTTTCAAGTGTTTCAAGAATTCAATCATCTACTATTTAAAAAATCTATTTGATACGCCTCGCCATTAAACACTTTTTGATAAATTGTGTATCTTCTTCCTAAAGATGAGTTCAACATGTCAAACAGTTTATTAAATGTAGGATATATTATTAGAAAGTTGGCAACAACGTGAGAATGTCAGAACGTCACGGTCACGCTGTTAAACGCAGCATGTTATTTGTAGTTTATTAAAGTTGTGTTGTAATTAAATATTGTCATTAAATGGTTCAAACGAAGTCTGTCATTAAAACCATCGAATACACAACAACTGGCGACGAGAATTGGTGAGAATTCCATATTTTTCATTAATTACGTTGAAGTTGAAGGTCAAGCGTTGCAAGTAATATAGTCCTACCGTCAAACAAAGTCGTGCTCATATAGTCATACCAGTCATCAAAAGGGGTGCAATTTTTTTTTAAATTAAGTCGCAAAAGTCGTGAAGTCATTCGTCATACAGTCAAAATGTCAATTATTGGGGCCATAGAACAATTAAATCTAAACAAAACCGATGTAGAGAGCTACTTAGAACGTATGGATCATCTGTTTCGTTGTAATAAGGTGGAGGAGTCGGAAAAAGTAGATTTGTTTGTTACATTAATTGGGGGTGATGCGTATAAATTATTAAAAACTATGGTAAAGCCGCAGTCGGTGTCGGAAAAAACATACGCGGAGCTGAAGAAAATTTTAAAAGATAGAATGGCACCAAAAAGGTCAGTTATTGTAGAAACGTACAAGTTTTACAAAATTAGTCAAGAGCTGGCATCAATTGCCGAATATATAGGTAAATTGAAAGAGCAAGCCGATTTATGTGAGTTTGAAGAGTTTCACGATAGAGCTCTGAGAGATAAATTTGTATGTGGTCTGTCGAACAAGCGAATACAAGATCGTTTATTAACAGAAAAGGATCTTACATTCGATAAAGCGTGTCAAATTGCGCTTGCCCAAGAAATTGTTCAGGAAGAAAGCTTGGAGTTGCAACAAACTAATCAAGCAGTCAATAAATTTAAGGCAGTCTCAAAACATAAGATGGCGTCAAGGCAATCAACAGGAAATCAAGAACCGGGTCGATCAAACGATTCGACAAAGAAAAGTCAGTCGTCTTCAGTCAATACGAAGTATGGGTCGCGTTCACAGTGCTTTAGGTGCGGCAGGTATCACAATCCAAATGCGTGTCCAGCCAGAGAGTGGGAATGCTTTTCATGTAAAAGAAAGGGTCATACAAGTACAGTGTGTCGTAACAAGAAATTTAATGTAAGTAATGTCACGGAAAGCAGTAACGAAGATAGTCAGCAAGAAACGGAGGAAGAAATGTCTCACGAAAATGTCTACGAACTGGGTTGGTTGCAGTTAGCAACAATCACAGAAAATACGAATAAGCCGTTATTAATAGATGTCAAAGTACAAGATCAGTGGTTGGAAATGGAAGTCGATTCTGGAGCGAGTAAGTCAATAATCCATAGTAGTCTGTACAACAGTAAGTTTTCTGATTTAAAATTAGTCGATGTTAGTTTTAAGTTACGTGCGGTAACAGGTCAAACAGTAGAAGCAGTCGGTCAAATTATTGTAAATGTCACGTATGGTAAAAAATTATTTGTACTTCCACTAGTTGTAGTAAATAGTAGAAATAGTTTTACATCGTTATTAGGTAGGGATTGGCTTGATAAGTTAAATCCAAACTGGAAAAATTCAGTACTTCATAAAGAAAACATGTTACCGATATGTACCTTAGAGTCCACAAATCCATGTGGTCATTTTAGTAATGTAAAAGTCGATCTAGTATCTAGTTTAAAACAAAAGTATCCAAATGTTTTTGTGTTGGATGCAAAGTCTGTAATTTCCAAATTTAAAGTTGAATTGAAATTACAACCTAACTCAAAACCTGTATTTCATAGAGCATATGACATGCCCTACGCACTAAAACAGAAAGTCGAGTCTGAGCTAAATAAGTTGGTCGAGTCCAATATACTAACGAAAGTCACTTTTAGCAACTGGGCTAGTCCGATACTAGCAGTGCCAAAAAAGAACAATGAATTAAGAGTATGTGTAGATTTCAAAAAAACTGTGAACAGAGTCATAGATTCAGATCATTGCGTATTGCCTTTGCCCGAAGACATTTTTAGTTTGTTAAGTGGGAAACGATTTTTTACGGTAATAGATCTGAAGGGAGCTTATTTACAATTAGAAGTTGGTGAGCGGTCGAGAGAACTACTAACCATCAATACTCACCTAGGATTGTTTGTATACAATCGTCTTCCTTATGGAATAAGTTCAGCGCCAGGAATTTTCCAGTGCGTCATGGAAAATATTCTATCTGGTATCCAAAATGCAAAGTGCTATATCGACGATATCTTAATATTTGGGGAAAGTATAGAGAATTGTCATAGTACAGTTCTAGAGGTTTTCAGTCGATTAGATCAGTACAACGTTAAGGTTAACGTAAATAAATGTCGCTTTTATGAAGAATCTGTAGAATTCTTAGGTCACTTGATTGATGCAACGGGATTACATCCTGTACCAGAAAAAGTTAGTGGTATTAGGAATATTAACCCTCCGAGCAATGTCACACAATTAAAGTCATTCCTCGGGTTAATTAACTATTATGCGAAATTTGTGCCCATGTTGTCTGCTAATTTAAAACCTCTTTATAATTTATGTAGTAAAAATGTTGAATTCAATTGGACACAAGAACACCAACAATGTTTTGTTTGGGGAAAAGATACATTAACATCAGACAAAGTTCTTACATTTTATAATCCAAAAGTGCCTATCTATGTAACGTGTGATGCAAGTAACTTCGGAATTGGAGCCATCCTAAGTCATAAAATTAACGGAATGGATCGCCCAGTATTATTTGCTTCACGCACTTTATCACCATCAGAAGTGAAGTACGCAAGTATTGAAAGAGAAGCACTAGCGATAGTGTTTGCAGTTCGCAAATTTCATAAGTATTTGTTCGGTCGCAGGTTCGTACTAATTAGCGATCATCAGCCATTACAATTCATTTTTAATCCTAACAAGGGATTACCTGTAGCATCAGCAGCCCGTATCACTCGTTGGGCAATAGAGTTAGCTGGTTACAACTATAGTATAGAATATAAGAAAGGATGTTCCATTGTGAACGCAGATGCACTTTCACGTCTACCGAATTTGTCAGAGTTGGAATGTGTCGAAGAAATACACTCATTTAATTTAAATTCCGATATACCTTTAAACTTTGAAGATATTCAAAGAGTATCTAAAAACGATCTAACTTATACTAAAGCGTTGGATCTTACCTTATCAGGTTGGCCAAGCACAGTAACCGATGAAAATTTGTTACAGTATTTTAGAAAGCGCCACGAACTATCTGTTGAAAATAATTGTCTACTCGTAGGATCAAGGATTATCATACCGATGAAGTTACGGGACGATGTCATGAAATTATTTCATGAACAGCATCTGGGCATCGTTAAGACAAAAATGCTCATTCGTTCATATTGTTGGTGGCCGGGAATCAACAATGATCTTGAGAAAGCCATCCACTCATGCTTGGTATGTCAGCAAACGCAAAACTTCAATAATGATGAAAAGGGAGCCGCATGGCCATTAGCACCAAATAGTTTCTTTAGAGTGAATGTAGATTTCTTCTTTAAAGAGGGTCATACATTCCTCTTGCTAGTAGATAACAGAACGAAATGGTTGGAAGTTAAATTAATGAATAAAGGTACAGCAGCGAGGGAAACTATTATTAAACTGAAAGAAATGTTCAGTACCTTTGGTCTCCCTACGGAGATAGTTTCGGACAACGGTCCGCCATTCAATTCCAAAGAGTTCAACTTGTTTTGTCAAGCAAACGGTATAAAACCATTAAAAACGCCACCGTATCATCCTATGTCAAATGGAGCAGCGGAAAGGGCAGTACAGACAGTAAAAAAGGCACTAGAGAAGAACCTAGTACTACAACGAAAACCTGGGTTGAGTGTAGAAGAGGCGTTATTAAACTTTCTCTTTACTTACCGTAATGCACCGTCTAGCGTAACGGGTATGTCACCTGCTCAATGCATATTTAAAGTAAAACCTCGAACGCGTTTCGATGTGCTAAAACCCACCAATAGTAGTATATCTAAACCTAGGGAAACCGTTTTGATAGACAGAAAAATGTACTCCATAAATGACTCAGTATTTGTAAAAAACTTTATTACTAAGTTATGGGATTTAGGAAAAGTAGTAAAAGTATTAAGTCACAGCACTTATTTGGTTGAAGTAAACAATAGTATAAAGTTGGTTCATGCCGATAGTTTGAAACCAAATAGGTATTGTGAAAAAACACAAGGGAATATGGTAAACTATTCACCTCCCTCTGTGACGATTTTAAATGATAAGGGAGAAACTTCATCAGCGTCACTTTCACAGTCACAGACGGAAATAAGCCCAACGTCACCTTCTGATGATGTAACTTTACCATCACCATTGTGTGAGGGAAGTAATGAAACAAACGTCACTGAAAAATTAACAGAAGAGGGCGTTATCACAACACGAAGTGGTCGTCAAATAAAACCACCACTCAGATTAGATTTGTAAGTTATATATTGTATTTTCACGAGTTGTATTCTTTTATTTAGTATGGGAGAAGTGTAGGATATATTATTAGAAAGTTGGCAACAACGTGAGAATGTCAGAACGTCACGGTCACGCTGTTAAACGCAGCATGTTATTTGTAGTTTATTAAAGTTGTGTTGTAATTAAATATTGTCATTAAATGGTTCAAACGAAGTCTGTCATTAAAACCATCGAATACACAACATTAAACTTTTCAATTATCTCGACAGTTCCCATTGCTGGAGTTGATAGGGCACCAAGGCTTATATTAGTGTTCATACCACTCGCCACAGAATTGCTTAATCGAATCGTGAACAGAAATACAGGGTGTTCCATTTATAAAAAAAGAGTTATTCGACTTTTTGCGTTTCACCACACCCTTTATAGTGTGTGCATGCATGGACCAAAAGTCGACTATTTATTAAAATTCCAAGTTATTCTAAAATTTTCTGTTGCAAGTTTTTCGAAAAATATCCATGGCCTACTGGGCAGTGACCCATCAAATATGAGTCTTTTTTCGAACAAAACGTTGAATAACGACGAAACGGAGAGAGCTAGACCCATAGTGACCTATACAAAGTGCCATTATTTTTTCATGTAAAAACTAATAATGTAGAAATATATAGTGTTCCATTTAAAAAAACATAACTTTGGTTTACCACCCTGTATAGGAACATTCTGTATATAATCAAAATATTTTTATAATGTGCAGTATAAGTGTGCTTACTTGTCGGTGAAAACCGCATGTCGATATCTTGAATAGCAAAAAAATTGGAACCCATATCGCTTACTACAGCATTCACAATCAAGCCCGTTGCAAACAGTTTTGTAATGCATTCAAACAACATATTTTTTAACTGCTCTGCTGGAAATGTCGTAGCCACGAAAAAAAATGCCAACGGCTATTTCCAATTCGTGTAAAGCTCTCTTGCCATTACAACTGTTACATTGCATGCAGGCTGAAACTGTTTTAAGTTATCATCTATTCTAAGGAATTGAAAGCCAACTATTTCATCTCTCTGGATATGATAAAAAAGGTTTGCTTTTATGTCCATTTCGTCAATACATAAAATGCATTGTTTATCTTGCTCTAACATGCTCGATACGTTTACTTCTAAGTTTTTATAGAGGGCTGCATTATTCAGTCCAGGTAGATAACTTGCTTGTCTCAGCTCTCAGCATTCGCTCTAATGAACTCTTGGATGGTAGACACAGCATGTTTTTTAAAAAGTTATAACCTCGGGGACCTAAAAAATACAGTGCCAAAGAAAATTGTTTAAATTCGCTGCTGTATCTTCTTCCTTTGGGTTTGTTCTTACCAAGTCTAGCTTGATTTTTAACAAATGCAGAAAATGTTGCTGGCAAGAATGTGTCACAATAGGTGCCAAAATTTTCAATGGTAAGTTTTTTCTCTTTCATTGGGATTGTCTTCTGCATAATTTTTTATCTTTTCAAATCTCTCAAGGCGTTTCTCAACTTGTTCTTTCTGGGTGAATCAGTGGTGAGACACAATGGGGTTTGAGTTGATACGGGCGAAATTTTTAAACAAGAGGCAATCTGTCATAAAACGTAGTGCTTGTAGTTTCATTAACTGTCCCACTTGACAACTCCTTTAGAAGATCTCCATTGTGGAGAAAAACACCAAAATGCATAAAACTATACATATACATATGTATGTACAGTAATATACAACGAGCATATAAGAGAGGTTGTTAATCACCAAACTAGTGATTAACAGCTCTTATATGCGATTATGCAGCCGAAATGAGATACCTAAGAAGTAACCAACACCAAAAGAATACCTAAACAAAGTAAGAAACACTACAATACGAGAACAACTACCGTAAAACGGGGCGAAGTGATACAATGGGGTAAACTGATACAAAACGCAGGGGTTATAAAAAAAAGTCCCTGTAATTAAATTTGAATGTACATGTTGGCAACATGGTATGCATCCAGCCCATATAGGTCCCTTATAATGTCTTCGGCAGTTACCCGATTATTCCCGCCAATTTTCATGCACATTTGGTTTGTTTACTTTTTGTGGTTATATTGTGCAGTTTTAAACGTCTGGGAAACTTTGATTACAGAACACTGACGCAGCATTTCAATAAGGCTGAATTAGACACATAAGGTAAGGAATGTATCCATGATTCATAATATGTAATTGTAATTCCAAAATCAAAACAGGTTTTTTAAAAAAATACAATTAAAGAAATTTCGGTCCTGCCTGGGGTGAAGTGATACATGATACTCATCAATAGGCACGTCTTAAACTTAAAATCAAAAACTATTCTTTGCGAAGCGCTCATATTGTCGAGGTTCAACCATTGTAATGTAGTGTATGGGCCATGTATTGATAACATTGATAATGGCAGAATCCAGAAACTACAAAATTCATGTATGCGCTTGATGTTTGGCATTAGGAAATACGAAAGGATTAGCCATAAGTTGTCTGTATTAAAGTGGTTGAACATGTCCCAACGACGGGATTTACATGCTGCGTCCCTTTTCCATAGTGTTATTATTAATAAGTGCCCAAAATATCTGTATAATAAAATAACGTTCCGCACAGATGTTCATACTCTAAACTTGCGTTATAAAGGATTACTTACACCACCTCTTCATAAAACTGAATACTTTAAAAGATCTTTTACATATAACATAGTTAAAACGTATAACAGTCTCCCCGACAGTTTAAAATCTCTCTCCCCGATTAATTTCAAAACAAAACTGCGTAACATGATGAAGGGTGGCCAAGCATTTCAATGACATTTCAATAACATTTCAATTTTAACATTCCAATCTCAAAATAATAATATTACACAAGCTAACTGACCAAGTATAATGTTTCCCCTCGCCGCACAGCTTTGCACACAGGGTTAAGTGGAAGAGCAGAAGGCAAAATTCTTTTTTGCTGAACTGAACTTCGCCCTGTAATTTCGTTTAATTAAATTGTTTATTTTTGGTATATTTAAATAAAGACAATATTATTATTATTATTATTATTATTATCTGGCCCAGCCCCTAGATGTGGCCTTTTTTAGACCTTTAAAATGTAAGTGGAGAAATCAGGGTAACCAAGGCTCACTCAGTAAGATCCATTTTCCACCAATGTTGAAAAGACTAGTTGATGAACTGAGTGACAGTTGTGGAGACAACATTAGAAGCGGTTTTAGAAAAACTGGTATTGTTCCGTTGGTTCGCCAGGAAATATTGAATTTGCTGCCCAACAAAGGAGTCGATGCGAATCCTGTTCACATTGAAGAAGGTTTGAATGATTCCGTGATAGGTTTGCTTCGGGAGCTACGCTATGGGAAAGAAAAAGCCAGACCAAGGACTAGCCGGAAGGAAAAACAATATAGGCAAAAGCAATATAGGTGTCACAGAGACATTTTTGTGTGGCCTGAAGTCAAAGAAAACAGTATAGTTTATCCGCATGAGGTGATTGCCCAACTTCAGAAACCCGTGGAACTGCGATACGGCCGCCTGCAATTTTCCAAAAACGTTTTTTAATTTTTTCTGGATAATAATAAGTTTTTTAAAAACATACTATGTGTCTCAGTACACCCCAAGACCAGTGGAAAATAATACACCATTTATTTTATGTGGTGTATCACTTCACCCACTTACCTGGGGTGAAGTGATACAAGGAATTTTTTTTAAAAAAAAAAGGTAAAGAATTTTGAAAAATAAAATTTAATTATATGACTAGATAGTCTGAAGGTAGATCTATTAAATGGTGCGTATCAGTGCATTAGAAAAAAATTATGTAGCGTCTCAATGCATTTTGAATTTGAAAATCGTATCACTTCGCCCCGTTTTACGGTACATATCAAAACCCTTATGAAGAAATAATAAGAGGAAAGAAAAGTAGGGAGTCCAGAACCACCGGGAAAAAAAGAAGAGGTAGGCCATGTAAAACTTCGAACGCACTGTATATTGGACATTCCTTATTAGGTTTGTTCGTGCAGCAGTTGCCAACCGTTTGAGATCGTTTGAGACATGCGCATATTCAATAACGCGTTCGTGCAGTTATAATTTTCAAATTTGACTCCTAGTTTGGTGTTTTTGCAGTTTCTCAAACGGTTTACAAACCGTTTGTTGACAGTCAGAACAGTTTGAGGATTTTACAGAAACTACTAATCCGACGCATGCGTAAACTGGTAAACGTCAATCTCAGCTCAGCTGATTATACATGTGTACCACAAATCAGTTTTTCTATTATTTGTACACCCCTTTTTTACCTTTATTAAAACGTGCAACACTTCACTAAATATAGGTAAAATTTATATTTTTATAGATTAATATAATTTGTGGAATTTGTTTCATAAATGTATTTTGTAGATGGATAATTTAAGTAGTACTTCCTCTAGTAGCATGTCCGATATGGAATTGTCAAGTGATGATGACTTTGATTTGTTCGAGGAAAGAGATAGGCCCAAAAACCAAAATTACTTCCAAGAAACAATCCCTAGCTACAACGATGAGGAATTTTGCGAACATTTTCACATTAGCCGACGTGTCGCTGAAAGCATTGCACTTCAATTTGAACAGTCGGAATATTTTCATTATCAATCGGGAGGGAATGGAAAATTGTCTTCGCTACAACATGTTCTAATTTATTTGTGGTTTGTGGCTCACCAGACTGCTTCGTTTAGAGATGTGGCCGACCGATTTCACATTTCTATAAGTTCATTATTTGTAATAATAAGAAAACTTACAAATTTTCTAAGCAATTTGTCTCATCGTGTAATATCATGGCCGTCCCCCGAAGAACAAACTGTAATTGAAAGGCATTTTAGAGACAACGATTTTCCTGGCGTAATCGGAGCGATAGATGGAAGTCATGTTAAAATCGACAAGCCCAGCAATGATCCAGACTCCTACTTAAACAGAAAACATTTTTTTTCTATTCAGGTATGCAATTAGTGCGTAGACGTATTAAAAATTATGAAATATACTTTCAGTTGCAGGCAGTATGTGACCATCGTAAGAAAATAAGAGACTTGTTTGTTGGTTTTCCAGGATCAGTGCATGATAGCCGTGTGTTTAGAACATCAGCATTGTTCAACACCCTTCCTGAGAAATGCCACAATAATACATATATTTTAGGAGACAGCGGATATCCCTGTTTGCCAAATTTGCTTACTCCATTCAAAGATCGAGGTGACTTAACACGAAGACAAAGTAATTTTAATTTAAAATTGTCTAAAAATAGATATGTAATTGAACATTGCTTCGGGTTATTGAAACAAAAATTTCGGCAACTTTATCATGTCAAACTGAGAAGTATAGTAGATATTGTTCATTTAATTAGAGCTTGTTGTGTTCTTCACAATTTGGCTCTTGATGACCATTTCCAATATGAAGAAGTGGAAGATGTGGTTCAGCATGATAATGAAGTAGTTGCAAGAGAATTCGATGAAGAAGAGGTAGAAAGGGACGATGGAAATGGAATTCAAAGAAGAAACCAAGTAGCTAACCTTTTACGCTTTTAAAAGCAATAAATTCAGTGAAAAAGGTACTAATGCAAATTGTGTTTTATTACAATGGTTTTTTTTACATTGAAAACAAGTCATTTGGCAATTGTAACGTTTGATTTAAATACATTTTTAAAATTTCGTTCCTTTCTTTGATTAATTGGTTTCGTGTTTGTCGTTCTTCAAGTTTTTGTTTTTCTATTTCTAACCTTTCTTTGTGTATACTTATCATTTCTTTGTGGTGAAGGTTTTTATCATGCCTTATTAATTGTAAAGTACAATTCCTACTTTGTGTTTGCTTTCTTCTGGAATTGACTGATGTCGCTGCTGTTTTGTTTTTTTCTATAAATTTCGATTCTGTTGGAAAGGTTGTTCCTGGCTGTAAACCACCTAGTTCTTCTGGCATGGTCTTTAATTTGTCTGCGTTCGATTCAATTGATTCAGTCACACTCTCCACGTTCGTCGGAATCACATGTATTGAGTCACTTGACAACAATAATTCGGGGTGAATGTTTCTTTTTTTCCCAAAAATTTCATCCATTTCTTTTTGAAATTCGAAACATTGCCTTCCCCTTCCTGTTTTATTATTGTTGTCAACAATTTTTTTATAGTTTCTTTCAAGAACCCTCCAACGGTTTTCACAATTCGCAGGAGAAAATTCTGTGCTGTGCATTTTATTCAGTTCTGCAGCTATTACTTCCCATAACTTCTTTAAATTTCTTAGTTGCATAGAACCAACTTTATTCCTATATTTCTTAAATAAATCAAGTAGCGTGAGTGTGAAATTATTTGACCACAACGACTTTACTTCCTTGCTTTTACCAATGCCAGTTGAATTATAAATAACAAACTCTTGTTGAAAATCTATAAACAGCAAACAGTACTAATTAACATAATATATTCTTTATTTCATTATTTTATACTAACCTGACATTATGAATAAATAGCGCCAAAATGAATATAGGTACGCTTTCAGTTGTCAAACTTGAAGTGAGTTCTACTAGGCGTTCGAGCAGTATACCAACTTCTAACGGTTTGAAAGTAGTTTGGAATTTCGCATGCGCAATGACTACAGTTATCAAACTAATGTTGGACTATCACAAACTGCTGCACGAACAAACCTATTGTTGGCATTATATGTTTAAGTTTGTAACATTTATGTTACTGAACATTCTCTGTTGACGTTTATATAAATTGCTTAGTGTTTCATTAAACTTTTACTTTACATGAAGTACCTACCTACTTAGCTTGTAGGTATCTGATAGTTTTTGTTAATATGAATAAAATGTCAAAAGTTGTTTAATGTATATAATGTAACGTTGTCTGGAATAGATTATTTTCTGAAACATCGTTGTTATATAATATGTAAGAATGCATAGGGGAAAGGTGGGCAAAGTGAAATTTAATAATAAAAATCCTAAAAATCAACCAAGTGGTGCCATCGTGTGGTCTTAACGCTAATTGTTACCCATCCGGTATTGGTTTGTTGGTGCAGATACCCGCTAATACCTAAAACGGTAATAATTTGTTTTAGTGTAAAAAGTACGATTTCTCTGTTTTCGCTGTAATATTTTGTCGAATGTGATACTTTCATTTGTTTCATGTTAGTGTAATTTAGATAATGTGTACATGATAACATAGGCTATATCCGCATTATCACAGGCAGTTCAAATTTGTAGGTTAATTACCATTAAAAAAAATTTCGCGGTCTTTTTAACATAACGCAGTTTTGGGGTAAAACCGTAAAGTGGAATGTCATCATATGGGCAAAGTGAAATATTCCACTTTACCCCTGCAATATTACATTTCAAACCACAAAAAAAACAATTTGTGTTATGTAATGCTTCTTACTGTCTTATTGCTGTTTTAGACCGACAATGCGCTGCTATAAACGAAAATCAAACCAGCAAGAGTGGACTGAGGAGGCAATGAAAAATGCTGTAACCGCCGTAAGATCTGGCACCCTCAGTCAAAATAAAGCTGCTAGACAATTTGGAATTCCAGTAGCTTCTTTGAATAGACGCATTAAAAGCGGCAAAACTGCAGAAGAAGCTTCCAAAAAGAAACTAGGTAGATTTACTACCATTTTTACAAAAGAGGAAGAAAATGCTTTGGTCGAGCATATTCTAGAAATGGAGCGTCGATTTTTTGGGGTGTCATACCACGAATTTCGGTCCCTGGCTTTTCAGTTTGCCGAGCACAATAAAATACGCCACAACTTTAATAGAGAGACATGTTTAGCAGGCAAGGATTGGCTATATCTTTTTTTACGACGGCATCCAAAATTGAGATTACGAACTCCAGAAAACACTTCTGCTGCTCGTGCAGCTGGATTCAACAAAGTTTCCGTCGAAACTTTTTTTACTTATCTTGGTTCTTTATATGACAAGTATTCCTTTTCTCCAAGTAGGATCTATAATTGCGATGAGACTGGCATTACAACCGTTCCTAACAAACCTATTAAAATAATTTCTTTGAAAGGAAAGAAACAAGTAGGAAGTTTTAGTTCTGGCGAAAGAGGACAGTTGGTGACTGTGGAAATCTGTGTAAGTGCAACAGGACACTATATTCCCCCACTCCTTGTTATACCACGTGTGCGACGCAATTCCATATATGAAATAGGGTTGCCAAGTGAAAGTGTTGTAGCGTTTGATAAGTCAGGGTGGATGACATCCAAAATATTTTCTGATGTGTGGTTTCCACATTTTCTGAAGCACACACGTCCAACGGAGGAGGATCCAGTGTTATTAATTCTAGACGGGCATGCTACCCACGTTAAAAATTTACCATTAATTGAAAATGCAAGGAGTAATAATGTTCATATTTTGGCCATACCTCCACACACGTCCCATAGGCTTCAGCCGCTAGATGTTGCATTTATGTTTCCACTAAGCAATTTCTACACTCAAGAGTTAAAAAACTGGCAACTTAATAAGCCGAACAAAATTATTGAACTATTTGATGTTGGACAAATCTTTGCAAAGGCTTATATAAGGGCTGGAACATTATCAAACGCTGAAAGTGGTTTCAAAAAAACGGGCATTTGTCCCTATGATCCGCACGTATTTTCGGAGGTTGATTTTGCCCCTGCTGAATTTACAGAACGACAAATGCCCACCAACAGCACAATTGCTGCATCATCAGAATGTATTGAATTGGTTGAGGATACACCAACTTTATCAACTTCAGCCCGTATGGATACACCACCTCCATCAACTTCAACATGTATTTTAGAGAAATCTCTGGTGGGACTACAAGCACCTTCTACGATCAGCTCAGGAAATTTAATATCCCCTAAAGACATTTTGCCTCTGCCAAAAGTTGTGCCGAAACAGTCAGTTAGAGGTAGCCGCAAACGTGGCAAAACTGTTATTGTGACATCCTCACCGTATATGAAGGAACTCAAAGACTGTCAAACACAACGTTGTGTTAAACCGCCAAAGCAAGTGAAAAAAGATTTGTTCGCTGATGTAGTACTAACGTCATCCAAAAACTGTACACAAAATCGTAAAGTATCGTCAAAAAGTGTTAAAAAGGATGCCAGTTCATCATCATCAGAAAGCTATGACTCGGATGACATTTGTCAAGGATCCGACATTTCCGATTTTATTTGTGAAGGGAATGAGTCCTTTGAAGATTCAGAAACCAAATTTACTTTGGATCAAAAAGAAATTTGTCTGAATGATTTTGTCAGCGTCTCACTAAAGGAAGTAAAAAAGCAAGTTGTCAAAGAGTTTGTAGGACAAATTATAGGAGTAGTTGAAGAGGAATCAAATGATTCAGAGGTGGCTTATAAAGTGAAATTCATGAGGAATTATCGTCAGCACGCTGATATTTTTGTATTTCCAGAGGTTGATGATGTTAGTATTATACAATACACCAAAGAAATAACAGGTGTATTGTCAAAATTTAATATCGTTAGACATGGCAAAATTTTATTTTCATAAAGTTACGAATAATATAATACTTAAGTTTTTCAAATGCTTCCTTTTTTCCAGGTGTCCCAATCGTCATTTGAGTAATTTCACTTTGCCCCGTTAGTCATTTCATTTTACCCCACTAGGTGGGGTAAAATGGAATAAACGCGCGTTATTAAATTATGCTAAATAGTTTTAAACTATGATTGCATATTATTCCAATACTTTTCCAGTACATTGCTTATAAGACCACTAATAATTTCCATAGCAGAAAAACACTTAAACTCAAAATTTATATAAACTGTGATTTTTTAAATCTTTAGCTATTCCACTTTACCCACCTCTCCCCTAATTACATTGGTGTTGGGTTATCACCCAGCAAACATAATAACAACGGCCGCATGATGGTTAAGTGCTGGCAGTGTCGGCAAAGTACTGGCAATAATGAGCTATAACGGCCCGTAGTTGGGAACATATCGGCAATGCATATTGGTGGACCCCTACTTGGCCACAGTTAGGCCGTTTACAGTGTACATTTTTAATAACGTTTTTTTTTAGTTTCTGTACGAAAAAATGCCATCTGTACATCTGCAACTCAACAAGAAATTGAAAATAGCATAAAGCCTTGGTTTCGAAATGCAGCAGATAGAGCCGGAGGCTGTAACAAAAGGACAAAAAAAGAAAATAATGAAGTGCTTAATCAATAAATCAATAACATATAAATTTGAAAATTACATTGATTTTTCTAAGTAGTTCGTAGAATATACTATTAATGGAAATATTATTAGTACATAATAAGTATAATCAGTTTACTTTACCTAACAATGTACCTATAAAAATATTAAGTTTGTTTATGACAACATTAGTTTAGTAGAAGTGCATATATTTAATTTTAGATTAGTTTTGATTAATGTTTTGTTACTTTCAAGTATAATTAATTCCATGAATGTTTTCGTATTTTTTTTAGTATTCGTATAATAATTCTGTTGCTGTATCAAGTGTAAACTATTTTATAATTTTAATAAAAAATGTGATCAAAATATCAGTGTGCATTATACCTAATTGTAAGTGCAATAATTATTTAATCGGTAAGGGAGTGGGGTAGTAATGGTAATTCAATGCATTGCGATACAGGTTGTCTACAGGCAGGCCCATGTATCATATGCTGTTGTGCCACATCTGGTCCTGCTTATGGCCTCAGTGACCTATACATTTCGGCCCAGCACCATTTGCCAGTACTGGACCAGCATCTGGACTTCTGGTACATATTATGTACTAGGCCAGTAGTTGGCCAAATTCAAATTGTTTGTTGGGCAATGTTATCATATTGCACTTAACATCCTTCTAATTAAATAAACTTAATTCCTGAGTAGGTATAACAACATTCCAACAATAATAATATAAAAAAAGAAACTACAGTAGAACCTCGCTAATCCGTCCACTACGGGACCGGGAGCATGGTCGGAACGCAAAAAAGGTCGGATTATCAGAGGAACGCTCTTATTGACCCAAACATCACAATACAGTACAGTATGTACATAAGTGAAAGTTTAAGAACTGTACATACTTTATGCTGATTTGCTCTCAACTGTTTAAAACATGAGAAATCACATGGTAAAAAATGTTTTGTTCTTAAGCAGGACAAAAAAGTATGTAATGTTTGTTTGCTTAGCAGACGACAACCTTGATTTTGTCGCGATATTCTGCCATTGAGATGGTCGCACTAAGCGGGGAATCGGACCATCCGAGGTCGGATTAGCGAGGTTCTACTGTATAAAAAAATTTACTTATTCCTACTATAGGGTCAAGTGGGGCAAGTGCATTTTTGGGGCAAATGCACTTCTCGGATTTATTTTCTAAAAAAATTATTATTTTGCTATTCGCCGTTCATAGGTACGTGAACCACATTTTATTAAAATACAGGTATATATCTAGATATTTATCATCACATAATTTAGAAGGAAATATGTGTATGTTGATGTATAAAAATTGTGCTTCGTATTTTAACTAGTGATGGGCTAATTCGAATTAAAAATAACCGGTAGTCCGATTATTGAAATAATCGCCTTAGTCCGATTATCGGTTTCGAGTATGAATTACGATTATAAATTATGATTTTATGAGTTTTCCTCTCATGTTTTAATTTATTTATAGAACCATTGAATAAAGAAGTAGGTTCACTCAACGATAGAACATAATAACATAAATATAAATACATAATAAAACGGCAAGATTTGCGTATTTCTATTATCAAATTTCACCTTAAATAATATCGAATGTCCTGTTGAATGAATGCTGTCTCAGCGAATGTCTGTGTGAAGCTGTGAACTGTGGACGTTTATGCTTACGACGCTTAAATATAGTTAATTTGCTTATGTTTTAGAGGTTATAGTCTGTTGTTGCTTTTACTTTACTAAATTACTACTATTCAAGTTCGAATTATTTTTAATTCGATTTATAGTCCGATTATCGCAATCCTCGAATCGGTATATTCCGATTATCGAATTTGTCCGATTATGGCGGGCCATACTCAACCTGCGGCCCGCGGGCCGCATGTGGCCCATCGAACTTTGTTATGTGGCCCATGCGCGCCGACTTTTGATATTTTCCTAAGGGGCACGGGCAGAGGCATGGTTGTTAAACAAACTGAGGAGCCATCATATGTATAAAAACTTTTATTATTCTCATTTTAGTCATTAAAATTTCGAGATTTTGCTGAACGCGCTTGTTTAAGCGCAGTGTGTTGTGATTTCTGATGTCACACATTTTTACCGTAATACTGCTGACCTTGACCTTAATAAATAGAATAAATTTTTAAGAAGTTAAGAATATCATTTAAGTTCCCTGGGGGCAAATACACAGGCATAACGTCCCCTGGGGGGCAAGAGCCCTTGTGCCCCCCCTGTAGTCGGCGCCCATGATGTGGCCCAGTAAATAAAAAAAATTTAGGCGTAAAATTTTCAAAAGTTCGCTGCAAAACGATTGAGTGAGCGAGACGCATAAGGTCATTTTTACGATGCACGAAGCGAACCTATAACGGGAATTTTACTTTTACCCATTCGTCGTCTCACACCGACCAACCAAACGAATATTAAAGTTAGTGAGAATCAGAACTCAGAACGCTGTAGCATCGTTGTCGTCAGTGAAAGTTTTAACGTTTTTGTTTTTAGTGTCGGGTTAATTACGTGCAAGATATTTTAAAGATTACGCCGAATTTTGGAATATAGTGCCTGGTCAATATAAGACTGTACAAAAATGTGCACTAATTTTTCTTACATTATTCGCATCAACATATCTTTGTGAATCGTCGTATTCAAAAATGAAATATGCAAAAAATATTTATAGAAATCGGCTTACTGATTCTCACCTGGATAACGTTTTACGGGTAGCATGCTGTAATCACAAACCTGATCTAGACAAGATTATTCAAAAATGTATACAATTTCAACGATCTCATTAGTTTTTGTTTAATAAATATACTAAATTCGTATTAGGCCAGTCAAATTAGACTTTTGGTGAAAAAGTGATGCTAACTTTACGGGACTTTTTCAGGGTTGTTTGGGAAGTTAAGGAGAGCTTAAATCCAAGTTTTCGTATACCCACACCCCGTGGGATTTTTTTAAGAGGGAGGGAAAGGTGAAAATTTTGATTTCGCTATAACTCGGCAGCAATTGATCGTACAGAAAAAATAAAAAAAGGGTTTTGTAGGTTTTTTGAAGCTCTACAAGTTTCCTTTGGACGACTTTTCCCGAAAATTAATATTTAACGATTTATCGTAAAAAACAGTAAAAAAAAGTAAACTTGTTTGGTCAACAAATAGAACTTGTTCATGTATGAAAAGTTGTAGAACAAAATCAAATTTCGATTCATTGGCACAGAGGTATAAGCGACAAACGCGCCGAGATACGACCGCGTGCCGCAGCATCGAGCCGCCGGCGCCGCGCCGCGCCGGTGCTGGAGGGCGCGAATAGATACCGCACCTTCAGACGCTCCCTTCGACCTTATTTTTCATCCGATAGAAAAATCTGACACGGTGATTTTGTGCTACAACTTTCTCATACATGAACAAGTTCTATTTGTTGACCAAACAAGTTTACTTTTTTTTACTGTTTTTTTTACGATAAATCGTTAAATATTAATTTTCGGGAAAAGTCGTCCAAAGGAAACTTGTAGAGCTTCAAAAAACCTACAAAACCCTTTTTTTATTTTTTCTGTACGATCCATTGCTGCCGAGTTATAGCGAAATCAAAATTTTCACCTTTCCCCCCCTCTTAAAAAAATCCCACGGGGTGTGGGTACCTATACGAAAACTTGGATTTAAGCTCTCCTTAACTTCCCAAACAACCCTGAAAAAGTCCCGTAAAGTTAGCATCACTTTTTCATAAACCCCCTTTTTCTGTCTAATTTGACTGGACTATATATGTTTCTTTTTTTTATTATAATCGTTATGTTGTGGCCCTCTTGAAATAGCTAGTGTAAATATGTGGCCCAAGAAAAGAAAAGGTTGAGTATGGCTGGCATTATGCCCATCACTAATTTTAACCTCAAATTCTATTTTACATGGCGGAGTGACTACGCCGTTGCTATTGCCACGCTCGATGATGTCATAATCGTACGAATGTTGACGTCATCAATCATATGTTTCTTATTTTCGTTGCTGTCGTCCACTTTCGTCTGTCAACTGTACTTGTGTTTACGGTCATTATTTTTAAATATGAATTTATACGGAAAGAAATTTAGATCGTATGATGAACTTAATGGATTTATTAAAACCATTGAAAATGAAACAAAACAAAAATTTTGGATCAGAAGCTCAAGAACAATCGCAGCAGCTAAAAAGAAACGGCCGATTTTTTCTGATTTAAAATATTATACAATTCATTACTGTTGTATTCATGGAGGCGAGAAAGTAAGAAATAGGTCAAAGGGAATCCGTAATACAAGGTACTTATTTTTGTCATGTAGCTTGTTATGTAAATGATTAATATTTGGGGCCGGAATTTTCATCTCGAGTAACACTTATAATTAATTTCATTGATTAGCTTTTCAGATTGCTTAATATGTATGTTTCCAAGATAATTAATCGTAGATTTAATTTAACTGGGAATGAAAGTATCAGCCCTTATAGTAGGTAACTATACTTGTAGATATTGCATTGCTGCTCGATTTTTTAAATTTATTTATTGATATGTTTTATCATAGGACACATAGAATGGAATGTCCTGCGTATATATTGTTTGGTGCATCAACAGATGGTAATTACCTAGAAGTTAAATCATTTGATGTCAAACATGTCGGCCATGATTTCTCCACGGTACGTAACAATCTAGTGTAGTTTATCAAGGGATACCTTTCTGATAGATATTAAAAACTTTATTTTTGACGAGTTATTTCAAATATAATAATGACCTATATTTACAAGTTTTTGGGACTGCCATAATCCTGCATCAGTTATCTATCAAACCTTATTCATGTTTTTCTGGCATGTAACAAATGATTGAGTGGTAAGTCTTATATTTTTATTATTTATCAGTATTTTACTAGTCATTTTATATATTTTTTTTAACTGTGTTTTTTGAAATTACTTTTAATTAATAGGATTATCATTGTTACCTTAAAAGTAGATTTTAATATCGTTTGGTGTACACACTTATCTAATATTTTTACTTTTAATTAAAAATACCCCTGATGATATCCACATATTAGTGCACGAAACGTCCTGTTGATGCAGGAACAGATTTAGTATTTATTCCGTATTTACCTCTACCTAAAGGAAGAAATCATTAAGTTAAAATAGTTTTGAAGGATCACCAAGTTACCTGTTGCTTTCTCATAGACCATAAACATAATCTTATGTCATAAGCAAAGCTGTGTATTTATTGTGTAATCCGTTTAGAATTTACTCTACGTTTATAAAACTACGCGCTTCAATTTGCATTAAAATAGTGGACACTGATTGTGTAGGCAATTACTAATGTTTGTGTATTTATTATAGAGTGCTTACAACCATTTGCCCCAAGTAAGAAAACTGACACCGGTTGAAAAAGAGAAGATTAATGATTACCTTTCTGTGGGTGGCAACACTAACCTGATACAAAATAAAATTAGTGTTGATACTGGTAAACAACCTATCTTAAAGGATATTAGTAACATCAAACATCTACATAAGAGCAAGTCAAGTAATGATATTCTTAAGGCTGTAAAGCTACTTACAGAAGATTATCGTAAGTTTTTGTCTTTTTCTTTGCTTTATTTATTAAAGTATTATTTTCTTTCAGAAGCAGATGTACGTCTTTTAAAAGATGATAACAATGATTTTAAGGCTTTATATTTCTCTACCTTTGAAATGAGAAATTCCTTCCAAGCATGGCCTGAAATAGTTGCAGTAGATGGTACTTACAAACTATTAAACATTAATTTAACTCTTATGCTTTTTCTTATTGTGGATTCTGAAGGAAACAGTGAAGTTGCTGGCGTTGCTTTGTTAAAAAATGAGGATTATGACACATTTAAATGGTTTTTGGAAATGTTTAAAATAGAAAATGAACAGGGCATTCAAAACATTAAATGTTTTATGGGTGATAAAGATTTGTTGGAAAGAAACGTAATCAAAGATATTTTTCAAGGCATTCCGGTTTACATATGTATTTTCCATACACTTAAAACGTTTAAACGAACTATTACAACAGAGAAAATGCGTATTACACCCGAGGAGAGGGATATGTCTCTTGAATTAATATCTAAACTGATATATAGTCAATCTGTTGAACAATATGAAGAGCACTATAAAGTGTTTTGTGATACAGCACCATATGTGGTTGTTGATTATTTTAACAAAAACTGGCATAACATAAAGGAAGATTGGGTTGTCGGATTCATGTCAAACGGAAATCTTCGCAACTTTACTAATAACAGGTTGGAATCAATGAACAACAAAATTAAAATGGTAGTACCCAAAAATAGCTCTTTGGAAATGTTTATTATTTACTTTTTTAAATGGTTCAATTCACACATCTACGAGAAGAATCACAAGATATCTCAGACTGTTCTGAAAGCTCCAGTTGAAAAGTTTGATAAAGATAGTTCAGAATATTTGTATCGCAATTTTTTGACAAATTATGCATTTGTATATGTTTTAAAACAAATACACTTGAGTCAATTTGTTACTGTATTAAATATTAATGATAATTTGCACATTCACTTAAACGCAGACGATACAAATGTCAGTACAAATTCATTGCAAAGGAGTTACGCTGTCAAATCCTCCAAAGGTAAAATAATAGTCTCGACTACAAAATGTGAATGCAACGATTTCTCTTCAATGTTATTGCCATGCCGCCATATTTTAGCTATAAGAAGAGTTGAAGGTCTTATGTTGTACAATGAAAGTATTTGCCATAAAAGATGGCATAGAAGCTATCTTTTGAAAAACCATCGTATATTTACACCAGCAGTGGATACTCACCAAGTTGACATTGATTGTAGCAATTCTGTAGGTACATCGAAAGTATATGTTGCTAAAAACGAAAAAATCTTAACTGCCGGAGATAAACGTAAAAAAGCTAGTTATGTTATGTTATGGATTCAATTCTGAATTTATTGACTTGATCGTCCAATTCTAATTTTAATTATAAATTAGATGTTTTAAAAAAAATTGAAGAATTGTGGAGAAATGGACATGAAGTTCAAGTAAACTCTGTTGATTTATTAAACTATCAAGTAGATGAACAGTCCAGCATGGTAATTGCTACAAATACAACTCCAATTAACATTGCACCTTTGGTTCCACTAATTAGTAATGACAAAAGTGATAATAGTACAGATACAAATAAAAAAATAAATATACTTCAACATTACAAAATATCAGATGGAAATGTTTTAGATATGGGTAAAGATTTTAATAAATCTGAAAAAAATGAAAATATAACGGAAGCTAATGAGAATAAATTTAATATGGAAAAAGAAATTGAAAGCATTATAATGCCTACACCAATAAAAAGGAAAGGTGTTGTGGGAATAAATAAATCACTAAACGATTGATTATTTGTGATTATATAAAAAATAACTTTTATTGTGAAAGGTAAAGGTATTATCCCGGTACTGGTCGCCAGGTAACTGACTGCAGGGTAGTTTGCGTTTCCCCTTGCGTTGTGGGCAAGAATTGCCGTTAGGGTCAACATACTCGCCCCGTTGAAGTATTTACATAAAAATTTCAACTACAAATAAGATAAAAACATAGTTTAAGTAAGTATGTACTATGTACATGAAATATGAATATGGTAACAACTAAAATACTGCTGATTAAACACTAAACAGTCAACAAATTATTGAATAAACTACAAACTAAAGACATAAAATAGTCAATAAATTGTTCAATAAACTACACTGGTAGAACGCATAATTTGCTAGCGGGTCTTTTAATGACACCGTTCACTGTTTTCACATTAACCACGCGTACTACACCATCCTTTCCTGGGAAGGTTTCCAAGATTCTACCCATTTTCCAATGCAACGGTGCTAAGTTGTCTTCCTTAATTAATACCAGACCACCTTCTGGTAGGTTTGGCGATTGTGTCATCCATTTAGGTAGCTGCTGGAAATTTGTGAGATACTCCTTGTGCCAGCGATTCCAAAAATGGTGTCTCATTTGTTGAATTAATTGATATCTGGACAGTCGATTTTGTTGCACGTCGACGTAGTTGGGTTCTGTGATCGTAGTTAATGGCTCTCCGATTAAAAAATGTGCCGGGGTTAAAGGTAAGAGGTCGTTGGGGTCGTCGCTTAACGGTGTTAAGGGACGGGAGTTTAAAATAGCTTCGATACCGGTTAACAAGGTATAAAATTCTTCGTAAGTTAATAAACTTTTACCAATGGTTCTCTTTATATGATACTTTACTGATCTAATGCCTCTTTCCCAGATTCCTCCAAAGTTAGGGCTACGAGGAGGGATAAAATGCCAATTAATGTTACTATACAAGGGTGCCGCATTTATAACGTTATCCTTAAAATCTGCACTATTGAGGAATTTATTTAGTTCCTTTAATTCATTATTTGCTCCACAAAAATTGGTAGCGTTATCAGAATGAATGTTTTTTATATGACCTCGTCGCGCTATGACGCGTTTCAAAGAATTCAAGAACGATTGGGAAGTTAAATCTCCTACTAGCTCTAGGTGAATGGCCTTCGTCGAAAAACATACAAACAAACACATATAAGCTTTCGTGGTTTTCTTTGAGCGAACTCCACCTTGTTTTAATAAAATTGGACCCCCGTAATCTATACCGCAATTTGTAAAGGGTCTTAAGGGTTCGGTGCGTTGAACAGGTAAGCTTCCCATTATCGGTTGGTAATGTTTTGGTTTGTTTTTGAAGCATGTGACACAATTGTGTAAAACTCTTTTTATTACTGACCGACCCTTTGGAATCCAGTACTGTTGCCTTAAGGAATACAATGTGGCCTGAACACCGGCATGTAATAATAATTGATGCTCTTGCCAGATTAAAATTTCTGTAATATGATGTTTGGGTGGTAAAATTATTGGATGTTTTTTATCAAAATTGATATTTGCATTGCTTAGTCTACCTCCAACTCTTAGTAAGTTATTCGTGCAGATAAAGGGATTTAATGCCACTAGACTGCTTGTATTTGGGATAGGTTTACCCTGTTTTATGGCATAAATTTCATCGGAGTAAATTTGCATTTGTAGGACTGACAACAGCTTTATTTTTGCCAATTTTAATTCTTTGTATGTTAAGATGTTGTCAGGGTAAGTGCTTTCCTTTGTCGAATTTTGACAACTCCTAATGAAGCGTAACATATAACCTGTTATTCTTTGTAGTTTCGTGAACGAAGAAAACTTGTTTACAAATGTTAAGTTAAAGTGATTCTTGGTAGTGACTAATGACGTAACCCTCTTTTCTGGTAGCGTATCTAAATTGAGTTTAATAGAAAAGGGACGTATATGAGTTATATCTTGACGCAGAAATTGCGGACCTTCAAACCATGATGTCGAATTAATAATTTCATTGGGTGACATACCTCGCGAAACTAAATCTGCTGGGTTGTCTTTCGTGTGAACGTGATACCATTCATTTATGTTAGTGATGGTTTGAATTTCGTTAATTCGATTGGAAACAAAAATTTTCCAAGTATTTGATGGAGCCGCTAACCATGATAGGACAATAGTTGAATCGGACCAAAAATATCTCTGACTTATCGGTAAACTTAAACATTTGCTAACCTTGTCACCCAATTGTGCCGCTAGTAAGGCCCCTAAAAGCTCAAGGCGGGGGATAGTTATGGTTTTTAATGGAGCTACCCTAGACCTTGCGCATAACAAGCTGGTGTGATAATTATTGGTTAAATCTAAAATTCTTAGGTATACACAGCAACCATATGCTCGCTCCGAGGCGTCACCAAACACGTGGATTTCCGCTGTCTTATAGGGGTAAACCGGGACCACCTTTCGCGGAATTTTTACGTTATTTAAAATTTGAATGTCATTGATGAACCTTTTGAATTGGTTGGCTACATCATGAACAATTGGTTCATCCCAGTCTAATCTTAATGACCAGACCGATTGTAAAAGGATTTTGGCTGTAATTATAATTGGTGCTAACAGTCCTAACACGTCGTATATTTGTGCGATAATTGATAATATATTCCGTTTTGTAACCTTTTTGATAGTAAAATTTTTAATTTTGTATTTTAACGCATCTTCGTGGCCGTTCCACATTAGCCCTAGAGTTTTATTATCTACAGTGGGATCTAAATTGATTATAGATTTGTTTGATGTTACATCATTTAATCCTTCTAACAATTGAAGATTATTTGACGTCCATTTGCATAAGTTAAATTTAGCTTGATTAAAAATTAAAATTAATTCGTCGCGGAGTTTCTTTGTTTCATGGAGGGTGTTACCTCCTGACAGTAAATCGTCTATATAAAATTCATTATCAATAACTGAACTCGCGTTTGGATAAATGGATTTATTTTCTATCGCAAGTTGTTTTAAGCATCTTATGGCTAAATATGGGGAACATGAAACACCGAAGGTTACAGTTGTTAGATTATAGGTTTTAATGGGATCATCTTTGTTGTCTCGCCACAATATTCTTTGGTAGTCCCAATCAGCGGGATCTAACCATATTTGTCGATACATTTGTGTAATGTCCGCTGAAATTACAAATTGATGCACGCGGAATTTGCAAATGATTGAAAATAAATCTTGTTGTAAGGTGGGTCCAGTATAAAGAGTATCATTTAAGCTAACATTATTTTTACTTTTGACACTGGCATCAAAAACAATACGCATTTTTGTACTTTGACTACTTTCTTTTATAACCGCATGATGAGGTAAATAAAAGGAGTTTTCATCACTTAACTTGTCATTAGGAACCGCCTTTAAATGATTTAATCTTAAATATTCGTTTATTATTTGAGTATATTCTTTCTTTAAATGGGGTTGTTTTCTGAATTTTGTTTCAAGGGATAAAAAACGATTTAAGGCTGTTTGTTTAGACGACCCTAAACTTGGAGGTATTTGTTTAAAAGGTAGCTTAACTACAAATCTGTTTTCATGATCTCTTTTCACGTGTATTTTAAAATGGTTTTCACAAATAGATTCTTCAGGCGTCAGAAAGGACTTAACTTCGCTTTGTTCAATTTCCCAGAATTTCTTTACTTGTAAGTCGAGAGCCAGTAAAGAGTTACAGGAGGTCGTAAAGGACTTAACTGTATTTGACTTTGCTGTCGGATTAACTTTACCGCCGAGGACCCATCCTAAACGGGTCTTTTGTATTGCTGGTTGATTTTCTCCGAATTCTAAATGTTCGGTACACAAAATTTCCCAAAATACTTCCGCCCCTAGCAGTATTTAGATTTCCCCAGGAATATTGAATTTAGTATCTGCTAATTTTATGTCTTCCGGAATGGAAAAATTGAGTTTACTAATTGGATAAGTTGGCAGGTTATTAGCGATTCGATCGACAATAAGACACGTGATGTTCATTTCAAAGGGACCGTTATTCGACAATATTTTTATCGTTATGGCTTTATTAATCTTTGTGTTACCTTGATTAATGCTTGCTACAATGAAATTAGTTTTATGATAAGGCATGTTTAACCTTTTATAAGCAGATTCAGTTATGAAACAACTTTGGGATGCGCTATCTAAGAGACATCTAAATTGTTGTTTCTGGTTCAAGTTGTCAATCACCGAGATTACCGCGGTAGAAAGCAGTACTTGGGATTGGCTGAAATTATTCAAACTACATAAATTAGTGGAAATGTCAGGGATTGAATTTGGGGAATTTTCGGACGCGCTGTGAGCTTGTTGAATTTTTAAATCGTCATCTTTATGCAGTAAAATGTTATGGGGTTGATGGCATTTTAAGCATGCCCCTATTCTGCAATTACGCAATGCATGGTTACCCTTGTTGAGACATTTATAACATAAATGCAGGTGTTTAACTCTTTTTATTCTCTCCGAAATTCCTAATTCTAAGAATTCAGGGCATTTGTAAATAGCCTTATGGTCATTGGATTTGCATATTAAGCATGCTTGGCTATCCACCGTAAGATACGTATTAGTGTTTTGCCTACTATTCGTGGACGTTTTTTGATTCGGGTTTGAAGTTGAGGTGTTAAGAGATTCCAGAATATGAAATTTCTTCTCTAAAAAATTTATTAGTTGGGATAGTGTGGGAATTTCAGTGGATAAAGTGGATTCCCATTCTCTTTTATTATAGAAATCAAACTTGGCAGTGATAAGGAGTACAATTACTGGATCCCAAGAAGTAGTGTCAATTTCTAGGGATTTTAACGCGGCTAAATTTACGGTTATATCGTCTAGCAGTTTTCTAATGGAGGAATGAGAATTTTTTATAAGTTGAGGGGAGTGTAGAATCTTATTGATGTGCTCTTGTACTATAAGCCTAGTATTTTTGAATCGTTTGTTCAATATTTCTAATGCTAACTTATAATTGTCATTTGAAATTGTTAATGATTCTAGAGCTTTATTGGCTTCTCCTGTTAAACACGATTTTAAGTAATGAAATTTATCTACATCTGATAAACTAGCGTTTTCATGAATGATCTTTTGAAAGCTATCAGAAAACGTTAGATATTCTGTGTAATAACCGCTAAATTTCGGTAGATTTAAGGGGGGTAAATTAATTTTAATGTCTGGACTTGGTTTCGCGGCAACTTGGCAACTCGAAGTTGATTGTTTTATTTTATTCTCGTTTAAATATTTTTCAATGGTGGCCATCACCTTAAAATAACTTCGTTCGAAATTATCGCGCATTGAATATTCTTCCTCGTCTGATTTTATCATTTCAATTTCTCCTTGAATCTCTTCGAACTCGCCATAAATAATAATAATAATAATAATAAATTTATTAATCCCGTAAACAATGTTACATTGTATGGGATAGGTCACAACAGTTCACATACATTATAACATAATACAACCTTTACAGATACACACATAACAATACGAATAAGTACACAAAAGACTAATGGTTTGCAGTAAAAGTAACAAATTCCTTAACATTGTAAAAACAGTTACTTAGTAGTAAGGTTTTAAGCTTACGTTTAAATATGCATTTATTTGCAGCTGTTTTTAAATCGCTCGGAAGCTTATTAAATAAGTTTATGCCGGCAACGTTTGGTGATTTAGTGTGGTAATTATTATTAACTTTACCGTTAACGAGATTGTTTTTGTGTCTGGTGTTATGGCTATGAATATCACAGTGCCTCAAAAGGTTGTGTTTATTTAAGTAAATATAACTTAGTAGTTTTAGGAGGTATATGGATGCTACGGTCAGTATTTCTTTGCTCTTAAAGATCTCTCGACATGAGGTTCTACCACTAATACCAAAGATTAATCTAACAATTCTTTTTTGTAGGATAAGAACCCTTTGTATATCTCGACCCTGCCCCCATACTATAATGCCATGCGCTATAGCTGAGTATCCATAAGCATAATATGCATTCAACAGGGCTTCAGTGTCCAGCATTGATTTCAACGTAGTTAATAAATAGTAACATTTATTCAATTTTTTACAAACGTCGTTGATATGGGTGTCCCAGGAGAGTCCACTGTCACATATAGTTCCAAGAAACCTTACAGATGTTGATGTTTTGATGGTAACTTTATCAAAGGAAAACTGGTGAAAAGATGACTTTTTTCGTGCGCTATGATGTTCGATGATGGATGTTTTTGATGTGTTAATTATTAAATTATTCCTAAAGCACCAATTTGAGAATGCACTCCAACATGCATTAACATTTATGAGGTTTGTAGTTGTTGGATCCGATATGATCATGCACGTGTCGTCCGCATATATTAGCATTTTACAATAAGGAATAGAATTACTAACATCGTTAATATATAGAAGAAAGATGAGTGGTCCCAGGACACTACCCTGCGGAGTTCCTAAGTCTAAATTAACTTCTTCCGAAAGAACATTGTTAACACGGACCATAATTCTTCTTTCTTCCAAGAAAGAGACGAACCAGCTATTAATGCAACCTCGAATTCCAAGGTTATGTAATTTTTTGGATACAAAGGATTTATCCACAGTGTCAAATGCTCTAGTTAAATCGAAAAATATAGCCACCACATATTCCCCGACGTCTAGTTTACTATTAACAAACTGTACATATTCAGCAGCACTTGATTCTGTCGAGAATCCATTTCTGAAACCGTGCTGGCTATTGGTTATTAATCTAAATTTGTTTAGGTATGAGTTTACTCGCATTGCCACGACCTTTTCTATTATTTTTGAAAATATACTTAAAACGGCGATCGGACGATAATTTTCAACATTACTAGGGTCACCTTTTTTATGTAGTAAAGTTACGGAGGCTAATTTTAAGGCTGATGGAAATTGACCTTCCTTAATTGAAACATTGATGATGTTCGCAATATGAGGAGCAATCAACTCCTTACAATACTTTATTACGCTTACTGGAATCTCGTCTAACCCAGTGGATTTTTTATTTGGGAGATTATTTATTATGTCGATAACTTCGCAACTTAAGACAGGTGTAAAGAACATTGTCTGGGATACCGATTCACTTGTTGTACATTCCTGACTTGTGTTAGTGCCAAAATGCTCAGCAATTTTGTTGATCACGCCTGTTGATAGATATCGGCCGAATGCTGCAGCCATATCGTTCGAATCTGTTAACGTGTTATTTTTATAATTTATTTCTTTTATTTTAGTATTCGCTTGTATACATTTTACTTTGTTAATTAAATTCCAACAAGTTTTGTTTTTATTTGAAGAATTAATAATTATACTTCTATAGTGATTTTTCTTTTCCAATACTATTTGACGTTTTATTTCTTTTTTTAAGCTTTGGTATCGTTTCGTGAGATTCTCATCATATATTCTATTACGCAGCCAATTTAAATCTTGCAAAAGTTTTCTTTTTTGATATAAATCTACTGAGAAATTAATTTTATCATTCTTATTAGAGTTTGAAATCTTCCTTGTTTTTTTCGGACAAGCAATATCGAAACACCAGAGAAACGTTCCTAGAAATTGGTCAAATAGGAGATTAACGTTAAAAGTAGTGGATTCCCTAAATTGGAATTTTTCGAAGCGTTCCCTAAAATCTATAAGTGACCGTTCATTAATTATTCTATGTGTATAAAGTTGGTAGTTGTCAGTGTTTTCTTTAATATCGTAAGAAGCAATATCCAATTCTAGGATCTGACAGTGATGGTCAGATAAGCAGGGATCAAAATTTTGTGTATTTATGATATTGGGTACGTTTGTGATTATATAATCTATTGAAGACCTGCTGGTGTAATTCACGTTAGTGAAAATTCTAGTGGGCGTTGTTATTAATGATACCATTCTGAATGAAGCGATTATGTCAAAAAGTTTCTTGGTATTTATGTCGGTACTAAGTTGATCTATGTTTAAATCACCAGTTATGATGACATTCTTAAAGTTTTTTGTAGCGAAGTGTAACAGTTTATCAAACTGAGAAAAAAATGTATTTATTTTTTGTGCACAGGTGGAAGATGGTCTGTATATGTTTATGAAACAGTAACCCTTCCTGAAGGCAACACCGCAACACTCAATAGCCATCTCAACAGATAAATTATTAATGACGTAAATTGGGGTGCAATCTGATAAAATTGACGTTTTTACAAATATTGAAGAACCTCCCCTCCTTTGACTGGAACGAGAGAAGTGTGACCATAATTTATAATTTGATATACTGATGTTTTCAATATCTGTATTACAGTACCAATGTTCACATATTAATAAAAATGCGAAGTTATAGTCCGCAATAAAATTTTCAATGAGTTCGATCTTATTTCCTAAGCACTGTACGTTCAAACTAAAGGCACACAAGGTTTCCTGGATCTCGTTTGGGTTTGATCTCGTTAAGTTCTTATTTTCGGGGTCCTCTCTGACTCTAAAAAAGCACTCTTAACCGAAGAACTATTCCTAATTGGAACGTAAATAAGATTGTTATTAGTGTGAACTGCATGTGATTCCGCCCACGTAAAATTATTATTAGACATCTTATTACAAATACGATTAGTCAAGTGATATTTACAAACAAACCATACCAACTTTGACTTACCTTTATCATTTAAATGTAACCCGTTAAGAGTTTTATGTCTAGAACCTAAAAAACGATTTACATCAACAAATTTGACAGACTCGCTATAATTGTTAGCAATAAACTGAAATTGATAATTTGTCTTATACGCTAAGTTATTGAAATACTTATAATTACAATGATAAACATACGGAACAGCCACAAACAAACAATTTGTATGCAAGAGTGCGGCCACTGTTTTTTCGATACTGTTATCACTAATATAGTTCTTGACTAACGCGTCATTTGTTCCCGCCATTATAATAACATGGTCACCTTTATTGAAGTCGAGAGTTAAACCAGGTAAATCACAGGTGGTTTGTTCGAAGGTAGCGTTAGGCTTGAATATACATAACACTGAGTAATTTGGGGAAAGCCCATCCCGAAATTTATTGGCTAAGTTCCTACCATGACTGTCTGCTAATATTAAAATTCTGGGCGTCGTTTTCCGGGCTGAGCTTTTCTTTTGCGATACATGGATACTCGAAACAGGTGTAGGTGATGTCGAATCATGATTAAATTGTATGGATGGAAGTATTTCTTTGAGTTCTTCAAATAAAGATTTATTTGTAACGTTCTGGATAGAATTTATCTGTTTGTTACATACTACAGCATGTTTTTTCTTCATCAAATTAGATCCCGTAAGTTTATTCACAGTCGGGGACGAGTGGGTCTGTGCAGATATATTTCTTACATCAACAGCGGTTTGGGAGCATTTGTCAAATCGAGATGCCGTTATTGCATCTACTCGTAGAAAAGTGTTTGTGGTTTGAGATACACTGTCGCGGTAAGCAACATCAGTTTGTGTACACTTAGGAGCGACGTTAATCAATCGATGAGATTTTATTTCGAGCATACATTTAAGATCAGCAATCTCTTTACAGAGATTCTTATTGTCAATTTTTAATTGGTAGACCAATTTAACGAGTTTAGTATTTTCCTCATTTAGGGTACTCTCCATTGAGGAGCTCTCATCTAAATTTTCGTTAATTTGATTTTTTAACAAAGAATTTTGTTTCGTCAAAAACTTCATTTCCGTTTGCAATTCGTTAATTACTTTTAGTAGACGTGAAATTTCATCGTTCTCCATTTCGGATTTTTAATTGCACGGATGCTGTGATATTGGCAAAAGATATGTGCAATAACTTTGTCCAGTTAGAATAGTTGAAGTTGAGTTATCATTGTTAGTCGAGTGATTAAATTTATCTATCTGTATTATAGTACTCACACGCTTACATGCAGTTATCAGAAGATTACCATATGCTTCATACCGCGGTTGTTTACGTCATATAAATTAAATAAAGATTAAAAGTACAACACAATTATACAAAACAATCGGAGCACAAAATTACACAACTTCACTCGCAGACAGTACAACTCAGGTTCTGCGTTTTACCTACAGGCAGCCTAACTTCTAACTCATGAATACTATCGACACCTATATCAAATTGGTCGACGTAATTCCCTAACCTAGTTAATCGCCCTTTTATTGAACCTCTTTTTTTAATCAAATTTTGGATATCGGCCATTATTAACGAGTATCGAAACTATTTTTTTTTTTTTTTAAATGATAATTAGGGGAAGGATTTTAACCACGGACTTACTTGTTTGCGGAGTTGCCTCGCCGTAATTGATTGGTTTGCTGAGTTCCTGGCTGATCGGTTGAAGAATTACTTCACTTCCGCAAAATACGGTAGCTGTGGGATTTGCCTTCTTTTTTTCTTTAATTTTTCTCACAATATTTTTAATTTAATTTAAATCCGACTAGAAGGACCATGTTGTGGGAATAAATAAATCACTAAACGATTGATTATTTGTGATTATATAAAAAATAACTTTTATTGTGAAAGGTAAAGGTATTATCCCGGTACTGGTCGCCAGGTAACTGACTGCAGGGTAGTTTGCGTTTCCCCTTGCGTTGTGGGCAAGAATTGCCGTTAGGGTCAACAAAAGGCAACTGTAAAGATTCACTAAAAACCGTTATTGGACTATTAAAAAAAAGAAAGACCACTATTCCAAAAGCTTTTGAAAATAAAACTCTCTCCGAAAAACAACATCAAATTTTAAGTATGTTTGTCGAAAATGATGAATGCATTAATTTGGTAATGTCGGGAGAATATTTAATAACTGCTATTGATTTAAAGAAACTTGAAGATATACCCGTTACAGTCACTGATGAATGTGTTTTCTTAGACGTTATTAAGGACCTGGTTACAAACACTGCATACGAAAGCATTTTAAATATATGTAAAATTAAATCAAAAATACCATGGGATTGTTTACAATGTAAACTTGAAATTGGAACATTGAAAAGTATACAGTGTAGTAGTTGTTTACATTGGTATCATTTTCATTGTATGGCTCTTAAATCTGTACCGTATAAAAAACATTTTTTTTGTTTTGGTTGTACATCAAAATAGTTTTATATCCATTCCACTTGGTTATTTTTTAGTAGGTAGTAGTAGATATCTATATTGTATTATATTGAACATCTACTGTAACGTAGTTGGTTACTTTTTTGTTTTTAATGTTAACACAATAAAATAGCTACACTGTAGATTATGTTTTTTATATATCAACGTACACTGTTGATGTTTCTATATATTTCAACTTCTATTCTTTTTAAAAAGAAAGCAAAATTATTTTATCAATAATTATACATTTCACCATTATTTGACTGGCACTTCAGCAATACTAATCTGTGTAAACTTAAAAAATACGTAAAATTGTGCAAACTACCTACTTAAATTGGTAATTGTTTTTTTTTGTGAAACATAATATACGTCTTTCTTGAATACATTGTCAAATATAAAAACAGTTGGAATTGTAATGTGCTAAAATTCGTAAATCCTCATTCGAACAGTATTTAATTTAAACTTTACAAATGTTTAATAATTTATATATTAATAGTTTATAATTACTTTCAATAAAAGATTCATAACCATAAATGCAAATATTTCATTAATACCTACCTAATAAATATTGTCTCCCTAAATTTATCGAAATACATAATGAGTGGCTATTCGAAATATTTGAAAAAGGCGGCAATATCAATGACGTCAACATTCGTACGATTATGACATCATCGAGCGTGGCAATAGCAACGGCCGAGTGACTAACGCTTCGAACTGTTATATGTTCGAAGGACTAACGCTACTTTAACGTAGCGGAACCAGAGAAATGTTATACGTTAGTAGTAGCACTACGTTAGTAGTAGGGACACAGAGTGCCTACCAGAGGGGAAAGCTAGCCTTCCCGCTAAAACATCGGTCGCCATCTTATTATAAAGTGACCATAATTAATAAGATGAAAATCAGGACACTCTGAACGTGACCGGAGGGTCTGGGGGGTACTCCGTATCCCCGAGGGAAGGGGGTCCGTGGGCACTCGCCCGGAAAATTTCAAAAAATTTGAGTTAAAATAGAACATTTTGACGCTCTCAAATGACTATATTTCTACCACTGATTCCCTAATTTCAGCTCCAAAAAATAAAAAAAAATACCAGATCTAAGAAAATCTAAGAGAAGGGGTTTAAAAATAATAACATACACAAGTAAAGCAACTATTGCTTTTGCTGTTATTGGGGTGACAATTCCACTCAGAAAATTTCAACCAATTAGTTTGCACAATTTTGAATCATTCGACCAATTAGGAATGAATTACACTGACAATTACACTAGTGGTTTTTTCACTTTCAAATTCTAATCAACTATCGCAGTATCCGTGCCCGCCGTATAAATACATAGTTTGACATTTGCGAATAATTTATTGCATAATGTTTGTGTTATTTTAAGAATGAGTCCATTTACGAACGGATTTCTAAATTTCTTGTTCGTTAAATTGTCCTGCCGAATTACACTCGAGATTTGTATTTATACCAAGTAAATTTGTGTTGTTTAAATTCTAATCTGTTTCCTTTAGCAATTTGACTCGAAAAACTGTCAACCTAAAAATGCTCCACCTTCGGTGTCGCATTTTTATTGGTTGACAGTTTTTCTCGTCTAATTGCTAGGCAACAGATTCTTATTAAACAACCCAAATTTACTCGGTAAAATACAAACCTCTTGACTCTTGTGCAATTATAAGTGATAAAAAAAGATTGTTGCGAAATTAAAGGATTATTTTTATTTTATAAAACAAATTATTATTCTAAAGTACATTATTATAATAAATATGTGCTAAAACGTTCTAGAAACGATATCGTGTGAATTGGTCACTGCTCGTAACTATGATAGCCGTAAAATTTTATTTTAGCATATCGTAAGTTTAGTTTAATTAACATTTGGGTAGGTATTTCACGGAATATCATCTGTAATTTATTGTAAATGTAAAAGTAATTAATAACTACCTAACGAAAAATTAGTCATGCTTCGAAACAACCGAAATTCAGTACATTCAGTACAGTAACCAAAAAATCAGGACATTTTGCGTACTGATTTTTTTTTTGAAAAAATCAGAAAGCTATGCTCAAAATCAGTACTGTCCTGATAAAATCAGTACGAATGGTCACTTTATCTTATTAGTAGTTTTACAATCAAACTTCGTGCTTCGTTATTATATTGTATTAAATTTATAGATATAGAATAAAATACATTGTGCTTGATCTTTCAGTTGAATATCATAATGACCGAATGGTACTAAAATAATATACAACAATCTTTTATATTTGAATTGGAACTACTTAAAAGATGGCCGAAGGTCATTTATTCTTGACACCAAAAGATCAAAGGTACCGCCGTAGCTTTCCCCTCTGTAAGGTACTCTGTGGTAGGGATAACATTTCTCTGAGCGGAACTAGGGACGTTGCGATACTACTGATATGATGCAGGCATCGATACTTTTCTTTCAATACCAGCCAATTTGGTATCGATACTATCCTTTCGATATGTTACTAATATCAGTACTTTTTACTAAGAATCGAATCCTATTAATGTATGAAGTATTGCCTAACCATCCACATATTTTATATTTTAAACCATCAAATTTTATGCAACACTCCAACACTACACTATATACTTTCACAAAACATCTGAAGAATAAAGTGCTGATTCGGTACTTCTCAAAATAGAATAAATAATTGTAGACTGAATACTGATGACTGAACAGTGTTTTTGAATCTGGCAGCATTGCATTTAGTCGCGTTCACGTTCAGACAAATTTCGAACTTCCATTCGACAAACAAAGAAATGCAGCATTTGTTGACTAAATTCAGTGATTTTGTGTGCTCGAAAGACAATGTTACCAATGAAGTTTATCGTGCCTTAACAACTATAGAAAATTTTGTTGACAACCAATTTTTTTGTCATGTACATATTATTTGTATTTCTCCAAACAATTAAATAATTTGAGTAATATGTACATTTAAACATGTAGATTTATTATACTATAGATATATGTAATAAAGTCTTAAAATTTTTTGGTGTTTCTATACCTCGAATTTTCTATATCTCGACTTTTTTTTGGTGCACGATGGCGATTCGACTTATGGAAGTTCGACTGTAGTATGAATAGAGCGTGATGTTTCGTTGGAAACGATTGTTGCTATGTGTCGTGTGTAAATAAACAAGTTTTGTTTGTTAAATGGTTACACATAATTATGCCATTTTGGAGTAGGTACATCGAAAACCACGTTCCAGAAGAAATTTTACAAATACTTTCAACAGCAGAATCGTCGTTGATACCAAGCAAGTGATGATGAAAATATAGTTACAGAATTAGGTGTTTTCACTATATAAAAATTTGATTTTTCAATGTGGTTAAAATAACCTACATGATATAGTAAAGCACTTTGCATCATTCATACACCATTTAGTGGTCTGTCTAATTAATAATTTAACAAATTAAAAACTTAAAATTAGTATTTTTAAACCGAGATGCAAAACACGCTGTGATTGGTGTTGACGACAGTGACGTTATCGTTAGTATGTAAATGGCGGCTATCATATGATTGAAGACGTAAACGACGTTTATTCGCTTTTTGTGGTAAAATTTCATGTTTAATTAATAAAAAATGGTAAATACACGATTTGTGAGAGCTACCTCTGGAAATTTACCAGCTGTAGATGTTCTGATGGTTGGAGAATTCCTTAAAAAGGACGAACGTTTCAACATACCAGAAGTGTAAGGTTCTAAAGCTGCAATGTAAGTACCTACCTCGTGAGTTATATGGAGAGGCTGAAGTGGCAACAAAAGGACAAAGTCACTTACCGTTGTGGCATGAACTATGTTTTGGTAGAATCACTGCTTCCATATTATACGAATCTGCTCAGTGTAAAACCAATGATGGCACTTTAGTGGAAACAATAGTTGGGGCATATAAATTAAAAGATACTGAGGCTATGAAGCGAGGCAGAGAGATCTTGAAAAACACGTCATGGACATTGTACAACAAAAATTAATATGCGTATCAGAAATTGTGGCTTAATGTTATTGCCTAACTGTCCGATATTGGGTGCAACTCCAGATGGCATCACAGACAACTTTATAGTCGAAATTAAATGTCCGTCAAGTCACAAAGCAGTGAAAAACTATCTCAAATACGGAAAGATTACCAACAAATTTAAAGCGCAGATGCATTTGCAAATGAGAGCTACCAGTAAAGACCAAGGTTTTTTTTGTGTCGCACATGTAGATTTTAAGACGACAAAAAATGTAGACATTATGGAAATAGATTGCGATTAATGTTTTACCGATGACCTTATTTCAAAAGCTTAAGCTGTACAGTTTTGGGAAAACAGCATTTTCACAAGATTGTTTTCAACTTGTAGTGAATAAACTACAGTACTGTGAAAACATTAAAAAGGGAATGCAAGGAATACAAAGATTTGCAAGTTATTTTTGTTTGAATAACCATGATGTCAATATTTCCTGATGAATGGACTTTGAAGATTTATCAGGCCTGCTGCAACTCTCACTACGTGGTCCGTATACTCAACTAAGTTATGGTCGATGACACTATGGGGTTTCAAATAATTAAATTCGCGCATTCTACGAATAACTCGTTCAATGTGAATCCTTAAACTAGCTATCCTTTTTGTCTCAAAAACTTCAAATTTTGTTGGTGCTATTTTGTTAGATACACTTGGTGGTTTTACTAATTTGCACTGCTTTTGGCATAATAGTTTGTCGACATGCTTAAAACCACGATCAGCCATAACAGTGCATCCTGATGGGATTGCGTCTAAGAATCCGCAACTCTCCAGTAATAATACTCTACCACCACATCCCTTCGACACATAATTGATAAATCCATCAGGTGTAGAGGATATGAGATATTTTAATGTGTTTTTATATTATGATCAAGTCAGTGACTGTTTGACAGGATCAGATGGTTTTTCGATTTGTATTTCAAAACAATCGATGATTCATTGTACATTATTAAAGCGAACTCTAAATGGTATTGGCAATAATTTCTTTATGACATCTTTATCAGGCCAATATATTAACGTTTTTAAAAAGGCGCCGATAGTAATTAAGGATTTCTTGAACACCTTTGAGGCATTAGACAGTGACATTAGTGACCTACATTAAAATGATCCTGGCAGCAGAAAAAAAACTGTTGTTGATGTCGGTAAATCACGTCTAGCGGCTTTAAATCATTTCTTTTTACGTTTTTTTTTCTGCGGTACTGACACAATAACCTTTTCAGGAGCGTTCGTGGATGTATTTTTGCATCCTGGCACAAAACACCATTTTTTATCCATTTTTAAAATGTTTATAAATCGTTTAACGTTGCAAAGCACAGGAACGTTCAACATCGATACTAGTCCTGACGTCATCAGCGCTCTCACCCTCCATATTTGATGACGTAGCGTTTCCCCGCCCAAATTTCAATTTAAATTTAAAAAGGATAATTTTAATAGATTAATCGATTGATTGAAAAAATTCAAGTATTTTTAAGTATAAACAGATATAATCTTATCAAATAAATCATTTTTAAAAATTGCGAAAATTCCGAATTGAAATTCAGAAATAATGAAATGACAAATTATAAATTGCAATTTTCAAATATAATCGCTAAATTTTCAGGGTTCATTACTCGCTTTGATTATATATATAATCAAAGATTACTCCACAGACCACTAATATTTTTAATGGTCTGTACACAAATCACTTTTTTGTTAGTGGTTTGTGGGTCTGTGGATTACTCCTTTAGAAATACACCAATACAAAATTGAGCCACAGAATAAGGTCCCCTTACTTATTCTGTGATTGAGCACAGTATGGCGCCGCACAGACAGGGGACAATTATTTCAACATAATTAGCAGTCCATTTGTTTTTTATACGTCCGTGGTATATATGCATACATAATAAATTACTATACTCTATGCTACTTGAATCAACTAGAAAATCTCCAACTCCTAGCGCTCAGATACCCAGCCCAGTTCCATGTACTTCTAAAGGTACTCAGTGAAGTGACGGTAAAGTTAGAGAAGACGTAAAAAATCCAAGAACACCGATACCAAATTTTTCTGGAGGAATAAAGGATTGTTTCCAGAGGATTAGTTCTCTTCATGGTAAGATCATCAATTTCTGTGTTTTAATGGTTATTTTCGAATATTAGGTATTTGTTATTATTATGCATTTTAAATATTAATTATTGAATTTTTTACAGAGGGGGGACAGAAGTTTTCTGCCATTATACAAATGCTATTTTATATTTTATATGCAAAGACAACAGACCATTTCACATTGTATGTGGCGAAGGTTTTCAGTCATTTTTAAAGGAAGTAGTACCAGGTTACAAAAATGTCCTTCTGTAAAAACCTTAAAAAAGCTTTTGGATGAGAAATATGAAGCACTTAAAACACTACAATTAAATTTTTTTAATGATGTTCAATGTTTCTCTGTCACCTGTGACATTTGGACAGAAACCATGACAATGAGAAGCTTTCTTGGTCTCACTGTACATTAGAAGGTTAGTCTTTTTATCTAATTTTTAAATATAGTATTCACTTTAACTATAGTTCGGCCGCTGGATCTTTACCGATCTACACTGTGGCCCGAAATAAAGGAGTACATTTTTTAATCTGAAATAACTTTTTTGTTTTTAGGGCGATTTATTTTCTTTTTACAGGGTTAATACCTCAGCATGTCCCCAATATGAGTGCAAATTTTGGTATAAATAAAATGTACAGGGTCGGACTTACAAATTTTTTTCTTTAATGGTGCATTTGTGATCGTTGCAAATGAAACATGTTTTAGCTAAATTTGAACTGATATGCTCTTTCGGTACGGTAAGTACCCAGAACACTTCCGTACAAACGAAATTCTCCGAAATTGTAGGATTTGCAAAATATCATTTTTTTATTGAAATAAGGAAATAATACATTTTATTAAATAACACAAATTATAACTAAGAAAATTAGCTACATAATTTATAACTGAAAGTAAAATATTATGAATGTGGCCACCATGATTGTTCACAACTTCTTGTAGGCTTCTGGGCCATAAATTGATGGCCCCATTTATTTGTACGCTGTTCAAAGTTGTTCCATACAAACTGCATTCGTTCGAAGAAATGGCAGGAAAGATGTAATTTAGTGCTAAGAAGCTTCCGTTTTAGTGAAGATATTAGAAAAACATTTAAATTTACATAAATATTAAAATTCGATATTTTTCTTTAGTTTATGGCTAATGCGCGTACTTAGTACCATTTAAATAAAAAAATGATATTTCGCAAATCCTACAATTTCGGAGAATTTCGTTTGTACGGAAGTGTTCTGGGTACTTACCTTACCGAAAGAGCATATCAGTTCAAATTTAGCTAAAACATGTTTCATTTGCAACGATCACAAATGCACCATTAAAGAAAAAAATTTGTAAGTCCGACCCTGTACATTTTATTTATACCAAAATTTGCACTCATATTGGGGACATGCTGAGGTATTAACCCTGTAAAAAGAAAATAAATCGCCCTAAAAACAAAAAAGTTATTTCAGATTAAAAAATGTACTCCTTTATTTCGGGCCACAGTGTATATGTTCACATACAACGACGTGCGTATCTGTCATTCGACTACTTTATTACTAAAAATAAACAAAGACAAACTGCAAATCTCAGTCAGTTTGTCCTTGTTTGTTTTTAGTAATGAAGTAGTCGAATGACAGATACGCACGTTGTTGTATGTGAACATACATCGGTAAAGATCCAGTGGCCGAACTATAGTTACATATTTGATTGCCATAAGTAAATATTACTTTTATTTTAGCCATAAAATATTAATTGGAATATTTTTTAGGTACTTCCTTAATTTCTAAAGCATTAGGAGCAGAAGAATTAAGTGAGCGGCATACATCCTCACATATAAGAGTCTTTGTGCAATCCTTGATAAGTGGCATGCCATATACCACTTAATAAAGTTGTGGCGGTGGTGACCGACAATGGGGCAAACATGGTAGCAGCTATAAATCAAACTGAAGGGCTTCAGAAAGAGAAACATATACCTTGCTTTGCCCATACATTAAATTTGGTTGCTGAAGTAGCTACAGGACACCCCACAGTTTCACCACTTATTTCCAAAATTAGAGATATTGTGAAGTGGGTAAAAGCTAGTGTGGTGGTCAGTGATCAAATTCGTGAAAAACAAAGGGAGTCAGGCATCCAAGAAGGTGATTTAAAAAAATTTATTCTGGATGTTAAAACACGCTGGAACTCAGTATTTTATATGATCGAAAGATTCATAGAACTGCAAGACGTGGTAAATCCAATCTTATTAAAAACTGTTAAAGGTCCAGCTGTTTTAACTGCCTCTGAATCAGAAAGTATAGGGCAGTTACTTTTACTGTTTCGTCCATTAGAATTTATGACCAAGGAACTATCGGGAGAACAATATGTAACCATTTCAAAGATAATCCCTATGTTATTTTGTGCTTACCAGCAATTACATGAAGTGGACATAAAGAATGGTGATGAAATAACAAGAACTTGTAAATCTGTAATATTGAAGGAAATGAATAAGAAATTTGGACAAATTGAATTCTGTTTACCATTAGCATTTGCAACGTTAATAGATCCACGTTTTAAAAACATACATTTTGTGAATCCATTGGCATGCGCTGGGGCAATTGGAAAATTAAAGAAAATTCTTCAATCAGAATAAATGTTAAGTGAGACTGAGGAAAAAGGATCGGACCAGGAGCCGGTAACAGAAGAATATAAGGATTATTCATCAAAGTTTTGGAGACATTATAATGAAATGGTTCAGAAAAAGAAAAAATCAAAGACAGAGCAGTTCTAGTACATACCTACTGTACAGAGGATGAACTCACCCTATATTTAAGGAACCCTCTGGCACCTTTAAAGTCTAATCCCTTTGAAATATGGAATGACATGAGGCATGTGTTTCCAACTTTATGGACAATTTCACAAAGATACCTATGTATAGTAGCTACATCAGTACCTTCGGAACGTTTATTCTCCAAAGCTGGAGCTATTGTCTCTAGAGACCGAAATAGATTATTAGGTAAACGACTGAATAAGCTCTTATTCATGGGAAGTTTCTCTAAAAGTGAATGGAATGTAAAATAGACTTCGTTTTTCAAAGATTTTAAAGATAAATATGTAAATTTAGTTTAGTTTTTTTCGTAAATAGATTTTATTTTGTTATTTTATAAAATAATTATTTCTTTACAATAAGCTAATCTTTGTTTGGTCTTTACAAGAATTAAAGTTTTTATATTTACTTTACAAATATAAATATCGTTTATTTTATGACCTACATCTTATCTCAAATTTATATCAGAACTTAATTTTGGTATTGAATAAAGAATTCTTTCAATCAACGATTTGTAATACTTCAAGGTCGGAATGTTCAGATCACGGAGTAGTTTCGATACTCTATGGTATCGATACTTTTCTTACGATACGATGCCTGTATCGAATTTTGTCTTTCGATATAATGTAATACCAAGTATCGATACTTTTGTTGGTATCGCACGTCCCTAAGCGGAACGTTAAAAAATTAGAGCTACGTGAATTCACAATGACGTGATTGGCATGCGCAGTACCTACCGGTACGCGTTGTTATGGCTGTTGAGGTTATATTTTGTATGTTGTTATGAGACGAAGCGTTGCAAAGATTGAACTGTACGCTATACGCAACTGGAAAGGAAACGTCACTGACCTGTATCATAAAGGACTGAGCATTCTTCGATACAACATTGAAGCAAACAAGCCCCACCTAAATATTAGTTACTTCGGGTGCCAACTAGTGCGTTAGTTATATAATGATGGTAGCTCGGTGTTTATAATGTGTTGGTAGTACTGGTATCAGCTGTTACAGTTTAGCTTGTTCTAACCTATTATGCTTAATATCTGGTGAAAAGTAGTATAATTACAGGCTCATAATTATTTAAAAACGTAAATTATTAAAAATTGTATTTTATTGCAATGCATAAACGTAGTTTATACTACGTATGAAACAAGGTTATGTTTATGTAAATAAAAACATTAGTAACAGTGTTACCAATAATCACCAACACAACAAAACTAAATTACTAACTGGCACCTTAAATCCCCGTTTTCAATTTGCTTCAAAAGTAGTGGAGGGGATCATTAGAATGCTCAGTCCTTTTAGATACAGGTCAGTGGGAAACGTCCATAAGCGGCACTGAAGCAATTTGACTGAAGCCACAGCAAAGTTAGCCAACCCTCAACGACTGGGTATTTCTGTCTCTTTCTTTCGCACGCAACGTCATATCTATAAACGATAACACGGGGAATAAAATGTAAGTAAATCAGGTAAAAATACGTTGATGGTTATCTCTTTCACCAGTCATACATCCATTGTGATCCAGGTCAACGTTTACAATAAAATAAATAATAAATCAATGTTTTATTATGAGATAGGTATATACTTACAATTTTTGTGACGCTATACTTGTACAATGCATATTGAGAATACAAACGCTTTTACAGAACATTACAAAATTAATTCAGTTATTTCGTTTGTAGTAAAAAAAAGTTATATAAAATTTGGTGTTATTTTCTACTAATTTATTGTTATGAACTAGAACTCAGAGAAAAAAGAGATTTTTTAACTTAAAAACAGGAGAAATAAAAATGAATGAAGGGCATTGAATCGACTTGCGGATGAAATGTTTCGCTATTATATTTCTCTTCACTTCATTCATGGGTCTTTTATGGGGCACGGAAAAATTACACGTTACGTTATTTATTAAAAACGAAACTTATAAGTTGCGTTGACAACGACAGCAAATAATGTCAGATAAAATTTGTATTAACAAGAACTCACCCATGAAATTGTTTAATACTGCGTTTATCCGCTAAATTACGACATCCGTATACAACACAACAATTCACCATGATGTTTTGCTTTAATAAATTTGACAACCACTTTCAAATATTATTTTACATCTTTAAAACTATGGGAAATACGAAATACGCGGTTAAAAGATATCCGCCCTACTAACGCAACAAGTTAGAAAGCGACAGAAATACCCAGTCGACATCTGTGCTTGTCAGGCAAGCATAGCTTCAACGCCTACAATGCATTGGAATCATTGAACTGTCCGCTATACGCAACTGGAAAGGAAACGCGCATAAGTAACACTGAAGCCAAACGACTGGGTATCTCTATCTTTTTCTTTTACACGCAACGTCATACAAACGATGACACGGAGCACAAAATGCAGTTGACTGATAAAAAAAATATATTGCAGCAGTTATCTCTCTCGTCTGCTCTACTACCGCAATAAGCAAAAGGCGACAGAAGTACCCATTCCGCATCTGCGTTTGTCAGCCTTCAACGCCCACAATGCATTGAAATAGGCCGTTTCCCTTCCAGTTGCTTATAGCGTACAGTTCAATGATTGGAATAGGCCGTATCCACTGACCTGTATCATGAAGGACTGAGCATTCTTCAATACAACATTGAAGCAAACAAGCCCCACCTAAATTTTGGTTACTGCAAGTGCCTAACTAGTGCGTTAGTTATGTAATGATGGTAGCTCGGTGTTATGTATGCCGAAGTTGGCAACATGGGTTAGTTAGTAATGTTAGAGAGCTACGTGTTAAATAAAGTTATAAAATATATAAATCTTTTAATTATCGAATATCATCCAATATCTAATAACCGAGTACGTAACATGGCGCAGTCGGGAAAAGAATATTAATTATTAAGAAGAGTGTGCATAAATATAAATATAAAAATAAATTTTAAATTTTCCGGAGAAAGTAAGGTAAAACGCGTGCTAATAAATATGGATTCGAAGATACCAGCACCATTAAAGTTTGAAGGTAATTTAAATGGGCATACACACGGTCGGACATGCCTTCGCGCCTACCTGAAAGCATGGGAGCTCGCGAGTAAGAGCGAACGTGTGTATGTTGAACTGATAGTGCGTTCAGGCCAGTGGCGCGATGTGAAACGAATCTGGCGATTCTTGATTTTTTGAAGGGCACGCAGGCAAGTTTCAACGTGTGTATACTTGTCGCGCGCCAAGCCTTCAGTTTCAATCAGTTTAGCTAAGCATTTACAGTGTTTTTGTGTCGAAGAAAATTATTTTTTAATAAAAATGACTACGCAAAGAGAAAAATCAATACTAACAGAATTTATAGAATTATATAGGCAAAATACATGTTTGTGGAAAATAAAATCTAAAGAATACATAGACAAAAATAAAAAAGATGCTGCCTATAAAGTTTTATTAGAAAAATTAAAAGAACTCAATCCCGATGCTGTGGCAGAAGATGTTAAAAAGAAAATCAATTCGTTAAGGAGCTGCTTTCGTAAAGAATACAAAAAAGCAACAAATTCTGTGAAATCGGGTACTGGAACAGAAGACATTTATCATTACAGCGGTGGATGGGCCCAGGGGGAAAAAGGGAATTTTCCCCCTGGGCTGGTAAAATTTTTAAAAATTGGGCCGGCAGAATTTAAAACCACAGTCACAGACTATGCCACAGTCCTATTTTAAAATAGAATTAATATTTTACAAGACAAAAAAATTGGTTGATTATGTGAAATGTAATGCAACTGCAACCCTAATGCAGTTTGGTCTATTTCCTTAGTTCTTGCTGTACATGCAGTAAATGTAAATTTATAATGAATAGAAAATGTAACGTTGCGACGATTCAACAAAACCTAATCTTGACGTCAGGCTGAAGTGACTGAATCCATGAAACGACGCTTTCAAAAAACACAAGTTTGTGCATGAACCTCTCTTTTTTGGATCCTAATAACTTTGAAAATGTAAAATAGAATAAGATCCCAAATAATGTTCTGAAAGAACTTTCGCAAAAAATTATTCCGTTCAATAATTTAGCAACACACGAGCAATTATAAGAAGAGATATTTACTTTCGCCAACAACTGTGAAACATTAAAATTGACCTTAGAGGAATCTTATGCCGAACTTGGACGATTCTGAGGAAAAAAATATTTTGTGCATAAATTATCCAAATTGTGCGACCTGTTGCTACAAAATTATTTTAAAATATAATTTATATCAATTATACCAATTTCTTCTGGCTTTACCAATTTCACAAGTCTTTGTTGAAATTTATAAAAAACAGACTGCGAAATAGATTGTCCAATGATCATTTACAACCCTTTATGATGTTGAGAGCACAGAAAAAGCGAATTTGAGTACAATTGATAACGACAATGTTATTAATGATTTCGATGAGACATCTCCACTATGAAAAAGTTGTTGGTTTTAGATTTTTATTTTTATTACTAATTTTTTGGGTTTGTTTGTGTAAGGTTTAGTTAATTTTTGTAGTTTATTTCTTCATTTAATAATAATAATAGTAATCATAATAATAACTAATTTATTGTGCAAAAAAGAATTAAAAAAACTTTCGGAATTTTATATCTACTAATTTTCATGATGCATGTCCTTGCCTAAATAAAATGAAACTCTTTTTCTATTTCGATATTTTTACCGATATAACAATATTTTTAACTATTACTGATGGAAAACACTTATTATTATCAACATTATTACTACCTATTAGCCTAAAAATTTTCGGCCTGCATCAATATTTGCTTTAGGCCGCTTCCTCTATTTCCCAGGCCGGTTTAGGTTACCCCATCCACTGACTCTCTTTTGGAACTTGTGTCACAGAAACTCGATTCTGCTAAAGAAGACCAGCATGATATTTTTGCAAAGAATGTTGCCGAAAAATTAAGACATGTAGATCCACCAATGAGGATTATTTCTGAAAAATTAATCAATGACGTCTTGTTTGAAGCACAAATGGGGTCTTTAAATCGACGTGCATATATTTGTATCCCACCACTCGAAACTTATTCAAACAGAGGTTCTTATAACGAGTCATACATAAGACAACCAACTTACCACCAGTCAGTACAAATCCCAGAGAACCTCTCAAACCCTAATGAACCCAGTTGCCCTACACCGCAGAGAATTGCAAATTTAGAAGAAACAGGCACTTCCATTGGTCAATATTTTGAACCTTACCAGTCAACATAAATTATGTTTCATATCAATATTTAAGAATGGATCTGTATTTAAAATTATAAAAGTTAGTTTTTTTTATGAAAGTTTATTTAAATACTGAGGTTATGAAAAGATATCTCAGATTGCAATGTAGAAACTGAAATAGTTATCTCTATTTTTTAATATTAATGTTTAATTTCAAAGCCTAGTAAATACTATGATATAATTATATGCGATCATCTTGCCAGGGCACTTTACCTTCTTCATTGAAATACTTTAAAAATGACTCCCTGACTTCTTTCGCTTTTTGGTTTGCATGGCGATTGTGTCCCCGTTGCAAGTTTGTCAAAAAATTTGCTGTACAATTAACTCCATCGGTATTATTTACGTTTTCTTGTGTACTTGATGATATGGTATAGGACTCACCACACTTACGACGTAAATAGTTGTGCAATATACAACACGCTAATACTGCCAACTCTATGGTTGTTTCATTCATGTTTATTTGTGTATGCAGTAACCGAAAACGAGCTGCTAGAATACCAAAGACAATTTCGACTACGTTTCTAGCTCGAGACAAACGGTAATTAAATATTTTTTTTGAGTAGTCAAGTTCTTTGACGTTATAGGGTTTCATAAAATTTTCTCGCAATGAAAAGGCTTCATCACCAACAAACACGAATGGTAATTTACTTTTTTTAGGGCCAATTTCTTTAGAATCTGGTATGTTTAAAGACTTATCAACTAGTTTTTTGAAAAAATCGGTATTTTCCAAGACACCACCATCTGAAACACGACCATTCGTTCCAACATCAACTAATATAAACTCATAATTGGCGTTAACAATTGCCATTAGAACAATGCTAAAGAACCCTTTATAATTGTAATAATATGAGCCGCTATTTGGTGGTCGTACAATACTAATATGCTTGCCGTCGACGGCACCCAGACAATTGGGAAAATTCCATTTCTCTTCAAAGCCGTTAGCTATTTTCTCCCATTCGTTTTTTGTTGTTGGAAACTGCAACAAGTGAAAAAATAGAATATATAAGCATGTAGGAGTAGATAATAGATTATCGTTTTAGTCTTACTTTTGCAAACTCCTTCCAAAGTACTGTGCATATTGCTTTACAAGTTTCTGGAATAATTTTTCCTAGAGCTTGGAGAGATATTACGGCACTGTATTTTAAATCCTGTAAACTGCGTCCAGTTGCCAACCATCTTAAAGTTGATGATAACACAGGTCAACACAAATTTTGACTTTGATAAAAGGGTATGAAATTTCGATAGATTTATCGATAGTTAGACGAAAAAAAAATATATGGCCTGAAAAAGTTTGCTTTTGTATCCAGGAGAACGGTTAATCAATATTTTAGAAAATCCATAGTTTCAATTTTTATTTATTGATAAATCGAAACAAATACAGGGTGTCCCAAAATTGCTGGGACACAGAGCTACTACGTATAATAGAGATCAAAATAAGTTGATTGGGCCCAATTTATCTATATACCAAAATGTACCGTTTGCCCGTGAGAAGAGTTCAAAGTGTACATAAAAAAACACATTTTTGTACGCTGTTCAGACATGAGTGAAACAAATTGAATGAAATTTCACAAAAGTGCATTTTAGAGGATTACTCTCCTCTCGGTAATTAAATAAATGCAAAAGAAATTGTAGAAGGGTTAAAACTACCCTCACCCCCTTACATTTTTTTTTAGAACTTTCTTAGGGGTGGTAATACGATTCTCAAATTATTTTATCAAGAAGACTGATTAATTATCTTCATTTTGTTACTCTTGATAACATTTCATATTCCGCATAGTTCCGAAGGAAAAAAATGTTTTCTTAAATAATGCTAACAGATATTCCTAGTACAAGTTTAATAAAATTGTAATACAAAATTTTGTTGGGAGTGGAAACAAAGGCAGAACGTTTTTTCATAATAAATGTTCAATATGACGGCCACCTTCATCAATACAAAGGTCAATTCGACGTAAAAAATTGAAACTAAATTTTGTATTACAATTTTATTAAACTTGTACTAGGAATATCTGTTAGCATTATTTAAGAAAACATTTTTTTCCTTCGGAACTATGCGGAATACGAAATGTTATCGAGAGTAACAAAATGAAGATAATTAATCAGTCTTCTTGATAAAATAATTTGAGAATCGTATTACCACCCCTAAGAAAGTTCTGAAAAAAATGTAAGGGGGTGAGGGTGGTTTTAACCCTTCTACAATTTCTTTTGGATTTATTTAATTACCCAAAGGAGAGTAATCCTATAAAATGCACTTTTGTCAAATTTCATTCAATTTGTTTCACTCATGTCTGAACAGCATACAAAAATGTGTTTTTTTATGTAAACTTTGAACTCTTCTCACGGGCAAACGGTACATTTTGGTATATACATAAATTGGGTCCAATCAACTTATTTTGATCTCTATTACACGTAGTAGCTCTGTGTCCCAGCAATTTTGGGACACCCTGTATATTTATGTATATATAATTTTTATTAACTTTTACTATAATATCAAATTATAAAATAGGTACTTAGTGGAAAAAAGTTTAAAAGTGAACCTTATTACTTTTTCTTTCATGTTTATAAGTACTTTCTCTCACTAAACCCCAAATGTAGTCCCCCATCATATTTTCGTTGTATTGGCCCTGATAACGTTGTTCGAAATCCATGATGTCTTGATGAAAACGTTCTCCTTGTTCTTCTGAGTACGCCCCCATGTTGTTTTCAAATTTATCTAAATGAGCATGCAGCATATGTACTTTTAGAGACATTCTGCAACCCATAGTTTTAAAGTTTTCTAACATGTTTTCAACTAGCTCTCGGTAATTTTCAACTTTGTTATTCCCTAAAAATCCAGAAACGACTCCTTTAAAACTATTCCAACTTTTTTGTTGAGCACGAGTAAGTAATTTTGGAAATTCTTCACTGGCAAAAAGTTTTTTAATTTGTGGACCAATAAAAATTCCAGCTTTAACCTTTGCTTCAGACAACTTTGGAAAAAAGTTTTTTAAAAATATAAAAGCTTCAGATCTTTCATCTAGCTTTTTTACGAATTGTTTCATAAGTCCTAACTTGATGTGTAAAGGCGGCATTAATATATTTTTCGGTTCAGCAATAGGTTCACATTTAACGTTTTGTTTCCCAACACAAAATTCGGTTCGTAGTGGCCATGAACGTTTGACATAGTGTTGAGCATCCGCTCTACTGTCCCACAAACAGAGATAACACGGGTATTTTGTATATCCACCCTGTAGTCCCATTAAAAATCCTACCATCTTAAAATCTCCAATGAACTGCCACTTATACTCTTGATATTTCAATGCTTCGAGTAAAATTTTGACACTTTCATAGTTTTCTTTCAGATGTACAGAATGAGCGACTGGAACAGACGGAAATTTATTTCCGTTATGTAATAAAACGGCTTTCAAGCTTTTCGTCGAGCTGTCAATAAATAAACGCCACTCACTGGGAACACAGGGCATCCCAATTGCTTCAAACAAACCTCTTATGCCGTTACAATAACAAAGTCCATCTTCTTTGGTGAAGAACGTAGCAAATGTCTCATGCCGACTTCGTTGATCTGTTATTTTGACATCAATAAGCAAATTCCATTGTTTCAAACGAGAACCCAAAAGCTCTGCCTTACTCTTCGGCAGATTCAAATCTCTTATTAAGTCATTAAAGTCTTCTGAGGTAAGAAAATGGGGTTTTGCTGGTTCCTGTGACAGTACAAAAAATTCTTCATCTTCAATATTTTTATTTGAACTTACAGATGAGCTTGATTGAGACAATATTTTAGGAGGTTCAGGTACTGGAAGTTGTGAGCTATGTGAGATTGGAGCAGAAGATGAAGCAAGGTCAGGATATTCGATGGGCTTCGCATTTTTACCTTTACGTCTTTTAGCAGGATTAACTATGCAAAAATAACAGTCATCAACGTGGTCTTTTGGTTCTCGCCAAATTCTTGGTACTGCAAATTTCATACTCCGTTTCTCACCTCGATACCAACCTGACATAAATTAAGATAAAAATAAATATATTATAAACATTTATATATTTTTTTTACTAAATATTGTTTACCTTCTAAACGTCTTTTGCAATTACTGCAAGCAACATGTGGAGCCCAGGGTTTGTCTAGATTCCGAACAGGGCAGTTGAAATAAGCTTCGTAAGCTTCACAAACCTTTTCACATGAGTTTAAATAAAATTTTATATCTCGTACTTTAATAAATATACCACATATATAACAAAATGCATCAGCATCATATTTACACTTCCTAGACGACATTTTTACCTCTTTGAATGTTCTACAAAACAGTTAATTGTTTTTTATCACTTAAGTGACATCTGTAGGCGCTGTGTGAAAGTTGCGACGCCATTATTTTTTCGCGGTATTTTTAAATATACCAGAATAATTGCATATTTCTACGACAACTCAAAAAATGTATTATTATTACCATAACTACCACAAAAGCAAACTTTATATGGAATTTGGGTATTTTTCCTTTATTTTGGAGTATAATGAATAGAAAAATCATAAAATAAATTTTAGGACAAAGACAAAAAATTTTGTTGTAGAGTTGTGTAATCGTTCGTGTGGACTTATAGATTGTCGCATCACAGTATCGTTTTTTTCAATGTATGGTGATACCAAATCTAATAGTTCCATGTACACTTCTTCGGGCATTCGCATATAATTTCTATAATCATCTGGTTCTAACTCTTTTAATAACTTTACGTGTGTATATTTGTTCCTCTTCCGTAACCATGTCTTTACCCACTTTCTTTTTTTACACTTTTTTGTTCTAATAACACTTTCTTCATTAACGACACATGCAATTGCGGTGCTAATTAAACACAAATCTTTCATATTCAATGACATAAATGATGTTTTAATAAGCGTGGTTCATTCTAAACTGACGGTACGAGGTCTACGAAGTTCGTGCGTGTGTATGCAAAATCAAGTATCGTACTTGCTCGCAGACTTGCCTCTTCAGGTAGGCGCGAAGGCATACCCGACCGTGTGTATGCCCATTAAGTGAGAATTTTAAGAGGTTTAAACAAAGATTTGAAATTTATTTACTGGCTACCGGAGCATCAGAAAAAGAAGACAAAGTTAAAGTGGCTATGCTGTTAAATATAATTGGAGAAGAGGGTCTTGAAATATACAACAATTTTAAATTAGGAGAAGAAGATAAGCAGAAATATGATAAGGTTATAAGTGAGTTTGAAACGTATATGAACCCAAGGAAAAATATAATATACGAACGGTATATGTTCAACAAGCGTACTCAAGCAGAAGGAGAAAGTATTGATGTTTTTGTTAACGATCTCCGGACACTAGTGAAAACATGTGAATATAAAGATGAAGCGGACAATTTGGTTAGAGACAGAATTGTTTTAGGTATCAATGATTTGCGGGTGCAAGAAAGGCTATTAACAATTGAAAATTTAACCTTAAAAAATGCAGTGGACATTTGTAGGGCGGATGAAATCACAAAAGAACAATTGAGGGAAATTCGTCACGAGAAGTCTGTTAATGTGAAAAAGCAAGAGGAGAACAAGAGAAATTTTCATCAAAGGAGAGATTTGGATAAGAAAGGGAAAGAGTTTAACTGTACCCGATGTTTGACGAGGCATGGATTAAATCAATGCCCAGCCTATGGGAAGAAGTGTGCGAAGTGTGGCACATTAAACCATTTTAGAGCAGCTTGTAAAGTTCGGAAAGTAAGAGAAGTGGTTGAAGATGCTGATGTCGACTCTTTCACAGTGGGCGAAGTAAAGGATGTAGCGAAGATCAATGCAGACTGGAGGGAGTCCATATTAGTCAACAATGTCAACATAATTTTTAAATTAGATACAGGCGCTCAGGTAAATATATTGTCATGGGATACTGTTATAATGTCAAATGTGCATGCATGAAAGATGGAAGTGTTGCATACCATGCATTCTGGGGAAGGTTGTGAATTTTGTAAATAAAGTTAGTTACAAACCAGCTGTCTCGTGATTAACACATATAACATGGCGCAGTCCGCAGTCTCATATTTTTAAATTCAACATAATTAAATAAGGCAGAAGCTGATGAAAAATAACCACAAACAAAGTACGTAATTACAGCTAAGTTCAAGAAAATAAATAAACGAATGTGATCTAATTAAATACAAAATGGATGGACGTGGAATTAAACCATTGACCCTGACGGGAAGCATGGCTGATAACTGGAAGCAATGGCGACAAAAATTCGAGATTTATTCAATTGCTGTGGAACTCGATCAAAAGCAAGAATCAGTTCAATGTGCTCAACTTTTACATTGCATGGGGGAAGATGCAATTGAAATCTACAACAGCTTCACATTTAAAGAGGAGGAAAAAAATAAAATAAATGTACTAAAACAAAAATTTGAGGAACACTTTGTACCAAAAAAGAACGTTACCTTTGAAAGGTACAAGTTTTTTACTGCAAAACAAGGAAATGAAACAACGGAACAATTTGTGACGTACTTAAAAAACCAAATACAAAAATGCAACCTCGGTGACAACAAACTAAATGAAGAATTAGTCAAAACGATGTTAATCATTGGTATCCGAGATGAACCGACAAGGGAAATTCTTTTACAAAAAGAAGAAACTACATTAGAAAAGGCAATCGAGTGCTGTATCATCACCGACAATTCAAGAAAACAACTAAAAGAAATGCAGATGAGGGAAGAAAAATCCAACAGCACAGCAGGCAGACAGGAAATAGACGCCATAGGTCGACGGAAATACCAACGGTATCAACCCAACACACAAAGCCAACAAAATCCTCCAAGGACAAATGCAACCAAGCAACAGGTAAATAAATACAAAACTCAATTAATAAGAAATTGTTCAAATTGTGGTTTGAATCACTACCTTAATAAATGCCCGGCATACGGGAAGAAATGCAAAAATTGTAATATTTTAAATCACTTTGCACATGTATGCAGACAAAAATACAAAAAAATTAGTGAAATAAATGAGCCTGAGAATAAAGAGTTAGTGATTGATGCCATAAATAGAAACGAATTTAAATACTGTACTGTAGAACTGCCAATAAATAACAGAGTGACCGTAACCATTCGATTTAAGATTGATACGGGGGCGAGTGCCAATATAGTGTCATTAAAGGATTTGAAACAATCGAAATGCAAAACAAAAATAGTTAAGGAAACCAGTGACACTTTATTGACATTCACAAAAGAGAAAATACCGTTAATGGGTAAATGCTATTTAGACTTAAGGTATAAAGACATTTTGTTAAAAAATGTAGAATTTTATGTAGTTCAGAATGAATTTGGTTCAATTCTAGGGTTAAACACGTTGTTAGATCTTAAAATTATACAATTGGATGAAAATACTAGCATAAAAAATGTAAGTGAAGTAAATGTCATTGACGAGTATAAACAGCTAATCAATGAACATAAAAATTTGTTTCATGGTATAGGTAACACAGGCAAGCCTTATCACATTGAAATTGATGCAAATGCTAAACCAATTATAAACCCCATCAGAAATGTACCCTTTGCATTACGGGACTCGTTTAAAAAATGCTTGGATAATTTAGTAGAATTAAAAATCATTGAACGTGTTGAAGGAAGTTCGGACTGGGTTAATTCGTATGTGCTTGTTAAAAAAGACGACGGCTCGTTAAGGATTTGTTTGGATCCTAAAAATTTAAATCTAGCTATGAAATCTCAAAAATACAAATTGCCAAATGTGGATGACATCATGTCTAAGTTAAATGGCTCCACTAAATTCTCCATACTAGATGCAGCCAGTGGATTCTGGAACATACCCTTGGATGAGGAATCCTCCAAATTATGTACTTTTGGTACCATTTTCGGTCGTTATAAATTCTTAAGAATGCCATTTGGCATTAAAACAGCGAGTGAAGTTTTCTAAGAGCGATTCCAAGAAATATTTGAACAAAAGGGAGTTGAAATTTACATCGACGACATACTAATACATGGGAAAGACAAGCAAGAACATGATGAGAGATTAAAGAAAGTTTTCCAGAAAGCAAAAGAAAATAATATTAAATTCAATTTTAAAAAATGTAAATTTGGTCTACATGAGGTGACATATCTAGGACATAAATTTTCTAAAGATGGAATTTCGTTAGACGAAGAAAAAATTAGAGCAATTAGAGATATGCCAGAACCAAAAACCAAAAAAGATGTTCAGAGATTTCTAGGGCTTGTCACGTATGTTTATAAGAAATCTTTCAGAGTTCACAAAGCCTTTGAGAGATCTAATTAAAGAAGAAAACGTATTCATATGGGAAGTTGAACAGAAAAATGCAATGAAAATATTAAAACAACTAATAACAGGTGAACAATCATTACAATACTTCGAACCAAGCAAAGAGACTACTATTTCAGTGGACGCCTCAAAATATGGCTTGGGAGCAGTATTACTACAAGAAGGGAAACCATGTGCATATGCGTCAAGGGCAATGACAGAAACACAACAGCAGTATGCTCAAATCGAGAAGGAGTTACTAGCTATATGCTTTGGAGTTCACAAATTTCATCAGTACGTATATGGGACAAAAGTGATTGTGGAAACTGACCATAAACCACTAATCTCAATTTTTAAAAAGGAACTTAATGCCTGTCCAGCAAGACTTCAAAGGATGTTGTTATCACTACAGAGATACGAGATTAAATTAATATATAAACCAAGAAAAGATCTAATAATTGCAGATACGCTTTCGAGAGCCAATTTAAATGAAGTTTTTAATGACAAGTTGCATATGGAGGCACAAGTATGCCTAATTGAAAAAAATTTAACAATTACAGATGAAAAATTAAACAAATTAAGAGAAGATACAGAGAAAGATGAAGAATTAAAACAAATAAAGGATTTTGTAAGGAAAGGGTGGCCGAAACAAATAAATAAAGTCTGGAGTAACCTTAAACCATACTATAAAATCAAATCAGAAATTACAGTAGGTGTAAACGGACTGTTATATTTTGGACAACGTGTTATCATTCCGAAATCATGGAGAAATAAAGTCTTAGATGACATCCACACAGGTCATTTTGGAATTTCCAAATGTATTGCACGAGCAAAGAATGCAGTATATTGGCCAAAACTAACTTCACACATTGAAGAGCTTGTAAACAAATGTTGTGTTTGTAACAAATTTCAAAAATCGAATACAAAAGAACCTATGATAAGTCACGACATCATAAAAAAACCTTGGCAAAAGCTAGCGGTGGATCTGTATGAAATTGAAGGGGAAACATTTCTATTAATAGTGGATTATTACTCAAAATATCCGGAAGTATGTAGTCTAAATAGAAACTTAACGTCAGCCAATGTCATAAACAAATTAAAATCCATATTTGCCAGGCACGGTATTCCTAAGGTACTCATTTCTGATGGAGGTACGCAATTTACAAGTAGAGAATTCCAAAACTTTGCCAAACAATGGAATTTTAAATCTGTAATAAGTTCTCCACACCATCAACAATCAAATGGATTGGTTGAGAGAACGGTACAAACTGTTAAAAAACTAATAAAAAAGTCTAAAGAAAATAATGGCGACATATATTTAGGTTTGTTAGCATTACGTAATACACCAGTGAATGACATTTATTCACCATCGGAAATCCTGATGTCTAGATATCTTAGAGATAATCTTGTGATCAATGATAAAAAATTAAATCCTAAAATTGTAGATAGGAAAATTGTAAACACTAACATAAGACGAAGTCAAGAGAGTAGTCAGAAATACTATAATAGAAACACAAGAAGAGAGGAAGTGTACCCTATAGATTCTGAAATTTGGTTTCAAAGCCAACCTCGTAGCTTGTGGCAAAGAGGCAAAATAATACAAAAACTTAGAAATCGTACGAATAAAATTATGAGAGAAGATGGAGCATGCATCATAAGAAACAGTATTTACATTAGAAAAAATCATTCAAACAACGTGATGCATTCTACATCTCCTAAATCGAAACCATTTGTATATAACAATTTAGATAGTGAAAATGCAGATAAAACCATAGTTGTAAGTCAGCCTGTTACGGGTGGCAATGAACAATGCATTGAAACTCGTACTAGCAATAGAACCATCAGAAAACCATTAAGTTTAAAGGATTACATTGTATATTAGTACTCATTTGTAATTTACCATGATAAGAATTTGTTACTTTTGTTTTTGTATATAAAACCAGATTTGTAATTGCCAATAATGGGACCTCGTATTGTGAGCCTGAAAGGCGAGGTGTTATAATGTCAAATGTGCATGCATGAAAGATGGGAGTGTTGCATACCATGCATTCTGGGGAAGGTTGTGAATTTTGTAAATAAAGTTAGTTACAAACAAGCTGTCTCGTGATTAACACATATAACAGATACCTTGAAATTTATTAAATGTAACCAAAAATTGTCGAAGAGTTGTATGGTTCTAGAAGCTTTTGGAGGCTCTAGAATTCAACCTATTGGTTGTGTAAATTTAAAATGTCAGAAAGGGAATTTTACAAAAATGCTCAAATTTATAATTGTTAGGAATTGTACAACTCCAATTCTAGGGTTGGTTGCATGCATTGAGTTAAATTTATTAAAAAGGGTTGAAACTGTAATTGATATGTCAAGAGAAATGTTTGTCAAACAAAATTTAGAATGCTTTACAGGCATAGGGAAATTTAGTAGTAAGTTTAAGATCAATTTATTGCCAAATGTAAAACCTGTTGTTAGACCTCCTAGGCGAGTACCTCTTGCTATAAAAGACAAATTAAAGGATAAATTACTACAAATGGAAAATTTAGGAATCATTCAAAAGGCAGAGAATCCTGTGGAGTGGGCTAGCAACATGGTAATTGTTGAAAAACCTGATAAAACAATAAGAATCTGTTTAGATCCTATTGATTTAAACAAAGTTGTTAAGAGAGATTACTTCCTCATTCCTACACTTGAGGAAATTTGTTCTAAACTCTCTGGAAAGAAAATATGTACTGTGTTAGATATTAAGGAGGGATTTTATCATATAGAACTAAGTGAAGACTCTGTGTCACTATGTACCTTTGGCACTCCTTTTGGTTTTTATCAATTTAAAAGATTACCACTGGGGTTGAGTGTCGCACCTGAAATTTTTCAAAGATATAATACGCAGAATTTTGGTGACATTAAGGGAATTGTAATATATTTTGATGACATCCTAATGGGCTCATTTAATGAAGCGTGGATGTGGCTCAAAATTGGTTTACATATAAAGTCCTTAAACACTAAATAATCCTGAAAATTTCAAATCAATCCGATAAGCCGTTCACAAGTTATTACATTTTAAATACGAGCACTTCTCAGTACAGACGCCGAGAGTTGTGACGTCACAAAATGTTTGACCGTGAATCGTCGGTATTGCAACTGTACATTTTAACGCATTTTCATTATCACAAGCCATCGTTTTTGTGCCATTTCGAAGCGGTTTTGTATTTTATAATAAATTGTTTGTTTTAAGAAACATGTGTGAAGCAAATTTTATTAAAGGTGACTCTTCAAATCTACCGGAAGTAGACTTATTTATGGTCATGGAATATTTTAATAAAAGTCACGATTTTATAAGTACAGAAATGAGAGGAGTTAAAATGTAAAACTAAGTTAATATTTTACATATTATTATGTCACAGTTAAAGCTGAAAATTAGATTTCTTGTCCCGTAGTAAATAATGGCTCCACGGCACCTCAACCTTGCAAAGTTGTATATAATCTTTATAAAAAATATTCATAGCTGCATTGCTGCATAGGAGTTAACATTACACACAATCTGGTACATTTTTGGATTTCTACGCTATCTACTCTAGGGCTACATCAACGTAGGTAGTTAAATTTTGACATGAGAACGTATTTGTCGGTAAAATACACTCATTATTAAGAAACAAAGCTTAGTAGTAAACTAAAAACTGTATTGAAACAAATCCTTGCAGAATAGTATAATCTAACCAGTACCTAACCACCCCGAGTTATTTAGACCTTAGAAAATTTTTCTTTAACATGTAAATAAGTACTAAACAAATTGCAAACCTCGCAAACAGTGGCGGCATTTCAGTGTTTTGTTGGAGGGGGCAACGAATAGTTTTTTCTCTATTGGGCCAACGAAAAGGTAACAGACGGGATTCTGGCTAGGAACAATTTTTTTTTGAGAAATGCAAAACACGTCAATTGTTATGTTGAGGGGTACAACTTTTGTCATGATTTTCAACCTGAAATTATTTCATCCCTTACAGTGGCGTAGCTAGGGGTTTCAGCGCCCGAGGACAAAGTTTGTTTCAGCGCCCCCTACTGGGACTCTCGTGATAACCCTTACAAAAATTTACTGCAGTTCTCTTAAAGAACTGCAGTTTTCGGCCAATTTACTGCATTTTTCTGCATTGGCCGAAAACTGCAGCTTTTATAAGAGAACTGTGAACTGCAGTCAGTTTTTGTAAGGGAAGGTGATATTGAAACGAAAATTTTAAACATGAAAGCCTAAATTTCGTGAGAATATGAAAAAGCCAGCGGGGTAAAGATAACTTTGAGTACATAATTTTAATAACAGAGAATTGCACTTCTAAATATGTATATAAATTCTTGTTATCTCCTTGCCAAGGATAATAATTAAAATTATTTCTCTATTCCTATTCGGTCTAAAAATAGCGCTCACCGTGATAATGAGCGAATGTCTCACTGTCTCAGTCTCAGTCGTTCCAGGTCCATGATTGTTAACCTGTCTGCGCTGTATACTTGAAACTCATATTATAAGGTGAAAAAAATTTATCGTGAATTTTTTTTCATAATAAATGTAACATCAATTTGGCGCCCCCAGATGATGCGCCCGGGGACAGATGTCCCCCCTCGCCCCCCCCCCTAGCTACGCCACTGATCCCTTAGCGCAGGTACAGGGTAAACAACCCTTAAATTTTTAAATAAAAACAAGGGTTAATTTTTTCTTGTGCTAATTAATAAAACCAGTTTATGGAAATTCAAACTTAGTTTAATAAATGTTGGAAGTGCCTACCCTCAGCTTCCATGCAATAATACGATTTTGATTAAATCGTTCCCGTACTTGACGTGTCTTTGCATTTCTCAAAAGAAAAAATATTCTAGCCAGAAACCCGTCTGCTACCTTTTCGTTGGGCCCACTGACCTGTATCTAAAAGGACTGAGCATTCTAATGATCCCCTCCACTACTTTTGAAGCAAATTGAAAACGGGGATTTAAGGTGCCAGTTAGTAATTTAGTTTTGTTGTGTTGGTGATTATTGGTAACACTGTTACTAATGTTTTTATTTACATAAACATAACCTTGTTTCATACGTAGTATAAACTACGTTTATGCATTGCAATAAAATACAATTTTTAATAATTTACGTTTTTAAATAATTATGAGCCTGTAATTATACTACTTTTCACCAGATATTAAGCATATAGGTTAGAACAAGCTAAACTGTAACAGCTGATACCAGTACTACCAACACATTATAAACACCGAGCTACCATCATTATATGACTAACGCACTAGTTGGCACCCGAAGTACCTAATATTTAGGTGGGGCTTGTTTGCTTCAATGTTGTATTGAAGAATGCTCAGTCCTTTATGATACAGGTCAGTGGTTGGGCCACCTTGTATATTATTTTATAATGGAAAGTTTAGCGTAATTTTTTCTTTTCTGTTTAAACAGACAGTCCAATTTTATTTTATTGAGGTTTAATGTATAGCCCTCACAGTCCAGCCCACATTGTTGGGGGGGTCGGCCGCCCCCCTCAGCCCTCCCTAAATGCCGCACCTGCTCGCAAACGATAGGGTACAAAGTTGTTTAGATTTTTATAATGTGCAGGTAGTCATTTTACGTAGGAGAAAATTTAAAATGTACTAGGCGCTAAGTTGAAGTTATTACGAGTTTTGGATTTGATGAATACAGTATTTATAACTATTTTCTTTTTTCCTGTATCTGCCATGGCAATATCCAATAAATACCTAGATAATCTTTATAACAAAAAAATTAATTTCGATAAGAAACAGTCGACGTTTATTAACAAGGGTATAACGAACCTCACGTATCGTATGCTGCCGAACTATGAATTTCCATGTAGTGACGTCACAGTGCAATTTCGCGCGAAGCTCGAGCGTTCAGGTTTTTATTATTTTAAAGTTATTTGTACGTCCTGAAAAATTTTTGTTTTTTGCAGGGACTCATAAAATTGTACAATCTTTCGATTGGGCCAATAAAAAAAAAATCGTAAATGAGCCCATTGCGGGAAAGGATGAGGATGAACATGATGGAATTTTAAACAAAGTTATTGAAAGAGCTAAACTTGTAAATGTCAAATTTAACCCGAAAAAAGTACAATATAAAGTTAAAGAAGTAAAGTATTTAGGGCATGTCTTCTCAGAACAAGGTATGCAAATGGATAGAGATAGGGTAAAGGCTGTAGTAGAACTGAAGCCTCCGGGTAACAAAAAAGAGTTGCAATCCGTATTGGGTATGTTTAATTATTTTCGAAGCTTTATTCCAAATTTTGTGTTAAAGTTAAGTTGTGTTAAATTTCTGACATTTAGTGTGCCAAGTGCCAACTTTAAAAATGACAATTACACCAAGCGCTATTAACGCACTCAAATTTCTATAACCGCACTCAAAGTATTGCGGTAATAGCTTTATTACCAACGCAAAATAGAAAAACGTAAATGCTATAAAACGTTGAATAAAATATTCAAGGTACAATTTACGTGACATAAGGTAACTGCACCTATTTCTGACACCACTCCAATAGCTGACACTTTCACACTTTCATAGAATAATGACAAAAATAAGATCTTAGGTCACAGTGGTTATGTATATTATGGTAGATTAAAATTGGCAACACTGGTTCATACCTAACCTTAATCAAGTTTGGGAATTATTTTGTGGCGCGCGCGGTAACTGTTGCTGTTGCAGCTTAAACCACAAACCAGTATAAATGTTACTGGTTTGTGGCTTAAACTCTAGTATAAATAGCGAAGCAAGACGTGTTAAGTTGTTTCGATTGAAACATATTAATTTGGATAAAGGTATGTTTTATAACGTTTACAGTATTTGGGCGATGTCAGGTATTGGGGTATCAAAAGTCTCACTTGTCTAATACCAGACAGGAGTGTCAGGGATTGGGGGTAAAAATTGTAATGTTCATTGTAGTTATAAATAATAGAATTAACTATTTTTGTGATTACAAAATAATCGGGCTTAGTTAAAATCTGATATAACGCATTTATCCAATAGCTGACACAGTGTCAGCTATTGGCCACAATAAATGTCAGGTATTGGCTCGTATAATTTGTAAAATAAAATAATACCTAATAATTGAGGGCCTTAGAATAAAAGGGGTATAAGTGACGTTTTTGTCATATATGAGTTAAGTACAGATTCGTGAATCTAACGTTCATATTATTTTGTTTGGTGCAAAATAGATACAAGTGATTTTTTGACTGTTGCTGCCATCTATTCGAGAGTAGAAATAGCAAGTAAAAAAATATTGTTATTCATTCAGCATAAAAGGGGTACAAGTGTCACTTATACCCATTATATTCCAACTTGTTCTAAGCAAAAGTCAACGTGGTTTTCATAAACGTGTTGCTTGTGTGTTACAGTGTAGGAAGTGGTTTTTAATTTAAGATAAAATGAACGTGCAAAGCGAAAGTGAGGAAGGTAAGCTATGGCAATTAAATTTCTAAATTGTATAGGTTGTGGTTTTTTTGGGAATGATAATAAATTCCATATTACAGTTTTCCTGTGTTAACGCAGGCGCCATTAACCTGTTGGTTTACTTATAGGCATCTAAATTATTACCGTAATTTATTGTTATCCAAAACAAAATAAAATAAAATGTAAATGTAAAACCAAACCTATAGTATGTACATATTTTGTTTAAGATATTGGTGAAGTTATCGACCCATATGAAACTGACGAGGAGAGCGAATATGAACCTGAAGACGACGACGAATCTATTGACAGTGAGGATCCAGAGGCTGACGGAAATATGGATGAGGAACATAAAACACCATCAAAAACTAGAAAACGGGGACGAAGGGAGGTGGATTGGCAAGTAAATAAAAAAAAAATGCTCCGGAATTCTGGAAAGGCGTATGATGGTAACAAAAAGAAAGCTCATTTACCCCGGAATATGAAATTATATAACCACACTTGCAGATATAAGTGCAATCAAAATATAGCCGAAACAGAGAGACAGGATCTCTTTGACAACTTTTATAAACTCGCATCCTACGATCTGCAGAACTCATTCCTTTCTTCCTGCATAAAGAAAAAGTCGGTGGCGAGAAAACGTAACACGGATAATGGCAAACAATTTAGTACTGAAATAACGTTACTAAATAAAAGGGTTTGCAAAATGTTTTTTCTTAAAACATTCGATGTCAGTAACAAGAGGTTTACTACCGTTTGTTCAAAAACCAGTAGTCTTGGTATTTGTGGTAAAGACCGAAGGGGTACTGGTCCCGGTAGAAAAATGGAACAAAAACGACGAAAACTCGTGATTGAGCACATCAACATGTTTCCCAAATACAGGAGTCACTACTCCAGGCAATCAAATTTGAATACTCGATATTTGTCACCAGAGCTTAACATCACAACAATGTACAATCTGTATACCGAGTTCTGCAAAGAAAGGAATGCTGTCCCTGTAAAGCAATCGTATTACAGATTCATTTTCAATACTGAATTTAACCTACGGTTTCATAGACCTAACTCCGACACATGCTGCAAATGTGATGCTTTCAACAACATTATAAAACATTCTCAGGACGAAGAGAAAGTTAAAGACGCCAAGTTGCAACAGGCCATCCATCATAGAAAGGCAGAAAAGGCAACGTCCTCTAAGAAAATTGATGCGAAGGAGCATGAAGACTCTCAAAATACATGTGTCCTATGCTTCGATCTTCAACAAGCTTTAGCGACACCTCTCATAACGACATCTAAAGTATTCTATCTGAGGCAACTATGGACTTATAACTTTTGTATACATAACCTCGTAACTGGTAAGTCAAACATATATGTTTGGGATGAAACGGTTTCCTCCAGAGGGTCCCAGGAGATTGGATCATGTCTGCTTCATTTTATTAATAATGCTCTACCTCAAAATTTCACGAAGATTATTTTCTACAGCGATTCATGTGGGGGTCAGAACAAGAACAAGAACATAGTAAAGCTGTTCATGTTCTTAAAAAAAGCGACGAAAATTGAAGAAATCCATCACAAATTTTTGGAGCCAGGCCATACATTTATGGAATGTGACCACGACTTCGGAATTATTGAAAAAGTTAAGCGGAAAATTCCTCAAATATTTATACCAGAACACTGGAGAAATGTTATCAAGAAATCTTGTAAAAAATTTTCTGTTCACGAGATGAGAAAGGAGGATTTTTACAGCTTTTCTAAATTGAACGAAACAATCAGCGATCCTAAGAAAGATACGGACAAGCATGTAATTAAATGGAGGGAAATTCAATATTTCTTTTTTAGCAAGTTAGCAGAGTCATTATTTTGTTTCTACTTTAAACCAACATTGGATGTGAGTTTCCCCTTCAATAAATGCATCTGTCCTACAAAAGTTACTGGTCGGCCTTCGTTGACTTTTCAAAGCACATTCAGCCAGTTACACCACGATACTTTGAAAATCAACGAACTTAAATGGAACAATCTGCAAACACTTTTGGAGTATATTCCACCTGTGTATCATAACTTCTATAAGAATATACAGTATGAAGCAAAAGAAAAGAAGAAAAGAATGAGCCAGACTAGCTCGAGCGGACGGGGAAAGAAGAAAGCAAAGATAGAGGAAAATCAACAAGGGGTTGAAAGCGAGGAAGAGAAAGACGGTGATAGCGATAATGTTGATTTAATTCTGTATTCCGATTACGAATAGTGGTTAAGTTAAATATTGTTGAATCAAATAAATACGTATTCGTGAAAATATTAGTATTATTGTTATGTTGTATAAAAAAATTTGGAATAAAAAGGGTATAAGTATATTTTTCAAATTTTCAAGCAGTTTTGAGAATTTTTTTAATAAATCAAATAAAACACAAACTAAGACAACCAATTTAGTAAGCAATAAACTGGAGAAAACTAACTAACCCTTTACTTGGAGTTTTCAATATTCACTTAACTTTGAATGCAAATATCTCAAAACAGTGAAACTTCCACCTATACCCCTTTTATTCTAAGGCCCTCAATTGCTCTATTGTGATTCTTAGATGGCTAACCCAATTAAATATAATTCTGAAGATTTGAAAAACGCTTTGGATGCAGTGGAAAGGGGTATCCCTATATCCACAGCAAGTAAACAGTTTGGTGTGCCAAGAACAACACTTCTATATAAAAAACTAGCTGCTTACCCGCAGCTTTGCCCGCGGTCTTGGGAAATTCGTACATTTCTTATTTCCCGGTGTGAATACTCGATTTTGCCCAGGGTAAAGTAAAAAATTTTATAGCTATTGAAGACCTTATATACAAATTTTCAGCTTTCTAGCTCAATTTCCTGTTAAAAAACTGAAAATCGGGTATTTTTTGGGTTTCCTGGTGAAATTCTGGAACGGGACCTATTCTATGAACTTCTCCTGATCAAGTAAGGTATGTGTGCCAAATTTCGTGGAGATTGGTGAAACGGTGTGGATTTGTATAAAGGACAAACACACACACAAACTTTCTACTTTATATATTAGATTTCTTACAAATATCAAATTGTCATCCATACGTCATTACATATCTGTCATTATACGTCAATTACATAGCTGTCATGTGCGTTTTGTTATTCCAAGTCTGATTTTTTTTTGTTATATCACGTTTTATAGTGACTGACGTTTCATGTCAAGTCACACGTGAATGTTGTCGAACGGGATAAAAAGTATCCTATGTCCTTCTCCGAGCTCTAAACTATCTCCCTGCCAATTTTCAGCTAAATCGGTTCAGCCGTTTTTGAGTTATAAGTGGAGTAACTAACACGACTTTCTTTTATATATATATAAGATAAGATAAGAAGAGGAATTTACCTATCCAAAATTTTGCCGTAAAGGTCCTCGTACAAACCTTACCGATGAAGAAGAAATGGTTTTAGTACGCTGGATGATGACATTGGCAGATAGAGGTTTCCCCATTACGAAAATACAGTTGATTGATTCCGTAGAGTTAATTTTTAAACACAACCAACGTCCTAACAACTTCACCAATGGTCGCCCTGGCAAGAAGTGATATGCTTCATTCTTGAAAAGACACCCAGAAGTAGCACAAAGAGTGAGCCAAAATCTGCATAGTGGAAGAACGGCTGTGACCGAAGCTAAAATCAGATCGTGGTTTAAAGAAGTGCGGGACTAGGTATATTGTAGAAAATAAATATAATGCTATCCTGGAGGATCCGAAAAGGAACTTTAATGCTGACGAATCAGCCTTTTTTCTGTCACCTAAAGCAGGGAAGGTTTTGGCTCGCAAAGGTGATAAAACCGTTTACAGTTTTGCTGGTAATAGTGACAAAGAGTGTTTAACAACTTTGATGAATGTAAATGCTGATGGCATGCTTGCACCACCTATGGTGGTTTACAAATATGAGAGAATACCTTCACTTATATCAAAGAAAATGCCCGATGACTGGGCAATAGGGAAAAGCGAAAACGGCTGGATGACCAGTCAGACGTTTTTCGAATATGTGTGCAATATATTCTATCCTTGGTATTATTAAATATAATTGTTTTACTTTTAATGTTTAAAAAATATACTTATTTAATGGTTCTGTAACTTAATTTGTATCCTTAATGACTATTTTACTACTTGTCAGGTATTGGATATACAGACTGTCAGTTATTGGAACATCTCAAATTTTAGGTGTCAGCTATAGGAGGCAATATTTTGTTCATTAAAAAAATTCTCTTTTTTTTATATTAAATTTGATCAAAAATAATTAATATTAGTACTATGTAGAGGACATTATAATAGTTGTAGTCATACATGCATTTTAAATATTTGGAAAACTGAATAAGTACAATGTCGTTTCAAACAGGTTTTTTTGCTTAAATTGTCAGGTATTGGTGCAATTACCTTAAGCCATATTTAATACCATTTAAGTATCAATTGGCAGTTTTTGTGACCAGTCACCAACTGTTGCAAAAAGAAGCTTTTCTGTTTTAACTGAAGTAAAGGATGTGAAAAAATCATCTCTATCAGACAGAAAATTAAATTCTTTGATGTTAATGTGTTGTGAAAAAACTTAAACATAGATTACATTAATTATTAAATGATTTAAATTTGTATTTACATATTTATTACTCCACAGGTTAAAATTGAAAATACAATAATGTGTACAGATGTTCTCTTATCATTGCAGTATAAAAAAAGTTAATATCCTCGGTTCCTAGCCAGGAGTGTTTACAGCTCGTCATTAATTTATGAATGTAGTTATCGAATTTGTTTATAGTGTCTTCTCATATAAAACAGTGAATTAAATAATAATGGTGAAAACTCGTAGTGCATTTGATGAAATCGACAAACTATTGAATAAGCAAATGCAGTAAAAAGAGTAAACCTATAAACGGGAAATCAATTTGTTTTATAAGCATATGAATTTAATTCTCGTTTGACTAATATAGTACAATTTTGACTCAAGTTTTTCATATTACACAATATCATTGCAAGTGGTAAATACTCCTGACGAGGACAGTATGATTATTATTGTTCAAATGTAAAAAATATTGTTGCAATCATTGAATAAAGAAACATCTTTATTCAAAGGTTGCAATAGAGGTTTTACTGAAATAAATTTTGTTTTATACAATATGAATGATCGGTATCGTTACCAGTCAATTATATTTTTTTCTTGAGATGTAGGTTTGCCTAAAGAGTTGCAGTAAGATTTTCTTTTTCTTTTAGTGCTCTCAAAACGAAATTGCTTCTCTATTTTTTTATTTGCGGGTTCTTTATTTATCACTGTGGTGTTATTACCTTCAGTTAGATCAATAGCAACATCTAGAGCTTTTATTAGTTTGGCAGATTGTTCTATATTAAACGTATTATTTGATATACGTTCAAATAATATATTCAATTTTGTTTTAATTCTTTCATTACAGTCTATTACTACATCACTTTGATTGTTATGTTTGGCAATTAATATACAATTTTCTTTTACTGATTCAGCAACACTTTCACTTTCTAAAATGTTATTATTTTGTACATTATTAAATAAATTACACACCCTATGAATGTGTTTGCACAAATTGCATTTTATATAATAATCGATACACTCGCACGAAAACATGTGAATACATATTTTACATTCTGTACATATAAATTCACAATTATTATCACATACTTACACTTGTTAACTTTTCAACAGTGTAAAACTGTTCAGCCTTATCTGACTTCACATGCCAAATATTAACCTCCTTTACTGTAATATTTTCCTTGTTAATTAATAATCCTTCCTTGTGTCTCTTATTTTATAAGTTTGTTTGCCTTTAATCTGTTTTGTCAAACGGTCAAATAGTTTATCCCTGATTAACTTCATTAGGGCAAAAATACATCTATCGAGACGTCTTTCCTTTTTGCTTCTAAATAAACATATTTCAAAGTTTTGTGCATGGACTCTAAATACATATTTGTATTGATTCCCAGTCCCTTTCGGTAGCAATATGCCCACAACTGTGGCCTTTGACAATAATTGTCTTTAAAATATTTACCAAATACTTTACTGTTCTCATCTGATAGTAATTCATTTACAATAGATTCTTGCAATATATGAAAGTCACTTACATCTTTAGCTTCCATTAACGTTCTAATACATTTGTATACCCTTACTTTTACTGTTTGGCCGCCCTCTATTTTTTGAAGATTTTTGCGCCAGTTTCGGTCCATATGCCAATTACATAATAGGCGATTTGTAGGAATGTCCATAACATTTACCCAAGCATTATAATATTGTGGTGCATCATCTGACATAAATGTGAATGTTTTAACTGCACCTACCTTATTTGTTAAAGTTGAAAAAAAATGTATGAGTGTCTTGGTACCCACACAATTTGAAAACAAAAATGCTATAGGGATTCCTTCACCATATTCATCAACAACCAAAAGTGTTGTTAATTGAAAATCATACTGATTCGTACCATGCGTGGAATCTATGCAAATCTTATTGCTACAAAATTGTTTGAATAGCACCTCTTGTGCTGATGTCATTAATATTAAAACAAAATCACTTTCTTTGAAAATTGTAAATTCACTAACAGAACCCTGCGGTTTATAAAATAACACGGGAGAGCAATCTCCAAACTTTAACATTTGCTGTACCCAAAGGTCGACACTCGCCGCATCATTTTTATGAAGCTGTTGTTTGTCCTTTAGCGAAAATTCTTTTTCAATATTCCTCAATTCTTGTCTGCTTAAAAGATGAATCCGTTGTAGAACATCCTCTGTATTTAAACTATTTGTGATGTCATCTAAGATTCTACTAAAGGTTATTCCTTGTGCAATTTTACCTGGAAAGGAATATAAGGTCAGCAATGACATAAGAATCACAATTATATGTACAATTTTGCTAAGTACGTTTCTTTTAATACTGATGCTTTGTAGTTATGTAACAATTTATAATGCGTTATGAGTGGATGCACTCAGGGGCAGTTTACTAGAAAAGTTTGGGTTTAGCAGAGTTTAAGCAAAATAAATCTTGTTTTTAACATAGGCACCTCTATACAAGTTTTATTTTGCTTATCAAATTTTGTAAGTTACGTTCTTTAAAATCTCCATATATTATTTATGTTTTTTTCAAGTTAGGTATGAATAAGGAAGAAAATATGTCCAAAATATAATAACATCAAATTAAAGAGTTTTATTCATTGGCTTTACTCATAGTAGGTAAAGTTGACAAAAATAAGTAACTTATTGAAGTTACAAGTTAATTTTGTCAAGCAAACAATTAATGAAAAAATATTTTATCAATTAATGTAAAAATTAATAGCTAGGTACCTACTAAAAGTCACAATAAGTTAAAAGTTGATATTTTTTAACAATTAATATGTTAGATAATTAGGTAGGTACTTTTTTAGTCATTATATTTCCCAATGGTTTATCCTATTTAATTTCACTTGGTATACTTTGTTGTAAATTAGCAAGTATGACTTTATGAATCTTATGATTATTGTAATACTATTAGCTATAAAAATTTACCCGCTATCTCCGTCCTTTCTAGCTTCGAAAGATTTAAATGTTTTAATGAACATTCATGCCCGATGTGTGGAGTGAACAAAGTAGCTTCAAATGTACCATTATTGCATACTATCTCAAATGTTGATGGGCAGCAGGATCCCATTTTAACACAGCCTTGACTTTTTGCACATTTATTTGAAGCTACTTTCTTGTTCACACCGGATCGATGGCAGACATAATACGTTTTTTGTTTTTTTTGAGTTTTTTTAGTTCCAATTTCTTTGATATACGAGCACTTCATCTCCTTTTCTTTTTCAGTTTTCCATGACAACACATCTGAAGAGATACAATTATGAAATATAAATACCTATGATGCGTTAGTGTTCTATTACCGTTTAATGAAGAGAATGTTTTAGATTCCATGAACATTTCTTTGTGATGTATTGCAATGTAGTGGTCTCGTAAATCGGAATAAATTTTGTGATAACTTTCACATAAAGAGCAACGCAATTTTCCGATCTGACCTACACTACATTGCAACTTATGCACATTTCGCACGAAATGTGGTGGAGTGGTCCTGCATGGCTCTCTGACAAGGGTCAGTTATTTGTGCGAGATTCATTGTTACCTCCATTGAACGAGATACCAGAGATTCGAAAAGCAGCAATTTCGTTTCTTGCGGTAAGGCCAATCGTTGAATTTCCATTTAACAGGTTCTCAACCTTACACAAATTAATTCGAACAGTTGCATACGTTATGCGATTCAAGGTCAATTGTTTATCAAAAAAGAAGATTTTAGGTCCCATTTCAACAGATGAATATTCACATGCATTAAATGTCGTGGTAACCATTGTACAGGGGCAGTACTTTCATGACGATATTAAATCTTTAGAAAGCAACGGCTGTGTTGATAAATCAAGTAAACTAGTTGGTTTGGCACCAATTCTTGATAGTAATCATATTCTTCGGGTGGGGGGAAGGTTGACTTACTCACATTATAATTACAATAAAAAACACCAAATTCTTCTGCCGAAAGAACATCATTTATCTTACCTAATAATGTTAAATGAACATATAAAACTATTTCACGCAGGTCCAAATCATACGTTTAATTCAAGCCAAGAAATGTACTGGATAATGTCGGGGAAAAATTTAGCCAAAAATATTATAAACAGATGTAAAGTTTGCTTCAAATTCAAAGCATCGGAATGTCAGCCCATAATGGCAAATCTACCGAAATCACGCGTTGAACAAAACTTTCCGTTTAATGTAACAGGGGTAGATTATGCCGGCCCATTTTTAATTAGCAATAAAAGAGGTCGAGGCGCAAAAAAGATAAAGGTATACGTATGTTTGTTTGTGTGCCTAACGACTAAATGTATCCATTTGGAAGTAGTTTCTGATTTAAGTACGGAACAGTTTATAGCAACGCTGCGCAGATTTGTAGCACGCCGCGGATTACCGGCTCATATTTATTCAGACAATGGCCGTAACTTTGTCGGAGCCGATAAAGAGCTGAAAATTGTGTATAAATTTATAAATGATAATTCTAAGAATATTGTGGAGATTGAGGGGATACTGAACTCCCGTCCGTTATACCAATCCTCTAGTAACCCTAATGATCTAACGGCCTTAACTCCTTCTCACTTCATGATTGGGCGCAATTTAACTTCAGTCGCAGATCCAAATGTTACTGAACTAAAGGTCAGCAGTTTAAGCAGATTCCAATATGTGCAAAGAATACAACAAGAATAGTGGCGTCGATGGCAATTAGAATATGTAAATCAACTACAAGTACGATCTAAATGGAAGACTAATTCAAAAAACATACAAGTCGATACCTTGGTACTGGTAAAAGAGCAAAATGCTCCTTCCATGAAGTGGAAAATGGGACGAGTTGTGCAGCTTCACCCAGGCTTCGACGGCGTTGTTCGTGTTGTCAGCGTACGCACAGCAAGTGGAATTATTAAGCGTGCAGTGACATTAGTGTGTCCTCTACCGATGGACTGATTACCAAATCAATTGACAATATGAACAGAACATTATGAGTGAATTTTACTTATTTTCAGTTAAATTTTTTATGTTGCACATGTTTCATTTACATGAATTCAGTAATGTATTATCTAGAATAAGAAATCGTTTTTTTTTTGTAACATTGTATTATGTTTAAGTAATTGAAAGTCATATTATGCTTTCAATCGGGGGGAGTATGTTAAGATAAATAACGTGTGTTAAAGAGCCGCCAATGCGTAGAGAGCGGGAGAGTAGAGTAGTACCGCACAAAACGTTGATGCTTATGCATGTATGGCAGTTAGTAAAGAAAGGTACATAATTAATCCAGTTTTATTCACGTTGTCCCACCTTGCGAAGAGAAATAAAATTACAGTCCACACAATCCAACAAAGAAGTTCAAACAATGGGACTTATAAGTTAATAGATATAGGCTGTACTGTCTTCCTATGTTTGGTAATAGACTCGAATGGGCAAGCGGAAATTGTAAATGTTTCCCTGATATCAGTTGAGGATGGAGACACCTATCGTTGGATATTTGAAAACATCAAAAGCAGAATAGACTCTCACCGAATAAAATGTTTTATGGGAGACAAGGACCTTACCGAACGGTCTGTGATTAAAGATCTTTTTCCAGATGTGCCATTTTACATTTGTGTCTTCCATACTCTAAAAACTTTCCGAAGAGAAATTACTTGTGAGAAATTGCATATCACAAAGGAGGAAAGAGAACTGTCATTGAATTACTTGCAAAAATTGATTTATAGTAAGAATGACGGCGAATATGACTTGTTATACTTTCAGTTCCTAGAGTGCGTTCCACAAGGCGTGTCGTCATATTTTAATAAAAATTGGCATCCTATAAAAAACCAGTGGACAATATTTAATATGTATCATTGCAACATGAAGAATAACACAAACAACAGATTGGAGTCTATAAATCAAAAGATTAAAGACGTAGTAGGTACTAAAAAATTCAACATTAACCCAATTTGTTAAAGATTTCTTCATTTTCCTCAACTCACAGCAACAAGAACGTGACCTAAAAGCTGCAAACCACATACTGAAAAAACTTTACACAAAGGATGGGAAACATAGTGACGAAATTTTACAATACTCTAATTATTTAACAAAGTATGCCCTTGCTTATGTTCAGAAGCAAATACATTACGCAGGTTGCATAAAAGTGGGTGTTGAAGAATCACCAGGATCGTTCCAAGTTCCTTCATCCAGAGGAACATTGCTAACAACGAAGGACTACTGCTCCTGCACGGGTTATGCTTCAATGATGCTTCCGTGTCGCCATATTTTCGCAGTCCGCAAAAAATTGGATTTAACCCTGTTTGATGAAACTTTGTGCAACATACGCTGGACAAAAAATTATTACTTATCAAAGCAGAGGATTGGCTGCACAGCTGTTGGTGAAGAGCCTTCAATAGCTTGTGAAGCATGCCTTTTTTGGTTTCACATAAAGTGTACAGCTCTAACAAAAATACCCAAAATTAAAACTTGGTTCTGCTTGTATTGTTACAATAACCAAGACTAATATAGTAAATATGAAACTGCTGAGATCGCTCACATTGTATAATGTGAATTTTTCTTATTGACTTTTAGACATTCTACATCCAATGTCAATACTACACTGCTCTTTGGTAATCTACAAACTTTTTATTTATGGATATGTGCCAATACCATTAATAATTTGCTTGTAGAGAATACTTTGAAAAATTGAAAGATGATTCACCTTGATGTGGTCTTCCCAGAGGAAATTATGATTATGTTAAGTAGACCTACTGAATATCAATATTTTTCAATAACATTTTAATTACAACTTGTGCAGTATTAATATATATTAGTTACCAAAATGTATTGTGTCATAATGCTACTTTGTTCTTAAGATTTTTTTCTAATTTTTACAGACATGTTTATTGTTCCTGAATGATTTATTTATTCAATAAATATATTTACCATTAACTTTGAACATTATCTTTTACAACTCCACAATTGAAAGGTTCAGGGCAAAAAGGGATCTAAGAAATTAAACACACTACTCTGAACTGTTTTTAACCCTTAACCCTCTTCTTGGTAATGTATCTTGTTAGATACGTATTCTATAAGAATTAATTTACCCTACAGATTTCATAATTAGTCACTTCTTTGGCGATGTATCTTCTAAGACACGTTATTTGAAGGTATTTGTGTAGTTCTTATTTGATTAAATGGGAATTTGCTGAATTAGGAACGTAAAGTCTGGGCCTGTGTGGGGTAAATGGCGCGCAAGTGACGTTTGACGAGCACGCCAAGGTAAGAAATGTTGTATTTTTGTCAGTAAAAACCTGTATTTTCTAAGATTTTTTCGATATTTTACAATTTCAGATATGTAAGATTACTATTTGCATAACATTTGCCGTATACCGTGTTTCATTATAATTCAGCACGTCCTATAATAGTTTGTACCTCGGAAGATACGTTGCCCGTTTACTAGAAATTCGTAGTTGTATCCTACACCATACACTGCAAGTTAAGCAATAAACTGTAATTGTATATTACGATGCACATTGCCGGATTTTGCAGACGGCTTGATACGGTAAATGTTAATTTCTTATGTTTCTTTTCCAGTTACTACATATGAGCAAGAGAACTAAATTGATCTATGAGCTTGCTAGAAATGCATATTCTCATATTCTGTAATGAAATATTACAACAATTACCAAGGGTGCCGCCAGAAAATTTTCCCGGGGGGGGGGGGGGGCAAGGACTATTGGCGTTTTTTCAAGATTTGGTACAAAATTTATTTTTATTTTTAATAAATTTTTGTTAAACGACAACGAAACAGTGTCCTGACTGAGAAAGAGGAACTTATAATGTGGCGCAGAGATTACCTGCGAGCTATAAAAAGATACCGAGAGGAAGGTCGCTCAATTTACTATCTGGATGAAACGTGGGTTAACTCAGGTGATGTAAAAGAGAAGGTCTGGATGGACACGACGATTAAATCGTACAAGGATGCTTGTCGAAGAGGCTTGTCAACGGGGCCTGGTAATCCAAGCGGTAAAGGCAAACGCTTAATCGTGTTGCATATTGGGAGCGCAGCTGGATTCGTTCCTGATGGCTTGCTGTGTTTTGAATCTAAAAAAAATACGGCAGATTATCACGACGAGATGAACGGAGACACGTTTCTTGAATGGTTCCAAAAGATTTTACCGCTGTTGGATGACAATTGCGTAATTGTTATGGACAATGCACCGTATCATTCGGTAAAAATGGAAAAATTACCGAATACTTCGTGGAGAAAAAGTGACATAATTGAGTGGTTACAAAGTAAAGGGAAAGAGATTGACAACACAATGGTAAAAGCCGAACTGTTGCGTGTTGTGACACAAGAAAAGGATAAATACAACAAATACGTAATCGATGAAACGGCTAAAGAACAAAACAAAACTGTGCTCAGACTTCCACCATATCATTGTGAACTAAACCCCATTGAAATGGTATGGTCGATGGTCAAGGGATATGTTAAAACAAACAATAACACTTTTAAATTACCGGAAGTGAAACGATTACTTGAAGAAGGCGTTTCGCGAGTAACAGCCGAACATTGGAGCAATTTCATTCGACACATCGTACAAGAAGAAGAGAAATTTTGGGAAATTGACCATATCGTTGACAGGATTATCGATGAAATACCACCCATAATAATTAATTTTAACGCCGAAAGCGATTCTGAGAACAGCGATACAGACTAATATAATTCATTATTAGTTATATAACAAAAAAATCATGTTTTCTTTAAATGTTTTTTTCTTATATGTGAGTGGAAAGTGGATGTATTTTCCCTATTTTGAGGGAGCAAAGTACCACTTTTTCTCCCTTGGGAATTTTGTTATACTTTTTCTCCCTTGTATTATAAGTCGCTTCATTAGCAGCTTCTAATATTTCGGCTGGTGTATTTTCTTATACATCAGAGTCTGAATTCTCATTAGACATTTCAAAAAGCGTTAATACCGATCTACAAATGATGAGATATTGATGAAATATATTTAATTAAAAATTGTGACACATGACAAAAGCCTTCTTGATGTATTTTTTAAAAATAACTAATGGTAACGTATAATTGTTGTGAACGGAAAATAAATTCACATATAAGAAAAAATCATATATCTACCGCGAGAACAAAGTGAAATTTTCTCCCGAGGGTGATTAATGCCCTCGCTTCGCGTCGGGCATTAAACTTCACCCGCGGGAGAAAATTAATCACTTTGTTCCCTTGGTAGATAAATAGCTATTGTTTAAAATAATGAATTTTTTCCACTACTAGCTGTGAAGTTGACAATTATTGCGTATCCTATACAACTGAGAAGTTTAATTTCTCTACCTAGTGGTCAATAATCTATTATATTATTCACCAAGGTTAATAATGGGAATTTGCATTCCTGTGCTACCTACTTGATTTTTACAAGAAATTTTTTAATTTTTAATTTGTGTCTTAAATTTGACTAGTAGTGGAAAAAATTGTATATACACCACGGTGGTGAAGCCATTTATAGACCTCGCACCTTATTCCGCTCGGGGCAAAGCCCCTCGCGAAATAATCTTGGTGCTCGGTCAATAATAACAGTCTTCACCACTTTGGTGTATAATATACTATTTTCCACTACTAGCTGTGAAGTTGACAATTATTGCGTATCCTAGACAACTGAGAAGTTTAATTTCTCTACCTAGTGGTCAATAATCTATTATATTATTCACCTAGGTTAATAATGGGAATTTGCATTCCTGTGCAAAAGGGAGATGTTAGGCATCACACCATACATGCATGCATCATACATGTATAGTTATAAGAATCCTGTATTGCAATTGTAACGCACTCTCATACACGACTTCATACAGTAAAGATATACAACATAAGCCTCCAACACGTTTCAACCTTTAAAAATAAAAAGGGGGGAATATTGTAGTGTAGTGGAGTGCTAACTAGAAAAGTGGCAACACTGTTTTTTAAGTAGTTTGTAACAAGCAGCATGTCCTATGATTTAGTAAGAGAAATTTATGTTAGTTATAAATAAAATTAAAACCATTCGCTTATGCTGGGCTATTTATTTAATTGGCGTTCTACGATACAACAACGAGGAAGGAAAGTGCCTCAATTTAATAATAATTTACATAGCAAAGATTGGTGCAGAAATTTCTTGCAAAGAAATAAAGCACAGCTGACCTTTCGAATGTCTCAGAATATTAAATCAGCACGTGCTCGTGTATCTGCAAAAATAATTAAAGATTACTTTGACAATTTATCAAAAACTTTGAAAAACGATGATGGAACTGAGGTGCCACCAACCCATATACTTAATTTCGACGAAACAAATCTGTCTGATGACCCAGGTAGAAAGAAATGTATTTTTAAAAGGGGCATAAAATACCCAGAGCGTATAAAGGACGGTACAATATCATGCATCTCCATAATGTTTTGTGGATCAGCAGCAGGCGTAATGATTCCAGCCTATGTAGTGTACAAAGCAGAGCATATTTGGAGCACATGGACGGAAGGGGGACCTCCACAAACAAGATACAACAGAAGCAAGAGTGGATGGTTTGACAGTACGTGTTTCACTGATTGGTTTCAATCAACATTAGTGCCTTCTATTAAACATTTGACCGGACGTAAGGTAGTAATTGGTGACAATTTGAGCAGTCATTTTACTGAACAAGTCCTAATATCTGCTAAAGAGAACAATATCTCATTTGTGTGTTTGCCACCAAATAGTACGCATCTAGTGCAACCTTTGGATGTTGCCTTTTATGCACCTTTAAAAAACTATTGGAGGCAAATCACTATATAATAACCGAGACGTGTGTATATGTTTGTGTTGCTGTGCACTTTTCCGACAGTCGCCGAATCGTGACGAATGCGGATGATATTTTAAAACCAAAGCTATTATAAATTTATAACCTACAAATTAATGCTACAAGCTACAATTATAGATACCCCACAAACTACGTAAATATCTGCACTAATTTTTTTCAAAGTTAAGTTTTAAACATTTTAGTATAAAAGTCCCTCATCTTATTCAAGCGGTATTTGTGTCTAAATATATTTTCTTTACTTAGAAAATACGTTCAAAGTTTCCTTATGGAGATTACGTGTAAAATAGAATTCGCTATTTGTGCTTATTTTTGGGTGAAAATTTTGTGTAAACATGCGAAGTTTGTCTGTCCGAGGTCCTTAACCTATTTCGAACATTAAAACAATGGCAGAAAGTATTTTCGCGAAAATTTTCAAAATGACAAGTATCGGAAACTTTTTCTCGATAACATGGAAATTTAATTATTTCAAGTTGAAAAGTTATTCAAATGATGAAAAATGATTAGTAGTATAGCTATGTCACTTCTGACTCAATTTGACCTTGATTGCAGTTTGACCTTGAAGGTTGTGAACTTGGACAAGGTCACAGGTTCTGAACTTGGACAAGGTCACAGGTTCTGAACTTGGACAAGGTCACAGGTTCTGAACTTGGACAAGGTTAGAGGTTCTGAACTTAGTTCTGATTCACTTTGACCTTGATCGCAGTTTGACCATGATATATGTATGAAGCATTCCTGAACATGGACAGGTTCTGAACTTGGTAACATCGAGTTCCTCGAAACCGCTTTCGTGAACTGTCAACCTCAAGGTCATTATATTCAATAACTCCAAGGTGAAATCGTTGTAGATTCAAGGACATGCATTTGTTGAAAACACTAAAATTAATTGAGTGGTAGATTTCTTAGAAAAGCGAAAAATATGTTTAGTCGTAAATGATTGTATACTGAAACGTAAAAAGAAAAACTGCATCACATATTCTTTGTGTTAAAATGTTGATAATGTCGACAAGCGTGCACGTGCAGATAACGCGTTACAGACACCTGCAATACTCCGTATTCTTTGTATTAAAATGTTGATAAAAAGTTGCTGACTCATGAACACCTGCATATCATGCTGTCTTATATTTTATCGAGATAAAATAAAGGTCAATCTAGTAACTTTTTGAGTTGAAACCGGTCCTATATTTTATTGAGATAATCAAGGTTAAATGGATTCTTATAGTCGTCGCATTGTCTTGAAACCTCTCCTACATTACCGTGACCTCGAACTGGAGGGATTAGCTGAATATCAAGGTTGGTTCTTATCTGTGATCGAACGGGGAGGTGCTATATAAAGCAGCGTTTAATATTTTCAATCATAAACATGTGGATGATGTACGCTGCAGAATCGTGGGTGAAAGCCACCGATCTTAGAACGGCAGTGAAACGCCTGAAACAAGAGTTTTCCGCGCTCGTGTTTGACGCCCAACACGAGGTTGTGTACGGGAGAGGTGATTATAGTGAGGAGCAGTGCAACGCGCTTGCCGATAAATTTAAGTTGGGTGTGACAATATGCGAGAAGTTTTTAAATTTTAAATATTGTGTCGAGTGCCTTATGAAAAGGCTAAATGAAGCTGGATTGGAGGAATTTGCATACGAATTAAATCAATGGGTGTGTAGTGAATCTTCAGCGTCGTCGTCGTCTTCTGACGAGAGCGTAAGTGATGAAGAAGAAAGTCACATTTAACGAGGTTCAGAATAAAGTGTATATAATGTTAGTGTGGTCTTTTGAATATGCGAAAGCGAGAAAAGGACCGTGGGAAACTGTAGCGCTGGATAGACATCGTTTTAGGCGTAAAATAGAGGAAGTTGGTAGAATTCTATCGCCCGTATTACAAGAAAATCATCGTGTAAAAATTTATCATCTCAAGGTCAGAGACACAATATAAAGAGAGCTGAAGAATGGTCGGAGAAGTCAGTCAGTGAGTGTTTGCGAATCAGTTAACATGGATCTTACAAATGTAAACAACAGCACATTCTACAAACTCTTCAAAAACGTTAAAGATATGGAGGTGGGAGAAAAATATAAAGTGATTGGTATCGACACAATTAATACGAAATATGGAGAGCGGATAGTGTTGGAGACTGAAAATTTTAAATGTGTGCTACCGTTCCGCTTCTACGAATATTTCAACGAAGACGGTCGACTTCAACTTTTCAAGAACTCTTTGATACATAGAGACGTATTCATTATAAGCGCTGGGACGGTTGGAAAAACTACTAATTTAACATTTATGTAAACATTGTTGATAAATAAAGATATAATAGTTTTCTCTCTCATTTCCTTATAAAAGCTACCTCAATGATTTCAAGTAAATCAGTTGCATAGTGATCGTCACAGATCGTTGATAATATGGATATGAAAAAGAGTTGCAATAATAATTATATTAAATGTTCGTGCTGGTGTTGTAATAAAGAAGACGACGGAGATGCTTCCACAACTGCGTGTGCTCCCGTATCCGAACCTACGTTCGATGAACGTTTAATCGATTGTACCGCTTATACCTCTCCCATAATTATTCAAAATACATGGAAATCGGATACAGTACACACCATGGCCTTGCACCAGTTCTACGAATTGTATGTGGCAGTGCAATAGTGATGGAGAGAGAAGATTGGGAGACGCTTCTCAAATGTCAAACGTATGTAGAAATGAAATTTTTACAATGTCAAGAGATGGAACGTTGGATTGACTGGTCACACGTTAACGAAGATGAAGATATCGAATATTCTCAGACTGCTGAATCGCTTAGTGTCAAAATTATAATTTACTATAACTGGGAATCCGTTAAAGGAGAAGAGAAAATGTTAAAAGGTGTAACAATGCAAACAAGTGACAACAGCCGCTCTTGTAGGATGAATAAAAATGAGATTGAAGAATTGTTTAATCTAAAAGATATAATTAATTATCGATTTGAATTACTGGAGTCGTACAATCTTCCCAGTTTCTATCAGAATCTCATCGAGCAGATAACTCACTACCGACGCTTTCGCAAGATACAGTTTGGCGAAGACGACTACGACGATGACATCTATTGTGACTTTGAAAATTGGTTAAATTATAAATATGACAGAAATTCACATAATACAGTTTGTATGATGGAACTCTTGCATTATCGACCTACTTATATAATGTATCACATCTACGAATCATAAGTTATGACAATAAATGATAACACAAATGTTTTCTTTCATGAGCCCCCCAAAAAAAACCTATAAATATCCCGATTCTGCATTGATTACCAGCAATGTTAATTCAGAAGCGGAAGAGTACAGTACGTGGGGGTAGTGGTCTGATAAATACTCTTATCAATAAGCTTCCATTTGAACTACATCTTCCGGGTTATCAGTATTGCGGTCCTGGTACTAAATTAACTAAAAGACTTGAACGTGGTGATACCGGAATAAACCCCTTAGACGCTAGTTGCAAAGAACACGATATTAGCTATAGAGATAGTAAAGATTTAGAAAGTAGACATAGGGCAGACAGCATTTTGGAGCGAAAAGCTTGGGATCGTTTGAAAGCGTCTGATTCAACGATGGGAGAGCGAGCGGCCGCTTTAACTGTCGGCAGTATAATGAGGGCGAAAAGAAAATTGGGGATGGGAGTTAAGAGAAGAGGGGGAGAGAGAACCAATAAGCGCAGCAGTCTAGCAAATTTGCGTAGAGTAATTGCTAAAAAAATGAAAAAAAGCAAAAACGCTCAAGAATCGATAAAGTCAGCTATTACAGTCGCAAAATTAGCCGTGAAAAGTTTAGGTGGAAAGGGAAATGTCAACGTTCCGAGAGTAATACCCTTGCCGAAAGAAGGTGGCTTTTTACCATTTCTAATACCACTATTCGCCGGTTTATCGGCAGTCGGTGCTTTGGCCGGCGGTGCATCAGGAATTGCTAAGGCAGTTAATGCTTCGCGAGACGGGAGAAAGATGTTAGAAGAAACATCGCGTCATAATCACACAATGGAATCGATTGCTATAGGAAAGAAAAACGGTGGTGTGCTATACCTGAAACCTTACAAAACTGGCGGCGGTATTGCATTACACTTGAACCAAAAAAAAAAAACTTGGAAAATTACCAAATAGACCACTGACGGATGTAGATCTACGAAAATACACCAAGACGGTACCCTATTTTAGAGACGTATTCATGCGCGATAATATGCCGAAATCACCGTGGAAAAATGAAGCAGGTATAATTAACTTAGATAGTCAACGGGGTCCCGGTACGCATTGGGTTTGTTACAAGAAACGTAATACCAAAGCCTGGTATTACGATAGCTTCGGAAATATTCCACCACCGAGAGAGGTCGTAGACTACTTTCGAGGATGTAAAATATATTACAATTATGGGCAGGAACAACAATTTGGCAGTATTATCTGTGGACACTTGTGTCTAAAGTTTTTGCATAAATAACACATAAGGGAGGTAATCGTGATTAGTCATCATGTCGACGACATTCAGTATAGAGGGTGTTGGTAACACTGCCAGTCACGATTTCTATCCACCCATTGAACTTCCCTCAGAGAAGCAGTACGTAATCGGAGTGGTGGGTTTTTACGGTTGTAATAGCATAAGAAACATTCACGAGGGGAACGATAAATTTCATTATAAGAAGGAGTTAAATAGCGTGTACCCAAGTATAATCGAAATTCCGCATGGCGCATACGAGTTGGAAGAACTGAGTGCGTATATAAAAGCTCACATTCCTACACGTAAATTTAGTTTGAGGGCAAACAACAATACGCTCAAGTGCGAGCTTAGTTGCGAATTTGTTATAGATTTCACACAAAAAGATTCCATTGGGCGTATGCTCGGTTTTGAATCGAAAATATTAGAAGCTAAGGTTTTACACAGATCCGCTCTAGATATACAAATAGTTAAACATACAAATATACACATCGAGTGTAATCTCGTGAAAGGGTCGTATCGAAACGGAAAACCTGCCAAAGTTCTGTACGAAGTAGACGTTTCCGTTCCGCCAGGATACCGCCTAGACAAAACTCCCAGCCACCCCCAATACTTGCAACTAAACACAAACACTATTAGTAACATAACAATTAAGTTGACCAATCAAAAGGGCGAACTCATCGATTTCGGGGAGAACGAACCATTTACGGTACGTCTAGAGTTGAAAGAGCATGGGATTAAGAATTAATAGGGGTCCGCTACCATCATTTCTTATAAATACGAAAGGTGATGGTAAATTGTGTACTATCAAACGCCAACCACGCTCGAGAACGGTTGCAGCAGGAGAATTAACATCTGCCGAAAAATACTTCTTGAAATCTATCGGTTTAGTAGCGTGCAATGGCAGTCAGCGACTCACTGAACGTCTTTCAAAACGTACATTTTGACGAAACCATAATTAAATCAGATATTCACACCTACCTCCCGTACGGATCTTCCAATTACGGACTCTCCGATGAAATTCGTATACTAATACAGAGTCAAGATTTAATAACGGCCACATACGACAGTTTTTTGTATATCGAAGGAAAAATCGAGCGCAAAAATGAGGACGCGGAAAAATCGTGCACTCTAACAAACAATTTTCCCGCTTTTCTCTTTGAAGAAATCCGCTACGAATTGGGGGGACAAAAGGTGGATGTTTGTAGAAATCCCGGAATTACATCTGCACTAAAAGGATACATATCGTATACGTCTAACGAAAGCAAAGGGTTACATCATCTAGGATGGTCGCCGAAAAACGAAGAGCCGCTGCAAGTGGAATACACTAGAAACGCTAACGATTTGGAAAAGCATTTTGCGGTGTGTATACCACTAAAGCATATATTCGGTAGTATGGAGGATTATCGCCAAGTTATCGTAAACATGAGACAGGAATTAATTCTGATTCGATCTAGAAGCGATGCAGATTGTTATCAAGGAGAAGCGGATGCAACAATAAGCTTGAACAAAATTCAATGGAAAGTACCACACGTGACGCTCAGTGATAGCGCTAAACTTAGCCTATTCGAACAAATAAACACAAATGCGGCAATTACAATACCGTTCCGTCAATGGGAACTGTACGAATTGCCCGCTTTGAAACAAGCACAGTCCGACATATGGCAAATCAAAACATCTACTCAACTGGAGAAACCTCGATGGGCGATCGTAGCGTTTCAGCGCGGAAAGAAATTTTCAAAGGCGGCAAAAGCGGCAGACTTCGATAACGTTAAAATTCGCAATCTAAAGTTGCATCTCAATTCAGAAAGTTATCCGTACGAAGCAATGCATTTAGATTTTAATGCCAACAAGTATATAGCGGCCTATCAAAATTATATAAATTTTCGACGAGACTATTACGCTAAAGAGGAACAAGATGCCTTATTCGATTATTCGCATTTCAAAACTTGTCCAATATTCGTAATGGACTGTTCCAAGCAAAACGAAACGCTCAAATATTCAACGGTGGATGTCAAGCTGGAAATGGAGTCGGTAGAAGCGTTCGAGGCGGAAATCGTCGCCTACTGTCTCATTCTTCATGACGCCTTAGTTCAATACAATCCGCTTACCGGAGAAGTGAAGAAACTCTAATTTGTTATTAGTAAAATTTTCTATAAATAAAGATACGTTGTTAAAATATACGTAGTTTTACTTAAGCCAGACGAGTATAAACAGTGAGGGGGAAATATGAAGGTAGTTGTTCAGCAGGAGAAATTACCCATTCAAAATCATGATCTTACGAATGGAAGAGGTTTTAGTAGTGGGGGTAAACATGGAAAGTTGCTTCCCAATACTGTACGCGCTCTACTATGTGGTCCATCCAACTGTGGAAAAACGAACGCTATGCTCAGTTTACTAACAGAACCTAACGGTCTCAGATTTAAACACGTGTACGTCTACTCAAAATCACTAAATCAGGAAAAGTATAAACTGTTGGAGGAAATTTTGAAACCTATGAAGAATATAGGTTACTTTACCTTCACGGATAATGCTGACATTATGGAACCGAGTCTCGCAAAACCAAATTCGGTTTTTATTTTTGACGATATCGCTTGCGAAAAGCAAGATAACATTCGATCATATTTTTCAATGGGACGACATAACGACGTCGATTGTTTCTACTTGGGCCAGACGTACACTAAAATCCCTAAGCAACTGATTAGAGATAATGCCAATTTAATTATCCTATTCGAACAGGACGATCTGAATTTGAAGCACATTTACGAAGATCACGTCAGTCCCATTATAAGCCTTCAATCGTTTCGTGACATGTGTTCCGAATGTTGGCGGAATCAGTACGGATTTTTGGTGATAAATAAGGATGCCGAAGTACATAATGGGCGTTTTAGGAAAGGGTTCGATAACTATATAATACCGTAAACGAGTACGAGAAATTTAGTAGCACGGTGCAGTAGGAAGTAAACTGATCAGCGCATCATCAGCTTCAAACGGCTTTTTGCACAAACTGATATATCTGTTCATTAGCCGTTCATTACCCGTTCATTAGCCGTTCATTACCCGTTCATTAGCCGTTCATTAGCTGTTCATACCAGTTTGTGTCGTACAATGGATAGCAAGGAAATGAAATTGAAACGACGTATAGTGCAAGCTCGTAAAGCTATACAACAAAAGTACAACCGTCTTAAGGCGGATCGGTTCACTAAAGAACTGGATTTTGTACAAACGTATAAACCGCTAATCGAGCCACTGTCTAACATTCAAAAAAATTTCGAGCAGAAACACGAAATTAAATCTGAGAAAATGGAGAGGGAGGAGGAGGACGAGGATGAAGGTAGTGTATTCCGACGACCATCGCCCAAAAGGCTTCTCATTCCGAGAAGTAGTACTCCAGCTGCGCGACCTTTTATCCAACGCTTAAAACGAAGACACTCCATTAGCGGTATTAGTCCATTATCAAGGCTTCCATTTTTTCAAAGAAATCCTCCTCTAATACAAGCAACTCCCTCTTTCTTGGAAACTACGGTAATCGGTGAAATTGAACCGGAAGAGGAAGAAGAAGAACGCCCTTCAACGTCCTCACGCATAGATTCTTCAGCCTCCTTACTCGATCGCTCAGTTTCGGAAAAGTTCTTAGAACAATACGCAGCCCTGCCTCGTATATACGTTGAACGAATGATACGAGACACCGAAAATGCGATTGACACTACTTACGGCATTCATTATAACATTGACACGGATAAATGGATGATGGGTAATACGCCCGTAGGCATAGAAGGGGAAGATATGATAATTAATGGGGTGCGTTACAAGGGTACTGCAGGTCTCTATGATCTCATCATCATGAACGACCCCGACCGCCGCCTAATTACTAATCAAGACGAAGAGAATTATAGAAAAATTTTAAATGCCACCAATGTGGCGCGACGTTCCTATGAAGCGGGCGAACAGCTAAGGGGTAGTAAAAGCAAAAAATATACACAGATAATTAAACGTCTATTGGCGGCCTCCAGTCCTCAGCCAACAACTGGACGCGGCTTATTCAAAGAATTCGGTCGATCGACAGAATATAAGTATTGGAATAACGTTCACGAACTCATTCGCGAATTAGAGGTCTTATGGGCGGAGAGACTAGCCGGTAATACCGGACTAATAAACGATATAATATCAATCGTGGAGGAACTGTACGAGGACGGATACATAGAGAGACCTACTCAACAATTTTTACGTAAACTATAAATACTCATTCCGTGTTTATATCTACAATGGCTATGGATAAATTTGGACGTTCTCATACGCGCGTTCAATTGAATCAAGTCATTAGGACTCAATTACCTCAATTCTCCATTGACGAAAACAACTTAAATATTGAAAATAAGAGGTTGAGTAATGTTGCCAATCCCGTTGAATCTCAAGATGCTCTAAATTTACAGTACTACCTTGCCACAAGGTTAAATCTAAACGGAAATCGTCTGACTCAATTGGCCGACCCAGAAGACGACGGTGACGCCATAAATAAAGGCTTCCTAATGTATTATCTTCAGATGGCACAAGTACCTTTAGATGGGCTTCGCAACTACATCCAGGTGCTAGAGGAAGACTTGAAAGCAACCAAAGAGGCTCTACAAGAATTAAGGAATGTCCAAGCAGCAAGTGGTAAACGAGCTCCATAAAACCGCACGCAAAAATTTTCCCCGCAGACGTACTATTATTAAAGGATACGATGACCTCTGGCAAGCAGATTTAGCTGAATTTACATCTTACGCTAAACAGAATAAAGGCTACAAGTACATACTGGTCGTTATCGACTGTTTCTCCAAATATCTATGGACGAAAGAGTTGAAGACAAAGACGGGTCCTGAAGTCACAAAAGCAATGGAAGCTATTTTTCGAGAACGTGCACCTAAAAATTTACAAACCGATGCGGGAAAGGAATTTTACAATAAACATTTCGAAAAGTTGATGCAAGAGAACCATATCAATCACTATTCGACGTATAGTACGAAAAAGGCAGCTATTGCCGAAAGAGTCATTAGGACCGTTAAAAGTGCCTTGTACAAAAACTTTAGTCTTCGCGGTAAATATGTATGGATCGATATGCTCGAGAGCGTAACAACGGACTACAATAACCGTAAACATCGAACTACTGGAATGAAACCTTGTGAAGTGAACGTCAAGACACCGATCAACGCATATACCCATATAAAACTGTTCAACAAAAAGTGTCGCTTTAATGTCGGTGATGTGGTGCGAATTAGCAAATTTAAGAGCATTTTTGCAAAAGGATATACATCGAACTGGTCCAGCGAGTTGTTTAAAATTATAAAAGTACAAATAACCAATCCTGTAACATATCTGTTAGAAGACATGAAGGGGAAACCGATATTGGGAGGATTTTACGAACAGGAGCTGCAGAAGGTGAAGTATCCAGACGTATATTTGGTGGAAAAGGTACTTCGACGTAAGAACAACAAAGTGTACGTCAAGTGGTGGGGATTAAATGAGCACTCTTGGATAGATAAGAGTAATATAGTTTCATAAGCGTAAAATGTAATCAACATGTTTTTATATAAATAAAAATCGACACACCAAATTAATCTTTTATTTACCACACAAAAAGTAACAATATTCTGTCGCTTATTCATAATTTTACAAGGTTGCCACTCCATTGGGATTTTTCGTAGATTCGGACTCATGTCTTCTCGTCATCGATCAAAAGTTATAATTAGTATAGCAGCATTAACTGCGACTAATCTTATACATTTGTTTATAATCAAATATGTAAGGTCGGATACAATTCATTTTTTAGAACTATCTTAAAAATAATAATACTAAAAATATTTACAATTTACTATAATTACTTTGAAAACACGAGAAAAATAATTTAGATTACATTAAATCCCCAGGGTCGAGTCTTAGTTGATCCGAAACTTCGTACTCTCTTATCATCATATGGATTCAGTACCACCTTATTCTGCTTAATAGTAAATACTAAATGTTTTTTTGATTGTATTAGACGTTGGGGCCGCTTTGCAATTTTGTAATGAAACAAAGCCTTTTTGTAATCATCTATAGTGATATGTTTAACACTAGCAGAAGTTGAGCCTTTAGATTTCTTCACAACTTTCCCCTCGACAGAGTAGGCATACATTTTAGCACGCAGTCCTACGAATTCTGTCATAATCTTACCATTATTCTCGTCTTTCATCAATCCCGGTACCTTTTTATTAACTAAGGGGATCCCATATATGTTATCAGCATTATAGTCTGAGGTATCAAATCTATCAATATCCTCTTTTATGCACTCGTATATGTCAGGTACAGAAAAGTTATACACGAGACTGTCTGTATCTGTATATAAGAGTTGTGCATTGTTTTTAAATTTTCTTAACACATAATTATAATGGAAATCATATAAAAAGGTTTTTGATAGATCTAATACGGAAAATCCCGCATATATAGGTTTATTTAAAAATACTTCTAATTTATTCATTTCAATTATCACCATGTCTTTATCGAAAATTGTGCAACTATTGAAATTGGGTTGGGCTATAAGTGAACGTGCCCCATAGCGACCATCCCATTTAGTAACGAAACGCACATCTTTATATTTACGAACATTTTCCATAAGCTTGCCAAAAACGCTATTAATCATCAATTTGAAAAAATTCTTATCGAAATCATTTTTTGATGCTTGTCTCAACACTGTATTCAAGTCTATGTATTTTTTTAACCATGCCGACTGTTTGAAACGCAAAACTTGATTTAATTTAACTAATCTTAATCCCTGCTCTAAATACATTTTCAAATTCCTATAGTGAAGAACGTAGTTACGTTTTGGATACAATGTGAGCAATAATTTCTTCAAGTTGGATTTTGAGCTCGGTGGTGTCATGTGTTCAGGTGCTAAAGGTAGGTCGCTATGAGACTCGTGCAACTCTGCGGGATAGTCTAAATCGCAATCTATAATGTAACCGATGTCTGAATCGTCCGGAGTATTTAATATACATTCAATATCGGGCTCATCGACGAATGAAAATTCACCATATGGCAAAAATTCACTCATTGTTCTTCCATAGAGGTTGTTTACATCATAGTACATTAAATATGCCGTTGGGACACTAGGATCGTAGTTATTATCGCTCATATATTTATTATTGGCCTTTGCGTAACGGTTGGAGCATTGTGCAACTCCTCCCCTAATACCCCTTTCGATAAACATTGCCATATCAATGTCGGTGAGCAGTTCTAATTTCACTTCGGTGATTTTCAGCATCGCATCAAACGCTAGTCCGGGAGCAGTGTAATAATGAAGGGGATCCAATTGATACGCATTTAAACAGGTTAAACGGAAATTTTCAAAGATGTCAGCCAAAAGAAGGACATCAGTTTTTAAATAGAGATCAGAGTATTGACCTAACGTTTGAATATTGAATGTAGTCCAAACTGTATTGGCATGCGTATAGCTTTCATCGCTAATGCCTTCCTCATGAAGATGACTATAAAACGCTTCTTTGGGCGGTAAACTAGATTCGTCCAGTTTATCCCAAGAATCGACATATTCATAAGGAAAGATTCCCTTACGCACCAGCAAATTGAACTCATCCCCATTGCTACAATTTAGCTTAGTAATAATCTTTTTCTCATTATCCAAATAACTAGATAATTTATCTATACTGCTAGCCATAAATCTAAACGAGTCGATAAACCTAAATTTTATCTTTGTATTTTCTACAGATTTGCTAAATGAAATGTACTTCTCCTTGTTCAACGGTAAAAGAGATATTTCACCGGGTATCTTCAAGGCCAACTCGCGTATGATAAAATGCGAATCGTATCCGCTCAAATTGTGAAAAACAACGGGGATAACGTGCGTATCCTTATAATTTAAATTGCAATTTTGGTGGGCTGCATTTCGAAATTTAGAAGTAAAGTGTGAGTGGTCCCTAACTTTAATATCGCCCGGCTGAAACGGCTTGTTGCAAATATGACAAACTGTGGCATTTTGAAAACTCTCCATTTGCTCTTTACTTAGCGTTTCCATGGGGACGACGGTGCCGACGATCTCATTTGCCCAAGTCGCTATATCGTGTAGTTCTTTAACGAACCACTGAATACAATCGCGACCTCTGTATAAACGAAACTTGGATAATTCATCATTATAGGAACATTTCAAGTAGTAAGCGACACTAAAAGGTATGTGTTTGTCGCATAAGCGCGTATTAGTGTTTTGATTATCCGGACATTTCTCTAGAATGCTTTCTAGATCGGCATATAATACAAAGGGAACTTTTTCCTGATATGAAAAGTGTTTAAATTCCAAATACTTATTAGTTTCGTTAGGCAATCTAGTAGAGCATTTATTAATTTCGTTACAATGAGTCATGTGTTTTTCTAGATAAGCATTCGAGGAAAAGTGATTTAGACATCGGTTACAAATAAACTTCTTATGTCGATTTTTTGACAACTGCTTTGAAAATAATGCTGACATGTTCTTTATCCACGTAAAGTGATAATAGGTATCATTTCTTTCACCATCATTACAGGACAAAACTAACAAATTTATTGGTTCGCTACTACTGACTAGGTTTTTACTCAATAAAAATGGTACTACACTTTTATCTTTTATGCAGTATAAGTTGATTGTAAGGTTGTTCAACTGTTCAAATTTTTTAATATCGCTAATTTTAATGGGAAACTGAATAGAATCATACTTTAAAACCTGACTGTAATGAGGATAACTTGAAGTTCTATCAGCATTTTTTTGTACTGGATGTAGAGCCGATACAACGGCCCACAGGAAGCAAAAATTGTCATTGTTTCTGACATTAATAACAGCATGTTTTAGTGCTATAAAATGTGGTACTTTAACGTACGTTGAAATACCCCCCTTCAGAGGAATATAACTGTTAATATTCACTTTTAAATGTAAAATTTCTAGCAGTGCCCACCCCGAATCCTTTTCCTCAAATTCTTCTAACTTTCTTTGAATCCTATTCAATACATTTGTTTCATACCATTGCTTAAGATCGGTACCAACGTCAATAATTTGATTCTTTGTTGCAAAAGTTTTTAAATCGATATCTTGATTTTGAGGTTGAATAAAATGGCACGCTAAAACTAAATTTACCTTTAACATTGACTGCTTCAGCAACAGATTAATCTTTTTTGCAAAACTATTATAAGCATTTTCCATAAATGTTAGGGGATCTTTAGTATTTAAATTAACAATGATACCGGTTAGTAATCTGTCGTTAAAACATGAATCGATGGTGTGCCAAACTAAATTACGCTTACGATTAGAGGTACCGGCACCTCTTTTCCCTGAAGCGCGCTTTAACTGCTTTAGTTTCACTAAAAAAGATTTTAAAAGAGACAAATTACTTTCTAGTTTTAACCTATTTTCATTCCTATCATCTAAATCAGTTCTAATGAATTTCTCTAATAATCGAATGTTCTTTCTAACTATACAAATATGCCTAACTATTTCTTCTTTCGTTTTTAATAATGGTATAGCCTTGGCAGTTACCTTGACAACTTCACTGGTGAGAGATGAAAACGACTTGGAGTCCATGGTTAATCCTGTATTCGAGAAATCGTTATCTCAAAATAAAACTACACACTATCAACGTACCGAAAAATATTGTTGAATGCGCACTCACAGTAAGCACCAGTTTTAATTACAATATTGTTGAATCACCGCAAACAAAACTATTTTGACTGAGCTAAAACGTAGGTTCAGCTGTAACGTAACGACTTTCAGCTAACTGAAGAATAAATTCAATGACATCCTTTTTATAAACGTCACTGTCTGCACGTGCACGCTAAAATTGCTAGTAGGCAAATTTTTATCAACATTTGAAGACAAAGAATACTTTATTATTGTGCAGTTCGAGTTACTGTATTGCAGGTGTTCATGAGTCAGCAACTTTTTATCAACATTTTAATACAAAGAATACGGAGTATTGCAGGTGTTATCTGCACGTGCACGCTAAAATTGTGAATAAGCAAATTTTTATCGACATTTGAACACAAAGAATACTTTATTATTATGCAGTTCGAGTTAATGTATTTCAGGTGTTATTTCTGCATCTCTTTCCTAGAAATGATATGCAGGTGTTCATGAGTCAGCAACTTTTTATCAACATTTTAACACAAAGAATACGGAGTATTGCAGGTGTCTGTAACGCGTTATCTGCACGTGCACGCTAAAATTGTCGATATTATCAACATTTTAACACCCAAAGAATATGTAATGCAGTTTTCTTTTTACGTTTCAGTATTCAATTATTTACGACTATTTTAAACATATTTTTCGCTTTTCTAAGAAATCTACCAAACATTAATTTTAGTGTTCTCAACAAATGCATGTCCTTGAATCTACACCGATTTCAGGGCTACCTTGGAGTTATTGAATACACCGATGACCTTGAGCGGTTTCGAGGAACTTGATGTTACCAAGTTCAGAACCTGTCCATGTTCAGAACCCCGGAATGCTTCGTACATATATCAAGGTCAAACTGCTATCAAGTGACTAAGTTCAGAACCTGTAACCGTATCCAAGTAGCCTTGGTATTCAGCTAAGAAACCTCCCTCCAGTTCGAGGTCACGGTAATGTAGGAGCAGTTTCAACACAATGCCACGACTATAAGAATCCATTTGACCTTGATTATCTCGATAAAATATAGGATTAGTTTCAACTCAAAAAGTTACTAGATTGATTTTCTCTCGATAAAGACAGCTTTCTTTCTAATTCTAAGAAATCTACCAAACATTAATTTTAGTGTTCTCAACAAATGCATGTCCTTGAATCTACAACGATTTCAGGGTTACCTTGGAGTTATTGAATATAATGACCTTGAGCGGTTTCGAGGAACTCGATGTTACCAAGTTCAGAACTTGTCCATGTTCAGAACCCCGCTTCATACATATATCAAGGTCAAACTGCGATCAAGGTCAAAGTGAATCAGAAGTGGCTAAGTTCAGAACCTCTAACCTTGTCCAAGTTCAGAACCTGTGACCTTGTCCAAGTTCAGAACCTTCAAGGTCAAACTGCAATCAAGGTCAAATTGAGTCAGAAGTGACATAGCTATACTACTATGATTCTATTATGCCTCGCGTTAACATTTTCATGGTTAAAATGATGTAAAAAGTAGTAACAGCATTCATCGTAGACTAATTTATGTGTCCCGATACCTTCTTTCGGTAACTTTCGAAATGTATATGTTTGTGTGCTTATTTCGAATTTAGAGATTTTGAACGATGAACGATGTCGTAGGTAACATATATAGTCGAATGTTTTCACCGAGCAAAATGTTATTGTCTACATATTTAACTTAATATCTATTGATGAAAGTAGGTAGCAAGTGTATTGTTACGTTACACTATACCAAAGAGAATACCTATACTTTGACTATACTTCTAAATATACAACTTATATTGTAAATTAAGAGGAAGAAAAATCCATATTTACTGCTGTACATATACGTGTAAATGGTGGCCTTTAGTTAGTGAAATAAACAAAAATTTGAAACTGTTTAAGGTAAGGGAGAGTGGGGGAATCATGCGCACTTAAGGGGAAATCGTTATAGCACTGATAACATTGTAGATAATTTAAATGCAAATAACTGTAATGTGAGCTCGATTTGGTTTACTCCCAGCACGTAAATCAATTTTAGGGAAAAATAAAGTATTTAAAGCAGAATATTGCTGAAAGTACAGAAGTGCTCCTGCGCACCATTCAACGCCCTTGCGGGTAATTATGCGCATTAAAAGTAGTATTACATAAAATCAACATTAACTTGGAAAACATTTATTGTGGAACATAAAAAAGATTATAATAACTCCTAATTTGAGCATAGGTCACATTTATAATTTTTCGGAGTATCTGAGGCAGTACACTCGGCATGATTCCAAATGGAGCAAAGGACACATCTGTACCATAATTCTCGTTGTTTGCCAAATTCTTCACAAATACCACAAACTTCGTTCGGTTTCGCTGGCCTATTCAAAGGTGGCGGTATGAAACTCAACCCAACATCATCTTCAATGTCATCCAGCTCATCGTCGTCACAAATATCAGACACACTATCTTCTGATGGATCACACCTAGGTGTTAGGCCATAAAATAGCTTTGCTAGCGTTAAAACATACTCTCTTAACTCAGACTCTATTTCTTCTGAAAATACAGGCTTGCAACCCAAACGAAGTGGCTTCTGCTGATTTTCAGACAGTTTTTTTCGCAGTGTCGATTCAGGTATATTGAAGGCCCTTCCAGTCCCCCTTATTTTTTTCTTGTCATTTCTTATCGAAAATAATGCATTTTGCAAATCTTCTGCCGTATATGAAAGAATTGTGCTTTTCCTACAATAATTTCTCGGCATCTGGAAAAAAATTTTTTAAGTACATTACGAGTGGGGGAATGGTGCGCATCACCGCGCATCATTACCCCTTTAGATATTAAATGGCAATCTTTAATACAGTTAGTAAACTACTTAACCTAAGAATGTAAAACAAGCATCAATAGATACACAAGATCGTACTTTTCCTTAAAATAAATATATCTTGTCGATTAGAGAAAAAAAGTGGACTCACCGTCTTGTTTTCCGATTTCAAGAAATTATAAGAACTGGCTTGATTTCTAATAAACAGTGGTCGTTCCGTGTGAATGTATACAATTGATATGAATAATGGCGTTAGTGATTCAAAGTAGGCAGGAGAGAGTGCAGCACTAGTCGGTTGCGTTTAAAAGTCCGCGGAATATGAAATATATGAATGCGCACAATTACCCGCCGCGCACGATTCCCCCACTCTCCCTTACAGAAGGTCTTTCTATAAAAACAGATGTTATGCAACGTTAGACCAGCTTCTATTTGTACATTTTATGTTTTATGGTATTTTTAGTTTTACTATAGTTAACCTCTTTGTGCCCAACGTATCATATTTGATACCTACCGTATTTTTGAATCTCCCATACTTCTGAAGTTAGTTTTCAACTCTGCTGCCATCTTTGCATCAATAGTAAGTACTAACTATAATATCAGTAATGGTTTTGATCCGAAATAATAGAATTTACAGTCATTTTTCCCGCGCCTTTGAATGCTACGTTAATGCATGGTGCTGTTTAGTCACTCTGTGAGTTTTATCTTGAAATATAAAAGGAATCCGCAAACAAAGGTATGTAATTATTTTTTTTCTTGTTCAGTAGAGCCTTACTTACATTTTTAATCAATTATTTCCACTGTTATTCAAAAAAACAAGCAATATGCTATAAATTTGAGGAATATATCATATTTGATACAGTGGGCACTCAAAGTAAACGTCTGCTTATATACACTAATTTCGTTTTTCGTGATTATTATTCAGATGCCAAGGAAAATTAACAAAAATAGAAAGGGAAAATTCCTTCATGCCTTTGTTTCACCCCCCGAAGAAAGTGAGGAGGAATATATGCAAGAATCAGATTCTAGTGCTGGGACTGACATAGAATTAGAATCTGATTTTGATTACGACAGCGATAGTTCTGACGATATTCCCCTTGCCCAATTGTGTAGGAATAACGCAAATAATAATGCCAACAAGCGTCCTACTTGGACCCCCGTTGCAAAAAATTCACAAAGAGCAACGCCAGATTACCAAGAGGTTGAAGATGAAGACGAGGATGTTTGGGAACCTGCCGCCTATTTTCAAATATTTTTTGACGAAGATTTAATGAAACACATTGTAGACCAGTCCAATCTATACTGTGTCCAAAGCAATCCAAATAAATCAGTGAACCTGACGGTAGCTGAATTAGAGCAGTTTATTGGTGTTACTATGTACATGTCACTGTTCGATTTACATCGAACACGTAATTATTGGTCTCGTGAGTTTAGATTACCACAGGTGGCTGACGTTATGAGTAGAAACCGTTATGAAGAAATCAGGCGATACTTACACTTCAACAATAATGCCAACATGCCCGATAGAAATGAAGACAATTGGGATCGCTTATATAAAATACGTCCCCTTTTTGATAGTCTTGTTTCAAAATGTCAGACTATACCTAAACAAGGGCAGATGTTTTGCGTGGACGAACAAATTGTACCGTTCAAAGGTAAATATGCTCTAAAAACGTACAACCCCAAAAAGCCCCATAAATGGGGCTACAAAATTTTTGCATTATGTGATGTATTTGGAACCATATATAATTTTGATATATATATGGGTAAAATTTTGCCTAAACCTAGTCATCGGGATATTGGGGCAAGTTCTAATATAGTTCTCCAGTTATCAAATATACTGCCTAATGACAACAATTACTTACTATATTTCGACAACTGGTTTGCGTCGCCTCTTTTATTTGTAGAATTACAAAAAAGAGGTATAGGAACAATAAAAGTATGCAGGTTTCCAGGGTTACAGTTCACCAGCGATAAAGAAATGAAAAAAAAGGGCAGAGGATGCTATGAAGAAATGGAAGCAACAGTTGAAGACATCAAAATCCGCGCAATGAAATGGTATGATAATAGGGCAGTTAGTTTGGCTACGACTTTCTCTAGTGCAGAGCCTCTTCTTGCAACCGAAAGGTGGGACAGAAAAGAAAAAAAGAAGGTGCCAATACAAAAACCTTTTGCAGTAAATATATATAATCAGTTTATGGGCGGTGTAGATCTTCTGGATGGTCAAATATCCTATTATCGGACGAATGTGCGTTCTAAGAAGTATTACATGCGTTTCTTTTACCATTTCGTTGATATGATGGTTATCAACGCATGGAACTGGTACAAAAGAGACTGCAAAACAGTTAAATTAGCAGAAAAGGACATTCAAGACCAGTTGCATTTCAAAGCCAATATAGCACAAAGCTTATGCTTGCAAAATAAAAATCCAAATAGGAAACGTGGAAGACCATCGAGTAATGGAGGTGATAAAGTAGGAGTGGAACATGAAAAGAAGAAAAAGCGAGGTCCAACAGCACCAATTCCCTCATTCGATATCAGAAGGGATAATATTGCACATTGGCCAACTGTTGAAGACAAAAGACTCCATTGCAAATATCCCGGCTGTAAGCGGCTATCTTTTACGAAATGTACAAAATGTAATGTACATTTATGTTTACAAAAGGAACGAAATTGTTTTGTAGAATTTCACATGTAAATACGTACATATTGTATCAAATGCCTTATCAAGCATAGCATATTTTACATAAATTTACAATAAACGCCGATATTACTAATTATCCAAAAATCTTGTTTTATTTATATTTCAATGCCCATTGTATCATATATGATACAAAGCATTTATCTTTGGAAATAATCAATAATTATGAAAAATTTCTATAAAGAACTACTAAAAGCACCATTACAAGCATTTTAACACAATAAAATTTTTTTCAAACATATTTTGAAAATTTGGGCACAAAGAGGAGATGAATGTTAAAACGTTCTCCCTAAGGCCATTCGTATTCCCAAAAAGTTGCCAGTGTCCAAATTGAGTTCCTTTACATTCAAAATTCATTCTAAACTATCCTTATGAAGTTCACACGGAATTTGTTATATTTTCGTTAATTTTTGGGCAAAGACTATGTGCAAAGACGTAATTAACATTGTGAAAGGGCCATTATGTATTTTTGGTCTCAAATCTATTCCAAAAAGTTTGCATTTTACATTTTTTTAAATAATTGGTAAAAATTTACTATAGGTAGGAACGAATTCGTATATCTTTACCAAATATCAACCCATTTTTGTGATTTGCGTCAAATGTAAGTAAATGTAATCCTTTATTTTAGTTACTTTAATAACTTGCTAAATTACAGATACCTACAGGGTCAAAAATCTGAAAAGGTACAAAAATGTAAATTTTTTTCTTTTTTCAAGCAACTAAACCAGCTCAACAAGGTGTGATATTTTAAAACAAAAGCTATTACAACCTACAATCACAGATACCCCCTCCCCCCAAAGCACGCAAAACGCGAGAATCGCGTGTACCCCCGTTTATATTAAATAAATGGAAAAGTGACAGGCAAAAACGATGCGCTACATTAACAAAAGAGATATTTCCAAGGATGTTAACCAAGTTGTATGCTTTACTTTATGATGATAAAAAAGGAAATGAGAATATGATTGCAGGATTTAAGAAATGTGGTATAACACCATTCAATCCAAATCGGGTTTTGGAACGGTTGTCAGACGATACAAACGACACAAATTCAGATCCAAGCAGTACTGTATCACAAGCAGTAATAAATCTACTATCATCTATGAGAGGAACCAGTGATACCTCCAACACAGGACCAAAACGAAAGAAAAAAATTACAGTTCCAGCAGGCAAGAGTATATCTCTGGAAGATATAGTATCGGTAAATAGTACAGATGAAAAATCAAAGAGACCCCAAACTAAACAAAACAAAAATATACAAAAAATTGATTCTGATTCTGAAACGGATGAAGATGGTTCGTGGGTTTCAGATGATAGTGGTAGCATCTTAGAAAGGGAGGAAAGTGTGACACTTCAGAAATGACTAATCAGGAAATGAGAACAGTAAATAGCCCTGTGAATGATACTGAACTTAGACTAGATAATTATTATTTAGTAGAATTTAAGGATGGTCACATTATAAAACATTATGTTGGAAAATTATTAAATGTTCAAGATAATATTATTGAAATGGCCTTCATGAGGCACTCAAGAAAAGTGTTTAACCTTTTTGTATGGCCTGATGTAAGGGATGAAAGTATAGTTAATAATACCCAAATTATAAAATTATTACCTCACCCTAAACCTGGTAGGAGGAGGCATTATAATTGAACAGCATCTAATAAAAGATTGTATGCGCACACTACAGTGAATAACTAGGAATTACTTTTTTAGGTTTTTTTACTTTTAAAGATTGCTTTTTGTAGATTAGTTTTGTTTTAATTTAGATACATAATGTTATAGTTGATAAAGGAAAATTTTATTTGATATTTTTGAAAATAAAGTGTTTTGCCAAACTGACATGTTCATTTTTAAGCATTACACCTATATAAAACTGTTTAGCAGTTGTAAAAAGTATTTTATTAAATTTCACTTTGAGTATTTATTAATATGAATGTTCAAAGTTGGCACTATTGAAGGTTAACATTAAACTAGAACTGAAAATGGGTAAGTGTTCAAAGTTACCCATACCATAAGGGTAACATTGAACACCACCAAAAATTTTTTTTTTTTAAGAAATGGATGTGTATAGACAAATATATGCATATTTAGTAGCAACATATACAGGGTCCCAGGTTTAATGATCAGGACTTTGACATTTTGTAGAAAAATACATTTTAAGACTGATTGCTCCTATAAACGTAGTTCCTAAAATTCTTTGTTTCTGAGATACAGGGCGTTAAAGTTTTCTAAAAAATAATGTTTTTATTTATTTATTTCCAAACTGTGGCAATAATTCAAACCAAAATTGGCACACAAGATACAAGGACAGAGGGCCATAAGATTGAAGAATATCAATTTTTTTAATCAACCAGTGGCGGAGATATGGATAATCCGTTCTACTAATTTGATAAATAAAAGGAGTACGGCCCTGAATTAAATATTTGAAATATACTTTTAGATGGAGCATTCAATTCTGAACAAAAAATGTCTCTAGACTTTTTTTCGTTTCTGTTACCGTGAGGCCGCAAACTAGATTTTTGTCATTTATTTCACGAAAAATGTATTTTGGCTGTGTACAAAAATTATGGTTGTCACGGATCTTATGCTCTGTCCATGTATCTTGTGCGCCAATTTTGGTTTGAATATGTATTTTCAACAGTTCGGAAATAAATAAATAAAACCTTTATTTTTTAGAAAATTGTGACGCACTCTGTATCTCAGAAACAAAGAATTTTAGGACCTATGTATATAGGAGCAACCCACCTTAAAATGTGTTTCTCTACAAAATGTCAAAATCCTGGGACACCCTGTATATGTACCCCCTATAATACAAACATTAGTTAGCCGCTTGACTAATTCATATGGTTGCTGTCAGTTAAAATTGATCAAAAACGTTCAAAGTTAGCCTCCTTTACGGTAATAATTATTTAGTTAAAAGATTTCTTCATTCAGCATGTTGTCATTTAATTTGTTCTGAATATTCACACACAGGGTGTCTCACGGTGACCGTCGGTTAGAAGTATATCAAGAACTGTAAAAGATAGAAATTTGAAATTTTGCACATGCGAGATGGAGTGTTTAATCTATTAAATAAAAATATTTTCCAAATGGCAGCACTTCCGGAAATACCGGAAGTGAGCATCAACTTCTTTATTTTAAATACAAACCAGGCAATTTTTTTTCACATTCTGATGTGTCATAAAATGTTTAGTAAGTATGCTTAAAATAATTGGCGTATCAATTTGGATTGTGGAGAAAAAAAATTTTTTGCACTGAAAAATGTCAAAATCTTGTTTAGGAAATAAAATTGAAAGTCGAAAGTGGTAAAAGTTAGGGAAATGGGATTTTAGGTTCTCAATGTCAAAAGATTGAGACACAATTATCTGTAATGGATAATAAAAAATTGCCAGCGGTTACGTATCTATTTGACGTTATTTCCAGACTTAAGAAAAACTTTAAAAAGTCTCTTTTTTTAAATGGAATGCCTATTCAATTATCGGCCTATTCGATGCAGAAATAAATTTCCTTTAAATTGATATACCATGTTCCTATACCTAAAATCAATGATTGCAGAGTTATTTACATTTTTCTAATTAAATTTATAATTACATACATACTTTACAAAACATGGTTGGCTTTGAAAATTTTCAAAAAATTTTTATTGAAATGTTTCTTATGCTTTTATGATTATTTAAAATTCTATCTATGGAACTTCTTGACTATCCAAGGTCTCTTTCCGCCGAACGGACAGAACTTTCAGGGAAAACATTAAAATATCCCAATACATTGGTTTCTGCAGCGTCATTGGGGACAATTGGCTTTGCCAAACTTCGTGGCGTATTTACTTCGCCCAAATTTAGAAAACTCTTTTCAATCATCCTGATTTTTCGTTCTGTCATTGTAGGTAAATGCGGATATCTTTCGCGTTAAAGTGTTGAGTGATTCTTTATTCAATAGTTAAAGGTTCTGCAGGTCCGGAAAGTAATACGAGCAGACTCGCCATGTATGTAAAACAAATTTAGAATATCAGCGTTTGTGTATTCCATATTTCCCAATTAAAAACAAATATTAAGCGCAAAAATCAAAATTCAAACAGATAACACTGATAACAAACGTAAATGTAGCGTAAACTTTCAAACTGATAGCTAACTGGCAACCGTCATCATAAGAAACAATTGAATAAAAATGTTTTGAAAATTTTCAAAGCCAACCATGTTTTGTAAAGTATGTAATTATAAATTTAATTAGAAAAATGTAAATAACTCTGCAATCATTGATTTTAGGTATAGGAACATGGTATATCAGTTTAAAGGAAATTTATTTCTGCATCGAATAGGCCGATAATTAAATAGGCATTCCATTTAAAAAAAGAGACTTTTTAAAGTTTTTCTTAAGTCTGGAAATAACGTCAAATAGATACGTAACCGCTGGCAATTTTTTATTATCCATTACAGATAATTGTGTCTCAATCTTTTGACATTGAGAACCTAAAATCCCATTTCCCTAACGTTTACCACTTTCGACTTTCAATTTTATTTCCTAAACAAGATTTTGACATTTTTCAGTGAAAAAAATTTTTTTTCTCAACAATCAAAATTGATACGCCGATTACTTTAAGCATACTTACTAAACAATTTATAACACATCAGAATGTGAAAAAAAATTGCCTGGTTTGTATTTAAAATAAAGAAGTTGATGCTCACTTCCGGTATTTCCGGAAGTGCTGCCATTTGGAAAATATTTTTATTTAATAGATTAAACACTCCATGTCGCATGTGCAAAATTTCAAATTTCTAGCTTTTACAGTTCTTGATTAACTTCTAACCGACGGTCACCGTGAGACACCCTGTATACCGTGTGACAAGTTTCAAAGCGGGACATAGCCGAATAGCATGGGAAATCACATATTTGCAGTTTGCTGCTCACCAATTATATCTACAAGAATGGTAATGATGTCTATCGAAAGAGCATTATTTTCTGAGCCTGTTTATACCAAATATTTTACCTATTTACTAATTCACTACTTTTTTAATTAGGAAAATATAATTTTCAAATGAGTAGCCGTGACATGTCAAATTCGAATAATTTTGAATATTATCAATTCAAACATGTTCAATTATGTAATATGGCATTTTACTGAAAAATTTAACCATGAATAATGATAGATAATAATAGTTATTATAACAAGGAACGAGTGTTTAAATAGGCAACAGGTCTAAAAATTAATATTAAACATTATTTGCATTTGACATGTCATGGCTGCTCATACTTTTTAACTTTTGAAAATTATTTTTTAATTAAAAAAGCAGCGAATTAGTAAGTACACCAAACAATTTGGTATAAACAGGGTCAGAAAATAATGCTCTTTCGGTAGACATCATTACCGTTCTTGTAGATGAAACTGGTGGGAAACAAACTGCAAATATGTGATTTCCCATGCTATTCGGCTATGTCCCGCTTTGAAACTTGTCACACGGTATACATGTACGTGTGAAGATTTTAATTTAAATTTTAAAATTTGCAAACATATGCATTACATAAAAATGTCTGAAGTTGCTTCAGAAGATAATAATGTAGACTTAGCATCTGCAGCTTTATCCGAAGATCCTAAAAGTTTTGTCATATCACTATTTGGCAAAGTTAATGAAACATTTATTAAACTACAAAATACTAATTTAAATGATTTGGACGATTCAACAATTGTGGAAATGCACAAACATTTAAATATTTTAAACAATTTGGTTGATTTGCCAACACCATCTGCTATTGATACCTTCATTAATAAAAACAGTCCTATTAATGGATCTGCTAATACAAACATTATTCTGCAGTTGCGCCTCTTTTCTACTAAAAAGAAAAGAAAACGTGCTGATAATAATAATAAGAAACCAAGTAAAAACCAAGTAATATCCATAAATAATATGCTAAGTGGTAATTAGGAGAATATGTTTCCAATAATTCAAAATATGACCACACCTATGTGTAGATGTAAAATAAACAAGTATCAAAAGACGCAAATTCTTATAGAATTTTAATTTCAACCAACTTCAAATGTGTAACTGATTATGGCATATACTATATACAATATATATTTATACAACTAACCCCCTCCCCCCCCACCTCAGGCACAAGCACTCCGGATTTTGCACAAATGAGTCATTGTTTTTCTTTCCACCCTTAAGGGAGATAGAAGCGGAGAGGGTGACGGACAATTTGTAAATCACGAAAAAATGTTAGAGGAAAAAAAAGTAAAAAAAGATCGTTTTTCTGCGGACGTGCAATTTTCCCCCTTTCCACCCCCAAACAAGGGGTTGCAGTTGGGGGTGAAATTTGCAATTTGAGTATCGTTTTTTATGGAGAATCCAAAAGTAATAAAAAATAGGTGTTCTCAATTAAGTTTTGAAAACTCACTCTAAAATCAACGATTAAAAAGTTATTACGATTTTTCTCTAAAATTTGTATGGAAATCGTTTTTGTTTGCATTCTAATAGGCAGTGATTTTTTTATTGCAGTTGATAATTAGATATGGGATCATAACTTAATTCAAAATCAGTGCTGTAAATTATCTATATAAATTTATCTAGATAAATTATCTAGATTCTTTTTTTTTATCTATTTATATGTATCTATATAATTTTAAAAAAATATATATATTATATGTATATATATGATATTTCTTTCATCTAGATGGTTTAGTTATATAGATAAAAATTAATAAAGCGTCCAAATTTTGGTTTTTAAAAATTTTTTCAGTGGTGTCACCACGGTGTCACTGTAGTCAGTTAGACCATACATTATACACTTTATACACTACATCTAGGGAAATTTAAATTTTTAAAGCTAGCAGCAGTGCAGCACTAGTAGTCTACCGGTTTTTTATTTTTTAGGATTTGTCATTTGTCAACAATTTGTCTAGGGTCAACTACTTTATTACTGTAACTCACCTTATAAATACTTTTCTCTATATAACTCACATAACAATAAAAGTTTATTGTTATGTGCTGTAGTGCTGTAACTTTTACCGGTTAGTGAAGTAAGTTATTAAATATTTCAATGCTTTTAATAAAGGTACTAATTTTCAAAATCTATTAAAGTTTATTTCAGCCGACCATTTATTTACTTGCCTTATTAAAGTATAAACATTATTTTTCCGCGGTTTTGATTAGTATAGATGTGTATAGATGCCTTGATCTTGAACATGCCCATAAACTATAGTTAGTTTGTGGAACATGCCAATCGAGGTCGAGGTGTTTTAACTAAAAAAATACTGCATTTTGCGAACTGCAACTTTCAAATGTTAATTGTTTTGTTTTTGATAAAAATATTTTTCTTTAGACTATAATTTGTTGATTTCATTTAAAAATGTCATACCTATTTTGAAATCCGTAATTTGATTCTATTAAATAATATAGAACCAGCTTTTCTTTATGTTGATTGAAGGAAACATTACATTTCGAATAATATTTTCTGCTTCGGAATGTACAATTAGTCTATCTTTATTTTCCATGTTTTAAAAAGAATACATTTTTTTAATTTCATTGTGTTACTCTTACTTTTCAATAGTTTGTTATAAATGGATCTGTATCTATATCGTAAAAATCAACCAAGTACGTCTGCATCAAAGATGAAGCACATTGAATCGAAGGAAACACAATGTGGAAGTGTACAAACAAATGAAAATGAAAGTGATAGTAACGATCAACTAGTGACAAATCTAAGTATTTTGGATGGGGAATTTTTTAAACTAATTTCTAAAGAAAATTCCAAAATTGTGGCTCAATGTATCACATGTAATAAAAAAATTTGTGGATCAACAACGTCAACAGGAAATTTTCGAAGTCATATTGTGGTAAGTTTATTGATGACATAAGGTTTGCCTTCACCAAATATTTTTCTAGAGAAAACACAACAGTTTATTGAAAGTTATCGAAAATAAAAAATGCCTCAAAAGACATGGTGGTCAAAAAGAAAACATTGAACCAAAATGTAAGCAAACAAAACTAAGTACTTCACAATTTTGCACCAAGAAACATGTAAGTTGTGTTGTTTTTTGTGAAACAATAATAATTATAACAATAATTATTTATTTCAGGTTACAAATCTTATTCTTGAATATATAATCAGTGAGATGAGGCCAATTAGCACTGTAGAGAAGCCTTCATTTGTTAATTTAATTAGAGGAATTACTGGAGAAAAAATTGAAATTCCCAGTAGACCTACAATTATTAAAGAACTCATTGCCAGATACGATGTACAACAAAAATACTGCAAAGAACTTTTTAAATCTCTTTCTTACATATGTACAACCACTGATATATGGAGCTGTGCTAATAAAAGCTATTTAGGTATGACAGTACATTATATTGATGAAGTTACGTTTGAAAGGAAGTCATTAATTATTGCATGCCGAAGAATTAAATTCCGACATACATATGATAATATTGCAAGGTGTATAGATTCTATACATAAAGATTGTGGGATAGATGTTGGAAAAGTGACACACACTGTAACTGACAATGCTTCCAATTTTTGCAAAGCTTATAAGTTATTTTCTGTAACAAACACTTTTGATAAAAATCAAATTACAGTAGATACTGCTGACGCTTTTGATACTGGTAATAGTTCTATAAATCTTGAAATGGAAGATGCAGATGCAATGCAGCATGAGGATGCTGATGGAGGCACAGTACAATTTGTGGATATAAATTCTATTTTATTAAGCTATCAAAGCGACAGTGATAATTTACTGCAAGTGTTGCCCGATGATGTTGAAATTGATTTTAATGAGAATATCGATGACATTATCTTACCACCACATATCACTTGTTGTGCTCATAGTCTAAATCTTATAGCAACAAAAGATGCAGAAGCAGGATTGGATAGTTTGGCATATAAAAAAATTTACAGATCGTGTTTGTCTAAAATTCAAGCTTTTTGGAATTTATTGCGTCGAAGTACACTTGCTTCTGATATTGTATATGAAACTTGCAAATGCAAATTTCCAATACCTGTTATAACTAGATGGAATTCCACATTTCATTCCTTAAGAAAGCTTCTACCTCTTAAAGAGAAATTAATCACTGTTTTTGATCAATTGAAGTTACCAAATTTAAAGATTCAGGAGTGGAATTTTATTGAAGAATTTTGTACAGTTTATGAGCCATTAGCCATTTCGTTGGATAATTTACAGGTAAAAGACTTATTTACTTATACAATACTTAAGTTCTTTAAATTATATTAAATTTTTTAGGGAGAAAAGTATTGTTTTCTTGGATGTGTGGCACCAACTCTATCAATTTTAAGATGTAAACTTCAAAGCTTATCACACTTGACATACTGTGAACCGTTAAAAACAGCCTTAATTAAAGGATTAGACAAAAGATTTTCTTACATCTTTAATTTAACCAAAGATCACAGTAAATGGTTCATACTAAGTGCCATTTCACACCCTAAATTTAAATTGTCTTGGATTCCAGAAAAGTATTTTCAAATCTGTAAAACACTTTTTGTTAATGAGTGCTTACTAATAAAAAGAAACGGTGACCATCACGATAGTGAATCCAGTAGTACTAGTCCAAGTACTTCAAAAGACGAGAATGATGATTTTTATAATTTTCAATGTTCACAACCCCAAGATCCCTTAGCTATTAACCACACCAGCATTAAAAACCTTTCTCACGAAAACATTGTCAATTGTGAAATTTTAGCTTATTTAGAAAATAAGAAAAGAGATACTTCAATCTTTAATCAAAATTACCCAACAGTTAAATCTATGTTCATTAAGTACAACACGATAATTCCATCATCTGCTCCTGTTGAACGAGCATTCAGTAGTGGGTCTCAAATACTCTCTCCACGACGCAACAGTCTTGGTGACAAAACGTTTGAAATGTTATTAATATTAAGAAATTCTTTAAAAAATGTTGAAGTTAAATGTTAACTTTTGCAAATAAATACCATACTACTTTTTATCTGTGTTATTATCTAGATTATTATTTATTATCTGTTATATATTATCTATATAAACTGTGTATTGTTCATCTATTATCTGCATCTAGATAAGTATTTGAAAAAAAAACTTTAGCTATATCTAGATACTTTAAAAATTATCTGTTTACAGCACTGTTCAAAATGAAATTGAAGCAATGGAAAAAATACTGTAGTAAATGCCATTTTTCCTATGCATAACCGCACTCGTTTTCAAGAGATCTTCTAACGTTATGGTGTTATAGTAGCAAACGCACCCTTTATTCTAATCTTCATGTCATCAGCAGGGGTAGGTAGAGTGTTGTAAACTAAATTTTTAATGATAATAATAATAATAATAATAATAATATCTAAACAAACTTCATCAGGAAGACTCGAAAAAGTGTTGTTCTAAAATCCGTAAAAATTTTACTCCGTTCAAGTTTCCATCAAAAAATCAAAATTCTCCCAAATACATCGAGGCTCCACCGGTTTTGGCGGTCAACAGTGCGATACAGGTGACGATTTAGTAATGAAAGTTATGTCGGATTACCAAGTCATTATGTTGTGGAAAGTGGATTCGTCGGTAAATAAAACATATTTAAAGAATTCATCTTCTTCTCCAACTTTTTCGAGACTCCATAAACAAAAATTCAACCTTCGTTGAAAGCCTGGTCCATATAAATTCTGGTGAAGTGAATGTGATAAATGGTGTTTGTTTTTTTCAAAAATATTTAGATAGACAATTCCTCAATAAATGGATTGGAAGGAGGGGTCCACAACACTCCCCCTACCACTGCTGATGTCATAAAGATTACAATAAAGGATGCGTTTGCTACTATAACACCAGATATCCTGAGAAACGTTAGATCTTTTGAAAATCGAGTGCGGTTGTGCATAGAAGAAAATGGTCATCATATTGAGCATTTACTATACCATTTTTTTCCATAAATGATTACTTCTTGTTATTAATTTCATTTTTTATGATCCCATATCTAATTATCAATTACAATAAAAAAATCATTGCCTACTAGAATGCAAACAAAAACCATTTTCATACAAATTTTAGAGAAAAATCTTAATAACTTTTTAATCGTTGATTTTAAACATATCTATTACTCATAGTTTTTGATAGAAAATGAAGTTATTCAACATAGAATAAAAACATACAGGGTGTTCCATTTAAGTTAAGTGAGTTTTTGATGTTTGAAAAATATAATATATGAATCCTTGCTACGTAGTGCAAATGAAAGTCTTAAAGGTCAAGATAAATCGATATAAATTTGTGTTACTGAAAGTAAGTGGTTTCCTATTAGGGGTTGTTTAAATTGAATATTTTTCTTAAAATCACAATTTTCTCAAAATTGGTAAGCGATAGGTATAGGGAACGTTGAATAAAGTTGCCCTAGTTTTTAACGTATAATCTAAAAATGTAATAAAATACCGGGGGTTACATTTAAAAAACCTAACTTTGATATATTACAATTTTGTGAAGCATCCTGTATAATTGAAAATAATTTAAAAAAATAGTCGTCATCAATTTACACGTCACCAAAAAATAAAGCTGATATCTTGTACCCTTTAGGCATAAGAGAGGGAATAGTCGTGAATCACCCTGTATATTATTTAATTCCCTTTTAAAGAGATGCATTCCTATTTGTGCGCGCTTGCAGTTACAGTTTCATTGCGACTTTTGTTGATTTTATATGTGATACCTATATGTGTTATGTGCTGTGGTGTAAAGACAATGAATAATCTTGAATTAAAATCACAACGCAATGTAAATAAATACAATTACAATGGATTCTCATATGTAAAAGATAAGCCCACCAAGGATGGATAACACATGATGTGGAGATGTGACCAAAAAGATGGAGGGTCGATGGTGGTGGCTCGAAGGGCCATGTTCGATCTACGGGTTTAGGGAGATTGGATGTTGTTGGTGGTTTTGGTTGAGAGGAGTACGCCGTCACTCGTACCAATTGTAGACTGTTCCTTACACCACCGTTGAGTAGTTGAACAAAATGGCTTTCATTCAAAGACTGATTTATTTACAATATTTACACGTTTACATTCTTATTCTATGACGTATTGCTGTAATTTAATGGTCTAGGTCTAGGTCATGTTTACCTAGCCTGTGCTGCGATTGCATTTTACAATTGAGCATGTGAGAATGAAACGGGCCCAAGTCCATATATATTGGGAATGTTCCAAAATTAGATTAGACACTGTTTTTCCTTGCATTTGTCATCTAAAGACATGTAACTTTGATGGAGTAGAACTTAAAGAAAAATACCCCCTCTCAAAATAGTTTTTTTGATTTTTCTCAGTTCACTTCGGTTGGACTTGGGTCTCTTTCATTCTCACATATTCAATTGTTTTCTTCCTACTTAGTCAGCATTGTTTGTACTAATGCTGACCTAATCTACATTCGCATTACTACGTTTCTTACTTCCTATTTTAATCATTTCTCAATAATTCTAACTTATTTGGTAAGCAGGAAAACGGTTTAATCCAAGATTAAACACTGCGCAAGTATAACTGCGCAAGTATAACCGCGCAATTATAACTGCGCAAGTATAACTGCGCAAGTGCAGCTGTGCAAGTATCACTGCACAAGTATAACTGTGCAAGTGTAACTGCGCAAGTATAACTGCGCAAGTATAACCGCGCAATTATAACTGCGCAATTATAACTGCGCAAGTATAACTGCGCAAGTGCAGCTGTGCAAGTATCACTGCACAAGTATAACTGTGCAAGTGTAACTGCGCAAGTATAAATGAGCATTTCACACTCACTATACTGCCGTGTTAATTCAAAGGGGCGTATCTACAATAACATAGAAACTGAGAAAATTGACTTTTAATATTTTCAGTTATGCCATCAAATCATTTATGCTTAGAGGAATTTTAATTTTATACTATTGAATATAATACTGGCAGCAAGTACTGTGAATACACAGTGTACAGATACCTACAACCTTTTCAAATAACAAAATCATATAAGCCTTTTTTAATCTAACAAAGGCGGCTAATTTGTAGATACAAATTTCTTTAAAAGCGAGTTTTCGCCTATATAACATTGAGATACGCAATCTCTTCTTAACACATACATAGTACTTTTAAAGAGGATTCTAAAAATGCGTCTAACTCAATTTCTGTCGAATTTGCAGATACGCCCTTTAGAATTAACACGGCAGTATACACTTATACAATATTTGCTAATTTTATGTTGTATCTATCATCTCTTTGTTGTTGCAAAGGGCTCGCAAGGTAGAGCAGAAGACACCCTTGTGTCATTCTGATTGCGAACCTGTAGTCCATCTTTGTGACTAATAAAGAATTATTATTATTATAACAACGCCAACTAACTTGTATGAAAATTTTTCCGCCCGATTTACAAGAATAACAAATAAACTAAAACCGCGTTCACATTTCACTTTTTATAGGACCATAATACCAAATTGGATGATATAAAACCGCCGGTTAGCAGACAAATGGATCGATTTAGCAGGTTAACAGGATAGAAACAATAACAATAACTTGGGGTAGGTTTATTGTAAAATCCATCGGTCGACGGAAATAATTTTAAATTACCAAAAATAATAATCTAAGTAGCTTAAGCCCAATTCGATAGTAGGTATTAAAGTAAAAACGAAGGGGAAAAATTCAATTTAACATTTTATTAAAAAAAGATAATAATTTGAGTAAAATGAATCGTGAGAAAACGTCCACGTGAATTGATTGAAATTTAAGACCGTCGCAATACAGTGTAAATGTACAAAACAAATACGAATTTATACTCACCCATTACTACAGAATGCTAAATAATCTGCAGTAGATTTATAGAAAAGTCCTTATATAGGGAACAATAGTAAACACGAAGTAACACCTGTTGTTACTCACGCGAATTTTATCACGCTCTCAGTAATCTAATCAAACGTTCTATAAATCAAAATTTGGTATTAGTATTTATTAGAAATATAAAATGAAACAAGTGGTTGTGTAAGGTCCATCGCTAGTAACTAGCTTTTCACAAAGTGGGGTGACCAAATTAGAGAACGGATAAGGATTCTTAAAACCTTCCCCACAAATAAAAGGGTTGTTTATTGTGTAAAATTAGGTGCGACATGTTTCGGTACCGTACAAAATACCATCATCAGGCGACAGCTTAAAACAAATTTGACAATAATATAATCATAAAGGAAAATACTTACAAAATACAACAGATGATTAAATAATTATTAAAGTTTACAGGTAAATAGGGACAGCTTAACAATAAAATTAAAAAGGGGAAACCGATGGAAAATCCCCAGGTTGATGTGCCATGCTAAAAATTAGGTTAAGGGTAAATTATTGAAGGGAAATTACTTACAGAAATAATCGATGAAAGGGGGTGGGATCCATGTTCTCTTCCGCATGGATCCCACCCCCCTTTCATCGATTATTTCTGTAAGTAATTTCCCTTCAATAATTTACCCTTAACCTAATTTTTAGCATGGCACATCAACCTGGGGATTTTCCATCGGTTTCCCCTTTTTAATTTTATTGTTAAGCTGTCCCTATTTACCTGTAAACTTTAATAATTATTTAATCATCTGTTGTATTTTGTAAGTATTTTCCTTTATGATTATATTATTGTCAAATTTGTTTTAAGCTGTCGCCTGATGATGGTATTTTGTACGGTACCGAAACATGTCGCACCTAATTTTACACAATAAACAACCCTTTTATTTGTGGGGAAGGTTTTAAGAATCCTTATCCGTTCTCTAATGAAACAAGTGTTTTTTAAGCAATGTTTGTTAATCTAGAAGCAAGTGTGTGAAGTTTTGTTTTTAAGTAAAAGTCAACAAGAAGCGGAAAAAAGCGATTATTCATTTTTGTACTAAAAACGTAAAATACATCAGGTTATGGGCCCAGTCATGCTTGGAAAGTGTTTATAGTACAAAAAGATAGTGTGAACGTGGGGCTTGTGTAAAAAAAAAATATTGTGCAAAGAAACATTCATTTTCAAGGAAGTTTGTTGTGAAATAATAAATATTGAAAGATGGAGAAAATGCATGGTATTGGTCTGTACAAGTTGGAAGATGCATCACACTGGAATACATGGAAGCTTCAAATGGAATCGTATCTGGAGATTTTGGAATCAGTTAAATGGTTGACTGAAGAAATTGGTACGTTACCGGAAGATGCTACACAACAAGAAAAGGAGTTGTATCGTAAATCGTATAAATCGGAGCGATTTGCGTTTTGCTTACTGTATAATAATGTTAGTGTGGAATTGCAGAGACAGCTTGTGTCTTATCGGTCTGCAAAAAGCATCTGGAGTTCGTTACTCGGTATTTTTGAAAGAACGTCGATTCAGAAACAACAGCGGTTGTTTAAGGAGTTTTTCAATCTAAAAATGGATTCGAAAGATTCGGTTTTGAGTCACATCTCAAAGTTTAAAGGTCTTTGGAGCGAGCTACAAAGTGAAACATGGAAAGAAGACGCGTGTAAGTTACCGCAAAGTTTGCTAATCGGTAGAATGTTAGATTCGTTAACGGCCGATTATAGTAATTTTGTCGACAATTGGGGTAGTACCGAGAAAACGAAGTGGACTATTGAGTATTTTACGGAACGGCTTTGCAGTGTTGAGGCGAATATTCGTGAGCGTGAGAATAACGAAACATCGAGTTCGGTTGCGCTTGTTGCAAAATGCGGAAAACCACAAACTCCTAAAAAGCATAGTGAAAATACGTCGATCGCAAAGAAAGCACAGTATAAGTGCTATAATTGTGGTGAAAAAGGTCACTTCAAGGCGGACTGTCCTAAAAAGAAAGTCGGTAAGAATTCGAAAAGTAATAGCGATAGTACTGCAGCATTTATAACGATCACTAAAGTAAACTGCAATGTAGAAAAAGACTGGATAGCAGATTCGGGTGCGTCTGAGCATATGACGTCGAAGCGTAATTGGATTCGTGACTTTAAAGCTTTCGATAAGCCGAAACTGGTTAAAGTTGGAAACGGTCAATTAGTACCTGCTACTGGTTTGGGAAAAGTTGTAGTTGAAATGCTCGTTAAAGGAAAGTGGATCGAGAACTATTTGCAAGATGTTTGGTATGTTCCAGAACTCGACAGAAATTTGATTTCGGTGTCTGAGGTTACGAATAAGAACTACGTTTTTGTTGCGAATAAGACTCAGTGTTTCTTTATGCGTGGAAAGAAAGTTATGGCTGTAGGTGATGCTCAAGATAAGCTGTATAAAATGCGTATGAGAAGTGTTGAACCGGAAAGTAGTGCTGAACTACAGTTAGCAAATGCTAAGGAAAATAGTTCTGTGTCGAAAAGTCTTCAAATGTGGCATGAGCGTTTTGGACATCAAGATAAACGTCATGTTCGGAAATTCTTGAAAGCTCGTGGTGTCGCGTGTGAATTTGAGGATTTCTTTTGCGAATCGTGTAAATACGGGAAACAGCATAGATTAGTTTTCAAATCACGTCTTGTGAGAGCAACGAAAGCTGGTGAAATCATACATGCTGACGTATGTGGTCCGATGGAAACTACTTCGGTTGGTGGAGCTCGTTACTATGTTTGTTTTAAAGACGACTTTACGAAATACAGGCAAGTGTATTTCATGAAAGAAAAGTCGGAAGTCTGTGACAAATGGGAACAGTTTGTCAATGAAGCGAAAACTGTTCATATTCAAGTTGTAGAACTGATATCGGATGGTGGTAAAGAGTTTAAAAATAAAAAGGTTGACGCAATAAATGCGAAAAACGGAATTAAGCACAGAATAACAATGCCATACACGCCTGAACAAAATGGTGGAGCCGAGAGAGAGAATCGTACTCTAATGGAAATGGGACGTACTTTCTTGTATTCTACAGAAATGTTCGGAAATTTGAGAAAAGCGTTGTGGGCAGAAGCTGTTAATACTGCGGCTTATGTTTTGAATCGCACGGGACTGACGTCAATTGTTGGCAAGTCACCAATTGAACTCTGGCTAGGAAAAGATATCGTTTGTTCACATTTAAAAATTTTTGGTACAGAATGTTTTGTTCATGTTCCAGATCAAAGGCGTCAGGAATTAGACTCAAAAAGTCAGAAAGGATTTCTGGTTGGTTACTGTGACAATAAGGATGGCTATCGTATTTGGCTACAGGATGAAAAGAAGCTTGTGATTAGTCGCAATGTTAACTTCAAACCTGAAGTAGTCAAGAAAACAACTGTCGTTATGATCGATAATCCGAATTCTGAAGTTTCAGAAGACTCGAGAGTTGATGAAAAATCGGTGCACTCTGAAACGAGTTCAGAATCTGAAAGAGAAGAAGAATTGGAATCGGCTAAAGAAACAATGAGATTGCGTGATCGATCAACGTTAAAAAAACCAAGTCGATTTAACGGTTTTGCGATGTTTGCAAATGGAAGCAGTTGTGAGCCTAAAACAATAAAAGAAGCTTTAGCAACAGAAAAATCTGTTGAGTGGAAGGCGGCTATTGACGATGAACTAAAGTCGTTAGCGGAAAATAAAACTTGGAAATTAACTGAATTGCCTAAAGGTCGTCAAGCAATTTCTAATCGGTGGGTTTTTCGTGTAAAGGAGAATCCTGATGGAACGGTTGGTCGATACAAGGCTCGTCTAGTAGCAAAAGGGTTTTCGCAGAGACCTGGTATTGATTATGAGGAAACGTTTTCGCCTGTTGTGCGATTCGATACTATTCGATCAGTTTTAGCGATTGCTACAGAGGAAAAACTTAAGGTTGTGCAATTTGATGTTAAAACAGCGTTTCTTTATGGTGAGCTTGAGGAAAACATTTATATGTTACAACCAGAAGGCTGTGAAGATGGAACTAATCGCGTTTGCAAGTTGAATAAAAGTCTTTACGGATTAAAGCAAGCACCGAGGTGCTGGAATAAAAAGTTTTCAAATTTTCTTGTGAAATGTGGATTTCGTAAGAGCAAAGCAGATCCTAGTTTGTTTATAAAAGACGGAAAGAACAAATTGTTTATAGGACTTTATGTGGATGATGGTCTTGTACTTGGTGTTGATCAAAGTGAAATAGATGAGCTGCTTGAAAAGATGAAAGAAGAATTTCATATTACGGTTGAACCGGTGTCAAATTTTCTCGGTGTTCAGATTCAACAGGAACGTAATGGTGATATTTTCATTTGTCAGTCGGCCTATGCGAAGAAAGTACTAGAGAAATTTAGAATGAGCGAATGTAAGCCTGCAGCTACACCTATGGAGAAAGGTTGGTCATCAGAGGAAGTAGGAAAAGGCGTGAATCTAAGAGACAAAGTTCCGTTTCGAAGTGCAGTGGGAAACTTAATCTATTTAGCTGTCGCTACTCGGCCTTATCTCGCTTTTGCAGTTAATACGGTTTCTCAAACGTAAGCTGTTGGGAATGTGCATGATTAACGAACAATAAAAACTGTAGTGTTTAATTATAGAGGAAGTATTAGAAATATAAAATGAAACAAGTGTTTTTTAAGCAATGTTTGTTAATCTAGAAGCAAGTGTGTGAAGTTTTGTTTTTAAGTAAAAGTCAACAAGAAGCGAAAAAAAGCGATTATTCATTTTTGTACTAAAAACGTAAAATACATCAGTATTTAATGAGATTTCAGTTGTAATAAAGAATACGCTATCAAAAGCAAAACAAAGTATGTAGGTATGTACCTACCAAATATCTATAATGCAACAAAATACTTAAACTTAGGTCGTTACAATAAAATCCAATTAATTGAGACTATTATTTATTTTGAAAAAATATACGACCGACTACAAATAAATCAGATGGCAAGCCGTATTACTTTTTATTATACCTTAAACATATGTACATCTAATTTTAACAAGTTTACATTTCCATTTCAATTCAAAAATTAATTTCAATTATATTTATATTTTTTATAGAGGGAGGAAGGGAGGGAGCGGGGGAGGGATGAAGTTTCGAATTTCGTACCCGCGTCCTTCCTTTGGAAACTACCCCCGACACTTTTCGGCTCAAGAGTAAAGTACTAAATATGTTTACATTGATATGATAATCAGTTTATTCAGTTTCCAGGGCCGCTTGCACGATTTAAATATTATTGAAAGATCACCCTGTATAAATATTCTAGTTCAGAATGTTATTTCACGTATGTACTTTTATAACAAAATAATTGGTAGAAAACGCTTGTAAACATTTTTAATACACCAAGAGAAATGAGGGAATGAATTTTAATCAACAACAGTAAGATTAAAAGCAAAATATTTGACTGATTTTAGTAATAATTTCAAGAAAGAAATTACGAAACTGTTTAGACCTCGGACCAATAACATTTAGACTTAAAAAAACATAATAGTTATTCAATAAGCGTTAGGTAATAATAATACCACAGATAAGTAATACAGATGGTTCACTCTTATGAGGATTTGGTTGTCCCAATTCAAACGAATTGGAAACTGAATTTTTTTAGTATGGAAACGGTTTCTTTAATAAGGGGACGGCGCTATTCTCAGTCGCTGCTGTATCGTCGTCGACTACATAATGAAGCCGTACTCCGTAGCTAGTTAATAGAGTGTTCCGTCGCATAAATTATTACTTCCGTAGGTGTTTTGGTGTCACAAGCTCAAATTCACAACAAAATGAAAGGTTATGACATACTGATTCTAAATGTCAAGGCCGTCCAAAATCGGTCCATGCATTAGGGCATAAAACACGAAAAACTAGTTAAGCACATCTACGGAAAGAAGAAAAAACATAGAATTTTGTCGTATATAGATCATAATTTTCTTTGTACAGTGAAAGTTATAAATAATTGCCAAACGTTGTCAATTACATTAGGCCTTACGGAAGAATGAAACTTTAAACGCGATTATCTCAGTTCAGGGTCCGTAAAAATTGGACAAATTTTGAGCAACTTTTGCCTCTACATCGAATTATCTAATAAAGTAACGCTTAAATCAAAAAAATTTATTCTTAAAAAAAGTTTCTCTAATCGCTTACCTTTATGTTATGCTTAGAATTATAATTTTATCTGTAATATTAAACTAAATATGTAATTAAAAGTAAAACATCGAACTTTTTACTCACTTCAGAACCGTCGCGTCGATCGGCGCTTTCACTGCGGTGAATAGAATCCATCTCTATATTTCCCGTACCACCCTTTTGCTCTAACATCATAGATAGGTACGATCTCGACACAGGTCATTGCCATTATAATTAATACAATTATTTACATAAATAGTACAGCCAAATAAGTAAATATTTTCTCTAAGAAAGGAAAAAATTACAAATATGCTGTTCGTTGGTGGAGGGGTGTATTTTTGAGTTATAATTAAGGTACAAAAAGCCCATCCCCGTATCATGTTCGCTACGAAAATTGGGTTGGAAGGTTCAAAAAATAGGTTTAACTCAAAGAACTTTTTTTAAATGAGAAAGTCTCGAACGCGGGGAGGGAGGGGGGAGAGGGAGAGAGAGAGAGAGGGAGGGAGGGAGGGAAAGAGGAAGGGAGGGAGCGAGGGAGGAAAATACATTTCATGCGGTAGAGAAAGTTGCTGCAAATCGGTAATTGTGGAGATATTTCAGATGTAGTTGCAGACTTTCATTCCTCATGTTTAGGTACATTAGTATGCAAAAAATGGTACACTTTCTCTCAATAATAGATTTTTGGCACTAGTAGATATACCCAAAAACGTTGGAAAGTACACCTCATGCGGTAGAGAAAGTTGCTGCAAATCGGCAATTGTGGACATATTTCAGATGTAGTTGCCGATTTTCATTCCTCATGTTTAGATACATTAGTATGCAAAAAATTGTACACTTTCTCGCAATAATAGATTTTTGGCACAGCTAGATTTACCCAAAAACGTTGGAAAATACACTTCATGCGGTAGAAAAAGTTGCTGCAAATCGGCAATTGTGGATATATTTCAGATGTAGTTGCCGATTTTCATTCCTCATGTTTAGATACATTAGTATGCAAAAAATTGTACACTTTCTCGCAATAATAGATTTTTGGCACAGCTAGATATACCCAAAAACGTTGGAAAATACACTTCATGCGGTAGAAAAAGTTGCTGCAAATCGGCAATTGTGGAGATATTTCAGATGTAGTTGCCGATTTTCATTCCTCATGTTTAGATACATTAGTATGCAAAAAAATTTGTACACTTTCTCTCAATAATAGAAAATTTTGATGAGATATTTCGCAATATTTGAATATTAATCATGATGATGATCATCCGGGAATCCACAGTAAGACAAGAGTAGGACAAGACATAATTAACCATGTGACAACACACGAATTTCAAATTAATACTTTGGAAGAATCAATCAAGGCCGTAGCCAGGGGGGGATCAAGGGGGTCAGACCCCCCTCCCCCCGAAACTCAAAAAATTTAAAAAGTCCTGTTGATATTATACATAAAAGAACAAATTTTACTACAAAAACACAAATTTATTTCAAGAAAATAAAAATAAAAATACGTAAATGTAATTAAGCGTGCGTTTCATTCCTCAGATCAAACGGATTACCTTCCTTTTACTGTACATTGACTTAAGCAGGAAACCCATTATGAACGGCCGGCTCGGCTCGGCTCCGCTCAGCCCGGCTCGGCTCCGCTCAGCCCGGCTCGGCACAGGACCGGAAAAATTGATTTGTATAGATTTAAATGCAACATAACCCATTATGTGCGTTCGGTTCGGTTCGGTTCAGTCCAGCATGGCAACCGAATGGCCGGAGTTCTCCGAGGGGAATAAAATCCGTTGAGGTCGAACGACTCGAACGACCAGTACGCCACACGCGTTCAGAAGTGTAGGTACATAGTAGCGAGACACAAGACCTTTGTTGATTTTTTATAAGCTTGTTTTTTTTTGTGATTGTTTTGGGAGAATATAATATGGAAGAGAGTGTCAGGGAGTGCATCGAACTCAAGTTACCATGACATTAAGAAAAAGGATAACGCATGGGCACAAATTTCTGGAAAATTTAAACAATGGACAGGTATGTACAATATCCTTTTTTTTAAAACTTTTTAAATGTATTTGAAGTTTTATATGTAATGATAATTATTATAATATTATCTTTTACTATTTTATTACTGAAAATACATTATCGTCTTCCACTATATACACGTTCAATTTGCCAAGGTACACTTCCATTTGGAGACACAAAATATTCAGTGAAGGCTTCCCTGATTCTTTCTGCTGAAAAAGGCGTTCGACCGCCAATATGCGGAAGGTCACGAAGAATATAAAAGTCATCTTTCTCTAATTCTTCTGGTTGCCAGGAACATTTATCGTTCCTTAAAAAATTGTGCAGGGATACTGTTGCTAATATGATTTTATCAACATTTCTAGGAACTATGTTGTATTTTGTAGAATACCATTTAAACTTTTTGGTGAGCAATCCAAACGCATTTTCGACTACTCTTCGTGCTCGAGAGTGTCTATAGTCGTACACTTTCTTGGCTTCATTATTGGCAATTTCTTCTGAAGGGTACGGTCTCATAATATTATCTTTTAAAGGAAATGCCGCATCTGCTATAATAACGAATGGCAATACTGTATTAGTATTTGGCAAAGCCTTACCAGGAGGAAAATTTAGTTTATTAGCACATAGTTTTTTTCCAAGAGAGGATGAACTGAATATCCCTCCATCACTGTTCCTACCATAGGCCCCTACATCAACCGTAACAAATCGATATGTTGCATCCACTAATGCCAATAGAACTATACTATGCTGGTGTTTATAATTAAAAAAGAGTGACCCATTTTTTGGAGGTTTTTCTATTACCACGTGCTTACCATCTAATGCCCCACAGCAATTTGCAAAATTCCACATCTCATAAAAATCGTGCTCAATCTCTTCCCAGTGCTCTTTGCTTGGATTAGGTAAAACAACAGGTTGTAAGTTTTCCCACATAAGCTCTAAAATTTCATAAACAATGGTACGAACTGTTGTATATCCAAGTCTGTAGCTAAATGATAATGCGGTGAATGAGTTGACATGACCAATAAATCTGAAACAAAAAAGAACTTTATTTTTATTAATAATTGCTGTTGCAATACCCTTTTTACTTACATAAACTTGCATATAAGATACCTACTATAATAGTTTATAAGCCTTGGGTATAAACAACAATTTTTTTTCCAGCTGATGACTGTAGGAAGAAATGGATATCTCCTCGAGATAGTTTCAGAAAAGCGTACCGAAAACGAAGGACTACAAGTGGACAAGCGGCTAAACAAATCCGGCCATGGAAATTCGAAACAGGCATGTCATTTATAATAATTCCACATCTGGCAGAAAGAAATCAAATTTCAAATTTGACCCTTGACTCTGAAAATAGCAATGGCTCCAATACGGAAGTTGACAATCCAGAAAAAGAGGACGATCCCACAGATATTAACAAAGAACTGGATGAAGCAATTAAAGAAGCACAAAATTTAAATGATGCAATTGAAGGGATTCCAAAGCGTAAAAGTGCACATAAATCAACTGTCGTAACACCTAAACATTCTGCAGAAAATGAATATGAGTTAAGGAATTACAACTTACAAAATGCAGCATCAACAGATGTTTCGTATTCATCCCGCAGACCTGCCTCAAGTGCCTCAAATATTTCATATTCCACTGTACCTTCTCCACAGTACCATTATCAACAACAATACCCTGTATATAACAATGAACATCAGCCGGTTGCATCAAGATTTATGACCTCACCACCATTAAGTTCTCCCAACTCACAACTCACAACACCCCTTACCTTCACCTACTGATCCTGGATCACAACAGCTTCATGACATGGATGCACCTTGGAACAATGCCTTATAAATATTTTGTTATAAAAACTTAAGTCTAAATAAATACTGTTTCTAAGTAAGAAGTTGCATACACCTAATTATTTGGTACTAAATAATAAGAATAAAAAAGGTTTTTTTAATTTATTTGCATACTGTACTTACTTCAATGTTAGTGCAAGGCGCTCCTCCCAGCTGACAGGTTCTCTAAATGGAGTATATTTCTTCGAAAACGGTAGCTTGTTAAGCAACTCATAAAATTTGGTTTGAGACATTCGAAAATATTGCATCATCTTTTAACAAATCCGGGAAAAGATGATGAAACTCGCCATATTCTCTTCTTTTTTTAAATATTTCGTGTACCCAAAACCGGTGTTTTCGTGGTAATTTTGTATTTTCCTGTTTTTCAACTTCGGCACAAATTGCACTAACTATTATTAGCTCTTCTTCCGACGAGCTCTCCATTGCAACTGATTATTTTTCCGATTCGGTGATGCGCCGGCCGTTACAAATGGGTTAATGGAGGTGCCGGACCGGGCTGTGCTGAACTGAGCCGGCCGTTCATAATGGGTTTCCTGCTTTACATTTCTTGCGATTTCAGCGTTTTCAGTACGGCCGGCTGATACGCGGAGAATAATGCTTACTTACTTGCTTAGCATAGGTTTTTTTGATTTATTTTAAACTTATTTTTATATAAAGGACTTTCGGCTTTTACGGACACCCCCTCCCCCCAATTAGTCCGTTATATCGAGGTTTTACTGTAATAATTTCTTAAACGAAATGTAAATTAAATTACGTAGTTTGTAATTATATAATTAGGTACCGCAAATGAGTGCCTTTTCTTGACTACCCGTCCCCGTCGCACGTCTATAGTATACCGGTAAACGATTAAGTATATATATTTTATGAGAAGATCGGGATTATTGTTGGAGTGTGACCGTTCCACGTGCGTTAAACGAATTGCATTCAACCTGCTTAAAATAGGACTTGTGTTAAGTACCAGAAAATTTTGAATATTTTTACGTCTGCCCTGACACCTAAGGTAAGAAATAACCTAATGCCTATTTCTGTTGTACCTAATTGTATAGCAACGGTCGCAACGGATATTGTGGGATCGTTATCGCTCACGCATATGTTTATCTCAACTACGTATTTGTTTTTGTTAGGCCTCAAAACAAAAGGTCATTCTATTCAAAATGTCCAAACGATCAAAGCCTGCAAAGCCAAAAGGAAATACGTTGTTCAAATATATAATCAAAAAACCTAAGCCAAGCGATACTAACGAAATTGAAAATCCCTGTTCATCTGTTGTCATCGACAATTCTAGAAATCAGGATTCAACTTCAACAGTATCAGTACCAGTACCACAAATTCCTAACAATGCTATTCCCAGTACTAGTTCCGATGTTGTGGAGGATATTTCGAGAAACCACTGTTAGATTTGGGTTGTTATATGGGACTAAGCAACGAAATTGATGATGATTTAAAATGCAAACTTTTAGGTACTCCTTGGAAACCGGAAAAAACCTACAAGTTTCCAATAACAAGTAATAATAAACGAAAACTTAAATTTCAAGTGCATTGGATTGAACGTTTCTCGTGATTAGTTTACACAATGAATTTTATGCAAATATTAGGTGTTTTCTTTTTGCACCGCCACAGGGTTAGGTAAAGGCACAATAATCACGTAATTGAAGTGCCTTGCGTCAGAAGATGAGAACTGAGAACTGAGTCAAATTATTTTTATAAAACGAATGGTGTGTTATTGACAGAGCTGACTTAAGTCTACCACAACATGCAAAAAGAAAACACCTATTGTGTTCTGTTTGCTAAAGACTGTGCAGGTAAAGGTTCACACCAGCAGTTAAAAGCGTTGGTGACTCAGCCATTTAATAAATGGAAAGATGCGCTACACAATTTCAAGCATCATAGTGAGAGCCAATATCACAAAACGTGTTTAATATTGGCAGATAGTTTTCTAAAAGTTCATAAAAAATTACAACCAGATATCATGAGTCAACTTGATACTGGACGATTGGGACAAATAACCGAGAGTCGAAGGAAACTTATTCCTATTATTGAAACAATCAAATTGTGTGGACGACAAGAAATGTCCTTGAGAGGTACATGTGACTCAGGTCCGATTAAAATTGATGATCCTGAACCCGACTTTAATGATGGAAACTTTCGAGCTGTCCTAATGAGAGGCAGGTGTGGAGATGTAAATTTAATAAGACATTCTGAAACTATGATGTTAAATGCAACGTACCTAAGCCCCACCATACAAAATGAACTTATATCAATCTGTGGCGAAGTTGTTCAGAAAAAGATAGTTCAAGAAATAAATTCTTCTCAATGTTTCTCAATATTGGTTGATGAAACTACCGATGTTTCTCGACAAGAACAGATGTCAATATGTGCGAGATACACAAAACTTGAAAATAATGTATTTATCTTGCGTGAAGAGTTTTAAAACTTTGTCGCAGTAGGGAGTACTACGGGGAAGAATTTAGCTAACACAATTCTCTCCGAATTAGAACGTTTAGGAGTAGATTGTCAATACTTAGTTGGGCAAGGATATGATGGCGCCTCCGCCATGAAAGGTTGTTTTAATGGTGTGCAAGCAATAATCCGCGAGTCTCATCCAGAAGCACTATATGTGCATTGTAGCTCACATTCTTGCCAAATTCAGCCTATTCGTAATACTATCGGCACTATAAAATCCGTTGGAAATTTTACGAAGTCATCGGCAAATCGAACCAATTGCCTAAAGCACAGTATTAGAAAGAACTTTCCAGAAACCAAATGGCAAACACTTACGGCAATGTGTGAGACTCGATGGGTCGAAAACCACGATGGGTTAATCAGGTTTCAGGAAATTTTCAAAGCTATTCTTGATACATTAGAAGATCTGAGCACTGATGTGGATTCTGAAACTTCATCAAAAGCGAATAATTTTCTAAAGTCTATTATTGCCAGTGACTTTGTCATAAGTTTATGTTGCTTAACCATGTTATTTTCATACACACTACCACTCTGCAAAATACTTCAATCTCTGATGTGTGACTTGTCAGCAGCTCTACAGCATGTCGATTTAATCATAAAAACCATTGAAGACATTCGCAAAAATGTGGATTTAAAATTTACAAAAATTTTCAAAGCTGCGCAAGATTTATTAACACCCTTAAAGGAAGATATACAGATTCCAAGATTAGCGTTACGGCAGCAGCATAGACCAAACTACAGTGCAACAGACCCTGAAACTTATTTGAGAAGATCTATTATATAATCTTATTTGTAATTGTTAAAATTTGGTCCCCCCCCGAATATTTTTTCTGGCTACGGCCTTGGAATCAATTATTGAAATTGAAAATGATTCAGACCAGTATCAAGGCTATAGGTCCACAGAAGTAGAATGTAACAATATGACATGTACAGAAACTGTTATTATTGAAGATGAAGACATTGAATTCATGCAAACCGACGAAAATATCAGTCCAGAAAAAACATTCGTATTACCTCAATACAATTTTGACAGGAAGCAAGTTCTAATACCCTCAATTGAGAATGATACACACAGAGGCATTTGTAAGGCAATAACCGTGGCTGCTGCAGAAGGAAGAAGAACTAGACATTAAATGTATAAATTTCTCCATGAATTAGCTGTTTTTATTATACAGTGTGTCTGCTTAAGTTCGCACCATATGGGAAACTTTTTTATTATTAATTTTACGAAAAAAAGTTATTCTTTATAAAAAGTTCTGCATGTTCTAAAATTTAAAATAACATTTGGTAATAATTACTAACTTGAATTGGGAACTAAGTAAAGTAGTAGTGATGCTTACCTTAAGGTTGCGTGTTTAAGTTATTATAGGAAGTAAAAATTGGTAAAAGTTTTAGATAAAAAGGATTTGTATATTTTTCAAAAGACAGTATAATTTTAATCATTGTAAATACAGGACTGGTTGATATTTTATTATTAAACTCCATTTTCAGTATTGTAGATTACAATATTTATAACCAACATGTTAAATTGACTTGTACAAAAGAGAAATCGCAATCGCAATCACATACAGGGTGTACCAATCTTACGACATTGTTCGGTATATGGCTTATTTCAAGAGATATCAAAAAATTTGTTAAGGAAAATAATAGATGTCTTTAAGGACCATATTTCTAAATTATGTTGAACTATACAGGGTGTTTCATAACTCCGTTACAAACCAAACACATGATTTTTTAAATGAGAGCCCCTGCATATTATTCCAAATTCGGATTGCCCACATTTTTTCGAGTCTTTTGATATAAGGTTTTGTTACGTTATACAGAGTCCTTTAAAAGTTATGGGCACCGTTACAGAAAAAGACAATTTCTTGGCTAATCGAGTTTGGTAATATGATGTAATATCTCCTCATTCGATTACATTTCAATTATTTTCTCTCTTTGCGTACAGGGTGGATCGAAACTCGGATCTTTCATTTTCTTTCTTCTTTTAAATGGAACACCCTGTATTTTATTGCATAAATAGAATCTTTGATTACGTAGCTTTAATTTTTTTTAAGCATTCCCTATACATACCTAAAGTTTATAAAGTTTATAAAAACAGAGTATTTTGTAATATTTAATTTAAAAAATGCTTAACACAAATTATAGCTACATAATCAAAGGTGTTAACATTTTAGCGCGCCCTTTAAGTTTTTCTGCTATGCAACTAAAATTACATGTAAGTATTATCAAGGAAGACTGCAACTGTAAAAGCATTAATATTTATACAAAAACGATTACAAAAGTTTATTTAGTATTTCTTTAATATTAAAAAATAGAATAAAGTACCTTTCTTATGCTTAAAAGGAATTACCTTCTGTTGAAATGGTAGACATTAATTAGCAGCCAAAAACACTATAACAGCGTCATTTTAGGTAGTGATAAAAGCGCGTCTGCAAATCATACTACGTTGAATATGATGTAAAATATAAGAGCATAAAAATGGTCGCAAGTTCTGAACCTGGGGATAACATGTTCAAATTGTGCATAAAAAATCACTGTTTTAAAGTGATTTGAGCGCGTATAATTCTTGTGCGAATCGAAAGGACAAATGAAAAACGTCGTCAGAAAGATATTTGCAGACGGTTTCGGAAGTGCAATAATCCTGCAGACGGGGTTGAAGGTGCAGTATTTTTATGATTTTAAAAATACTGCACCTTCAATCCCGTCTGCAGGGTTATTTCAAAAATACCATTACCAAGGAATTCGCACAGCTATCGCGGCTTTTCAAACGAGCACTTACGGAATGTGGCTGGTCTAGTAATGGTTGTTCGGTTGCTATAAATTTCATCTGTGCTGTTAGTGCTTAAAAATTTCATGTACAGAGGGTGGTCCGGTTGTGTTAAAATGCGGGCACCATAAAACATAAGCATTTTTCCATATCTTAAATGAAGGGGCTCGCAATTGGCTTCACATAGTATTGTTTGTCTTGGGCTCGTTTGAAAAGCCCCGATAGCTATGCGAATTCCTTGGTAATGGAGTGATTCAAGCTTATTTAAATGGTATGGGCGTGCCGACTGCCGAACGATACATAATAGCTCCGTAGTCCAGACAAGACAAAATCATTACCCAATATAGCGTAAGTAACGTTTTTCTATCCCTTCCCCAGGTAATACCACCCAAAAGTCTAATGATATTTAGCTTTCGTTTACATCTTGTGAGTGTATTATCAATCTGCTGCCTCCATAGTAATTTTTCGTCAAAAATTAACCCTAAAAATTTGGTTGCATTTCGATTGTTGATGGTGTTTCGTCCTAGGTATATTACGGGTTTTTGATTACATGATCGTAATCTACAGAAGTGTACATTAACTGTTTTTGTAGTGGAGAACTTAAATCCAATGGATTGTGCAACTTCATTTACTTGATTAACTGCAGTTTGAACAACTTCTGACTGATTTGCTTCTATGGGCGAAATATTGAATAGGCATAGATCGTCAACGTATAGTTGGAGTTTAATATTAGGTATATCAATACTAGCTAATTTATTAATTGCAACGAGAAATAATGTTACACTTAAAGTAGATCCTTGTGGTATGCCGTTTTCCACTGGCCCTCGTGGAGACGTTACGTTACCCCGTCGTACTTGTATTTCCCGTTGGGTCAAAAAATCTGCTATGAAGTTGGCCGTGTTTCCCTTTATATTCCACTCGTAAATGGTTTTTAAAATATTATATCTCCATGTATGTCTTCTGGATGTCAAAGAAGACAGCAGTGGGATGGTTTCTCTGGGCAAAAGAGTTTTGTATAGCGTCCTCTAAAAGTACCAGGCTGCCAATTGTACTGCGTCGGTTTCGGAACCCAAATTGAAAATGAGATAACAAGTTATTACTTTCAATGTACCACACGAGTCTGGTGTTTATATCATTTTTTCTGGTAGCTTTCCCATAGTGCAGGTTAGGGAGATGGGGTGGTAGTTTTCCGGTAACTCATTTGACTTGCCTGGTTTCAATATCGGTATAACGGTTGAAATCTTCGATTCCTTTGGATATTTCCCAGTTTGCCAAATCAGATTATATAGCTGAAGTAAGCTTGTCATGGCAAATAAGTATTTAATCATCTCATATGGGATTTTGTCGTGTCCAGGGGCAGCATTTTTACATGTTTTTAGAGCCGTTTTAAATTCTCCCACAGTAAAAGGGCCATTGTAATCCAGTTCTTGTTCAATGTACTTGTAGAAATTCTTCATCATAACTAGCGTTGCTACTGATTGTCTGAAAATAGTTTAGAAATACTTCCGTCATCGCATAGGGACTGCATATTGACTGCCCATTGTATTGTAATTTTGCTGGAGTTTTCATGTTTACCGCCTGTAATATGTTTTATCTTCCTCCACACCTGTTCTGATGTTGTTTCTATTGATATAGTGGAAACAAACTCCTACCATGACTTTTTCTTAAAATATACAATTAGGCGGCGTGCATTTGCTCTACATTTTTTAAACTTGATACATTTTTCCATTGATGGATTCCTTTTAAAAAGGTTAAACGCACTTTTTTTTCTTTTTAACGGCTTCTTCTATTTCTTTATTCCACTATGTGGTACACACACGAGCTATTTGTTTCCTTAACGAAGTGCATCTTTAAGCTGCTTGTGTGATATTCTTGGTAATAGCATCAACACTGTCGTCTACATCTAGTGTCAAATCTATTTTTTAAATTAAGGTGGAGTATTTCTTCCAATTTATCTTTTTGAGGTTCCAATGTGGTTCTCTATGGAATTGTGGTAATGAATGTTCTGTTTTTATGTTTATAGGTATGTGATCAGAAAAAATATCGTCTTCCAAGGTTTCCCACCTTAATTGTGTCCCCAAAGTTGGGGAACACATCGTTAGATCTAGGTGCGAGAAGCTATTTGACCTAGCATTTACGTAAGTTGGGGATCCCGTGTTCAGTAGGACGAAATTGTTGTTGGTTATCAACTCTTCAATTAAGATTCCATTCCGATTGGTTATTTGCGATCCCCATAGATTATTGTGGGAATTAAAGTCGCCCATTAAACATTTAGTATCAAATATACTTTTCGTGCCGTTTGTATCTATTCTGATAGGTGTTTTGTGAGCTATAAATACAGTCGCTTTGATGCATGTTAGTGTGCAATATGGTAACAGCGACGTGTGATTTGGTGTATTATAAAAGTGATATTATTGAAGTATTATTTTGATCTTACTCATTCGCAATAAGTATAAGGTATGAAATGTCAATAACGATTTTACTAAAATATAAAACTGTAACGTGACCTCCCTTATTAATCTAGCCCTCCTCGATGAAGGGTTTTAAAAATAGTAGTGGAGGCAATCAGAATAATAACAAAAAAGAAGTATGAAATTACAATTTCCAAGTTATAATTATTGTATTATTTAATAAACTGTTCTATATTGGCGCCCAACGTGAGGCCCGTTTACGATAAGTTAATGTGAATTGATTGTGCTATTCCTGCATCTAAATTTTAGGTCGGAATACTATAGATTTTGATCGTGTTGAACAGCGAATTACGGCGAACCATAATTATTGGCTTCGTAGTAACACATTACCAATGGTTCCTCCAATTACGATGACGAATGAACAATTTCAAGAATTGCTTCAGAATATTAGATTACCTCCCGTTGGTAAAAATGCAGTAGTACTTTCTACACGTAGTGGAAATTTTGCAAAATTCTTGTCAAGATTTGATGGATCTAAATATTCACATGTGAAAGCGTTCATAGAAGCAATCGAAATATAGAAACACTGTTCAGATGTATCTGACGCAAATGCGCTAAAGGGGTTACCCATTAGGGTGGAGTGAAAAAAATTTTTTTTTATTTATTTTGCTATTCCATAACGTAATAGGAATAAAAAGTTGTCTTTTATGCTATACAAACATGGTTTAAAATATCTCCTCAATCAGACAATATCTACAGGTTGCTACCAAGGCTCACAAATTTTATAATTTCTCCCATTTTCCGGTATATACTGATAATTAAAAAAATTCAATAAAATACTAACATTTATGCAATACATATTACACACGCACTAAAAACATATATCGTGACAATATTTATTAGGGAAAACATTAGTTTGAACACTTAAATCATTTTTATAAAACTCTGAATATAGAAAAATAAACCCAAATTCAATAACAAACCGAAAGTACCACATTCATAAGTTTAGTCAACTCAGAACTCATGCTTGCTTTCAAACGATGGCATAATGGCTCGGGAACTGATTGTGGCACAGATAAAACCATCTCTGGCATCTTGGCCGATAACTGCTGACGCTGCTTCCGTAACCAGTTTGACAATTCTTTCCACGGCTTGGGTGTGACAAGGGTAATTTTGAAATTTGAACGAAGCAATTTCGCCCCCTTTTATTAAATTTTGCAGGTCTTCGTCTGAAAGTTGTTTCAGAACGGGAGGTGAGACAAATTTGCAGTCTTGCCAATTTATTATGTTGGTGTAATCATAATCACTAGCCGTAGCCATAAAGTTCAACGGTGGAATTTCAAAAAACCTTACACCAACGTCTTCGTTTTTCCTAGCTTTCAACACTCGTCTGAGTCCAAGCTCTCTTATATGCTGGCGTTCATCAGTAATCATTCCTAGCAGCAAGTTCTCTGGGTGACAAAAATAAGCATTCCTTTGTATCACTGGATCGACGACTTCCTTTAAATCGGAACTTAAGTAACGGGATAACTGTACTGTTTTGAACACATGCCTGGCTCCATTAGAACAAGAAGGATTTCGTTTTATGTCGAACCAACAAGGAGCGTAAACTTTGACAACAAACTCCACCAAAAGTTTCAGGTTTGATGTTGGATTCTTTGTCCCAACGTATAATCTGAGCACCCGGTTTGCCATAGTAAGCCATCTGGCATGCGAGAGTTTACCTGGACTGCGACTTGCGAGATTCAAGGAACACTGGCCCAATGAAACTGCTTGGCAAATTTCGTATAAATACTTTTGATCACTGTTCAAATTGCTAATTTCATCTGGGCTCAATTCAGGCAATTCACAATTAACTTTCTCAAAATGAACAACTGGAAATTGTTCACATTTGTCAATCAGCCTTCCTATGGGACCGGAAAAATCGTTAGGGCCCCTTGTTTTCCCATCGAGGTGACAGAATAAATGTCGCAGGGGAAGTTCATTTGAATGCAATTGACAAATGAACCATTGCAACGGACGCTTCAGTTTAAGTTCAAACATTCGAATCACTCCACCTTTGTAGCCGGTATTAACGGCTGTTCCGTCGCATCCAATTGCTGAAAGATCATTTAAGGAGATGGAATTTTCTGTGCAGTAGTTAAATATACCTTCACTAATAGTTTTTGCATTTCCTGATCGGGGAGTAATATGTCCTAAATAAATAGAATTTGGTTCTTCTACCAGGGACACATGTTCTTCGGATACTGTTTGACGATGATATCGGTCATCTATCTTTTCCTGGTGGAGAGTTTTGTCTTTCCTTCCATCAAAGTAAAGACCCTCAGGACGCCTTTCCTCATTTATAAAATCTGTTTTCATGGATTGTCTTGTTTTCTGTCGCTCTCTTCGTAACTTGCTTCGATCGATGACCTTGGAACAGTCCTGTTTTGTAACAATTCCTATATCTTGAAGAGTAGCTGAAGCAATGGCGGCAGCGCATCTGTCGGAAACGCTGTACTGATCGCTCACCCTTGAAACAGTAGGAAGCCGAACCCTCATTTGTGTCAGTTTACCGGATGTCTCAGAAGAAGTAGATGGCCCAGGTCCTTCTACAATGTCTTCGTCCGATTCTGGTGATTGTATTGACTCGTCTGGATCTTCGTCATCGCAAGAATGCTCTTCTTTCGATGAGCTACACCCGGCAAGATCATCGGAATATTTGCGTTTCACATTTCTTTCTGTCTCTTTCTCTTTTCGCTCTTTTCGACGTTTGAGTTTTTTTGTTTCCAGATAATCGATGTTACCAATAATCATTTTTCTGGTTGACCTCTGGTCCAGGAGAAATTCTTGTTCTTTAATAGGGACTTTGTTTTCTTTTTTACAGTTACATGAAGAAAATTGCGTGCATTTGCAGGCTGCAATGTCGAATAATTGATTTGTTGTGTTCTCTGTAAAAGTTTTTACTTTCAAATCGTAATTTTCCTTTCGCTTTACGACTGGATGTCTTACAAGAGTGTGGTATTTATTATAAAGATTTACAACCAATTGCACTACTCGACTGTGGGATACAATTGGAATGGATGCTCTTTTCCAAATTTCCTCAATCTTCTCAGCAATAATTTTCGATACTTCAGAAATACTAGGATCGTAACCTTTACGGCTGGCTGCGTTATATTTTAAATTGTTCCTTACATATAAGTAATATTTTATGGTATCACTGTCACTTGGTAAAACGTTCTCCTTCAAAGCGCATGGAGCACCAAATATCGGGCACATAACAGTTTTTCGAGTATTTTTTGATTTATTAACACTCATTCTATTCTTAAACACACCAACACGCAGTAAAAAACACTTGATCACACTCACTGTAATAATACTTGATTAATTAAACACAAACTTTCAACAATAAACAGAATCTGCCATCAGAATGGTATATTTTTAAAATGTCTCTTCCAAATGGACACTCGGACAGTTCGGCGCTGAATGAGCGAGCAGGATTTCACACATTCCTGGTAGGGGGATGAGGGAGGGAGTGAGTGTGTGTCATCACATCAGTGATGTTGACAGCTGTGTGTGAAACAATTCTCAGGGTTTAAATACCTTAATGAATACACTTACACAGTTGTAAAAACCGTTCATAATATAAAATCATCATATTATGATGATTTTATAGAAAGTAAAGGCTTTGGTAGCACCCTGCAAGAATTGTCCAAATAAAAAAATATTTTGCATGTATATTTAGCACGACAATAGACAACTTTTAGGAGGTATTATCAATGTTTTATCTAATTTTTTTTTTTCACTCCACCCTATTACCCATGCTGTTGGATGGGTTTGCTGCCATATGGTGGCAAGGCGTTAAAACAACAATTGACACATGGGAAGCCGCCATTAACTTGCTGAGACACACTTATGGACCCACAAAGCCTCCCAATAAAGTGTATAGGGAACTTTTAAAAAGTGAACAGGATGCTAGAAGACCCACAGATGTTTTTATCTGCAATAGTCGATCGATTCTTGCACAGTTACCTGCAAATATGTTAACAGAGCAGATACAGCTTGACATGGTCTACGGGTTGCTACACACGAGAATTAGAGAAAAAATCCCTAGAAACAAAATTGTAAATTTCAGTGAGTTATTAGAACAAGCCCGTCTTGTCGAGGACAATTTTGAAGATATAGTTAAAGTATCTAGAATCGCTAAAATGGAAGAGCAAGCCCAACAAGCCCAAGTGTGGTTTTTGTAAAAATATCGGTCATCTAAAAGAAGAGTGTCGCAAATTTGCCGCAAAACAAAACAGAATTAATGAAAGTGTTGATAAGCACTCAGCATCTACATCCACTATTAAGGACCAAAAATGAAGTATATCATCCGGATTGTTTGAGCCGGAAAGTAAAATTTCCGGCTTCTGTAATGGTTTGGGGCTGCATGTCGGCTCAAGGGGTTGGAAAGTTGCACCTGATAGAAGGGACTGTTAATTCTGCTAGGTACATTAACATCCTTAGAGACACTTTAAAAACAGCAGACAATGAGTACATATTCCAACAAGATGGCGCAGCGTGCCATACTGCTAAAATAGTAAAGGAATGGATGTTGCAAAATAATATTCAGATGTTAGATTGGGTATCCAGTAGCCCCGACCTATCACCTATTGAAACACTTTGGCATAACATGAAAAAGAAGTTACGTGCTACACCTGCTAGAACACTTCCTGAATTAAAAGAGAGACTAACTCAAATTTGGAACTCGTTTACTGTAAAAAGTTAGTAGACACTATGCCCAAGCGAATTCAAGCAGTTCTGAAGCAAAAGGGAGAGCCGTGCCAAAGTAAAACCTAGTAACTCGACTTGCTATAAAAATGCGATTTTACGTTTTTCTGTATCTGTAACTCGAGTTCTACATCTGGATACTCGAAACTTTTTTATTGAAAAAACGGTTTAAAAGATATTTAACGGTGTGTTTTAGTATATAGACTTAAACCCATTTTGTTTTTGCATTTAGTCAACTTACTTGAATAATAATAATAATAATAAATTCGTTTATTCTGAAGTAAACACAAAACAAAATATATAGGTACTATTTACATGTAACATATGGCCAATGTGTACTTCAGAAAGGGGGTTCTCGTTCAGACTTGTCCAACAGGTGGACGTCTGTTTTCCAACGAGCCCCATTCTTAAGTGCAGGTCGCTGCATCCACCTCAAGCTTCGTTTTGTACTTCAGTAATTCTTGTAACAGAATTTACTACAATAAAAACAAGTAACTCTAGTTACCTATAATAAAATTAATAAACTCCAACTGTTAATATAGTAAGTATGCTATCTACCAATAAATATTTCTGAATGCTAATATTGTAGGACACCTTAGGGTTTAGGATTGCCGCCGAAAGATATTAAACACCTAAATTTACTAACTTCTTTTAATAACGATAAAACTAACGTACGCATTCACATAACATGTCAACTTAACTGAACTTCTTCTTGCGTGCGCCGCATTTTATTTATGGCGGGCGCGCGCTTTCTTTGAATTTAAAATAATCGACTACAACTCGGCTAACCTGACATTGATCGTCTCGATCAACTACTAACCTACCTATACTATTTTTACTAAACTAAGTACATTAAAATGGTCAACAATTATGTATACAATTTCATATTATCAGAACACAAAACACCTTCAAAAGGAATTTGTGTCAATTGATTACCTGGGATATCAGCTACCAGATAACGATCATTTTCTAGGACAAGTTTCACTACATAAGGCCCCTTGTACTTTGGAATTAATTTCTTACTAAAACCAGGTGTAGAATCAAAATTCTTTAGAACTACGAAATCACCTATAGAGTAGCTATTGGGTTTTTTGTGCCTTTTGTCAAAATACTTTTTGTTGTACAAGCTTACTGTTTCTGTATTTCTCAGCGCGTTTTCCCGCCTACCAGGTAAATCTCTGTCAATTGATTGGTCTCTCTCCAATATTATTCTCAAACTGTCAGCAACGTTGCCTGCTTGATTTACACCGAACAATAATCTCGAGGGCGTATCCTTCACTGATCTATTTACTGAATTATTTAAAGCAAATTCGCAATCTCCTAAAACTCTGTCCCACTGATCATAACTAGGTTTTAATTTAGATAACATTGGAGCTAAACTACGATTTATCCGTTCTACTTGACCGTTTGCTCTAGGACAAGCCGTCGCAACCCAAATTGGTTCAATCATCGAAACCCGCAGAAATTCTTTATACTTAAGAGACGTAAAAGCGCTGCCTCGATCCGATATTATACGTTCCGGTTTACTATAGTAACTAAAGTAAGTTTTCAAATGTTTAACAACTTCATCTACCCCAGTGCTGCGCGTAGCGAATAATTTAACAAATTTGGTAAAACCATCAACAATCAGAAATATATGTTTATTATGTTGTTTAGTTTTGTCTAATGGACCAAAATGATCAATGTGAATGCAATTGAAGGGCAAGTTACCTTTTGGTATATTATGCAGTTCTCCTTCAGTTTTTCCCGAAATGGGAGAATAGAGAAGGCATTTGAGGCATTTTGAAATGTAAATTTTTATTTTTTCTTTTAACTTGGGAAACCAATAAACACGATATAAATATTCAAAAGTTTTATCGACCCCTTGATGACCCAAATCATCATGACAAGTTTTAATAACCGTGTCCTCCATTGACTGAGGGACAGAAATCTGTTCTTTTCTTTTCTATATACTAATCCATTACGAAGTTTAAATAATTTGTCATTGCAGTTATTGTTTTCTAAACTGAATTTAATGTTTCTAATATTTTCATCTGTTGCCTGTTTGATAGACAAAGTCTGTTCAAAACTATTTTCCTCTAAAACTAAAATATTTGTGCATCTACTAAGTGCATCAACATGTCTCATTTTGCTGCTGCCTCTATGCTCCAAAGTGTAGTCATAATTTTGTAGAACTAGAGCCCAACGAGCAATTCTAGGGTTAATCTCTTTTTTTTGTAAGGTTAATTTTAAGCTGTTACAATCGGTAACAATTTTAAATGGTATGCCCATCAAAAATGTTCGAAACCGTTCTAATGAATTTACTATTGCTAACGTTTCGAGTTCAAAAGAGTGATACTTCGACTCTGCGTCAGTGGTTCGCTTACTATAAAAGAAAATAGGATGAAAACGATTATCGTCTTGTTTTTGCATAAGGATAGATCCGAAGCCCAAGCTACTTGCGTCACAATGAAGCTCTGTATCTAAATAAGGGGAATAAATAGCTAAAATAGGTTGCTGTGACAAAATCATTTTTAACTTATCAATAATCATGATCTCCCGTTCGGTAATTTTAAAAACGGCATTCTTTCTAGTTAACTCAAATAAAGGTTTAGTCATAATGGAAAAATTCTGTATAAAACGCCTAAAATAGCTAACAAGTCCCAGAAAACTATGTAACTCCTTTGCATTTTTCGGAGTTGGAAAATTTACAACAGTACTGATATTTTCACCATTAGGAGCAATTCCTTGCTCGCTTATGATATATCCCAAGTAATTTACAGTTTCTTTCAAGAAGCTACATTTATCTATTCTTAAACAAATTTTTCACCATTATAGTGAACACCTGTTCTAGAATGTCAAAATTCTCTTCTAAAGTTTCAGTAGCTATTAATATGTCATCTAAATAAACAACAATCTTGTTCGAGTAAATTAAATCGTTAAAAATTTCATTCACGTATCGCATAAATGTACTTGGCCCGTTGCACATCCCAAAAGGCATACGAATATACTCATACTGGCCAAAAGGAGTAACAAAAGCTGTAAACTTAACAGACTCTTCATGTACTTTTACATGATGAAACCCGTTTTTTAAATCTAGCTTTGAATAATATTTCTTTTTTTTCAATCTCAACAGTTGATCATCAATTAAAGGTAGTGGAAACCTGTCTTTAATTGTGATTTTATTTAACTCACGATAATCTATGCACATTCTAACACCTTTATTTCTCCTCTTTACCAAAACAATTGGCGAGCTATACTCGGAATTACTTTTTCTAATTACCTCCTCACTAATAAGTTTATCAATAATTTTTCTAACTTCTAATTCGTCAGCAAAACTTAATTTTCTAGGTCGGAAATAAAATGGTTGATCATGCTTTAGAATAATTTTCATATTGAATGTAATTTCAGGTTCAGTAGGTCTAATAGGCAATCTGTATTTAGTTTCATAAAGTTGAAGCATGTCATTCTTAACCCGAAAATCAAGTTTTTCCTCGATATTTAAACTTGGAGTAGTCTCCTCAATGGTTGAATTAATTAACAAAATCTCATTATGTAGAAAATCATTCTGAACCTTTTCTTTTTGAGTAATTTTGATTTTTTCTCGCGACAGAATAACTTCAATATTTGTGTTAAACAAAACATCTCTACCTAATAAACAATTTGAATTCATTGTGGAATTTGGCACAACATAAAAATCCACATCTAATTCTATGTTTTCTAAAATAATTAAAGTTTTCAAAATCCCCAAAATTGTAAGTTTAGAATCATTGATACCGGTCAATTCTGGCATGGTTTTAGGTACAAACAATTTTAAAGTTGATGGCACCAATGCTTCCTTTAAAATGGAGATCCCACTGCCTGAATCAAAAATAGCATTAGTATAAACTTTTGTATCAGTATACTTATCTAAATGAATAGTAATTGGCAAAGAATAAGATGGAATAATGGCAATTGGTTCTTGAAGTATCAGAGTGGTGCTGTCAGCTGTGCTACTAGATGCTGGTGGCCTTTCTCTACGCTGGGGGCACTGCGTCACACGATGATCCATAGAACCACAAGTGAAACAGGATCCACGTTCACGTCTTGGTCTCGGACACGATGACGAATAGTGATTTAATTCGTAACAGTTAAAGCAACGAACCCCATCCGAAGAGATTTGTCGTTGTGCAGGTTGACTTTTACCAGGCGGGACACCAGTGTTGTAACTTTTTCGAACTTGCAACCTATCTGCCTCCGTTAACCCATTCATAACATCAAGCAATGCATCTAAACTTCGAAAACACTGCATTCGAGCTTGGCTTTGCAACACAGGTTGATCAAAGCCGTCAATAATGTAACTAATAATATTCTCTTCTTCTAAGTTAAGTTTGTTTCCTAATAACAGTTTGTCATGAAAATATTCAGAAAATTTTTCGTTTCGTTTCCACTTTCTCGCTTCAAACGTTTTCAATAAAGTAATTTTATCTTCGCGACGCCGGAAAAGTTTTCTAATTTCTGTCTTTAATCCATCGTAACTCAGAAGTGCATATTCAGGCTTGGAAAAATACCAACTCCTTACTGCGCCATCTAACTTGGTAACTATTATTAATAAAGTTGCCGCTTCATTTAACTCATACGCTTGCCGCAAAAAATCAACGCGTTTAAACCAGTTATCGGGATCTTCTTCTGCTTTTCCATGAAATTTAGGTAAGAATGCGGAAACTTCTGAATTGGTTAATTTCTGCTTTTCATTAAGCGAAATTGCGCGTACTGCTACTGACACAATTTCGTCGATGGTTGCCGTTGTCGACGCCGTTTGTTGCTCACCTTCCATTCTAATAATTCTAATAATAATCGAAACAAGGAAAAATGGCCGCCAACACAACACGAAACTTCTTCCTTTTCATCCACACACGTTTACGTTAAAATGTTTCTAGCTTTCGTTGAACCCTTCGAACCCCACACCTGAATTTGTAGGACACCTTAGGGTTTAGGATTGCCGCCGAAAGATATTAAACACCTAAATTTACGATAAAACTAACGTACGCATTCACATAACATGTCAACTTAACTGAACTTCTTCTTGCGTGCGCCGCATTTTATTTATGGCGGGCGCGCGCTTTCTTTGAATTTAAAATAATCGACTACAATATAAAAGCTAGTAAGTCTACTTAACAAAAAATATGCTCTGTATTTTACTATTAGTACAAAGGCAAAAATCTAAATGCATGCGTATGAGAAGGGTGAATATACTTTTTGGCAAATTTAATGCACTTATTAGTTATTTCATATTGGTTGACTTCATTAGTTCTTTGGATGCAAGTTTGACGTCTGGACGTGAACAGTATTGGTGTTGACGTGTTCTTTATTCGCAATTATTAACATCACAATGGCTAAGAGAAGTAATAAAATATTAAGTTTAGTACTAGAAAGGTAAACATTTTTTTGTTAATGCAAATTGGGGTCCGGAGAGCATTACCTTCAAATACTTCGAACCAGGCCATAGTTTTATGAAGGCGGATTCAGTACATGGCCAAATTGGAAAAAAATGGAGTAAGACTAAGGAAATTTTGGATTTAGATGATATAGAAAATTTAATTAAATCATCAAACAAAAAAAACACTGTCATTAGTTTAAGAGCTGAGGACTTTCGACAATTTCAAAATGGTTGCATCCAACGTAAAAAAGAAGGTGCAGTGCCTAAACTTCATGATATTAAGTTAGTACAATTTAGAAAGGGATCAACAAAGTTATTTTATAAATTAGAACTTGAACAAGAAGAGATTTTTGAAGTGAAGTACTTAAACCAAAATTTAAATTAGAACTTCCAGACAGTGAAAAACAAAACAGAGGACTAAATACTGGTAAAAAAGCGGCAATTTTAAACGAGCTAGTGACCTCTATGCCTGCTAGAAAACAATTGAAGGGTCCAATGCAATAACCGGCCAAGTCCACTTTTTGGGCAAAATGAGTTAGGAACGCGGTTTTGTGCAGTATAAAATTCTCTTTCGTCCTGTGCAATAACCGGACCTAAAACTTAGAAAATACGCCACATATAGGTGTTTTGGTGGTTGCCTGCAATTAAATACTGTGCAATAACCGGTCAAGTCCTGGACTTGGCCTATTATTGCACAGTATTGACAAATAAAAAGTTATACGTGTTTATGTGTTGGTTTAGCCTGACTGTTGTACTTTGTGCGTGTTTCTGAGGTGTAAAAAAGTGAAAAACTATGTCAGACAGTGAATTATCAGTTGGTGATCCCTTTGAAGGTACCCACACTGATAGTGATGAAGATTATGAGCCCGAAAACAGAACGGAAGGTCGATATAACCTCAAAAATTTGGCGGCAATAAATTCTTCCAGTTCTGATTTTTCCGCTGAGGAAGAATCTAATGCGCAACAGCCTGTAACGAATACTGCTACACCACAATGCGGAAAAAAACGACTATTGCGCAAATCTTTATGGAAAAGAAGCTTGCGAAAATTGAAAAGGACCCACGGCGAAAAATATATTAACATCGCTGGCACGTCAGTTAAAGAAAAAAATTCTGGCAAGTTGCCACGAGACTTCCCTCGTATTAACACTTTTTTCAAAAAATAAATACTACATACTACTGAATTCAGAAAAAAATACTCTTAAACTACATAAAAAACTGCAATTTTATCTTATAAAAAAATGAGTGCCGCCATTTTAGCTTACACCGGAAGTGACGTAATCAAAGGTAATATCAGCATTTTCGTTCTTGGCCCGAATGCAATCGATTGGCGAAAACCGCATTTCGATAACTTTAATAGTTTCTGAGTATCGAGCGTTGCAGTCGATTTTTAATAATTATTTTTTTTAACACTTTTTTCAAAAAATAAGTAAGCACAATATATATTGCTGAATTCAGAAAAAAATTCTCTTTTAAACTAGATTAAAAAACTGCAACTTTATCTTATAAAAAAAATGAGTGCCGCCATTTTAGCTTACACCGGAAGTGACGTCATCAAAGGTAATATCAGCATTTTCGTCCTTGGCCCAAATGTAATTCATTAGCGAAAACCGCATTTCGATAACTTTAATAGTTTCTGAGTATCGAGCGTTGCAGTCATTTTTTAATAATTATTTTTTTTAACACTTTTTTCAAAAAATAAGTATAGCACAATATATATTGCTGATTTAAAAAAAAAATTCTCTTTTAAACTACATTAAAAAAACGGCAACTTTATCTTATAAAAAAAATGAGTGCCGCCATTTTAGCTTATACCGGAAGTGACGTCATCAAAGGTAATAACAGCATTTTCGTCCTTGGCCCGAATGTAATCGATTGGCGAAAACCGCATTTCGATAACTTTAATAGTTTCTGAGTTTAGAGCGTTGCAAGGAATGTGTACGTACAGACTACAGACTACAGACTACAGACTACTGACTACAGACTACAGACTACAGACTACAGACGACAGACGGAAAATTTTTTTTTGCATATTTTGAATCTACGTATTCGGAAACGCAAAGATATGTAAAAATTTCCATAGGTCAAATTTTTTTTTTTGGAAAACTAATACAATACTTCCCTTTTACTTCGTACTCGGGAAGTAAAACAATGGGTGAGAACTGTAACTGCAAACTTAAGTGTTTCGTAAATATTGGGCCCGAGGGATGCAAAGCTATTTACACTAACATTTATGGAATCTCTTCAAAAGATTTGCAAGATGCGTATTTATATGGATTGATTAAAAGACATTCAGTAAACCGTCAAAGACCGCGCTCGGGAGAGGGACAAGCTAAAAGCTCCACCTATTTGTATAGAGTAAGTTCTTTCTTTTATGCCATACTTAATTAACGACAATATTAATCATTAAAATTATGTGTGCAGATTCGGCACGCTAATCAGGAGATACGGATTTGTAAGAAGGCTTTCTTAAGTGTACATGGACTAAGTAAGAGCAGACTTGAGCGATTACAGAAGCACCTGTCCCATGGAAATAGTACACCTCCTACAGACAGAAGAGGAAGACATGAGAAGCGGCCAAACAAATTGCATGAAGATATTAATACTAAAATACGCGAACACATTCTAAGTTTTCCAAGATACAAGTCGCATTATAGTAGAAAAGATAATATACATCAGTGGTATCTTTCGCCTCTCTTAAATATATCTAAACTGCATGAGCTATATTTGGAAAAAAATGAGCCGGACCAGTATGCGTTAAAATTACAAAACAAACCGATTAAGCCTGTTGTTAAATATGAATATTTCAGAAAATTCTTTGTGGAAAACTATAACATAACTTTTGGCAAACCAAAGTCGGACACTTGCCAAAAGTGCGACAAATTAACAAATAAAATTAATGGAGCCAACTCTGATGCTGAAAAAAAAGTTTTGGAGCGCGAAAAGTCTATTCATATTGTTAAGGCAGACCACTTTTATACCGACTTGAAAGATAAAACACAGTTATCAAAAAATGATCCAAAATTTGAAGTGATCACTTTTGATTTCCAGCAAAATTTACCCCTACCCGTTTCATCGAGTGGTGAAGTCTTTTATAAAATTCAACTTTGGGTGTTTAATTTTTGCGTACATCTTGGCAGTAATGGAAAAAGCTACTTCTACATTTACGATGAAACCTTGGCTGGTAAAGGACAAAATGAAGTAGCCAGTCTTCTTTTACACTTTTTTAATAACTTCATACGACCTGAAGTAACAGACATCTATATTTTCTCCGATAACTGTGCATCTCAAAACAAAAACTACATGTTGGTACAATTTTTACACAGCTTAGTAGAAACTAATAGGTATAGATTTATATGCCACAGATATCCAGAACCGGGGCACAGTTTTTTGCCCTGCGATCGCAGTTTTGGGGCAATAGAACAGATGAAACAGATGAAAATAGAAACAGATGATATTATTAAAAGCGCAAATAAACATTTTGAAGTTATACAGGTAACACAAGATTTTCTTTTCAACTTCAGAGATCATTTCCAAAGATTTTTTTTGAAAAATCCGTCAAAAAAAGATTCTAAATTCACACTGTCTAAATATCGGCTTATAATTTATGAAAAAGTGATGCAGAAACATTGGTAAAATGTAGTGAGTCAGTAGCTTTCCCAGTTCTTAACACATTTGGTATAAAAAACAAGAAAATTTTAGAGACCATCACGTTTCCAAATAATGACCAAAAACTGTATGAGGCACGAAGATTGCTTAAAAAAACTAAATATGATCATGTCATGATATTGGCAAAAAATTATGTTCCTAAATGTGACTTGTGGTATTACAATGAGATAGAAGAATACCATAAATCCTATCAGCTACAGAACCATGAAACTTCAGTGTCAGAATTTAGCGACGAATAAGTGAAAATATTTCTTATTTTGTGTATAGTTTAAAGTTTTCTGTTGTTTTTATAATGTATTATGGAAATTAATAAATATTCACATTATTACATTACTTTTTTTACTGTTTATTGATAAAATTTTGCAGAAACTATGCAATAACGGGCCAAGTCCATCTAATGTTTGTATTTTAGGTAGTTTTAGACGTTCGTGCCTCAAATTTTTTTTACAAGATGTTTGGTACTATCTAGATACAATGAAATTGTTTCAAAAATCTCTATTTTGCTTATAGAACGTTTTTTTGATCTCCTGAACAATTGATCAAAGTGGACTTGACTGGTTATTGCATTGGACCCCTCAATTGTTTTGGCAAAATGTGCCATGTTCCGATGATAAAGAAGACCTGGGAAAAGCGTGCTGCAGCGAACTGTAAATTTCCATATATTTTCAAAAAAGTTTTTTTTAAAGTTTACTGAAGTGTTTCAGTTTTATATTTTTTGTTATTTTATTTTATTTTTATTTGAAGCTACAACAGCAGCTAAATATTATGTACTTATTATAGATAAAACGATAAAAATTAATATACTGTTACGTTTACATTTATTAGTCCTGCCATTTAGTTTTATTTATTTCTTATTATATATACAATATTTGTAAAAGCACTTTGTTTACTTAAATTATTCTTAGTTTCCATTAAATGCGGTTTTCCGAAGTTATTCTTCTCCTGTTATTCCAAAACACAATATTTACAGAAAATACCTATAGTAAGTTGAGTTTTCTGGTATTTTCCGTCTTCTATCAATTTATTCAACTTACCGGCGAAAAGATGTATTAGGTTCTAACAATACAACTGACAAGTAGACTTACTTTCTTTTACCACTGTTGGTTTTTTAAATATTTTTGTGAACTAACTCGTTTTACATTATTTTTAGATGGTCAATCAAATATGGTAAATGTATCAAATCCACTTACTAACTTTTACTTTAGTAAAAGTACTCAGTTTCAAAACATAGTAACTTTAAAATTGTTAATGACTACTGTTTATTAATAAACACGCTCATGTCACAGATATTACAAAATACATACCACCAAAATATTACACAGAGCCAAAAACCAAAACCGTAAGTTAATTAATAAAAAAGTTATGCTTAGATTAATTTTAAAAACTTTGATTGATCATAACTAAAACTTGAAAAATTTGAGTTACTAGGTTTTACTTTGGCACGCCAGAGATGTGACGCAGTGGTGAAATCACTGAATCTCTAATATGATCATTGAGCCAAACGAAATGATTCAATGTTATATTATTAAATTTAGTGTTCTGTTCATATCTGTATTTTTCTAACATTAGTTTTAGTAAAAAAAAATTAATGTTTCATATTACAATAATAATAGTTGCATTCAATAGATTTTTCTTTTGTGTTTACCAAAGTCTTCTAAAATAAAATAAAAAATAAAATAGTGACTGGGCCAAATGATATGATTCGGGGCTCGTATTACTCGGAATGAGTTAATAGCTTTATGTAAAAATGTTCCACATAATACACATGCTTATATAGTATACTTCGATCATTTTTACACGTCGATTCCTTTACTTATTGACTTGGTAAAGTGTGGAATACAAAGTCTTGGAACTGTAAGGAGACCCATAATTCCTAACTGCAAAATGCCCACTGATAAAGAAATGGGAAAAGAACGACATGGTGCTTCACAGGAATATGTGAAAGCGAAACAGTGAAACGATATGATAAGAAGGCCAAGAGGTCTGTTGATATTAAGTGTCCTAACTTGGTCAAGGAGTGCAACAAACACATGGGACGCGTCCATTTGTTAGACGGACTTAATGGGCGCTATAAGATAAAAATACGTGCCAAAAAATGGTATTTACGTTTATTTTATCATTTGGTTGATATAACTGTGATAAATTCGTGGTTGCTATATAGGAAAGTTTACACAGATCGCGGCGAAAAATATTTGCCTTTGGCAACTTATGAGAAAGCGAGACACCGATGCAAAATGCCAGATTGTTCGTTCATAAAATGTTCAACGGCCACTTTGGACGTAACGGCCACACCTTTAGGTGGACGGGAACTTTTTGCTCTTATGAATGAGGGCGTTTATGCATGGCTATATTTTTCTGTATTGGATTGTTATAAATTGATCTATATCTAAAAGATATTGCTATATTTTGGGTCATTGGATATTTTTATTATATTTGCACCTGATAGATGTTTGTAATTGGAAGTCATTTTAAAATTTTCAGGAGCCAATTCAGCTACTTTACTTATGATTATGAAAGAATGTGCTGTGTAAGTCTGTAAGTTGATTCGATGTGTAAAAGTAAACGATCAAAATAATGCTTGTTAGCAAAACGGGACTGGAAATCTGTATGAATCCCATACGCAGTAGGTATAAAGATTGAAAACTGTTCACAATGACATTCTAACTGATTTTTAACTGTTTATTGATAAATATTAATAAATTAAACCTTAAAATACCATAATATTTAATCCGCATCGAAAACAAAATAAAAAACAGAGTTTAAATAACGAGGGTCCGTGAGGCTCACATCGCCCGGTTGCATTGCGCTTGCGCAAGGAATAAAAAAAATTGTTTCACAAATTAACATTTAATAAAATCTATTAAAATTAACGACACTCCCCCACCAAAACTGTGGGGGTATTAGAAAATTGATGAACTTGCTTTAAATGTTGTCATTCACACAATTCTTAAATAACACAAAAATACAAAAGTTACTTTTGGTGGGGGCAATATCAACTTTTCTCCATAACCGAGTAATATTATGTTACAGTAATATACAGTAATAATATACAGGGTGTCCCACTGCTCCGTAATCGGTCGATAACTCAATGTGGGTTGAAGATACAGAAAAAAGTTTCAAATAAAAGTTGCTTTGATTTGAATTGCGCATTTTTTAAAAATATTCTTATATCTACAGTATGTTGCATTTTCACGTGGCAGGAAAATGTCACTTTTTTTTAAATGGCACACCCTGTATTTTTTTCTCTTAATGTATCGACCAACCATATTTATATCACGCCTGAAATTTTTTTTAAGATTGGATGTGCGGTTGCCAAGTTATTAATTATTTTGTCAAAATTTGGTACAATTCAAGGTCGGACTATAATATTCATAACTAAGTTATTCTTCAAAAAATGAAAAATTTATTTGATAGGGATTTTTCAAACATGCTTTTTTGCACATCAGAACGTAATCGGCAGGTAGATTAATGTTGGACTTTCTAATCCTTCTCTCTATTGCAGCATGCATACTGTCAGCCTCCATCTGGGTATGGCCCTTTTGGAGGTATTTTTGCATAATAGTTACGCCTTTGTCAATTGCTAAGTTAAAAAGGGCGTTTGATAGCACAGAATTTCTATTTTGGGCCGCGCAGCCATCGCTATACAAAATATAGTCGATTTTTTTATCATTATTTGGTCTACCTTCAATTTTCTTTGTAAGAAAATGTACTATTACTGATGCAAATTCATTAGCCGTTAGTCTCCCCTCTGTTTCATTCCACAAAAAGCAGTGGCCTTGCATGCGCTTTAGATCATAAATCGTGAAATTGTGTACGATTAGTTTAGTTTTATAATACAAGGAGCTGACGTTCGACTTCGGGCTGAGTAACACAGATTGCAAATCCATAGCAAAAACTTCATTATCGGATTTTTTGTCGTTTGTCTTTTCTTGGCGTGCTTCATTTTTTAAAATAAGGTGCAAATCGTACTCGTCCTGGGAAATATTTTGTGTCTCAAAAGCTACACAAATATCACATCTGTCTTTTTTAGGCAGGTATAGAGATAAATTCTTTTGATCGAAAATTGTTGAAAAGGTGCCTCGAGACATAGGTTGTATATTATTTCCTTTGCAAAAATCTTTGCAATAAACTTTATACAGTTGTGATTTTGAGTGCCACATTGTTTCCAAGTAGAACTTTGAAGTGTTTGCTCTACAATAGTGAGACTCGAGTTTGGGCAAGCTATCGAAAAATTCAACAATTTTTGTAATTCCGGGTCCCTTTGTAGGCTGCATTTGAACTTGATCATTGTTTATTACTTTTTCATGAGCCCATTTTTTTATGGCAATTTCTCCAACGCATAGTGTGTTCAAAAACATACTTTTGCATACTCGTGTTCGATTGTATCCCACTTTTAAATAAAACTCAGTAGATGTTTGTCTTCTAGAAATTTCCTGTTCTCCCCTTCGTCGTTTCGTAGGAGCCACAACTAAAAGTGTGTTCACATAAGTGATTTTCTCACCCCAGGTCATTCTCCAAAAATTTTCGAATATTACTTGCCTATCATTTTCGGTAATAGACAAACATTTCAATTTAGTGTTGTTTCTACTTAACTTGCAGCTACAACGAGGTTTCAATTTTTTGGGAGACTTTTCTATATTGTAATTCCATGTACCATTTTCTTTCTTCTTTCCTTTATACTTAAGTCCCTTTTCTCTACTCTTGTAGTTTAACTGTTTCTTCCATTTATTTATGTCAGTTTCACTTCTTTTCGATCTAGAACGCTTTTTTAATTCTTCTGGGGTACTAATTGCATTGTCTTCAGGTATGTTTTCTTCGCGTATCTCATTACTGCCCGAGTCTGCATCTGCATTACTTGTCATTTCTTCCATAATAATATCTTCTTCGGTAATTATGTAATCAAGGTCTTCGTCTATTTCTTTTTCTAGGAAAAGTGTGTTTAGCACGAATGGAGTTTGTTCGTTGGAACCCAATTTTGGTAGTGCACTGCAAGTAGTGGTTTCTTTTGTTACAGCGACCTGTTCATAATCAAAGCTCACGTTGTACGGTTCTCCATGAGAAATTTTGTTAAGAAGCATTTTTTCAGTTTCTCTAGCATAATTCACCAGGTCATCATCAGAACAATTGTTTGCCTGTTCATTGCCTTCATTCTGCACTATAATATTGTCGACGTTATGTTCTATCGTAGGTGAAGAAGGATCAGGAATAACATCGACTCCATCAGATGGTGTCAACTGATCCATCTCTTCATGCTCATCTTGATTACGATTTTTTTCAGTACTTAACGTTTGCGCTTCTTTTAAAAGGTTCATAATCTTGTGTGCCCTTCTAGCCATTTCTATAAAAGATATTATACAACGTGACTTACGTGTTAAATGAGTTACAACTTTTGAAATAAAAATACCGAAGCCAATTTCTACCAACAACTACCTACCAAATTATGCCAGATAGAAAAAGATAAAATATTAATTTCACTGGCTTGCAAAAAACCACACATTTCTCAAACACTGAAGTCAAAAAATCAAAAATTATATAATACCTATATTTACAGTCAAAAGCAATTTATTATATTATTTATATTGTAAAAATATTCGTATCTCCTTCCAGTTTTATATTTCCTATTTGACGCAAAATGCGTATCTCCTAATGTAAACACATAACAATTTAATCACCTATTCTTAAAATTTTTAACACAAATATAATAAGAAATGATAAATAAAAGACTTACCTTTTACTTTTTTCAATAAACAACCAAAGTTTAAGCAGAAATTAAAGGATTGTGGAGAGAAATTCACGAACACACAGGTAACCTAACTGTCAAACAATGTGATTTGCGGGACATACGTATTTTGCGTGTCAGCAATTTGAAGCGGAGATAGGCATTTTTCTTTTTCAGCATGTGTGGCAAAACGGTTAATGCTACGGACTTAGGAATTTTTCAAACTATAGATATGCATTTATTTTACTAGATGGCGCAATAAACAATATTTTAGAAAAAATGGAGTTACGCACTTTGCGATTTACACTATCGATATTGAGTTATCGACCGATTACGGAGCAGTGGGACACCCTGTATATAGCAGGTGTACAATTTGTTGAGATCATCTTTTTGGTATCGAGTTTTAATTTTGTGAAAATGGAAGTACAGGAAATTCTTGGCCACAAGGGGGGTCAAAATATTTCACATTAAAAATTAATAAATTAAGAAATACACTTTCCTAAGGCTATGTTCTGTATCTGCCCTTTTTCAGTCCGTATGCGTGCTTTCAAATCTTTCAAGATTTGTGGCCGTTAGAAGCTTTGAAAACAATAATTTAAACACGTTTTGTAATAAACTTGAGGTTTGTGCAGTTGTCTTATGTTTCGTAATTTTGATAAAGTAAACTAGTAAATGCAATTTAAAAATAAAATTCATTCAAATATATTGTTTTAACCAAGTTTTGGCATTAAGGCCTACTACGATTTGGGTTAATATTGTCGAATTTTCTCTTTTTGTGTAATAGACCACAAAATTTCAATGAAATATGTCAAAAAATAACTGAGTTAGCCATAAGGGTACTCCTTCATTATGGGCGGATACGGCCCATTAACGAACTTGACCTTTCTCTTGTGACATAGAATAATATGTACCTAAAATTTGGTTGCGATAAGTGAATTCGTTTTTGAGTTATCGTCCGGACTGAACGAGCGAGTGTTCGAGGGCATGATGGCGAGCAATAAACCTTCAGTAACGCTCGGTACAAAAGTTATAAGCACTACTCACTTCTTTTTCCTCATTCTGTATAGGTAATATTAAGTTGTTATTGTACTTACTAACTGCAAAATAACTAAGTCAGATAAAAAAATTTACCCGGAAAAAATTAGTAGACCATGTTTTTTGTGCTTAGAGCAAATCCCGACGCTGCGGCAAATCTAAACTTTCCGTCGATATCCAAGTCCATGTGACGCTGTCGTCGGTTCAAGCAACCAGGTATGCCAACTTCACTCCAAGATTACGGAACCATATGTGAAGAAAATTTAAGGTTTGGCAAAATAGATGCCAAAGCGTTTTGCAGAGGTGCTGTTGGCGAAGGGGATTTACTTTCGGTACTGTTTTTGGCTGAAGACTTAGACGAGTTATTTACTGAAGTCACCTCAATACACCTGGGCCAAGGATTATAATTATAATCCTTGCACCTGGGCGGCACTTTTAAAACTAGGCCGAGAAAACCCGACGGCAGTCAGTTGTTAACAACAATTTTGGTTGATCGGTATGGAATGGTAAGTTTCTCAGTTTTGTGTATAACATCTTGTACGCTACGTAATTAATTTTTATTGCTTTCGCAGGCGTTTCCTGGTGCCTTCACGTTGATGACGAGCGGAAGGGTGGAAGCATACAACGCAGTACTTTCCAAAATTAAAGAAATACTTAGTGCCAGCATTTAAGCCAAACCTAATTATGACGGACTTCGAAACTGTTTTGGTCCGTTCATTGGGGGAGAACTTTCCGGAAGCGCCGAAAACTGGGTACTGGTTTTATTATTGCCAAGTAAGTTTTGATACCTCACAGCATATAAGTACAGTTGATCTCACCCGTAATTTCATTGAACACACAATTTATTTTAATAATTTTCAGGCTGTTATGAAACAAGCAGGAAGCCTACGAATGAAGCATTTGCTAAAAAACAATGCATCGGCAAAGAAGGCCATAAAAATGATTTTATGTTTACCTCTGCTTCCCTCTGATAAAATATTGTTGAAGGAATGCGTTATATCAGTTCTTTCTTAAGGCAAATACACTTACAGGAAGACTTCGAAAATCTAATCAGGTATGCATGCCATAGTTATTCTGAAACTGCTGTTGGAATAGTTGAGCTTTCGCGATCATATCCACCTCGACTGGCTTTATTCAAGACAGGACATTCCGCTATAATAATCGGCATATTCAGGCCGCGACGGGTCAATTTCCCGAAAACAACAATGTGGACTCGTTTTTGGATATGGTGTGCCATTCCATAGAGTCGCTAGTTGGGAGAGTCTTGACCAACCGACGCGACGTCCCTCTCGAGGTAAACGAACAGCAGGAGCAGGCTCAACTGCTTGTACCGTTGGACGGTGACGTTCCCGCTGAGTGCCAAACCCCAGCCAGATTCTGTTGTTTCTAATATTGGATCTAAACAATCGTTAAATTACCATAAAAATAGAAAACGGAAAAAATTGTAGTTTATTGGGTTGGATATTATAACTTTGGTGTATGATTATTACTATCTCTCTTTAATTATTCTCTCCATTTCTCTCCCTCTCTCTCCCTCTCCACCCTTCTCTCTCTCTCCCGCCCCTCTCTAGAGCATGTCAACCATCTTCAAACTTCGTGTCACTTCAATTCGTCAGATGTCGTAACTGAATATTTATAGTTTGTTTACATGTTTACCTACAGTGAATTGAATTTGGTTTTATTAATTAATGTATTTAACTTGCATTTTAATGTCATATTAAGGCTGGGGTTTCCTCCTATGCTAAAACATGTATTTCTTTCGACATACATAGTTTGCTTAAAACTTAATAGTTTTAAATGAAACTTGGTATGATGTAGTTGAAAGTTTGTTCAACAACATGTGCTATTTTATTTTACATGCAAATGTAAAGACATAGTTGGAAAAATTTTGAAATTTGACATATAATTTGCTAAAACATATCAAGATATTATTTGACGGGTAGGTACAAGTATACGTTTTAAAATAGAATATCTCGTACAACATAGTGTGCAGTAGCATTATACGTAATATGAATGAATTTTGTGGAACCGTTTTGAAACTATGTATGTCGTAAGTTTTTCCCATAAGCTCAATGTAAAATTGAATAAAGTGGCATTCTTTAGTCACGAAACGCACTCGCAGGAGTGTACAGTATTGCCGACAGATGGTAGCACCTGTCAAATGCAAAAGTGGATGAACACGGATGCGTTTCATGAAATTCGTTACGTTCTCCTTGTACTTCCTTTTTTAATACACAAAGACAGAAATTAAGTAGTAACTGATAGCGAACCCTTCTTTTAGGTATTAAATTACCGATGCGAGTCATGTTTGTAGTGCAAACGTTCTTTGCCTTTATTATTTCATTTTTATGTAAATAAATAAAACTCAAATGATTTTTAAATGTTTTAATGTCACAATTTTAATGAGGGTAGTTAAAATACAAAAGTATCGTAATGTTTTACATATTATAATTTTATGTTACAGTTTAGTACCTAAAGTGTTAATTAGACTGTTTTCGTTATTCGTCGATTTTTCAATATGGGGGTCTACCCGGTGAACTACGATGATGAATCACTCAAATAATCTGGACATTATACAGGGTGTTTCAGACCACCCGTACCGCCCAAATATCTCGCGAAATACAAAACGCATTGAAAAAAGAAAAAATACGTCTAAAAAAATTTTTAAGACTCTATTGTTTGATAGTAATAGGATGTCCCCACTCCCACCCCCGGGGGGTGGAGAGGGGGGTAACTTCGCAATCTTAAATAGCACCCCCCAGTTTATTATGCAGATTTGAATTCTACGTTAACAAATAGGAACTTATTGTTTGAAACATTTTTTGAAGTTCGTGACAGATGGCGCTGTAATAGCGGAAAGAAGTTTTTGCGATTATCTATGCTAATTTGATGTCAGTTTTGTTAAGTGACAATCAAAAATGTTAATGCTTTGTAAAATGGAAGAGGGGGAGCTTTATTTACCCCCCCCCCCCCCCGTCACTTTACCCCTACGGCCCATAACCTGGGATGGGAGAACGCAACCATTTTAGATTTAAACTGTCATATCTCTAACAGTTACCGAGATATCCGCTGTGGCAGCTAAAATCAAACAGACTGTATATCTGAATTTTATTTCACAAAATGAAAATGTCCACATCTATTCAAATTTTCCATTATAAGTTTTACCTCATGATTTCCTGATATGATGAAACAAGCATTAGAATCAAAGTATTTGAGCAAAAATTTCAAGCGAAACTCCAGAGAATGACGTTGATGCCGCCGCGGTGTTGTGCACCAGGTATCCGTTACAAAGTGTCCGGGACCAGATTCGATCTGAGCGACCCAAAAAAAACCGGAAACAATTGTCGGTTCCCTATAGGCTTGAAACTTCTGTTTAATATTATTCTCAGACCTAAATATACTTTATTTCTTGTAAAAAAAGTTGCCAATCCTAGCTGTCACCTATAGTCGGCAATATTTTATTTTCAGATATAAATGCTCCAACAATGGTCACAGCAGCGGAAATGGAACATTTGCAAGAAATATGCAAACTTCTGCAGCCCTTGGAGAGAATGACAGTCGAGATAAGTGGAGAAAATTATCCAACAATTGGCAAAATAATACCCATGATTGGTTGTTTAATAAATCAGTATAAGAATAAATTATTCCCCGCAGTATGAAATTGGAAAATTGTTAAAAGTTACATTATTGAAAGAAATTGACAAAAGATTTGGAGCCATCGAGAAGTCATATTTGCCAGCTGTTGGCACAATATTCGATCCTCGATTTAAACAAATTAATTTCAGGGATCCTCAGGAATTATTCTTAGGCATATCAGAACCGAAATAACGAATTTTGAATATACCACTTCTTCTCCAGAGTCTTCAGAGTTGCCTGCTGAAGAGCCTGAATTTGATATGGGCACATCATAAAAAATTGGCTCACACCAAAAAAAGTGGCAAACAAAATCAAACCAAGATAATGAACTTAACCAATATTTAAGTTTACCAGTTAGAAACTTAAAAGATAATCCTTTAGATAGTTGGGATGAAATGAAATCTGTATACCCCAATTTATTTAAATTGGCCCTCAAATATTTGTCCGTTGTGGCAACATCGGTGCCCAGTGAGCGCATGTTTTCAAAAGCTGGAGCAATAGCGACAAAGAATCGCAACCGTCTCACAGGAAGTAGACTTTCAAAATTATTATTTTTAAGTTCTCTACCTGAAGACTTGCATTTATGGAAATAATTCTTTTCTTTAATAAAAATTGTTTCTTTTTTTAATTGTTTTGATGTTTATTTTATCCGTGCTATTGCCTATTATTACCACATTTTTGACTATATCTTCGGGACTATAAGAGCTATTGACATAATTTTTTTTTAATTATTCCCTTATTAATGTTCCTTCCAATAGCAGTGAAAAAAATATTTGGTACCATTTGAATTTTTTTAGAAAAGTCGACCGTTTTGTTCCTTCAAAAAGTTGCGCCCTCTATTGGTAGACGGAGATAAGATATTGTTGTGGTTTTGGATTTTTTGGATAATATCAAGTATTCTCTTTACATCGAGACCAATATTGACAAATTCAAGCAACCCGTTTCGAAGTTACACGATTTTTTCCAGTAACACGTAATTTAGTTCCCCCTCCCTTTATTTTCACAGCAATCGTAAAAATTCATTAAACAAAGTTTTACATATTGATCACTAGTTTACAATGAATATATTTTTTTAAATGCATTACTGAGGAAAATTGTCCAAAAAATGCGAATTTCAAATTGAAATCAGTGAAACGCCCTCTGGCGGCAATGGTAGGAAATTGAAAATAATTTCCAGCATTTTCTCTTGGCCACATTTATTATTAGATTTTTTATTTCACTGTTCTATCTCAAATAGTTTCTGAGTTATGGCCGGTCTCCTTTCTTAGTTGTACACCCTGTACAATGAAGAACTAATTGGGATTGCACTTCTTGTTTAGGTTCCTTTTGTCATACTCAGCTTTTGCCTGTATGATGTAGTCAGGATCAAGGCACTTCTCTCCTCTTTTCAAATTTCCACGTACAATTTCTGGAAGAATGCAATATGTATAAAAATTCACTAGTTTCTCCACCATGACATTGTTCCATAAATCGTCATTCCGCAATATTTCTTCGATAAACAACTCTTATTTGTCATTTATATATACCACAAAATAGCATGCGTCTCTTCCAGTTATATGCAACTGCCCTTGAACATAGGATAAGTAATAAATGGTAATAATCATCACTCATACCTGATAATAGTAGTTATGGTTCCGTTTCAATTGTATTTTGCCATTTTTCTTTTCTAAGCATGTATTTTTTTTTTATTCCCTCATCTAAGCTTAAATCCTGTTGCGCTAATTTGAACAAGCATTTAACTTCCACTAAATGCGTAGAGCCCACTAACCCTATAAAAAAGTACAGTACTACTATTTCTATTTCAACGTCTTATCTTACCATCTGGAGATGCAGCCAGGAATGGGTGGATGGTATCAATATACGGGCCACTTGAGTGAACCTTTACCCTTAATTTATCTTCTAGCAAAGAAATTGCCACAGCTTCCTTCATTTTACCATATTCCGTTGCCGGTGTAGAAAATGATATTCTTTGCAGTAGGTATACATTTCACAAGTGAATGACACGAAGTGTGAGCTTGACGTCTAATTACTGATCCAAAGTGTGACGCCGTAAGGCGATCATTCCTGAAAGATATAATACAAGGGATTGTCAAATTGCCAAATTGTTTCGTTTACTATCCGATTTCTCTCCTCCCTTACGGAAAGTATAAACCATAGAGTTCACCTCAAGCTGCCTTAGAGTTCTTTCGCACTCTTCTGCAACTTGATCTTCATGCAATGGTGGTTGCTGAGCTGCGGGACCGTAGTCCAAACACACCCGAGCTTTAGGTTGCGTTTTACGTTGCCTCGTATATGCACCAGTTTTGAGTGTAGCGGACTGCTTCCTGGTAATGTACAGTTTAAAATATTTTCCGGGACTTCGTTTCGTAGCTTTTTTCCAAGGACTATAATGCCATTCAAAACCTGTTAGTGGGAGTAACTAAGCATGAAGGTAGTCAATAATATTCCATGAATGGTACCTTTATTATATTGTAACGAAACTTTATTTAAGAAACCAAGTCGAATATTTATTTATTTACACGCTAATTATTAATCACTTATTTCTAATTACGAATAGGTACTTAGTTGTTAACTTAAGAATTAATCACTTTATTTACACTAGAGGTTCACTAATTATTTTAATCACACTTAATATTTAATCACTAAAAAAGTCTAACCTAATCAACGTTTAAGGTAATCACATTTAAACTTCGCGAACGCGTTAAACTGTAAAACTGTGAATTATCAACTGACTCGTAATAATTGAGCGGCATTATTTATACAAGTCCGCATTTGCTCTCGAAAATTCTAGAAGGAACGGTAAGTCACCGCGCGCGGCTTTCTCGAAACTTCCGGCGGATGAGTCATACCCGCCTTAACAAATGCAATCTTTGTAACATTGCCCCCTCATTAAAACCAATTTCGTCTCGAAATTCATTAGCTATCGTTGGTAAACCATGTCCAAGATCGCGCAACGCTGTCCGCCGACAATCCACCGTTCCCGGAGTGGGGATACTTTTCGGGTTAAACCTGCAAACCAAGATTTGCACACCGGTTCCCTGGAATATCTCCTCCAGCATATTCCGGACCTTCCTCCACTCGAGACCATCTAAACTACAGCCAATTCTGGGCATTGCGATCTTCCTTATGCCACTCCATAACACTCTTCTTTTTAGATCAAGCAACGAATTCCACATTTCTCGATAATCAGGTTTTCCAGACGATAACTTCTTTGTCACCAAGTAGTAAATGAATCGTTCTTGATCCCTTAACCATAGCACTCTTCCGACACGTGGACCAAACTCTCGCAGCTTCTCTACTTGACCAAACTTCGCTTTGAAAACGGAAGCAATTCCACGGGACATGCGGAGATCGGCCGCCACACAATGAGCAAGTGAATATTCTGACGACAGAGTGAAGAGGTCTTGTTGTCTCTCAATGGTTACGCCGAATGAAGCCACTTTATTATCTCCATACATCCTCTGAAACTCTTCGTATGAGACTTCCTTCCTCTGTTCCGTTACTCTGCGTACACCATCCGCATGATTGTTCCCGTTATAACGTCCTAGTCTATTAAAATGGACAACTCTCGGCTTTCCATTTGGCATTTTACGAATACGATAAATGACATCGTTAATTCGTTTTACCACTTTGTATGGACCCTCCCAGTTATTCTGAAGCTTGGGGGACAAACCACGACGCTTTTGAGGGTTATAAAGCCAAACCAAATCTTCTTCTTGGTAACCCCCTTCTTGAGCTCGAACGTCATAATTTTGTTTCATTCGGTCGCTTGCACATTGAAGATTTGATCGTACTAGGTTATGAATGCTATCCATTTTCCTTCTTAAGCCGCTCACGTAGCCTTCGCCAGCCAAATCTTCACCAGGTTTACTACCAAACCTCAAATCACACGGCAAGCGGAGTTCTCGACCAAAAATGACGTTAGCAGGTGTTTGCTTAGTGGATTCATGGACGGATGATCGATACGCCAGAAGGAAGAAGTTGAGATGTTGGTCCCAGTCTCGTTGATTGGCAGATACCACTTTGGACAAATACCTGTTAACTGTTCTGTTCATTCTTTCGACCATTCCATCTGACTGTGGGTGTAAAGCCGTCGTTCTGGTCTTCTTGATGTCCATGACTTTGCAAACTTCCTGGAAAACAGCAGACTCAAAATTTCTTCCTTGGTCAGAATGTAATTCTAGTGGCACTCCAAAACGGCAAATCCAGTCATTAACCAATACTTCAGCTACAGTAACGGCCTCTTGGTTAGGCAAAGCGTAAGCTTCAACCCATTTGCTGAAGTAGTCCATCGCGACCAGAATGTATTTGTTGCCGCGTTCACTTTCAGGGAACGGACCAGCGATGTCAATTGCAATTCGCTCAAATGGACTCCCCACATTATACTGCTTCATTGGAGCTGTTGGTCGTCGATGCGGTCCCTTGCTAGCGGCACAGACGGTGCACTTCTTGCACCACTCATCTACATCTTTCTTGCAACCGACCCAATAAAATCTTTGGCGCAACTTTTCCAACGTCTTCTTCGATCCAAAGTGACCTCCACCAACTTCCTCGTGAAGTTGCTTCAGTACTTCCGCGACCCTGCTTCTCGGAACCAGCAATTGCCTTTTCTGCTCTTGCCCATCGTCACTCTCCAGGATTCGTTTAAGAAGACCATCCTCCATCACCAAGGAATCCCATTGTGCCCAGTACGCCTTAACATTGGGGGAATGTCGCGCCACCTCTTGCCAATTTGGTCTATCCCAATTCTTCTTCCATTCCACAATCGGTTGTAGATCAGGATCCGCCTCTTGCTCTTGAGCAACGACAGCAGGTTGCCAAAAGTCATCCACCAAAGTAGTAGCACAAATTGACCCCATCTTTTCTTCTGCTCGATTACAATGGTTGCAATTTAACCCGCAAGGTCTCCGAGACAATGCATCTGCATTTCGATGACTGGTTCCTGCTCGGTGCTCAGTTCTGAAGTCGTACTCCTGAAGTCTCTCAATCCATCTTGCAATTTGACCCTCTGGACTCTTAAAGTTCAGTAACCATTTCAAAGCTGCATGGTCTGTTCTTAATAGGAATTTTCTCCCATACAGATATTTATAGAAATGCTCGATGGACTTCACAGCCGCCAGAAGTTCTCTTCTCGTCACACAATAATTACGCTCTGGTTTTGACAGAACCTTGCTGAAGTACCCAATCACTTTTTCCTGCCCATTTTGTTTCTGCGAAAGTACGCCTCCAATCGCAACATTGCTGGCGTCCGTATCCAATATAAATTCACCCTCGGCTTGAGGGTAGCACAAAATCGGGGCACTGATCAGTCGCAACTTCAGCTCTTGAAACGCCGCTTCACATTCCTCGGTCCACATAAACGTTCTGCCATCTTCAGTGAGACGGGTTAGCGGTTTAGCGATGGTAGCAAATCCAGGCACATAGCGACGATAATAGGTGCACAGTCCAAGGAAGCTTCTGATTTGATGTTTATCTTTTGGAACTGGCCATTCACTTACGGCTTTAGTTTTCTCCGGATCAACGGCAACACCTTGGTCGGAAACGATATGTCCCAAATACTGGACAGCTTTCTCAAAAAGGTGACACTTCTTCGGGGAAAGCGTGAGATTGGCCGAGCGAAGCCTTTGGAATACCTCCTCGAGATTCTTCATGTGGTCTTCAAACGTCTCCCCTACCACAATTATGTCATCCAGGTATACCAGACACGTTTTCCACGATAATCCTTTCAATACGGACTCCATTAGCCGTTCAAAGGTGGCCGGAGCGTTGCATAAACCAAATGGCATTACTGTGAATTGCCATAATCCAGTTCCAATTGTGAATGCCGTTTTCTCACGATCTTCAGAAGCTACGCCCACTTGCCAATAACCACTCTTCAGATCAAGGGTAGAAAAGAACCTGGAGCCAGACAACGTATCCAAGGTGTCATCAATTCTCGGTAAAGGATAACTGTCTTTCTTGGTCACGTCATTAAGACGACGATAATCTACACAAAATCGCGTCGACCCATCCTTCTTCTTCACTAATACCACCGGTGACGCCCAAGGACTGCTCGACGGCTCGATGACACCTTCAGATTCCATGTCTTGTATTATCTTCTCGGCTTCCTCTCGCTTGGCAAGTGGCAGCCTTCTAGGTGACTGTCGGATAGGCTGTGCACTCCCAGTATTGATTTTGTGCTGCACGAGATTAGTTTTTCCCTTGGAGCCATTCTTGCTTTCAAATACGTCTTGGAATCGAGCTACAAATTCTTTCACCCTCTTCTGCTGCTCCCTTGACAAGCGGGAATCCTTCGGCCAAAGTTGATTCAGAATTTGGGATGCACCGCTCTTATTAACCGTGTTTCTAGTGTCTACACCGCTAACTTGACGAATCACGCACGAAACACTTGAACATTCTCCAAGAACAGTGCCTTTCCGCAAAGTCACTGGATAATAGTTGACATTCATCACACGAACCGGAATTGTCTTTTTACATCGGAACACTTCTTTACCGACTAAAACACCGCGACCGACCATCTGTTCATCACTCGCGGGCTCGAGAAGCATAACACTGCCCTCAGTAAAGTCTCCGTCCAAACAACCCGCGACCATAACTTCGGTTCGGTCCTTTAGCACTGTGTCCTTGCACAAAATCACTCGCGATTCACACTCTTTTTGTGGATGGATCACCAGTTCCTCATTATTAACATGGATCACTCCTTGTTGTAGATCCATCCTAAAGCCATACTTCGTCAATATGTCCATGCCCAAAATGAGTTCACTCTGAATCTCAGCTACCAGAACCTTTTCATTTATGCAAAAGTTTCCAAATGCAATATTCACAGTCACTTCTCCATAAATCTTCACAGCATCTCCAGTTGCTGTACGCAGTCCCCATCTGGTAGTGGAGAGTTTCTTCTTGACGACATTTGGTCCCACGATAGTTCTCGTAGCTCCAGTATCCACAAGCATCCTAACTGGTGAACCATCCACGAAAGCATCTACAACAATCGACTTTGGAGTTATGTTATTTAAACAGGATATGCATGCTGTTAGGGCTCTATTATGAGAGGTCGACGTTTGCCCCTTGACGCCGACCTTTTTTAGTTTTCCTGCTGTTCCATTGAGGGACCTCTGCCATAGCCTCTCCTGATAGGCTTTTTACAGCGACTTCGGATATGGCCCACTTCACCACAATTCCAGCAGCGGACTTCCTTGTTGTTTTTCAAAAGATTCACGGTGCCTTCTAGCTTCTGGAACCTCTTCTCGATCATTTCGGTCATAGTTGCAGTTATTTTCTCTGCCAGCTGGTCAGCATTTTCCGATTCCACGGTTCTGACGTATCCATGCCCTTTAACTGCCTGTATAGCCGCTTGCATCTCCAGCGCTTGAGCGAGCGCAGCTGTTAACGTCTTAGGACGGCTCAAGAACAAAGCCTGTTTTATTTCGGGATCACGCAATCCATCCGTGAACCTCTCTACTGCCCATTCTTGCAGTACAGAATCAGGTACATTATTGTACACGATTTGACTCAGACGGGCAACATCCGCCTCGTACTCTTGCAAACTTTCTCCAGACTTCTGACTCCTATTCCGGAGCTGCATCCTAAAAGCTCCTACCATATGAGCATGCCCATACCTAGTCTCCAAACGTTCCACTATGTGGCCGTAGCTTTTACGTTGTGCAGGAGGGAGTGTCTGAAGAACATCCAGTGGCTCTCCGCGCAAGGCGACTGTCAATGCTACAGCCTTTTGGTCGTCGTTCCAGCCATTCGACACAGCAGCAGCGTCGAACTGGATGAAGTAGTTTTCCCAGGTTGTTTTCCCATCAAATGTAGGTGGCTTTACTGCTGCATCCAGTCGTCGAATTGTGGGCTCATGCACTTCACTGATTCTACTTACTTGTTCCTCACCGTTGGGCGCATCAGTCTCCATTATTTGATGCCTCTCGGTTTCAATATGTCGACTATCCAAGCGTCTCTCCAGTTCCCGGAACTTGTCGTAAAATTCTGCTTTTATTGCACCTATTTGTTGGAAGTTTTCCACTATTTTATGTTCCAAAGCCACCGAATTTTCCAGAACTGCCTCGATTTTTCTATCGAATTTAAATTCTAATATTTTCGAATTTTCTTCCATTTTTCTCTCGATCGTTCTAGAGCTTTCGGCGAGCTCCTTTAATTCTTCCTTTAACGCCGTGGAACTTTCTTTTAATTCCTCCTTTAATGTTTTCTCGATGTTTTGGAATAATAATTCATTCTCGGACTGAAAGTAATAATTTTCCGGATCATTTCCATCATTGATTATTGCTTCTTTTAATCGTTCCACAAGATCGAGTTTTACACCGGTAGTGTCTAATCCCCTGTCTTCCAACTCTACTTTCAATTCAGCAACCTTTAATTGACTTAGCTTCTTCATTTTCACCCCACACCTGACACCAATTGTAACGAAACTTTATTTAAGAAACCAAGTCGAATATTTATTTATTTACACGCTAATTATTAATCACTTATTTCTAATTACGAATAGGTACTTAGTTGTTAACTTAAGAATTAATCACTTTATTTACACTAGAGGTTCACTAATTATTTTAATCACACTTAATATTTAATCACTAAAAAAGTCTAACCTAATCAACGTTTAAGGTAATCACATTTAAACTTCGCGAACGCGTTAAACTGTAAAACTGTGAATTATCAACTGACTCGTAATAATTGAGCGGCATTATTTATACAAGTCCGCATTTGCTCTCGAAAATTCTAGAAGGAACGGTAAGTCACCGCGCGCGGCTTTCTCGAAACTTCCGGCGGATGAGTCATACCCGCCTTAACAAATGCAATCTTTGTAACAATATCGTAAACTTGTCAGATTTGTTCTGTTTTGAAAAGATCCCTTCTGAATTAAATTAAGCCGTTTGCCCATATTAATAAATCGTGCCAATATACTCATGAATAATTCGGCATGATTATTGGTCTCATTATCTATTAAGGAAGCAGCTTTCCGCACCACAAGATTTACAAACGAATAACTGAAAATTATTCTATTTTTAAATGTGAAGAATTATATACCATGGATATGTCGATATAATCCACTGCTTTTTGCATCAGGAAGCCTGCTCTTGCTGCTATCCCCAACACTTGTGCAATTATAGTCTTTGCACAATAAGTGGTCCATAAAAACATGGGATAGTCCATTATTTAAGTCGTTAATTAACGAACCAATGTCCCCATGTGCGTTATCATACATAGCCTTCTCTGCGTATTTTTGCAAGTTTTTAATGATTTCAACAGAAAAAAGTTTTCTGGCCGCTAACGATACACTTCTAGGATCATTTTTTAATTTATACAGGCGTTTCCCATAGTTTTTAATTATATGATTTTTGCATTCTAATTTAAGTACCTACCTAGAAAACAACGATAACATTTTTATTTGAAGTACCTCTATTGTATATCTACTCTCTGTCATATCTGACGCCCATACGAAACTTTTTCAATTATTTTCGAATATACACTTGAATCGCCGGCGCCGTCGGCAATAATTTTTTTATATCTCAATCCATGCACTTTTTCGCTTTGCATAAACCCCTCTACAATAATATCGCTCTCCATCGCAGCAGAGGATCCTGTCCAGTTACGGAAGCAAGTATGTTTTGGCACTTCGACATTTACATTAGCTGATTTTTTTTTTATTTCCATCACCTTCGGGGAAACCCCTAAAAGTTGATTTAGTGCATATTACGCAAAATTTATTTCGTACTCCCATATAGAGGATTCTGCCGGTCCTTTTTCCTATAATTACACCCTACAAGGAATGAAAAGGTATTTTACAAGTATGATTTATGTTCGATTGCATACAACTCCCGACGCTGCATCATAATTATGGCCATAGCTTCTTTTACTCCATCCTCCATCTAAATATACTGTGATCCAGGGCATACCATCACAATCCACGTGATTGTTCTCAATGGCGAGTGTTCTTTCATCGATCCTTGGGGTCTCGGACTTATAATTCCGCTGCGGGCCTAAGTCGCCTCCTACCTCATTATACACGGGGGAAAAGTGAATGTTGACACTGACCCGCATAATTGCCTAGCTCATGCTCGCGCTAATCGGCTCTAATTTCTATAAGTAAAAAAAATTACTTACCTATACCACAAATCAAGTCACTTCACTTATAGCCCAGTCAATAAAGGTTTCGTATCGCAACTAATTAAGGGAAAGCTGAATTTTTGCAGGGTGTTAGTACATAAAGTATACACTAAAAAAACACAAGTCCTGAGCTCTCCCCTTCTTGCTTTCACCCCCACCCCTGTAGCAACCTTACAAGAAGAAGAATAGTACTCTGGTTATATGCTTACAGCTCGAAAACTAATGATGCTACCGGGGTGTTCTTTTTTTTATTTTACTCCTAACAATATTATAAACAAATTATGTTATATACACTTTTTATGTAGATAGCTCAGTTTCACCGTAATACTTCATCATATACAGAAAACTGTCATTACAAAAAACAAAAAGTAACTTCAACAAATTATACAAAACTGTCACTACAAAAAACAAAAAGTAACTTCAACAAATTATAACTTTATATCCGTACGTCTTGGGAAGAAATGTTTTGAACAAAACTTATAGATAATATCATTGGCTTTAAAATGACGAGTCTAATAAGGCTTACCGATAAAACCATGGCTTCATAGAGAGTGGAGAAACAGTAGTGGACACCGCGCCACCGGTCTTATCAGGGCTGTTAACGCTCACCGCTGCATATACCTAGTAACTGGTATTCATGATCTTGCAATGGAGCAACAACGTTCACTTTAAGTTTTTACTACCAAAGTGCAATTTTTTGCTATAAAAGTTTTTAGTTCACTTCTGTCACTGATATAGTCTACTTCTACAACATAATGTTTGGCTAACTAATTAAGTCTTGCAGTAAATAAATCGGGAATAGTATATTTTCACTGATTATTTCCTCCACTACTGATACTATTAATGTTTAATATTACTTTTCATTATTTTTTTATCTTTTATAAGGGGTCATCTTCTAACATTCCGTTGGTTTGGTCCGAAATATTGTTACAATGCATTCCACAACAGTGTCCACACATAGACGTGCAATCGAACCCAGCTTTACGACAGCTACTGTTTATAACACATAATGTTTTGCAATTGCAACATATTAGTAGGAGAAGTTCACTTGGAGCAGGGGTAATCGTCATGGGCTTAGGAATCAGCCTGTTATGTGCAGCATATTGCCAACCCCACTCATCTGGTGGAAGTTTAAAACCTAACCAAGTTTGAATCTGGTGGTAAACCCTAAAAATATGTTGATGAGCGGCATCTGAAGTTGGTGGAAGTTTTGCTAAATCAAAATTTGACTTTAGAGACATTTTTGAGATTATTTGCTTATACTTAAAATATCTGGCTTCATTTTGGGTTTTGAACTGTGATAAGTTGTACATGCTAAGAATAAACTGTTCTCCACTTTCTACAAGGATTTCTTTTTTGACGTGTTGTTTTGTGAAAAGCTCAGCCTGAGCTTTAGCTTCAGTCGAATTCCGTATCAAGTCGGCTGCTTTTAACTTTCCTAGTCCATAGAAAACCGATGTCGTGTCGCAACCAGTCATTGCATGAGCAAAAACCAGTGCAGTTTGCTGGTCGACATGTTTATTTATAATAAAATCGACAGAGTATACATTGGACACTGAAGGTGAAGGCTTTAAGAAGAAAAGCTTGGCGTCATGCTGAGGAGCTAAGGCTACAAGTAAAACCAAGAGATCTGTATCAGTTCTCACAACCACAGTAGTGTTATTACTTTGTGCATACTTAATTGCCTGGTCGACAATGACAGTGTCGGCGTCATCTTCCGCAGAAACCACGTTAATAGCTTCAGCAACAAACCTTGTTGTAACTGCTTCTATTATCTCCTCTTGTTTTGAGGGTTTGCTAGAAAGTCTGCTTGTTGTGTTGTACAAACTACCAAAAAAAATTTCTTTGACGCTCTTCTTTCTTGTTCTTGTAGTTTTGTGGTCGGAACGTTGGGATACCCGTCGAAAACCACTGTCACTTTATTTCCATAATTACTAAGTATATATTTAAAATATAATTCTACTATTTCCTTGAAAGTGCTTTTTGTTCTCCAAACCACTGCGCATGTAACAAATATCCCCCATCTATCACAAAAACAGCTTCATTTGCCTCAAAGGTTTCTTGGACAATTCCACTTCCAAATAGTTTCATGAACGATGCTTTTGTACCTTTTCGTCGTAATGTATCGTCAAATCATGAAGGTGGGTGCGATTCTAATTCGAACTCGTTTGTTCAAAACATTTCTTCCCAAGACGTACGGATACCAAGCTATAATTATAATTATTTTGTTGAAGTTACTTTTTGTTTTTTGTAGTGACAGTTTTCTGTATATGATTAAGTATTACGGCAAAACTATGCGATCTACATAAAAAGTGTATATAACATAATTTGTTTATAATATTGTTAGGAGTAAAATAAAAAAAGAACACCCCGGTAGCATCATTAGTTTTCGAGCTGTAAGCATATAACCAGAGTACTGTTCTTGTAAGGTTGCTACAGGGGCGGGGGTGAAAGCAAGAGGGGGAGAGCTCGGTACTTTGAGTTTTTTTAGTGTATACTTTATGTACTAATACTCTGCAAAAATTCAGCTTTCCCCTAATTAGATGCGACAAAGCTTAATTTTTTACATTTATTGACTGGGCTATTAATTTTTACACAAATATACAGTGTGTCTAGTTAAGTTGGCAACATATGGGGAACTTTTTTATTATTAATTTTACGAAAAAAAGTTATTCTTTATAAAAAGCTCTGCATGTTCTAAAATCTAAAATACAATCATCAGATATAAAATTTTTTTAGTCGTGTACGCGATATGTCAAAAAATATGAATTTTGCTCAAGAGTAAAGTACACTTTATTTTTGACAATATCGAAAATTGTTATTAAAAAAAGTTAATCAAAACTAAAAACTACGTTCAAATATTTAATTACATCCTGCTACTTAAAAAAATTTTTTTACAACTTTTTCTCAAATTACTACCTACCGATACTGATACGATTTCCGTTCCGTTCAGAAACCTCACTGTCAAACATTTCTTGATATAATACAAATGATTTGTTTATCAGTGTATCCTAGACTTTACGTAACTACACTTACATTTGCATCGTTATTGTAGATAAAAATAGGAAAAAAAATTAAAAAAGTATCAGTATCGGTAGGTAGCAAATTGAGAAAAAGTTGTAAAAAAAAATTTTAACTAGCAGGATGTAATTGCATATTTGAACGTAGTTTTTAGTTCTGATGAACTTTTTTTTATAACAATTTTCGATATTGTCAAAAATAAAGGTACTTTACTCTTGAGCAAAATTCATATTTTTTGACATATCGCGTACACGACTGAAAAAATTTAATATCTGATGATTGTATTTGAGATTTTAGAACATGCAGAGCTTTTTATAAAGAATAACTTTTTTTCGTAAAATTAATAATAAAAAAGTTTCCCATATGTTGCCAACTTAACTAGACACACTGTATATCTACTAATGTAACTGTATTGTTGTTTTTAATAATTAAACTGTACATACACAAAAACAAGACAGTTTTCAAATAAGTCAGAGAATCATTTATTTCAATTGCACCAAACACTTCTTATTTAATTATTAATATTATTAATTAGCAATATGGAGGTACTACATATGCAGTAGACACTACCGACGGTTATCGCAACGAAAAGGCGTCTTCAAAGTTAATCTTATTTTCATATTACGCGTCCTGATTTACAGAATTGCAAAGGGTGACACCTATAACATATTTATTAAAATTCCTATATTTTTGTGTAAGAAATAACACCTGATTTGTGTGTTGCCTAACACATAGAAACGATGCGAGCGCTCACGTTGGTCATGAATCGAATTCTTCGTTTAAATAATTTTGTTTAGAGTTCATATATGATTGCAAAAGTTCATATCAATATTTCGAAAGTGTGTTTAATTTATTTTCAGAGTTTGGATAATTAGGCGACCTTCGGAGAGCTCTTTGTCGGACGTAATTTTGATTATTTAAGGGTAAGCTGCATTATTTTATTTTCTTTGGAGATATTATCATATGTTTGTTCATTTTACATTTCACATTGGTAAAGTGTACGATTCCACGATTGTATAAAAATTTAACCGAAGCATTTTGTTTAACTTATGTGTCAATATTAATCTTTATTATCTACTGATTTATGCTATCATTTGTCTTATTTACATGATTGATTTACTTATTTATGTGTAAAACTTATTTTAGGAGCACGTTATTAAATCAGTGTGCACTTATTGAATCTTGAAGTAATTTCTATATTTGGGATACTGGATTCGAACATCTTAAGCAATGGTCTATTAAATATAGCGGCGCCCATTTATGTAAACAATTTTAAAATTTGTTCTCGTATTGTCTAATTTGTTCACGACCCAACTGTTCACCTTGACAGAGCTACCGAGACATTGCTGTATTCCTTATTTGTGCCGAGAAGGCATTTCAACACGTAACAGTGCACACTCATGTCTATGTTGGTAATCAACCCATCACGCACAAAAAGAACGCTATTGACATTTATAAGTGGAAGTCTTTAGTTATGATTTATCCTAAGAATTATCTTGAATGTAAAGTAAACTGATAGAAATCTACGGAAATTACTTAACTTACAGGTAGTAATAGGATATTTAATGACAAGTTCATTTAATTCCTATTATAGCAATAATTTAGTATTTTAGTATGTGCAAGTAAAACTTTCTATTTGCACCTTACTGTACGTAACTAAAAAATACATGTCTTTCTAAACAACAAACGTGGAATCTGTAAATGAAATAGATGAAGTAATGTTTGATTACCTACACTACAGCTAAAACATAAACATTATCGTCCATTATGCATATTTTAGTCCCAGCACCGGTATATGATGAATAAGTTTTTAAATGACCATAGTTATACTCTAGGGAAGCAATTAACATTTTTAGAGTATATTTCTCTGTTTTCATATCTTTATACAATATTTTTAATTCATACGGAATCTGTACCCCATTGAAACCACCTGAAAGGAAAAAAGAAGATAAATTACGTTCTATTGTTACTGACCCCATTCTGCCTAACTTTTCCATTTGTGCACATACTATTCAGTTTATATATAAACTTCTGGTTTAATACACTACGGAACGGTTGTAAACAGTCATTTTAGTTTGCGATAATTTATTATGAACTGATTCAATGAAAATCTTAACAAAAGAATATTAGATATTAGATAATAATTGCACGTCATTAATTATGTAGGTGCATTTTAAAAATACAATCCGGTTCAATGTGAATAGATTCGTATTGGCAGGATACACAAGCGACAAAACTAATATTTTTCGATTTTAACATAGTTGACGTCACCAGAATGATCTTATGGGTTTTATGGGTAAACTTTAACGTAATATTTGCTAAATTAGTAACAACAATTGTTTATTCGATCCATAACAAAACAGTGAAGAAATGACCGCCTTAAACCTGCATTCACTGCAAACCTACCTGTCGTCCCGCCACCGCTTCTCCATCCTAAAGAAATGTAACATCTGACAACAAGCGCCCCTGGCAGCTACAAATGAGATCCGGGAGAACCGTGAAAGTTTGCCGTGTCGTCCACTGGCGAGCGAGGCCTACTGAGCGCCGCGTTACACAATTCATTAGTGAGTAGTGTACGTTCGAAGCTCGTCTTGAGATTAGCATACCAAGGAAAATTGTATAGGTGTTACCGGGTGGGCGTCGGTAGTGGTAGCGTCGGCGATGATGGTGAAGAGAAACGTACAGGTGGTGATTAAATAATGTATATTAACAAGAAGATGAATAATTACAGCTACTAAGTATTGAGAAATACAATATATACACTACTAATTAGAAATATATACAACTGTACATTTTGCCGTCGTTGCGGTTCGAAAGTCTGGGAAGTTGCTTGTTGCTGTAGGTCTCAACCTGCCTACTCCTAGAGGTGCTCTTCGAGATGCGAGTCGATCGAAGATGAAGTTCGAAGCGTGGGTCGCGGGTTTATATCCCTTGAACCGCCGGGGATCCCGTTATTACAAGCCCCACCTCCATGCGTTGGTGGGGCTGCGGTGACATAGGAACCGTTCTGGAAGCGGTCCTTGTAGAGTAAGCGCTTCGTCAAAGACCGCGTATCCACTAGCGATCTTGCACTTCCGCGACCGCGGTGTTCGCGCCATTAGCACGCGGATTTACGATCACAATCCTGCCTAGCGAATGCGGTTGTGACGTGTACATACGTCTATAATCCCATAAACAATAAATTAGTGTTAGATACTTAGCGAGTAGGCTAGTGAATTAATTACTAGATTAGGATAATGCAAATACGTAGTATGCTAGACGAACCTGCAGGTGGCTTAGTGAGAAATAAAAACGTTTAGTGCTAGTGAAAGTGATAGGAATAGCAATAATACTAGCACAAACAAAAAACAATTTAAAAATAGTAAAAATAAAAGAATCAAAACTGAAGTAGATAGTGAGGACTATGATATTAAGCAGATAGTACAAAAGGTGAACCAAAACATGGAGATGGAAGTTCAAGGTATCGAACAGGGGACCCGCATGCAGCTACAACATACCAACAAGAAACGCGTTCGACTTGCTGGGGAATTTCGAGAACCAGCAACCAACAACAAACAGCAAAAGAAGTAGAGAACACCCAACCTCTGAACACCAACTATAAGACACCACCAACAATAATAATAATACCTGAATCCTAGAACTACAAAACACTTGTAGGTAAAATAAAAGAAATTATTAACAAGATGAATTTCAAATAAGGTTTCAGAACTGGACCCGGATGACATTTAAAAGTCGCTGACAGAACATAACATTCAAATAGACGCGCATGCAGACCACTAAGAGCGGCCGTACACGAGCCGCATTTTGCAGTCGAACCGACCACACAATTGCGGTCGCCCCATAAGAAACTACAGATGCACGTTTCGACTGCAGTGAACGCCCGTGTACGTATGGTGAGTATTTCTTATGGGGGACTGCAGTTCGCCGGAACGCGACCGCAATTGTGTGGTCGGTCCGATTGCAAAATGCGGCTCATGTACGGCCGCTCTAAGGGAGAAGGACAAGCGGAAAACCCTGTCATACCTCATAAAGACCCAAAGGTCAATGAACTTGAGAGAGGTCAAGGAGGTTAAGGAAGTAGACTAGCTAAACAGTTAGTTGGGAGACGTATAGAAAGGGCAGGAATTACACATAAACGAGAAACGCCGGAACTGAACCGGAAAAGAAATTAATGGGAGGATGCTCCTTGATGCATCCATCGTCCAGCCAGATCTACAGCCACCCTATCTGCAGCCGACCGATAACCGAGCACCAATCAACCGCCTAGCATTTTCCAAAGGCTGCCGATCGTTCGTCGCGTGCATCCAGCCGCAGATTTGTACATATTACTTAATTGACACTCCATCAAAGACTAATGGGCGGTTATGCTGTAGATAACTTTCAAGTAATCACACAACGTTGTAATGAAGGGCATATCTACTTAATAAAATAAATTAGTTAATACCTATGCAGTTCAAAATAATTTTCTTCTAGAGATAAATACTAAATTACTCTACTACAAATAATTAATTAAATTATTTAAAACGCATTGGAACAGCATCAATTTGTAGAGACTTTTGTAATATCGAAATTAACGTAATGACAAATGAGAGTATTGAGTATTAGTATACAGATATATCACTTAACAATTGTCTCGATTAACAAATTAAGCATTCAATAGAGATCTAAATAATGTAACTTTCTAACATCAGTAACAATTATTGTTTTCGAAATTATGGGAGTTTCAAAATACTTCTCTCGTTAAAATTAGTTCTGTCTAAATTTATCCCTTAATTTAGTAATAGTATAAACCAATAAAGTAACTGTTTCTATTGAATTCTCCGTATATAACATTTGATTGTCCTCTATTTATAAAATTAAGCCATTAGTTTTATTAAGTGAAATAGGTAATGAAATCTGCAATTCATCTTGTCTTTCTGTGTAAAATGTTTTTGAGTGAGTGCATTTTGCAGTTCTTGGAATTTATAAATTGAGGCTATTATGATGAAGTTCCTTTGTGAGATCTACAGTTATAAGGAATTTCAATAAGAAGTTTTTGCCAGTAATAACAGTCGATAAATCTACAATATCGATGTGAGATTGACTACTATCGGAGTAACAATGAAAGGCCTCTGACTTTAGAAGCTTGTATCTCAGTAATTAGTAATCATAATTTAATGAAATAACGTGCATTTAAAAGATCATTTATTCCCACAAAAATGTGTACAGTTTTAGATTTTTGCAATGCATCACTAATTTTAAAGCTATAATAAAGAAAACGACATCTTGTGTAACTGAATAACTGAAAGTTCGATATTAATAATATGGTATTAGTTGAAAGTGTGTGATGTGGTTCTAAGTGATGTGCGGTATCGTCCGTTATGTTTAGAAATTTTCTAACTATGTGGCAAGTGTTGATGATGACTGCCTTTTGTATGTATATGTTCTTATCTAAGCCTAAAATGTGTAAACTGTGATGTATTGTTTTTGGTATAACTCCGGTTGCACTAAGAACAATGGGTACTGTAAGAGCAGTTCCCATTCTCCATTATGCTTTAAGTTCCTGAGCTATATCAGTGTATTTGCAGTGTTTCTCTGCGTGTGTATTGTCTAAATTGTTTGTGTTGGGAACGGCAATATCTATTATGTATCTCGTGAACGAGGAAGGTATAGTCTTACTGTTGAGGCGTGTGGATGATGTATTCGGTGTTTAGTGAGTAATGTACGTGTGTTTCGCTGTATCTGTTCTAAATCTGTATTGGTCCACTTTATTATTCCAAAGGAATAAGTAAGGGCCGGTGTAGCATATGTGTTAATTATTATTATTATTATTATTAATAAACGAATAATACAGCTTAATTTCAATACTACAAATTTAGCATCTAAAACAAGAATTTTTTCTTTAATTTCCGTATATTTGAAAATAATGAAATTTTCGGATATAGATCATAAAACCAGTTAATTACATCAATAATCAACATTTATGGGCATTCGACTTTTGAGAAGTATGTGTGCTACAACATTTTTGAATTTTGTAACAATATTTATGGAAGAATAACAATATTATGATAAGTTAAAGCTGAGCATCAGCCAGGAAAATGCTAAATACAGTGTTTTTGTTGCTGTTAATTAAAATAATAATTCAAAATAATTCCCCTTTGATAAACGTCCCAGAACTAACCTAAAGCGCGGATTTTAATTTCAACGGAACAATAAGTGAAAGGGTGGCATCAAGAAAATTTGATATTCCCAGAAACACAATCAGTAATCAAAGAGTGTGGGGACTTTGTGAAAAGAAATATGCTGGAAGTAACTCAACAATTCCAAACGACTATCGCCAGAAAGAGAGCTCAAGTGAACGACCAAATCTAAATCGTTTTTTCGACAATTTAGAGGTTGAGAGGTTGGATGTTTTACCAGAAAATGTATACAAGTTGTAAAGTAAAACTCTAAACCTCCCCTTTAATGCAATATATTTATTAACAGTGGAACAATGAACAATAGGATGAAGGGGTTATGTTTTTTGAATAAAAGTACTAAAAGTACTGAAACTATTGACAATGCAAATCAATAGGAATAAAATTTTTGACGGGGATGCTGGGAGTAGTAGCAAACTTTACGGCATACTCTCTATAGCAAGGTGAATTATAACGACGTACTGAAACTATTGACAATGCAAATCAATAGGAATAAAATTTTGACGGGAGTGCTAAGAGCGGTAGCAAACTTTAGGCATACTCTCTGTAGCTAATTAAATAAAACTTAAAGTTGAAAAGGTAAAACCAGGGGGATTAGTGCGACATGTTTCGACACACAACTCGTGTCATTATCAAGCGAAGGCTGAAAAACTAAAATTAACAAACCAGTTTACAAAACTGAACCAACTCACCAAACGTTAAACAATGATTGATGAGAAAAGTTGAAATTGGATTACATAATTACTTAATAGTTAATTGAGCTGAAAATCAAAAATTGAGGTTACGACATCTTTACAAAAATAACCACTCACCTGAAGGGGAAACGGTTAACAAATTTTGAAAAAACACTTTGAGAACCCTCGCATGGGCCTCGTAAATATAAAAAACAATATTAACATAATTAGATATAACAAGATGAACACATTAAAATTGAAAACGCAACAGGTGCGAAATCAAACAAATGACATAAAATAATACCAAAATGTCAAGTAGATGTCGCCCGAAAACAACTAACTAAAGGATATACAAGGTAAAAAGAAATTTAATAGCAAATGGAACTAATATAATCCTGACGAAAATCAGTGATTTCATTAAGCAGGTTAGGATCATTGTTTAGTTTCTTGATTTCAAAATTTTCCAGCACGTTAAGAAGAAAGCCTTTTTTGCACATATGAATTAATTTAAAGTCAGAATGTGGATCAAAGGAATGACCTGTGGTGAGGATGTGTTCGGCGAATGTGGACTTGTGGGTGAGGTTGTTATTTTTGATAGCAAGGAAATGTTCTTTGAAACGGGTGCGAAAAGAGCGGCCAGTCTGGCCAATGTAAAGGGAGGGACAGGATTGACAATGGAGTTGGTAGACGCCGGATTTGTCGAGTTTATCAATGTGGTCTTTATTGTGAACCAACTTGGTTCTGAGGGTGTCCTTATTAGAAAAGGAAATAATGATCTGATAACTCTTGAAAATATTCTTAAGGATGGGGGAGATTTGAGGGTAATAGGTGAGGGATCTGAAGATAGAGTTGTTCTTAATATCGGCTTTAGTAGGAGTGAGGTGGGTATGGTTGATAGAACGTCTGATTCTGAGCATTAATTTGTCAACAAGAGGGGTGGGGTAACCGTTGTTGAAAGCGATTTGTTTAATGATGTTAAGTTCGTTCTGGAAAAAGGAAGAGGACATGGGGATGGAAAGGAGTCTCCTAATGAGGGCGTGAAGGCCGGCGAGTTTATGGGACAAAGGGTGGTTGGAGTTGAAAGGAATGAGGTGATCGGTGGTAGTCGGTTTGCGATATATGCTAAATTCTACTTTGTTCGGGTGTTTGTGAAGCAAGATATCCAGAAAAGGAAGTTTATTGTTGATTTCGTGTTCAAAAGTGAATTTGATGTTGGGATGAATTTGATTCAAGTATGACAAAAAAGGTGTCGATTTGGGAGTTGTCCCCTGTGTGGATACAAATGACATCGTCAACGTATCGACCCCAAAAAATGACATGGTCTTGATAAAATTTGGAAGTAGTGATGGAGTGGGTTTCTAAATCATGCATGAATATTTCCGCGAGAATGGGGGACAGGTTAGAACCCATGGAGAGACCATCGAGTTGGGAGTAAAAATGATTATCAAATTTGAAGAAATTCTGTTGAGAACAAAGCTTAAGGAGTGAAATAATACAACAAACTTGAGGATCGGAAAGGTCAGAGTGGTTAAGGTGTTCAGACACGATATTAATACAGTCTTTAGCGGGGATACTAGGGAATAGGTTGGTGACGTCGAATGAAATGAGGGAATAGGAACTGGGGAGATTAAGGGATGATAATCTAGTGACCAAATCGGTAGAATTCTTAATCGCGTAACTCGGGTTAAGAGCGATATTATTCTTTAAGACAACATTGAGCCAACTAGTGATTCTCGAAACAGGGGTGTCGGAAAAACTAACGACCGGTCTAATCGGGATATTAGATTTGTGGATTTTTGGGAGACCGTATAGGAGAGGACAGCGAGGATTCATAAGGAGAAGTGATTTCGGGTTGATGTTGAAGGTAGAGATGGAAGTATTAAGGTCATGAATGAGACTACGGACTTTCTTGTTAAAGTGAGGCATTGGGTTGTTTTTAAGTTTAGAAAAGCTAGGGGTATCTATGAAATCAATGACTTTAGTAAGGTAATCCTTATTGTTAAGTATAACTAGACAATTGCCTTTATCAGCCTTCGTGCACATGATTGAAGGTTGGGAGTTACTGAACAAACGTGATAGCTTTTTGTAAATAGGGGGTATTTACAAAAAGCTATCACGTTTGTTCAGTAACTCCCAACCTTCAATCATGTGCACGAAGGCTGATAAAGGCAATTGTCTAGTTATACTTAACAATAAGGATTACCTTACTAAAGTCATTGATTTCATAGATACCCCTAGCTTTTCTAAACTTAAAAACAACCCAATGCCTCACTTTAACAAGAAAGTCCGTAGTCTCATTCATGACCTTAATACTTCCATCTCTACCTTCAACATCAACCCGAAATCACTTCTCCTTATGAATCCTCGCTGTCCTCTCCTATACGGTCTCCCAAAAATCCACAAATCTAATATCCCGATTAGACCGGTCGTTAGTTTTTCCGACACCCCTGTTTCGAGAATCACTAGTTGGCTCAATGTTGTCTTAAAGAATAATATCGCTCTTAACCCGAGTTACGCGATTAAGAATTCTACCGATTTGGTCACTAGATTATCATCCCTTAATCTCCCCAGTTCCTATTCCCTCATTTCATTCGACGTCACCAACCTATTCCCTAGTATCCCCGCTAAAGACTGTATTAATATCGTGTCTGAACACCTTAACCACTCTGACCTTTCCGATCCTCAAGTTTGTTGTATTATTTCACTCCTTAAGCTTTGTTCTCAACAGAATTTCTTCAAATTTGATAATCATTTTTACTCCCAACTCGATGGTTTCTCCATGGGTTCTAACCTGTCCCCCATTCTCGCGGAAATATTCATGCATGATTTAGAAACCCACTCCATCACTACTTCCAAATTTTATCAAGACCATGTCATTTTTTGGGGTCGATACGTTGACGATGTCATTTGTATCCACACAGGGGACAACTCCCAAATCGACACCTTTTTGTCATACTTGAATCAAATTCATCCCAACATCAAATTCACTTTTGAACACGAAATCAACAATAAACTTCCTTTTCTGGATATCTTGCTTCACAAACACCCGAACAAAGTAGAATTTAGCATATATCGCAAACCGACTACCACCGATCACCTCATTCCTTTCAACTCCAACCACCCTTTGTCCCATAAACTCGCCGGCCTTCACGCCCTCATTAGGAGACTCCTTTCCATCCCCATGTCCTCTTCCTTTTTCCAGAACGAACTTAACATCATTAAACAAATCGCTTTCAACAACGGTTACCCCACCCCTCTTGTTGACAAATTAATGCTCAGAATCAGACGTTCTATCAACCATACCCACCTCACTCCTACTAAAGCCGATATTAAGAACAACTCTATCTTCAGATCCCTCACCTATTACCCTCAAATCTCCCCCATCCTTAAGAATATTTTCAAGAGTTATCAGATCATTATTTCCTTTTCTAATAAGGACACCCTCAGAACCAAGTTGGTTCACAATAAAGACCACATTGATAAACTCGACAAATCCGGCGTCTACCAACTCCATTGTCAATCCTGTCCCTCCCTTTACATTGGCCAGACTGGCCGCTCTTTTCGCACCCGTTTCAAAGAACATTTCCTTGCTATCAAAAATAACAACCTCACCCACAAGTCCACATTCGCCGAACACATCCTCACCACAGGTCATTCCTTTGATCCACATTCTGACTTTAAATTAATTCATATGTGCAAAAAAGGCTTTCTTCTTAACGTGCTGGAAAATTTTGAAATCAAGAAACTAAACAATGATCCTAACCTGCTTAATGAAATCACTGATTTTCGTCAGGATTATATTAGTTCCATTTGCTATTAAATTTCTTTTTACCTTGTATATCCTTTAGTTAGTTGTTTTCGGGCGACATCTACTTGACATTTTGGTATTATTTTATGTCATTTGTTTGATTTCGCACCTGTTGCGTTTTCAATTTTAATGTGTTCATCTTGTTATATCTAATTATGTTAATATTGTTTTTTATATTTACGAGGCCCATGCGAGGGTTCTCAAAGTGTTTTTTCAAAATTTGTTAACCGTTTCCCCTTCAGGTGAGTGGTTATTTTTGTAAAGATGTCGTAACCTCAATTTTTGATTTTCAGCTCAATTAACTATTAAGTAATTATGTAATCCAATTTCAACTTTTCTCATCAATCATTGTTTAACGTTTGGTGAGTTGGTTCAGTTTTGTAAACTGGTTTGTTAATTTTAGTTTTTCAGCCTTCGCTTGATAATGACACGAGTTGTGTGTCGAAACATGTCGCACTAATCCCCCTGGTTTTACCTTTTCAACTTTAAGTTTTATTTAATTAGCTACAGAGAGTATGCCTAAAGTTTGCTACCGCTCTTAGCACTCCCGTCAAAATTTTATTCCTATTGATTTGCATTGTCAATAGTTTCAGTACGTCGTTATAATTCACCTTGCTATAGAGAGTATGCCGTAAAGTTTGCTACTACTCCCAGCATCCCCGTCAAAAATTTTATTCCTATTGATTTGCATTGTCAATAGTTTCAGTACTTTTAGTACTTTTATTCAAAAAACATAACCCCTTCATCCTATTGTTCATTGTTCCACTGTTAATAAATATATTGCATTAAAGGGGAGGTTTAGAGTTTTACTTTACAACTTACCATTCACCCCCTTTTTGAGACTTACGAACTTCATCAACAATGTCAAATGTATACAACTATGATGAAGCAGGTTTCCACCACATTTCCATCAAAAGGAAACTCATATTTAGAAGAGGATGTCGAAATCTAGAGATCATTAATTCGTCATTATGATAATCATTAACTCCTGCGCTGTTCTGTGGAAATGCCATTGCAAATTTTAATGTGAACATTTTTTGTAATCATGTTCAAATGTCTATTGTCTATACCTCCGAACGAATTTATAACATTATTTCATACCTAGGAGAAGCGAAGTTTTACTGAAAATTAATCAGTACGTTTTGGAGCAAAATATTATTGACAGCTTATTGAAGCACCCTGTACATGTCGCAATATTTTCCTGAAATGCGGTCTTAATAATTAAACAACAACTGCGTTTGAATGAAACTTCTAACTTTTTGGTCTCTGCACCTACTGTAGAAGCCCGACGGACTGTTGAAGAACCCTGTATAATCTCAACAAAGAAAATCACCCTTTTTGAATAAATACGCATAGATATTAGACATTTAACCAATTGCGCAACTTTTTTACAATTTAATTACATTCCTATCTCCTACCATTTCTAAGTCGTAATACGTTACATACCCATAATAATAAAGCAATCGTAAACTTCACTAATAAACTAGAGAGAATAACGATGCTTTAGAACTTTTTCAAAGATATTAATTTCTTAGCATTACAGATCGTAATTCTCAACGTTTGTCACTAATTCTTTCACGCTCTGCAGCAGTGATCAAATCAGCTTATGCGCTTAGAATTTTGAAGAGCCGTATTAAGCGGAACATAATAGAAGAGAATCGATTCGCCGTAAGAATTTATTACTCAAACAAGTACCTACTATCAGTGCCGTAAGCTGTTAACAGATTATCAACTGTATGTAGATTCTCAATATTAATTTACTTTTAGTTCTCTCGTAGGTTATGCAAAATACATGGAAGATAAATTTGTTAGCAGGAAATTAGTTTTGTTCAAAGACCGTGATAAAACTTTCGCTTAAAGCCGAAATATATCTACGTTCGATGAATCCTTTATTGAGGTAGTTTTCTAGTTGAGTGTATGGCAATTTCAGAAGTTTTGAATTAGTTTTTAAACTTGAATATTTCGCTCTATCAAAAATTTGTTAAATATCTATTTTGCATTTTCGATATGTGTGGCAGCTATACGACCAAACTCGGTCTATTATTAGACTTGTTTCGGCATGTAAAGCTAAATACAAAAATTTCTGGAAACCGGAGCTCGTTTTGCCCTTCCAGAGCAATGTATGACGTAACAGGGTAAGATAAGTCTGTTTAATCGATAGTTCAGTGGATATTTGGCCAAAATGGATAGTTCGTACTGATTAAGCATCGAAACTGTAGATGACTTAGGGATTTCTTTTTTTGAATTTGCAAGTTCAGCGAGGTAACGTTGGGGTGGGGGGGTGGGGGTCAACAATTTAAATAATTTACTTTACTTATTAAAAGTTTTCAAAATACAAGGTCAAACAACAATACAAATAAACCAAATTTTATTTTTATTGCAGTTCATATTTCATGTGATTTTACAATTTTACATAATTGTAAAATTTCGCACGGCTCATTTTGTTATTTGTTTTAGTACATAATTATGCTTTGAATAAATTCATGCTATAGTCCAGTCAACGAATGCTTGAAATGGAAATTTTTAACTTACCTCTACCAATCGGATATTTAGATTTAGTTAGTAGGAGGGAGAGGGTGGAGAATTTGAACGATTTTTTTATTAAAACAGGTTGAGTACCATACATAATTACTTAATGGTCATCATTAGAGCCCGGAAAATATGAAAAATGCATATTCTTTGTTTTTAGCATATCTAGTTGTATGTCGTCAAATCTTTACGATTTTCACGATTACGAACCGATTGACACTAATTTTATATTGCATATTTTGCATATTTGTACTTTTCTTGCATTTTTTCGTAAAAATTTCCCTTCGTGGCATATTTATGCATCTCGTACTCGTACCTATAATAAAATGCATCTCACATTTTTACAAAAAACAAAACAAATTCCATGAGGATTAAATTTAAAAGTAAATACACGAAAAACCCAAAGAATGAATTCATAATTCTGAAGTCTTGTCAACGTCAGCTTAAGTAACAAAACAAGAAACAGTGAGACCAAACCGGTACCCATTTAAATAAATAAATTGCAGTTATTGTGTACCTACCTATTTTGTATTCGAATTCAATGCTTTTGACTATTTTTTCAAGGAAATTAGTTAGCTACTACCTGCAAATATTTGCAATCTACGCGAAGGGTTTTACGTAGGTAAGTATCTATTTTTATCCTTTTATCTTTAGCTAAAGTACCTACCTAGATTAAGAATGGTTGTTTAAAATTTATTTTAACCCTAAGATTCAAGTTGCCATAAATTAAATTAAATTAAAAGTATTGCGATATTTTTAAGTATAGGACTATTGGTAACGCAATAGTTTGTACAAGTATCGAGTATCGTCATAAATATTATTGTATTGTAAAGAACTTTTATATTAATTAATAATTTAATTTCAATAAAATCCTCTTCGGACTGAGAAAAATACATCTTTTAATTTTTTCTCTTTTCAGTAAGCATATTTTGCATTATATCTCGGCATATTTTGCATATATTTCGGCATATTTTCGCTAAAAACAATGCATATATATGCGCATATTTTTCAAAATTTCTTTGCATATTTTCCGGGCTCTAGTCATCATAAACCAAGAATAAGTATGAACTGAAAGTATGTCACTATAACTGTAGGTTTTCATTTATTTCATTACTCTGCAGATTTTATGTATTTTTTTATCAAAATAGTGAAGTCCAGTTTCCTGCACACTGGTTTATAACGTAAATGTTCGCAATAATATACCAACGTCCAGTTTACTGGACATCTACACAATCAACACTGCTGTATTTTCACGTAAATTCTATACCTCATTCTGCACTAGAAATGGAAAAAAACGGAAAAAGATGTAAAAATGCTTTTTATTTGAAAATAAAAAAATTTTTTTTGCATTTTTCAAAAATGTAAAACCAAAATATTGATGAAAAACTGGAAGAATAGTAGTTATTTGTTTATAGTTTCATGCCAGTCTCGAAAGCAAGGAAATACACAAAGTCCAGGTTTTTCTTTACACGTGGGGCAAAAAAAGCTACTTTTTTTAGTTTTTTGTTGTTTACTGCACATTCGACACCTTTTCATTGGGCTTTTATCTTTTTCAGTTGCTGGACTGGGCTGAAGGTAGTGTAAAGTTGTAGTTGGTTCTGTTTCAATGGGCGCTATGTGTAGGTCCGTACTTTCGAGCAAAGAGGTGATGACACTCTCTCGAAATGCCAATAGTCGAGTACTGTTTTGGTTATGCTTATTGTATATGTAATAAGCGTTCCACATGCACACATCCATCAAGTGGAAGAATATTTTTCGATACCATCTGATGGTCTTCCTCGGTGTTTTGCACTATTCCTCGTTTGCTTCGAGTTTCTATCATTTCATGTTTATGCTTTGTGCTAATCATTCTCACATTTCTTTTATCCTTCCAATTGGTTATGACTATTGGACCTTTCCTTTTCCATACTGCCTCACCTTTCTTCAATTTCTTCTTCACTGTCTCTTTATGATTTCCTTTCCTATTTTCGCGAAGTGTTCCTACCATGAAAGTTTTACGCATGTAGAGATATTCCGCCAAATGGACACTAGTGTAAAAGTTATCCAAATATACGGTATGTCCTTTATCCAAATAATCCTTTAGAAGTTCGCGGACCACAGATTCGGAATGTGACACATTCTCTTCTTGTAAAGTGCCTTTGCCGGTGTAAATAATAATGTTTAAAATGAAACCATCATGTGTTGTCAGTTCATACAATTTTATCCCGTACTTATGGCTCTTATTGGCTATATACTGTCTGAATGATAATCTACCTTGCCACCCAATCATAGCTTCGTCAATTGATAAGTTTTCATTCGGGTAGAAAATGTTCTTTATGTTTTGCACATTTTTTTCTAAAATGGGTCGAATTTTGAAAAGTTTGTCTTCTGCATTGTGCTCAGTGTGGTCGACGAATCTTAACATTTGTAGTATTGCTTGAAAACGATTTCTGCTCATAGACCTCCCGAAAATTGGGTGGAGATATAACGGGGACTTACTCCATTGACTTTGTAGTAAGGGAAATTTAATTGTTCCGCTGAGAAAGCATAGACCAATGAATGTCTTCATTTCAGCCACCTTTATTATTTTCCAAGCCATGCCTTGTGTTGCTCGCGTTTTCCGTTGCGAAAAAATGCTTTTTGCGCGACGATTTGTTTCGTCAGTTATGTGTTGGAACATGTCATTATCAAAAAACATCATGAAATAGTCGATTGGTTTCAATTGTTGGGGATCGGTATCCACATTCAAAGTTGGAACACCAATAAAAGGGATATCTGGAGTGTCGCCCTCTGTATCTGTCCAATCTTCAAATTCTGGTTCAGGTCCTGTTTTAATTTCTCCTTCGCGATCAGTGTCTAAGTCAGATTGCAAATTTTCTACATCGGTGACGGCAGCACAAGAAAAAATTAACCCTTGCTATTATTTAAAAATTTAAGGGTTGTTTACCCTGTACCCAAGGGGTGAAACAATGTTGTCAAATAGCAGTAAAAGTACCTAGCTTCCCTAAGAAAAAAACAATTGACCTGTCCGAGCTTTTTTGAGTTTTTAAATGCCTCAATCTCTTTCGTCATTTTCCATTTTGGAACTTCAATTTTTTTGGTTAAAAATAAAAAAAATATAAAAAAACCAGTGCATTGAATTCAGAACAAAAAGACCTTTCAAATGACGTATCACTTGCTCCAGCATCCCTATTTAAATTTTAGGGGTTGTTCTCACAGCGCTAAGGGATGAAATCACTTCAGGTTGAAAATCATGGCGAAAGTTGTCCCCCTTGATATAAAAACTGACGTGTTTTTGCGTTTCCCAAAAAAAAATTCCCTCTGGCCAGAAACCCGTCTGTTACCTTTTCGTTGGGCCACCCTGTATAATACTACTCTAATAAAATCAGGAAACTCAATTTTTTCAATGTACAAAGGAATTTTATTATTTACAAATACAACCAAATTGCAAATACTACGTTGTGTAATGTGTAACTGCCCTTGTATTTAAATGCAAAAATATTTTAAAAATCTCCTTTATACATAATTATGGGTAAGTATGTAAATTCCTAATGTGATAATAATAATTGTAGTTGCTCTTTACAGATAGAGTAGAATTTTTATATTCTAAGCATAAGGTTGGTATGGTACAATGCTGCCTCTAAAGTGATTCCCATCTTTGACACTTTCAATAGAGATTTAACTCACACAATTTCGTCATCACCAATCAAACCTATTTAGACAAATGTATTAAGTAGTTATTACTCTAAAAATCTTAAGACAAGAATTCATACCGTCTGGTGTTGCGCCCAAAAAGGGATAAGTCAAATAGGCCATTTTGTGCCACAGTGACATTCAACGTGTCTTACAATAAGGATATGGCTACTGCTTCATTTATTTTGCAATATTCAGTGGCCTCCGAAGTTTTGTGGTGTGAGAATAGTCTGTACCAAAGAATGGCAAGATGTGTGCTCCCGCCGTTTTGACTGCTCCTAAATTGGAAGCTGTCAACTTTTCTGAGCGTTCTATCCTATACAAAGGATTTTCAAATTGTCCAACAGTGGTTTTAGCAATTTCCAATCTTCTTTCAGGGGTTATCTAAAAGAATGGAAGTTAATTATGTATGTGTTATAAAAATCAGTTGCACATTACTTTCAATTTCTCTAAATACCTCTCACATTCATTGCTCATTTGTTCTATAGCTATTTCAGGCTACAGAGCTAAAGTACCATAATCAATATTGGGACCTTAGTATTGCTCCTGGTCCTTTCTTGTGGTTTTTTTACATCCTTTGTGACAAATGGTAATTTCATTTTATATTTTGTTTGCGAAACCATGAATTTTTTTAATACCTTCCCAGGACTCCTTTTATGGGCATCTTTCCAGGCTGTACTGTACCAATTAAATCCTTCGCATACGTAAAGAATTTAAAATCATAAGATCATAAGTATTAGGAGTACCTTCATTACATCTAAGTGCTAACAAAAAAGATCGACATTGAAATGATCCCCTTTGAATGAGGTTGAGCCTTTTGCCTCCATTCGCGCTGTTTGTCTCATTATCTATAAGAGATCCCTCTTTTCTAATAACAAGACTGAAAGTTCCTACAATATAGGGTCAACAAATTTTTTTGTAGGTCAGTATATAATATATAATAATATATAATAATATAATATATAATAATATATAAGTATATAATAAGCCGAAAAAGACCTGACGCCTGTATCTCTTTAAATTCCTGTGGAGGAGTTTCACTCACAGATTCACAATAATAGTCACTGCAATTTGAATGATTCCCAAACACATGGTTAGGTCTATTACCCAAATCTTTAATAAGTGATGCAATGTCACCATGCGCATTATCGTAAATAGCTTTTTGGGCAATTCGTTGCAATTCTGTCACTTTTCTCATGCTCAGTTGTTTCCTGGCGGCCGCTAACACGGTTTTGGTGTCATTTCTCAACGCATGCAAACGTTTGCCATAGTTCTTAATGACATGATTAGTGCATTCCATTTTCACAACCTAATAAACCACAGTGTTGAAAGTAATAAGTATGTTTTGTATGCACTCAGTTCCTTTCCGTAGGGTACATGTTGGTGTATTTTAGCATACACACTAGAGTCGCTATCAGCAATAAATTGTTTATATCTTATGTTGTGGGTTTCTTCACTAGAGCAAAACCTTCCACAATAATATCGGCTTCCATAGCTGATGATAACCCTGTCCAATTTTTAAAACAGTTGTGAGATATAGTCGCTCCATTTTTGTTTTCGTCTTTGGCACATATAATACAAAACTTATTCCGCACACCCAAATACAACACTTTTTTAGTTTCTTTGCCTATTATTACACCCTAAAGTGAATAAACACGGTAAAACTTTTATAACTTATAACACAATTAAACTTACAACACCAGATGCTGCATCATAATTACGCCCATAACTCCTCTTAGACCACCCACCATCTAAATATACGCAAATCGAGGGCACACCGTCACTCTCAACATTATTTTTTTCAATGGCAAGAGAACGCTCTTGTCTAACTGCAATTTCCATATCCTTTATCGAAGAATGCATCTGTTGAACCTAACGGCAAATCTTGCCGTCCACAAAGGGATACTACCCTATCGGCACTTGGCAGTTACCTGGCGTCTCGCATCGGGACAACACCTTTAAAATAAAAGTTAATTTATATTTCACAAATAGTGGTGATTATTTACTTCCACAACTACAACAGCATCCACACCTATTAAGTGGGGTCGTATCAATTTTTTAATTTGGAAATTAAACTCAAAATTATGGTGGAATGTAGACCGCTTCCTTCTCAACACTAAGATGCCCACAAGTACAACTGGGTGCATGATGCTCTGTCAAATTACACGTTCACGTTCAACCAGAAATGTTATGACAACAATCCTATTGCCAATAACTTTTGGTTCTCTCTTTTCCTCAACTTCAATTGATAAGTCTTCTGACATTGTTCTACAAGTAACAATATAATTGAATAGTAATAAATGGTAAATATTCAGAGCCAAACTTCTCTAATTCTTCGTTTGTACCCCAGTGGTCATCTTCGGCCGCATTATACACATTTGACTCAGTTTTAAAATTATTTTCCCACAGTTCATCTAAATTTTGTAAATGAATTGGTGATTGTGCTTTATCAGCAACTGATAGACAGACAGTACTAGTAGACGGCCTGTAAGAAAAAATAAAAATTAATTGATAGGAGATACTGCGTTTCCGTGCTCGGAAAATATGGAAAATTCAAAATACCATGCAGCGTTAAAAAATCTACATTTTCAAACAATATGTGGTATAAGAAAGGTTCATTTTGTAGCATACTAAAATGTGATAGGTAAATCCGTACAATGGTTATTTTTGATACATACCCAGGAAACACGTTTTCTTCATTTTGTTTCTTATTGATCCAAAACTGTTTCAATTTCTTGGCTTGAACTGTTCTACTTCTCGAACTTTTTTGTTTACTAAGGCGCAATTTACTTTTAGGCACTTTAACCAACTAGTATCTACTGAAAATAGTAGTTCACACAATTTTGCTGTTGCAGTAAACAGAAATTAAACTAAAACGGAACATTTGCTTACACCAATAATAATAACTCACTTTATACAAGTAAAGTTGCAACCGATTTTAGTCGTGAAAATAGTATAAGTATTAAAGTATAAGTGGATAAACAGGTCTTTAAAACACGCGCGAGTTTTAGAGCAAGTGTTTTAAAGACCAGTTATCCACGAATACTTTACGCTATTTTTTTTATTGGTTCACTTTGAAATCTGGTATTAAAATGGAAATAAGAACTAATAATGTGAAATAGTTGAATTCCTAATGTGAAATCAGTATACCTTTCGTTGCCATGGAAAAGAGAAAAACGGAAATTAACTTGCAATCGGTCACTTTATTTGACGTAACAAAGTACTCCTGTCAGATCAATAACCAATAAACGGCAATTAATTTGCAATCTGTCATTTTATTTGACATAACAAAGTACTCCTGTCAGATCAATAACCAAAGAATTTAATTTTTTTCAAATTTGTTGATGTAGGCACTAGGCATGGCAACTTTAAAACACGCGCGTTTTAAAAAACGCGATTTAAACACGTTGAGGCGTGGTTTAAAAGGCTAAAATAGGACACCAATAAAAAAAGACTCTTTTTGTTTTTTTGATTGTATAAAACATAAGAAATAGGCAAAACAAAGATAGATTGGTGTATGGAAATGAAAATATTTAAAACGGAGTAATAATAAGAAGAAATCAAATTACTAAATAATGACGGAATAACAAAATGTAATTAGATAAGGCAGGGTCGGCGTTAGACGTGGGCAATATGGACAATTGCCAACGCCAACTAATCACAAAAAAATTAATTTTTTATTTTTATGATTCGTAATGCAAAAGTAAACTGGCGAAGAAAAGTAGTAAAAACGTGGTTTGCAAGTTTTTTTAGTTATTATATTTACATAATCTTACTTGGTAAAAAGACCATCTTTTCCGTTTTATTACGTTTGCCAAAACCAACTCATATGTTTACAAAGCAATGACAGTTTTATGCCGGCAAGTGTTCATTGAAAAATACTCAAATACAAATTTTGTTTTCTGTTGTTGAGATTTGTGTATATTGACAAAAAATAAATAAATCAATATTTGTTAATTTATATATGTAAGGCGATTTATGTGCCAGATGGTAGACTGTTTTTTATTCAAGTTCTCACGCCAACCCCTAATATTTTTTGTTACTTAACACACATGTTAAAATCTATTTAAGGGTAGACCTAAGTATAAATGACGCGAAGACGCAGTCTGTACTTTGTATCGAACGTGCCTTTATTAATTCTAATTAAACGCGTTCTTTCATTTGTTGTTTCTTTACACTTATCCTATTATTATTAAATTAATCCGCTGCAATATCCAATAGGTTATGGGCCCAGTTTACAAACTATTTAATAATTCACCAATAGTGCTAAAGTGACTTTTAGTTAGTGAACAAATTTTAAGTGCTTTACATAATTAAGTGCAACATAATGGATAGTGGTAAATCAAAAAGGAATATAAAACAATTCAACGGAGAAAATTATAGTATATGGAAGTTCCGTATCCGATCACTACTTTCCGAAGAAGATGCGTTGAAAGTGCTTGATGAAAACCCACCAGACGTATTAACAAAGGAATGGCGTCGAATGGAACGGATTGCAAAAGGTTACATTATTGAGTATTTGAGTGATTCGATGCTTAGTGTTGTAACCGAATCTGCAACAGCCGCTCAAATCATTAAAAGTTTAGACGACGTTTATAGTCGAAAAAGTTTAGCCACTCAACTTGCAGTTCATAAGAAATTACTTTGTCTAAAACTACAACCAGATATACCTTTAATAAAGCATTTTATCACATTTGATGATATGCTAATAGAATTAAATGCCGCAGGATCAACGCTAGATGAAATGAGTAAGGTGGCCCATTTATTATTGTCGCTACCATCATCTTACGATGGGGTTGTAACAGCGATACAAACCCTGACAGAAAAAAATTTAAGTTTGGCATTCGTAAAAACCAGACTTCTAGATCACGAAATAAAACTAAAAAATGAAGCAACTAACACCGCGAATAAAGTTTTACATATACAGACAAACCACAAACAAACAAATTTCCGAAACGAAAAATTCGCAGTGCGTAACAATAAACCAGTGAAAAATGTTAAACGGTCGTTCAATAAGTTCAAGAGACAATACAGACAATATAAAAAGTGCGATTTTTGTGGTAGAAATAATCACCTAAAAAAGGATTGTATCTACTTCAAAAGACAACAAAAAATGGATTATTCCCACAACAGAACATTACAAGTGGTAAAAACTACACCCAGTGACCAAAGTTTTGTTTTTATGACGGGACGTGGAATCGGAACAAAATCGACATCAAATAATCAAGAGGTTACCTTCATCATAGATTCAGGAGCAACAGACCATTTAATCAATCAAACCGATTTCTACTCAACGTACGACGTATTAGCCGAACCAGTCGACATCACAGTAGCAAAACGAAGTACATCCATAAAGGCAACAATTATAGGAAATATCCATGTAACATCAAATTTGGGTGTAAATGGAATCCTGGAGAATGTACTATACGCCGCCGATGTCCCCTACAATCTGTTGTCAGTCCGTCGTATGCAGGAAGCAGGAATGTCCATTTTATTCACAAAAAATGGAAATGTACAAGTAAAAAAGGGAAGTATGGTCGTTATAAAAGGTGAGCAAATTCCAAGTAAATTATTTAGCACGACCTTTAGAGTAGTAGAAAACAAAAATTCTACATATGTTGCTCTTCCAACAAATATTAATGATAGTTATAAAATTTGGCATGAACGTCTAGGTCATGTTAGTAAAACAAAATTTTTAGAATTAAAATCAAAAGACTTCGTACTTGACGATGGTCAATTAAGTAAAATTAATCCAGATGAAAATATATGTGAGGCTTGTATTTACGGGAAACAGGCACGTTTACCTTTTGCTAAAACGAAAGATAAATCACATGTACAAAGACCTTTATTTGTAATACATTCAGATATATGTGGACCGATTACACCAACCACCGTAGACAATAAAAATTATTTTATAACTTTTATAGATGAATACACTCATTATACGGTCACGTACTTGTTAACATATAAATCTGAAGTATTTAAAGTCTTTCAAGATTTTGTAGCAAAATGTGAAGCCCATTTTAATTTAAAAATTGTAACTTTTTATTGCGATAACGGGCGAGAATATCTTTCAAATGAATTAAAGGCTTTTTGTGTTCAAAAGGGTATAACTTATCATTTAACCGTACCTTACACTCCGCAACAAAATTCTGTCGCGGAGCGAATGAATAGATCGCTAACCGAAAAGGCTCGTGCTATGCTACACGGTGCCGAATTAACCAAACAATTTTGGGGAGAAGCTGTTTTGACAGCGACTTATTTAATTAATATCACTCCCACTAAAGCGATCAAAGTACGTATGACACCTTTTGAACTGTGGCATAATAAAAAGCCAAGATTAAGCCATTTAAAAAAATTTGGTTCAACCGTTTATGTACATAAGAAAACCAGAACGTCAAAGTTTGACGAAAAATCCTTTAAGGGAATACTGGTTGGCTATGAACCAAATGGTTATAAAATTTACAATGGTGAAACGTGTAAGTTTATCGTAGCACGTGATGTGGTGTTCGACGAAATTAATTTTAAAACGTCAAGGCAAAAACTTGACGAATCAAATATTAAATACCCTATAAACAGTATAAACAGTAAGATCAGTGAAGTTGATGATAACGTTAAACTTATAAATAGTAAAACGGATATCACTTGCACTGATGAAATTAACCAACACTGTAAATCTGTGAATAATAAAACAGATGATGAACACCTCATGCCTTCTAATTCAAAAACACACAATAAACAAAATGTGGATAGCGTAAGACGTAGTGAACGATTAAAAAATCGTTCAGAAATAGCTCATGAACACAATGAGACTAAATACGTCAATAATTCTTTAATCTGTGCTGAATCCACAATTTACGGATTACCAGAATCCTATAAAGATATTCATAACCGAAATGATAAAGACAAATGGCTAGCTGCCATTAAAGATGAACTAAATTCACTTCAACAAAATAACACGTGGACATTAGTTTCGAGACCACCCAATAAAAATATTATAAGTTGCAGATGGGTATTTACAATTAAGAAGTCAAATAAATATAAAGCTCGATTAGTGGCAAGAGGGTGTAGTCAACAGTTCTTAATAGACTATGACGAAACGTTTGCACCTGTTGCACGGATTGCCACGTTTCGGATATTTGTAGCTTTTGCCAATCAATTTAATTTATTACTTCACCAAATGGACGTAAAAACTGCATTCTTAAATGGCATTTTAAAAGAGGACATTTACATGGAAATTCCGGAAGGAATTAATATTAGGGACGATAATTTAGTTTGCAAACTTCACAAATCTTTGTACGGTTTAAAACAATCTGCAAGATGTTGGTACGAACGCTTTGATGAAGCATTAAAAGAACATAATTTCAGGAACTCCTCGGTGGATCATTGTCTATATTTTCTAAATAACGGTCACATTAGTAAAAATATTTACGTTATTTTATACAGGGTGTCCCAGGCGGAGCTTACGCTAGACGTATCTTGGAAACCGAATGTCACAAAAATTTGAAATTTTAGGGCTAAAGTTACTTTTTCACTTACAATCGACTAAAAATATTTGCAAGGAAGTAGCACTTCCGGTTATACCGGAAGTAGACCATAACTTCGTTATTTTAAATAGCAACCCCGATTTTTTTTCTCTGATTCGAATTACCCCTTTTATTTGCTTTCCAAATCACCCTACATGTCAAATGTTTGCATGGCCACCTTGACTTTATAAGTGATTTAATGGAAATTTTATGGAATGCAGAGGTTCACGCCAATGACTGTAACTTTTGAACACTTTAAGATAGAAATGCAAGTGATACATGGTTTTATAGAGGAAGAAGTGCTCTTTCTAGTCGTACCATAGCTTCTTCAAATGAAATGTTCCAAGGTCACGTTTTGCCTCCTTAAATATTCGACATTTCAAATGATGAAAACTCCATTTTTTTAAATGGCAACCCCATGGTTTGTTTTCATCATTGAACGCAGAATTTCACTAGCTTTCATTCAGTACCCATAAAGTATGGTGCGTGGAAAACATTTTTTTCCATTGCTGGGTTGATATTTACCGAATTATCGCATTAAACATAAAGAGTTGCATTATTTTGACAAATGTTTTCCACGCACCATACTTTATGGGTACCGAATGAAAGGTAGTGAAATTCTGCGTTCAATGATGAAAACAAACCATGGGGTTGCCATTTAAAAAAATGGAGTTTTCATCATTTGAAATGTCGAATATTTAATGAGGCAAAATGTGACCTTGGAACATTTTATTTGAAGAAGCTATGGTACGACTAGAAAGAGCACTTCTTCCTCTATAAAACCATGTATCACTTGCATTTCTATCTTAAAGTGTTCAAAAGTTACAGTCATTGGCGTGAACCTCTGCATTCCATAAAATTTCCATTAAATCATTTATAAAGTCAAGGTGGCCATGCAAACATTTGACATGTAGGGTGATTTGGAAAGCAAATAAAAGGGGTAATTCGAATCAGAGAAAAAAAATCGGGGTTGCTATTTAAAATAACGAAGTTATGGTCTACTTCCGGTATAACCGGAAGTGCTACTTCCTTGCAAATATTTTTAGTCGATTGTAAGTGAAAAAGTAACTCTGGCCCCAAAATTTCAAATTTTTGTGACATTCGGTTTTCAAGTTACGTCTAGCGTAAGCTCCGCCTGGGACACCCTGTATGTCGATGACCTTTTAATAGCTACTTCAAATATTGACATCATGACAAGTTTCAAAAATTATTTAATGCAAAAATTTCAAATGGTAGATTTATTAGACATAAAACTATTTCTAGGCATAAATATTAATAGGCAGAACAACGAAATAACCTTAGATCAAGCTGATTACTTAAAAGTAGTTCTTAAAAGGTTTAAAATGGCCGATTGTAAACCGATCAGCACACCCTTAGCGACAAAACTAAATTACGAATTTTTAAATAGCAACGAATTATACGATGCACCCTGTCGGAATTTAATAGGTTGTTTAATGTATGTAATGTTATGTACCCGACCAGATTTAACCTTAGCTATAAACTTATTGAGCAGATACCAAAGTAAAAATAATAAAGAACTTTGGCAATGTTTAAAAAGGGTATTAAGATACGTTAAAGGTACACTGAATTATAAATTAACTTATAAAAGATGTGAATTTAACGAAATATTAATTGGTTTTGTGGATGCTGATTGGGGCACAAATGAAATTGACAGGAAAAGTACAACCGGCTATTTGTTTAAGTTATTTGATAATTGCACAATTTGCTGGAATACAAAAAGGCAAAACTCGGTAGCAGTCTCTTCAACAGAAGCCGAGTACATGGCACTGTTTGAAGGCGTTAGAGAAGCCGTTTGGTTAAAAAGTTTACTAAACAGCGCCTTTTTAAAAATAGAAAAACCAATTACTATTTATGAAGACAACAATAGTTGTATTGCAATAGCAAATAATCCTATTGCTCATAAACGATCAAAACACATTGATATAAAATACCACTACATAAGGGAACAGGTCCATAACAAATTAATCTGTCTGCAATATATTTCCACAGGTGAACAACTAGCTGATGCCTTCACAAAACCGTTAGCAGCAACGAAGTTCCAAGAAATTCGACTTCAAATTGGATTGGAAGACAGAATGTAAACACGGTCTGACTGGGTTTTCGTTTGGGGTTTCCCCAGTCCTTGCAACAAATGTTGGACCGAATTCTTCCCCAAAAATGCAATGAAAAGACTAATTATTTTTTTTTGTACTTGTTAAGATTTATTTTTTGAGGGGGCGTGTTGAGATTTGTGTATATTGACAAAAAATAAATAAATCAATATTTGTTAATTTATATATGTAAGGCGATTTATGTGCCAGATGGTAGACTGTTTTTTATTCAAGTTCTCACGCCAACCCCTAATATTTTTTGTTACTTAACACATATGTTAAAATCTATTTAAGGGTAGACCTAAGTATAAATGACGCGAAGACGCAGTCTGTACTTTGTATCGAACGTGCCTTTATTAATTCTAATTAAACGCGTTCTTTCATTTGTTGTTTCTTTACACTTATCCTATTATTATTAAATTAATCCGCTGCAATATCCAATATCTGTTATTAAAAAACCATTCTGATATTTCTGCTTTCTATACGACTTTCAGTACTTAAAAAAAATGACAAAACTCCAAATTTTAAACTATTGTTTGGACATAGAGAAGCATCTTACGGATGGTCAAAATAAAGACATAGACGGGGTTAAGTTCTCAGAAGAAATTGCTGCTCTGTCAGTTCCAGAAAATGTTAAAACGCCAATTCAAGTATTAGACTATATATTGGTTCAAGATTTACTAACTTTAGTGCCAAATTTAGTAATAAGTTTGAAAGTTTAGTAACTTTTCCGGTATCCGTCGCTTGAGGAGAACGTAGTTTTTCTAAATTGAAGCTGATTAGGACAGATATTAGATTGCGATGGAGATATCTATTTTCTTCTAGAGCAATAGGGGTTGACAATAACTAGTTTTCATTTTTATCTTTTGATATGAATCAAACCAATTTAAATTGAAATGCGCACACGCAGCGACATCTACAAAGTAAAGTGTGCGTAAGAGGGAAATTCCCCAGCCTTAAAAATTGTTATTTGTAATTGTAAAAATGGACGGTGATAGTGATATTAGCGTTTCGTATACTCCACCAGATGTTGTAGACGCCACAAACGAAGCAAATTAAAAACTTACCTGCCAAGTCGAAAAAATTATATGAAGGCGCATATTTATACACTGGCAAGTCCAAAAAAAGGGCAGTTCATTTTCTGAGAGAGTAATGCTTGCATATTTCCTGGAAGTGTCAATAAATATGAAACCGTCAACTGTGTGGTAGCATTATTCAATGGTTAAAACTACCTTAAATATTTATAATGATACTGACATTTCTAAATACTTAAAATTAAAAGCATTTTTGAAACAAAACTCTTAAGGACATAAAAGTAAAGAATCACAATATTTGGTAAAGCTGACGTAAATATGTTTCTAAGGGAAGCATCTGATGAGACACATTTACTTACAAAAGTAAGTTACATATTACCTACAACTGTAGGTATAATATATTTATAATACTTAGGTTATTTTGATATTTTGAATTGGAGGAACATGTAGAGCACAAGAGTTAAGTCAATTCATGGTGGATGATGTGATTCAATCAGAAGGGCCCATCATGATTAAATTAAAGAAACGAAAAATAATGTACAACGACAATTTGTGGTTCTTGAAAACTATTTAAAATACTGTATAAAATATATTGGTCTCCGTCCAACTATCACAAGCGATAATCGATTTTTTATGAATATCGCAACGGAAAATGTATCAATCAAGGTGTGGGAAAGAATACATTTTACAACATTCCCGAATTAGTGGTAACACATTTAGGACTTAAAAATCAAAAATTGTTTACAGGGTATACATTTCGCAGGTTTTCAGCAACTATTCTTGTGGAGTCAGGTGGAGACTTATTGACATTAAAAAAGCATGGCGGGAGGAAGTACTCCGCTATTGCTGACAGTTATGTCTTATCGGCATGAAATTGCTAATAACGTAATAACATACTAGTCACTTCGAATGTTCCAATGGCAAGTTGTTCTTCCACCATTCCATTCGATTCTACCTCTACCGAGATGCCGTTCCAAGTAATAGAAGTTGCTGTGCACATTCATTATTATTAATAAATAATTTCATTTGTTACTGTACACGCCTAGACTATTCGGCTAAGGTTTTCAAAAATTACGACCACTACTCAAAAGGTACGATTGTGAATAGATCGACAAGTCGTAAATTCTTGAGTACCATTCGTTGGTGGTTTGGGTCTCTTCTTGCTTGTCTTGATAGGGATCGACTTTCTCCCTAAGCACACGTGCAGTTTTTAAAAATTCGTGCAACTCGTGTTCTACTTTGCTTTAGTTGGGGCCCAAAGACCCTCCAGCGACCAATAAAACTTAAATGAACTGTAATACGTTTGTCTTTTCACTCGACACACTTGATGCAATATTAATCCAATTGTACCTTTTTTGTATGAAGCCTTCCACATTACCGTGTAAATACTTGTTTTTTTGTTAAATCTGTAAATTTTGAATGAAACTAGTTTTGTTGCAATTTCGTCAATTTTCGTCCCAAAACATGCTCATCAACACGTAATAATTAAAGATGTAATAATAAGTAATAGTTTTATTCATTCACTTCCAGCATGTCAAAAAGGCCCGTCTCCTTATTGCTAAATATGAGGAAAGCAAGAATACAAAGCTGCACAAAAAGGAAACTGTGTAAAAAATAATAATCTTTCATTTCATGTCATCTGTTAATTATTATTAAAATGAGATTTCTACTGTAAATAATTGAAAAATAATATTCTCAGAAAGGGAGTAGATACACTGTCCTATGGACTTACCGTTCCACAAATAAGTGTTTTAATAAACATGTAGAGGACGAAATTAATATACTAAATCGACCATATGTTTATTCGAGAACTTGCAATATCGTTAAAGGCTTTAAAATTACATAGGGTTAGGGTTAGTAATGAGTTATGTGAGGGCAAATTTTCATTAACGATTGAGGGTCAAAGTACACCTCATTTAAGGTCTTGTAGACTAAGTAAATGTTCATTTAAATTTTGGCGTTTAAATTTTACTGTTAGAGATAATGTAAACAATTTAATAAATTATTATTTTAATATTATATAGGTATATTTAAAATTAACCCATTATAATTCGCGACGACGAAAAGAAAATACAATATTATTTAATAAATGATACGGGTTTAGCAGAAATGGAAACAAGAAACTATTGAACAGCAGGAAAGCGATCAGAAACGTGACTACTTAGCTATATTGTCTAAAGACACTCAACTATGTATTCAAAAGAAACAAACAATAACAATAAAAGTATAAAGTTTTAGATCCTTTGAATAAATAATACATAAAAATGATAAAAATTTGTAAATTATTTATAAGCTATTAAATAAAGTCAACAGTAAAACAAATTTCATTTTACTCTTAACCTCACTTTTATAAAATCTCGAATAAGGCAATTTGTTTCACATAGGATTTAGTTGGTTCCATTACTTTCTCGTTTCTTTACGCGAAACTAATATTGCTACAGATTGGTTTCGCAAATACGAAAGATCTTCGTTAGTTTCGTCTTGTAATATTCTAAAAACACTCTATCCGAGTACAAATAACTCAACCGCAACAATTCAATTCTAAAATCGAAGCAATTTAGAAAATTAGACATTTACATCTTAATTTAATAATAATGTTACCTATATTTGATAAATTTCGTTCGTAATTTACTCGCTTCCTCGTAACAAAAGGCCCTACATTCTGTAAACTCGAGGATGCAAAAGAGATGTAAATGATAGGTTTAAAATTTAATTTATGTTGCGTACTTTCCGTCCATATTATTTAAAGTATCATCACATGGGGAAGGGACTTTAACAAAACCGGTGTATAGTGGAGAAGCATTCATTAGGAAAATTCAATAATCACTAAACTGACACAAAACTTTCGCGTGTTTACTACAATAAAGTACCTATTAAATAAAATAGTTTAAAAAAAAGAAATATATAGTGTGTAGTGCAGTTGTAATCAGGAAACGATTTCTGATTTTCTCCTGAAATAATATACAGGGTATGTCAGCAATATTTTTAATATTTTGTTAATTTCCGGATAAACCAGAAGTGAATTGGTATACTTATCATACTCCATTAAATCAGTCGTATATCCTCTACTTCACTGTACCATTTTACTTCTTCATCTTCATCACGCACCCACAGACAAACATTTTTCAAAGATGGTGGTTTTGGAATGAACCGTATGGGAAGCGAGGTCCATGCCTAAATATGGGTTCTCATGACCAGTGAAACGACCATTGGAATCACCGAATACTGGGTCGCGAACCAATTCACCACGGTGTGGTTCTCTAGCCGTAGCGCCTCGATCTGCCCAATAAGGAGGGCCTATGCAAATGACCGTATGTGATACAAAGGCTAACACCAGAATATAGGTGCTTGTAACACAGTGCCTACAAGCACCGAAATATTGTGTCGCTGACTAAACCTTTCCATTCGGCTGCCGTGCCGTGGCCAAGAACACGGCACGAGGTGTTCATCCCTTGACGGCACCGAGAAGAGAAAAGTTCAATAAAATTTCCAAATACCGAGGTGTAGGCGAAGTCGAGCGATTTGGTTCAACTTGTCTTGGGTGACTTTCCTTCACTTCTCTTTACTCTTTACAAGGACTCTTTTGCCCGAATTCTTGCTTCTTCAGGCCCGACGCTATTGGCGCTGACGAGGGGAGCTCTTTATTGTATTCTATTCTTCTTCGCTTGTCTAGGATAAACGACTTAGTATCCCAGGTAGGTAGAGACGCCGTTCGTCCGGAATCCCATCCCGATTTATAGGGCTGCCTCATAGATTTTTGGTGGGAGACACATTAGCACTAGCGACTTGTAGTTTTCGCTTTCCTGTGCTCAATTTTTGAGATAAAATTGATGACGTAAACAAATCTTTACCAACATTTTTAGTTTTAAAGATACAGAGCCAAATTGAAAATTATCAAATTTGCCGAGGGTGTCATATCTCGGTTAAATATGGAGCTGGTTTTGTTTTCTACTATTTTTGTTTGCTTTTTAGCTATTACAAAGACAAAAATTGCGATATTTTTACGTTCAGACTGTCAAAAGTCCATCAAACATGTTTTCTTCATTTTATTTTTACTACGGTCCTGCATATAATATGAATGAACGGAATTGCAATGCTGAAATGCACTTTAATTAATTAGTGAAATGCACTTAAATTAATTTAGTACCCCAAACCTACTTAAAACTGATAAAAATATCTATTTACCTTGCTTCTCGACAGAAAATCCGCATTTTGCTCATATAGGGAGCAGCAAGGACGATTTGGATTTAGCGTAGCTTGCTTTGTTTTGAATACCAACATGAGGACGCTCTCACCAAATTGGGAAATTTTCAATTTCGCCTTGTGTCTGTAAAACTAAACATATTCTACATCGGTAGGTTTTTGTGCAGCCGCTAATGCGGCTAGCGTATTGTAATTAGATCTTCCAATAGTGCGCATATAATTCTTTCATTTTAAGTAATTTTCGAATCTTTCCATTCATACTACATCGATATAGATATAGAAATCTTCTTGTCATGGAACTTCGTTCCTTATTGAATAATAATAGTTTGTAGCCTTGTAGTAATCTGTATACAGTGCGGTCCAAAGGTATGGAATAAATTCATTTTTAGCGTTATTATGTACTTTTGGCAAAAAACCTGAAACACGTCGATTTCTATTTATAATTTACCATTTTCTCGTATGAAAGTCTTACCATCCTCTTGCACCCCCTCGGAGGTATGAGCAACCCTTACAAAAATTTAAATACGAACGGATAGCTTGTGGCACCTTGTTTGAAAGGGATTTTAAATCTCTATTCAGCAATATAAAAATTTTTAAATTTGGTACACTCGTAACTTAGAAATTGAATTTTGAAAAAGAAATAGTGTATTTTTCAACTTGTTTTACAAGAATTAAATTAAATGTTCAAAGTGACCACCAGTCACTTCTTGACAATAACCAAGGCGATATTAAAAGTCTCCAAGAACATTTTGGATGACGACAGGGGTTATGTTAGTTATTTCGAGTGACATTCACTTTCCATGGTATACATGTTTATACAGAAAAACTAAGTGAGTTAATTTGTTATTGAATTTGGTTATTCAAAATGCCACCATCTGAGAACTGTTAATGGTGTATTGTGCGGAACGAACGATCTGGAGAAGTTTTTTCCACACAATTGCTCGACATGGGTAATGGCAAAATTCCTGTTGACACATCGTCTGGATACATTACATTCCCTGCCCATTTTTGTCACTTTACTGAATCAAAAACAGAACTCATCGAGATGGTATTCCCAAACATAGCTCAAAATTACAAAAATCATGTTTGATTAAGCAAACGTGTTATATTGGCTCCAAAAAATGTTGATGTCAACGAAATGAATTTTCTGATTCAAAGTAAGATAGCTGGTGAATTGATGACATACAAATCAATTGATTCCGTTACTAACCAAGATGATGTTGTCTATCCAATGGAATTTTTAAACTCGCTGGAATTGTCTGGATTTCCACCTCATAATCTGAAATTAAAAGTCGGATCGGTAATCCTAATCATTATGTTGCGGAACATAAACCAGCCACGTCTTCGTAATGGCATCCAGTTTGAGGTGAAGAAATTAATGAGCAACGTCATCGAAGCCACAATTTTGAAAGGGAAGTACAAAGGCGAAAACGTTTTGATTCCACGAATCCCTATGATACCGAACGACATGCCATTCGACTTTAAACGGTTACAATTTCCAGTTGCATTTGCAATGTCGATAAATAAATCGCAAGGGCAGTCGTTAAGTGTTTGTGGCATCAATCTGGAAAATCCATGTTTTTCACATGGGTAGGTATGTCGCCTGTTCCCGTGTTGCAAAACTATCAACATTATTTATTTACGCGGCAGAAAACAAAACTAACAATGTTGTGTATCAAAATGCCTGCACATTCTCCAGGCGAAACGTAAAAAAATTAAATTTTATGTAATTTCAACGATGAGCTAATTGGAAAAATTTTTCCTAAATAAATTGCCTCCAAGTATAACCGTACAATGTAATCTGATTGCCTCCTATCAATCTATAATATATTTGTTCCTTATGTTACCCAAAACCCCCGTCCAATTGGGATTGCGCACGGAAATCCAGATAACGGATTGATCACGGTGCCGGATATCGTTAGCCAACCGCCTTCATAAGGAAGTTCCGGCCGACAGGAAGGCACTCTTGAGATGAGCAAGCCACCTTCCCTTCAACAAGCTACTGAGGCTGGTAGTTTGACGACTCAAGAACCTCCACTCATCAGTTCCGTCCGCTATCCCTGGATAGTGTGCGACGGCGCCATCAGAACCACCATTCCCGTCGGCTATCCTTGGATAGTGTGCGACGGTGCAATCCGCACGGCAGCATCATCACTGTTGATATTAACTATTGTATTTGACTCTTGACTACTGTATATATCCGCGTGTGTATATAGGTATTGCACTCTTGTGTATTACTCTTTTGATTCTTGTGTATATATGAATTTGATAAAGTAGAAGAAGATCTTTAACAAGTACAACATTTATGTATGAACATACTCGAACACGCAAGCGAAAAAAATTCTTTGATGATGAAGAAAACGAGAATGACAATGATGAATGAAGAGATTAATATATGAATCAGAAAGAACAATTTGTCGTTAATGTACACTACGTTATCTGTGATAATTTAACAAGTGAGTTTAACAGAAGAATCGAAGTACCTATACAAAAATACATGTGAATACATCATGTTTTTTGAAGAATTATCAGCGGAAGACAAAGAAAAATGTGTGCGCAAAATTTAATATGTATAAAGATGACATTGATATTTTTCGTTATAAATTAGATCACCATTGCCCAAATCGAAATCTTCAAGTGAAAGAAGTTTTTCAGTTTTGAAACGAGTTAAAAACTATTTAAGAAGCACTATGACAGAAGAACGTCTTAATAGTTTAGCACTTCTCAATATTGAAAGTGACGTTTTAAATGAAATTGATCTAAACCAAATACTTAATCGATACATTTGCCAAAGGTAAATCACGGAAAAATGTTTTAATATATTTTTTGTGTTACAATTTACTCATAGTAGAGTCCGATAAACGCTAAAGGGTCAATCGAAATGAGTAAAAGTACATACAACCTTTCCCTTTCAATAAAATTTTTAATCACCGTACAGAGACGGCGTGAATATTAAAATGGCGACATGTTTCAAGATCATCCGATCTCATTTTCGAGTCAATGACATAAATTAAGTTACAAATTGAAGGCTTAGTTAAAGTTAATTAAAGGGAAATTACACATATTGTTGCAAACAAATTTGTCAACAAATGGTCAAATCGCAAAAATGGTTCTCAAAGTGAAAAACCCCGGTTGAGCTTAAAGAGCCATGGATGAATGAAATGAAATGAGGTAAATTATGAAGGAATTAAAACGATTGCAAGTGAAAAATGAGAATAATGCACCATGTACTTATTTTTATACCATGTCTCAAAAAATAATTAGTTATTATACAAGAGAAAAAGGTAGTAGATTTTAGCTCGACAAAAAACCGAGAGCTAAAATCTATTATTTTTCCCACTATTTTTTTCTGTGAAGGGAGAAACGACGACTTAATATTGAAAAAGTATTACAATAATATTAAAGATGTGAAATTTGAAGTTTTAATCTGGTAGGCTCTTGTAGGTAATTATAGCGATAATTAGACCCGCGTTGCTAAGGAAATCTTTACTTTACTTATGTGTAGTCATTGAACTGTACGCTATAAGCAACTGGAAGGGATACGGACTATTTCAATGCATTGTTGCGTTGAAGCTAACAAAGACAGATGCGGAATGAGTACTTCTGTCGCCTTCTAGCTTGTTGCGATAGTAGAGCAGACGAGAGAGATAACTGCCGCAACATATTTTTACTTCTCTAGTACGAAGTAAAAGGGAAATATTGTATTAGTGTTCCAAAAAAAATTGACCTATGCAAATGTTTACATATCTTTGCGTTTCTGAATACGTAGATTCAAAAAATTAAAAAAAAATTCCGTGTGTTGTCTGTACACATTCCTTGCAACGCTTTAAACTCAGAAACTAAGAGGGGCACTAAAATTCAATTCCGCCTGGGGCCTTTCTAACTCTTAACACACCTCTGATGTTACCATTTGTATGTTGCATGTATCTAGTTCTGTCCAATAGCAATTTATTAGTTGTGAGTACCCACGAACATAGTGTTGTGTTTATTGAGTGTCCAAACCCCACCCCGATAACACCTTACTATATTCCGTCCGTCGGTCGGTCGGTCCGTCGTCGCGTGGTTCTCAGTGTCATAGAGCAAAGATAAACAATGGAGTTTATGTGAAATTGTACAATGATTTCAGATCTGCAATCAGCTTTTCGATATCTCTAATACACTTCGATATAATCGACTTCAAAATCGAAATGTCGACATAAGCAAAGAACACCTAAAACATGGATTCTATACAGACTATAACTATGCGTTAATTTCAAAATTACGTCTTAATTTTATTTAAACGTTTGATTTTTGCCTCGAATCAAACACAAACAACAAATTTGCCCAAAAATATGTATAAATAATAGATATTGTATTGTTTTCTGTTATTTGTTAACTTTTCGCATTCATACGGTATTTGAAGTTAGTTCTGTAATCCCGCGGATTTCAACTGCTTTTAAATTGAATACTTCAAATGGTGTAATATTTGCAACATTGATAACGAATTGAAGATCTTGCACTACCGCACCAAGAAGTTTAAAGGATAAGCAAGAACATGTTGCAACATTTTTAAACCATGAATTTAAAAAAGCTAAAGTAAATATTATTGTAACTTGTGGTCTTACTTTGAGCCACTGAAAACGGGAAAACGTAACCGTTGTCATTCACACGATGAAGCGCAAAAAGCGCTGTGAAAGAATTCTTCCAGCAGCAGCCGTATAAATTCTATACAGGGTTCGCCATTACTCCGGCCTCGGCTTCTAGTGCCTTTGCATAAATGTCAGCATAAAATGTTTAGTAATGTACTCATTTCTATTGAAAAGCTGCATGTTTTAAAAATATTTTTGTTTATACAGAGTGTGTAGTTTTCGCTGGGCAGTATAAAGTTACACTTTTTTAAATAGCAACCCATCAATTTTTTTATGCCGTTCGATGAAGGCTTAATTTAGATGAAAAATACTTTTTAAATTTTTTAAATTGATCGCGGCGTTGCCATTTTAGAGCAATTTCTTTAAAAATGCAGCATAAGAAAGAAATGGTCACAACAATGGTGTTTGTTGAAATTTTGGAATTTGCTTTTGTAAATTCGTAGATGAAAGTCAGAAGTACTTAAATAGTCTAAAAAATATTTTTAATTCGCCATACTTTTTTTTGTATGAGAACGCTACTTTTCAAATTTTTCAAATTGCTGAAACTCATTTTTTTTAAATGGCACCCTAGATTTTTTTCAACTGTTTCTAATGTAGTTTTTAATTCTCTATCGATTTGCACTAGTACTTTTTTTCTTAACATCTACAGTTATGGAGATATTTATAAAATTTCAATTAAATCGCAACAAGCATTATTTTAATCAAGCGGGTTTATTCTAGTAGGCTTTGCTTCTATTAAACAAAAAACAAATATCCAGTAGAAGTTACTTATTGTGTTTAGTTGTCACATTATTACCTGTTACTACTTTCTACTTTATTAACTTTCGTATAAAATGAATTTTCCACAGAACGAATTAGTGGACATGGTGTTTATTTTGGGTGAATGTGAAAAAAATTGTCTTTTGGCTTCTCGTGTCTATAAACAAAGATATCCTGATCGCCGTGCTCCAAGTATCCGTGCATTACAAAAATTATTGGTTCGATTCCAACAAACAGGATCGGTAAACTACGAGCCACCTGTTCAAAGAAAAACTGTCAGAACGGAAGAGGCAGAATTTATGGTATTGCAGGCTGTAGTTGAAAATCCAAATGCTAGCACCAAACAAATTAGTGAAGAACTTGGTACAATTAGTGCTACTTCAGTGAGGAGAGTGCTGAAAAGTCATAAATATCACCCATATCACATTGAACTGCATCAAAAGTTGACTATAGGGGATTTTAACTCAAGAAGAACTTTCTGTGTGTGGATGTTAAATAAACTTAATGAGGTGCCAGGCTTTATATCCACTGTTTTATTTACCGACGAAGCTACCTTTCACAGTAATGGCCGAGTAAATCGTCGTAATTTTCATTACTATGATAATGTAAATCCTCATATTTTAAGAGTTTTGGATCATCAACATAGATGGACGGTCAATGTATGGGGAGGAATTGTGAATAATTTTATCATAGGTCCTTACTTCTTTGATGGTCATTTAAATTCCGACAGATATTTGGAGTTTTTGAATAATTCTTTGCCACAATTACTAGGCAATGTTCCGGAAAACACAAGAAGGACCATGTGGTATCAGCATGATGGTGCGCCATGTCATTTTGGTAGAAACGTACGTAATTATTTAAATGAACATTATCGTGATCAATGGATCGGCCGAGGTGATCCTGTGCCATGGCCGGCAAGATCTCCGGATCTTACTGTCATGGATTTCTTTTTATGGGGGTTCGTGAAAGATTATGTATTTCAAGAAGATGCTACTACACAAGAGGCAATGAAAAACAGAATAAGAACCGCATTTTCTAATGTCACACATGAGATGTTACAAAATGTGCGTGAATCTTTACGGCAAAGACTTGAGACGTGCCTATAACAAAATACGCAAAATTTTGAACACTAACTTGTTAAACTAATTTTTTTTATTGTTGTTGGTTTTCTAATGGTCTCGCTCTTTTTGTTTTTTGTTTAATATAAGCAAAACCTACTAGAATAAACCCGCTTGATTAAAATAATGCTTGTTGCGATTTAATTGAAATTTTATAAAGATCTCCATAACTGTAGATGTTAGGAAAAAAAGTACTAGTGCAAATCGATAGAGAATTAAAAACTACATTAGAAACAGTTGAAAAAAATCTAGGGTGCCATTTAAAAAAAATGAGTTTCAGCAATTTGAAAAATTTGAAAAGTAGCGTTCTCATACAAAAAAAAGTATGGCGAATTAAAAATATCTTTTAGACTATTTAAGTACTTCTGACTTTCATCTACGAATTTACAAAAGCAAATTCCAAAATTTCAAAAAACACCAGTGTTGTGACCATTTCTTTCTGATGCTGCATTTTTAAAGAAATTGCTCTAAAATGGCAACGCCGCGATCAATTTAAAAAATTTGAAAAGTATTTTTCATCTAAATTAAGCCTTCATCGAGCAGCATAAAAAAATTGATGGGTTGCTATTTAAAAAAGTGTAACTTTATACTGCCCAGCGAAAACTACACACTCTGTATAAACAAAAATATTTTTAAAACATGCAGCTTTTCAATAGAAATGAGTACATTACTAAACATTTTATGCTGACATTTATGCAAAGGCACTAGAAACCGAGGCCGGAGTAATGGCGAACCCTGTATAAGCATATACAGGTCGGACGCGATAAAGAAAACGGGAGTTGTATTCGGAACGGTCCTATGGAGGGGATATTAGCGTGGGTAATTTGAAAATACGCAGTGGCGGAGTATGCTTAAAATTTAAAATATGCAAGAATATATATAATATTAATAAATCCAGTAAATAATAAAATAAACGACGCTTCTTTGAGATTTTGTATTTCACATTTACGTTATTGACATGAAACCGTGTGATAGTTTGGTCGCCTATACTACATTATACGTTAGCGATATTTTACTACGGTACTGTATACTGCACATTTACTCATTAGCAACCCGATTCGACTTCGGCATACGTCGGTTACGTTTTCTTTATCGCGTCTCACCTGTACATTGATTGATGAAACAATGAGACAATGCCCGGTGGTATATATTTCGTAATAAATTTTTTGCGGATCAAAGATACGTTTCAATTAATTAATTAATAACTCTTTTTTAAATAAAGTAAAACTTACACAAACACAATCTTCGAAAATGTACGAAGCTGCATCAATACGTGATTTTCGTTAAACTTCATTCGCATCGTTATTTATGCTCTTATTTGAATAAATACGAGACGTGCCAATATGATGGTTTAAAAAATTTCCTTTGTAATACAAAATTTATGACAACTACAATTTGGAACACGATGCATTTTGGCAAGGTTTGAATCTCCTGCTACCGATGAATATATTTAACAGTGCGGTTTTGCGGCCGATCAATTTGTTTTATCGGATTAATTAGAAAATTTGGTTCTCGTGCTTCCCTAGCCCTATGATTTGTGTGTTAGATCGAACTGTAAACACCTTTTAAGTAATTACTTTAAAATAAATTAACTAATTCAAATTGAGTTCTCACTTAAAAAGATTCGAAAGCCGACCAGAACTAGAACGAAGTATTTGATATTAGTCTCGAACTGAATGAATTACGGAAACCGTCATACTTTCCGAAATTGGAAATGTAATGTGTCACTACCGTCGGAGAAACTAGAGGATTGGTAATTTTTCTACGTTCTTAAAGAAACCGTAAAGTGGCGGATTTTAATGCGGAATGGGATAAACTCGTCCACGAAGCAGCATAATAATAAAAATTTAGAGTTTTTATTTGAACATAAAGCTTCGTAAGCACGAATATGACTTTAATTTAGTAGTTCCCAGAAGAAGATGACTCATTTAGTATACAATATTCTGAGAGAGATGGAATTTGAGCACTTGTAGTCATGGAAACGACTCTGTATTCAACATGCACCTTACCGCCAACTGTGAAAAATCGTACTTTTAATATTTCATTATAACATTTATCAACAAATGGCGAACAAAGTTGGATTTTGATTACCGAAGTCACCTTCCGATGTTTTTTACAATGTGCAATAGTTTCAGTCTTAAGTGCACGCTGCAGCATATTCACGGATGCCAGTTTTCCGGGGCTCCGGTGTTTATGCGCTTCTCGGTTTAAATCGGAAATTTTCGTCGATCAAGGGTAGTAGTCCGGGCGGAGTCACTCCGCAGTCTTTCTGCAGGATGGGGGTGGAAATCTCGACCAAATTAATAAGCGCAACACCTGGTTAATATAGCGAGCGTGATTCATTGTCAAGTGGTTAAAATTTTTTTGAAAACTATAAATTACGTATGACATTTTCATGTGTGTGTTTTAATGTATTTAAATAAATAAATGTAAAAAAATGTGGTGTTTAAGATGAATGTGTCGTGTTTTATTCAAATTAAAAGATCCGTGTGTTTACTGTCGTATTAACTTTTCGTCTTTCCACTGAAAATATTTCCTTTTAGCACGTTTTGGGGAAATATAAAATGTAGCAATGAGTTTGTTTTGGCGGTATTTCGTGATTTTCTCTTTACTTGGAAATCAAATAAATGCGGACGATTTGGAGCCGGAATATGCGGAGGCTCGCGAAGGAAGTGATGCCGAATTACCATGTAACTTACAACCAGTGCATCCTCCTGATAAGGTTAACTTTGTTGCGTGGAATAAAGGAAATGATGATCTCGTTCTTTATAAATACGACTTAAGAGGTGTTCGTGGACAGCATTGGGCCGATCCGTCTGTTAGTGATAGATACTTCTTTCGGTTACTGGATGAAGAACGTGCACTTTTGACTGTCTCACTTACAAGACTTTCAGATGAGGCTATTTACCATTGTCGCGTGGATTTCAATCGGTCTCCCACGAGATACACTCACGTTAATCTTACTGTCGTAGGTGAGTTATGTCTGTTATATCTTCTTTAGGATGTTTTATGATAACTATTACGGATATTGTCTACGAAAAGTGGGATAAATTGCGGAGCTTAACTTCTTTCGAATAAATGAAAGACTCTTTTTTTCAATTTATAAAAAATTAATAAAATAATTTAAACGCTCGTTTTTCATTGTGTATCTCTAATGGATTTTCACTGTAATTGCGAACAACTCCAGAGTTGTGGACTCTTAAAACTATTTGTCCTCTTCATTCTTTGACCTACACAATAAAATCTTTTCTTACAATCTAAAAATCAATACCATACCTTTCTTATGACTGCCTTATTACTTGTTGCACCTAATTGAACGAAACACACGCCACCCACTCCACGATCGTAGTGGGTAATAAACTAACTGAAGAAACTATTATAAATAAATTGCATAAATTAATATTCTAACTCCTTGTTTATGTAAAGGAATCCTGCGGGGACGGATTGGAATTTATAATTTTAATTTAATTGCTTCGCACTGCGCTCTCAATTGCATCTCTAGAATGCCAAATGCATCTATAATTAAACATAGTTAGACAATCGCATAAAAATTCCTCAATATTTCCCTGATCGTAACCGATACGCAAAGTTTCCGTCGCCTTGTATAATATGAAATCAGATTTAGAACGCTTTTCCTCTTTTTTTATGTAAATCGTTACAACATTCACGAACGAGAAGTTATAATTTAACAAAAATTTTCGTAGAATTTTTGATTGTGATCAATTTCGTTTTCTTAAATGTCAGCTAATAGTAGAAAATTATGTTATTTCACGAATTGTGATAAATAGCAAAAGCTGCTTACAAGTAAAGAAATGAACGAACATGGAGGTGCAGAAAAGATAAAATTGGATATGGGCCAATCTTGTAGCGACATTTAGAAAGCTTAAGCCAGCGAGTTCTTTTTTATTTCTTTTGATTCATTATTTTAAGTACAGAGCTTCAATATTTATTACGTAACCATCTCAAATCTGTTTGTATAGTTTTATGCGAAATCGTTCCTTATAATAGGTAGATGCAAAGGAACCTTAATTTTTCACAAAAAAATGCGAGGACAGTTTGCTTCTCATATTTTCGGGTTTGAAACTAAGCCAGCGAATGGCATCGTGAGGAAGTTGATTTATGATTCGGTAAAGTGTGTGTTTCGTAAAAGATACGTGAGACAAGCCGTTCCGGATTTCAAATATTCGAGTTTTGTGCCTTTCTCTGCATCCTAGATACTATAATTATATATGGAAATTTGAACTAAGAGTTTTGTAAAGCCTTCGTAATTTATTATTAAAATAAATGTGGATAATTTAATAGGCAACTTACGTTTGTCGGGGCCTTCCTGAAAAGCAGTTATGTGTATAATAATAGAGATCGTATATTACATGGTTTACTCCTACATTAAATTTAATGCGAAATCATTTCCGATTTCTAACAGAACTCAGTAAAACTCATCCGGAAATTATTACTCTTAAATATTTACCAGGAAATTTTAGGAAAATATCTCAGAAAAGATGAAAAAATAAGGCGAATGGGACTATTATTATGCCAGCAAAACTGTACGCCTTATAATTCTATTATGGTAAATGACAACGTTAGAATAAACATTTGTAGAGTAGAGTGGGGCAAGAGCACGCATTTAAGGCTTATAATCGTCTGGAACTCAAAATATGTCATTTTAGTTTTCCTTATTTTTACATATAGATCTTTGTTCTAAATTCTACCAAGAGATAACACTCAAAATGTATAAATGTTATTCGTATCTTATTTGAAAATGATTATATTGAAACATATTAAATGCGAACTCTTGGGCCACATATGGGGCAAAATTACGCAGACACAATCCTGTCAGTTATAAATGCAAAATAGTTTGAAAAATATATTATATGTGAAATCATGAATCAAAATACAGGGTGTCTGTGTCTCACGGTGACCGTCAGTTAGAAGTAAGTATATCAAGAACTGTAAAAGCTAGAAATTTGAAATTTTGCACATGCGACATGGAGTGTTTAATCTATTAAATAAAAATATTATCCAAATGGCAGCACTTCCGGAAATACCAGAAGTGAGCATCAACTTCTTTATTTTAAATACAAACCAAGCAATTTTTTTTCATATTCTGATGTGTCATAAAATGTTTAGTATGTATGCTTAAAATAATCGGCGTATCAATTTTGATTGTTGAGAAAAAAAATTTGTTTCACTGAAAAATGTCAAAATCTTGTTTAGGAAATAAAATTGAAAGTCGAAAGTGGTAAAAGTTAGGGAAATGGGATTTTAGGTTCTCAATATCAAAAGATTAAGACACAATTGTCTGTAATGCATAATAAAATTGCCCGCGGTTACGTATCTATTTGACGTTATTTCCAGACCGAGGGGTTAATCACGACGTAATTAATTGTACACTTGAGTAAGAGTACGAATACAGTGAGTACAGCTGAGTACACGTACGGTCAAACGAGTACGCTTGAGTACAGACGAGTACCTTTGAGTACAGATGGGTACACTGAATACAGATGAGTACAGTGATTACAGCAGAGTACACGTGAGTACATCTGGTTCATATAAAAATGTACGAATTCGTATAGTACACCTTTGCAGGTATAACTTAACTATGTTTACAAAAGAATGGTAAATATTAATTAGTATTGAATGAAACATAAATCAAGAACAAATAATCAACTGCCAAAATACTGTAAGGAAAATCTGTTACTTTACAGTGAAAACATTTTGTAATTTACCTTTTAATGGTATTAAACTTTGAGTTTTTCTATTATATTTGGTATTTACTGTTAAGGAGTTTCCTTACAGTATTTTGGTAGTTGATTATTTGTTCTTAATTTATTTTTCATTCAATTATATAATAACTGCTATTTGTTTGATTTAATTAATTACCGAGAATTACTTATAATATAATAATATTAAACGCATTTATTTTTTACCAGGATCATAACATGTTAAACTTAAAAGTAAATAATAATTACAATTCAAAGGAAAAATATTTCTCAAACACAAAAAAAAAGAAAAATAATTATTCTTGTAGGGATTGTTTGAATTTTTTGTAGGCATTACAAATCATCATTCTGTCGTTTGATGAAATTTTAAACGGACCGTTATCACTTAATTTAATTGTCCCCCAAAATATATATTGTTTCTCAACATATTGCATATCGTCCTTCTTTGGCCACTCAAATCGACCTAACATTTCTTTTAAAAACTTAACTTTATAGTTTGTTTCATTTCTTGTTAATATACGTCCTATATACCATCTTTCATCGTAGTATATGGCGTAGTATTTTTCTTCTATAATTATATGAACTCTAATTTATTACGGCGCATGATCGGGAACCCCGTGCGCATATTCAATTTGTATCACTTAAATTTACAACATTGCTCTGCTCTTCCATATATAATAGAGTTCAGTGGCACAAACTACGAGTGTGCACGCCAAATAAAGCTCTAGCCGAAATTGCATATTTTCCTACCTTTACAGTAATCAGTATGGGAAATTGGAAGTTATTTTGTAACAAAATGAATTCGAACAACATAATGTTAGCAACTGTAAAATCACATTCGTATTATTTTTAAATTCTAAAACGAGATACCTTACCTATGCATATATCACGTAGAAAAGTGCTATATGATGCAGTTTATACCAAAATTAAAATAACGGTTATGTTATTACATTTATATAGTAAATAAATTAGTGAACACTAAAACAATATTGCGTAATAAAATATTTCTCGATATTTACCTTCACATTTATAAAATACCCGATGATGTTTTACTTGGATCACCTGATGGTTAAGAATTATTACCATTACTATCATCAGAGACAAGACAAGCACTACCAAAATCACTCGGCTGATGCGAACATCTGATTCGGTAGCGTTCTGTGATACTGATACACCGAGTTCATTTGGAGGCGTATTTTACACAAAAGTATATTTTGAGTACATATCAGTACACCTTGATTACAAGTGAATACACATGAGTACATATGAGTTCTGCAGAGTACACATCAGTACCGCAGAGTACATACGAGTACACAAAGCATGTACACCAGAGGACAGCCGTGCGTAACCCCTCGTTCCAGACTTAGGAAAAACTTTAAAAAGTTTCTTTTTTTAAATAGAATGCCTATTTAATTATCGGCCTATTCGATGCAGAAATAAATTTCCTTTAAATTGTTATACCATGTTACTATACCTAAAATCAATGATTACAGAGTTATTTACATTTTTCTAATTAAATTTATAATTACATACTTTACAAAACATGGTTGGCTTTGAAAATTTTCAAAAATTTTTTATTCAATTGTTTCTTATGATGACAGTTGTCAGTTAGCTATCAGTTTGAAAGTTTACGCTACATTTACGTTTGTTATCAGTGTTATCTTGTAACGCCCTTGCGTTAATTTCCAAATTTCTATTCGAAATATTTCTAATTTTATTCTTTACATTAATAGTTCTATATTTTCTATAGTGTCTGTTCGTGCCTGTTTTATTCGACAATTATTGGTGTCTCTAATTAACATGTTTTCGTTCGAAAGGGCTCCTACGGGACGGGCTTAATGCCGACGCTGCGACGTTCGCATAGACCAAAATGAGATAAAAATCAAGATCCAAAATTTGTCACACAACCCAATCTACCAGCACCTGGCGTGCTTTGCATCATCTCGTTTTGGATTGGGTTTTTTTCAATCGGCACGGGAGATAAATGGCTTTGAAATCCTAACAATGGCGGAGCGACGTATAGTCGACCACCTATTACCAGTGATGGAAGATAAAGGAATTGATTATGAACCATCTGCAAGCTCTTCAGGTCCAAATTTTCAAAAAATTTCAATATCGGGAGAGGATAGAAGCGGCCACTTTCTGGTACCCACTAAATCATACTTATTGTTCTACATAACTTCACGCTTTTCTGGTGAAGATAAAATATCGCCTACAACTGTACTTTTCTTTACCTTCATTACTCCGAAGTGAAGATCGTGGAAAACTACTGTTACATCCTCGATCAACACTGCATATTGGATTTAAATAGATTCTAACACGCCGTCGTTAAGTGGAAAACAACACCAATTTCCTGTTCTACAAAATTACTGTTTATTAATTTTCTACGATTGCTGCTTATGATTCAATAATTTTCTACATTTACCGCTACGTAAATTTTAACTTTAATTCTACATTTCTGACATTTTTGAATTTGCTTTATTTACTCTTAACGTAATTTTACTTTAGTATTTTACCTATTAACTTTTTATTTTTCTAAATTTATTAGAGTTTACTTAAATTACTTATTTAATTCTCACTTGTAAACGATTACTTTGTTATCTAATTACCTTGATTCTTTTGTTTGCAATTAACGTAACTATTTTAAAGATTGAATTAATTAATATTTGGTATCCGATCCCCGTACTACAGGCTAGTGATCTGTTTATTTTTCTTTTGTGTATTCACTTTTGTTTAAGGTACATCTCAACGGAAACTTATGCATAAGGATTCCTCTGAAGATAAAGTAAGTTAAATTTCGATTTATTCATTACAATTACTGCCTTGTAAACATTCGATCGTTTCCCCAATGTTTTGTTTGCTAATTTAACGTCACTCTAATCATTTTATTTACAATTTTTGATTCTTTTAAAGGTAATTTAGATCCCTACTTCGTTGCTATTGAATTTAATATTTATTTGTATAAAAAACCTTTTTTTGTATTTATAAATTTGCCATTTTGTTACATATTTTATTTGCAATCTTTTAATTCATTATAATCACATCAAATTTCTTTCTTTTTTTTATTATTGCTCGAACTACCCCGTTCTCTTTCAGATTTGACTTCGCTACTACTTTACCTGCGGATACCTTCGTAATTCGGATTAGCAGTCATTTTCTCGAAGAATTACGTGGCGCCCTTTGGCTTTCTCAGCCCTAACTACTTTTCTACACAAATTCTAACGCTCTTTCGCTCCTTATTGCTAACCTGCGACCATTGCCTACTAGCACTGAGCTACTGCGGCCATCGCTCCATTTCAATTTCGTTGCGACCCAATTCTTGCCGTAACAATCTCTTTGAATTTTGATTTTTGCGCTTAATATTTGTTTTTAATTGGGAAATATGGAATACACAAACGCTGATATTCTAAATTTGTTTTACGGTCTGCTCGTATTACTTTTCGGACCTGCAGAACCTTTAACTATTGAATCACTCAACACTTTAACGAAAGATATCCGCATTTACCTACAATGACAGAACGAAAAATCAGGATGATTGAAAAGAATTTTCTAAATTTGGGCGAAGTAAATGCGCCACGAAATTTGGCAAAGCCAATTGTCCCCAATGACGCTGCAGAAACCAATGTATTGGGATATTTTAATGTTTTCCCTGTAAGTTCTGTTTGTTCGGCGGAAAGAGACCTTGGTTAGTCAAGAAGTTGCATAGATAGAATTTTAAATAATCATAAAAGCATAAGAAACATTTGAATAAAAATTTTTTGAAAATTTTCAAAACCATGTTTTGTCAAGTATGTCATTATAAATTTTATTAGAAAAATGTAAATAACTCTGTAATCTTTGATTTTAGGTATAGGAACATGGTATATCAATTTAAAGAAAATTTATTTCTGCATCGAATAGGCCGATAATTAAATAGGCATTCCATTTAAAAAACGAGACTTTTTAAAGTTTTTCTTAAGTCTGGAAATAACGTCAAATAGATACTTAACCGCGGGCAATTTTTTATTATTCATTACAGACAATTGTATCTCAATCTTTTGACATTGAGAACCTAAAATCCCATTTCCCTAACTTTTACCACTTTCGACTTTCAATTTTCATTCCTAAACAAGATTTTGACATTTTTCAGTGAAAAACATTTTTTTTCTCAACAATCAAAATTGATACGCCGATTATTTTAAGCATACTTACTAAACATTTTATGACACATCAGAATGTGAAAAAAATTGCCTGGTTTATATTTAAAATAAAGAAGTTGATGCTCACTTCCGGTATTTCCGGAAGTGCTGCCATTTGGAAAATATTTTTATTTAATAGATTAAACACGGCATGTCGCATGTGCAAAATTTCAAATTTCTAGCTTTTACAGTTCTTGATATACTTCTAACCGACGGTCACCGTGAGACACCCTGTATAATATCAATACAAATTTACTATAAAATATACTTAGAAACAAATAAGTCTTTGCAAAAAACACAGCATAAAACAGAATTTACACGTCGAACAGCACAAAAAATATTAAACATAAGATTTATAAATATTTGACAATATTTCTCATAGTTTCATCTAGCAATAATCACATGTGAAAATTCCGCCCCCTCATGATTGGAGCAGGCATCATGCCACCATTCTCCACACTTCAAGCATCGAATCCAGTCTTCTTCAGGTGGATAAAAATATTCGCCATCACATCCTGGACAGCGGAAATTTGCTCCATTTACAGTTGAGCTTGACGTAGATGCGATGGGCTGCATCACATGTTTGATAGTTTTTACTCCAGAATTAGTCTTCATTTTTTTAGATGGTTTTTGCCCTGATGAGGACTGCCTGCTGAACTGACTTCAACTGATTGGCAATTTCAAGTTGGTTTTTAAAAGGAGAACTGGTCAATACCTCCTGTGATTGCTGACTTCTTTTCCTTCTCTGTTGATTTTATTTTCTTTTTGGGAAAGAAAAAAGATCTTTCGCCGATAATGCATTGTTATTACCAGTTGACGTCAGAATTGCAGCTGTAGAACCATTCTCTCGAGTGGTAGAATTTGTGTCCAATGCAGTTTCCACTGGCAAATCATTTGCTACAGCTGCACCGTTGGCTGACTGATTTTGATCTGTCACAGATCTGGGAAGATAGTCTTCATCGGAAAATATCGGTCTATTCGCTGGGTAGATTCCGCACTCCTTAAAACCTTTGCTGACAGTTGCACACTTTTCTTAAGCATCACCAAACAATTCAGCAACTTGAAATTGTGTAATTACACGCCCTGGATTGTTCAACAACCATTTATCGCATATTGCGGAATAAGAGTCCTTCTATGGTTTGAGGAAAGAGTACACATGCGAACTTATTACATACAAGAGAAGATGCTATTTAAAATAGCGTGTACAACAAACGACTATTCCAATCTATTATAGACTTAATCACAAATATAAAAAAATTCTGGCAAGTTGCCACGAGACTTCCCTCGCATTAACACTTTTTTCAAAAAATAAGTATAGCACAATATACAGTGTTCGCCAAAAAGTCGGCACCAAATGGATTTTTTAAATGTAGCCCCTATAAGATATACCGAGTGATTTTCACTTAGCTAGAAAATGGCGTTTTTCGAAATTGTCTAAATTCAAAGTGTGCTATTTTTCGTAAATTAAGCAAGATTTTACTGAGATTTTTTCATCGTCTGTCAGTCAGCACTAATTTTGCAGCATGTTGTGACAAGCGTTCCACGTTCACCGCTTGTGTCCTGACTGACCTGTTTGTGACCTCTCGGTGGCAATATTTTTGTTTGTTTTTGTACCGTGATTGTTGCCGTTTCGTCGTGATTAAATAAAAATGTTGTAGCACACAAAAATGTTGATTATTGATATAATTAACTGGTTTTATGAGCTATAATCGAAAATTTACTATTTTCCAATATATGGAAACTAAAGAAAAAATTCTTGTTTTAAATGCTAAATTTGTATTGCTGAAAGCTGCATTTCTTTATTGAAAAGAAAATTTGTTTTCTTTTAGATCAAAATAAATGTTATGATTATCGCGAAAGAAAGACGTACATATTCCCGCGAGAGGTAATCTACCACATCGTAAACGGCGAGCGGCAAACCAAAACAATATGATTATTCTTTTGCATTGTACAAAACCATGCCCTTCATAGCAATAGTGTACGAAACAGCTTCCCCGCGCACTGCACTTCACCACGCCCACCAAAGTATCCATCCTTTTTTCCAAATTTCTTTAAAAAAAAACGATGTATAATGACATTTGTTTTTGAATCGTGTTACTTTTATGGAAATGTATAATTCCTAGTGCCATGGCGTACATAATCGATCATTGAATTGTAACGATCCTATAATCATTATAATTAATTAATAATCAACTTTGACGATGTTTAATATTTGACTGGAGGTGTCAATTCCCTCCTTCCTACATTTATTTATTTCAACCAAAATTACAATAAAGCTTTCCATAATACATGCCAGTTTAAGATAATTTACCTTTCTTACTCCTAAACTTTTTAAATAAACGACACAAGGCTACAAATCTGTGTTTTAACTTAGCTTATGTTCCTCAAAGCTGACATATTAACAACTAATTTGGAATGATTTAAGATGTTGTAGTCAATAATGGGCCATGGGTCTTCGGGGGGGGGGGGGGGGGGGGGGGTCCTAAAATAGACAAAGTAAATGTACGGAGTTAATATGCGTTAAACATTTTATAATAAACATTCTTTTATAATTTTAAATTACAGTGCACTAGCCAAATTGTGACATACAGTTAATTGTGACACTTAATATTAATTTAAAATCTGCGCCATTAATGCACGTCGACTTGGTATTACAGGTAGCTGTTTGAACGCAGTAGCATGTGGAACGCGCGCGAATGTGTTTGTAGTGACATCAAGGTAAGCAAATATTCGATTTTGTTTCATTCAAAATTGTTAAATTAACACAGCTTGCTTAGAAATTTGATGCTTCCGTTATATAAAACATATTTTCAAATCTGTTGTACTATAAATACATATAGCATCATAATAATCTTGATTAATGTTACAGTTAACCTAAAAATGTTGAGTACATAAAATAGCAGTAGTGTCACAAATACACTACACTTTTATTAAGGATGGTTTAATTGTGACTTTTTTGTATTATAATTGTGACACTGGTATTTCTTTACACTACATGTACTATATACCTACCTTACTAGTTTTTGTCTATTCCAGGATACTTACAAGTCTACCTAAAAGCAAAATGGCATCAACAAAACAAAAATTATATTCTAAAAATGACATAACAAAGGCTATTCAATTAGTTGATAATGGATGGACAGTGAAGAGAGCAGCATTAGAATGTAACATTCCACGTTCTACACTTATTCTTAAAGGCCCAAATGTTTGAAAAATTCTGTTGGAAGACCGATTGAATTAAGTTTAGAAACTGAGCGCAAGTTGGCTGAAAATATTGAAACCATGAATAAGTGGGGTTTTGGACTGACTCGTAGAGAAATATTAGATTTAGTACATGTTTATTTAACTAAAAATAATGTGCCTAATCGTTTTAAAGAAAGCAGGCCAGGGAAAGACTGGTTCATTGGGTTTAGTAAACGATGGAATTTTTCCTGCAAGCACCCCATAAAGCGGCAGATTATAAGAACAGAACAAACTCAACCTAACATAATATATGGTTTCTTTGACTTGCTAGAAAAAACATTAGAAGAGTTAGGAATAGGTTATAAACCCAATCAGATTTTTAACTTAGATGATACATCAATATGTCATGATCCTAATTCAACAAAAGTGGTTTCAACAAAGAATAAAGCAGTTTTCAGAAGCACTTTTGGTACAGGACGAACAAATACATCAGTGCTATTTTGCGTCTCAGCAGATGGTGAAAAATTACCTCCGTACATTTTATACAAAGCAAAACACTTATGGGACACCTGGATGCCTTCGGAGGCATATCCTGGCACTGGATATCGAGCGACACCACATGGATGGATGACTGAAGATGCCTTTTTTCACTGGTTCAAGTATATGTTCTTAAAAAGTTGTCCTAAAGAACGACCTTTGCTAATAATTCTCGACGGTCATATATCCCACATCTCTATTCCTTTAATTCAGTTAGCCACTGCTGAAAACATCACTCTCCTAAAGTTACCTCCACACACTACCCACATTATTCAGCCGCTGGACTCTGCTGTGTTCAATGTACTGAAAAAACGATGGGATGAGTTGTTGACAATTTGGCAAAGAGAACACTATGGTCAGTCATTAGGAAAAGCAGATTTTTCAATATTATTGGGTAATGTGTGGAGCGACTTGTCGAGTATAATAATTAAAAAAGGATTTGAACTAACTGGTATATATCCTACCAACAGAAGGATAATTAAAGAAGATATATTTAAAGCTGCAGATCTGCAAGAATATAAAGATTCAATTGCAAATAAAGAGAATGTATCGGATAACATTCCAACTAGTAGTGCTTCAGAAGCAACACCTGTAAACACAGCAGTTACAGACGTTTCAGGATTAGACTTAGGACATTCTTTGCAAAGACCAAAAGTATCTTTTGAAAACCTTTTGTTGCAAAAGATTGAAAGAAGACCTACCAATATCAAGAAACGTTCTAAGATACATAGTAATACAGCTGAAATAATTACTAGAGAAGAATACCTACGGGAGTTGAACCAGAAAAATACGACTCCGAAAAACAAATCTAAAAGCCAAACAAACAAGTGTGAAGAACGCCAAGAAAGCACCACAGATGAGAGTGATTTTTCTGTCCATGATAGTGATTCCTCAACTGGGCCCTTCATAGAAGAAGAAGAACTAAGTGATGATTTTAACACCATTGTCACAATTGGATCGTGGGTGCTAGTTACGTATTCAACCAAAAAGTCTTTAAAACGTTATGTTGGACAAGTCTTGGAAAAATCAGGTGAAACTGTAACAGTTAAATTTCTACGACGAAAAACCCATTATTTTGTATGGCGAGCAACAGAGGACATTGATGAAGTTAATGAAAACGATGTGTTCAGGGTCTTGCAAGAACCAAAACAGGACAAACGTGGTCATTTTGAATTTTCCATAACTTTTGATAAAACCGTATTATAACTTATTACATATATCCGTTTTTTTACAATTGCAATTATTTTTTCAAGTCACATTTAACCTTTCAAAGTATGTCGCACTTAAAACTTTCGTCCTATTGGTGTGTATATAGGATTTTAGGCTGGAGTCACAATTATACCATCTCAGTGTCACAATTGTCAGATGTGTAGGGTAAATGTGACACCTGAAACATTAAAAAAAAATTTTTCTAAAAAAGTGACCAACATTAATGTTGCTTTATTATGCACATAGAATGGTTGAAAATACATGTAGTGTTCATCATGTAATTGGAAAAAATGTTATGTGTTTCTATTTTAATTGTAGAAGAAAAATATTGGAAATTTAAGAAAACGTGTCACAATTTGGCTAGTGCACTGTAATACTTTTGGAAAATCAATTACTTTGTTATGCTAGCCGGAATGAAGACCACATAATTTCCAAATGAAGATGAGATGCAAATGTGTCTGAAAAATTGGTTAAACACGCGACCAAAAAGTACAAGAAAATGGAAGAAGCGCATTGATGTAGAGGAGAAATGTCGAAAAGTAACATATCTTGTTTAAAAATATTTTTTTAAATAAAATGTTATCGTAAGATTCCGATTTACATATGAACCCTCCTCGTGCTTATTTGTTCACTTGGCGTCGGTAATAGGAAAGTTACTGGATATAATACCTAACTTTGTCAGGAAATCGAATATTAAATAAACAAAATATTTTTTTGTGTTGATGCATACAAAGTTAAGTATATTAATTTTCTACGGTATATGTAGGAATTGTGTTACAATAGGGATCAAAAAATATGTTTGATACGTTAAATTCCCTATTTCGTCATTAATTTGTCTTATTCTGTTTACGGTGTCGCTGAAATGTACATTTACTTAGTAACAGTTGTTACTACTAACTTGTGTATTTTATTGTAAATGAGGAGAGATATTTCCGAAATATGTAACCTAAAATTGATCCAACGGCGAACTTGAGGTTTGCGCAATTCTTATAGGTGTTTTCATTTCCTCGCGCATCTCACATATCTACCAAGGAGAATTAATTTAATTGACTTTAGGTTTTAGGTTGTTTACAATATTAAAATCGCTGCAACAAAAACCACATAGTAGGAAGAAATTTACTCTCTCGTCTATTTTCTAATTTATCTAAGAAGTCACCTACATTGTCTATATGCGGTCGGTATACTACTCCATGGTTCCAGTTCGCATTATCTACCTAAAATTTTATTCCTAATTCATACTAAATTTGTAAATTTATGAAATGTGCCAAAGCTTTCTTATATGTAAGCTCCGACGTCACCACCTCTCGATAGACGGTCACAATAGAATAATTTATTGTTGTATTTATCTCTTAATTATATTAATTAACGAGTAAGTAAATGTATTTTATCTATTTCAATGTACGTACTTACCTACTTATATTTTGCTGGTAACTTCGTTTATGACCAAAATCCCTAATTTTGTTATTGGACCAAACAGTTTTTCATTTCAGGTTACAACTTTAATTAACAAAGTATACTGTGACAGAAGAAACCGTTAATAAAAAAAATGTGACCTAATCCCGGTAATTAATTTAATTACACTCCACTACAAACGTAATAAACGTGGGATTGATAGTGAAGAACAATTTGGTAGGGTAAAGGAGCTAAAAACGTTTCCTTTAAAGGTAGCAATACCCATTTGAAAGGGAAATTACAATACGTTTGTAGGAATCTCAGGTTTTAGAGAAGGATCTATTCTTAATTTCCGTGCGCTTGGTAATGTACATATATATCTATAGTGAAATTAAAGACACTAAGAAAAATGTTTTCTGGTTGTAAATTTGTCATTTTGTCTTTGAAAATCAACAAGTTTGTACATCACTCTTAAATACCTATTTATACACATTTTAAACGATAACATTGACAGGTTAAACGAACAAAAAAGGGCCACAGAGCTATTTGATGCGTAAAATAAATGAACTTTCTGCACCCTTAGCCTCGCACAACCCCTAATTTAGCATACGTTTGATTTAGGAAGAGTAACGTCGAATAAATTCGCGTATCGTCCAAAAATGAAAATATGTAATGAAATATGAAGGCATCCCTCTTTTAGTCGTAAGAAGTATTTTATTTTGACATTAATGGAGGTAGTTAGCATTATATCAAAAGAGTTTATTTGCCGCAATTTATAAAGCTTTAAAGTGCTAATAATTTGATATCTCTTATAAAATTTATGCTCAAAATACCTTTCAAAGAACTAAAATTATGTTAGAACTTTCCGTAAACCTGACGCTTGCGAGATGTCGCACTTTCTCTTGTCGAAAGGTGGCGATAATTGGGTTATCACATTCATTTGTTCATCTTTTTCACACAAAAAGGGATGCTTTACGCTATTCTCTTCGAGTTACAATCTCTCACCTCGTGTGTTTTGTAACATTCACATTTCAGTGCAATGCTTGTATTTGTATTGTATAATTAAGGTGAAATTTGTTTTAATTGTATTCTTCAAACAAATTACGTTATAAAGCTGAAAATGTTGTATAACAGAAAATCATGTTAGCCGTTAAGTATTTTGTAACAGCTTTGCACAAATTCTTGTCAAGTTTTAACGTCAGAAATTACTGACGTACAGTACTCTATAATAATTTTTTTGTTATCTTTGTGGATTTTTTAGTTTCTGTCATAGTTTGTTCGTTCAAATTGCTGTTTTGTTTTGTTTTGTTTTGTCTCGTACATTTAAATTGTAATGACGGATTAGGAAAAGCACAGCTTAAATAGTAGAGGTAGAAAAGGTTATTAAACTACTTTAATGACAAATATTGGCAAAATATGTAAATTTTCACGTTAATGAAAGCTTAAAAAATATGTTTTTCCTGATTTTAAGTACCATAAAGCTAATACAAACGTGGATGAAATGTTAACGTGTTCAATAAAAACGCGCGTTTATGTTACCCTTGTTTTTTAAAATCTACCCGGCAACTCTTTTAATTACATTCCTAACATGTTTACATTTTACTGCAAAAAAAGAGTTAATGCGTTTCAGGTACTTTGCGATGTACTAAGTATACCTATTAAGTAAGATTGTATTAAGACTGAAATGAACGCATACAACTAATTTAAAGACATTCAGTTGGGTGTCGTTTCGAACCTTTTCTCCGCAAATACTATCGTTCAGTCGTTTTTCTTGCTAATATGTCACACGCTCGCATAGATTTTCCGATTTTCCATTTGTCGGTTGTTCGCCGTTAAACACAACAGCCATTTGATATTGGAGATACTGATATCCTCACCGCCCTGGGGACCCTGTAATAAATCGCAACCTTAATGGAAGATTCTGTTAAAATGTGGTTACCAAAATCTACTTTTTATTGTCATATTTATGGGAAGAAACTATCGAAATTAAATTACTAATGTAGATGATCTCTAAGGAAGGAGAGCTTATGCTATACAAAGAGCGGCTCACAAGTCATGAAATATAGTTTATATTACTATCGGAGTAAAAATGCAAGGCCTCTGACTTTAGAAGCTTGTATCTCAGTAATTAGCAATCATAATTTAATGAAATAAAGTGCACTTAAAAGACCATTTATTTCTACAAAAAGGTGTACAGTTTTAGATTTTTACAATACATCGTTAATTTTCTGTATCAGTGTATGTGAGAAAAAGCGCTAATTATGACTCAAATCGCACAAGCGCTCCACTTTAAAAATTAATTACGGCTATATTATTGAAACTGAGTGGTAGATACTTATATATTTGAAAAATGTATACTTTTTTGTCAATGTGAGATGCTTTTGAGGCCAATTGGTTTATTAGTCTTAAAGCTATAACGAAAAAACGACATTTGTGTAACTCAGTACCTGAACGTTCGATATTAATAATATTGACAGTAACATAACAAGGTTAAAGCAATTATATTGTGGTCTAACACGATTCACAAAAATAATGTCATTATACATCGTTTTTTTTTAAAGAAATTTCGAAAAAAGGATGCATGCACCAGTTGGAGGGGAGAAGCGCGGCGCGCGGGGTAGCTGTTGTCGTATACTATTGCTATAAAGCGCATGGTTTTGTACAATGCAAAAGAATAATCACATTGTTGTGGGTTGCCGCTCGCTGCTTACGATGTGGTAAATTACCTCTCGCGGGAATATGTGCGTCTTTTTTTCGCGATAAACATAAATTTACTTCGAATTACAAGAAAACAAATTTTATTTTCAATAAGAGAATAATGCACTTAGATTTAAGTAATATCAAATTTAGCATTTAAAACAAGAATTTTTTCTATAACTTCCGTAAATTGCAAAATAGCACATTTTCGGTTAGGGCTTATAAAACCAGTTAATCATATGAATAATAATCAATATTTATTGGCTGCCGACTTTTCAGAAGTATGTGTGCTACAACATTTGTAAATTTGGTAACAATTTATGAAACAATAACAATTTTATGATAAGTTAAAATTGACCGTCAGCCAGGAAAATACTAAATACAGCGTTTTTATTGCTGTTAATTAAAATAAAAGTTAAACAACTGATTCTACCATTTTGGTTTTTACACATGTTAAACATATATAAATGACTAATGTACTGCCCAAAAATGAAGAAATTTCACCCCTCAGTTTTTTTGTTATGATCACTTAAAGTCAGAGGCCTTGCATTTTTACTCCGATAGTAGTCGCAGCGCCACCTAACCGTTTTGGTTCATATAATGCACCTTTATCACGATGTCCGATGGCGGATACTTTCAAACAATGTTGGGCGATCAAATTCTGCACAAAACTCTATAAAAAAGTCGTCTCCCTTGTGATTCATTTCAAAGGAAATCGTTCTATGATCTGACATAGTCCCTTCTGGAGTGACTTGCCAGTTGGTTATATAGTCAGAGATACTCATTAAGGCCACACTAAGATCAATCACAGTCCGAGTTCGGGTAGGTACGAACGTGGGTTAGATTAGTACTTGTGAGATATTCAAGTTGCGATTTACCTCTAGGGTTGACGCTTCCCAATGTAGTATAGTGAGCATTTGAGTCATACCCTATAATGATGTGTTTGTTGTTTTTCTCACAGTATTCTACCATCTCGTTACTGGGAGGTAGGTTGACAGATTCTCCTGGGAGATATTGATATACAGACTGTTTCAAATAAACTCGGAATTATTGCCATCTTTGTTGATGTCGATTTCAACTTTATTGTAATTTTACTTCGTTTCCATTTCATTTGCCTCCCACCCCCTTATCACCTTTACAAATTTATTAAATATCACCTACTATACCTGACGATGACAAATATTTTATCGAAACATGTTGTAGAATCTAACTTTTTTTCAATTTCATTTAACTTCAAATAACTACGAGTCCCTTCCTTCCATAAATCCTCTCACTGTCCTTTCTGTTCCTTCATTCCTCCCTTTGACCCCACAATCATTACCACGTCGTCGGCAAAAGCTCCCCCCCCCATCACTCCCCCCCCCCCATCACTACTCCACCACCCTGACTTCTCAGACACAAAAAATAGGGTCGAGCTCAAGAGGCAACCTTGTCTCAAACCGGTTGTAGTTACAAACGGCTCACTCAACTGCCCTTCCCCACTCTCGCTTTACACTTCGTCTCTGCATATATCTCCTCTATTCTCTGTTTTAACTCCCTCCCTCCCCCATCTCACTACACAATTTCCCTCTATTTACATTATCGAACGCTGCCTTAACTATTAGAGGTAGGTAACGTCAGTCAAAAGGACATAAGGTCTATTAGTATATTACCGGTATTTTCCCAAATCTTAGAAAAAATTATCTTCACTCAAATTCAAATTTACCTCGACGCTAATACAATCCTTCCTCATACACAATAATAAAAAATAAATATATTTAATAGTAGCATTTATGATTTATTTTCAATGATCAAAATAAAATATGTGGTCTATTGTATGTATTAAATTTAGTAAATGTTGATCATGCTATGCTCCAAGTTATGCACTACATAGAGAATGCAGGGATTAAGTTCTTTTGGCCCTTACATTATTTAAATGAATTATCCGTATGATAACCTCGTTCCTTTTCAGTATCTACCAATCTATAATTTTAACACATGGATACTTTAAAAGCTGTTTTATATTAATAATCACATTAAGGCCATAGTGCAGTATATTTATAATATTATTATAGTTTAAAAAAAGTCAGCACGTAGCTTAATTAGTGTTCAACTGCCGTAACCTTTTCGAGTTACGTTAATATTACACAAATCGATGGACCACATGTGTATTATTACAACCTTTGGCAATAATTGGCGCTTCGTTTTCATTTAATAATAGATAGATAAATCAATTTGTAAATATGTATGAGTGTTAATATTCTCACTAAAACCGCAAATAATTTCACACCATAAAGGTATCCAAAGCTGAGTAGTTAGCATAGGTATATGAAACATCACACGTCAAATGGACACAAAGTAACATTTAATCACAATAAATTATTGAAACAGCAATTCAATGCTATGCTATAAATGAGCAACAAGTGCGTTTTGAGCAATATTCTTGAATTTAAAGGGGCCTAATTTCAATTTAATTGAATCGTTTAATTAAGATAAATGACTTGATTGGTGTAATAGAACCTTTTTATCTGATCGCCCATTTGTAAATACATACCGTGCCTAGTTCGATTCTATTTTTAGTATCCTTTGGAATAATACGATGGAGTAATGTAGTATTATTTTTAAATAATGGCAATTAACTATCTAAAGAAATTAAAGAAATTTTCGAAGTTGTACGTCTTCTATTCTGACATGCGTACAACATTCTAAAATCGTTAATATAAATTCATTAAAAATAAAAAAAATGTTGTGGAGAACATTAGTTTTACTTGTAATTGCTCAACGGTTGCCAAGACGAAGTTGTAACATAAGATATTAAAAATAGAGTAGTGATGAAGTCAGTTTTGTGTCTCATAACAACCTTAACGATTTTCTAAAATCGTAGCGTATTAGACAGTGCTATGAAATTTTTTTTTTATTAAACGAAAATTAAGGATGACGTGAGGGGCTCAATGCAATACAAGCAAACACCAATATCACTGACGTAAGTCGTAAAGAAATCAATAAGCAAGTACAAAAAGAAAAAAACTACGATATGGAAGCACACGATGAAGGTACAGATCATAGATCTGGACGTGGTAATAACTGTTCAAGAAGTTCAAGACGCAATAATACTTACCGAGGAGCAAGTATAAGGCTCGATTCACACTAGTGCCGGTCACGGTTCGCTCTTGGTCCAGTCTCGGTTCGGTAGAATCTTACTGTATCTACACTAGGTTTGCGTTCGATCACGGTTCAGTCTCGATGTGTACACTAGCCCCAGTCAGTATAAAGTCGTTGATGGTCCAAGTCGGATGAATTTAATTGGCAATACAATTTTACTTTTGTTCATTTATTAAAGTACAAATTTTGCAGTTGTCTGACACGATTGTTCGATTTTTCAATTGAAGAATTAGCTGTTATTAGCTCTTCTTCTTGATGAAGATGCTGGAAATAAGAAAAGAATGAAACACAAGACGACGAAAAGAAGAATATGGGTGCATCCAAGTTTATTAGCGGAGAAAACGGAAGGCAAATACTACAATTGAAACAAAAACGTATTCACACTATGACTACAAGTCAGCTCCAGTCCGATCACGCTCCGGCAAAATGTTCTTCAAAACATATCGGTGCCGGAGTGTGAGTGAATCGAAACTTGAGCGGTGCTGATAGTATGAATACGCTCATTGTTTCTTGTGTAAGAATCTTTTACTGAACCGAGAGCCAACCATGACCGGCACTATAGTGTGAATCGAGCCTAAACGTGCTCATAAGATCTTTTGCAAGAACAGCGAACATGGATCTAAACACGTTTGCTGTCCCGTTGAATTAATTCCAGCCCATACGAAAGCCAACATGTCCTTTTGTTGTTCATGTTATAGGGGATAGTTAGCTGGTATAAGACAGGGGTAGTCAGTAGCACATCGAAGATTAAATTACCCACCTTGAAGTTTTAAAATGTATAATGAAGTATACCGGTATATACAGTGTATCCCAAATAGTTTTATACAAGTGGAGAAAAAGTTTATCTTACATTTCACAAAAAAAATTCTTGATAAAAAGCTCTGCATGACTTGTAGATCCATAATCAAGTACAAAATTTATAAAACATTGGCCGAAATAAGGGAAAATCAAAATTATGATTCGGAGTGAGAGTAAAATACGTTCAAACTGTAGTCGAGACCGAAATGTTCATTGAAATTGTTATTAAGTAGCATTGCAGTTAATTGTGATGGAGGAGGTGTTGCTGGGAGGAGGTAAAAAAGGGGAAATTAAAGTTTGGTCAGGAAGAAAGGCGCAAATATTACGAACGGGGGAGGGGGATATGCGACAAATGAGGTACAAAGGAGAAGGGAGTGGGGGTTAGAAGACATCACGAGGGAAGAGATAATAGAGAGGGGTAGAAGCAATGATGCATGAAAGGCGAGAAAAAGTAAAGGATGGAAGATATAATTGGAAATATGGAGAAATAATGAGGGTGTACCGAGGTATCTAAACAGTGGTATGAGCATGATGAAAAAGAGACTGATTGGAAGATATAGATGTCTATTTTCGCACTGCCCTCTCCCCTCTGGTGGTACAAATATCTGTGCCACATACCAAACTAGGTATATTATTTAATCTAACGTTTTGTGTTGATGGTGTTCATCGAAATATTAAGCTTCAAATTACGAAAACACAAGATGAGTGTGATTACATCGTAGTAGAATCTAGAAAATAGTGCAGCTTGCAAAATGTGTGAGCAAGTTTCATCGTCTGCTCCGTCATAACTAACTAATCACGTCACCTGCTTTGGAAATGATATAACTGCAATTCTATTACAAAAAAGAAAAGTTTGTCATATTGCAAACTTTTCAATTAAACTTTCTTTTAATTAAAAATGTCGTACACAAAACGGCGTTCGTGGTTACTTTTATACAAAAGTTCGCATTTATCAAACATACGTATCGTTTATACTAACAACATTTTTAACTTATGAATTTAGTTTCATTTTACTTTTTATACCTGGTTATTCCGAAAATGTAAAATTTATGTGTTGATTAAGGACAGAAGATTAACGCGTTTGTTCGACGGGCGGCGAGAACCTAAATGAAACAAGTTCATTTCGATTACCATCAATAATTTATTATTGGAATGCACGAATTTCGGTTTTCAAATGGTCTGAATTAAAACCGTACATAGGAATAGGTACTGTCAGTAATACCTAATATTTTAGGGGCAGTATCGGTAATACATATATAAATAATCGGTAATTTACTATACTTTGAAATTTATAATTCTCCCTTTTACTTGTATTATGTACAGTCTGTTTTCATTATTTATTAGAGCAGCCAATTGATTCTACATCACTTTTTGCGAGACAATTTTTACTTTCCCGTGCATATAGTACATAGGGAAAGTAATGTAATCGAAAAAAAATCGAACTCAAGATTTTGATGGTTTAAGTCCCCTTGAGTCCAAAACCACCATCTTTGAAACATGTTTGTGGGTGCGTACGTGATGGCTGTGGAGTGTGGAGCCTAAACCACTAGCCCGATTTTGATGAAATTTAAAACTGAGGCCTATAAGAAAACTTCATCGGTAAAACAAGCTTCTTATCAAAATCGACCCAAAGGGGCTCAACTAGGGGCGTTATTTTGGGAGCAAAAGTTCAAATTTTAACCCAAACTAGTAGATATGGTTACAAGGAACCGTTTTTCGTTTGTTGCTAAATTCAAAATGGCGGCTAATATAGCAATTCTCTAAGTTTTTAGTTTTTAAGGTATTAGCTCAAGAACGCTTTAACTTAATTAAAATTTGAAAATTGAAAATTGTAACCAAAGGATGGCCAGAACTTTTATTATAATTGATAAAGAACAAAAATTTAACGTGGTCTATTTATTGGTCCCCAAAATTGTTCAAAAATTGAAAATCGATTTTCTCAAAATCTGCTCCAAGCATTTTTTAAATTTTTTGATATGTTATACATATAGCGCATAAAAAACTATCGGCACTACATTTATTTCTTTATTTCCCATAGGGGAAGGGAGATGAATTGTTAAATTTTTTATTACTCAAAAACTGTTTTATTTTCAGTTATTACGCAAAAAAACTATTTTATTTAATACGTCATTGTAGTAAACACGGAAAAGTTTTGTGACATTTTTTTGTTCATTTAATTATACAGAAAATGAAAAGCGAGAACATTCGTATGCTTCTTTAGATGTTTGAAAGAGGTTTAAAATTATAATTTTATTGATGATCCTATTAAGTTATGCGAAAAGCAAGCCAAATTTATTGGTAATAAGCAACAGGCCTAGTATTTCCTGAAAATATATTTCATTCGGCGACTAGTACCTCTATCAGAGTAAAAAGTTTAGTAATCGCACTTTAAACGTTTATAAAAACAAACTATTGGGCCGATTATATTTCCAACGAAAATAACTACGAGGTCAATAGAAGGAATATAAGTGTTATCATTTCCCGTCAAAAGAGTTGTTTATACGTTAGGAATAATATTTGGATTGTCCAGTTTCTGTGATATAAATGGTATGTACATGATTGTAATATTGAGCTTTTGTTTATTTCATGCATAGTGATTCGTACAAACGACTGATTCATTAGATTTGTTGAAATTCGTTGTGATTTATTAAAAATATAAATTCAAGAGGTTAAGTGCTAAATGTACAAGAGTACGCAATGCTGAAAGTACAGCGTACTCATGTACACAACAAATATTAATTGCTTTAATTATTATGGCACTTATTTATATTTATTTACTCAGAATTACTGAGAACAATAACTATTCGTGCAACTCGATACAAAACTCACTTCCTCGATACAGAAGGCTTGTTTTTATAGTGAAAAATTTGGCCGAAGCAAAGCGCAAACTTTGGACAGGGAGTGAGCAAATCGAGAATTGCTGCCGAAATGGGCATTGAGAGGTTTACTTTAAGAAATCGTCTGAAATTGGGCAATGTTTCAACATCTCTAGGTTGTTATAGTTTGTTCGAATTATTTGGTTACTCTTCTTCCATTTCTATTTTAGGTTGATTCTGAAACATATTATCCAAGAAAATGGAGACGAAGCCGGCAAATCAGGTGAAATACTTGGATGAAATATTTTGTGGTGTAACAAAAAAGATCTTGCAAATTACTGCATTGAATTTTGCGGAGATCAACAACATCCAGAATAACTTTAACAAGGATATCACAATGGCAGGAGAATCATGGACGTCGGGATTTTGCAAGCGACACAATATAGCCCTGAGACAGCCAAAGAAGTGTTCAATGGCACACCAGACTGGTTTATCAACTGTATCTAACAAATTGCTCGAGGTTCTCACTGAAAAGGGCAAAGGATCGTAGGGAAAGTTTCAAGTGGTGAACGTGGGCAACTGGTAATGACGGTATGCTGCGTGAGTACCAGAGTACGTCAGGGAACTCTATGTCCCATGTCCCACCCGCTTTAATATTTCCACGAAAACCGTTCAAAGATTAACTATATTTGAATGCTCCCCAAGGGACTTTAAAATTAATATCCGATTCTGGTTAACGTCCAATTGTTTTGGGAGTGGTTAAAACATTTTAAACAGTTTAGTAAACCTACAGCTGATCAACCTGTGCTATTGATTCTCGATAATCACAATTCCCATCGAGACTTACAGGCTATTCAATACTGTAAGGAAAATCACATCGATCACCGCATTCTAGTCACAGAATGCAGCCGCTGGACATTGGATTCTTTGGTCCCTTGAAGAGTTCCTAAAGTAGAGAGTGCGATTAATATTGGATGATCAACCACGCAGGGAAGGGGATAAGACAAATGCAGGTTCTTGGGTTGTTCGACGCTGCGTATCCGTCTGTAGGCAGTATCCAAAAGGTCTAAAATACGTTTGAATATGCTGGAATTTTTCCCTACAATAGTAATAAATTGCACGAAACTGATTTTGGCCCCGGCTACGGTAATCAATGATTCAGAAGTGCCTCGAGCTACTGTTATTATTCAGACATCACCTTAAACATTGAATGAAGCCATTGCTGACATACCACGTCACCAAACACCACGACCAGGCACATCAAATGTTCGGTTTAATTTACTTGAGTTGGATATAGTTTGTGAAGATGGGTCAGTTATTCCTGGAGAAACTCGAGAAGGGAACGGATGTTCTACGGACAAACTGCAAATGCGTCACTTCCTCGTATTGAAGGTCCTGTAAATCGCCGAAAACATTATCGAGCATCTCTTTTAAGAAGGAGTCGGCAAGGAGTATTGAAGAAAGAGAAAGTACCTAAGCAAAGATCTAGAAGAACAGAAGCTAAATCCGTTAAACGCAAGTTGAGTGATATGGCGTGGGCAAAAATTACTCTCTTAACGCCATAAAGCAAAGATCCAAAGAAAACTAAGGCTGTTCAAGACTGCCCTAGGCGCGGAAAACGCTATGCAAATCCTTCTGGAGAAGATTGGATAATGTGTTCCGATTGCAACATTTGGTGGCACGAATCGTGTACAACTTATGTTTGCGAATGATTGTATTAACTTTTAACAGTGGCATCGTTCACATATTTGGCTGTATTTCCACAATGTTTACAACATCCGATAAATCAAAACTAAGAAAAATACGATCATCCAAACAGTTAAAAACGCAGTCTCCTGCCATAATTACTTTTGAATTTGAATTTGAAGCTCAAGGGATTTGTCTTCTCAAATGTTAAGCACTATTTAGGGAGGCGCCTTTATTGACCATAAGATTAATTTTTAATATGATGTTCGTATCTCACTTTTGGTTACCCTCGTATAAAGAGTTCTTTTATTAGCCGTGTTGTAGGTCTTATAATGATTCACATTTAAAAGAATCACTGTTGTCTGCCATTTATCTATTTTGGTCTTGAGTGAAATTTATATTTAAAGAAGTTTTAATAACGTAATTAATATTCAGTTCGCTCCACTCCTGTTTACTACTTAAGGTATTTAACGTTTATTCTTTTATAAGTATGATGCCAATTTTTTGATATCTCGGTATTTTATTTCGTGATTTCCCTAAAACTGTGGCCATTTTATCGTCGGTTTGATTCTTTCTAAACATGTAAATATCACTCTTACTTGTTTATAAGAATCTACTAAAATACCAAAATGGTGTAGCTCATGGCTATTAGTTATAAAATAATAACAGAATCTGTTCGCAGGCTTTAATAGCAATCGTTTCATTAATCTTGATAATCAAATATGATAATACTAGGTAATAATATGTATGTAGGTAACGTGTTCTAAACTCCCTTAAAAAATTCTAGACACGATCGATACCTAACGATAAGATTTATTTTGAAAAATTTATAAATGAGTAACATGCAATATTGTAATAAAATTTATTGTTAACTGCCTCTTAATGTTGTAGACATATGGAAAAAGTAGCCCTTTGTAACAACCTAATTCGCTAGATTAAGTATTTATTAATACTTATTGTATTGCTCAATCTTAGCTCTTCTGGTTGCTTTTATATAACGGGTTCCTCAGTGAAGCGGGAAAATTTAAAACTGCTGCATCTACATAAGTTTTCCGTCCTGCTTGAACCATGTAATCTCTGGAAACCGAACCAGTTCTTGCATCAAAAATGTCGAGACCATGTTTGTGTAACGCACTACAGTAACGGTTGTGACATTTCTTCGATCATCTTCAAAAAAAAAAGGCCAAATAATGTCAGATGATCACATAGCACACCATACTGTCACCTTAGGACTATGCAAGGGTTTCTCATGTAACTGAAGCGGGTTTTAAGCGCTGCAACGCCGGCTATTCTGTTCAGTTACAAAGTCGTTAAGATGAAAACGGCCATCATCTGATATAAACCTATGGTGGATTAAGTTTTCTTCATTATCCAAACACTGCAACGCTGAGGGCTGCGCAAATACTGTAATGTAGTAATATTTACAATTTATTGTACCACAAATTTATATTGCTTACAGTATTACCAGTAATGAATGACCTAATAAATGTTACAAAAATTAGTGACGGACTAAATAATTCATGATGGTGATAATAGTAGTGAAACGGTTGCTCTCGGAATTGAATTAAAATGTGTGAGTTTGCTACTTATAACGGTTTTAATTTGAGAGAGTAGTCGTAATTACAAAAACTTTCACCGCCTGGTGTCGCAGCAATAGTTTTTAAGTTATTTCATCTTTTAGGCAACACACAAAACTAGTTTCCATTATATATCTGCTCAAAAACAGTCAAAAGCTGCTTATTGTTTGAAAACAACCCGTTCCATCGTACTTGTATCACAATACATGAGTATGCCTGTCTAAATTATGTAAACAATTATAAAACTTGTTTACCTGAAAAATCTTTATCTTATTGTATATACGTATATGTAGTTATTTATGTAGTAGGTATATATACATATATAATTAGTTCATTAACCGTAAGCAGTTATGGCTACTTATTTTTTTCCTAATCCTATTTTGGAATGGATTAGTTCCCATTTCGATAGTTTCTATTCGGTTAATTTACTACTTGTTCTGGCTTCCTGTGCTATGGTTGCCCATTCCTTCCTATTTTTACATTTATCTTTCTTTAAATCTCCTTCTACATCATCTAGCCATCTTCTTGTAGTATGTACCAAAGACAAAAACAACAGGGGTTTATTTTGTACAAGATTGCGGATATTACACAAATCATTTATTGAGATATGATATTGAGTAGGTAATAAATTGGTTTACATTTGGTACCTAGGTAACTACATTTGCTGAAAAACCTGCTGTGCCACGGGACCTGCATCAAAAGACAAACCGGCTGCAATGCATCTTCTGTGGTAAGGTCCTCTTTATGTGAAATTAATTCTTTTACCACCAGTAACTTTTGCCACCAAAGACATATAACATTCACCATGGTTTGTGGTGTCATTAGCAACTAACTTATCTGCTTTTTGGGCTATATTTTCTATTAACCTGATTAATTGTGCGTAAATCTTACAACTAGTTAGTAAGGGTATATGGTTTTTCTCGTTATTACTTTTTCTTTTGCAATAATCATCTCTGCAATTGGAATGGTTTCCAAATACATGTTTTGGTATATTAAGTATGTCTTTACGAAGTATAGCAATTTTTTTGTTGTTTAAAATAGTTTAAAATTCGCCTTTCAGAAATATAATTAGTATTTTTTGATAATTTGTGAAGGTTTGATGTGAAAGCCCTTGTTACGTGATTTGCACATTCTAATGTGTTAACCAAACGACTTAGCATAATAATTAACCATGCCTATAAATGCTTTTACTTCGGTTATATTTTGTGGTCTTGGTGCATTAACTATTGCGTTTACTTTCTCTTTATCTTTTCTCAACCCATTCATATCTGTAATATGACCTAAGTATTTAATTTCCTTTTCAAAAAATTTATATTTTGTTAAATTCAATCGGAAGCCAGCATTACTTAACTTTTGAAAAACTACTTGTAAATTCATTAAATGTTGTTCTTTATTTTTACTCGTAACTACTATATCGTCCATAAAATTTATAACCCCTTCTGCCCCTTGAAAGACCTTTTCAACACATTTTTGGAACAACGCACAAGCGGGTTTCGTATCGTATGGTAACCTGTTAGCTAAATAGATACCCTTGTGTGTGTTCCATGCTAACAACTTTTTTGTAGTATCAGTTAACTCAAGTTGATTATAAGCATGCAAAAAGTCTAACTTCGTAAAGAATTCACCACCCTGTAACGCTGCAAATAACTCCTCGATACGTGGCAAAGGATATTTTTGATATCCTCTAAAAATTGATTGATTGTAACCTTGTAGTCAGCACAAATTCTACTTTTGCCATCGGGCTTAATAATAGGAACAAGAGGCGTTCCTCATTCGGAACTATCAACTTTTGATATTATACCTTCTCGTTCTAACCTATCTAATTCGTTGGTCATCTCATTTTTAAAAGCAAATGCGATAGGTCTAGGCTTTACAAAAACGGGCTTGACCTCCTCTCCTAATTTGAGATCCACTTTATCGTATTTAAACAACCCAACTTTAGGTTCAAATAGTTCGTTATACCCAGATAACAATCCTTTTAATTCACAATCTTCAACAAAATTAACAGAAATATTAGAATTATGATTGATTTTAAATTGTAAAATAGACATTAATATCCCTACCAATAAGAGGTCTGCAACAATTTTTTACTATAACAAATCTGCAAGTCTTTTCTATGTTCTTATACTGTATTTTAACAAAAATTTCACCCTTCGGTACTATAACTGAACCGTCATAAGTTTTAAGACGAATGTACAGTAATTAGCACATTTAACATTTTTAAGTCATATTTAATTATTTCGTTCTATTACCTAATAGTTATATTACAATTATTACAAGTGTTGATTTTATTGAGGGGATATTGGTATTGGAATTGCAAATCGCGTCGTCTGATAACTACAATGTTGATACTTCTGCATGGATACCGACGTTCGTTATTTTCAAGGAATCGCTTATTCTTTTCAACAGTAAGATCATAAGTGCTCATTGAACTGTACGCTATAGCGTATAGTTCAATGTAAGTGCTCAACTCTTGTCGGCAAGATTTTTATTTTGTATGAGCACTGGTTGCTTGGCAATTAAACGAGATCAAACTGACGAAAAGACCCGAGCGCGAAGCGCGAGGGTTCTTTTCCCAAGAATTTGATCGAGTTTAATTACCTTTTAGCAATCAATGCAAATAAAAAAAATAAAAATCTTGCCTGACAAAAGTTGAGAACGAATGATCTTCGGTTGGAGAATTAACTGAATGAAACGTTAAATACGTCAAATTTTTAACAACTTTATTTATGAGATTCGCTCAATTCATATTTGCGTTGTTGGCAAAATTCTGTAAATTGATTCCACACACTTTTTCTACACTGAGTTGTCTTTCTCGGAATCGCATTTTGAATGTTTTCATTAACTGAAGCGTCAGGAATGTTGCCGAAGCGCGACATTTTCCTTTTGTCAAAATGACATTTGATTTTTTTAAATATTAATGGTTGCTAAAATAATACTAAAACAATGAGGTAGCGGCAAGAAAAGTAGCATACATTCTTTTCAACAGTAAGATCATAAGTGCTCAACTATTGTCGGAAAGATTTTTTTGTATGAGCACTGGTTGCTTGGCAATTAAACGAGATCAAATTGACGAAAAGACCCGAGCGCGAAGCGCGAGGGTTCTTTTCCCAAGAATTTGATCGAGTTTAATTACCTTTTAGCAATCAATGCTCATACAAAAAAATCTTGCCTGACAAGAGTTGAGAACGAATGATCTTCGGTTGGAGAATTAACTGAATGAAGCGTTAAATACGTCAAATTTTTTACTTTTGTCAAAATGACATTTGATTTTTTTAAATATAGGTTGCTAAAACAATGAGGTAGCGGCAAGAAAAGTAGCATACATTCTTTTCAGTTAAAAAAACTTGTGATTGGTGCATGTGACACTGTTCTTAATGTCTGATTGGTCTACAACACTATGAGGTTAATTATCAGTTAAAGAAATCATTTCTAACTTGTGATTGGTGCATGTGACACTGTTCTTAATGTCTCATTGGTCTACAACACTATGAAGTTAATTACCTTCATAAAAAAAATTTTTGAATTTCAATGTTTTCACTCTGTTTTTTAACAATCGGCGGAAAAATAGTATGTGTACCTCGTAGGAAAAGCAACATTTCCCGACTCTGTGTTGCTGGGCTCGGCTGGCGCCTCGCCCAACAATATTCACATCGAGAATGTTAAGCTTTTCCTACTCGATACACAATAGACTATTATGTCCTCATCCCCAATTTGTAACATACGCCGTGCATATTACATCAAAGAAAAGAACGGTGGGAAAAGAAACACAACTTTAATTATAAAAATAAATTACTTGTCTAAACATTTTTTTGTTAAACAATCAATGGCTACTTGATCTAAATCTAAATACATTACACATACTTCCAAACGATGAATTCCCACGGGTTGTCTGTATATTAATGTTTTCTTTAATGTTTAGAGTTGATTTCAACATGGAGTATACCGACCACAATGTCGACGATTTTAAGTACTTTGACTGTTCTTCAAAATAAGCCACCAAGACATATTCATTATATGTAGATACTTCATTATCAGAAGCCCATTTTTTGAATAATTCATATTCTTTCCAATACCGATTGCGCGACTTTTCTGGCAATAAATTTTTAATTGCAGTTTCTACCACTTTTTGAATATGTGCTGGTGTATTATTTTCCGTATCCATTTTTAACAAAAATAAAATTGAATTTTGTCAGCAAAAGTTTTAATTTTACAAATGTCAAAATAATTTTAAATTCAAATCATTACACCACGAATTTAGGACCGCCAATTACAGAAATCGATACAGGTCAGTGCCGCCAATAGAAGAAAATAAATTCCCTGGCGGGAGGTAGTTTAACAATAAATTAATAATTTGTTTAAATTTAAAATATTTGTCGACCGAAAAAGTTTTGTGCATTACACGGCCAAAAACTGTTTTGCAAGTGCTCGCGTTTTTATATTATATTACTCGCACTTGCAAAAGTGCAGTTTCTAGCCTAGTGATACAAATAAATATTTCACTAATTTTTTGTGGAATTTTTTTAAATAATTTTTTTTAATTAAAATATTGCAGTGCGTATATTATTGCCCCCCTACATAATGTGAAACCTGCATTCAGATAGGAAAAATAATTCCTAGCGTAAATGGTCATCTGATGATGTACCGTTACCATGGCCAATCTGTACCTTTACATAAAAATTAGTCCACCGTTCATACATTCGTAGGATATTGACACCAGCCTGATTCATTTTCCATTAAAAGGAATATTCATTGTAATTAAATAAGTGTTTGTTAAAAATACACCCTAACAATGCTCACACACAAACGTTTTCGTTTGTTTTATAACTTAGTAAAATGTTGATTTGTTGTTTCTTATGTATGTACCATAGATTGATGACAAATACTTTTGTAATTTCTTGATTTTAAGTTTCTGTCAGAGTGACATACATATCTTGCGATCAATAACATTTGAATAATATAGATACAGCTAACAGAGAATTGTTAATTAGCATATTAGTCAATGAGCATGTATTAAGGTTGGTTTAGACTGTTTAGAGGATTCAGTTTGCAGAACGTTGTAGTGTTTGTGAATGCTATAATTGCAATGTGAAGAGATTGCAAGTGAAGTAGTGGACATCTCCGTTAATAAACTTAATTATTACTAATTCACTGATTGTTTGTCACTGTATGGTTACATAAATAACGAATTCATATTTCTCTACGTTGACTTTGAATTGAAGATATTTTACCTACATAATACATCACATTACATATTATAATTTATAGTACATATTATGTATATGAACAATATTTTTGTACTGTTGTGTAATACTGGTGTATCATTAATTACAAAACAAACTAAGTTTGGGATTCAATCTCACTGAAAGGAAGGATCAAAGATACTATAGTTGACTTTAACCTCTAGGCATATGAAGTTATTGCTTTGTAAACATTAAATCTTACTCTTGAGATAATATAGATAGAATATAGAACCAAATTTATTAATAAAACCCCAAACATTTCCAACAAACTTTAAAGGCATTTACATACCGAAAGCTAAGATACGCCCACTTTTACCTTTGTAGCTCGGTTAAAAAAACCATTTGCCTTCAGCAATATTATAAAGCTCCCCTTTTGACAACAAAATTGTGAAATCGTAAACAAAGATAATTAATGGTTAACCTTTTCAATCTTATGTAACGTTAATAAGATAAGCGATACGTACCGAGTTAACTAGAAAATATTTTTTCTACTCATATCAAATAATGAATTATGAATTAAACGCTTCAACTTGGTAAAGTAACACGCTGTGCATCATTGCGGACAGCCACAAGAAGAAACTTGATACAAACAGGATATCAATTTCTTCATTTATTTTGTGGCAATTACCTCTCGTAATCGCAATATTGAGTTCGCTCAAAGCTATTATTTAAATTAAATAGGAAGACTACAAAAATGTACAATAGCAAAATTTTGTAATTTAAAAATTGTACAAAATTATATAAAAACTACTTTTATATACAATAATTTACAACTACATTCAAAATTTGGTTGCTGAAGTGCAACTGTAATTCTCAAACTGAAAAAGATGTACGCTATTATTTTCATTAAATTTTGCTTAACTTTCATACTATGGCATGTAATGGCTACTGCCTATTACTCATTCGAATGAATTACGGCACTCGCCTGCGGCTCGTGTCCATCCTCATGAGTAATAGCCATCATTACATGCTCTTGAACAATGTACTATTTATGGATTTTTTTTATTATTTTCTTACCGACATCCATTTGACTATTCTCTATTCCCGTCAATTGTTTTGTTGTGCATTTACACGGAGTATTACGTATGTCTTCACTTTGATACTGATTAGTATAGATTATCATTATCAATATTAGTATTCTTCTCATTATTATGTGTTATAATCCTTACTGTTATTACTTTTTTTAAATGTGAGCGTGTAGGAGTAATGATAGCATAACTAAAGCCTCGTATTGTGCTAATAATGGTTCGTATGGTTCAAATGATGCTGAAGCTGAAATGAGTGCTGTTTTGAAATTGTCTCAAGTAACATGTTACACAAACGAAGGGTAAGTTAAGAGTGCGCCCATAAAAGAGGAAAATATAAGTATAAGAAAAAGATAAAATCATCGAAAGTGGTTTAAACGTTTATAACATACAAAAGAACACGGTTTCCTTTCATGCTTTGCGCAGTGCGCATATCTTACTTTTACTATTAATACAATACGTTCTGACGTGTTAAAATCAACTTAACTGGCATGAAACCAAAGCCACAGATATGTACCCACTAACTTGGTCAATTGGTTATCAAAAGCGGTGTAATCGCAATAAAAATAACATCTATACTAGCCTATAAAACTATAAAAAGAGCCGTACAAACTTGAAAAGGTGTATTGTACTTTAGAAAATTTTTATTAATTAAATAATCAACGAAATCGTATATAATTGTACATAGTTAGACTTAGTTTACTATAATTTAGTGTCATACAATTCCAATAACTCAGCTAAAGGTTTCATTGTGAGAAGATTCGAAATTCACGAAGGGGTTAATATGTCCATTGAGAAAAACAAAACTCACATCCTCCCTCTTAACACAGTTGTTTATTATAATTTGTTAAACGATTGATGATTTTGGATGTTTAATAGCGACATGTTTCGTAATGAACACATCCCATGTTCCAGGGGGAGGTAGGTGTTTTTATAAAATTATCATTACATTAGAAAATTGTCTGAGGGGAAAGAAAAATTTGTCTGACATCAACACTTAAATTAGGTTAAGATATTTGACAAAATTAATTTAAAAATATTTAAATCATAGTTGAAATAATAAGAAATAATAAATGGAACCCAAAATATGCCAAAAGACCCATGATGTAAGTTTGAATGACGATGTGGGGTCGGACGACTCTAATCAGGGAGGTAGCACAAAGGGCCCGAATAGCTGGCCTATGTGCGCGTGGACTTTTGTCTACCCTCACATCGTAATCCAAAATTCAACCAAAGATTCTGAGCCGAAAGCCGAAAATATCCCAAGTCGTGGGGTTGTATAAAACACAATCGGACCTTGTATTTGTAGATTATAGCCTTTACCCGCTTCCCAGATAAGGATTAGTCGGAGCGATTGCACCTTTGACAAAAGGGTTAAAATTGGTCACTGCTGTGGACGTTTGTATATAAGCTTCGGTAGTGAACCCCAGCAAGTGGTTACCACTGAAATATAACCAACCTGGAACGCGCACGGTGCATTTAACCTGTAGGAAATAAACCGAGCGAGCGATAGCCATAACAACGGGTTAGTTTGTCCTTGTTGCACTCATTCACAGTTAAGCGGTTGAAGAATGAGACCGAATAACCCGACAAATGAGCAAGACAGAGGCCGAATAACCCGACAGTAATTCCCTTTCTGCCGGCTCGGGTTTAAGTTAAGCGTAAGCGTTCCAGGTTGCTTATATTTCAGTGGTGGTTACAGACGATGTTCGAAGAGGCGGTACCTTAGATGAACCGATTGCATCGATAAATATGGATGATACGTAGATGTAAACGTAATTTTCTAAGGGCAAATTTGTACTCAAACAATCAGCTGAATTACATTTTCAACTGATATGTATTCACGTGACAAGTGTTCCATACTCATTTTAATTAAATACACTTTTTCACATTTCTAATTTTATTTAACAACTAATATTGCTTCATTTTCTTCACAGACCAGTTTCTAATAGGCCAAGAAATTTGTATTCTTACTGAAGTTTTGCTTTTGAACAAGAGAATGCTTTTCAATTCTAAATAATCTGTTCTACGCATCACCTATCTAAAGGAACAATCTCGTAGATTATTTCATCCATTTTCTCTCATTTACAGTTGGCAAACATTCACCCTGCGTCAACTTATTCTGATTGCACTGTATTATACACCATAAGGAAATCAGCTTTTAGGCCTACTATAAATCGGTCTGTGAAGGAAATAGTATAATAATAGTTTTCAAATAACATTAAGCATATGAAATAGAAATTTAAATAAAATGAGTGTAAAACGTTCGGTCTGTGAGTAATGACCAAAGGAATAGTAGTACCCCGTTTACAAATATATCCGTTTAAACGCAACCAACTTAATCCCAAAACTTGAGAATTGGGGGAAAATGAGTCAGTTGACTAATCAGTATGACTATCGTTACCCGTAAACAAACAAAAATATGGACTAACTTCAGACAATCAAAATGTAACCGAAGTGTACGAGGTGACGTAAAAATGTAGAATATGACATGAATAAATTCATTTTTCCAAAGAAAAGCGTAAATGAACCGCGTGGAGTTTGTTACATTTTCTTTTAAAATCTTCTGCAGTTTATTTTTCAAATGTGGGTGAGTTGCGAAATTGTATTATTGTCACTGTGCCAAAAAATAAAGCTATTATACCGTTGTGAAGTTGCTTGAATTATTTGTAATTAACTAATATTGTGATGATGTGTATGTAAATCGTGGCTTCTTTGAGTGTAAATCTTAGTAAAGGTAAATTTGCTCATTTTTGATTAAACGTGACGTTTTAACAGTAAAACAACTCATCTCGCAAACAAGTTGAGTACAAGACCCCATTATTATGCATTATAAAATACAGAACCTTCTTTAGAAGGACGACGCGTCGTCGACATGGACTATTTAGGTCATTAATTATTAGTTAAAGTTAAATTCAAGCTTCAGAGATGTAGCTTTGTTCAAACAATTGTTCCATGGAAAGACTTTGACCAATGTAGGGTTATTATTGTCATTGAATTAAGTATAGGCTGTCGTTTATAAGAATATGGGAGCAAAATAAATTACATAAGATTGTACACAAAAAAGTTGCAATAATAAATTTTGCAGAATTTTTTTCTAAGATAATCACGATTTTACGAAAAAAAAAATGACTTGCCAAGTCTTTTTTATGGAGGATAAGATTCACGTTTTTCAAGCATAATTCAACCGAAGTTATATGCAAATATATTTATTTAAAAAAAATTCTACAAGAATTTAGCTGTTGACATATTTGGACATGATAACACTTAAAAATTTACAGGCGTATCCGCATTACGATTTAACTGCAGAATACAGCAATTTTTGGAATATAAATAGGCTGCGTAAACGCTAAAATGGATAACAGAAAGGAGCTGATATTTTGTGATTCATTATTTTTATCGTGCTACCCCTTGTGGGGATGCAGTTATTTTATCCTATCGTTCACTCTAGCTTAAAATGCGAACAAACATTTCTGGTGTTTGCTTGCTAAATTGTTTATACGTGTATTTTACACGTTTCACTTAAAGCCTAGATTGTAAGATGCATTGTTCTACTTAATTGACTTTGTGGCGTTAGTCTCAATTTAACTAAAGCAAACGATTAGTTTGTACTTCACATGCAAAGGTAGGTACTTAAAAGTTAATCATATTTTATTACAGAAAGTTGTAGAGAGTTTGAAACGTTTCACTTCAAAGCGTTCAGATTAGATTTTATAGACTGTCGTAAGGTTTGTAGGTACATCAAAGTACTTCGATATTTTGTACTGTTGACGGTCGTAAACCGATACGAATATTTGATATAGTAAGAAAACAAAATAAAAAAACCGACGTAATGGGAAATAAAATTTGTGCTTCTTCTAGCACTTGGATTGTGTAATATACACATCATTCCCTCATAAATAACGTTACTAAAATATTTATGTGAATCGGCGTTAAAACAAAATACTTACCGTATTTGAAAACAAATATTTTTTTTTCATAATTGTTCTGCTCTTTGTATAAATGGACCAAGCACTACAAAAAAACAATAAAATTAGTTAAAACGGTACTCCAAAGTAATTTAATTAATTCGAAAAAAACTTCTTTATACGAAGTAGCTTTTAAATATCCCGGTTGCATTACAAGCAAAACTTTACAGAAAAATGTGATGTGAACAAGTCACGAGTAGTTAAAAGTTAGAAACATCCGCCAATTTAATTAACATAAGAAAAACCTAAACGTAATTTATTTCTTTCAGTTTACTCTGGCAATGCTATTCCATTTTACTTTTAAACATTTTCGTTTCGCTACCCCGATCGTAGTAAAGAATCCGTTTTGCCCTTTAGGTGTTGATTGATACTTTATTTATCGACGCACGTTGCCTTTGAACAGTTACATTTATTTCAAGAAGCATTGATTGCACACTATAATATTGTTAAAATCAAATATGGAATGTCGTATGTCGTAATTTCTATTTATTATAAATACAAAACGTAAACACAAAATATAACACTTGATTATTAAATATTAAAGTTAATAGTATATTATTCAACGAGAGAAGTCCAAATTCCACGGACTTCCCCTACTTCTATTGAAAAAAGGGGTGATACATATATGTTATCTTCACCTGAATAACTACATGATTCCAATCAATAGCTCCTATGCAATTTGGAAGTTGCCAAAACTCTTCAAAATCTTCCGCAATACTTCTCCATGTAGTTATGTCTGGCTTTTTAAAAAAGGTGGGATGCAATGTATTCCATATTGCTTCACAAGTTTCATTGGTTATATTATTCACTCTTGTTTTTCCAAGTCGGTACTGATACGATATTGAAACCATACTGTCACCTGATGCCAAGTACCTACATATGGATAGATAAGTTATTCCGTTTTACTCACAAGTCAAAAGATGTAGGTATTATAGTATTTATGTACCTCACTGTAGCTGATAATTTTTCTGCTGGTGAAATTGGCTCTCGAGTATGGAATACTTTTGTAATTGTATTAAGGTTGTTCTCTACATATAAACTTCCTATGTTAAACAATGTAAAACTACTTCAACCACAGAGCGAAAACGAATCGTTAAAAATTCTTGCGACAAGGATTATTTGGAAGCGTCAACCCTTCGCTACAGATTCTCGTTTGCACTTTTCAAAAAAAATATTTACATTTTTTGAAAAATTGATTTAAAGTTAAAAAAATGACTAAATTTGCGTTTTATATCCATATACGGCAAAATTTCTGTTTTTTCAGCACGAGAAGCCGTAGATTTTCTATGAATGAACACATTTCAAAAAGAAATTTATAAAACGAATTATTAATAAACCCTCTGTGACTGAATTAAGTTTAAAATCTCCACCCCTCGCTAAGATCCGCCCATTTTTTAATTTTCGTTACAAACAAAATAGTAGGTAGTGATTTAGGTAAGTTAAAAAAAGTTATCAAGTAGGTAGCTGTTCAAGGTTTTTCATACATGAGATTTTTAGATAAATTTTATTCAAATTGAGAAAACGAAATGATTGTTGTCGTGTGTTTATGTACAGTTGTGAAAAGAGTGATCTGTTTCAGGAGCCTATATTTTCGACGATGCGATGCCCGAAGTATAAACTGGCTTCACAATAAAAATTATGTTCATATATCGTCACACAATTCACATTAATAATCGTTTAGAATAAATATAATACGGGTGCATCGCCATCCAAGGGGTTGAAAAATCCACCCCCGTATATTATCTCGACAACCGCTCATAATATCGCAAACAAATTTACGCGACGGGTTGATAATAATTCCACAATTAATATGCACGAAAACCTTCGCGGTGCACAGCCGTCCAAGGGGTTGAAAAATCCACCCCCGTATAATATCTCGACAGCCGCTCATAATATCGCAAACAAATTTACGCGACGGGTTGATAATAATTCCACAATTAATATGCACGAAAACCTTCGCGGTGCACAGCCGTCCAAGGGGTTGAAAAATCCACCCCCGTATAATATCTCGACAGCCGCTCATAATATCGCAAACAAATTTACGCGACGGGTTGATAATAATTCCACAATTAATATGCACGAAAACCTTCGCGGTGCACAGCCGTCCAAGGGGTTGAAAAATCCACCCCCGTATAATATCTCGACAGCCGCTCATAATATCGCAAACAAATTTACGCGACGGGTTGATAATAATTCCACAATTAATATGCACGAAAACCTTCGCGGTGCACAGCCGTCCAAGGGGTTGAAAAATCCACCCCCGTATAATATCTCGACAGCCGCTCATAATATCGCAAACAAATTTACGCGACGGGTTGATAATAATTCCACAATTAATATGCACGAAAACCTTCGCGGTGCACAGCCGTCCAAGGGGTTGAAAAATCCACCCCCGTATAATATCTCGACAGCCGCTCATAATATCGCAAACAAATTTACGCGACGGGTTGATAATAATTCCACAATTTATATGCACGAAAACCTTCGCGGTGCACAGTCGTCCAAGGGGTTCAAAAACCCACCCCCGTATATTATCTCGACAACCGCTCATAATATCGCAATCAAATTTACGTGACGGGTTGATAATAATTCCACAATTAATATGCACGAAAACCTTCGCGGTGCACAGCCGTCCAAGGGGTTGAAAAATCCACCCCCGTATAATATCTCGACAGTCGTTCATAATATCGCAAACAAATTTACGCGACGAGTTGATAATAATTCCACAATTTATATGCACGAAAACCTTCGCGGTGCACAGTCGTCCAAGGGGTTCAAAAACCCACCCCCGTATATTATCTCGACAACCGCTCATAATATCGCAAACAAATTTACGCGACGAGTTGATAATAATTCCACAATTAATATGCACGAAAACCTTCGCGGTGCACAGTCGTCCAAGGGGTTGAAAAACCCACCCCCGTATATTATCTCGACAACCGCTCATAATATCGCAATCAAATTTACGTGACGGGTTGATAATAATTCCACAATTTATATGCACGAAAACCTTCGCGGTGCACAGTCGTCCAAGGGGTTCAAAAACCCACCCCCGTATATTATCTCGACAACCGCTCATAATATCGCCATCAAATTTACGCAACGTGTTGATAATAATTCCACAATTAATATGCGCGAAAATCTTCGCGGTGCACAGCCGTCCAAGGGATTGAAAAATCCACCCCGTATAATATCTCGACAGCCGCTCATAATATCGCAAACAAATTTACGCGACGGGTTGATAATAATTCCACAATTTATATGCACGAAAACCTTCGCGGTGCACAGTCGTCCAAGGGGTTGGAAAACCAACCCCCGTATATTATCTCGACAACCGCGCATAATATCGCAATCAAATTTACGCGACGTGACGGGTTGATAATAATTCCACAAATTAATATGCACAAAAACCTTCCCGGTGCACAGCCGTACAAGGGGTTGAAAAACCCACCCCCCGTATTAATATACGGGGTTGGATTAACACTGTAACAATAATGATTGTTCTAATAACGAATTGATATATGTAGTTAATTAGTTAAATTATTAATGAATTAGAAACAACCTTTCACATTGCTTATCTAATCTGAGTTTATGGATATGTACCGGGTGTAGCTATTTCAACACAAATTATTTTGTAGGTTAAAGTTCCTCAGCAAACACATTTATGTATAAAATACATAGATACAAATTCTGCAAGAGCTTGTTAGAATTACATAAAACTGAAACAGTTTATATGATATACTTGCTTGAAAAGTTTCCCTTAACCGGGTTCGAACCTTTGGGATTGGGCGTTACAAGTTCCGAAATCCGACATGTGTTTTCTTTGTATCCGACATTGTACCACTGCGCTAATCTGAAACATTCCTTCTTTTTATTTCGTACTTCGTAACTTTGCGCTGTTTCGCGTTATTAGTTTAAATTTTGTTTAATTATATCAATTTCAATTTATTTCCCAATTAAAATATTAGTAGAAATATAATACAATATAAAACAAGAATATGCAAGGACACTTGCACATTACCTCCGTGGAGCCGTGGGAAAAATTAAATTTAATACAATAAATAGTTGAATAGTGAGTGCACGGTTACCAGTTCCCATAAAAAAATCTATTAAGGAGTAGAAAGAATTTTCTATTAGAAATTTTTTTAGGGATTTATTGAATGTATGATCATTAGTTGATGTTGTTATATTTTGTGGTAGATGGTTAAAAATGTTTATTCCAGTATATAATGATCCGTTTCGAGTGTAATCAAGTTTATAATTATTGATAGAGGGTGTTGTTTTGTAACTGTTAGCTTAGAAAGTTTTCGAACTTTAAGTTGTCATAACTTTGTTATTAATAAATATATTTGTGTAAAATTTTGGCCACACCTATTTGGAAGCAATCTGAATCCAGTGGCGTAGATATTTTTTTTATAAACAAATCGCTAATAACAATTCTCCATTCCGAGTACGAAAAAGTTATCGTAGTATGCCCTGAAAATTGGAATAAACATTTAAAATTTTGTCCCAAAGTAGATGTTTCATTATTTGACATTTTAAAAAAAAATTGGTTAAAATCGGTAAATAACTTCAGATTTTACATGTGTGTTTCCAATCTAAATGAGTCACACTGTATAACTTTATTAAAGAATACTTACATACTTGATATATCAAAAAGTATATGTAGGGGTATTTACTTCTATTTTATATATGTTGTATGTATATTTTATATGTGTGTTTGCTGGGTCATAACTTGGGAACGCTGCATTTAAAACAAAAAACAAAAATATGGACATAGAGCATTTTAAGAGAGCAATCTGAATATAACATCAAATATAGGGTGTTTCATTTAAAAAAGCAGGTCGGCACGGAGTCACGATTATTCGAAACACCCTGTATGTTTATAAATATTTTACAAATATGCAATGGTTCGTATCCTACAACTTTTATTTGAAACCTTGTTTAATCCGTATGATATTGAATGAAATATTGGACTTCCACGCACTAATGGGCTACCCTGTATACACATAGGGAAAGTAATGTAATCGAAAAAAAAATCGAACTCGAGATTTTGATGAGTCTCGACGTTTTGAGTGCAAAACCAACCATCTTTGAAAAATGTTTGTCTGTGGGTGCGTGGGCGTGCGTACGTTATGGTTGTGGAACCTAAACTACTACACAGATTTTGATGAAATTTAAAACTAAGGCCTATAAAAAAACTTCATCGATAAAACAACCTTCTCATCAAAATCGGCCCAAACTAGGGGGGTTATTTTGGGAGCAAACATTCAAATTTTAACCCAAACTAATTTCTCTCAAGTAAAACGCCGTTTTTCGTTTGTTTCTAAATTCAAATGGCGGCCAATACAGCAATTCTACAAGTTTTTACTTTTTAGGGTCTACCTCAAGAAACGTTTAACTTAATTAAAATTTGTAAATTGGAAATGATAGCCAAGGGAAGGCTAGAACTATTAGTACGTATAATTGGAAAAGAACAAAAATGAAACATAGCCAATTTATTGGCGCCCAAAATTTGTCAAAAATTGAAAATCGATTTTCTCAAAATTTGCTCCAAGCTTTTTTTATTTTTTGGAGTGTTATACATAGGTATAGTTCATTTCATGAAACACTATTGACACTACATTTATTTCTTTATTTCCCATAGGGGAAGGGGGATGAATGTTTGAATTTGAAAATTGTATATCTTCAAAACTTTTTTGTTAAAAAAGATGAAGAAATAAAATTGTACAGTGAAGTAGAGGATATACGACTCTTTTAGTCGAGTATAATAAGTATACCAATTTACTTGCGGCCTAGCCGGAAATTAACAAAACATTAAAAATATTTACGAAATACCCTGTATATTATTTCAGGAGAAAATCCGAAATCGTTTTCTGATTACAACTATACTACACACTATATATTAATTTTTTTTATTTTTTTGAGTAATTACGCAAAAACTATTTTATTTTGAATTCATTGTAGTAAACACGTGAAAGTTGTGTGCCAGTTTATTGGTCAATTAATTTATACTACCCGAAACAGGTTTATAATACGATAGTTCATTTACCATAATAATTATTGAAAAAATGAAAATCATTTACTGCGGGGGTGGGTTTTTCAGCCCCTTGGGCGGCCGTGCACCGGGAAGGTTTTCGTGCATATTAATTGTGAAATTATTATCAACCCGTCGCGTAAATTTGGTTGCGATATTGTGAGGGGTTGTTCGAGATAATATACGGGGGTGGGTTTTTCAACCACTTGGACGGCCGTGCACCGCGAAGGTTTTCGTGCATATTAATAATTGTGGAATTATTATCAACCCGTCGTGTAAATTTGATTGCGATACTATGAGCGGTTGTCGAGATAATATACGGGGGTGGGTTTTTCAACCACTTGGACGGCCGTGCACCGCGAAGGTTTTCGTGCATATTAATTGTGGAATTATTATCAACACGTCGCGTAAATTTGATTGCGATATTATGGGCGGTTGTCGAGATAATATACGGGGGTGGGTTTTTCAACCACTTGGACGGCCGTGCACCGGGAAGGTTTTCGTGCATATTAATTGTGAAATTATTATCAACCCGTCGCGTAAGTTTGATTGCGATATTGTGAGGGGTTGTCGAGATAATATACGGGGGTGGGTTTTTCACCCACTTGGACGGCCGTGCACCGGGAAGGTTTTCATGCATATTAATTGTGAAATTATTATCAACACGTCGCGTAAATTTGATTGCGATACTATGAGCGGTTGTCGAGATAATATACGGGGATGGGTTTTTCACCCACTTGGACGGCCGTGCACCGGGAAGGTTTTCGTGCATATTAATTGTGAAATTATTATCAACACGTCGCGTAAATTTGATTGCCATATTATGGGCGGTTGTCGGGATAATATACGGGGGTGGGTTTTTCAGCCCCTTGGGCGGCCGTGCATCGGGAAGGTTTTCGTGCATATTAATTGTGGAATTATTTATCAACCCGTCGCGTAAGTTTGATTGCGATATTGTGAGGGGTTGTCGAGATAATATACGGGGGTGGGTTTTTCAACCACTTGGACGGCCGTGCACCGCGAAGGTTTTCGTGCATATTAATTGTGAAATTATTATCAACACGTCGCGTAAATTTGATTGCGATATTATGGGCGGTTGTCGGGATAATATACGGGGGTGGGTTTTTCAGCCCCTTGGGCGGCCGTGCATCGGGAAGGTTTTCGTGCATATTATTTGTGGAATTATTATCAACCCGTCGCGTAAGTTTGATTGCGATATTGTGAGGGGTTGTCGAGATAATATACGGGGGTGGGTTTTTCAACCACTTGGACGGCCATGCACCGGGAAGGTTTTCGTGCATATTAATTGTGGAATTATTATCAACACGTTGCGTAAATTTGATTGCGATATTATGAGCGGTTGTCGAGATAAAATACGGGGGTGGGTTTTTCAACCACTTGGACGGCCGTGCACCGGCAAGGTTTTCGTGCATAGTAATTGTAGAATTATTATCAACACGTCGCGTAAATTTGATTGCGATATTATGAGCGGTTGTCGAGATAATATACGGGGGTGGGTTTTTCAGCCCCTTGGACGGCCGTGCACCGGGAAGGTTTTCGTGCATATTAATTGTGGAATTATTATCAACCCGTCGCGTAAATTTGATGGTGTTACTATGAGTGGTTCTAGAGATTATATGGGGGTGGGATTTTTCAACCCCTTGGACGGTATTGAACTCGGGTTATTATATTAATGTATTCTAAATTATGTGACGTCATATTGTAAAACCAGTTTATACTTCGGGCATCTTCGGAAACCACGATCAAATTTCGTAACTAAGGCGGAGTTAATAGGATAGGAAGGGATAAATAGCTATTATTGTTTATAAATACTACGATACCGCCGCCTAGCGGAATATAGTTGTCTCTACTGGGTATAGTACAACTTTAAGGATTTTGTCAAATGATATTTTATCCATGCGGAAATAATTAAAGTGTGCTTGCAGATCATTTTCTCGCATCTCTTGCACTAAAGCAGCGGTTCCCAACCTGTGGTCCGCGGACCCCTGGGGGTCCGCGAGCATATGTTTGGTGGTCCGCGGTCCCATACACATCTCGTAATTATTACGCTTACTGAGCGCGGCAAAAGAGCGCCAATGGGTATTGGCCGAGACTGACTAAAATGTGCAGTGCAAGCGCGCCGGGCGCGGCCGTACGTAGATGACTTTTCCCCCCACCCACCGCACTGCCCCGCGCCCGACAATAATAATATTTACGTATTAGTTTAGTCGTGTGATTGATTGCGCCCATACGTACTGTTTTGTTTTGGATTGCATTTAAAACTAAATAACGTTAAGGTTAAAGTTATTGGACTGTAACAATGAAACGCTGGTTAAAACCAAATAATTCCGTTGCAGACAAAGCAAATGAAAATCCTTCGACTTTAAAGTCTAAACGTCGTAAATTTTCCGACGAATACTTAGCTTACGGGTTCACAAGTACCAATTTAAACGGTCAAGAAAGACCTCAGTGCGTGATATGCTACGAAGTTTTGTCGAATGAGTCGATGAAACCGGCCAAACTTCGACGTCATTTAGAAACAAAACATAAAGAACTTAGTGAGAAATCACAATCCTTTTTCAAAATTGTACCTTTTTTTCACTCAGGGGTCCTTGGCATTATGCTTGATTTCCTTGGGGGTCCGCGGCTGAAAAAGGTTAGGAACCGCTGCACTAAAGTATAGAAAGCACCTTCAGTGTTTCGCTTATGAAAAATATCCCTTATCCACATTCGTTTCTTACGATATTTTTTTTCGTTTCACTTTTACTCTCAGCCCCATTATACTTATACATAACGTGTAATAAATACAAGTACCGTAAGTAAGAATATGAATCAATTATGTAATTGATACCCATTATCAACAATTAAAAGGAAGCGATCCGGATAACTTCTGTGGAGGTTAACCCTGCAGTACTCGCGCGGGCATAAGTTACGTATTCGGTCGCGTGGGATACACATGTATGTATGTAAAATGTATGTATGTAAAATATATAATAATAATATAATATAAATTTCAAAGTTAATTTTTCTCGTTATCTTCACATCTTATGCAAACAATAGGAGAATCCTTTTGATGTTCATTACAGACCCAGTTATCACACCCAACGCAGTAATTTCTGGTCCGTTTATCTCTTTTTCGAGGACATACAGGGTGACATTGAAAAAACTACAATGCATATTACCACGCGATAGAGGGCCATGAAATAATAAAAAAAATTCCTATACACTAATGTCCGATCGCCATTTGTTTTTAAGATATAGGATCTTAAAGGTTTTTTTTTTGTCGCTTTGAAAATTATTTTAACATTTTTTATTCGAAACTTTATTGCTCTTCAACATCTTATAATAAAAAAAAATCGCTACTTAGTCGGCAGGAGCTTTAAAAACAGCAACATAACATGACATATGAACAACAATAATTAAATTTAACACATAATCATGTCTCTGTAATCTTCAAACGTGTAGAGAACCATTTTTAAAAGCAATTTTAAAAAACGAGAAGCAAAATAATCAAACAAAAACGTAATCAGGAACACGAGAAACTCGAATAAATTATTACAATATTAATTTGACAGGTGCCATAATGTCGTAGTCAAGATGCTCTATCTTAACAACAAAAGGTGATCGGACATTAGTGTATAGGAACTTTTTTATTATTTCTTGGCCCTTTATCGCGTGGTAATATGCATTGTAGTTTTTTCAATGTCACCCTGTATATAACATCGGCCATTTTCGGTTTTTAGTTTTTTTGCAACAGGTTCATCAGAGGACGTTGAAGGTTCTTCAATTGCGAGTATAAACCGACATTTTTCCTTTAGCTGTTTTGGAATATTTTGAAGGCAAAATTGCGTAAAAAATCACGCCGAATAATGGTAAAACTTGAACGGTTTAATTTATACAGCACTAGTGCATTTATTGCTGCTATGTTCATCAAATCAAAGAAAATTGTAAGGGGCCATCTTCTATGATTTCTAGCTACGTTATAGAAGCTACATATCTGATCCACGAGATCAACCCCATACTTGGTGTTATTGTAATCCACTATCATTGAGGGTTTTCCTGTACTATCGTCGATGCTGTCGTCTGAATGGGTTGTCGATATTAGGAGAACATTTTTCTTTTTTTTAGGTACAAATGAGACCAAAGTACAATGCTTATGAAAAGCAAACTGACTGCTTTTAGCTGATCTCGCCGCAGTGTTTACAAATTCCAGAGGAATTTCTCTTTTATTTTTCTTTAGAGTTCCTAGCATGGTAAGTTTATATTCATTTTTCAGTTCCAGGGCTAGTGGAAAACTAGTTATATCATCATCGTTATATTATGAAATGTCCCTTTGACCGTTTCACAACATCAGCGGGACTATTTGATAAACAATAGGGACCTTCAGGTTGCGTTCCAGCGTATATTTCCAAGTTCAAAGTAAACATGCTGCTTGGATCCACTAATGCGAAAATTTTGATGCCATACTTTGCCGGCTTTGAGGGAATGTATTGGCGAAAAGGGCATTGGCCTCTAAACGCTACTAACTGTTCATCAATTGTTAGGTTCGGCCCGGGAATAATTGATTTTTTGCAATTTTCTAGAAATAAGTCAAAGATTTCCCTTATTGCAGCTTACTTATCGGTTTTCCTTCGTTGTTCACGTTGTTTACATCGTCGAATCTTAGGCACAGTAGAAGTAAACGAAATCGGTTGTAGGACATTGTGCAATAAATGGCGTCCATTTTGCATCCCTTTCTCGTTTGTATTTTGATTGTATGTTTTCCAGATAAATGTTTGTTGATTTAGTAATAATTTCTATAATTTCCTGGTTGAGAAAAATGTGAAGGCATTCCAAAATAGTTTTAGCATTAGCTGCATTATTTATAGGCCCTGGCCTTTTTTCAAATATATTATGTGCGTTAGTTTTCGTTTTCGGTGGACGATTTTTCTTCCATTGCGTAGTACCATCTTTTCCTGTGTAATGAGGAATATTATCGTCATCATACCATTCAACATTTTCTACGTTGTCATCGTATTCATTCGCATCTTGTTCAGAATCTGAATCGTGAACACTTTCACTACATATATCGCCGTCGTCTTCATTGTGATCTGCTTCCCCAAGCATGTCTTCCTCTTCTAACTGATGGAACCACTCCATCCATTGGTTTGGATCTCTATTGGCCATTTTAGATAACTTAAAATAAAAAAATAAGTGAACATAATAAAAATAAATAAAAAAACTTACGATACTTCGTCTGTCGCGCGGGATACACACGTATCCCACCAAGAAAAACTAATTACTGACACACTCCAAAGGCAGAAAATTGTGACTGCACACTAGCAATGTATCAAGCAAACTATTTGGGAGGAATACCTTGAGGCTGGCGTGAAATCACTTCTGCTCAAGAGCATTTTGAACGTACTCCCACGCGAGTACCACAGGGTTAATATTGTATTTTAGATTTTCTGGAATTTGAGGTTAGGTTTGCAACGTAAACGTACGATAAGTCCGAAATTCGTTGTGTAGTTGAAAATGTTTCAACTTTTTGTGAATATTCGGATTTTGTACATTGCACCAACATTTTCGCCTTCTTCATTCTTGTCCCTTGAAAATTTTTGTTAAACCTGCATCTTCTACGCCTTTTCACTGTTAATTAGTAAAAATGTTCTGCGCCACGGTTACTTTGTTGTTAATAGAATCATTAATATAACCATCAACAACTGATGTTATCTTTCCATCCTCCATGTCTTTTCAATTCCAACAGATCTTCGCCAGCGTTTGTGAGTAATGTCGTCGAAGAACGACTAAACGTTTCCGTTTCAGGAGTAGGATTTGGCACACTTAAATATTGTGCCACTAAACTTGGAATTTTCCCAATCGTATTTACTCCAACCACTTGCGAGGTACACTTTCCCGGAGAAATATTTTACGAAGAATCTTGGTGATGTTGGTCTAAGTGCAGTATATGTTCTAATAATAGACAGAATATTGACTGAATTACGTTCGTTGTTACGGACTTCTTTTCACATTTCGTTTTGTGCTTGGAATATTTACTATTACAATACAACCAGTATCTTGTCATCGTCTATTGACAACTTAACGAATTCATCACGTCTACAGGCTCCGGAAATCTCTATATGATTACAACCTGCAAATATGTAGGTACAATACAAGAAATATTAAAGGTAATGCTGAAGTTTACCTTCATCATTAAAAAGATATCGAATATATCTATCAGAAATTTAAAAATTTCTACTTTCGAAAAGGATTTCGATTTTTTATTACTCTTAACTTAACCAACTGATTGTCGTTTTAAATGAATAACTTTTTATATCCGCTTATGTCCAAAACATTTTTCACCAAGAGAATTGATCTTAGCATAGAATGTATGGACCACAATGTAAAAGATTTCAAGGTTTTTGATTTTTGATCGAAATACGCAAGTAAGACACTCTCAGAATACTTCTTTACCTTTCATTACCACCATTCAACGAATAACTAATATTGCGTTTCATATTTTATTTTTGACTCCTCTGGCAATAAATTAAACGTTTGGCTTCGACAATTTCGGGTGGAGTGCACGATAGATCACAAGAATCCCTATCAGACATGTCGGTTTAGTAAGCATCGGAAACCACTTCAGTTAATAATGAATTAATGACAGTTATTAAATTTTTCTGTAGTTAAGTTTTTGTTTTACTTGGCGTGGTATGTACTCACGGCATCGTGATAATAAAATTTATTTTTTCGAAGGATTTTTCTCTGCTTTGCGTCGCGCGTCGAATTTCCTTCTCAAGCAACAAACTTTGCGCTCTTCATACACAAATAGCTATTTTCCTTTACTACGAAACACTTGCTTCCTATGGCCCTAGTATGCCGGTCTCGTAGAGCTGCAATAGAAAAAAAACAATCTTCTTGCCTAGTGGTATTCTTAGAATGGCCATAGCTAGTTTGACGTGAGCATTGTTCCTCTTGTGAGCATATTGCACGATAGTAAGATTTAGGGCGCCGTGTACCTACGTCACGAAAGGATTCGTCGGCTTCATTCAGACCCTTTTCAAAATCGTCTAATTAGAGATAAGGGTAACTTGAGTAATTTGAATCAAACTTGTTTAATTAATCCGTCATAAAATGTCAGTAAACAGTTATTAGTATGAAATAAGATAATTATAACACAAAATGCCGTCTGTTAATTATCGTTTATTTCGAAAAACTACTTTCTGGCTGTTTTTGTGCCTATTAAATGTAAAATTAAACATCGTGAAAATATAAAAATTCCATCTGCAAATGTTGTTGAGTTTCTAAAACCAAAATCTAAGTCACACAACCTATAGGGTTCAGATAAAATCATTTAATAGAACCGATATGCCTTACTGAAAAACGCTTCTGTCCGTCATTTACCACTTTCAGTTGGGTATTTTATCTCCGATACAGGCTGTGTAATGTGTAAATGCCAAGCGTTTATTTGAAAGACTTTCTACATTTTCATAGTTTGCATGTTTCTGCATAACAGACATTTGAAATTCGAATGTTGCGCAATTCAAAACACGTAATCAAATAATCTTAAGTTAAAAGGGTTTCTCGGAATTTACAATTCGAGAAGGAAGTTTCGTCCACCTCTATTAGTAAAAGCTCCACACTTTCGTATAAACAACATTTACAATGTTTTGAATATTAAAACTCATGTAAATATGTCGACTATTTCGCTCTTTGTAGTACAAAATCTGAGGTACCATGCAAATATTTCATTTTCCGCAAATTCCTTTGAAAATGAATTACGTGATCGTAGCATAAAATAAAAAAAGTAATTTAGAGAAAATAGCGGATATGATTTGAATAAAAACTTGCACGCGTTGTGTTGTAGAATAATAGCAAAAACACTAGATCGAAATAAACAGCTTTTCCTATTTCAAACGACTGCGTCATGAACGTATAAGAAAATCTATGGTCAACTCAGCGAAATTTTATTTCTTTTTATAAACCAAGTTGATAGTACGTTAGACATTCTCAACCACATTCGTCGCAAAGGGTTTTTACATTCTTTATTGTTACCAATGCATATTGCAGAGATAGTAAAGTTGTAGAAAAGAGATATGAACTAACCAAATGTAATATTCTTACAATAGCCATTTTCCTCTAAAATTGTAAGGCGAGAAGAGATGTTACTGCCAACAATAAAACCCTAATATTATTGCGAAACGAGATTGACTTAATGACTAAATCCCTAGTTAGTAGCAAATTCACTCAAAACCATAACTAAGTTTTTACTCAACTTCGTATTCGGGTTTAAAAGTCAAATTTAAAATGTAAAATTCTCTTTGTCTGAATGTTTCGTAATTTTGTATCATTTATTTAAAAATGAAGCAAATTACATGGAGTTAATGAATCTTGAAATTGGCAAAACCTTCACGAAAAGTTTGCATTAATATATTTGAATGAGGATAAGAGCACAAAGGTAAACATTTCGTAATTATCTACTTTTAAATTGCAAATGGCCTTATTTAATGAAAAAAAGGGGGAGTAAAGGAATGCACCCTGTCTTTTTTACTTCTTTTCGTATACTTATTGAATACAAAGCTTGTTCTGTAAGGAACCCTTATTTATGTGCACATAAAAAATGTTCCTCATTGGTAAAAGTATACAGGACCTTTTTATACTAGAAAAATTAGAAGTACGATTTTCGACATTTTTAATAATTTTGAATGTTTTTTATAATTATGGGTACCTATTTCTTGCCATTTACTAATAAATTACAATTTCACCACATTAATCCCTTTCGAAATTTCCACATTGCTTTCGCCCGCAACGTAAATAACTACCAGCGATAAGGGAGATGTGTATTTTTAATGTTTGTTTTTCTTACAAGAAGTCCATAACTACTTTAGCAAATTTATCTTATTAAATTTCTTTCGTTAATGCCCTTTATTCTTTCTCATGCAGAAATAAAAATACTATAGTTTTGAACATAAACATACAATAGAATAAATAAACTGCCCGTCTACCTATTCTTTCCTTAAATTTAAAGATGAGTGTAACGTAAAAGGTAGTATTAAACGCATTTCGGCATTTCCTTAATAAACTAATGTATTCAACCAGAATACATAAATAGTGTTAAAGGTTATATTACCGTCTGGCCGAAACATACCAAAAACAACTGACGAAGAAACGGAAAGAAAAGAAAAAACTTAAAGATTGAGAATCGAAAAAAAAGGATGCAAATTCACGACGAGAAAATCATGAAATGTACAGAAAAGGAAAAGAAAACAGGATTACAGAAAATAATGACAAAAAACGAAACACGAAAGAAAGAAAATAGAACAAAAGTATAAGGAAAAAAAAGAAAAAATTATCATTAGTGAAAGTCTGATACTCTTATAAAGAACGAACAGATACAGCACTCTAGAATATGCCGTCATCAATACAGTTGAAGCATACCTTTCACAAGACAAATCAGCTCGATGTCACTTTTTTTCCTCCTAGGGTTTTTTGTGGAGAAGACTTCGAAGAAAATATATGAAATGTGCACGTACAATTAAGTCAATCATTCACCTTTAAAGAATCACAGAAAATAACGACACAACCATTTCATACGGTTCAGCTATGATCATGTTTTTTCAACAATGACACCGTCTTACTCCGCAAGCCGTCTTTATCTTACTGACTCGCTTTAACGTAACATACTTGACTTTTTAACGCTTTTCGTATATGATTATTTTATGTATTTGAACAAAACGTTAACACAATATCATAATTCTAATACTTCAACTTCAAAACTCTAACTCTAACTGTCTGTCTGTTATCAAACATCCCCGTCCCCGATCTTCTTCGGTCGGAGGCGATTAGAATACCTGTCGTTACAACTTAACTTTAAGGTAAATCAGAAAATCAGAGGAAATTAATACAATAAAATTATTTGGTTCAATATGGAAACTGATTCGTTTGCTAAAGCGCCTCCCCAATTACCCTCATATTTTTTTACTCTTTTCACTCTTTAAAAAGCATGCCAAATCAGAAAAATTGCGAATATAATGTACTATTTGATTGTTTTATTAACATAACATGCGCTGCTAATGTTATTAATTATTTAATCTCCTTTGGAAATATACCTCTTAAACGCTAACAGCAGTGTAGGGATTAAAGGAAATCATCAGTATTAATTAGCGAAACGATTGTAAAAGCAAAAAACATTCACCGGCCAGCGTGAGGGTGAAAAGGTGTTTTAATAAACCAGCTTTGTGATAACGATTTGAATGCCAACTCTTTAATATAATTTCTCGAACAGCCGCTTGTTGATCTGGGGTGGACTGATAAATTGTAGTATGCCTCCAAAGACCAAGCAGTCTGTGTTACCCTTATTGCCAACCAACGTGTGAGTGAAATATTGCTGGTTGGTATCATCGGTAGAACGTGAATATCTGTGTTATATGTATTGACGTATAAGACGATTAATTCTTACTTTATGTTCGCTTCTTTGATCTCTATTCGTTCCTGTTGCATATGTTATAGCTGTTGGAAAAAAGGACTTGAAAGATTTGTCTCCCAATCTATTTCAGTGGAAAACTGTGCGTTGAAATGAAGGAGATTAGATTAGATGGACATATTTACACAAATAAAAAGAAATTAACTCCTTGTAATGTAATAAAAAAGGAACCGGTTGTTAGGAGAAAAAACCTAGTTTTTTCTGCTGAATTGTAAGAATCTATCGTTAAAAATATTTTTTGCAGATACTATGTATGTATTGTACAGTACTTAAATTACTAAATTCGTTTTTAGAGTAAGTTACAAATAAATAACTTCAAAAATGGTTCTTTTTATTACATTCGTCAATAAAAATTTTATTACGACTTATTTTATGTGGATATGCGTTATTACTGCATTAAAAACTTTATTTATGTCCTTTATCAAAGGCAATAACTAATTTTAGGTATTATAAAAGTAATGCATGTGTTTAAAACACATTCCCTTGAATCACATATTATGGACAGTTCTAAAATGAATTTATTATAACATGAAATAGGTACTCATTTAATTGCACAGAAATGCACCATTTGTTATCACATGTTGCTCTTTTTCCTTTTAAATTTTGCTTAACTAATCTTTTATGTAGAGTGTTAATTCCCTCATGGCTTGTAAAGAATCAGCATGAAAATTTTACCTTAAAACATTAACACGCAACGCAAGCGGGAAAGCTCCTTTGATTTCATCATGTTTTCTCCGTGTTAGAAGCTTAATGATTAGACAACTTTTTACGTATTTGCCGAATCTCGATAGATAGTTACGCAACACATCAAAACCCCCATAAGAGCAATGTTAAAAACGTTCTAACTTTTTATATTATCATTAAGTTATGTGAAACTTTACAGAAACACGTAAAACGTCAAAATAGTCACAAAACTTTCCTAAATGTTTGAATATAGGTTTTTTTAAAATTTTAATTTCTATAATTTTTTATTGCATTTTTTCCCAGTAGTGATGAAATTGGAATATTTTTTTATAACTGATAATGTTTTTAATAATTCAAACATAGGTTTTTCGAAATACGAACTGTTAAAATTTTGAACGATTGTAGATTTATAATTTACTATTTAAAACACTATAAAAACGATAAACGTTCTGATATCAATAAGGTAGAAATTCCATTAGAAAATACAGCAGCATGGTATGCTCACTAAACGACCCGGAGGCACAAAGATCGTCATGTATTCCTTAGCAAGTACCTATTTTTATTGAAACACAAACGGAATCGGATTATCCTTCAAACTATTATTTAAATTAAAATAACGAAAATGGTATGTACTTTATAATATATGCACCTTAAATTATAATGTATAATGTATTCGTATCAGTAAAAATTAGAATAAAACAATTAATTATTCTATTTTCATTATTTATTTTGTTTCAAAGAAAAACGTTTTTTTTTAAATATTGTAAACAAATTATAGAGGTGAACAAACAAAACAATTTAAAATTTGGTCATATGTACAGTTCGAAGATTTAAATTACGACGTCCAATTGAGGTAATAAAGACTTATAGTAACATTCTTCGAATTTTCTTACCATACGATCCTCCCAAATGTATCATCCCTATAAAAAACAAAACCTATTGTTTCATTTCATGTTCCAAACATCGGCACACAAACAGCAATATTTGTTTTTAACACCCATATACAGGGTGATTGATTAAGAATGTCCAATCTCTGAATTGTAGATTCCAAACCTCAAAATGTGATGATTCTGCCCAACATGCCTTATACAAATATTGCTGGTTTCCGAGATACCGGGCGTTTAAAGTTTAAATATGAATTTTGATTTTCGCAATAACAATTAATTAATTAATTAATTAATGTGATTAAAAATAATAAACAACGATTATTTGATATGAAGAGATCTTTGCGAAAACGGATCATAAAGTGTATTGAAGTAAATGGTGGACATTTTGAACATTTGCTTTGAAGTTTTTGTTTTTTAATTAATTGGCAATCCTCATGCAAAAAAAGGTAAAACTGCCAATTTTCAAAAAGAAATTGTGAAAAAATAGAAAGTTATTGCGAAAATCAAAATTCATATTTAAACTTTAAACACCCGGTATCTCGGAAACTAGCAGTATTTGTATAAAGCATGTTGGGCAGAATCATCATATTTTGAGGTCTGGAATCTACAATTCAGTTAATGAATCACCCTGTATACAAAATCTTTTTTGATTTACCTCCGATTATGGATGCCTAAAAAATCCTTTGCAGTAAAAAAAAAGATTTCTTTATAACTTACAACTTCAGAAAGTGCAGCATAGTTTCTACGGTAAGATCTTTTCCCCCAAGCTCCATCTGCTATCACTGATGTAATTGGAATGTTACTCTCATTTTTTTCGTTTGCGGCTTCTCCTTTGGCAGCTTTGCTCATTGATTGCGCATCACAGGCTAACAAATTTTGACTTTTTGAAAGTTGATTTCGATCTGACATCTGATTTTGTATCATTTTCATCTGCTGAATTCAAATCCGAGTGTAATTTTGCCCTATCACGTAAGGTCTATAATCAATGTTGAAAATAAATTAATAAAAAATTTGGTCAAAATAAACGCTACTTTTATTGATACAGAGACAAAAACAAATTACAAATAGTAAACTAAATTGAAAAAAGTCCAATGTTGATGTCTACTTCGATTGTCCCAATCACACAAAAAACATGGGTACTTTGTATACCCTGACTGCTGTCCTAGAAGAAGTCACACAATTTTCAACTCCCCACAAATTGTCCAATTATGACCATTGTATTTGATTCCCCCACCCCACCCCCCAGTTTGTTTATCAGACTGGTAATGTCGGTGCAATAAACTAGACCACTTTTTTCAAAATAGCCTGAATACTCGGACTCGCGTTTTCTAAAATACGAAATTTTAATGTCTTCTGCCAGTAAATTTTTATTTTGAAGTTTGGATGCTAAAATTCCTCTATGTCGTTATGTTCGGCCTTGAAATGAGTGCGCTTGTTGCACAAAGACGTCTATTTATATCTCATTCGCAGAGACGGTCTGACTGCAAATCAGGGAATCCCAGCAGTTAAATTGGGGTGGGGTAGCAATTTTTAGAATGTCCTTTAATTTTTATTCGCAAATATTTAAAAAACCATAAATATGACACCTAGTAAATTTATTAAAAAATTGTGCGTGATGGAAACAAAAAAATGTTGATTCTTTATTAGATTGTCCACCAAAACTTCAAAAAAATGACCAAATCCAAATCATAAATTTTTTGTTGGCCTTGTTGGTTTAAATTATGGACCGGGGGTAAAATGTTGTGATATTTTAAATATGTGTCGTTAGACATTTGTGGTATATCCATTGCTGCAACAAGGTGAGTAATTGGGTATATCCAATCTCCATTGATACAGCACCAGTAACGGTAGCACGATTTGTTGAACCAAAAGAAGCATCAGTGCCACCAGTCCTTGCTACATCTGTCTTTCCGCACATATTACATTTAAATGTAACCGTGCTTTCTAATGGCATCATATCAAAAAAAGAACAACCAAAACCAACGTGTTTTAGTGATTTATTTCATTTAGGAAATATTTTACATCTATGATCCTTGCAGCCTGATCAATTGTTTTTCTGAGTGGCATCTGATTCTGTATCGTTTTCTAACAATAATGAAGCACAGGTGAAATAAATACACGACCTACCCCTTCAAATGACTTTAATTATTCACATGTGATGTAATTTAATCCCTTAACGGTGATTAATTGACATGTGGTGGCGACATGTTTCGAGAAATTACATCACATGTGAATTAAAGTTATTTGAAGGGGAAGATCGTGTATTTATTTCACCTGTATTTATATCCACCCCTTAGAGATCATCGCATCATTTAATATGAATAATGAAGCATCTGAACTGTCTTGATCAAAAGAAACATCATATTGCTCTTCGGGTTCAGTATCTGCGTCTGTCACCATATGTTGACAATTATCAGTATCGGACACCAAAAAGTCTTCGTCAATCATTATGAAAGTTTGTCTTCGGAACGAGGGTGGATGCAAGCTTCTGTTGAAATCTTACCCAACTTCCTATAAAAGAAAAACAATCAACGTATACTCAATAAAAAAACTGACCTTATAATTTTTTTTACATAATTCTGTCATTGGAAAACTAACAAAAAAGAATTTTGGGCCACTTGCATGGGTTTGCTAATTGAATCGTACATAATTTTTTTTATTTATGATAATTGAAGGACATTATTACAAAAGGAAAACGTATTTCAATAAAATAAGATTGTATAACGCTACTCTCGCACTTTCTTGGAACACTCACACTTTTTCTTGCTTTAAGCATTATTAAACACAATCTCAAATTCACAATTGGTGTTTGATCGATGAGTATTGTTTGCCAAATGCTAGTACACACTGCAATCCCGTAATTGTCTACATTTTATTGGAATATTTGTTAGCCATTTTCTACACCTAATTATATTACCTACATCTCTTTAAATTTAACAATGGGTAATGAACTAATTAGAAAATAATAGCAATGTGTTGTTATACAATTGATTTAAATAACACTTTATGTTGATTACGTGTAATTAAAGAAAAGGGTGGAGTTGAGGTATCTATATATAAAATAAAATAAAAGTGAGTTTTAAAATTTTTTCTAAAAAATAAAAATTTAATCCCTCATTTTGCCTGTGGCAAAGTATTCAGGTAAAACTTTCAAAAACTTTCACTCGGCTACACTAGGGAGCGCTGCGATCGATTTATATTTCGTCAAGCTATCTAGAGGGTTCTTAATCCGAAGAAATAAGAACTCTATGTAGACCAGTGATTAAACTGTTTTAATTTAATCCCCACCGTTCCACAGTTATAAGTAGATGCATCATATAAGTTATTGACAATTTCAAAATATTACATATTCTGTGTTCAGGTTCAGAGGGAAAAAGCTACAAATAGATAATCAGTCTTTATGAAATTATTTATGAATTTCGACCATATTTGCACGAAACATCGTAGCATCTATTTAAATAATCTATCACTTATTTTTCGCGATATTTTACGATTGCTTCCCTTTCATTTTTAAACGACATCAAACTGTAACAAAAGAATTTTGCGTTTTAAGATCATTCAGTATAATTTTGCTTTCTCATACATATACTTACGTACAAAAGAGAAAGCTCATACATATACTTACGTACAAAGAGAAAGCTATGTAGTTGGTTTATTTAACTATGCAATCTTTCACGCCATAGTTTTATTTCCGTCAACAAATGGATGTTATCTGTACTCGTAGAATACAGTTATGACAAATTTTAAGTTAATATTTGGATTTTGATGTTTAGTTCCACTTTTTCTTACGGAATGACATAAAATTTCGATTTCCCAAAACATTAAATAGCTAAGGAAGCTGTGATAATGTGATAATATAGTCGAGGAAATAAAGCACTAAAATAAGCCAAACCTACCAAATTTTTGTAGTAAGACGGATTGAGATGGGGTTTTTTGCATTCGCTTCCTAAATTTAATAGGAAACTTTGTACCTACTTTTCATCATGTTTTTTTTCGAAATTGCATTTGTGCAGTCGAAAATGCATCCCGAAAAATGCATTTTCATAGAAAAAATTCATAACTTCGTTGTAAACTTCTAGAATCGACTCAATTCGGATTCAAGGGGGTTTTCGAGGTCGCTGATCCCGAATATGACCTCCAAATTGCTTCACCGCCCACCTGGAGCTCAGGATGGCTGTGCAACGTCATCTCCGAAGCTTTTTCTGAAATTCACTCTCAAATGATTCTAGACATCTCATACGAAGTTTGTTTGGGTTTCTGATTCCAAATCAGGCATCGGCAACCGTCCCCCGCGTACCTGTTGCCCCACATCCGAGCATCAACGTCATCTTCCGAAGTTTCACTGAAGTTTCAAGACTATAGGGAACCGAAAATTGTTTCCGGGGTTTTTTTGGGTAGCTTAGGTCGAATGTGGCACCGGATACTTGCTAACGAACACCTGGTGCATCACGATATTGTCAAAAATAAAGGTACTTTACTCTTGAGCGAAATTCATATTTTTTAACAAACCACGCGACTGAAAAAATTTAATGTCTGATGATTGTATTTTAGATTTTAGAACATGCAGAACTTTTTATAAAGAATAACTTTTTTTCGTAAAATTAATAATAAAAAAGTCTCCCATATGTTGCCAACTTAAGTAGATACACTGTATATCTCAATTTTATTTCACAAAATGAAAATGTCCACATCTATTCAAATGTTCCATTATGGGTTTTACCTCATGATTTCCTGATATGATGAAACAAGCATTAGAATGAAAGCATTTGAGCGAAAAATTCAAGCGAAACTCCAGAGGATGACGTTGATGCCGCTGCGGTGTGGTGCACCAGGTATCCGTTAGAAAGTATCCGGGACCAGATTCGATCTGAGCGACCCAAAAAAACCCGGAAACAATTTTCGGTTCCCTATAGGCTTGAAACTTCAGTGAAACTCAAGAGGATGACGTTGATGCTCGGATGCGGGGCACCAGGTACGCGGGGGACGGTTTCCAATGCCTGATTTGGAATCAGCAACCCTAAAAACCCTCGCATGAGATGTCTAGAATCATTTGAGAGTGAATTTCAGAAAAAGCTTCGGAGATGACGTTGCTCAGTCATCCTGAGCTCCAGGTGGGCGGTGAGGCAATTTGGAGGTCATATTCGGGATCAGCGACCTCGAAAACCTCCTTGAACTCGAATTGAGTCGATTCTAGAAGCTTATAATGAAGTTATGAATTTTTTCTATGAAAATGCATTTTGCAGGATGCATTTTCCACTACACAAATGCAATTTCGAAAAAAAACATGATGAAAAGTAGGTACAAAGTTTCCTATTAAATTTAGGAAGCGAATGCAAAAAACCCCATCTAAATCCGTCTTACTACAAAAATTTGGTAGGTTCAGTGCTTTATTTCCTCGACTATATGTCAAAGGAGGAGTTTTTTTAGTGTTTACACTTTTTCTCCTCCGAATCGTCGAGTAACTGTCAATAAATGCATTATTTTTGGTACAGTTAATGGTAGTTTTTTGATTCTCCTTCCCGATAATAGTTCACGACCATTGAACTGTACGCTATACGCAACTGGAAAGGAAACGTCCATAAGCGGCACTGAAGCCACAGCAAAGTTAGGCAACCCTCAACGACTGGGCATTTCTGTCTCTTTCTTTCGCACGCAACGTCATATCTATAAACGATAACACGGGGAATAAAATGTAAGTAAATCAGGTAAAAATACGTTGATGGTTATCTCTTTCACCAGTCATACATCCATTGTGATCCAGCTCAATAAAACGTTTACAATAAAATAAATCAATGTTTTATTATGAGAATACTTACAATTTTTGTGACGCTATACTTGTACATCATGCATATTGAGAATACAAACGCGTTTACAGAACAAATTAATTCAGTTATTTCGTTTGTGGTAAAAAAGTTATATAAAATTTGGTGCTATTTTCTACTAATTTTTATGAACTATTAAATTGTTAAATTGACTGATTCACCCTTAGATCATTGGAGTAGGTATATATGATCTAAGAGTTCACCAGACAAAAATTATGCAATTTCTACATTGCTTGTGAGCTTGTCTTTGAAAATACAGTAGAACCCCGCTATTCCGAAAATCCGCCTATTCTGAACATAACTAAAAACACGCGCACTTATATTTCTCTTCATTTCATTCCTGGGCCTTTTATTGGGCACGGAGAAATTACACGTTACGTTATTTATTAAAAACAAATCGTATAAGTTGAGTTGACAACGATAGCAAATAACGTTAGATAAAATTTTTCACCCATGAAATTGTTTAATACTGCATTTATCCGCTAAATTAGGACATCCGTATGCAACACAACAATTCACCATCGTGTTTTGATTTAATAAATTTCACAATCACTTTCAAATATTATTTTACACCTTACAAACTATGGGAAATACGCGGTTAAAAGATATCTGCCCTACTAACGCAACAAGTTAGAAAGTGACAGAAATGCCCAGTCGACATCTGTGCTCGTCAGGCAAGCATGGCTTCAACGCCTACAATGCATTAGAATAGGCCGTATCCCTTCCAGTTGCGTATAGCGTATAGTTCAATGTTCACGACCAACGACCAGTGTATTCGTACCTTTTACACGATAGAGGGCATGTTAGACGATCACGAGCTTGTGTCATTTTTGAGTTGGTTTGTTTTGGAGGGAAAGTTTAAATTTTCTCGGCCATGTTTAGGGATTCCCGCTTCCTTTTGAAGTTTTATAAATGTAGTGGGTGAAGTTAGCTCTTCGAACTGTTAGTTAGTTACGACTAGGGGGGTACATTACAAATAGAAGGCTAATGCTTTATCTACGGAGCTTAAGTATATGATCTAAGTTACCACCTCTCTTGTTTCATATTTTTTTCTATGTCCTTTCTGTAGAAACGATATTACTAACGAATTATGTCAGTTCAATAAATTAATTATTGCGACAAATTTTTTTCTTAAGATACCTAATAATTTACCCCACATTTCTATAGTCAATTTTAATACAAAGTTTCTAAAAAACACTTGGTAAGTGTACAATTTTGTCGTTATGATGAACAATAAATTTCATATTAATAGGCGCGTCCAACAACTCTAGTAATCTTTTGTGCTTTGCGTAGACCAATAGTTTTTAAATTTGAACGTTTATTTTGTAGATTTATTGTAGCTAGTTTTTCGTAATAGTATTTTCCTATTTGTTTAAATATGACACCAAAGTCTCTAATTAATATGACGGTGCTAGCCAATTTTTTAACAAATTAGGGATGTCCTATTTAGAAATTGTTACATTGACTGCCAGTGACGGTATTATAAGAGATGCTGCGATCGAAGTTTGCGGTACAAGCAATCTTCGTATTCAGAAGCTAATTGTAGCGTCAATTAGATTTAACCGTGGCAATTTTAAAGAACTTCTACGCAAACCGGAAACGTTAACAAAGCCTCCTACAAAGTCGATAATTTTGGATTACTTAATTTCAAGAGGATATATATTAGATATCGTGAAAGCAATGCAAACTTTTTCAGATTGTTTCATACATATCTGTAAAACGTTTAAGATCAAATGTCATTTTAAAAACCTTCATTGGCTAAAGAGGTATGTTGTAAGAAATTTCGACGGTCGTAAAGCAGATAGTAAAACATCTTCATCAAACCCAATAATGGAAAGAATTATATAATTGAGGCGTGTTTTACAAAAACAGCATAAGTCCAAAATTACCGAAATCGGGTAAATGGGGCCATCTTACTAGAAATCTCATTTTCTAGTAAGATGGCCCCACTAACCCGATTTCGGTAATTTTGGACTTATGCTGTTTTTGTAAAACACGCCTCAATTGCTAAATTTGACTTTCCACTTATCCTAAAATGTGTAACATTTTCAGATTATAAAACATTGTCAAATAAGGATTGGTTATATAGTTCTGTAGTAAATTTTCTGATGTACATAATAAATAGTACAAACGAGTTTCAAATAATACCAGCTGCACTGGGAACATACATTTTTGAGGGCGTAACCTTTGACGGCACGAGTCAATTCATCATCACAAAAACTAAGTTAGCAATTCCTTTTGTGGTTAATAGAAACCACTTTTGTTTATCGTTAGTAGACTTTGAAAACCCATCATTCGCGATACTCGATCCACTGGGAAGTAGTGAAAGAATAAATAATATCTTCTTCAAAATTTTCTGTCATTTTATAGAAAATTATAACAAATTTAGAGACATAAAATGTCTTGTAATGGTATGAAACTTGTGGTTCACAAGCATATAATTCAAACAGATGGCTACAACTGTGGTCCATATATAATTTACTATTTTGAACAGACAATAAAAAATCAACCCTTAACAACGAATTGTGATATGACCACGTACAGAACGAAGTTACAGCAGATGCTGCTACATCACTCAATAGACATGTCTAAAAAATGTTTATTTTGCAGTGAATCATCAAGACGATCAAATTGGCAAAAGTGTACAGTTTGTAAAAGACGTTTTCATAATGATTGCCTACTAAGTGATGAAGGAAAGTTTCCATTTTTGTCATCTGGTATGTGTAACCTTTGTGAAATCTATCTAAATGTATCGAAGTAAAATGTGCTATCTCTGATTAGTAGCACGATAAACGACAGCTGCGCATTAATTTAAAATTTTAATCATTCGCCCTTGTGTTGTAATGTAGTCAATGTTATTTAATTTGATTTTTATTGTCTTCTGTATTTCGCAATTACAATCAATGTCTTAGTCTCTAGTTATATGCTCAGTACCTAGATATACAGCTTTTGTAAATGTTTGTTATGGGAAGTGTTGAGCTGTAAACATTTGCTCAGACGCTCCATATTTATGCTCGATACCTACAACTTTTATACTTTAGTGCTTTGTGTAAGGATGCTTTTGTAAATGTTTGTTATGGCAAGTGTAGAGCTGTAAACAGTTGCTCAGGAGGGAAGAAAATTTACAGAAGAGGACAAAAGAAACAAAAACAAGTTCCCAAATGTATGGTAAAATAATTTTTCATTTGAAACAAAAGAGACAGTTTTCGCTGAAAGCCATACTATAGGTACCTACGCAACAAACTTATTATTTATTATTATATAGGTAATTATTTGATGAGTTCTTAGATGTCTTAAATGAACACAAGCTGATATGTGATTGGCATTTCCAGTAAACTCCATTGAATCATTATAGTGGCCTTCTTAGAAGTGTTAAAATGGATCTCTTGTACAAAAGTTTCCACATATTAATCGTGATATGGTATAAGTAAGTTTGAAAAGGAGTTATACCATTGTTTATTTAATAAACAATGGTATAACTCCTTTTCAGGGAGGGGAAATGAAATATCTGACGGTAATCACACAAGCTGAAAGCAAATTAAAAGTAAAGTTTAATGTAATTTTATAGCTAAAATGGTAGGAGATGCTTTTACTAGGTATCCTGGAGGGTTTTTCTGTAGCTCTTTTCCCTCCTTGTAATCAATGAAGACCCGGAGCTAATCTCAACTAGTTTGAGAGGGCACCCCTTTTAAGTTATTAAAGTTTATTCATTCTCCACATTTCCTGTGTTTTATTTGTGTTTACCGAATCAATCCTTATAAGGATTCGAGCAATTCGTTCACAACGTGGAGTCTTACCATTTTGACAGGGTGGTAATTGACGACATGGGCCTTGGGGTTTCAGTCAGTTGGCGGGAAAGTTTGTTTTGGTTTCGAGTTGCACAATTGCACAAGACAAACCTAGGACATGGTTTGTACTTCTAGCCACATTAAAGCGCTCCTATTACAACCACCTGTGCAGTCGTGACATCAAATCAATACAATTTACCTGTGACATTCAAGAAAAGGATAAGATAGTTGTTGTTTCAACACATCTATTAGGAGATACCTACCAATGCTTTATCCCAACTGGCCTCAAGCAAGTGTTTTGTAGTCCAGGACCGGCTCTTCAACTTATAATAAGTAAGGTACCACTGTATGTAATCCTATAATCCAAGACGTCCAGGTTCAGTCACTCCATCTATAATAGGGCCAGATACAACTCGCTGTCTAGCTACATACTAAGGAGAACCTACCTATACTTGTATGTAATCTTATAATCCAAGACGTCCAGGCTCAGTCACTTCGTCTATAATAGGGCCAGATACAACTCGCTGTCTAGCTACATACTAAGGAGAACCTACCTATACTTGTTCATTGGAATGATTTCTGGGCGCTGTAACCTAACGCACGGTATACCCTACCATACACCTAACGTATTCGTATATATGTTAAGGTAAAAGTCAGTGGCGTATTTAAGGTCCAGGGCCTAGTCGTGCAAAAGTAGCGAGGGCCACATTATATAGGTGGTAAAAAAAGGTCTAATATCCTCGCCAGGAGTGTTTACCGCTACGTCATTAATGTATGAATCTAGCTATCCAATTTATTAATACTGTCATCTCATATAAAACAGTGAATTCAATAAGGATGGTGAACATTCGCAGTGCATTTGACGAAATCGACATACGGTATTGAATAAGCAAATGTTATAGAAAGAATAAACCTATAAACGCGAATTTAATTTCTTTTATATGCATAAGAATTTAATTCTCATTTGACTAATATAGTACAATTTTGATTCGTGTTTTTCATATTACACCATATGATTGTATGTGATGACGTAGCGGTAAACACTCCTGGCGAGGATAGTAGTTATTATATTATAGAAAAAACACAAAATGTAATGTACCAGACTGTGGTAATGTATAGAGGCGAGCTAGTATATTCACAGGAACAAACGAAAAGAGTTATTTTACTAAACAAGGATTTTATTTTACACAAGGAGAAAGAAGTTATTTACTTTTACATATACCATAAAAAACATAATAATACAGACCATATCATATGATCACAGAATAAAACACTACAACGGGCGTGGTTGCGCCTAGGAGACCGCATTGTACCGGCAACATAACTTCAAAGGTGCCGACGAGGGGTGTCGCTTCTGTCTCACTAGTGTTTTATTCTGTGATATGATGGTACTTTGTAACTACAAATTCTGTACACCCCCACGCCCAGGTTTTCTATTTAGAAACATATCTATGACAGGATTAAGTTGCAACTTTTCGCATTCGTTACTTTCAATAGCCAGCATTGCAGCGTAATTTAGTCTGTCTTGACTCATAGTTGAAACGCAAGTACGTCTTTAATCTTCATAGAGCACTGAACGGCACTAGGTATTTCAACTGGCAACGTTAATAATATCCTTAACAATACTTCAAATTCAGTATATGAATCTGCTACACCACTTTCAATTAAATATTGCAATAATGATGTTACGTTTAGTTTCGCTGTCTCAGTTTCTTCTGTAACAGTTGCGAAGTAAATATTTCTAAATGATAAGCATTGAATTGATAAATTTGCTGTAAAGTGATCTGAAAACTTTCTAACTATAGCCTTCTTGAATCAATTTGTTGTAGTGAGCAGTGTTAATTTTATTGCCTCTTATTTTTTGTCTCTTACATTATGTATAATTTATTATCATTAATTTTATTTTTTGGAGGGCCTCGTTTTACGAGGGCCTAGTCGTGCGCCGAACGACTCGCACGCCCGTTAAATACGCCACTGGTAAAAGTATATAATTCGGTAATTGTATATATTTACCGGTAATAGTATAGAATTGCCTGGTTTGGTTTAGGCACTAAACAAAGTTTGAAAATAAAAGAAATGCCAATTTTAAACGTAGATTGCCACTAAATCGCCTAGGTTATCTGCAGGTTTAGTATATTTTTTTTCAAATGATACAAAAACTGATAATTATATACATTTACCGAATTATATACTTTTACCTTAACATATACATTACATTTTTTCGAATGTACACGTACGGTAAAATTGTGAACACCCTCTCCATTCCTTTACTAAATGCGGACACCTATAATTTTTTTGTAAAGTTTAGAATAGCAATAATACTCCTAGAATAAAATAGAAATATTCAACAATAACTCAAGTTTGAGACAACCTTCCTTTTAAAAATGATTACTATACCGTATAGCTACAGACAACTTGTGGTATAGCATTTAATAATATGGCACGGTCTAGAGACTGTATCTATTGTACTTTTCACACTGAGAATTCAGTATCTCTTTATTATTTGCCGTATGTAGCATGGCTGGGCTGGGCTGGTCAGGAATCAGATGTGCCCTCAACTAAAATGCGCCGCTCGGATCTAACTATACTTTAACGTTATTTATAAACAACAATCTTGTAATAAACAATGCTTTACTGAATTCTTGGTGTGAAAAGTACTATAGAATACTGTGGTATAAGCATTGAATAATCTTTCACTCAACGGTATAAGCACGCAGTATCTGTGGTATAAGCACTGAACTCATCATATATGAGTTCAGTGGGTATATTGGTATAAGGTAGAACGTGTACGCAAGAATACATAGGCAACCCATCCTACAGAAAGAAAGTTTCCTATCGCCTTAAGGCTCTACTGACCCTTAAATGAAGTAAATGCTAAATATGTTGTTCCTTTTAACGTTTTTTCAGTGTTAGTAAGGTATATGAAGGAGGGCGTGATAGGTTGTTTTACTAACTATTTCATGCTCTAGCCCGCTATCAAAACTTTTTTTGTTTTAATTAACTGGAGCATCTTTTATCAACGAAAGTTTGTCTAGCTTTAAAACAGTCTACTTTCGACGTTTCTCGATCAAAACGAATGAATTTTTTTACAAATGACTCCTCACAGTATTAACTATCCGGCTCTAGAGCAGATAAATTTCCATTGTTTTATAATATAAAGTAAAAACCCTAAAGCGTTATGCAACTTTATAAAAAAAACTAGTAAATTTTTGTTTCTATAGGCAACCCATATTGCCACCGACTTTAAGCACCACAGAAGTCTTATAATCCTTTAATCCTCCTATTGTTGTTGTATTTACGATATTGAACAGGTATTTATGCTTTATGGACATTGTTCCTCAACAGGTATCCGTTAGAAAGTATCCGGGACCAGATTCGATCTGAGCGACCCAAAAAAACCCGGAAACAATTTTCGGTTCCCTATAGGCTTGAAACTTCAGTGAAACTCAAGAGGATGACGTTGATGCTCGGATGCGGGGCACCAGGTACGCGGGGGACGGTTTCCAATGCCTGATTTGGAATCAGCAACCCTAAAAACCCTCGCATGAGATGTCTAGAATCATTTGAGAGTGAATTTCAGAAAAAGCTTCGGAGATGACGTTGCTCAGTCATCCTGAGCTCCAGGTGGGCGGTGAGGCAATTTGGAGGTCATATTCGGGATCAGCGACCTCGAAAACCTCCTTGAACTCGAATTGAGTCGATTCTAGAAGCTTATAATGAAGTTATGAATTTTTTCTATGAAAATGCATTTTGCAGGATGCATTTTCCACTGCACAAATGCAATTTCGAAAAAAAACATGATGAAAAGTAGGTACAAAGTTTCCTATTAAATTTAGGAAGCGAATGCAAAAAACCCCATCTAAATCCGTCTTACTACAAAAATTTGGTAGGTTCAGTGCTTTATTTCCTCGACTAATACTTGGCTTTACGACTATGCAATTAAGTAATTATATATCAGATAACACTGTAGTCTGATCTATATCTAAATGCATTACAGTAACTCCCTTCGCAAAAAGGTTTAAATGCAAATAAAGAAAAAGAACAACAGGGCAGTTGTTCTTAGGTTCTGTTCAGCGAACACTCACAACTTGTTAAATATAATTTTTTTACGAATTATTTTCTACAGTTTTATTTTATTGACATTGTATATAGTGAGTGTTACGCAATTGGTAAACGGCTAAAGTGTATGAAAAAAATCGATGTTTTTATGTTTAAATCGTTTTTTTAATGTGATATAAAATAACTATTTCACAGGTAATTCAATAGATGGCTTAATTATTTGACATTATTTTAATAATATACAGTAATACAGTAACAGATCAATTTTTGTTTAATAATTTATATAAGAACACTAATTTCGTAGCTATTTCTACACCTAACTTATTCCTTAATTTGGATTGTACAAAAGTCCAAAGTTATTGAAATTTCGGGACATTACAATACGACAGTGCTTTTCCGCGAACCATTTTGACAACTAAAATACTTCTACGGCGCTTCAAACAATTAAATATTAAGGCCCGCTCGGTCAGATATTTGCTTTTAGTAAATTATGTATAGGATTTCGCTAGGTAAGCACAAATTTATCTTAATGCGTGCGTTATGGTTCAATTAATATGCCCCAAACATAACAAAATTTAATTTGGTTTAATATTATTGTTAGTAAAATAAATAGGAGGTATTGTTGATTTAATTGTTAATACCACGAAGTATCAAATAAACTTTGTTGTCTTTGTTGAAACTAATATACCTATTGTTTGTATTTTCTTCTGGAGTTTCTCCATGTTGGTTTTTTTGTAGAAAATGCCTACGTTTCGATTCCATCTGTAGAATCTTTATCAAGACTTTTTATGAATTCTGAAGTTTATCAAAATTTTATTGAAGGTCTGTTGATTTTTATAATATTAGTTGTTATCAACAGATCGTTGTAAACGAGCTTGACGTCGTGTAATAGGACCTAAATTTCTTTGAATGCTTGTAGTTGGAAGATTAATATTATTTACAGATAAATTTGGAGAATTTTTGACTCGAATAGTTGGTGTTGGAATTTTGTAATTTAATTGTAATGCTTTTAGAATGAAACAAAGACCTGACATTGCATCTTCAAACCACATCTTAAATAAAACAAGTCAAAAATTATTAAGGAAAGCCATACAAAATCATAGGAACAAACTAGACAAAATAAATAAAGAACTTTATTTCCTTTTCCAAGAACTTTCAACTAAACATATTCATCAAATTATTTGGGATACATTTGATAAACTTATTGAAATTAGCGTAGATTCTACATCAACTATAAGAAAGAACAGACAACTCCAAAAGTTTTCATCTCTACAAAGTAAACAACAAAACAATATTAAAACTTTAAATACAGTGCATAATCTAACTGGAATAGAAATTGACAAGAACATAATTGACATTCTGCAGTATGGTAATAACTACGCTGTAACACCCAAAACTATTCCATTAGAAGACATAATTACCAATGTAGAGGCAGCTCTCCATAATGTAGAACAAACAAAAGCTGATGAAATTAAACTTGACGTTATAAACGTTCTCAGAAAAAGTAAAAATCCTAAACCAAATATTTCCCCAAAACAACTTAATACGTTAAATAAACTAAAGAAGAATGAAAATATTTTGGTACTTCCAGCAGACAAAGGTAACGCAACTGTAATTGTCAACACATCAGACTATCATGAACGAATGCTAAACCTAATAAATTCTCCCGAATATAAAATGAATAAATCAGATCCTACCACGTACTTGGAGAAGAAAACCAAAACAATTATCAATTCAACAACTATACCGGATGATATAAAGAAAACCATCATACCACGAGAAAAAAGTAGCAGAGTTCCTAAAATATATGGTCTTCCAAAAATACATAGGGGACATGCGGGCATAATGGGGTAGGTGCCTAAAACGGGGTACCCCCTTTTTTTTAATACCACTGGCTCTATCTATACAACGTCAATGGAATTATATTATACACGCGTGTATGCGGCTTCTGTGATAAAGCAGAAACCAATAGTTGCTAGTCGTTCGTTGTGGTACTACATGTGCGTATTTAGTAAGTGCTGCTGTAATATCGCTCCCAAATAAATTCGTCGTAAGTAATAGTAAACTAATTTATTACTAAATAACATTATTACTAATTAAAAGTGGATGTTTTCTAAAGGCTTTTTTGGTCATGGTGTTAACAAAAATTATTTTTAATAAAAGTAATATGACAAATTCTAAATGTCGACTCGTTGGGCATAATGGGGTACCAATATGTAGGGTAAAATGGGTACCCCATTTTGCCCAACTGTTATGCAACTTTCCAAAGAAAGTTTGTTTCCAGATGGTGTCCAAGTACAAGAGAAAGACTGATCGTCAAAATTGGTCAACAGAGAATATGCAACAGGCTGTAAATGCTGTAGTAAGTGGTGAGATGGGTTACCATCGAGCATCTTTGTCGTTTGCTGTTCCTCAGACTACCTTAGAGCGTCACGTGAAAAAACAACGAGATAATGAGGGTTATATTGTTTCAAAAGTTTTAGGCGCTAAAAGGCCCGTTTTTACTCCCGCACAAGAAGAGGAACTTGTTAATTATCTTAAAGATATGGAAGCAAGATTGTTTGGACTGACTGTAACAGAATGTAGACAACTTGCCTTTCAACTTGCTGAACAAAATCGGATTGAGCACCCCTTTAACAAAGGTAATAAAATGGCTGGGATGGGATGGATGCATGGGTTTTTTAATAGACACAAAGACTTGTCAATCAGAAAGCCCGAGGCGACGTCAGGCGCCCGTGCTATGGGCTTTAACAAGGTGGCTGTAAAACAATTCTTTAAACTATTGGAAGAAACTGTCAACAAATATCAACTAACGGCAGCAAAAATCTACAACGTTGACGAAACTGGAGTTTCTGTAAATCCAAAAGGGGCCTCAAAAATAATAGCTTTAAAAGGAAAACGCCAAGTTGGTGCACTTACGTCCGCCGAGAGGGGTGAAACTATCACGGCAGAAATTTGTTTCTCTGCAGCGGGAGCCGATATGCCGCCCATGCTAATATTTCCCCGCAAGCGAATGCAGCAGGGGTTTTTGGATGGTCTCGTTCCTGGTGGATGGGTTGAGTTAAATGAAAAGGGGTGGATGGATAAGACATTATTTTTTGCCTGGTTCAAAAAGTTTGTGGACTACTCGAGAGCGTCAAAAGATTCACCAGTTCTGCTTCTGCTGGATGGTCACTCATCACATACCAAAAATTTAGATGTGATTAATTATGCTAGGGAAAATGGGGTGGTGATGTTATGTTTTCCACCCCATTGTACCCACCGTCTTCAGGCCTTAGATGTTGCTTTTATGAAGCCATTAAGTGCATATTATGACGAAGAAGTAAGAAAATGGCTTCGAACAAACCCTGGACGAGTAGTAACATTTCACCAAATTTCCTCTTTATTCAGTGCCGCATATTTAAGAGCAGCAACAATGGTTACTGCAATAAATGGTTTTAAAGCAACCGGGGTGTGGCCTGTGGATATGGCCATTTTTTCTGAAGCAGATTTCTTGCCATCAGCTACAACTGACTTAGAAATTGACCCCAGTACACCTGAAAGTGAAGTAGAACCTATTCACCAAGACAAAGATGTTGTACAATCAATTAGAGAAAAGACGCCTGAGCCTCAACCTGGATCGTCCAAGGAAAGTGACACTAGTTTTGAGTTTGTAAGCCCCAAAGTCATCATAGCAGTGCCTAAAATAAATCAATCCAAGAAACGAGTGTCAAGAAAAAGGGGCAAAACCACCATTTTAACGTCCTCACCATATCAAAAAGAATTAGAATTGGCTCAAGAAAAAAGTCAATCTATTAAGGTGAAATCAGTAAAAAGAAAGATAGCAGATGTTCAAAGCAAATTACAGACCAGCAAGAAATGTAAATCGAAGAAAACTAAAGAAGTAGAGTCAGAAACGGAAGGCGAAGATAGCGACACTGACTGCTTGTACTGCGGAGACTTTTATTCAAGTTCTACAGAGGGGTGGATAAGCTGTCATAGTTGCCACAAATGGGCTCACAATTCATGTGCAGGTGTGGAAGATGAAGATGATGAAGTAGTACATGTTTGTGAACTCTGCCAGTAATTTTTTTCCGGTTTGAGTATCGTACCCCATTTTGCCCTGTACTACGGGCATAATGGGGCAAGTTACATTATTTTCTTTTTTCTATAATATAAGAGAAACGGTTAACATTTTTTAAGTTACAATAATAACAATAAATAGTTAATACAATAACAATGGTATTGCTTCATTTGTAGACCTTCAAAGTTTTAAATTCTATTAAAAATCCTACTTTAAACGTTAAGTACCCCATTTTGCCCACCTTTCCCCTAAAGGGAACTGAGACCAATTGTAAGCGTTTTCGACTCTCCGACACATAAACTGGCACGTTATTTAGCATTTAAGATTCAACCGATATGTGAAAATTCAAAGTCCTACATTAAAAATTCATTTGATTTCCTAGATAAGCTTAAACAAGAACAATTTCATGATCAAGATATACTCGTAAGTTTCGATGTAACATCATTATTTACAAAAGTCCCAATTGCAACCACCATAGAAATCCTTCAAAATAAACACAAAATAGATTCCGACACAATAAAACTAATTAAACATTGCATGGAATCTACCTATTTCATGTATAACAAGACATTTTATAAACAAATTGAAGGCGCTCCTATGGGTTCTCCACTTTCGCCTGCAATAGCAAATATCTATATGGATGATTTCGAAACCAAAGCTTTAGAGACAGCTGACCTAAAACCAAAATGTTGGTTTAGATATGTTGATGACATTTTTGTAATTTGGCCACATGGTTTGCAAGATTTAGACGTATTTCTATCGCACTTGAATGGCTTTAATAACAGTATCCAGTTTACAATGGAAATAGAAACTAATAATTCTTTACCATTCCTGGATTTACTAATAACAAGAAATAATGATAACAACTTTAATTACTGTGTTTATAGAAAACCTACACACACGAATCGATACTTGAACGCCAACTCCCATCATCATCCTACACAACTAAATTCTGTTATGGAAACATTAATCGTAAGGTCACTACGTCTAACAGAAAAACAAAATCAAAATTACGAGTTAAACACCCTAAAGACAATCTTACAACAAAATGGTTATAAATTACATCAAATTAACAATATCATTAGGAAGAATCTTCGCCATAAAAATTCTGAGAAAAATAACGTAAATGACGACCGAAAATTGTCAATTTTACCTTACCTAAAAGGCGTCACCGACAAAATTGCCAGAAAATTTCCCAAAAATGAGTTCAGAGTTGTTTTCAAGCCTTTTAAAACCCTATCACAATTTATTCGTACTCCCAAAGATACAATTCCCGGAGAAAGCCAAGGTGTATAGGAGATTCAATGTTGTGATTGCTCTCAATCATACGTAGGCCCAAGTAACAGAAGGATATCTGCTAGAGCTAATGAACACAAATTAGCCATTAAACAAAAAAATATGTCTTCATCATTAGCAACACATGTAATCCAAACTAGCCACAAAATTGACACCAATGACATCAAACTTTTACATCCGGCAACCACATTAGAAAAAAGAATAATTAGGGAAGCTATTGAAATTGAAAAGAGGCCGAATTCAATGAATAAAAGAGATGATGGTCAACGATTACCTACTATTTGGAGATCTATCATACACAAAATTCCAACACCAACTATTCGAGTCAAAAATTCTCCAAATTTATCTGTAAATAATATTAATCTTCCAACTACAAGCATTCAAAGAAATTTAGGTCCTATTACACGACGTCAAGCTCGTTTACAACGATCTGTTGATAACAACTAATATTATAAAAATCAACAGACCTTCAATTAAATTTTGATAAACTTCAGAATTCATAAAAAGTCTTGATAAAGATTCTACAGATGGAATCGAAACGTAGGCATTTTCTACAAAAAAACCAACACGGAGAAACTCCAGAAGAAAATACAAACAATATATACATCCGTGGAAACCTTAACGAAAATATAATATACCTATGTATAGATGAAAAATATAAAATTGCCGTATCTATTCCTTTGGTGCAATACATATGCGGATCTTATTTCTCCTTCTAATGTGTGTATCAAGGGATTTAGTTTTCTAAATAATTTTTCTTAAAATCAGAAAAAAAAGGATAAGGTCGATACACTGAGAAGCTATATTTATTAAACGAAACAAAAAGTACGGTTTCAAAACAGTCGTTGTAAAGCGAAACCCTCTCCTAAAGTACAACGAATTGAACAATGTAATTGGTAATTTCGTGAAAAATAACATCGTTTACAACCCTTTGTTATATATTTCTTGATTTAATTAATTTAATTAAACTGTAGCTTAGATTTGTGAAATCTTTCAATTCCCTCGTTTTCCATAATTTAAATAGCGACTAGAAATAAAGTTTTACATTATACTAAAAGAATATAAAACGGTGAAAAGTTTCTAGAGCTTTTAATAAAATGATGTGGAAGAAAATTACTGAAGCGGCTCGTATACCTTGCAATTTCAAACTTGAGCAATTTGAGGAAATGTATTTAAAATATTTTATAAAAGAACACGCACTTCCCACAAGACATCTTTTAAAAGGCAGTTGCAAAATAAAAAAAATTTTAGAAGTAGCGGAAATTACGCAACGCAAAAGAGCATATTGTGCCGAAAAATATGTGATGCTTTGTGAAAGCTAACTTAATGATTACAAGCTCCCCTTTTGGATTAAAAAAGGCCGCTTTTATATTTATTAAGTATAATGACAATTTCACCTTTTGTGTACACTTTACCTGATGGTTTCTTTTATGTTGAAATTCACACCTCTCAGAGTCTAGTTAGGTGGTAAATATCATTAATGAGCTGTCTTAATAATTAACGACGTGTCCGTTTGACATTTATCCTTACAGTAGCAATTCAGATGACAAAAGTCCTAGTTATTCCATGTAGAGACAGTTTTACATTCAATTCAAATTACGAAGCGTATTGTTCCCTGTAATTAATACGATCGTCTTTGATAATGGCCTATTTTACGGCAACAAATGAATAGCCAAAGTCTGAGTATCGTAGAATTGAATGGCAATCATTTTTGTTCTTATTTCGTTTCCTATTCCAGTTCATAATTGTACAGCTGTTGTACTGCTTTTGTTCGTAATGGCATCGTAAAGCAGTATATAAAAAAGTTTATATAAGAATCACAATGGTAACGTTAAAGACTTGAATTGTAGACGATTAATAGAAAAATAATTAAAAATACAGGAATCCAAGAATTTTTACTGTGATGACAGATGATCTTACAGCAGGGCATATTTTAAGGAGTTTTTTTTGGGCAATTGCCCACACAGTCAAATAAAATTGCCCCCACAGTCAAATAAAATTGCCCACCTACATTTTCCTAATTTTTTCCAGCGGTTATGTGTTTCTATAAAAAAAATTTATTTTTCTGTAAAAAAATTTAAATAATTTGCTTTGCTGTAAAGAGCAACGTCGTCGTCCATTGCATGGAGAATATTGGAATGAGGAGAACGGCGATGAATGTTGCGAGTAGGCGAGTGTGTGGCTGGTGGCTGCTAGGGCAATATTCGCGGCAACGTGACGGACAACGCGAGAAGCAGTGCGAGGAGGTTCCTGCACTTCCACAAGACTAAAGAAAATGTTCGTCGTATCCAAAGGGCCACTCAAAAAGTTGCTTGGAACACTTATCGTGGCATTGAGAGTAAAATTTAAAAAATAAGTTTATAACAAAAGTTATTTTTGGGTCCATATTGTAAAATGATGGATCATGATACAAGAATTATTATTCATGATTATGAATGGAGGTAAGTGATGCAGGTGGAGCGGGTAGTTTCCAGTTATAATATAGTCAAATCGGACCATCGTGCCGGAACGAAACTTGCAACAATAAACAAAAGATTGAATATCGCTCTAAATGGCAGCGGGACGGCCTATTTCAACCCGCGGCCATCCGTCATAAAATTTCTGCAAATTAAAAACCGAAGAGAAAGAAAACCAGAAGCTGAACTATACAAAGAGAGGTTTTATATGAAATCTTTTTTTGAAAAAGACAATGTTATTTGAATTTGGTTGTATGAAAATGAAATTAAAATAGTTCAAAGAGTCACAGAGTTTACGTTCCTTACACTCTTTTTCTATCGAACAAAACGACCATTAGCAATAATTTCCGTAATTCCAATTTTCACACCCCAACTCTTTTTCGACGATTATTCAACTAACATAAACTGCACATTTACAATCACCCCTCCCTCCGAGGAAGTTAGAGTTGCCCACACAGTCAAATTTCCTTAAAATATGCCCTGTCTTACAGTGCAATTGTGTCAAGTACAGGATACATTAGCATATCTCGTCCCATATTTCCCGACCTTCTATTAGAATTTGTGCTGGTACCTATACATATACGGGTGACTGGTAATTGGATACATTCCTTTGGAGATCTGATAGAACAAGAGGTAAGGAGTAAATTTAACCCTAATATGTATTATACAAAACTCAATGGATTTTGAGATATTTCGATTTTCAATTTTTCTTAAAAAAGTTGATGTTAATATGTTAAAATGTAATTTTCAAAAAATTTACGCCAACTTTGTGGAACTTTTTTGATGGAATACTTGCCCAACACTATGGTCTTCCGTATGGATTACAAATTTTTCCCTTAGCATTTCCATCATGTGATAATTTCAAAGAAAAACTTGTACAAAATAATTTTTCAAAATCAGATGTGATAATTCTTTGAGGTTTTTTCAAATAATTCTCAACGCTTCTTGCGTACAAATTGTGTTAAAACTTCCTTGTTCCAATAGCTATCGAACAAGCTGCGAATCTTACAACAAACCCTTAACAGTTCCAAAAAAAATAGTAAAAATGAAGCAGTCGACGGAATTTATTTAACTGCTGTCCACCATTAGACCTTATACATAGAAGTCAGCTGTACATTAAATTAACAATAAGTACATTAGTACTTAATTTTTATAAATCTTGTTCAAAATGGGAGCCCCTATTACGTATACACGCACGGCAGCGTCTTCTTATTTCTGTTCTGGTGGTCAATGTATTTTGTATGGATGCGGCAGCGTCGACTATCCTTTGTCTAAGGTCAAGCCTTGTATTGACTGGGGTTGCGTATACTATATCTTTCATACGACCCCATACAAAGTAATCCAGAGGAGTTAAATCTGGACTTCGCGCTGGCCAAACTATTGGGCCTGCTCTTCCAATCCAACGGTTAGGGAAACGTTGATTCAGCAAATTCCGTACCGTCAGCCTATAATGCGCTGGACAACCGTCGTGCTGAAAAATCATTCGCGCTCTGGCGGCTAAAGGAACATCTTCTAGATTCTAGAAGCTCCTGCAGGTGATTTTCTAGAAAATCTTCATAGATCTCTCCGTTTAAATGTTGAGGTAAAAAGTAAGGGCCTATTAAATAGCGGCCAACAACTCCCATCCATACATTTTCTGAAAACTTCCTTTGGAAACTAGTTTCCCTTATTAAATGTGGATTTTCTTCCGCCCAATAGTGCATGTTTTGAAAACTGGTTATGCCCTCGCGATTAAATTTAGATTCGTCCGTCCATAAAATGTTGGTTAAGAAGTTTTCATCCTCTGCATCTGAATTTAACATAAAGCGGCAGAATTCTAATCTCCTTCCAGGATCACCTTCATCTAAGCCCTGGGCAGGGGTATAATGGTAAGGATGGCATCCAACTCCGCGTATCGTAGACCAGACTTTCCATTGTGACGCACCAGTTTGCCGCGCCACTTTAGCAGTTGAAGTGCCTGGGTTATCCTCAAAATGGATTAATATTTCTTCCTCAACATCTGGTTGATATACGCGAGGAGCACCGGCGTCCACTCGCCGACGTTTCACTGAACCATTTTCTGCGACATTTCGATATGTCGTACTAAATACACGAACATTCGGTGTGCGACGGTTTGGAAAGCGACGTTCATATTCCCGACGAGCTTCTGCAGCATTCCCATCGCAATATCCATATACAAATAAGATGTCGGCGTATTCTGCATTGCTATACGCGGCCATTTCAGTTAAACAACAATAACAATGAAAATCTGCAAAACCAAACTTAAAGAACTTAATACAACTAGTTATAACAAAGAATCTTCAAATATGAACTTAAGACTGTCAAAAAGTTATACGAGTGAAACGTCATATTCTACCTTCAGTTGTTTATCCGCCCACTTCACATGGAAAACGTATAAGGTCTAATGGTGGACAGCAGTTAAATAAATTCCGTCGACTGCTTCATTTTTACTATTTTTTTTTGGAACTGTTAAGGGTTTGTTGTAAGATTCGCAGCTTGTTCGATAGCTATTGCAACAAGGAAGTTTTAACACAATTTGTACGCAAGAAGCCTTGAGAATTATTTGAAAAAACCTCAAAGAATTATCACATCTTAATTTGAAAAATTATTTTGTACAAGTTTTTCTTTGAAATTAGCACATGATGGAAATGCTAAGGGAAAAATTTTTAATCCATACGGAAGACCATAGTGTTGGGCAAGTATTCCATCAAAAAAGTTCCACAAAGTTGGCGTAAATTTTTTGAAAATTACATTTTAACATATTAACATCAACTTTTTAAGAAAAATTGAAAATCGAAATATCTCAAAATCCATTGAGTTTTGTATAATACATATTAGGGTTAAAGTTACTCCTTACCTCTTGTTCTATCAGATCTCCAAAGGAATGTATCCAATTACCAGTGACCCTGTATATTGTTCCAATCCATTAATTTTTCATCTGCGTTTGTTTGGCCTTTCGGCATAGAGCATAACTTTCGGGCGCTTTATATTACCTCCCTGACTGGAGTCGTCCGACTCCGCAACGCCACTCAGGCTATTCCCACAAGATAGATAAACGAGGATGTTGAAAGGGGAAACTGCTCTAATCGTAACCATGTCCGGATACCCACCCAACATGGATTGCTTCAGTTCCCAGAAAGTATGCCCACAAGTAGATGATACGCGTAGAGGTACTTGGAAATCCTCTGTACCTAGATCTCGGCCCACAAAATAAATAAATAAACAGTGATTGTGCTTAAGGTGCTCATATGTATTCACAGTAACCCTACTGAGATAGCTGAAGCATTCTTGATTATTATGTAGGTATTTTCAAAATTTAGTTCCACAAAAGAACTACTGACAAAGTTAATGTCAAACAGTAGCCCTAATTTAGGAATTTCCAAATGATGTTTTATAACGAGTAAGTTAACAATAAGATGGAGGTTAAATAAGTAATCTAAGAATACACGTTTCTCGTAGACATTTAATATTCAATTAAGCTTGAAAAAATAGTAGCAATACTTGACTTTATATAAATTTGTGTAATAAAACAATATTTAATTAAAAGTTAGGAATAATTTATGTTCCACCTAATTAAAATGTTTGTTTAGCGTGTAATTATAATACGTTGGTAACAGAAATAAATTAGGTACTTTTACAGCTAAAATTTATACTTACGTGCGCCTTGGGTCACAAAAAAAATTAAACCTTCCTGGTATGTTTTACTATGGATGTATATGATAATCTGGGTGTGTTGCATAGGATCTAATTTTAGAACGAGAAAGCAGATTAATGGAAAAATGGAAAGATTTCCACTTGTCAGAAATATGCACTATTTGTACATTTGGTACCGTAATGTTAAAAAATGCATTTATTTAGTTTTCAAAGTTGCAATGAAGGTACAATATTGCAGCTTTTTCAACATCAAATTATTAGTTCGTGTTGGTAAGCTCTAAATGAACAAATAAAGCGCTTACTTGACGTTAGGAAAAAATTAAAGGTTTACCGCATAAATTCTCTTTTGCGCTAAAAAATATGAAAAGGGCAGCGTTTTTACGCAATAATGACAGTTTTCCATAAAGGAAGGTGACAGTTATTATTTTCTTTACGGTAACTAAGTATGCTTTTATATTAAAAATAATTTTGACGTTTACTTTTTATGTTTTTATTATGTTATTGGAAATCTCGACAAGTTCATAATGTAAAAAGTTTCAAATTTAGAAGGAAGTACAATTGTTGGTATGGAATACGTCTGAAATCATTTCTAACTCTACGAAATACATAGGCGCGCAACTAAGTTTCTGAATTTCACACATGAATAGCGCTAACGACACATGCAGCTGAACGTCGTTTGCTTAACGATACCTTCGTTGAACATGCCATGGGAAAAATTCAAAAGGAAGGAAAATGGGTGCCGCATGAGTTAATTGAGAGATAAGATGGAAAATCGAGGAGCTACTTCCGAAATTTTGCTTTTACGGCATGTAAGAAAGAGTTTTCTGTATCGATTTGTTACCGGCAATGAGAAATGGATATATTTCGAAAATCTCAAACGCTAAACGCTAAAAATCGTGGCTTTCACCCGGCAAGCGTCAACATTGACGGCATTACCAAATCGCTTCAGAAAGAAAACAATGCTTTGCGTTTGTTGAGATCAATTGTCTTCTATGAGCTATCGGGTGAAACCGTCATTGAGCATCGCTACCAACAACAACTGAGCAATTTGAGCCATACATCGTTTATGGAACACGAACGAGTGATATTGCAGCACGACAACGCTCCGTGCCATCGCTCTTCAATCGTCCAGGACGCCACCAAAACGCCGAAATTGGATCTGCTTCTGCACTCGCCTTATTCACTAGACTTATCATCCCCTTCTGCTACCAGTTGTTCCGGTCGATAGTGCAGTTCATGCACTAATTTCAAAGATTCGTTGGATTGAAAATAAGCTTCAATGTCTGAAATCGTTCGAGCACTCTATTGATAGTTGCAAGTTTCTCGATATCTATTATTTTCAATAAATTAGATTACAATACTAACAGCGAGCTGAAGAATAAGTTAGGTTAGGGTTAGATGATAAACCCAACGTTAAAAATAGTATTAACTTACCAAAAACTTTTTTACCCTCCCCTACAATACCAATACTATCGTACTAATTCCTACCACCATTTGCGCTTTTTCGGCGATTACTGTACCATTCACCTCTAAACTCGACAAGGTCATATTCGCTATTTTGCTGTAATTCCTGACACATTAACTGCTTCTGCCGCTGTCACCTTAACGCCATAATCGTTTACCATATAAACCAATACGGTACTCAGTCTACGGTGTTCATTCGTATCCACTAACTGTAAGATGGGTTGTAATAATACCAGGTAATCAAACAATGAGCAAATTACAACCCTGCTTGTACAAAATTACATGAAAAGGTGTCTAGTAATAGTTAAACATTGGAACAACTTCGTAATGAAAAGAAAAAAAATCAATGTTTACTAGAGGAGCAAACCCACTGAGAAAAGAGTCAGATGCATTAACGTGTAAATTTAATAAAAAAAAGCATTGATTTTGCCCAAAAGCATATTCTGTTAACACTCTGCACGCACTTAAGTCTGTTGATACAATTTTTTTTTTGAAAAATGAAAATACATCTTTTTTGCCCGTTTGTAGTGAGGCTAAAATAAGCGATATCTGCCTGGCGGTGATTCATCTTTAATTATCTGCATCAATAGTAGGTTACCTTCTCTGGACATTTTTGATTGTACAATTACTAATTAGATACCTACTTAAAACCGGATAACTTCTACTTAAGTGAACTGTGAAGATAGCAACGGTGTGTGTGTGTGTGTGTTAGTCAGTGAACTCTATTATTGAGTTCAGTGGAGTTATTATTATTATTATTATTGGTTCTGGGGGTGGTCCCAATAGGTTCCCGCACTGCGACCTTTTGGTCTATTGTGCTCCCCGGTGTTGTCTACCCTTCAAGAATACCTGTATCTTTCACAAAGTCCAGGATTTTAGTAGGGCGAATCTTCGTTACTTCCCTCTTGTGCAATTTTTTCATTTCCAAGTAGAGGTGTTCCCTTGCCTTTATGAATGCCTCACATTGGCAAATGACGTGATAGGGCGTTTCATCTGCCTCACCACAACCCCTGCATGTCGGACTTTCGGTCAGTCCCATGTTGTGCAGGTGTTTGTTCATGCGACAGTGGCCCGTGACCATTTCTGTCGCAAGTTTTATCTTCAGCCTGCTTAGCTTTAAGGTGGACGTTGCTAGGTCCCCGTTTGAGGTTTCCAGGAAGATCTTGGAATGACTGTCTTGGAATTTTCGACCAATGTCTGCAATGCTCTTTCGTGAGTACCTATTGCTTGAATCTCCTTTTTGGCTGTGTTATAAGTAATCCCACAAGCCGGTTCGGGTCCTATGAATGGTTTTCAATCTCGCAAGCTCGTCAGCAACCTGGTTCTCACATGCCAAGGTGCCCACACTAGTGTGACTGAGTTGCACTTACCTAGTGCGTTTAGCATTTGTGTGCATTCAAGGACTAGCCCTGAATTTACCACATATGAGTCTATTGCTGCAATCGCTGCTTTGTTGTCTTGTCACTATAAAGATTTTCCTTTTAATAAGGTTCTCTTTTAATAGTTGAGCAGCCGCTGTCAGGATTGCATATACCTCGGCTTGGAACACGGTCGCTTGTTGTCCCAGGCTTACAGAAATTCTGCAGCCCCCTCCATTGCTCCCGTATACTCCAGGGCCAGTGCCCTTTGTGGCTTTCGAGCCGTCTGTGTAATACACGATTCCATTCAGCTTCGCTTTACTGGAATTGCTCTCAGCCGTGCCGAGTGGGGATTGTTGTCTTAAACAGTTTGATGGGACAAACTGTTTTGGGTATCCTCTCCGTGTTCATACTATAATAATAATATTGTCTTTATTTAAATATACTAAAAATAAACAATTTAATTAAACGTAATTACAGGGCGAAGTTCAGTTCAGCAAAAAAGAATTTTGCCGTCTGCTCTTCCACTTAACCCTGTGTGCAAAGCTGTGCGACGAGGGGAAACATTATACTTGGTTAGTTAGCTTGGTTGTGTAATATTATTATTTTGAATTTGGAATGTTAAAATTGAAATGTTATTGAAATGTCATTGAAATGCTTGGCCACCCTTCATCATGTTACGCAGTTTTGTTTTGAAATTAATCGGGGAGAGAGATTTTAAACTGTCGGGGAGACTGTTATACGTTTTAACTATGTTATATGTAAAAGATCTTTTAAAGTATTCAGTTTTGGTTGCAGCTGCATAGTTTATTCGTGTACGTTGTGGGAAACGTTTCTTTACAGAATGGAGGAGGATGTTCTTAACGTATGAATTTTCTTCTTTATTTCTTCATCGGGCATGTTAAGTTCCAAAGAAATTTCCGAAATAGCTACTTTTCTTTTTGTTTGATTATGATATAATGAACTTTTTACATTACATAAGCATTCCCATGCTTCTACCGTTTCTATCAGTTACCTACTTAATTTCTTCTCTGTGTGTACTCACTTTCTGTTTAGTTCCCACATTCTATGATACATTCATTTTTGTTATTCTACTCCTCGAACCGATGTGTTATTTAAATCTCCACTCATTACCTGCTATCATAACTTCAACCTAATTAGTGATGTCGATAATAATCATACTTGCCTGCCCTCTATCCTTTCCAGCTTTCCCTATAATAATAATTGAAATATAGACCAGCACCATTATCATCATCATCCTTTTTTTTTTCTGTGGTTGTGTAGTAGTATGTAGTAGTATTATAGTGTAGATTACGAATTCGGGTTATGGAAAATTTAAATTTAGGTATATTATTTTCTGGCAAATGATTATTTATTTATTTATTGTTACGCTGTGCTACGCATGTATTTAAGTTTCGCTTATTTTTATCTATTTTAGTTTGTTTCTATATTTTTTTTGTCCTGTTACTGGATTTGTAAAAGTCTGTTGGACAATAAACTCATTATTATTGTTATTATTATTTTCATTTTTACCTGCAATATGTCAATGTACGAAATTTGTTCCTTTGTTGAGCTTTAGGATACGGCCTAATTTGTGAAGGACTCACAATCGATACATTTTCTGATATCTCTGGTCTTATCTGTATTCACGCCATTGTCACTGTAATTCCTCTTTCACCAGAGGCAGCTCTGCCAATTTACTTTTTACCTTTTTCCCCTGTATCAATGTGCCCCAGAAATAATGTATCAATGTGCCCCCCAACACATTTGTTTGCATAATGACGATTATTTTAGCTAAGTAATAAAGCAACCAGTTTAACTTTATGAAAAATAACAGCCAAAAGTATTCAACATAACATGTGATCAAATGGTATACATACTCTCGAAACAGCAAAATATATATTGACACAAACTTGAATAATTTTATTTACATTCAGTCCAGTAAATCATTAACAGTCACAAAACTCGAGAACAATACGATTTACACTAACATCATCACAACAGTAAGTGCAGAATGTTGAACTTAAACTTCTTACCGTTTGATGGCACCATAAGTGGCACGGAACCCCAGTCTCCCCTACTTTAAAATGATTTTGTATATTTTACTGGTGTAAGATTTACAACATCCCTGATGATACCTAAAATTACGCTTGGGGATTGGAGCAAATTATTTTGATGCTCAAGCCTGACGTAACGGAGTTCCTGCCTGTTATGTGGGTTTTTCGTTACTTCCCCAGCATCGCTCACACTTCTTTCGCAGATAATGCAAAGTTTTATGCCCTAGGTACCTATGCGTTAGTTAGATATAATCGAACTTTTTTTTCTAGATACTTAGGTACAAAGGCACTTCAGTGGAGAAATTAAAAATACTTGTCTCAACAGTCTCCTTCACAGTTCCAAAAATTCAAAAGTATTCGAAGTTAGAAAATTTAACTACCAACAAACCAATACCGAAAATGTTTATAATAATGCAAAAGACGGAAATAAACAGATGCACACACATACACGCAAATAATAACTCGAAAATAAAATAAAATAAAATTTAAAAAAACAGTATTCAAGTGTTGTTAGCGTAATCAGAATTTGTTGGTATGTATTCCATTGTGTCCGGTAATTCAAACTACTTTGTGAGGTCACTTGCAGTACTAGTGTTAGGTAACAAATATTTTGTAACGGAACACGTATTTGAAGTGATTTTGAGGTATACGGCCATACAACAGTTAAATGCAATAAAAAAAAATTAGGTACCTACATACAATAAAATTATTTTAAATTAATATCTATTTTCTGTGCTAGTCAACTTCATACGATGTCGGGATAAAGTTTTTCGGACAAGATTTTCTTCTCGTCCACGTATATTTGAAATTGATGACCAATCATGCGTTTTTCGGAATTGTCGTATTTTCATATTTCGTATACATGTGAACCTATACTTTTATGATAAATTTTATACGAGAATATCACTTTCGACATCGCCAAATTGGCCAAATTTTTGTGACGTCGTTTAATATCCTCTTGTATTAAACATCCTTCATCATAAAACCGCTAAAAGTGCTTCGAATTCTTTCCTTTTATTGCGTATGTTTGGTTCGATGCGTTTCATTTCTCTTAATAAAAATTCTATTTCCTTTTAAATTTACTTTAAATTTAATTATATAGTCCACATTTTGTGGTAGATTTTCAATTTGTGAACGTGTACGTAAAATAGTCTACTCTATACTAAAACTTTTGCTATTAATTTTAATTAAGTTTACTATAAATTCCAAAGTGATTTGAGATTTTCAACGTCTCAAACACCCTAATGCAAAATGTTTACTACTTGTTGAAAGCAATTATAGCACTTAATCGATAAATGACTGCAGCTTGAGGATTTAGAGAACACCGGGTACGTGTTAACCCCATTTTGCGGCAATTTTATTTATTAAGAAACGTGAAGTTAGTGAAGAAATTAGTTTCATTACCAAGGTTCATTGTTAAGGTTTTATTGTTTTATTATTATTAATGATTAAAACAATCATTAATAATAATAATAAAAATTTATTAACGTATTGCAGAGTTTGACACGTCACAAGGTTTCTTCGCTTAACATATCACTATCAGGTATTCTTTTATAATAAGAATTGATAGTTTGATATGAGGCGATACTTTGTCGAATCTGGTAGAATAAAAGTTTGGATATATCAACATTAATACATAGAATCACATACCTCCAATTTTTTCCACGAGGATAGTAATGCTGTATTTCTTTTCTTTGATTTACTCGAAATACCCTCACACACAATATACACTACAAAACGACCCCCATCATTAAAATTAGCGTTCATAATGTCCTTTAATAACAGTACAGTTATTGTCATCTTTCAGTCAAAAAATGTTATTTCAGTGCAATTTTTTGTTTAGATTACCTACAGTTAATATAAACTACGAACAAACTCCAACCCTGGCTAAGTGTAATTTCAATTAAAATTGGAAAAGTGCTACAATTCTTAATACGAGGGCGAACCCAAAAGTAAGGTCTCCTGATTTTTAAAAATAGAAAAAACCGTTTTATTTTAAAGGTAAATAGATCATATTAAAGCTCATACATTGATCTATTTTTCAACATAATCTCAATTTACATCCACACATTTTTGAAGACGCTGAGTCAACTTTTGTATCCCCCTGTCGAACCAGTCCGCCGCCAAGCTGTTGAGATAGCGTTCAACCTCTTCTTTAACTTCTTCGTTCTTCGTCACTGCTGAATCGTTGTCCACCCAAGTGCTCCTTCAAGTTGGGAAATGGTAATCGCTAGGAGCCAGATCAGGACCACGAGTATAAGGGGGGTGGGGAACGACAGTCCATCCAAACTGCTGTGAATTTCCGTGCGACCGCCGGCAAACTCCCTACACCACTTCCGAACGTTTTAAACCTCCATGCACTTATCGCCGTAGACTGCCGTCAATTGTCGATGAATATCGATAGGTTGAACCCCTTTAGCGTTTAAAAATCGAATAACTGCGCGAAGTCCGCATTTGGCGGTAACGGCGATCAGGAGCTCCATCTCGAACGACTGCTGAGCACGCTATAAGCGCTCTAGCGTGTTCGGACAGGGTTGGATCGAGAGTGGGGGAACAGGCGCTCGCGCCAGTGTTGCCGGAACTTGTCTTATACGTATCATCGCGGCTCCAGCGCCTTGGAGACCTTACTTTTGGGTTCACCCTCGTAACTAAAATAAAACAATTTGTTTACTTTATGAAGTTCATGGGTTTCAAATGTTCAGTGTAATTTCTTGACAACAACCAATGCGAGTTCGTAATGATCATAACTGTGAGTTCACAATAACCACGAATGCAAATTTTTAATTCGTCAATAAAGTTGGTACCCTCACTTTCTCCAAAATTGACGGTGAGAGGTCGATAATTTTAGGCAATGTTACACCAACTCCAGTAAAGAGATTGGACAAAACCGAAATTGAGACAATCATGCAGGTATCCCCGCTCCGGTAAGCATATCGTCGACATAGAAATCGTTTGCCGCGGTGGTACAGGAATCCTCCACACCATTGGCCAATTCGAAAAGACACTGTACCGCGAGAAACGATGATGAGGTTAAACCGTAGGTGACCGTGCATAATTCAAAATAACCAAACAGTAACTTGTTGCTGTCTCTCCACACGATTCGCTGCAAAGGACGCTGATCCTCGTTTATCAGCACTTGCCTTTACATCTTCACGATTTCCACAGACAGTACGTAATTATACAATCTAAACCGAATTAATATCGAAAATAAGTCGTTTTGCAGTACCGGACCGCAAGCTTGGATATCGTTTAAAGATATCCCCGAATCGCTCTTCGCCGATGCATCGAAAACTATCCGCAATTTTGTAGTAACTGAATCTGCCTTAAACTCCATGATAAGACAAATAAAAGGTCGGTCGAAACTTGTCTTTCTCTAAATCGACTTCTACCATGTGGCCTAACCCACAATAATCCTCTATAAAACATTTATACTCCGCAAACAACTTAGAATTACGTTGAAATCGTTTTTCAAGTATCAAAAATCGCCTCCCCGCATTCCCCTTTGAATTACCTAAACAATTAGGAGCCCTAACAAACGGTATGGAGACTGTAAACCTTCCACTATTGTTGCGTTTTACATTTTGCTTAAAGTGCATTTCCGCAAATGTATCCGACACGTCCACCTTCCCTGCAGTCTGAATATCCTCGATCTCCCAAAATTTCGCTACGTCTATTTCTTCCTCCCTACCCAACAAACAAAAGGTGTCAGACAGCGTTGAAAAATCTAATGATGCTGAAATGACCCAACCAAAAACCATTTTTTTCCCAGAAAACGGAAGCCCCTAATAAAAGATCGACGCTTGTAGCTAGCAAAACTCTGGATCCACAAGTTCCAAGTCGTCCGGAATTTCTAACGCATATGCATCAAAAGAAAACCTGGGCAAGTTTCCCGTGATTTTATGAATCACCAAGCAATCTACATCGACCTTGTAGGAGCTCAATCTGGACCTAATTGTAATACTTGTGCGTTTATCTATGTACAAGGATGTGTTTCCACCCACTCCGCTGACATCCTGCCTAATTGCTTGTGGGTTTTAGACCTAATTTCAAACATAAGTGCTCCGATATGAAACACGATCGCGAAGAATCCCAAAGCGCCCTACAATCGTGCACATCTCCCTGACTATCGTAAACCTTCACTAACGCCGTCGGCAACAGGACACCTGTAGGCCCTTTATGACATAATGACATAATAGAGTGTGTCATAATTATTACTAGTTAATTGCAATGAATGTATTATTTGCAGAAACGTTAACCAATCGGAATACCTCCCATGAAAATTGGGAAGCGTAACGAATCTATTCAAAGCATTAATAATAGTAACCCGTTTATTGTGGTCGTACATTAATTTTGTACTAATTTTGGGTGGCATTTTGGTTTAAAATTACAAAAAATATAAACCGTACAGAAATTAGAAATTGCAAACTGGTTAAACACACAATAAATAACTTGGAATTGATAAAAGAATAACCACACGCACTTACCAATACCCGCTTATCTTCGGTAACGTATTCTAAATTCGTTTCTGCCAGGACCCGTTTATCTTCGATAACCTATAAAAACTTCCTCTACTTTGTATATCACCTCGCCTGCATCCGGTTAGAAGAAGCATATGTTAATTTTATTATTCTAGTAATCGAAAATGAACCACTTCTACGTTTTTAATTCGAATGTCTCTTTCGTCTTTACAACCTTTCCCATGCGCATACATGAAACTGACGCTAAATCCGGCAACTTAAATACATATAACAAAACATCATAAGTTGACGCAAACAATATTACTTTATTTAGATCTAGTTTTCAATGTATAGTGACAGAGAAAGTGGTAGTAAGTAGGCAATATCAAATGATGAAAGATCCCAAAAAGAACGCGACAGATGAAGTTCTTAAATGGAGAAGCATTTCCTGGTTAGCATATTTTAAATCGGAAAAGCTTTCATTTAAGTACAAACATTGAACAAGGATTCTGAATTTTTGACATGTTCAATAGCAGCATTGCAGGTTGGCAACAACACTACGTTAAAAATCAGAACGGCAAAATATAAAAATCTTCTAAGTCTCTTGGAATACATTCCTCCACTTTACCATAAGTATTAACCCATGTGAAGTTGGTCCCCCACTATCAAAATTTGAAAAAAATTACCAGAGTTCTGGTTGCTCCCCCGAAGAGTTCTAGAGTTTGTAACGGGGAAAATGAAGCAAAAGGAAAAATAAATAAAAATAAATAAAATCGCTCTAAACCTACGGCTCCAGCTGCTCACGATGAGAAGGGGTGAGTTCAACTAAAAACAAAATGTTAGATGGTAAGGGTAGGCGCCACTAATTTTTCTTCTTCAGGCCGTGCTGCAAAATTAGAAATAGCCCTCCGATGGTCGAGGCGGTTATAAAGCTGAAAAGGAGGAAAAACAAAGAATGAGGGATAATCAAAATAAAATTGCTTTATTGCGCTTAACAGGCCCCAAAAGGACAATACACACTCTGGTGTGGGGGTTTTCGTTTGACGGTTGCAAATGAGGATGAACAAATGCAGAATGATGATGAGTTCAAAATAATGATAACACCATGAATTAAATAAAAAAACAGTACCTGTTGCGAGATCTCACGTTGGATACCTAGAAAAGAAATCTTGATCTGAATTAACTGAATGATGAGTGTGCGAAAAAATGATTGAGCTTGATTCTAAACAATTAATGAATGTGACATAACAATATTTAGTGTGTAAAACAAATAGCAATAATATATTAATTCAGTAGTTACGTATATTTTCGTGTGGTGGTCCTCTTGATAGCGAATGGAGCTGTTCTGCGTAACTTCAACTTCAGAGACGGGATAAGGTTGAGGGATGCCTGAGGGAAGGTTGCGATTAGGAGGGACATATAATGAGGGGGGGACCAGATAGTCACATACGGTCAATTGAACGGAGTCCTGACGACAATCAGACAAATACGTGGAACACAAACTAGACACAAGCTACAAGGGAATCATGCGTTACACCAGAATATAATGAACAAATACTTACGAGGTGGAGGTGGCCTTTAAAGTGGACAATATATATAATGAAAAGGTTCGGTCGATTCCACAAAATCGGTTACTGGTTGATGATTTCAGATGTGTAAATTATATATATTGATTGGTAACTTCAAAAAAATTATCCGGGTGGTGCTCTTATTCTCTCCTAATAAATCCCAACAATATAGGGTTGCCCAATAGATTCTTTAGATCCTGAGCTCAACGGAAGAGAACGTTTGGTGCTAAATCCCAATTAAACTTGGATTTTCACAGATAAAACTCATGCACCTCAAGACACACACAGATCTTCAAAAATTCGAAAACAGAATGGCTTCCCGGAATTCAAAAAAACTAACGACTACCTCGCAAGGTCAAAATTTTGGGGAAATTTTGGATTAAAACTGTAGAAAAGCGGAAATCGAGAAAAGAGCGGGAATTAACAAAAGAGCGGGAGCAACCTCGAAGATAGGCCCAGAGAGGTCACCTGAGATACTATAACATTATGCTTAAAACCAGAGGTAGTACCAAGAACCAAAGCTAAACACCGAATTAGGCAATGGTTAAGGAAGGAAATGCGAAGGTATAAATGAGGCGTTACATGCAAAAGATGAGGTGAAAATGAAAAGAAACGGTATTACAACAGAAATCTTAAATGCATTACGATAAAAAGAAAGACAGGGGCAAGAAAGTTACGTACGGCACTGGTATTACCTTAACAAAATTGTAAATAAACAAACCACAGCTAACTTCAAACCAAAACATTCCAACTAAACCTCTAAATAAAATGCATTAAGCGTAAAAGACAAGCAAATAAATTAAGCTTTTAAATCAACCACTAAAAAAATAATTAATTTCAGATATGGTACGTAACAAGTTCCCAATCGGTTTTAGAAATAGTTATGGCGTTTTAAGCAGTCAAAAAGACAATTGAAAACAGGAGGGACCAACTTCACAAAACCGTCCACTTCAGCGAACTAGAACTCTTTCATAAGGAAAACATTGGAACACTTCGGGGGGCCACCAGAACTCAAAAAAAACCGACCGATTTTCGAAAAAAAAATATAATACGAGTATACTATACAGGGTGTCCCAGGCGGAGCTTACGCTAGACGTATCTTGGAAACCGAATGTTACAAAAATTTGAAATTTTAGGGCCAAAGTTACTTTTTCACTTACAATCGACTAAAAATATTTGCAAGGAAGTAGCACTTCCGGTTATACCGGAAGTAGCCCATAACTTCGTTATTTTAAATAGCAACCCCGATTTTTTTTCTCTGATTCGAATTACTCCTTTTATTTGCTTTCCAAATCACCCTACATGTCAAATGTTTGCATGGCCACCTTGACTTTATAAGTGATTTAATGGAAATTTTATGGAATGCAGAGGTTCACGCCAATGGCTGTAACTTTTGAACATATTAAGATAGAAATGCAAGTGATACATGGTTTTATAGAGCAAGAAGTGCTCTTTCTAGTCGTACCATAGCTTCTTCAAATGAAATGTTCCAAGGTCACGTTTTGCCTCCTTAAATATTCGACATTTCAAATGATGAAAACTCGATTTTTTTAAATGGCAACCCCATGGTTTGTTTTCATCATTGAACGCAGAATTTCACTAGCTTTCATTCAGTACCCATAAAGTATGGTGCGTGGAAAACATTTTTTTTCCATTGCTGGGTTGATATTTACCGAATTATCGCATTAAACATAAAGAGTTGCATTATTTTGAAAAACGCACCATACTTTATGGGTACCGAATGAAAGGTAGTGAAATTCTGCGTTCAATGATGAAAACAAACCATGGGGTTGCCATTTAAAAAAATGGAGTTTTCATCATTTGAAATGTCGAATATTTAAGGAGGCAAAACGTGACCTTGGAACATTTCATTTGAAGAAGCTATGGTACGACTAGAAAGAGCACTTCTTCCTCTATAAAACCATGTATCACTTGCATTTCTATCTTAAAGTGTTCAAAAGTTACAGTCATTGGCGTGAACCTCTGCATTCCATAAAATTTCCATTAAATCACTTATAAAGTCAAGGTGGCCATGCAGACATTTGACATGTAGGGTGATTTGGAAACCAAACAAAAGGGGTAATTCGAATCAGAGAAAAAAAATCGGGGTTGCCATTTAAAATAATGAAGTTGTGGCCTACTTCCGGTATAACCGGAAGTGTTACTTCCTTGCAAATATTTTTAGTCGATTGTAAGTGAAAAAGTAACTCTGGCCCCAAAATTTCAAATTTTTGTGACATTCGGTTTTCAAGATACGTCTAGCGTAAGCTCCGCCTGGGACACCCTGTACAATGACGAAGATACGTATAATCTATACAAGAACAATGTAATATCTAATATACATTGTTTTTGCTATATGTAAATGACATTGTACGTATTGTTAAAAATTGTACAATCGTTCTATTTGCTGATGACGCAATGTTATATGTGATCGGTAAAGACATACAAGAAATGAAATAGTTTTAAATGGCTATTAATCTATTATTAATACCAATTGTAAGAATTAAAAATTTAGTGTTTTTAGTAAAAAATCTAGTTAAAGGTGAAACAGAAACTCTAAACCTTCCCCATAAAATTATTTATTCATTAAATGTTGAATCGACGTGAAGCGAAGATTAATGTTTAAGGGTTAAAAGGGACGTAACATGTTTCGGCCGTGGCCATCTTCAGACGTGAAATATAGGGCTAATGGTTCTCCACAGTCGGAGTTTACATGGTGAATTATTAAATTATTAAAACATTAAACCATTATGGCTGCATGATACATGTGGGATTACAAAAAATCTAGATTGTGTAATGTGGGCGTTAGTCAAATAAATGTGTCCATTAATAATGAAAACATATCGTATTTGCAATGTTGTTCAATTCTGTTATATGTTCTGTCCAATTATAAAAAAGCCCACATACAAATTGTACAAAATAGAGCCATGAGAACAATTTTAAAGTGCAGCAAATATACATAGTTGTTAAAATAATGTTAGAGGTGTTAAATATCTTATATGTGAAACAAATAGTTGTTTGATTTGGCGGTTTTTATTTTTCAGATAAAGAACAAAATGGTACCTGAATACATATGTGAAAAAGTAAATCTATTTAAGCATACCTATTCACAATTATTTTACAAGAAATCAAAACGACTTCATATTAAGTGATATATACAAATATATTGAGTAATACAATGCTATTTAAATGCCTTCACGAGTACAATCAATTGCCCATTACCATATAAGCTTGTATCTTAATATCTCTGAAACATTACTCAGAAATTGTTATTAACTCACAATATACAAAAACCTTTCCCCATAGACTTTGAAGGTTTTTGTATAATTATGAGTTAATAACAATAGCAGTTTATCTCCATTTGGAGTCTCACTAAGCTACAGATATGGACATTTGTAATTACTCAGAAATCCAAATTTTAAATTTTGAACATTAAATTTTAATATTGATAACTAATGTATTATATTTATATTTTTCTAATGTATTTACATTTTTCTAATCTATTATATTTACATTTTTCAAATATGGTCAACTATGTAGCTGTTACCTAAATAAATGGATATTATATTATTATTATACTTAAATGTACTTAAAAATATAATATTCTGAATTATTATTATACTTAAATGTACTTAAAAATATAATATTCTGAAATGTAACATTTTAAATAGTAATGAAATCTGATAATAGGATTGACCGTTAATGCTGTAGATATATTAAAACATGAGGACATATTTCTTGAGTCGCAGTTACAATTGATAGTTTGGTAGTCATGTCATCATATTTATACCAATTAAGTTCTGTATATGTATCACCAACATAATGTCCGTTGTTATATGCATTCCCGTATGATATATATGAAACAATGCCTGCTAAATTATATCTAATTGGTACCGTTTGTTAGGACGACTATTTTTGGGACACTACCTATCTAAATTATAATTCGGTTGCCGTATATTTAATGTTTTAGTATAATTAATGTCGCTAAAAATGCTAGTGTCGAATATTGAATGAGGACCATACGAAATTTTACGATTTATAGAATTTTTACAAATACTACAATAGTTATTTGTGTATCAAGGTTGTAAAAGTGATCTTTTTTGGCCGAATCTGATGATTGCAGCCGAGGCTAACAAATCAGATGAGGCTAAAAAAGAACTTTTAACCGAGGTGCACACAACATTTTTTAGGCGACTATCGCAAAAAGATATAAACTTTAATTTAAAAATCAATTTCATAATTTTGACAGTGACAGTTACCTGACAAATACAATCATATATTTGATTATTCATGTCACATACAGAGTGCTTTGCTCCATCACCTGGACAACAAAAAGCGGTTGTAAAGTAAATGCGGCCGTAAAGTTGTTTATGACAGATGTTAAAAAAAAAGTTATACTTTACGGCTTTCAAAAGATACGTAAAACAACTATTTATGTAATAGCCGCCTAAAAACACTTGTATTTTGTATCATGACATCATCGTTCATTGCCTGCTGTAAATTATTCAAACCATTTTTTAAAATTTTGTCGACGTTGATGTTGTGTATTGGTAACGCTCTTCTGTAATTGTGACCGCAATTTACGCAATTATGCAGCTTGACATGTTTTCAAATAAATATTCGGTGAGATGCGCAGCGTTGCAATTGGCGTTTAAAGATGAGGTGCTACGAGTGCAAAAATTCTTAGTGAACATTGGTATGTTGCACAAGATAGTTGCCCTTGTGCGATAATTTTGCCACGCGTCAAAATGTCCGTTATAAATTTCAAGAACATATTTTCAGAGAATAACTTATGTATCTCTTCCTTGTAAGCATTATGCATACTAATACCACTTGCGACAATATAAAAAATACAATCGAATGCGCAAGTTTCACGCACAACAACGTGTTCTTTATTAATTATTGCTGCCTTGCATAAGCTGTAACTTATTTAAAAGTGGTATACATATACGCTTATTTGTGTCTGTGAAATCCCAATCAGGACATGGTGTTAAATAAGTCACCTTGGGCTTTTTTAGGAACACGATCGCTTTCAGGTATTTTATTTCGCCAATTTTCTTTTTCATTCAACGAATCGCCATTTTCAATCATGCTGTTTGGCAAGATATTTGTCTTGCTACCACTACTTGATGTATTTGGTTTCCAATTTACAACTTTTTCGTCTTCATCTAATATTACCTTCTCTTTGGATACACCGCATGTTAATTTGAGTCTACAAATGACGAAAAATAAACTTATCAACTCGCATGGGTAGCTCATTATTGAAGATCCTACATTTTAGTTGAGAAAATTCAGCTTCTACGTAAGATGACATCGCAATTAATAAATCATTTTTAAAAAATGGCCTCATTATATTTGTCCATATTGCTGCATATAACACAAGACTTTTTATTTTTCTCGCAATCTCGACATTTTAAAAAGCATTTACAGTGCTACCGCTGTTCAATCGGTGAACAATATCTTGTGCTTCACAAAAAGTATTTTCTGACCAACTTGCCCATTCTTCTGCGATAGTTTCGGGATCGTATTCATCATTATAAATCGCGTCTTCTTCGGGCTGCTTCTATCATTGTACTTTTAATTATAGGTACCAACGGCGGCTTCTGCATTAGGTCATTTGGTCAATGACCTCCCCAGCCAAATTGTTTACCTAGTTACAATTAAATGTATTCCTTATTTTATTTCTTACCAAAACAAAAATCTTATTTCGTTATCAAACAATTTATGAAATCTGTTTTCTTAGTTTTAAATGCAGGCTTGACGACGCAGTACGGATCTTACCCGAGGCCCGCGGGTCATAGTAGACGGTTGACCGTATGCATTTATAGGGAGCCGAATGATAAACGAGACCTGCTACGCGTGCTACTAGCGAGAGTGAAACGGATAGAATCAATGCTAGGGCAATATTATGGGAGTTAGACAAAGATATTTTCGTCCGACTTTCACACGTGCGGTCATAAGCCTAGACAACGCTGAACTTATCATTGGTTCTTCTATCTCCTTTTTTCTTGTCTTTATTCTGAAAGTAAGACGGAGACCGGGAGACATGAAAACACATTGTAATAGTGAATGTTAAAACGTTAAAAGTTCATTCAATCTGTGCATTATTACTTTTCACGTGTTTGCGGAAAGTGTTAATCGCACTCGTCAGTGTCTGTTATACTTTAATTATCTTTGTTATTTGTAGTTTTGTTATTTTTTAACCATGCAGGTGCAAGTGGTAAACAATATAAAGTTACTAAAAGCCAGCAATGAACTAACATTTGAAAAACGTTTAGACTTTAAAAACAATGGCCTTCCACGACCCTTACTTCAAATTAAACAAACGAGTAAAGACAAAAATAAAGAAGTGCACCGAAATTTTAAAACTAGCATGTATGATTTGTCAGATTGGATTTGTGGATGTGAAGTGACTAACGCTTTTTACTGTTTCGTGTGTTTACTTTTATCCAATGATTTGTTATGGGATAAAAATGGTGTAAAGGACTTGAAACACCTAAAAGAAAAAGTAAAAAAGCACGGTTTGTCAGCAGATCACATGAAAAATGCCATGACTTATGCCACGCTAGGCCGTGTTAACATCGCAACACAGCTAGACAGTGCTTACCGTAAATCAATTAAGGATCATAATGAGAATGTTAACAAAAACAGATATATTTTAAACAAAATAATTGATTGCGTAAAATTCTGCGGCGCTTTCGAATTAGCCCTACGAGGACATGACGAAACAGAATTATCTGAAAATGCGGGAATATTTCGTGGGCTCGTAAATTTTGTTGCAGAATTAGATTCTATTTTTAAAGCCCATCTTGATCAAAGTACCGTATTTAAAGGCACTTCTAAGACGGTGCAAAATGATTTACTTGACTCGATGTTAGCGGTCACACAACAAAAAATTAAATCAGAAATAGAAGTTTCAAATTTTATCGCCATACAAGTGGACGAAACAACAGACACTTCAAATAAAACTCAAATGGTATTTATCGTCCGTTACGTTTTAAATGGTATTGTCCATGAAAGATTTTTGAAATTTATAAATCCGCCACGCACAACAGCTCAAGAGTTAACAAACGTGATCTTGAAGGAATTAGAAATTCTTGAAATAAATAAAACACCAGAAAAATTAATTGCACAAAGCTATGATGGGGCATCGACTATGAGTGGAAAACTTGGAGGTGTGCAAGCAAAAATTAAACAGGAATATCCTGCAGCCAATTTCATTCACTGTTACGCGCATCAACTGAATTTAATATTACAAAAGGCAACTAGCCAAAATAAAGCGATACGAATTTTTTTTGCCAATCTACACAGTTTTTCTTCATTTTTTGGACGATCACCAAAACGGACTGCAGTATTGGATGAGATTGTCAAGATTAGATTGCCTAAGGCCGCACCTACGAGATGGTGTTTCAACACTCGATGTGTTGAAACAATATATTCCCATCAAAGTGATATTTTGCTTTGTCTGATAAAAATAATTGACGTAGAAGAAGACGCCAACACGATAAATCTAGCAATTGGTTTACAAAATTATTTAGAAAATGAAGATTTTCTGCACTGGTTGAAGTTTTTTCATTTAATTATGCCGAATTGTGAAATTCTTTTTAATCAACTGCAGAAACGTAACATTGATGTTATATCAGTAAAAAACGACATTGCTAATTTCAAAAATGCTATTCAAACAATTCGAAATAAGATTTTAAATGACGAGATCTCCTATCAAACGCCTACTTCCTCAACTGCCAAAAGAAGCAGGAATGAAGATTCTAAGCGTCAAACTTCTTTGGAAGTGTGTGACATAGTATTGTCAGAAATTCAACACCGGTTTAGTTTTAGTGATCATTTAATAGTGGCTCAGTTATTTCACAGCGACAGGTTTGAAGAGTACAATAACTACTTTCCTGGAAACATTTTCAATTTAGTTAAGAAGCAGTTTACAGGTTTTAATATAACGAAACTAAAAACTGAACTGGAAGTAATATATGCCCGAGAAGATTTTCGAAAAAATACTGGAGCTGTAGCAATTCTGCAGCTCTTTATAAACAACAACCTATGTGAAACGTTTTCGGAGAGTGTAAAGTTCTTAAAACTGTTATGTACTCTGCCCATGACTACAGTGGAAAGTGAACGATGTTTCTCTACGTTGAAACGAATAAAAACTTTCCTACGTAATACGATGGGCCAGGAAAGGTTGTCTGCATTAGCTATTTTAAGTATTGAAAAAACCTTTATAAAAAACATTAAAAATTTCAATGAACTTGTAATTGAACATTTTGCCTCCTCCAAGGAAAGGCGAATTGATCTTAAATATAAAACTTTGTAGTTTAGATTAGTTGGTTGTTATTTTCAAGCCTTGACTTGACCCCCCTATAATACTGACAACGAGCCGCCACTGATAGGTACTATTAACATTTCTTAGATGAATTTCCGATTCTAATAATTTTTCGTTTCGTCTGAGCCAATATATCTTCGCTCAACGCTGTAACTAAAACAGATTTTATAAAATTGCGTAACTCAACAATATCATCCATCTGATATGCTTTCCCGAAACATCTTAAGAAAAATTGTCTTAATGTGGGAAATGAAAAAACAGTAGATAGGTATTTAATTTTAAAATATGTACCTACTCGAAAACTAATAATGACGTTATGAAAGTATAGGTACTTACTGGTAACAGTAACGGACATTTTAACTTTCTTTGGTGGTAGCGTGTTTCTTTGAAGAGGCTGCTTTGTTGTAAGTTTTGGGTGTGTAGATAAATGAGAAGATGGCTGTTACTTTTAATTTACGACTACCATCTTCTCTAGCTTTCTCCCACATTTCTGGGGCAAAGTGAATCTAAAGCAGATACTTTATGAAACAATTACCTAAATAATGTTTTGTTATGCAGTTAATTAAACAGTTCGCTTTAAATATTTTAATCAGCCTATATACACCGCTAAACTACCACATTTTCTTGCTGTGCCAATAAATAATAAATTGCATAATAATAATTAATTTTTATTTGGAACTTAATAATTCAAACGGAACATAGCTAATTTAATTTAATTATACAGGGTGTTTAAAAAATACGTTCGAATATTTGGCCCACTTATAGATCTCATCAGTACAAACAAAAAAGTCAAAATAAACATAAGTCCAAAAATCAGTCGTTTCCTAATTACAGCCTGTTTTTCAAATTAAAATAATTGTATGGCAAAGCCATTTTTTTTTTTTTTGCATTTGGGGGTATTTAAAGACATTAGTTTATTCAAATCCTGTGAATAATTTAGATGAGTTGCGAGAACGAATTGAACATGCCTGCCAGACTGTTCGTATAAATCCGGGACTCTCTGAGAGAGTGCGGCGTTCACTTTTACGGAGATGTGAAATGTGTATACAAATGGAAGGAGGACATTTTGAACATCTTCTTTAAGAATCATTAATTTGTAATAATTAAAATGTATTTATACTGATATTTGTTCATGTTCTAGTAGAAACCTCGTTGAAATACTCCTACTGAGTGTAAATTATTTTAATTTGAAAAACAGGCTGTAATTAGGAAACGGCTGATTTTTGGACTTATGTTTATTTTGACTTTTTTGTTTGTACTGATGAGATGTATAAGTGGGCCAAATATTCGAACGTATTTTTTAAACACCCTGTATAATTAAATAATACAGCTAGGCAGAATAATGTAGTTTTTTGGAAGATAAAATTCTGTCAATTTTATGAATTTAACCTAAGCATTGAATATAATACTTATAGGTAATATTACCTATGGTACCAAACATAATTTTTTCATAAATTGCTGCATTTTATCTTCCAAAAAAAAACCACCAACTTGATAATATTTACTTACAGTAATATAATGTAATAATCTCGCTGGCCTTGCCGATTTGAAATTATATCATGTTTATTGTAGTTTCGTATACTGTATTACACATTTACATTATTTTATTATCGTTAGACCAAACATTTTTACTCATAACAGACCTGACTCGCAGAATAACCACGAAACCCCATATAAACACACCAGGGTTTTCAAAATTAATAAGCTTTTGTTCACACCAGTTTTGTAAAACACCTTGCTTATTTTATGTAAGCTCCAGCTATCCTGAACAGCTTCCCGATCTGCAAGACATCTTTCGTAAATTAATTAAATAATTCACCAAACCTTCCCCGTGATTAATTCTTTACTTTATTTTAATATTATTATTATTTTATTATATTATTATATTATTTATTTAATTTATTACTTGCTAACCGAGCAACAGTGGCCCTTAAATAGAATTATGGACCAATCCAATCTTTCGTAATCCTTAGTTAACTTATAAGGCGGCCAAAAGGTATTTTTTTTTCTTAGGAGTTAGCCACACGGATCAAATAACACTTGAGTCTTCAAATCCAACTACGTGGAAACTACTCTAAACGGAAAAAATCAATTTTAGAGCTATGTACCTACTTTAACATGTGGTCGAGTAAATATATACCATCATATTTGAATCATTATAAAAACAATAAATACTAATAAGCCCTAGCAATGATAAAAATAATAATTGAAGGGTTACTTACGTTATCATTCATCTTGTTGGTATTGAAGGGTGCGAATTACAAAATAATTGTAGGTATTATAATATAATATAATAGATCCAAGCACAACAAAATACTACAGTTGAAGGTAAAATAGGTATGCGACTGAATCACTGAAATGAAGATATTTGTTTGGGGCTGTTGGGAAATAACGGGATTGGGGTAGGTAACAAAGCAATGTCGTCTTCCTTCCAGGTATTGTGTACCTATACAGTGAAAGGGTAATCCCAAGACAAACTTATTTTACACGTTAGATACCACCGAAATAAATATATTGGCAACCCAACGAGTAAATTGTGGAATGTATTACAGTTCATTTTGGTTGGCCCAATGTTGGTAAGCCAACGAATTCGTTGTAGCATTAATCACACTTTATTTTGGTAGGGCTAACATTAGCAAGCCAAGCAATCCATTGCGGAATTTATTACATTATATTAAAAGTTCATTGTGGAATTTATTACATACTATTTTCGTTGGGCCAATGTTGACAAGCCAACGAATTCATAGTGAAATTTATTACATTCTATTTTGGTTGGCTCAATGTTGGCAAACTAACGAATCCATTGTGGAAGTTATCACATTCTATTTTGGTTGGCCCAACGTTGGCAAAGTAACGAAACGATTTCCCAACCATAGCACAATTTGCCAACGTTGGGCCAACAATATGTGCTACATGGGTTGTTCTCATACGAGCCCCCCCCCCCCCCCCCCTTTAAAATAAAATATATGTAAATTAAGAAAATAATGTAACATTTGATATTTATAGGTTTTAAACCTATTTTGATCAAAATTACACAAAAACAATAGAACAATTTTTTTGAACATAACGAACCCGCATTATTCACAAATAAACACCATTTTGTACGTCAACCGTTTAACTTTGTTCATAGTTATAACATACTTTCATTCGCAGGCGCGAAGGAGCTATACTTAACCCATAGAGGACGGTGTATACAATTAAATATAAATATTTTGTACCTTCATAGGAATTTGTTGCACAATAAGTTGAGCCCTCGCCCTTGTAAACAGTCATTATAAGGAGACTGATTAAATGGAGTGTGTTCCCATTCCTTAAAATCTTTGATCGACGACAAAATAGATCGAGCCGTTCCATCATCAAAAGCCTAGCAGTTACGCAAGGTAGCACTCTTATTGGCAATTAATTCTTCGTATTCTTTTGACGTAGATTAATTACAAGATGACGAAAGCTATGAAATATGTAAGCCGTCTCAGTATTAAAACACTTTTTTCTTTCTTTTCTAAATCCGCAGTATATCTTCTAACCTTTTGTTTACTATATTTCACACTCTTTTTTCTATAATTCGTGCAAATACTTTCCCAGCCAGTAGCAGTCATACTCGAGTTCTTCCTCTGTAATTTGTATAACTTCTTCTGTAACACATATTATTTCACCAAAATTTCACAATCATCGCGTTCCCATTAGGGGGTGATGCATTTCATTTTAAAGGGGGTTGTATTTCCGCAAATATTGCGTGCGTATTAATCGTGTTCTTTATTACTAAGTTTGTAAATAAAGTTAACAAAAAATAAAAATGCAGTCCAGGTCTAAAAGAGGGTTATACAACGAGATTAAAAGTTCTGGAGACCGATGCCAACAAAGAAATATGTAAAAATTCTCTAAACAGAGTAAACAAATTTAAATACAAACAACTGATAAAGAAATAAACCTACAAAGCTTTATATTTGGAATATTGATGGTAATAAAATAAAACAAACGTCGGTATTCTTTACAGGACTTGAAAAGTTATTGGCGGTTCTCGTTTTACAAAGATATATTTTTTTAACTTATTTTTAAAGATATTCTTTGAAAAGCCTTTGCACGAATTTAGTTAGAGTTATAAAAGTGACAAGTAAAATATCTGAAAGAGCGTTTTAACACAAAGGTTTTTATGTCTCGAAATAGTTTTAATATCTCATCCCTTAAGAAGCGATTAATAAGCAAATCTCGCGGTGCCAGTTTTGTTATGGGAGATAATATTTAATGATTCTATATTAACGTAGAGTAAGTGCAGCAATTGTCTGCGGTTATTTATGGACAACCACATAATTTCCTTGATTTCACTTAAGCCATGTTCTCGTAATAAACATAAATCTGCAAGTGTTATTATGCTTTTACTCCTAGTCAGCTTAGCGAAATGATCGCAAAGAACGTTACAGCCATCGAAAATAGTCTGTAATATTGATGAATTTATCAAAAGGATTTTCAGTTTGAGGATTTGTATTAGAATTGGTTAATTTAGATACATTACTTTTGAGTCATAGTCTTGCATGAAAGACATGGATATTTGACCTAATTCAAAATCCTTAAAATGTCTACGTCTACCCTGAGGGACCACGTCGTATTTTACATCTATGACGTCTTGGGATTTGAACGGAACGAACATTTATTTCTGTTTGAGAAATGTCTGATAAACTAAAACTATCGATAAATCATAGAATATTATTTGTGTGAAAATAATAAATCTTCAACTAATCGAACGACTCTAGACAGGGAGGTAGTACAAAGGGTGTGGCCTAAGTACGTGTGGACTATGTCCACCCTCCTGTCGCAATACAGAATCCAGAACTGATTGGTAAATTAAGAAAGCCACATAAGATCGATATTTGAAATACGTTACATTTTATAAAAGATGAATCAGAAAAGAAGGTACCGTACACAAGAATCCTTAGTACCAGCGGATTTCCAAGCATATAATACCTATTCTACTGTAGTTATTAGCACAACCCTTATCAGAATTTTTCTTTAATTGAGGAAATTTCACCAGCAGCAAGGGATCTTTAACATGGCGAACTTTACCACCTATCCGAGAAGGCCAGGTTTGAACTCACGTCACCTGAACGAAAGATAAAAACGTTTACCTTTAGACTACCGATGTACTAGCTTTAACTTTTTAATTATTTACGTCAATTAGTTACCACCAGTGTAAAAGATCACGCGACCGTTATCGTTCAAATACCTTAAACCATGGATCGGTAAACATTTTGCTGTGGAGGAATTATTATCATGGGATCAGCGGGGGCAGCATACATGTATAATTGTACAAATAATAGTAGTACATAATATATAATATATTTCGCGTATAGTAAATATACCTACAATATTTTACTTACATTCCTCAATGGGACAATGTAATTTTATTTCTATGTAACGTAACGGTTTCAGATTATGGTTAAAAAACTCATCAGTCATAAAAAGCACAATTTACTAAAAAAATGTTTAACCTTAAAATCTCCAGTATTCTAATCTAATACAATCTGGTAGATGGTTGAGTCATTTTGTCAGTTTTTCCAGCCTTTTTGTTAGGTTTCATAGTAATGTTAGCAACATGGTTACAAATTTGGCATTGAGGTGTACGAGGGTTGCCTTTTATGTTTCTAAAAATGACCACTAGATAGATGGCGCTTTTGAAATGTGCTATCACGTAAAATTGCATTTAAATCAACGGCGGCTTAGAAATTGATGAAGTAGTTTGTTGACAGAGCGGTTGGAGAAAGTAATTTTGTAAAAAATGGAGAGTACTCGTGACTGTTTTCGTTGGATGATTTTTTATTATTTCCGTAAACAGCTAACGCAACAACAATGCATGGAATCACCTCGTTCAACTCTTGGTAACGAAACACCATCAGAAAAGACTTTATAATTGGTTTGCAGAATTTCGTTGTGGTGGTGCGTCCGTCAGTGTTTAATTTCGTGAAGGTCGACAAAAATCGGTTGTGATCCCAAAAAACATCGATGCTGTCCGCAATATGAATGTAGAAGATCGTAAGAGTACCGTGAGATAGAGGCATCTCTTGGCGTATTACAGACTAATATATTCGATTTTCCATCAACATTTAGCTGCCAGGAAGATCTGTTTCCGATAGATTCCGCATCATTTGATGGCTTAAAAAGCTCAAAAACGGAGGAGAAAACTTGTATATGCTCGTATGAATCGAATCCCACAAAATTGTCAGAGCGGAGACTTCCACGGCCATAGTCAGTAAGATAAAGACGACTTCTAGGATAGGACCGTGTGATTCTTGAAAAAAACATGAACATAGCTGAACCGTATGAAATGGTTGCGTCGTTATCTTCTGTGATAGGAGTGGTAGAAATAGGGTTTTTGTTTTTATGTTAATGTACATGTAGTTAGAATCGAATCTTTTGTTAAAACATGTATATAACAAATAAATAGAATAAATAGAAAAACTGTATTGATGACGGCATATTTTAGACAGAGTGCTGTATCCGTTCGTTCTTTATAACAGTTTAAGATTTTCAGTAAAGATTAGGCCGTATACATATCGAATGTATGTGTGAAAAAGATCCCAATGGATGGTATCGAGTTGATGTGAATTTTTGTGGAAAGTTTATGGAAGCAGAGCACACGAATGAAAACGAAAATCTCTAAGGGATAACTTTTTCTTTCGTTTTTTCGTCATTATTTTATAACTTTCAGAGTGGAGGCTTCCACGGCCAGAGTCAGTAAGATAAGGACGACCATTTTGGGGGTAGTACCGTGTCAAAAGTTGGCAAGAACAAAACACAAATAAAATAAAATATAAGAAACTCTTGCCAAATGAACCAACGAGAACAACACACACTACTACACGCTGGAACACTGTACGTGTGCAGTTTTGTGTCGTAGTGCGTGTTGTTCCCGTTGGCTCATTTGGTAAGAGTTTTTTTCAATATTTTACATTTTTATAATTGTTTTATTTTATTTGTGTTTTGTTCTGGGCCTTACGATAACGAGCCCATGGTTTCGTAAAAAAGATTACTTTAAATTATGTAATGAGATAGTAAATGTAAGCACAAAACATACATGATTATTTAATTTATTATGATTTGTAGTTATACCCATTGAAAATTACTGTTTACATAACTCAATTATTGCAATGGAAATTCGCCCCCGTCAACAAATAACATTTTTATTTACTTTTAATAATGTATATTATTTCATGTTTGTAGTGCTCGAGTTTCTTTTATTAGACAAAAAGTGATGGCAAACATTTCATTGAGAGCTTTGTAATATTTAGTCACTGATTACAAGGCAATCTCATTTTTGACTGATATTTTCTGATTGCCGTCCATTAAAATTTTTGTAATCCCAACAGTAATAAAGTTAATTGTTAGGCCATTATTCACAGCTCGTAGGTAATAAATAAAGAACTAATCTCCGATACTTGCTTTTGTTTATAGATTGATTATATAGGTAATTACTTTTACGGCGCTAACACTAAATATTTCTCTCATTAGAACAAAAAAATTTATGCGAATGAATACTACACATTCCTTATTGCGTTTGTATTCATCATATTTAGTCGCTGACTATTGTACTTTTCACACCGAGAATTCAGTATGGCTAGCATTTTAAATGGGAGTAACTCGGGCAGCATTGCCATCACTGGCATATTAGTGACAGGGTTGGCTCGCTCCAAAGAGCACACGGATACTCCGCAGATGTTATTTATAATTATTGTAACTATGTACATATAGGTACGCAAATGTATCAATTGTTTGCAGGTTAACACATACATTATAGTGCATTGTTTATTAACAAAATTATTGTTTTGTTGATAAATAACGTTAGATTCGAGCGGCGCAGTTTAGTTGAGGTCACATCTGATTCCTCACCGGCCCAGCCATGCTACATAAGACAACGGTGCGATCCGTAATGGTGGGTTGACACGGTGCTAGTACGCTCGGCCGAGTGCACTCGGTGCGAGTAAACTCGCGTACGAGTTCTGTTGACACACACAATTTTACTAGCTTGGTTTTAGTATAATGCAAAATGGCGAAAATTGTGCGTGCTGGTATAGCTGTTGTTGTACAGCTACTAATCCACGAATTAAACCAATTGCGTACTATGAAAAAGCGACGTCCCAGGCGAATGTGGACACGGGAGTGTCTTGCGTCTTTATTTTTATAGAGAATGTGTCGAAAATTCCATAGGCACTCTGCTTCTTCATATAATTCCACAAATTTCAAAGTTTGCGCTTCTGTCCATCTTTTGTTCGTCATGTTTTACAAACAAAATACACATAACATTTAAAAAATTGGGTACTAGCATGAAACTCGCACGCCGAAAGTTGGAAGGCGACCGACTAACTCGTACGAGAGCAAAGAACGTGCCAGTGTACTCGCGTGTCTGTTTATACAGTACGAGTTTCATGCGAGTATCAGGCGAGTAGGCATGCCAGTCGTCTCGGCCGAGCGTACTAGCACCGTGTCAACCCACCATAAGGCTCGATACTGAATTCTGGGTGTGAAAACCACAATAGACCCAATTATTAAAGGAAGTTACAGCTTTGGTTCTTTCTGTGATTTAATCCTCCCTTTTTCGTAATCCTTGTATTAGTTTTTATTTATGTGTTTGCAAGTAACATTTTCCGTTTTCACCTCTCTAAGTACTCAAAACAGGAATAATCCGGATGTGTCTCGCCTACCGTCTCAACATATGTGACATATCCCGCTTCTTTTATTTACAAAATCTCATAGGTTTTTTAACAACTCCACCACTTATCAGGTTCCAAAACTGTTTCTGTTGTTTCAAAATATAAATTTTGAGTTGTACAATCACTTATTGTATTAGAGTTTCCAGGTGTATAGTGTTGGAAATTGGAAATAGTTCGTACGTGCAAAAATCGGAAAGGCTGCGTAACCTCTCGGGAGGTTTAGATGAAGTTACAAGGGACATTTCAATCCCAAGGACCGGCAAGGAAGATCACGTTATAACGTTACGTCGAATGACGGAAGGACCTGACATTCGCGAACATCTAACCTGTTTTTTATTGCTGTAGTTTTTATTAAGAAAAGAATACACACACAGTGTACTAAACTTTTACGTTTTTTTTATTCTATTAATGAGAAACTTGAGCTTGTTTGAAATTAACCAAGTTTTGAATGTCTGGAATGATTTTTGTAACACGCAAAACAATGTCATTTTTCAATGTTAAATGATTTCTTGATTTGGTTTTTATTAAATTCACCATTAGGAGAATCCTTGTTCACAGTTGTAAGATGTAGAAAATGCCATCAAAGTTTTTAACGCTGTTGTGGACGGTTCTGGGTATTCCTTTTTAATACTTATCCAAAATTTGTCGACACAAGCATCGTTAAAAGTTAGGTTCACTGACTTATCACTTGAAATCGCTATCAGTTCATCATGAAGACGAACACTTAGCTCAGCGTTTCTTACGGCTGACTCACTGAACGGATTGATTATCCAAAAAACCTCACTCATATCCTTAACTGGAATGTAATCTGTCAATTGTTCAATCATGGTTTCGAGATGAGATGATATGAGTAAGGAGAGAGATGAAGTGTCAAGGGATGTGGCGCCTATACCCGATACAAAGTACATAAACTCTTGGGTAAATAGAAAATTTTCAAAAGCTTCTTTCTTAACTCTTGTGTGTAAAAACTAGAAAGTTCAGGTTCACTATCAACAATAATTAGCAACATTTCTGACTGTAATTGAAACAGCCTGATTAACACATTACCACGGGATAACCTTTATACTCAAGTGTGAAATAGAACATGTTTGTAATATTGGGCGAAGACTTACAAAATAATATGTTCCGATCTAGGGAGTTACAGTGGACTCATTGATGATAACGGCACATTCTTTTTAAACCTGATGGAACCTGGAACTGAAAGCTACCGACGCCGAACTCCCTACCCTGTTGTATCAATAGCTCCAGAATACATACAAACCCAAAAAATAGGCTCCCCAAAAAACAACCGCACGAAACGAAAGGAACTTCAGATAAAAATCCTCCCCATAGAAACCGCAGAAAAGCTCAGGACCTGTATCAAAAGGAAGGACACGCCCTAGCTGGTATCATCCCGTCGGGAAAACACCTAACGACCCCCACAGACCAGCTAGACGGGAAAGTTTTTGAAGACTATTTCCGTAATACTTTCGAGACTACCAGGCCCGTCGGCAACACCTGACAGCATCACGGCATCCTTTATCGAGGAGATAACTCCCATCGATCTCGATGAAATCTCCACCGCCCTGCTGAGTTGGAAAAATTCTAGCCCCAGACGTCACTATCAGCCAAATCAAATCTATACTCCCTGTACAACACCATCTTATAAAGGAATATTTGGTCCTCCTCCGCTCACAACATCTTCACCAAATAACAACAGCGACGGTATAACATTAACATAAAAAACAATTCACTTCGCTAATAGAATTTTTTAGCTAAGCCTGATAATCGATCGCTGAAAGAAAATGTTTAATACACATTTTAGCTTACATTAGTATCTATATTAATTCTAACTATTAGTGTTTAGTTGTCAATATCGTACTATTTTATTTCATAATTTATTCTTTACAAATTGTGTTATCAGAATATTTTCATTTTCAATTAAATATGACAAAAAAGTCGATGTATATCTCATTATACGATTGCATTCTTAAGAGGGTTAGGTAGTAATGATATTATACACATAACTTATGCAAAACTCATCTTTGGGAGTTTAACGTAAAGTCGTAAATGAAATGTACCTACCAGAACAGCTTCAGCAAACGTGAAAGACACTTGTCACACTGCATATTAAGCAAATTCAAAATTACAGAATATTAATTATTAACTTAATCGCGAGAGTACATGGCATATTATTGTCTAACACGAAACCGTTGAGGTGAATTCGGATTAAATAACGTGACATCGTCAAAAAACTTGTTACCTTGTTCACCTGGGACAAGCAATACAATGCAGGGCGCTTAATAATAAAATTTCTTGCCGACTATAATTTAGTAGCCATAAATTGTTACAGAGAAGAATAACCCAAATTTATTTCGGAAATGAGATTGTTTTCATTGTAGAACATACATATTTTAAACTATATACAAATTTGTTTCATGTTACGTACTTTAACAAAGAAGAATAACTCATCTTCATTAATGAACATGCATGAATTTAACATCTTGTGTAAAATAAACGATCATATATATTCTCTGTAAATGTTAATTTAATGAAACACATTCTGTTTTCTTTATTATTAATTACTTGTGTAACCCACTTACTTTGTGCTACCGTTGTATGTGAATACGTATTTTATGATTTAACAAATTCTTATTCGTAATGAAAAGTATAAAACAATAGGCAATTTATATATTGTACTTTGTAAACCCTACATACGCAAACCTGTTATAAATAAAACAAGTTTTAAGAGTTCAACTTTACCACTAAATAATTCAAAAACCTTAGGAATAGGTAATACAAAGCGAGTACGTTTTGAAAGTTCGTAGAGAATGCTATTCAAATAATAATAAACTATAGGCATAGGGTATGCCATTTAAGAAAAATGAGTGAGCAAAATGTCGAGAAAAGAGTCTGCAATCTGAATATAGAAGTTAAAACTAGATAAATTGGATAAAGAAATCCCAAAATTTCACTCCGATATCTTTCACTATGGCAGAACAGGAGCCTACTTAATTCAATTTTTTTTCACATAAAAATACCAATAACTCAGCAACCGTTAGTCGTAGGCCCATAGTTCCTTATATCTTTTTGCTGAGCATTTAACAGAAAATTCAAGTATGTAAAAATATATAAAGGGTGCTTCGGGAGGAAATGGCAATATTTTAAAGACATGTCCAGGAAGCTAAAATAAGCAAAATAAGTCTTGATGAATTTCTCCATTTTATAGTTTAAATTTATATATGGCTAAAGAATAGATATTTGTAAATTATATTTTTATTGATTTTTTACTCTCGGCAATCGTTTCGGCCAATTTGGCCATCATCGGGCCACGCTGAAAATGTGTGCGAGTTATAGCGGGTGCGTTACAAATTATAATTATAATTACCGTCAATTGAAGTATGAATGGCATACAAATAAAAAGCGAAGCGATAAATGATGAGTGGGATCTGTAAAAGAAATATTATTACATTATGAATGAACATTGGTGTCAGTAGATTAGTGTAGATCAGTATCAACTACTGATCTGTTGTGATGTAGCATGTGGTTATGTGTTGAAATGAAAGCAAGTGGTAGGTTAGAGTGTTATCAGATTAGTCGGCTATAAGTTCATGGGCGTGCATTATAGGGCAGTGGTGTAGTGAACGGTTTTTCAGGGTGGGTTATGTTTATTGAATCGAGGGAATAGTTTGTAGAAGTGTGGATCGTGAAAATCTGCTATTTCGTTAATAAGGGTTTTTCCGTCTTGGTCGATGGGATAGTGTTACAGAATTTTTAGTTTGTTGAAATTGCTGGATTGGTAGAGTAATTTGGTGTTATCGAGCGAGATGTTGTGGTTGTGTTCTTTAATGTGAGTACCAATGGCAGATTTTGGGGTGTTGTTGAAGTGGTTAGGCCAATGTAGGAACAGATGCAGTTGTTGCATTTGATTTCATAGATACCGGATTTTCCGTGTGGGGGGATTGGGGGTTTGTTATTGATGAGAAGCTTGGCTAGGGTAGGGTGAGCTTTAGCACTGATGTTATAATTGTAGCGTTTTGATGTTTTAGTAAGTTTATTGTGTATGAAGGGGTGGTAGGGTATAGCTATGTATCTTTTACAAGTTTTATAATGGGGGTATATTTGCTTAAGGGTGATATTACGTTTGATTTAGTAATATATCGAGGGTTTCCTGCCAGAAGGGCGTATCTACATACATTGCCAATTTGGTTTTACGGCCCAGTTTTGATACCCCGTGTCACAAGTTCGTCATGCTAAAAGATCGTATCCAACAAATCGACAATAACAGCGCCACGTAATCTTTTTCATGGACGTATGAACAATTATTACCATGTTGAAATTGCCAGAAAGTTGTATGTACATACGTCCTTTTGAAATGATACAGCACTATAATTTGTAGGGGCGTATGATCATGCGGCCTTCTGGCATAACAAAACTTCACTGTACTCAGACGAGTATGCGCTGAGGTACTGGGCGTACATACTACATAACCTTAATTTTTCTGTTTGTGTATGTTTACTCCCTTGTGAATTCAAACAGTTAAACGTAGATTTATAGAGTGAAAAGTGATTGTAAAGTGTTTGAAGAAGGTACAAACAATGGGGACAAGAACTAAAAAAATTTTCGATCTATTAAATGTTCCATTTCTCATGGATTCAACTAATAATACCACAAATTCAGGTAAGATCTCAACACAATGTTATTCTATACATTGTATATTTTAAATTGCTTCCCATTCGATTGTGTTGTTTCAATTTTTATTTTAGATTCAGATTGTTACAGATTTTCATAATAGAAATTTTCACTTCAGACATAAATACTGAATAATAAAATAAATATTCAGTTGGATAATTAACAAAAATTTTGTATTATTATTTATTACAGATGCAAATACTCGCCGAATAGAGAATGTTTATACGGAACAAATGCAAACTAAGGCAACAGATAATTCAACAGAAATTCCCCACACATCAGGTGATTACTTTATTTACTTTTATTTAAATAACAATTTTAGAATAAGTTTACAACCGTGTTTTTGTTGTGTAGATGGTGGTGATGTCTCAGAAAGTCGATCCTTTGAAGAAATCCAAACAGAATATTCAGAACAAGTTCATTCTAATGATGAATATCTGATACAGTGGGAAAATTCAGATGATTCTGTGAAGGATCCGGACTTTGAACCTGAAGACGTACAGAGTGAAGAAGATGAAGACATAACAGGAGGTGAAAAAGTAAACAAAACAGATGAGCAAGCAAGCAAGATAGATGCACAAGCAAACAAAAGTGAACAAACTGAAAAGCGTAGAAGAAGAAAAAGAAAATTACCTGAAGCTTGGAAAAAGACGATTCGTAAAACTAAACGCTCATTGGGTGAAGAGTACATTAATACACGTGGTCAAGTTCAGTCTAAAAAAGTTCCAAAGGAAAGCTGTGCTTGTCACAATTTGAAGTGCAATACAAGGTTAAGCGATGTAGCTAGAAGTAGTATCTGCTCAAGTTTCTGGAATTTAGGAAGTCTACAGAGGCAGCACGACTTTATAATGAGGACCGTTACTAAAACAGACGCCACTTCCTCTAGAAAAGAAAATTCTAGGAGAAAAAGTACTTTAAAATACAAACTTCCGTATGAATCAGTGGATGAGCCTGTCTGCAAAATGATGTATGTGAATACATTAAATATTTCTGATAAAAAGATAAGAGTAGCCTTAGCCAAGAGCAGTAGATCAGTTATTCGAGCACCAAGTCCAGATCGACGGGGCAAGCATATCCCTGCAAATAAGCTTTCTGACGAGGTAATTTTGGTTATGAATAATCATATTGATTTGTTTCCTAGGATACCGTCACACTGGTGTAGAAAAGACACTAGTAAAGAATACTTAGAAGCACACCTAAACAAAGAGATTATGTATCGATTATACGTAGAATATTGTCAGGAAAAGCAGAGTAAACCCGTTTCAAAAACAGTTTACAAGGAAGCCATTATTAAGAAAAATATTGGATTCTACCATCCTAGGAAGGACCAGTGTTGGTGCTACAACTATAAGGAAAATAATGATGAAGGCAAAAGTACGGCAAAGACCAAAGAAGAGTATGAACTTCACATTAGAAGAAAAAATGCTGCAGATGAACAGAAAAAAACTGATAAAAAAGTTGCCCAAGAAGATAAATCCATAATTTGCGCAAATTTCGACTTAGAAGCCGTTTTAAATTGTCCCATATTTTTTGCCAAACCCGTTTTTTATAAACGTAAGCTTGCTGTGTTTAATCTTACCGTTTACGAGGTAGCCTCTAAGCAAGGGTACGCTTTTCTATGGGATGAAACAAATGGTCATCGTGGAAGCAATGAGATAGCAACTTGTGTCTTCAAATTTATTTCCAGCCTTCCTCGCGAAACGAAACAATTACGGTTGTATTCCGACTCATGCCCTGGTCAAAATAAAAACGCCATAATTGCTTGTATGCTGCAATATTCGCTCTCAAAGCATGACGGTTTGGAAATAATACAAATGAATTTTCTTGAACCAGGACATACACACATGGAATGTGATTCCATGCATTCCACGATAGAGAAAGCAAGTGAGTATGCAAAAATTTATGTCCCTAATGACTGGGAAAATGTACTAAGACTAGCAAAGAAGAAAGGATCGCCTTATAAAGTGAATAGAATTACATACAAAGAATTTTTAAACTTTAAAAGCTATAAGGAATTGAAAATGCCTAATGTTCACAAGGCAACAGATTTAACCAATTTGAATTGGAAAAATGTTAAATGTTTACTCTTTAAAAATGAAACACCAAATTCGATGTTCGTCAAGTGCGAATACTGGGACGAGTTTAAAGAAATTCAAACTAACTTGAGAAGAGGCCGAAAATCATCGACTGCTAGCACGCTCGGACCACAAACAATTTACACATCGAAAATACCGATAAATCAAAAAAAGTATAAAGATCTAATGGAATTATGCAAGAGCGATGTTATTAAAGAAGAATACCATGATTTTTATGAGAACCTTCCAGTTTCCCATAACGACGAAGATGATGATGAAAGTTCAGATGACGAGATTAGTTTGCAAGCTATGAGAGAAAAAATGTTGTCAAAAAGGCGAAAATGAAGAAAAATATTTATATTATTATTAGTTTCCTTTACAATAATACTAGAGACTATTTTTCATTTTATGTAATAAAGTAATGAATTTTGAGCATACGCCTGTAGTTTTTATTCATACGCTACAACAAATTATCGGGACATAAGGTCGTATGAACAAATTCAAGCTTGTACGTGTTCTTATCACATAACTCTTTAAGTATGCGATACACATACTAATCATCAATTAAATTAAGCAATAAGTGAGGTATTCACCTTCACTGCTGATTTTTGAAACGTTTTTATTAGATCCTGAAAAATCATGTTGTGGTTTATACGCCCTTTTGGCAGGAAACCCTCGATATGTTTTGGATGTATTCATATGGGTAATTATTGTTGGTATATGAATACCTCCAAAACATATATTACAAAATCAAACGTAATATCACCCTTAAGCAAATATACCCCCATTATAAAACTTGTAAAAGATACATAGCTATACCCTACCACCCCTCCATACACAATAAACTTACTAAAACATCAAAACGCTACAATTATAACATCACCGCTAAATATCTTTCTAAAGATCTTTTCTATAACGGGACCACTGTCTAGATATTTACAAACCGAAGGGCTAGATCTTAAATGTAACAATATGACAGAAACAGCCCTAAGTCAATTAAAAGAATTTCAACGAAATTTCGAAGATAGAAATAAAACCGCAGATACATTTGTAGTATGGCCACATGATAAAATAGATAAGCTGTTTACCAGAAGTACGAACAAGGCGTGTTAAAAAATGCCGGGAGAACAGAACAGAAGTTTTTAATATAATTCGTGACACTATTATATGTAGAATCAATGGAAAATCGATTCAGAAAAAATTTTGAGATATGTCAAGACTTTAATATTTTGGACCCGAGAAACTTTGATAGCATAAAAGGAAGAATTCCCAGAAACAGTTTAGCGACACTATTCAATAAACTTAAACCAATGAATCCAAATTCAACTTCGGAAGGCCTACAAAGCGAATTAGAAAATTTTATATCTAATTGGAACTCTTTAAAACTAATTTTCGGGACAAATATAATTTAGATTTTGACAAATAAAACGATGCGACACAGAAAGACCTAGAATTCGATAAAGAAGATGTAAAAATTGTCCTCTATGTTACTACATAATAATATTTAAGTACAATATGTATCAAGAAGTGTATCCCATGCTTGCGTTAGCTTATAAATACATATTTACTAACTCTACCAATCTCCCAAGTCGCTTGTGAAAGATCTTTTTCTAAATTGAAATATGTTTAAAAACCGACTAAGAAGTACCCTAGCAGAATCTCGCTTGGAAGCATTTATGTTAATGAGCTGCGAAATAGTAGTGGTTACTTGCAAAGAAAGTCGTCTAGAAATGACTTCCGTGGGGGTTTTGGTGTCACAAGCTGAAATTTACAAAAAATGAAAGGTAATCGCATACTGATTCTAATGCCAAGGCCGTCCAAAATCGGTCCATACATTAGGGCATAAAACACAAAAAACGAGTTAAGCAGATGTACGGAAAGAAGAAAAAACAGAATTGTTTCGTATATACCGGGTGTCAACGGATCTATTAGACAAGCCATAACTTCTAGAATAATAGGTGTATTAAAATGAGATTTGGTATAGGTGAATGGCATGTAAAGAGGAGAATTTTCGCATATTTTTCACCGTCTGGTCACTTCCGGTTTCGCCGGAAATGGCTCTGGTTTTGAATTTTTAAATTTAACACCCTGTATATTGCACATTTCTTGGATTTCTGAGACAATTCTGAATCAGAATATGAATTTTAAAAAATTTTTACGCCACACCCATTGCCATTTTTTTGCTTTATGGGGAAAAGCGTATTCTTAAATGACCCATTATTGAGTCAAGTAATAGATATTAATTCGGAACATGTCTTTGAGCGTCAGAGACTCGGCATCGGACTTACTATCATCATCAGTGGAGGAGACAAGATCGCTTGATCCTATTGTGGACTCCAAGCATTCAAACTATCGGGTCAGTTTGTAAATCAATAGAATCTCTATGGTATTAAAAGCTTTAAAAAACATCATTTACAAAAACCTAATAGGATTTGTCAACATTGTACTTCGTGGATATGTCATTAGTAAATACCAATAATAGTAGGTGGAGTCCCAATTTTGAGCCTTGAGGTACTCTGGAATATTTGCTTTGATCAGCAGCCAGGTGTTCTAATTTCCATAGTATGTCAGTCAAGACACCTACCCTGTATGAAGTAAAATCAACTCGCAGGTACCTATAGTATTTTCAACGAGTTTTCCAATGCAAATTTATGACGTTATTTTACTACAATGTTGACAGACATTCTTTGAACGATCCACTGACAGTGTAATTTAGGACAGAAAAGTAAGCAAATTCGAAAAATCGGAATATATAAATGTATGTAAACAACGAAACCACAACAATAATATAACCTTAAATTTACAACGCAAATATTAAACAAAGAGTAAAGCAGGTTTGGCATCGTTGGTTTTCAGCACCAACACTAATATTGAAAACTTACTGTTTTTAACCGTGAATAACGTACCTGATCAAGATTTTTATTTTGGTATGTCATTTTATTTCGTTAATGACGTGCATTGGCGAAAATACTATACCCCTTATAATAAGTGTCAAGATAACGACTTCTGGCGACTATAAGAAAGGAGTTGTTTAAAGTTGCACAGACTGTGTTTTATATCTCTAATTTATAAATATATTGTTGTGTTTTCTGTTATGAATTAAGGATGGAATTTAAGTTTGTTGATTGCAAAATTAAAAATGAAGATAGCAGGGCTTGAATAGTAAGTAAAGACTTAAAGAGAGATGGAGAGATGTGGAGTGCGGGAAGTGATATCGGACATGAGAGGGCGGTGTGCGGGATAAGAGTTTTGGTTTTGGTTGAAAAAGGAAGGAGAGGTCGGTGAATAGAGGATTTAAGAAGTGTGTGTTAAATAAAGGGGATGGAAAAAGAAGAATTATTATGTAAAAAAATGAATATAAAGTGTAAAGGAAGAATTAGGATATGGAAAAGGCAGTACGTTGAACTTGTGTGAAATGTTTTAATATAAACGTGTAAAATAAAATGGTTTGAATTGGTATTAGCGGAGGAGATAAGAATACACGTGAGTACATTTAAAATAAAAATGTTTTGAACTTATTTGACTATAAATGAAAATTAAGAATGGGTTTTTTTTGTGTTTGGTTTTTTTTTGAGTAGGAATTCAAGCCCTGAGTAGAGATAAGAGTTTAAGTTTTTTTTTTATTCAGGAAAGTAATTAATTTAATATAAATAAAGTAGAGGAAGGGCACTTGCCCTTGACGTCGCGTTCGGCACAGTTTTCGGATTTCCCGTGTACCCCCCAGCATTTCACGCACTTCTGTACATCTACACGTTTTCTTATTACACATTTTGTAATACCGATCCATATTGTGGGGTGCTCGTCCATGGCTCTGCTCTTTTCTTTGGAGACCAGTAGTGTCGCGGTCCTTAGGCCACTCTCGGCCGTCCGTATATCGGACACCTCCAGCCAGTCCTCGGGGGTGTTCCCCATGCTGGTGGTGATGGCCTGGATCACGTCTTCCTTCGTGGTAATTTCGTCCAGCTCGCGGATATAGTAGGTGTCTCGCTCCTTCCTCACTTTACACTCCGCGCTCTGGCCGAGCTCTTTCTTCAGTTTGCTGGTAAGGTCGTTGACATCCCCTTTCTTCTGGTCGATTACCAGTCGAAGGCTGCCTTCCTTCGTTTTGTGTGAGGCCCGAAGTGCCTCTCTCTCGGTGCCTGAGAGGACCTTCCTGGCCCCCTTCAATAGGTCGGCGTATGACATCTCTTTATCCTTCAGCAATATTGTCACGGTATCCGCGCTTGTGAGCTTGCCGGGCTCCTTCGGTTTCTTCTGTCTGCCGTCTATGCAGTAGCTGATACTTTTTGCAAAGAAGGCGCACTCCGCAAGCTTCCTCGCTGTATTGACCATCTCCGGTTCTGTGTATATCATGGCCCTCTGTTGTTTAGTGGCTAGCATCTTTCTTGCTGCTTTCTGCATGGTCTCGTAGCAGCTTCTAGCTCGCTCCACAGGGGTATCCCCGTCCGCATGAGCGAGGAAAAGGAAACGGTCCTTGCTCTCCTTTTCCATGTCGTCGCCCTCTTCGATTATGGATATGTGCTTCCGGAAGGTGGTCATACCCCCCATAAGGGTTTGAGGCTCGTTGATGTTCTTCCTGAATTCGGGATGGCGTTTGACCATGTCCCCTCTCGCCTTGCCACTAGGTGCCTTGCTGTATATCACTATTTCGTTTTCGAGCCAGTCCCCATCGTGCAAGAAATCGTTCCTGGCGGTCCCTTCTGGCCACTCCACCTCCGCAAGTGCCCAGGCGCTCTCGAAGTTGTCGCACCGCTGTATGAGTTTGTGGAGTTTATCTCTACGCACATCCTCCTCCTTGATGATCTTACGGCACCTGGTACAGTGTAAAAAATTAAAAAATAGGTGTTGGCGACTTTGCCCACATATCACAAGTTAATTTATAAAGCACAATGAATTGTTGCAATAAGCTATTTTAAGCCTAAAAACATTTTGTTTGTTTTTATTTTTTTCCCATCACTCAGAACGTTTTTTTGAGAATCACCCATTCATGATACGTCTATTTACAAAAAAAAACTTCTGTACCTTCCGATTCTCCTTTATACCACTTTTAATAGTAGCTTTTGTGTTGTAGGCCTTTTTGTACAGAAAATCACGTTTAAACTAACGACACCACCAATTAGCATTGCTTCAAAAGCAGATGATTAACACTACGATAGTAACCTAATATCCTCCCATTTTCAAAACTAATAAATTAGTGCAAAGTACAATATCTCATAAATTTCCATTAATTCTAAAATTTCAATAGATTCGACATTTTAGGTTATTTGACTGTAATAAATATTAATGCCGTTAAAGATTTAAGTAATGTGCTTATATGGAACAGCCTACTTATATCTTGAAATTAATATGTAATAATCCTCTACAACGTATATTATTAATATGTAATGCATTATTAATAAACCCAAATTAGTTAAATACTTGTAACTTAAACTTTGTGTAAGTGTATTATAATGGTTACAAGGTACTATTGTTTTATGTCGTTTGATTTATAACAAAAGCTTATGTAAATACTACACTTTTGTGTTTGAATTGAACATGCGATGGGATTCCAAAATGAAGTAATTTAAACATACCGTTGAATTAATACGTAATTGTGAAATCTGTTGCCAAAGTGTCTTATTATTCGGTAAATCGTAATGGAAACACATTTTAATGACAAGTGGTTGTTTACGTGGAGCGATCGCTGTGCCCTAATTTCTGATGATTATGGATTTAATTTAGTGACATCATAGAACATTATGTTTTCATGTATAAAAAACAAAGTTTTTGTAAAATGACGAAATCAATAATGCATAATTAAGCGTGTAATTCAAATTCCTTATATTGATATTGATCAACCGCAAGAAATGGCTATTCAAAAGATCACTTCAGATGATTTATTTATTATTATTTATTTAATGATATCAAAAACAATAGTCATTTACATCTGGAACCACAGGATAATCCTAAAAGGGTTCTTAGAACCGAAATTTCACGTAGAATCCAAAAATGCAATAAAAATAGGAATTCTCATTTAAAATAACGAAGTTACCAGCTACTTCCGGCATTTCCGGAAGTGCTGCCATTTTGAAAATATTTTACATCGATTCGGCTTTCAGAGTAACCCCTAAGTATACATTTTCAGAAATCTACCTATAAAACTTTCCCGGAAACGTCTAACTAAAGCTCCCAAAAAACAGCCTGTATACTATTACTAAATATTTTATATTATAAAATTATTTGGTCGAAATCATTATAATTGTTCATTGGACGATTCTTTGTTTATCCCTAAATGCATATATGGTGGGTTGCATTAATGTAGTGGTATCATAAGACTTTAAGACATAGAAAGTGTTCTGCCAAGACTTTAGCACAAGATTTAACGAGGCAGAAATGTTTTTCCTTATAGAATGATGTTCAAATCTTAATTTGGTTATAGTTTGAAGCTGCTACTCGATGGGTACAGTTCGCATCAAAAAAATATTCTGCTGTAGCAGCAAAGTGCGCAGCGATTAACGAAGGAACCATTTACTAAAAAATAAATTGCTAAATGTCAGAGGAGGATGCTAGTAAAGGTTTAAATAACAAATGTCTCATCTTTCTTCCAAAATTCCATTAGCTCGTTAACCTGGCATTAACTACTACCATAAATAACATGTTCATATAGGCGTGTACATACTCCAATCACTGGATTATGTAATTTCGTAATGTTATTCTACAACGCAAACTAAAATCAGAACAAACGTTGAAATTTCCATCGAAATGATCAAATTAATTACTTTTGTGCTTTTATAACGGGTGATTCATTTAGAGGTACTTTTTGCGATGGGGAGTTAATTGCAGATTGCGCATGCGTCATGTCAACTGAAGTGACATTCCTGTTCAGTAGTGTTTGACAATTCATAATGGAAAGACTTAGCCCGGCACAGCGTCTACAAATTGTTCAACTTTATTACGAAAATGGGCGTTCTACGAGAAATGTTTATCGGGCGCTTAGAGCAACTTATGGTCCACATAATCGACCTACCGAACGCACAATTCGCTCTACCATCAATAAGTTTGAGACCCAATTTTCATTATTGGATAATGCTCGACCGAATAGACCACATCCAGCACGTAGTGACGAAAATATAGGGGCGGTAGCGGAGAGTGGACGCGAAGACCGTGAAGTGTCGATTCGTCGCCGTTCTCAACAGCTTGGCCTGTTATATTCAACAACTTGGCGTATTTTACGTAAGGATCTTTCGTTAAAAGCATATAAAATTCAATTAGTGCAACAATTGAAGCCGTCCGACCTTTCAAATCGTTTCCGTTTTAGTCGTTGGGCTCTTGACAAGCTTACAGAAGATCCACTGTTTTCGAGAAAAATTTTGTTCACCGACGAGGCCCATTTTTGCCTTAATGGGTTCGTGAATAAACAAAATGCCCGTATTTGGGGCGATGAGCAACCCGAAGAGGTTCAAGAGCTGCCATTAAATCCAGAAAAACAACTGTTTGGTGTGGTTTATGGGCCGGTGGAATAATCGGTCCATATTTCTTCAAAACAGAGACCGGCCGGAATGTTACTGTGAATGGCGACCGTTATCGCGCCATGATAGCAAACTATTTGATGCCAGAAATTGAAGCCAGTGGTCTCGAGGAAATTTGGTTCCAACAAGATGGCGCCACTTGCCATACAGCCCGTGAAACCATGGCTTTACTACGAGAGCAATTCGGCGAACAGATCATTTCACGCTTTGGACCAGTGAATTGGCCAGCTAGATCATGTGACATCACACCTCTTGACTTTTTCCTTTGGGGCTATGTGAAGTCCAAAGTCTACATGTATAAGCCAGCTACAATTGAGGCATTGGAGGCCAATATTACTCGAGTCATTGGTCAAATACCACCCGAAATACTCGCACGCGTCATTGAAAATTGGAACTTTAGAATGGACATTGTTAACCGTAGTCGCGGACAACACTTGAAGGAAATTATCTTTAAGACATAATTGTAAATAATGGTTCTTTTATATAAAAAAAGATTATAAAATTGTTTTTATTAATTTTTTTTTAATTTAAAAAAACGTACCTCTAAATGAATCACCCGTTATTATAATATAGGTACACATAGACATAAAAGCACAAAAGTAATTGACTTGATCATTTCGGTTGGAATTTCAAGGATTGTTCTGATTTTAGTAGAAACGTTGCCCTCTTTTATAGCGATTTTAATTATCATCGATGAGTGGATTGGGTGAATAACCAGTTACGGAGAAATACATCGCATATTGCAAAAAAGGGTAGCCGTTCAAATAAAAAGATCAAGAGCTTCGGTAAAAATAGTCTCTTCAAAGCTTTTTTCATAATTTGAATGCCGCAATTCAAGATGTGCCTCTTAGTAATTTATTTACTTACGACGAGACTAATTTTGTCGATGATACAGGGAAGAAGGTAAAATTATACAGAAGAGGAGTAAAATATCCTCAACAGGTCGCTTCTGTATTCCATAATTATTTTGACATGTATTTGAAAATGGTCTTGCTGTACAGCTCTGTAATTTCTCAAAGTCTGCCACAACTATGTTATGGTATATGAATCTGCATGGGGCGTATTACTCCCCCCGTATAAAATATACAAGTCTAACAATGTGGACCTCCTTGGCTGAGGATGGGTCAATGACATACCCCTGCTGCAATGAAAGATGCTCTTCTAATGGTGTCAGATACACCATACCTCCCACGATTAGATGGAGGGGTCGACATTTACAGACTGGTTTAATAGTTGTTTTCTACATGCGAAGAGGTTGGAGGGCAAAAAAGTTCTTTCTTGGCGATAAAACCTGGCTGCACACTTCACAGAAGATTTAATAATAAATAAATGCATGGAAAATGACATTACATTCGTATGTTTGGTTCCTAACTCAACCCACTTGATGTTAGCTTGTTTAGGCCGATGAAGATAGAATGGCACAAGTCCCTTTTGGAGTGGAAGGAAAATCATAGAAGACAAACAGCCGTTCCAAAAGAAGCATTTCCTAATTTATTGCAGAAAACCTTACTAAACTTAGACAGACACGACTTCCTAAAGGAAAAAGGCACACTAAAGAGGAATCTAATTAGTGGATTTGCTGCTACTGGTATTTACCGTTTCAGCCCGGAAATGGTTTTGCCAAAAATTCCCGGATATGAAGATCTACAACAACCAATATTTCTAAAAGAACAAAGGTTCGAAAAACAGAATATTTAAACCCCGAAAGAAAAGAAGATATGTTTTAAATAATCCCAGGGAAAAGTATAACTGCACATGTTACAGCAGATACAAATAGTAGTATTACACCTAACAACGATGAAGAACAGGCAGGTATATCAGTGGACGTCGATATTGCTGACACTTCGGAAGATGAAGAAGATCCCGAGTTGCAATCGGAAAATAAATACATAGAAGGATATTCGTCAAGTAGGCAAACCTTTTTTGAACGTAGTGTAGGTAACCAAAGTTATTATGCAACGTCACAAAACTCATCGATGATAATTAAAAATCGTTATAAAAGGGGGCAAATTTTCTCCTAAAATTAGAACAATCGTTGAAATTTCAATGGAAATGATCAAGTTAATTATTTTTTTGCTTTTATATTATATACACATAGATACAAAAGCACAAAACTAATTGACTTGATCATTTCGATTGGAATGTCAACGATTGTTGTGATTTTAAGAGAAAATTTGCCCTCTTTTATAGCGAATTTTAATTATCATCGATGAGTTTATCTGATATGATGTATCTAATCTACACTGACAAATTTTTTTCCAATTAAATAACGTTTATTGAAATAATATTACTAAATAGTATGTGTATACATACAGTGTGACTCATTTAGATTGGAAACACACATGTAAAATCTGAAGTTATTTACCGATTTTAACCAATTTTTTATTAAAATGTCAAATAATAAAACATCTACTTTGGGACAAAATTTTAAATGTTTATTCCAATTTTCAGGGCATACTACGATAACTTTTTCGTACTCGGAATGGAGAATTGTTATTAGAGGTTTGTTTATAAAAAAAATATCTACACCACTGGATTCAGAATGCTTCCAAATAGCTGTCACCAAAATTTTACAAAAATATATTTATTAATAACAAAGTTATGACAACTTAAAGTTCGAAAACTTTCTAAGGTAACAGTTACAAAACAACACTCTGTATCAATAGATGGCCATGGAAATTATGTTAATATGGAATAAACTATCAGTGGAGAAAAAAATTTAAAGTAACGTAATATTTAATAAAAATCTATCATAACTGTTAAACAGTAACATAATTTCCATGGTAACTAAGATTTAAATGGAAATGTTAGGTCTTATTATTGTGCGATTCCGTTACTTTTATTAAATATTACGTTACTTTAAATATTTTTTTCTCCACTGATGGTTTAAATAGTTTAATTTAAGAATCATTAACATAATTTCCACTGCCATCTATTGATACAGGGTGTTGTTTTGTAACTGTTAGCTTAGAAAGTTTTCGAAATTTAAGTTGTCACAACTTTGTTATTAATAAATATATTTTTGTAAAATTTTGGTGACAGCTATTTCGAAGCATTCTGAATCCAGTGGCGTAGATGTTTTTTTTATAAACAAATCGCTAATAACAATTCTCTATTCCGAGTACGAAAAAGTTATCGTAGTATGCCCTGAAAATTGGAATAAACATTTAAAATTTTGTCCCAAAGTAGATGTTTCATTATTTGACATTTTAAAAAAAATTGGTTAAAATCGGTAAATAACTTCAGATTTTACATGTGTGTTTCCAATCTAAATGAGTCACACTGTATAAGACAACTTGAGAATGCTCTTCTAGCATTGGCAGACCGAACAAAATTGCAGTGCAAATACCGCAATATTACCTATGATTAATAATGAGCATGTGTTTTATGGTAATATAATAATCATTGACCAGGTTAACGAACGGATGGAATTTTGGAAGCAAGTTATCTAAACTTTTACTGGCATCCGTTTCAACATTTACCAATTTACTTTTCATAAATGGTCACCATTTTAATAAAGTCGAACGAGGAAGAATTTTTGCACATAATACTGGGTCGTAGTCCGCTTTAAAACGTTCCCCCATGAACTTTTATAATTCGATAGACTTCAGTTTGTTGATGAAAGATATGTCAAACGCTGTCAAAAAGAATAAGTGCCTTCGTCAACCACTGCGCACTTTACTGCCCAAACAAATCCGTTTATTTATTAGGAAAACGAGGAAGACCTCCAAGCCCAGAATGAATTACTCTAGGAGAGAATGACAAGAATTAAAAAGACGGATGTACTGTGAGGAAGAATGTTTGACCAAGCCATTTACTTCTTTACACTCAATGAAAGTCCAAGGCTTCCCAAAACTCTAAGAGAGTAGAAAGAAGAGAGAGAAGGAACCCTTTAACTAAAGGTTTAATAGGTATTAATTTTTATTGAGAATGTAATTGTAAAGTTACTTTCAAAATATTTTTTTTAATATTTATGAAAGTTGAAATAATTAACAAATCTTCAAACTAAAAGATTAAATATGTAAGTTTATTTTTAGTATGTTTTGCAATAACTTTATCCAACTTTTATCAAAGAAGGGGAAGATAAAATACGATAATTCTACGATTGAAATTAAACTAATATTTACTTTACACTTGAATGCTTAATTGACTTACCTTGAACAAGACAGTACAGAAATACGTGTACAGAGGATAAGGATGATATTGGAAAAACTTTGCTATAAACACAAACAGAACAAATTTTGCAAAATTTTAAGATCAAATAGAGACTCATCATCTATTCATTTAGGTATTGTGCCTTCCGAAAATCGAAATAATTAATAAATTTTCACACCTCAAAGATTAAACTTGGATATTCATTTTTAGTATATTTTGCAACAACGATGTGCAATTTTATCAAACAAAGAGAAGATAAAATTAAAGCAATGTTGCCACCTGTTATTGGTTGTTGTGGAATGTGGATCTTCATATCCGGGAATTTTTGCCAAAACCCTTTCCGGACTGAAATGGTAAATACCAGTAGCAGCAAACCCACTCTTTCCTGTTTAGTGCACCTTTTTGCTCTAACAAGTCGTGTCTGTTTAAGTTTAGTAAGGTTTCCTGCAATAAATTGGGAAATGCTTCTTTTGGAACGGCCGATTGTCTTCTATGCTTTTCCTTCCACTCTAAAACGGACTTGCGCCATTCTATCTTCATCCGCCTGAACAAACTAACATCAAGTGGGTTGAGTTAGGAACGAAACATACGAATGCAATGTCATTTTCCATGCATTTATTTATTATTACATCTTCTGTGAAGTGTGCAGCCAGGTTTTATCACCAAGTAGAGCAACCATTTTGCCCCCCAACCTCCTCACATATAGAAAGCAACTATTCCGTAACCGGTTATTCACCCAATCCACTCCTGGTTTATTATTTTAAAATTCCGCTCCACATTTCTTCCTTTGGTGTCGAGATAGCTTTTGGCGATTTGCTGCAGATCTTACTTCCTTTCTCTTTAAATTTAAGTTGTTTTTTAATACATTAATCGTCAGTAATTGATTGTAATTATGATTAAGTCATCATTTTCAGTAGAAAAGTTACGTTACGGTGTCGTTGCAAAGTTACGTTATTTTGCCGTTGCCGCAGGGCGACGTTAATTTGCTCAAAAAATGAAGTTAAAACGACGTGTGCTTGGTAGCAGGGAAATGAAAGTACACTAAAAGAAGTTGGATACTGAAAATAGTACAAAATTGACGCAGAATTACGAGAAACGAATGAAAATATTTTTATTTGAAATGCAAATTCCAAGAAACAAAGATATACTTTTATACAAGTCGTTTAGTATCTCTAATTATAGTGTAATTTGATACAATTCATGGATGGTGTGATGCATCTAACAATATTGACGTTATATTTGCTCTAATTAACACGTTAACTGTTATACGATACGACCGTAGGGGGGTTGTAACATTACCTTAATTTGCTATTAAATCCACACGGCTTCCTAATGCAGAATCATATGAAAACAAGCAGAAACAATCTCTATAGATATTACATATCGCACTGGCCCGCATTATTTTGTGTTTAACTGCTTCGCAATCTGAATATTTATTAAATTCTTCTTCGACCTGCCAGTTTATCGTTTTAGACACACAACATTTTGTACAACACTTTAGATAAGTGAGATACATTTATGAAGAATATAAAGGAAAAACGAAGCGAAAAAAACAAATAAATAAATTATAATTACAAAATAGTAATTAAGGTAACTAGGGCGTTATGAACTAAATAACGCCTAAGGTCGACAGTGTATAGCCCGAGGGATATACGTCGACCGTAGACGTTATGTTCATAACGCCCGTGGTGCCTTCATAACTTTATGTCATACTTGCAAGATGATTAAAACAGATGATAACAATAAAATCAGTATAGACTGATATTTAACATCCTTGACCGTATCTATGGTGATGAGGTATAATATTTTACATTTGCGGGCGTTATACGCTAGCTTTATAAATAATAACGCCCGTTGCTTTGTAAAATCCGGTTGTCATTAATGTCTCTTGTTTTAGTAGTTGTTATGGTGAAATAATAAGCTAGTATGACATAAACTATATAATGGCCCTATTTTCCCTGATGCTATCTCAATAGACTAAAGGTGGGAATAGACTGCCGTCACGTCACGCGACGAAAATCTGAAATGTATAAATAAATGCACTTGATCAGACTATTGTCATCTTATGCGAGTTACGGCAGGTTCCATTTATAACGCGTGACCGCACGATCCGAATATCTGCGAGGTTACATATTTGTATTGTCACGGTCTGATGAAATGGAGGAAAAATTGGTAGAAGTCGTAAGTATGTATAATATATGTATAGATAGAATCAACAATGTTTCATGTGCTCCTATACTTTCTGACCTTTACTCGTTGCCAAAAGTTTATAGATTCAACGTTTCTGTTTATTTTAGGTAGAATTAAGATGAAGTATAAGTTTTTCCGGAAAACCATCAACGGAAAATATCAAGATAAGATGTGGCATGGGTTTCAGATAGGATGTGCTTGCAGCATTAACGCGTTTCTAGGTCCACTGTTCACCGAGACAGAAAAGCATTTAGAGTATGCAAGGTTGGCACTGGAGAAGGTGTATTCTAAAAATAAACTACAAGTGATGGTACATGAAACGAACCTAGAACGTTTACCATCGGCTTGGCGGGTTGCATCGGCATCCATAGGCCAAAACTTTCCGAAGATATGGAAATCTTAGAAAAGTTGAGTTTGGATTCGTACCAACTCAAGATAGCACTGCACTACATTAAGCAACATCTTGACAACAAGGGGGATTTTCAGATTAGACTCCATCGTACCGAGGTTAACTTAGTACGAGCTCAAATCTATTCCAAACATTCCAGCACTGGCAAATACTATGTGTAATAATACCACCAGTGGCATTGTTAGATGGTATTGTAAGTGCAAAACGGGTGCTCGTACTCTTGCAATGAGTTCTCATATAGCATGTGTAAGTAAGCATTCAAGAATTAATAAGGAGTAAGCTAAACCAGCTTTATTTTTATAGGTCCTCAGATACCTCAGCCTTGACAGACACAACGAGAATATTATACGGAAAGCACCAATACTGCCAGGTTTTCGAGATGCTGGAATTGAGTTGAATAGAAGGAGGGGGAGTGCTGTAATCATGGCGTCTACTGAAGATTCGGATGACGAATAATAATTTCAGTTATTGCATATTTATTTTGCATTACAAATCCAAATTAATATCTAGGGAAACCTTAACCGCGAATAAGGAACGAAATACGAGGCTCAGTCAAATGAAAATGAGATTTTTAATGGCGTCCATTCCACATTCTTACGTACACGCGCACGATCGCCACCGGTTTCCTTGGCAGTGATCGATTGGCTGAATTCAAGTTTCTTATACAGTTGATCAAGATGCCAACAAGAACAAGTGATGTGACGTTTCTATTGGTTCTATTTTTAAAAAAGAAAAAAAACATATTCGACGTTGCATGTGCATCCCTCTTTTACTCGATAGGGCGGTATTATACATCATAATATAAAGATAGGGCGGTATTATACATCATAATATAAAGATTTGCGACAAGACGACACAATATTTTCGTGTCGAAAACATCGTTCGATGAACTTATAGAAAATGTCAGAAGTGAAATTGTTAAAATAGATTCGAAGATGAAAAGAGCCATTTCATCGATCGAAAGACTTGCTTTTGGGACAATCTACATTAAATGAAACGTAATATTTATTTCGAATGAAAGAATACGCTAACAAGATTTATACATTACAACTATAAGTAAATGAGAAACAAAGAAAACTTCATTGCAAATTCTTGAATTAGCTTAGCTTCTATCCAAAAATATGGAAATGAGTTACCACTGTAGTAAAAATGTTTCTCTTGACGAGCCGCTGAAGTCTTAAGTGCCAGGTTGTGTGGTATGGTAACTGACTGCACGCTCCATTGCACTTTGTTGAGGATGTACGGTATATACCTACAGGTGCAATCGCTGCAGAAGTAGATGCTTGTTGTGCCTGAAGTATGGTGTTCATTAGTTGTGTTTTAATGATGAGTTTCTTGTTTTCTGGCACTTTTTTGAGGTTATGAACGAGTGACAACATGAACAATGTGTTAGGGTCATGATCATTATTTGCTGAGAGTGCTGCACTGGCTTCCTGTGCCACTTTCTGCTTTAAATATAGTATCGCTGTACTAAAGTGCCAATGAAGCTCATATAGCAGGGTGTGATACGACTGCATTTATAAAATCTTTGACATTTAAATTGTCTATAATAGTTCGTAAACATTCAGGGACCTCATTTTGTGCGCTACCCACCGGTGACACGAGTGAGCTACTAACTTCGCCTACTACAGCGACTGTAGTGATCATGTGTACTTGCACTAATTTAATTCTACAACTTTTAACAAGAAGTTGGTATCAATCGCACGCGTTCGCCACTAAAAGTGGCCTTGTCTGCATCGACTCTTAGAAAAGGAGAACCAAAAAATGAAAGAAGGGATAAAAAGCTACAATCCGAAAGTGAAAGGAAGTGCATAATAAACTACATAAAACGAAAGAAAATCCTTAAAATGGAAGAAGAATTAAAAGACGCTTCAAATGAGGGGTCGCTCGACACCCTTTCCCTATTTAAATTCTTGAGTTAGGGGTTGCTGGGGTTAGGGGGTTGACCTGATAAGGTCAAATTTGACATCAAAATGTGCCGTTCAAAAGGTCAAAGGTGGTGTGTTTCAGGATTTTTCCTAAACAACACCCCCATCTTAGTTAATCTGGAGGGTGCTTTTCATTGGGGCGAAAAAAAATCGAATAAAACTAATTTTCATTTGTACTGTCGAATAGAGAATTAAAAGACGCTTCAATGAGGGGTCGCTCGACTCCCTTTCCCTATTTAAATTTAGGGGTTGCTGGGGCTAAGGGGTTGACCTGACAAAGTCAAATTTGACATCAAAAGTTGTCCCCCAAAAATAAAAAATCGACGTGTCCGAGCGGTTTTTTAAGAAACTTGTCTAATGCCCGATTGCACCGACATTTAAATAAGCAGAACTTAGTAAAGTATTTCTTAAATTTAAGAAACACTTAAGTTGTTGTTGCATTGCACCAACCTAGCCGCATGCATTTCTTATCTAAGTACAACTTAAAGATGCATAGCTTTGGCAACAACGCAGAATCTGGTTACGTTTTAGTAACTTTACGCGATTTCATATTGGCGTTCTTGACATCGATCAGCTGTATTGCCTACATTAATTATTAACCTTACAAAATTACAAATAAAACAGCATTCTAAGGTATTAAATACGTTTTAACTGTGGGAATTATTAATATTGAAAATGTGTAATGAAAACGAGGTAAGAATTTGTCATCAACTATCATAGTTATTACACTATTTTCTTTTATAGGCCAAAGGAAGAGGCAGAGGTGCAAACTTTTCGGCCACCGAAAAACAATTTGTTTTAAGTTTAGTTTATAAATTCAAAAAAGTGATAGAAAACAAAAAAACGGATGCCGTAACGAACGAGGAAAAACAGCAGGCGTGGTTGCAAATCACGAAGGAATTCAACAGCTCGTGCCCGGACGGTAGGCGACGGGACATACAAGCCCTAAAAAAATTTTATGCAAATAGAAAAAAAGAAATTAAAAAGATCGTTGCAGAAGAAACGAAGGAGCGCTATTTAACTGGTATGTTTGGTGTACTAGATGCTATATAATTTGTTTGGAAATTAATTTAAATACTTTACAGGAGGAGGCACACCAAAAATTGTTACGTGCGATGATAAAGAGCTAGTATTGTCACTCATGAGTGATAAAACAGTGTATGGTTTGGAGGGCATGCACGACTCCGATTCAATTGGTATTGTGCAAGAAAATTGTGATGAAGATGCAGAAGTAGTTATCGAAGACGAGGTATTTTATTTCTAAGATTTATATTGCAACACAAGAGGGTTATTGAAAGATTTCATACATATAAATTTCATGTTTCCGTCAAAAATGAATTATGTTAATAATTACAGGAGGTTGAACCACCAACAAAAAGGTTGAAAGAATGTGCTCCTGTTGCTGATTGGTCGAAGGTAAAACCAACGATGTTAACAACACCTACAAATAGTGCCCTGCGGAAAGCCAATGTATGTAATAACACATCATAACTACAAATAAATTATAGTATTAATTATTTCTAGGGAAGTTTCGATGGAAGTAGGAGGCGACCGGCAACAATTGTGAGAGCATTGTCTTCATCGGTGATTGCTGAGAAGTATGAGCTGCTCGTGGATAAGCGTCTCACAATTGCCGATATGGAAATCAAGAAATTGGCACAAGAGCTTAAATGGCAGAACGAAAAACAAAATTTAGAACGGGAGGCCATGATGTTAAACATTGAAATAAAGAAGGCCACATTAAAATTAAAATAAGACTTTCCTTAACGTTTGTTAATGTTTAATGTACCTAATGTAAAAACAATAAAATTATCATAAATTATTAAAATAATTTTCTATTAGATCCATTCACATTTTCATTATTTACTGCACGTACTCGCATATCCCCGTCTTGTATATGCCCTTCTAATTCTTCAGGATTTATATCCTCTGGTAAAGGTGGTGGTTCTAAATTATGCATACTGCGGTGCAATGTTCTGCAGAACTCCGGTTGCCATAATAACTGTGCCAACTGTTGTTAATTTTAATCTTAAACCATATGCTAAAACAGGAAATCTGCGTTTCCAGTTACCAAACAACCTTTCAATGGAATTTCGAGTCCTGATATGGGCTTCATTATAAAGCTGCTCCCCCCGAGTCACAGGGTTAGCTAACGGTGTAAGGAAATATGATCGCAGGGGATAACCACTATCACCTAGCAAAAAGGAGTTGGGAAATTCTCCATTTTCTATTCTGGCCCGAATGCGGCTGTTGTTAAAAATTGTCGAGTCATGGGTTGACCCTGGCCACCTTACAACGAGGTCCATAATTTGCAGATTGGCATTCCCAATAGCCTGAATATTTAATGAAAAATATGCCTTCCTATTGCGAAAAATTTCACCGTCTTCTCCACCAGGTGTCTGAATTTTTATATGGGTGCCATCTATTACACCAATGACTCTGGGAAAGGCGGCTATTTCGAAGAAATCATTTTTAACAGTAGTGCTTTCGTTAGCAGTTTCTGGCATATTTATGTAATGTAGTCGCAAGCCTGCTAATGCATCGGACACCCTTGCTATCACCCTAGAGGCAGTTGAAACATGCATGCCAGCAAAATCTGCAGTGGTGATGAGATGGCCCGCTGATGCATAAAACCGTAATGTTGTTAATAATTGGTTCATAGGCGAAACACTGTTATTTCTGTAAATATAATAATTATTACACATATAAAATACAAAAACAAATGAAAACGACAACGCAACTAATTACCTGTTATTGGGGTACTCTAATGTTTCTTCAATTAATGGCAGAATATTTAAACAACATTGTTTCGTTAATCTAAATCTTCTATAAAAATTAAACTCGTCCATTTCATGGAAATAGTTGGAGCGCGTATAGTTCATTCTAGGAAAACCATAATCGATGATTTCTAGTAGGTCTAGGTCGTCTTCAAAAATGTCATTTATCACAAAATTCATTTTATACGTTACATATAATACGTAGGTATATGATTTATAATTTAAATAGAATGCGGTAAGAACTTAAGATAAGAAAGAAGTTATGTGAATGCGGTTATGTTCTACAGCTAGGTTATATGCGCATGCTTCAAGCTGTACTTAACTTTTTAAGCCTACTCAGTCGGATGCTTAAAATTTAAGACATCATTCCATACTTAAGCAATGCTTAAGAAATGGTGCAATGCAGATTCCTTACTTAAGTATTACTTACCTCTTAAGTAATGCTTAAAATGTGGGTGCAATTGGGCATAAGTGTCACAAAACAGGCGTGTTACCTTTGCAATGGCCCACCCTATATAAATAGTTTAATTTCGAAAAATCTTGAAACACGTCTGTCTTAATTTCTAACCGAAAGGCCACATACCAATTTTTATGGATTTAACTTAATAAACAAACTTTCATCCCCTATTTACCCCCGTGAGGGTTGACTTTCGAAAAATCCTGAAACACGTTTGTCTTAATTTCCAACCGAAAAGCCATATATCAATTTGTATGGATTTAACTTAAAAAACAAACTTTCATCCCCTATTTTTCCCCCGTGGGGATTGAATTTCGAAAAATCCTGAAACACGTTTGTCTTACTTTCTAACCGAAAGGCCATAATATACCAATTTATATGGATTTAACTTAAAAAATGAAGGATTTCCATACAAACTTTCATCCCCTATTTTACACCCTCAGGAGTTGAATATCGAAAAATCCTCTTAACTTAAAATTCACTTAACACTATTGTTGCCGTTGATTACTAGTAAAAAAGTCAAGCCTAATTGTTGGGGCGGAAAAAACAACCTTAAACGGTAAAAGTCAATCAATTTGTCAAAAAACCGCCTTAATCGGTAAACTTCTTTACCTATACCATTTTTTTCCCCATTTGCACTAAAAAGTACCTAGGTATTCAATTGTAATGTGAATTTCGCATCACACCGATGTGTTTTTTACTAACAATAATTGATATAGACAATATCATGATTACCATTGTAACGTGCAATATTATTAGTAGCTATGGGCCAAGTGGATGATTTTTTTTGTCTTCACAGGGATCGCCCAATAGTACTCAACCATTCTCCCACACACAAAATACTCTGCCAGAGTAAGGTACTCTCTGAGAAAAAATTCTCGAATACCTAATAAAAATGCGTTGTTTGTTAAATATAAATTTAAAAGATAGCGAAGTTAATGTACCTACAACTCGGAAGAAAATGCGATTGTTGTTCGTTAGTTAAAAAATAAAAACTTTGTATAAGAAGCATAATTTTTGTGTAATGCCACTGAAAAAGTATAAAACATTAGACCTGATAGAGATAAGGTGTTTCAAGACCTTGAACATTTGGAACGATCTCCTAAGATAGCTAATCAATGTTTGGTTTTCATGGTAGGTTACATGGTTTGTTCTCATCATAGAAGCAGCTATTACACAAGTCAACACGAATTTTGAGTCTGGGTTCTGTATGTCTGATTTTGTTTTCTTATGCCTAACTAATGAACGAAAAATTAGTTTTTTTGTTGACTTGAGTTTTCCTATTATTTATCTGAAGGAGGAGTTCAAGGAACTTTACTAAATTCATCTGATTAAGAATTATCTTAAACAGTGTAGATTCATTGAACTAAAAGTGGGAGCCATTGTTTGTGACCATTAGAAATATTGCTTAGTACAGCCTAAGTATACATAAACTCAGGTAAGCTCGTCAGAGAGGAAGTTCTTGCAACATACCTCTCAAAAAATATCCGATCAACATAATACAGGGTATACCACGGAACCCGTTCATTAGAAGTTTCTGGGGTCCCTTACTACTTATGAATTTGAAACTTTCAGGTTAAGGATAACCCATAGTCTTCTTTTGTTCTAAAATATTGTCGATGTTGTACAACTTCCGGAAGGACCGGAAGTCGCCATTCATCTACTTATTTTAAATGGAACCCCCTGTATATTATTGCATTTTTGGATTATACAATCGATTCTGCGTAACATTGTATTAGATTATCCTATACCTATCTTCAACGGTTTTTGAGATATTATGATTTTTTTGAAAAATTTGCGCTTTGCGGAGAGATGTTTAATAGCCCACCTTTTGCTCTTCTTTGAACGCAAAACATTCATACTTTACAAACACGAAGTAAAACCATAAGGGTTCACAAAATGCATTTGCAAACCTATCACAGATTATACAGGGCGTTCAAAATTAGTGGCAAAGTTAAAAAACTTCAAACACCAAAAAGTAATTTTTTTCATATGGAACACCCCGTATATTTTTACATATTTGGAAGGCTATTTAATTTACGCATCGATAAACTATAGGTATCCCTACACCTATCTTTAGCGGTTTTGTAGTTATTAACACTTTTTATCTAATATTGATTAAAACTGCACTTAAAACCTATGCACATTTGAAAGCAGGCTGTGAGTATGACAACAGGAAAAACAATTACTTTTACAAAACGAATTTAATGATCTTATTTATACAACAAACAAATAAAAATGACTAATGGATATAAAATAAATTCAAAATATCAGTATTGGAATATGCGTTAACTGCTTCCATTTTATAAAATTGTTTACTGTTTACCACCTGTTTGCTTTAATGAGCATGACATCCAGATAAACATTCGTTTGTCTAATCATACTAATAATAATAATAATAATAATAATAATAATAATAAAAATAAATCTATTTTACATGGATGATCTTAAATTATACGCCTCTACAAGCACAAAACTCAACCATTTATTACATATCACTGAAACATTTTCACATGATATACACATGGAGTTTGGTATTGACAAATGCAAAACACAACACATCACTGCTGGTAAGAGAGAATTTATGGATTTTGAGCTCGAACATGGTGACCATATAAGATCCATGGACGAGAATGAAACTTACAAGTATCTTGGTTTTCAGCAAAACACACACATAAAACATACACAAATAAAACGAAATCTAATCACACAATATTTACACAGATTACGCAGTATACTTAAAACACAACTACACGGTAGAAACACTGTCAAAGCTATTAACACATACGTTACACCGGCCCTTACTTATTCCTTTGGAATAATAAAGTGGACCAATACAGATTTAGAACAGGTACAGCGAAACACACGTACATTACTCACTAAATACCGAATACATCATCCACACGCCTCAACAGTAAGACTATACCTTCCTCGTTCACGAGGAGGTAGAGGCTTAACAGACATAGCCCTGTTACACCAAACACAAATACATAAACTACGAGAATACTTTTATAACAAATCACACATTTCAGCGCTACACAAAACAGTCACACTTGCAGACAAATCTTACACACCCTTAAATATGAGTAATAGAAACATCACACCACCAATGAATAGAGATACGTACATCACACATAACATACAAACTTGGACACAAAAGACTTTACATGGACGATATCCACAGGAGATTAACGAAGACTGTGTTGATATTATAGCAACGCATGCTTGGTTAACCAAATGTGATATTTTCCCAGAGTCAGAGGGTTTCATGTTTGCCATACAAGATCAGGTCATTTACACACGAAATTACAGAAAACACATAATTAAAGATAGGACAATTACACATGATCTTTGTAGACAATGTTCGCAAAGACCAGAAACAATACAACACATTATATCAGCATGTACACGTCTAGCACAAACAGAATACAAACACAGACACGATCAGGTAGCTAAGATAATACACCAAAAACTCGCCACAAAACATAACCTTTCTAATGATAACACACCCTATTACAAATATACACCGCAAGTTGTACTTGAAAACACCACACACAAACTATATTGGGATAGGACACTACTCACAGATAAAACTGTATATAGGCCAGATATAACACTTATAGATAAAACACAAAAAATCATATACATAATAGATATTGCCGTTCCCAACACAAACAATTTAGCCAATACACACGCAGAGAAACATCGGAAATACACTGATATAGCTCAGGAACTTAAAGCGCAATGGAGAATGGGAACTGCTCTTACAGTACCCATTGTTCTTAGTGCAACCGGAGTTATACCAAAAACAATACATCACAGTTTGCACATTTTAGGGTTAGATAAGAACATATACATACAATTACAAAAGGCAGTCATTATCAACACTTGTCACATAGTTAGAAAATTTCTAAACATAACGGAAGATACCGCACATCACTCAGAACCACATCACACACTTTCAACTAATACCATTCAAACACAAAATGAAACACAACACTCAATCCTCCCTTCACAAATTGAAACTCTGTTGCATACACAACATAACATTATAGAAAGTCCATTACCAACACACAACACTTCAACAATCACTCATGTAACACCTCTGACTCGTTCTCATGCACTCAAACGTAAACACACAATATACTCACAGTATAAGAATTCGCAATTAACACAAAACACAAACAACACATTACCCACTCGAGTGCAACCTATGCGTCGAGCTAAACAACAAAAAACGCTTACACAATAATCATAACACTTTTCAAAACATACATATTATGTTCATTTTTTTTTTCTTTTCTATAAAAAGTCACTAAGTCACGAATAAGTGACGCCAACGGAGAAGCCTAGGAATATAGGGTCTCTTTTTGTTATTGATGCGAGACGCTGCGTTCATGTTAATGCCTTCGCGGAAAGAGGGTCGACGGGACGTGGCTTTTACAAATTGGGATCAAATACACCGAGGCTTCTCAAACAAATACATTATCTAAAATGTGATCAGCGTTGGTTTTATCAACGTCATTTAATTTAATGAACATAATATGTGTATAGTATTTAGTATGTTCACTTTTTAACAGCAACTTCAAATTTATATTGTATAGATATATGTATTAGTAGGACTAATCGTTACTTGATTTCGATCCGTGCGATTAGTTAACCAGGCTTGGCCTGAGTATCGATAACAATCGAAGTACACAATAATAATAATAATAATAAAAGATATATAATAATAATAATGGTTAAAAGATGGATTTCTACATTCAGAAACTGAAGGATTCATATGCGCAATTCAAGATGGTGTCATTGCAACAAATAATTACAAAAGACACATAATGAATCTGGAAGTCTCTGACAAATGTAGAAAATGTCTCTCCCAAAATGAAACCATAGAGCACATTATAGCTGGTTGTTCTAATTTAGCACCGATTGACTATCTTTATAGACATAACCAGGTTTGCAAAATTTTACATCAACAAATAGCGAAAAATTTAAAGTTAATAAACAGTATTAAACCTTATTATAAATACATTCCGGAACCAATATTAGAAACTGATTCATACATCTTATATTGGGATAGAATAATTGTAACAGATAGGGAAGTCTCACACAATAAACCCGATATTGTTATAATTAATAAATTAGATAAACATGCTGTCATCATTGATGTTGCTGTGCCATTATCCACGAATATTATAAAAACTGAAAACGAGAAACGTAGAAAATATGAAGCATTGGCAATTGAGATGATGGCAATTTGGAATTTGACTAAAATCTACATTACTCCAATTGTTATTTCGGCAACAGGTGTAATTTCTTGTAAATTTGAATCTTATTTAACATCACTAAATTTAAATCCAAAATTATTTGTAATAATACAACGAGCTGTTTTATTACAAACATGTCACATTGTCCGAAAATTCTTTAATCTAAATTAATTTAATTTCATTCATAATCATAAATACTTATTAGATAATATAATTTTGTTTTAATCTTAAGATTCCTAAAAAATAAATTTATGGTTGGATGTTATCCCCCATAAATTTAATTATTGTACCACTATGTAAGTGTGAATGAATAAATAATAATAATAATAATAATAATAATAATAAAAATTCTTTAATCTAAATTAATTTAATTTCATTCATAATCATAAATACTTATTAGATAATATAATTTTGTTTTAATCTTAAGATTCCTAAAAAATATATTTATGGTTGGATGTTATCCCCCATAAATTTAATTATTATTGTACCACTATGTAAGTGTGAATCAATAAATAATAATAATAATACTTACTTGATTTCGATCCGTGCGGTTAGTTAACCAGGCTTGGCCTAAGTATCGATAAAAACCGAAGTATAATAATAATAATACCTTTTATTGAGAGCAAACTATTAAATTACATAAGATTGTTCAAAATACGTTAAAACTGCACATTTGTTCTCAAAAGGAGTGAGTTCAGGTGTCTACAAAAAAAGTAGAGACCTGTTCTTCCACTCAACCCTGTTAGACGTTCATTACCGTATTTTATTTTCGCATACTCACAGTCTACTTTCAAATGTGCATAGGTTTTGAGTGCAGTTTTAATCAATATTAGATAAAAAGTGTTAATAACTACAAAACCGCTAAAGATAGGTATAGGGATACCTATAGTTTATCGATGCGTAAATTAAATAGCCTTCCAAATATGTAAAAATATACGGGGTGTTCCATTTGAAAAAAATTACTTTTTGGTGTTTGAAGTTTTTTAACTTTGCCACTAATTTTGAACGCCCTGTATAATCTGTGATAGGTTTGCAAATGCATTTTGTGAACCCTTATGGTTTTACTTCGTGTTTGTAAAGTATGAATGTTTTGCGTTCAAAGAAGAGCAAAAGGTGGGCTATTAAACATCCCTCCGCAAAGCGCAAATTTTTCAAAAAAATCATAATATCTCAAAAACAGTTGAAGATAGGTATAGGATAATGTAATACAGATTAACGCAGAATCGATTGTATAATCCAAAAATGCAATAATATACAGGGTGTTCCATTTAACATAAGAAGATGAATGGCGATTTCCGGTCTTTCCGGAAGTTGTACACCATCGAAAATATTTTAGAACAAAAGAAGGCTAGGGGTTATCCTTAACCTGAAAGTTTCAAATTCATAACTAATAAGGGACCCCAGAAACTTCTAATGAACGGGTTCCGTGGTATACCCTGTATATCTCCTAATAATTTTGAGAAAATGAGGGTGAGTCAGTAACAAAAAAAAAGACGTGCTATAAGCATAGGCGAATAAACCTATGCTATAAAGGTAGCTCAAATTTGAAGAATTTTTGTATATTTGTGGTACAGCGTAAGTGATTTTTAGGCACTACATCAACAGCGGCATCTTCTTTTAATGCTCTTTCTAACGAACTTGCAGAAAAAAGTTATAATCACAAACATTTTCATAATTCCACCGAATGTTTCTGATGGAGATTCAGAAAATTGTGGATAGTTCTTCTTCACATGCAAAAGCATATCTGTTCCATGCTCCATATTCCAACATATACGAGGAAGTGATACAGTAAATATTCTGCCACGAAAAAATCAACCTCCAGTTACTAAATGGGTACGCTCTGATGTGAAGGCAGCAATTAACACGATGTCAAAGGGGGTTAGCCAACGGACAACTTACTAATAGACGTAAACCGGCACCTGTGGAGCTATTTGATCTCTACTGGAGTGAAGATATCCTCAATTAGATTACGGAGTGAGCTATATTCAAGATCCGAAATCGAATTTTCATATTTCTATCGAGGAATTAAAACTCTTTCTAACTATTCTTCTTATGTCCAGATATAAATAAAAGACATCGACGTGATCAATACTGCAGTGTGGATCCTGATTTAAATCATGGAAACGTTTGGAAGTATTTTGAAATATATTCACTTCTGAGACAATTACAAACATCAGAAAATAAGTTCTCCAAAATAAGAACGTCGATTGAACGATAAAATAATAATTTTATGAATCGCTGTCCCCCAATTGCACACGTAATCACCATTCTTTCAAGCAGAGGATATTTGACAAACCAATTAGGTTCGGTTTCCAATTTTGGTCACTAAGTTTGTCCAAATGTCCAGTGCATATTTGGTATATATTTTTATATTGAACCGTACCAAGGTAAAGAAATCCTCTTAGACCATGGAGAATTGCGATTAGGTGGCTCAGTTTTGTAGATTGGTAAAGTACAAACAATAGTTTGCATCAGCGGTGATGATATTCATAGAAATATTGAGCTACAAAGTAAGAAAATGCAAGAGCTTTGAACTTATAATTTTATTAAGTGAAAATTAATGAAACCAATTCTCTAAAAATATTGTTAATAAAATCCTTTAGTAGAAGGTAAATTTACAAGGGATTCTGAAACATTTAAATTGAAAAATGTTTATGAGGCAGAGGAACTTATCTTTCGGCCGAGTTAAATTTTCAGTAGGAGATAAACACACGGGTTGTTTTTAAGGGGAAAATAATAAGGAAACTTGTTCCTGTGATGCCTTGAGGATAGAACATGTTAATAAAGTAAGATTATTTGTAGCTATTTTTGATTAATGGAAATTTTGTACGTGTTCAGAAGCAACTGAAAATATAAAACAAGTATGGGAAAAATTCTATCCCTAAAAGGAAATTTGTGTGTAATTGTTCGCCTTGTATTTAGAGAATATAGCATTTCAAGACCTTCAGTTCATTGTGTATTTTGCTTGATGGTAGAAAATCCCGAACTATTCCCTCATTTACTAAACGTAGAAAATATACTGTTATGTGTATTTACTCTATGGTTGGGACTATCTATATTCGATATTATCGACCGTACTTTGGTTGTCCACTAGGTGGCGAAAGGCGTCCGCTTTCGAACATAATTCGTAATTTCTTGATTGGTTGGAGGAATGCGTAGCTTCGAACCGCGTTTTCAGCGTGCTATTCATCTCTCTCCTTTTAACGTCATTCGCGCTCTACTATCTCTTTTTTAATTCTTAAGCCTGTTAGTTTTGTTACTGGTAAAAGCGTCTTTTGCTTCGAGTTCTTGAAACGGTGCAGACCATCCATCTTTTGTGCTTCGAAATTTTCACAATTATCTTTACCTGTTCGTTATTGAAAACGGTTTTAAGTGGAATTTCTTAACTAATTGGTTGCGAGCGAAATCTACTGCTTATTTCAACCGCCGCCGACGTAATATTTACGGTTATTATACAAATTAATGGTGCCGCATTGAAGAATTCGTTAAAGTGTTCTTAACGTCGGTGATTAAACTCATTGGGTATGTACTTATTCTCGTTATTCTCGTCAAAATCGCATGCTTTCCTTCAACTTCTCGTCTCTAATTTCTCCTAATTTTCCTAGCGTTCAAGTTCAAGTTCAAGTTCAAGTTCGAGTTCACGTTCAAGAATAGTTCTACGCATTACCACATGGTCGTGATCATCTTGAGCCGGTAACATCGATCCTGCTTTGGCAGCTCGCCGCCATCTTCTCAATTCCTGTGAAGACAACTTCATTTATCTGTACTCATTCACCGCTTCCTGATAACTTATTTTACCGCTATTTTCCTTTAAACTCAGTAACTTTAAATATTTGAATTTATAAATACGTTACCGTTCCGAAATTATTTACTTCACTAAATTGTTTTATACTTACTTAACTTAAATATTTTGTGACGTCACACATTTTGTGAATACCTCATTCTAGCTAAATTTGCTTTTCATTTACTACTGTTATTTTACTTCAACGTAGATATTATTTTGTTTGCGTTAATTAACTTGTACATTACATTAGATTAGCTATCCCCTTTTACCTTAACTTTACTTATTGATAACTTCAAACTCTTGCTAAAATATATATACTCAGTATCCGATCCTTCAAGGGAATCGTGAGTAATTAAGTATTCTCGTATTTGGGACCGACCCATTGTCTGTCCACGTGTACTAACTTTCTTTATTTAGATTGCTTCGCTTCGGCAGAGCCTTTGCAAAGGATCTCCACCGAACACACAGGTACCTATTTTTATTACTACTTACTTACTTTTGTTCGCTACGATTGTATCGTATACTTGAAATATTGCTTATTGTCGTTAACGTAAATTCATTACTAGTAGTTTTGCTACGCTACTTGCAAAAGGTAAAGCGGATCACTAATTAGATTATCACCTTTGAGTGATCATTATTATTTTTTTTGTGGATTACTATCCAATTACTACCATTTAGTTATTTTATTTTGAACAATTACCTTACTTTATAATCATTTATATATATATTATTGACTGAGTCCTTATTATACGCTCGTCAAATTGCTTTTATTTGCATTATTGTTCCATTGCCATACTTTTTCTTACAGGTTACTACGTTACTTATCTCCGAATTGAGATTATCTTCGCAGTTCATACTCTCAATTTTAGCTATTACCTACAGAACTTGCGTGGCGCCCTTTTCTCTATTTAGTATTCGCTACTCACTTTGCTTACATTACTGATAACTCACTTTTTCTCACCAATTCTGATCCACGCCCATCGCCCATATAACTGAGCTTACTGGTGCAATACCTATCGATAAATTTTTGTTACAATTCGCAATTCTTGCCGTAACAATACATCATCTCAATTTTAATGATTTGAACGTGAACACAGCTTTACTTTTAAGCTGCTATAAAAGTTAATAAACAAAGTAGCAGTAGTAAAAATTTAGTAACAATTTTGATTATGTAACATGAGAAAATGTTACTATTATTGTAAATACAAAATAAATGCATTATTATAATAGCGCACTCAATTTGGTTTTTGATAGCAATGTTTCTATACACTCCAGATAAATATCGTCTATATTGTAGAAAATTTAAAAGCTCGTTTTGGTTAGTATTTCAGTAAAACTTACTCTCTCCTTTCAAAGTTATGTAACAAATTTTCACGTAGATACCTAAATGCTTGTAAAGGAAATATAGCCTCGATAAATTGCTTGGGATAATAGTAGAAACTTCTTATCCAGTTTCTCGAAATTATGCCTGTCTATTATGTTTACTATTCCCAACGCAAATCCGTTAAGCTTAGAACTATGATTAATCCATTCTAAAACAACAAAGCCCACATACCTATATATGAGATGAGAAGTTTCACTGTTAAACAGCTTACCTATCGTTACTTTATTCATAATAAAGGAATATTGGTTAAATGGCTCTAAACCGGTATAGTTTGGAGGTACATATTCTTAGGGAAAATTTTGATTAATTAATTGCAGGACACAATCATGCAAAAACAATGTATTAAATTTGCGAGTATAGAGCAGGGAAATACTTTCATTAAACAATGTAATTAATAATAGTCATGTGCCACCATTGTTTGTCACGTCCGTCATGCTGTTTACTGTGTTATGTGACAATTGATCCTCTGCAACAAGTTTATATTTTTTCCAAATTAGTTAAGTATGACAGATAGTACACGGAGAGAAATCTGTTCGTGATTTTTTCACAAATGGCTGTAGAGAGTATAGATAGAACTTTTACTACATCAGTAGTGAAAAATCATTTTGTTTTGTAATAAATTCCAACAAATACAGGGTGTTTAAAAAATACGTTCGAATATTTGGCCCACTTATAGATCTCATCAGTACAAACAAAAAAGTCAAAATAAACATAAGTCCAAAAATCAGCCGTTTCCTAATTACAGCCTGTTTTTCAAATTAAAATAATTGTATGGCAAAGCCATTTTTTTTTTTTTTGCATTTGGGGGTATTTAAAGACATTAGTTTATTCAAATCCTGTGAATAATTTAGATGAGTTGCGAGAACGAATTGAACATGCCTGCCAGACTGTTCGTATAAATCCGGGACTCTTTGAGAGAGTGCGGCGTTCACTTTTACGGAGATGTGAAATGTGTATACAAATGGAAGGAGGACATTTTGAACATCTTCTTTAAGAATCATTAATTTGTAATAATTAAAATGTATTTATACTGATATTTGTTCATGTTCTAGTAGAAACCTCGTTGAAATACTCCTACTGAGTGTAAATTATTTTAATTTGAAAAACAGGCTGTAATTAGGAAACGGCTGATTTTTGGACTTATGTTTATTTTGACTTTTTTGTTTGTACTGATGAGATGTATAAGTGGGCCAAATATTCGAACGTATTTTTTAAACACCCTGTATACTGTGTGTTTCACCTTACATGAAGACACCTAAATAACTCTCTTATTAACCCTTAAGCACAGAAGGGAGTGTAATTGACTCCACGGTTGCGGTTGATGACAATTTTTACTTAGTTCCCCCCCCTCATGCGGTTTTGGTCTAGTCTGGTGTCGACAGCCTCGATCAAAAATGCGTATACTACCGGACGTAGAACGCAAAGGTGGCCAATGGCAATTTTTTCCGCATATTGCACGTATGTGCAGCGAATGCATTTGTGATCTTTTATAGTGCGAAAAATAACCCAAATGAAGGACGACTGGAGTTTATGAAAAATCTTGCTCGCCAACTAATTCATCAAGGATTAGAAAGAAGGCAACATAATGTTAGGCTTAGAACAGAAGTAAAAATTTCAATTTTGAAAATATTAGGTAAAAAACAAAGCAGTTGAACCACAACAAAACTGTACGGAAATACTGTTTTTCCCACGACCATATACGAAACCCACTCATAACGCACAATTACGTATGTGCGAAAATTGGCAATATCGACCGAGGTAAAAAACCTGTGCGATTTGATTTCGCGCTGTGTGTTAGAAATATTACGCACAATTGACACTCGAATAGCCGGCTGGGTCAAACAACTAAAGTGACAGTTTGAATTTATTCGCGCTGCCACTAATTGTGTTAGCAAGTAAAAGGTTTAATTCGTTTTAAAAACTTTTTTTTAAAATCGGCCAGAAAGTAGTACTTTCCGGATTATTCTTAGGCCAAAAAATGTCATTTTGTCGGACCGAGCCGGAAAGTTATTGTGATAGTCCGGTAAAAGTTTTACCGGACTCATTTTTACTTTACCGGACTCATTTTTACTTTCCGCCTAAGAATGGTCAATTGTTCTGCCCGATTTTTAAAAAAATATTGTACGTAATACGTCCCAAAAGTGCTTTTACTGGACTCGTAGGCTTGCAGGGCTCGCCTGCGGCTCGTCCTGTAATTTGCCTACTTATCCAGTAAAAGATCACTTTCGGGACTTGTTACGTAAACTACTATATTCTAATAAAAAAATGAATGCAAACAGTGACAGTGATAATTCAGATGTGCAATGCACCCCTCCAAACATCGTAGATGTTGCAAAAAATTCCACGTTGAATTTACTTCCTGGAAAATCCTAAAAGAGGTATGAAATATCATACAAACAATTTATGGATTGGCGGAAGACCCAAAATATTAAGAATTCATTCTCTGAAAACGTCTTGCTGGCCTACTTCTCCGAAATAAGCAAAAACATGAAACCAAATTCGTTATGGACCCATTATTCTATGTTGCGTAGTACCCTTAGCATCCATAATGACGTGGAGACGGCAAAATATCAAAAATTAAAGGCACTACTAAAACGCAAATCGGACGGCTATAAGCCAAAAAAATCTAAAACCTTAACGCAACAAGAAATTAATCGTTTCCTTAACGAAGCTCCAGATGAGAAATACCTATTCATAAAGGTTAGTCTGCCCTTTTTGGTATTAAGTTCTTTGGGTAATATTTTATCATTGTTATAGGTCGCACTAATTATTGGGACTCTGGGTTAAAGTAGTTCGGCTGTTTCGTTTTTGACGTTAGGATTTGTCGAGAGTAGGCTCAAATTAAAGCTTGAAGCGTCCTGAACACGATGCCGTTCAGAAAAAGTGCCCTTACCGGACTTAAAAAACGGCTTTTTAACATGGGCTCTTATGGAAGAATTTGTTTTATCGTGATTAAAGCCAAAATAAACGTTAAATCCCAAAACGGGCTCGGTAGAAATATTCTTTGAATCGTGACGAATCGATAGGTATAAAGAAAAGTACCTCTTACCGGTACCAAAAAAGAGAAATCGGGAAAAAAGACCCAAAAAGAGGCCCGTCGTCGGCTGCTGCCGTTCCCGGTCGGGCACGGCAGCCAACATCCCGGCAGTGAACGAAGCATTCGCGGCGCTGATTTTATGATTCCGCGAACGTTCGGGACCAATAAATTCAATATTTAGATGTCAAATTATACCTAGCCGATTTATTTATAAAAAAATATTAGCGTTTGTAGGCGTTTTTACGCAATGTGTCAGTTGTAGTACTTCATCGCCGAGAATTGGTATGAGACCCAAAAATAGTCAAGTGTAGCACTAAATAACATCTTAAAAAAAATTAAATAGCATTTAAGAACAAAAATAGCATGTTTAGGGAGTAAATAACACATAACTAAACCCTCAAAATACTGCTGAGTATTTTATAGACGTTAATTAGTCCTTAAAAAAATTGTTGGCAGTCACTCATTTGACTTGGCTAGAAACCAGCCGAACTAACAAATAGCTACTTTTTTGCACCTTAAAGAGTCCCATTTATACACTGGCCACTGTTTCCGGCGGTCGTCTGCCACAATTGTAGTTGATGCAGGGGCAGATATAACAGCTCTAAAGTGTCACGGGGGGTGGAAATCCACCTCCGTTGTTGAATCTTATATTGATGACTCATTATCAAATAAAATAGCTATAGTAGTAATTACGAGAGCTCGAGTATGACTCATCGCTTAAAACATATGAATGAAATAATAGGAAACGTATGTCGCATAGTTCTTTTTAATAAAATAACATAACCTATAATATTAATCATGACATTCATGACATTCATTCTTAAAAACAATGCGCAAATTTTAGGTGACGTTTTGAACAGCTGATGATAGTGAATACATATATGGTTTTAAAAGGGACACACGCTCCATTGAAAGCATGGGTAGACATATTTATTATTTGTTATTTCTTTTCTATAAATACAATTCTTCAAAGTGTAACAGAGATAGATAAATGTTATTGGTTAATTCTTGTTGCTTACTTAGATGAGTCATACTCGAGCTCTCGTAATTACTACTATATTAGTAATAAAATTTTAGAGGCTGTTAATCCCAGTCCTTCAAATATTTTTAAAAGATGCGCAATTCAAATCAAAGCAACCTTTATTTGAAACTTTTTTCTGTATCTTCAACCCACATTGAGTTATCGACCGATTAAGGAGCAGTGGGACACCCTGTATAATGTCCGTTATATATGAGTTTTGAAAGCCTTTTGTTTTTAAAGTATACAAAATAATACTAATTTAGTTTAAAAGTAGGTACCCCATTTTACAGTACTTACTACCCCATCTTATCATACCAGTTTGATAAAATGGGGTATTACGCATACTTTCAAAAAACACCTAATTTTTACAGAAGTACTAAAGTCAAAGAATAATGCGTTTTAGTTATCAATCCTCTACTGTGTACTTTGATATTACTTATTAACATGTAACATTACAATACCATCCACCGCCGACGCGACTTGAATAAACCTCTTACGACCGGCGTACCGTATAGCAGTTAACGTGTTCAACAAAGTAATTTACATGCCCTGTTTGTTGACTAAAAATCTAACAAATTATATCTGTCAATCGTCAACCAGTTATAGCCTCTAACTATGAAAGCTGTAATTAAAATATATTTCATAAAGCCTAAACATCTGATATCCATCTTTTCCATGAAAGACTTCAAAACACGGCACTATGAAAAATACTTCAAACGCAACTTCTAGTCTTCTACGAGCCGTGACAACTATATGTTCGGTCACCTGGTTTTTTAAAACTTAAGCTATTTTGTGGCACCCGACATGTAGAAACTGAGATGGTCGCCATCTAAGTTCTAAGGAATGAGGTATTTGCAAGGATTTGTGAGCCACGTTGATGGAAAACTTATAGACTCCTCGGGAAAATAGAATATTTTTACCAAACGATCGATTTATGTGTCAACAAATATTGTTAAGGGAATTTTTAAACTTTTACGAAAAGTCAGTTTATGTCCCAACATTTTTGTGTTAGGGCTCGTAGTAGGTAATTAATACAAATGCAATTTAAAAGGTTTGCAAAAATATAAGTTCCAGTTGTATCGCTGGTTGTCGCAGTTCAATATAGACCGATATTACAACTTTGTAATTTCTGTCTAATAGTGTTGCAGGAAGATTATCTACAACAAATACAATTACGTTTCTATAAACGTGCAGTAACGTATTTATAGTGTTGTATTAGATCCATATATTAACATATTTCGCGCAGATTTGAGATGAAGCTCTGACTAATTGATAACAAACGTAACGTTTGTTAATTAGAAATTATCCGTAATCAATACGTAACGTTATAGGAAACGTAACAATGTGCCTTCTGATACAATATTTTTCAGGATACAAAAGATACTTCTAAAGTTACCTGCGTTTAAACTTCGTACTGTACCAAAATTGTATTGACAAAAGTCGAGGGATGTGTGAATGATGTACTCTCTGCTTTAGAAACAATACAAATAGCTGAAAGCTAAATGTAATGCCATTTAAGTGTTTCAGTTTCAAGGAAAGGTAAGACAAGTGAACATTTCATGCGTACGCGATGGAGAGACAATGATTGAGGCAGGTTTGACATTTTAAATCTGAATACACCTTTTTAATTATTTAAAAGCTTGTTCTTTGCTTATAGGAAAATGGTTTCACATAGAGAAAGTCGACACTGTGGGGAGAATAAAATAAAAGTTAAGTAATTGATTAAAACTTCATTTTAATTGGTGGTGGCGGAATTAAATTCACATTCGCATTTCACAAATGACAAAACGAAGATTAATTAGCACCTTCATGATTGCTAACTCAGAAAACGTTAACCAATAAAAATGCGTCCATTTATGATTTGTGGTGGAATCAATGTGTAATTAATCACAAATGCAAAGATGAACGTAAGCGTAATATAACTTAGATACATATTCTTGTTATATACATTTAACAACTTGTTGATTGTTATCTTTATGGATTACACAGTTCGTAGTTAAACATCAAAGGTTTATATTTGAGAAAATTAATTACTTGTACACAAAGTTTGAAATGAACATCATATCCATAATTCCTCTTTACAACGAGCAACAGGTTCACAACATATTTCATCTTTCTTCCTAAAATTAAAAAATAGACGCCCGTTTTGCATTTACAGAAACGTGTTCGATCTTTTATTTTCTTTAATTTCAGCCTAAATGCGCAAATTGAAGCAGCAATTATGGAAATTTGAGGAAAATATTGAATTACATGTGTGCACGTCTTCATTATTATATCCTCTTTTCTTTTCAGATGTAATACCTTGGGGGTGCGCATCTAGTTTAATCTGCTGCCATAAAACAAACACATTTAGATTGTTCCAATCAAACAAATTAAAAACTCTTTTCTTTCTCTCCCTTTCACGTTTGTCCTTTTTATGGCTTGTAACATTCTAGGGGAGGGGAAGGATCGATTTGTTAACAAAAAATTAATTCAAACGTAAATAATAACCTCACATTTCAACACAGAGAGGGCACCAAATGAGTATATTTGGTTGCCTAAAAATAACCGTTTGTGCAGAGAGTTACTGTTTCTGGCTATTTGTACAAATGCTTACTAAAAATAGCCAATGAAATTATGTAAAACGGGCTACAAGATGTAATTTATTTTATTCAAAGCAATTAAAATGATGTCGAAAAAAAATCTTGAATTCTGGTTGTACACTTTAGGGGCGTACCTTTGACGATGAATTTAACCAGGATAAATAAATTGTTAGTCACACGTTAATGTTTGAACTTTCGCCTTTCACCCTAATACGATAATTTGTTTATTATTGTTATTATCATATGTAGCTTCGAATACGTAGACCTTTCTCCATCTCGCATTTTTTTGAAGAGCAGAGGGGCGCTAAAACCACTACCCTTCTTTTTGTTGTGAATAGAACTACCTCCGTTTTTGTCCGGTTTATGGACAGGGAGTGTTCCTTACAATATTCTTCGGTTACTCTGAGAACTGATTGCACAAGACTGCACAGATTTATTGGTATCAATTGTATTATATTGTATTTTATTGTTTATATTTATTATGTTCTTTATTGTTATTTTTTTGTATGTGTTACTCTGTAATAGGGCTTTGCCTGTTGAGTAATAAAGGTATTATTATTATTGTACTTCGGTTCTTATCGATACTCAGGCCAAGCCTGCTTAACTAACCGCACGGTTCGGAATCAAGTAACGATTAGTTCTAGTAATACATACACCTATATAAAATAAATTTGAAGTAGCTGTAAATAAACATATGTGTTTTGAAATAGCATTATGTTTATTGTGTAAATGTTTGTTGTTTAATTCGGCGCATAAGTTGCACTCCAGTGGGTAATGTGTTGTTTGTGTTTTGTGTTAATTATGAGTGTAGTGTGTTTGCGTTTGGGTGTATGTGAACGAGGGGTTCCGGACACTTCGCCCCCCACATTTCGCCCCACACATTTCGCCCCCACACATATCGCCCCCGACACATTTCGCCCCCACACATTTCGCCCCCACACATATCGCCCCCGACACATTTCGCCCCCACACATTTCGCCCCCAGACATGTACATAGCAAATATACAGTGGATACAGAAATTGTTTTTCCTTTTTTCAGCTTTCTCATCTGACAGCCAGATGGGTGAATTCTTTTCACTAAAGAGAAATACCGCAAATAAATGAAACGGAAGCAGACTCAAATTAAGAACAATAATGTAAAAGAATATTGTTTTTTACATTATTATTCTAATTTCAATTTGGTAGGTTTAGTATATTTTTTTTCAATTGAAACAAAAACGGGAATGTGAAACTAAAGAACGTTTGAAACTAGAACGAATGCTAACCTAAGCGTAGATTGATCCGAGGTTAAAGGTAGGTTTAGTATATTTTTTTTTCAATTGAAACAAAAACGGGAATGTGAAACTAAAGAACGTTTGAAACTAGAACGAATGCTAACCTAAGCGTAGATTGATCCGAGGTTAAAGGTAGGTTTAGTATATTTTTTTACAATTGAAACAAAAATTTATGTATTCGGGGGCGAAATGTGTGGGGGCGAAATGTGTCGGGGGCGATATGTGTGGGGGCAATATGTGTGGGGGCGAAATGTGTGGGGGCGATATGTGTGGGGGCGATATGTGTGGGGGCGAAACGTGAGGGGCGAAATGTCCTAGAACCCGATCGAACGAGTTAGAGGTGTCACATGAGTGGTTGTTGATGTGTTATGTGTTGGTAACGGACTTTCTGTAATGCTATGTTGTGTATGCAACAGAGTTTCAATTTGTAGGGAGGATTGAGCGTTGTGTTTCAATTTGTGTTTGAATAATATTAGTTGAAAGTGAGTGATGTGCAGTATCTTCGGTTATGTTTAGAAATGTTCTAACTATGTGGCAAGTGTTGATTATAACTGCCTTTTGTAATTGTATGTATATGTTCTTATCTAATCCTAAAATGTGTAAACTGGGGTGTAGTAAGACCAGTTCCAATTCTCCATTGCGCTTTAAGTTCCTGAGCTATGCTATATCAGTGTATTTGTAACTTTAACTTATTTTAAAAAATACATTAACACTAAAGGGGCCCCGCAAGAAAATGGAGTGATGTGTAACCATTTTCTCACTTGCTTTTCACTGTTTTTCTCCATAACTTACATCATGTCACTTCGTTCGTCAGGTCTATTTTGGAGTTTCCCTTGCGGGATCCCTTTAAGTGTTAACGTATTTTTTAAAATAAGTTAAAGTTTATTGCAATTTATAATTTAACCCAACTTTTACACAATGTTCCTCTTAGCATAATTATGTAACCTGTCACAACTGTAATGAAATAACAACGGTAGAAGCTTAATAATGGGTTTAGTCTAACCCATATTGGCGTAACTAGGATTTTTTTCTTGGGGTGCATGGGCCCTAATCATTCCAATGACTTCCAAGTTTCCTATCACCTTAAAAAAGCCCCCCCCCCCCCCACGGGAAGTTAGTGGGCCCCGCCATAATTTAAACGCTGTGTTGGGTGTTGGCCCTCTGCTGGATGTACCAGACGACTTGTTACAAAATGATAGTACTAGCCTAGTAAATGACTAGTAGAATTCTGTCAATATGCCTTATACGTCTTTGGTAAACTTTCCCCTGGATTTCATGTACAAGTATCCGTACGTCGTCGAACCAAAGATACTTCAGGAAAGACAAAAAATACAAAACTTCTATATGCAGATTTAATAACTGTGGAAAACAACGTATGTACTGACGAAGCTGCTGCAAATAACGTACAAAGCACAAACGATTTCATTGTAAATAATGAGATAGGATAAGTTGCTCTCCAATTTGTAGTTATCCGTCTACGTTAATTAACTCGATAATGGAAGATAAGTAATCAATGGTAATCCAAATAATATAACTGCATAATCATCTATTATGAAACACACATTGTTCTCCTTTATTCTTCCAGGTGTATCGAAACGACTAACGGATTATGACAATTTCAACTTATCCCCTCTTACTTAGGCTACTATGTGATTTTGTTTGTATATTTAATCTGTGTACTTGAGTATTTTCGTTGCACTTGTTAACTTTTAACTATTTGATGTCACCGTCTCTTTCTCAGAAAGAACGCAGTGTATTCTTAGACAAAATTGCAAAAGTACCACTACTTTACAAATTTTTATGTTTATAGTATTATGAACTTGAGTATCCGGTTACTCCATCACCATCGTTATGTGTAGCCAACGTTTGCCTAATCAAGCGTTTTTTATTTCGCAAGTTTTCCTACATATGGTTAATCAAAATCCCGACACCTAATAGGCGAATACCAAACGCAGACTGAAGCAGAAGTGGATTGTCGTTCTTAGCTTTCAAACCAGTTGTTCAGATCGTTCCATAGACTTTTAGCTTGGTTATATGAGTGGAAACATGCTCGCTCGACTTCTAACTGAATGAACAGAACTCTGTACAAATTTTGAACTGCAGATCTTTCGATGTAACTTCAAACTGTTGCTTCAACGTCTCCCAAACCCTGTATAGGGTATAGAAAAACGTAATTTATTTCAAAGCGACGCTAATTTAGTAATCTCTTCCGACTCGCTATCATTAAAATAACAATCATTTAGCAAATTGATTAACAATAATAATTATGATTAATGATTTAACCTTGTTGTGAAAGGAGAATTTTTTTTTAATTTTTCTTTTTTTTTCGCTAGACATTTTTTCTGCAAATCTCATTGACTATTATTTTTTTTACAATTTCTTATAAAACATTCTTCGTTGTTTGCTTTTCTATGAATTGCATGAGTTTCGCTTTTGTATATTCAAAACAATGTGTGCCATAATAATTCGCGGGCTTGCTCAGTTCAGCTCAGCAATATTTCAAATTTAATACAAATTTCTAGATGGTAGTCTATTATATCAACGTTTTTTTACACATGAAGATGACTTTTCCAATAAGAAATTACGAGTATAGTTGAATTTTTATAACGAATGCGTGTGCGTCATCGACATTTTGCATACTTGAGATGGCATAGTCTATGACGTATACGCACCGTTATAAAAATTCAACTATAGGTATAGATATTGTTTTGAGATGTCATTGATGCAATTTTCGTGGCCATTCAAACGTGTTTGATTTTAGCAATGAATCTTTGAAAATTATTTTAGGAACCACATTTAATGTTTTTGCGTATTTAAACTAAAATTATTCATGGTATGCTAAAACGTTTGTCGCTTCACCGTTTTATTTCCATGATACCTTCGAAAATTTGCAAAGTATTCTATCTTGTGTAACATTATGCAAATTTTTTGAATATTAAATTGAAAACAACTGACAGAATTGTAATGTCGTTTAGTTTTCAAAGTGGCATAAAATTTAAAAGCGTAAATATGAAAAATATTTGCGTATTTTTAACGTTCAAGTTTTTTTTTAAACAACTCGTATTATTAGAACAATATTATATTACACAGCATTTTTACATAAGTAATGAAATTAAGAACTAAAATAATATTATACTACAACTATTTTATAATATGTTTACCGACTTTATTAGCTGTAATTAAAGCCGCTCAGTTTCCTGTCAAGACAAGACAGGTAAGTGTCTAAAAGTTTATAACACAAATATAGACAGTAATCACTTAGGAAAATTTGATTAGATCTCTTCGATTAAACTAAACCAGCCATAACATGAAGCGTGGTTAATGTAAGGGAAATTGAATGGAAGTTCTACGCAGTAGGTCAATGCTTTGGTTCAAATTTGTTTCCCCCATTAGTAATTACGATATAATCGGGGAACAGCACCCCGAAATTCGATCATTTAAAACATGTACTGTGCACTCGAAGATATACATTTTAAAAAATATGTACATTGTGAGGAATGACCTTACGGATTCAAATCCGGAGGGCTCCATTCAATTCGCGATTGCGAAAAAGAATAAAAAAATATTTTCCGATTATTTTGAATGATCTTAAAAAAACTATTTTTTGTGTTTAACTCGCGATTGTGACGCCATTTTTGAATATTTTTTCAAAATTCTTTCACCATACGAACGCCTAATCATTGTAGATTGTAACGGTACATACATAAGATTATTTTTTTTATATAGAATTTGTCAGAGTATTTAAAAGGAGAGACGGTACCAAAACTGACGTGAAAATTTCAGCATCGAGAAAATTTTTGAACGGTTGAAGATAGGTATATGATTAATCGAGACGAAATATGCCCATATGAGTACGAAAGTTTTTGGTGAAAAGAAATTTTCACTATTGCTAATGGTTTACGAGATACGATTTTTTATGTGGAACGCCGATGCGCACCGACCGCGCAGTCGTTTCACGGCCCTCACAATAGCAACCTTATTACACAATCTAGCCCTACTGGATTAACGATGGGCATTACTTATCACAAAGTAGCCACTACTTTGTGTTACTTATGTGTTGTTTAGTGTTTTAGTGTTTAGTTATTTGCAAAGAAACGCTTGAAAATGAAAATGTTTCATTATTTCTTCTTCCATCGCCTTATTAAGATTACCAAAATGATATTTCGTGTATACATATAGATTCAAAATTTAATTTTCTACAACTTTCATTATATGCACTAAGTACGTAGAATCAATAGTTTTCGACTTATTATTGATTTTATTATGCAAAACGAGCAGCGATTGTGTCTTAGAAAAGGTTTAAATGATTATATCTCTGTCAATATTAATCGTATGGAAATGTTTAAAAAAGAAAATTATTTGTAATTAAATTCTCTACAACTTTTATTTGAAGCGTTTTGCGATACGAATGGCCATTCTCGAGATATAAGCGAAATACGCGCGATCCGCGCACGTCTTACCGTTTCGCCGCAAAACAGTCGACATTTCAAAAAAATCTATCTCGGCTCCTATTGGTTGTAGAGACAAAACTAAAACATGAAAATGTGCGGAATTTTGTCGGCTACAACTTTCTTAACGGTTTTGTTTTTGATAAGAATTTAAAGCTCTAAAACCGCAACATCTAGCCAGTTCGTGATACTCGGGCAACTGATGAATAGGTTACTTCGTTCGCTACTCCTTTTGGAATGAAATATTACAACTTACAATGGACTTCGTTTCTACAAATATGACTAAATATTGTAACAGAAAACGACGATTTCAATGTTTGTGGTCTACATACACCATAAACCCTGATATTCCACATTATGCATACTCAGTACTCTTAAGGCGGCGTCGTAGATACTGAATCGTCTATTCACAGGTAGTCCCTGGCAAGCCGTTAAAACGGCTATGCGGTCGGTGCGCACCGGCGTTTCACACAAAAAATCGTATCTCGTAAACCATTACCAATAATGAAAATTTCTTTTCACCAAAAACTTTTCCACTCATTTGGGCATATTTCGTCTCGATTAATCATATATCTATCTTCAACGGTTCAAAAATTTTCTCGATGCTGAAATTTTCACACCAGTTTCGGTACCGTCCCTCCTTTTAAATACTCTGACAGATTCTAGATATAAAAAAAATAATCTTTTGTGTATATCGTTAAAATCTGCAATGATTAGGCGTTCGAATGGTGAAAGAATTTTGAAAAAATATTAAAAAATGGCGTCACAATCGCGAGTTAAACACAAAAAATAGTTTTTTTAAGATCATTCAAAATAATCGGAAAATATTTTTTTATTCTTTTTTGCAATCGCGAATTTAATGGAGCCCTCCGAATTTGAATCCGTAAGGTCATTCTCCACGCTGAACATATTTTTTAAAATGTATATCTTCGAGTGCACAGTACATGATCGAATTTCGGGGTGCTGTTCCCCGACTAATAGGTATAGATGCAACTAATTGAAAAATCGTGTAGAAAAGCAACTGTAGCGGAAAGCATAATTGTAAAATATACCACGTTAAACTTGTTATCAGAGAAAGAAATAACATCATGAAACAATTTCGTTGCGATACATATTTACAACGTTATAAGGACTTAAGAGTATACCGTTAACCATTAACTCATTTTACACGAATGACATCATATTAATAATGTTCACTCGCACCTATGGTGTAAAATTTAGCATGTTTCTTTATTGAAATGAAATATTTACAATTTAACTTATTTGATCCCACGTATAGAGGGAGGATAGATAAAATATCTTACTTCATTTTATTATAAATAGCTACTGGGTATGAAAAATATTGTATATGTCATATACATATATAACTCTTTTAAATAGACTTTCTTACCTATGAAGAGATCTAGCAGTTTTTCACCACAGACAATATTAAAAAAAAAACAAATTAAAAAACACCAACAACAATAGAAAATACACAACAATAAAATAACTACACGAAATATAATTTATTACAACCAACATTCTGAACCACGAGGCACTCACAAACGTATTAATACACCTCAAAGATAATTAAAATAAACACCTGTTCAAATGAGAGCGTTTCACAGAACGTTGTCAAATAAAAGTAGTTCGTGTGCAGGCGTACATCTATGACAGAGATGAAAGTAACTCGATCAGTATAATCGAAAGAGATAAATATATAAAAATATATCGTAACTATAATTTCCTCTGTCAAACCAATACTAGTTACATAAGCTAGTTGGTATCTATGTTAATAATATACATGATCTAAGGTTTCCATAAGAAAGTGTTCAATTTGGACCGCCCTGTAATGTACCGCTCATGTTCTTCTAATATGCGCAATTTTACGTGTAGAGCCAATTCCATATTTTGGATACGACATTCGCATTAAGCAGGTCCATGGCCCCAGGCTCCCCTTTATAAAAAAAATGATTATAACCAATTTAAAATATTATTCACGTTTTGTACCATTTAGTTCTAAAAATAAAAAGTTTTGTTCTAAGCGTAACATGAACTGAGAACAAATTGAAATTGGGGGGGTCTGAAACACGTGATCTCCCCCAACTTCATATTTTAAACAAACCTTTAGCCCACCATTTTGTAGCGGTTTTGTACTGTTTTGTTTTTATATTATAAAGTTTTGTTCTTAAACCATTTGAAAATAATATGAATATCAAATTGGGGGGGGGGGGAGTAGACACGTAAGCCCCTCCCCCATTTGGATTTTTCAGTATTAGTATAGAAGCAAGATATTTTGTTCTAGTTTTGTGCTTTTTTGTTCCACTATTAGAGAGTTTTGTACTTTTCATAATTAAACGTAATTCAAATTGGGGGGGGGGGGGGGGGGGGGGCTGCAGACATAACCGGCTTCTCACTTATTTTCTTTTATTTTTGTTATACCAATATATTTTTCTTTTATTTAACAGTTTCGTTATTAATCAATTGATCAATATAAGCCATTCTATAAATAGAGGGAACTAATTTCTAATACTAATCTTATGATCTAACCTTTATATTGACCTCGCTTGCTATCTTTGTCATATTGTAACGGAAGAAACGGAAGTTAGATCAGTAGGGATAAAAAGGGTTAATTCTAAATTAGGTGAAACTTTATCGGTTCACTAAGGTTAAATATTATTAATTGTTGCTTTCATCAATTAATTTGGAAAAATAATTTTATCTAACTGCAAATGCTTATTTATGACAACTCCAGTAAGTTTGACGAGGTCCTTAACCTTTTATTTAGCGTCGCTTATTTAAACAAATTACGTTTTTACTTTCCTTACAGTTCGGTAAAAAATTAGTGAAAAATCTATTAAAATCAATACCAAAAATTCATTTATTACAGATCTAATAAAAATAAACAAAATGTACGTTTCCTAAACAAACACAAACTTAATTTCTACCTAAAATAAAAATTGAATGGCCAACTTTATCACTTGCTAGCAAAACGTGACATTAAAATTAAGAAATGCTGCGTAAAATTCGCTTACTTATATTTTAAAACTCAATTCAAACGCAAATAATAAAAATATCCATAAAATCCAGTCTTTCGTTCACTGTTAGTTTAAATAAAATAATAATAGTTTTTAGAACAGTACCTGAATGTTTTTGTACCTTAGTACGATAACGTTGACGATAACCTGCGTTCGGCCGTTGCAACGATGACGCGCTGATCGGACATCTCCTCCAGCGGTATCTCAATTCGTGGTTCGCTCCCAGTCGAGTTTCTTTAAATTTCTTCTTTAATTGGTGTAAAATTCACATATAAACGTTCCAATTTTACAACAAGGCGATATTTTTAATATAAACAACACAGCGGTTTTTTAAACCCAGGGCGAGGTAACAACAAGGCGATTTTCTGTTGCCCTCTAATAATGTTCGTTTTAAAATTATTAGGATACTCACACCTTTACTTGTGCGGTTCCTTTCTTCATTGTTAATATTTAGCGTGACTCATTTAAATTCAGTCGCACTTAAACGCATTAAATGCACGTGCAGATAAAATATAACTTATTAAACGTACCTTTTAGTACCAAACGCCGCTTTGTTCCCTAAATTCGCTTTTTAATTTCAGAAATTTTGGTACGGAGTGGACGTACCTCACGCCTTCGCGGATTTCAATACTCTAATGTTCCCTTCAATAAAGTCACCTGCCTTTATAACCAATGTCATAAATGTTATCTTACGTCTGGAGATAAGACACACTTGCATTTTATACTATTCGTCCTGCCCTTATAGCATAAAATAAAACCTACGTATTAACTTAACTAAAAACATATATAAATTCTTTCTTTAACAAACTTAAAAAGTAAATAAATTTAATTAGCGAAAAATAACGCCCGTTACAATATGTTTACTATAAAATACGACTTCAATAATCGTATAGCCATTGAAAGTGCAATGTTGTACATTAGGAATTCATTCCGGTCAAAATTTATACACAGTCCTTATAATATTAGATAAAATAATAGTGTTAGAAAAAACTGTAGAAACAAGTGCTTTAGAAATCATAACAATTTTAGTTCATTAATTCTTCGCTCCCCGTGTATTGTACCATTTAGTTTCTGTTGTAAGTCCCTTGATGATCCAATCTTTTATGCTTTTCAATACCTACCTTTTTTCGAAGACATGTTTAATTTTCCACCGTTTATTCTGATGTTATTGGCCCTCACGTTTTCGAATGAATGAGCAACAAATTGGAGTTTGCGGTGTGGTAGACAAAGTAAGGAATAAACAAATGTAAGCACTGCAATAATCGTTTTATTCAATTTAATTAAACTTAAACATGTAAACCATCTCAGATGGTATAAAACATAAGCTCACAGCGAACTTTAGTTTCGTTAGCGCAGTGGCTTTTTTTGTCATCTAGGTGGTTGTATTAACACCCAGTATCCGTCAATTCGTGTACAGACCGATAATATTTACATTTTGACTATTTCTATTTCCTACAGACATACAGACACATCAACGTAAATAGTATACACAATCTTTAATTTTAATTTCATGTGGGATATCTTTCAGCTTGAACTCCGGAATATTAGTTACATCGGAATCAAATTGACAAATTCCTTCCAGAAGTATTGGATCCTCTAGTTCTAAGATTATGTGGATTGGAGATATTTCATAAGTGATAGTATGTGCCCCAGAACCAGAAATAATGCAGTCCTCTCTTGTAGGATTGGTTTTGTTTTGAATAAGCGCATTTAAAGATTTTATTTCATCACTGCGCAATGGAATAAATATGGTAACGTTTTCGAATCTTTCTGTACTTACTTACATGAGTAACTTAACAAAATTGTGACACTCGGCCTGAGTTTGATAAATAAATAAAATTCCAACTGAGTGGAAAGTATTAAAAACCTCGCGAAATGTAAAAATAATGTTATTAGAACAATAGGCAAACTTTAATGCAAATCCCCTTAAAATCGTACAATTTACACTATTATGTGTGCGCAACGTTTATTGTGATCTCCCCAGAGTTTAATCGACAGATCGGATTAAATCAACTTGACTTGTGGGTAAGTTATTAACTGGCAGTACAATTGATAGCTGTCGAATAACGTAGGTCTATTCAACTAATCTAATTGTGTGTCGATAAAAATATTTAAACGGTTACTTTGACCTCCCTCGTGATTTACCCACAGTACATAGTTGCAATTCGATAAGATATTGTTTACAGCTGGTTTCAGTTGAGTGTCTAAAATGACGTAAAACAGTATTCGGGTCACATAAAGGAAAAATCCCAAGTAACGGATGTAGTCGAAAGGATTGCTAAACGTCCATAGGAATATGAAATAACCTCGCTATATGAAGACCAATAATATATTGAATACAAAATGTATAAAAGCGAAAGCGAATAATTTTTTATATTTGTACGGTATTCATCCGAAACCTCTCTTTATATGTTTAAAGTACATCTTAGATATTGCAGCATGTTTATATAATACCCATCAACTTAAAATAACTGCTTTTTATGGGAGGAATCTATAAATGCCTCGGAATTGATTTTCTAAACGAAAGTATTCATAGTTATTTCACGTAAGTGTAATAAATTGTAGATTTTTTTGGAGAACGTTTTACATAATAACGTAGCTTTATGCTGTTTCTACAGAAGTTTCATCGCAGTATTACAGAAGTAAGGAGTGAAGTTATAAATGAATATTTTGTGAGGCCAGAAAACGATCTCGCACTTTCAAGTTTGTTACATTAGAATCACACATATAAGGAATTAATCGAACAAGCACTCCCTTGTGGGTAACAAAAGTATCTAAATCGGTTTCCGATACTGAACACTTCGCTTCTCGACGACTGTTTATTATAATCGGTACGCGAATATTTAGGTGTTTCATGTCATTTTTTTGTAAAGGTGGGTGGAAGAGATACTATATTCACAAAATGTGCACTTTTTGACACAATGAAACATAACTAACCTGGTGGTGAGTGAATGCCAACTTGTGTTGTCCAAAAACCGAAAGTTTTGTTATTGATAAAAATATTAAACGAAATTGGTTGAAAGTCATTGTTATGGAATCATTTTTCGAAAACTACACGTAACGCTTAAAATTCTTCATTCGAATTACGACTATATGCGAATATTTACATGCACGTGGTTTATAACATCGTATAAGCAGATTTTGTTTGAAATTTTTTGTTATGTCTGACTTTTGCAATTTAAATGTAAATAAAAAATGAAATGTCATTGTTCCAAATTGTTTCGCCAAACCGTATTTTCGTTGTAGTTTGGGCTTTTAGATTTTTAAACATGTACAAATTCCATTTGACTGGCTCAGCGGCCTTATCGATTGATTTTTCCTTCTTGCTTGATTTACTGCAAATGAAAGAATCTCATTTTCATTAAGGTTTATTAGAATAGAAGATCCTAGAATTTCTGGGGGGGGGGGGGGGGATGAATATCAGGTATGGCATTACTTTTCCTGTGGTAAATGTGTACATCTGCAGCTATAGAGCAATTTGTATACTAATTAAAATAAACGAGATAACACTATCGATTGGAACTACAGTATGCGCCAAAATATACAGTACTGGAAAACTATGTTAATGTTATTGTTGTTATTTAGTTATCGGGATGATACTGTAACGCTGTAGACAGTGTTCATAACGATCACGCAGATTTTGAAACATATTCTGGAACATAGGTTTCTTCAGAATCCTGAAAAACGAGACGAGCTTTTGACGTAATAGGCATAGTTTTGGGAGGAAATTTTCTCCTTTAACATTCCCCACACATAAGCATCAGGTGGTGTCAGATCGGGGGAATGTGATGGGTAGGGGAACTCATTCCCACTGTAAATGATTCGTCCTGGAAAGGTTTCTCGCGGCATAGCCACAGACTGTCGAGCGGTGTGGCAGGTCGTCCCGTCTTGTTGGAACCACTGTCTACTCATCTGAATGTTCTTGGCACGACAAAACCTTCTTGGATCCTGAATAAATGACCTGACCACCATGTTCCTATAACGTTCCTGGGTTAACAGTAAGAGGTATACCATCATATCTCCGTTTCCCGATACTGCACACCAAATCGTCACACGCACACTATGTAGCGGTTTCTGGACGATAACGTCTGGCCTCTTGAAACTAAGAAAGCGAATTGTTTGGCGATTGATAAACCGTCCAAGTGAATGTGACTTTCGTTGGAGAACCACATGTTGAGTAAGAAATCTGGATTCTCGTACACCAAGGGGAAAAATCGTGCACAATATTCAATCCTGAGATGCCTATTATCGTCGTTCAACCTGTGTTCGGTTTAGAATCCCAAAAAATGGTCGCCATGATTTTATTCGCCGAGTGACCAACTTTGGCCTTCTTTGGTGCAGTTTCGCCCGATAAAATCCACCGTTTTGACCGTTCTTTGGTCTCTGGAGTATGGTGGTGGATCCAGATTTCGTCAACAGTCACATATCGGCGAAAAAACTGGACCGGATTACGTTGTAACATGGCCAAACATTTCTTTGAAAGTTGAACACGAATTTTCATTTGGTCCACTATAACTAATCGTGGCACCCATCTTACCGAAACCTTTTTCATATGCAAATGTTCATGTAAAATACTGTGCACCCGTTCGATTGAGATGCCTACAGTATGAGTATCAGTTCGTGCCGTATAGTGTAAATCGACCTTGATTCGAACCCCATCTATCTTAATAGATCTAATTTTCAATTCATTGCGTTGCAATTGATGTGCATGTGGTCTCATACCAATCATTCATACAGGGTTTATGGCGTAAACATCATACCTTTTATACCTATTGCAGTTTTGATCATTTTGACTCAAGTGAATTTCAAGACGACCTTGAATCCATTAATTGGCATGTGATTTATGAAATTAATAGTATAAATGGGAAAGCTAAGTTCTTTAATGATGCAAATCTCCACATTTTTGATAAGCATACTTGCATAAAGACGGTAAACATCTCAGAACCTTATGCGTCGTGATTAACATATAATATAAAAATGATGAGGATCTTAAGAGGCATGGCATATACGAAATTTAAACGTACGAAAAAAACGCCACATTGGGAATACTATAAATCTCTACGTAACTACACAACTTTTGCCATTAGACATGAGAAAGAAGCGTATTTAAAATTTACGCTTGGTAATCCTAACACTTATGGAAAGATATAAAAATTTTAGACCTTTACAACAGACTTAAGCGACAGCAGATACCTATTAATTTACAAAGCGTTAATTTAATTAATTCAAACTTTTTAAACGCATTTAGGGTAAATATTGATGTCAAAGTTTTCAATTTTATGTGTAACTTTAAATCCAAGTTAAATCTTTCTACAGTTTCAGAATCAGATACTTTAAAGTTTAAAATGTATAAAGAGTAAAAACGAATGCTATTGGTTACGATGGTATTAGTTGTTACGTCTCCTCTATTTTATTGCTATTTACTCTACTTTAATAATTTACTTGACACTTTTCTCTTTCAGGGTTACTTTGGGCTATTCAATTTATAGTGTAACATTTTAGTTACCTTGTTCCGCCAGCAGTAACGACAGCGAAAATTGGCTCTTCATCCGCACTCCGCGGCACCACTCAATCGTCTAATTCGCATCAGGTTCCAACCACTGAGTTCGGTGGTTCCAACACGCACATACACATGGTGTAGCTTTTATAATGCATTTATTTTTTAACTTGTACAGCCTTTGTTAAATTTATAATCGCATCATTTAGGGCTTGGAAGGTTTTTTGGACATAACATAAACTATTCTTTAGTTCCTTGGTTTTTAAAAATCAGCTTGTTTAAATCTATGCAATCTAAAAAAATTGTATCAATAAAATAAGTCATACTCGGAACGTTTTCCATGCTTGGGTGGCTTTCTTATGTGAAAGGCACAATTTTTCTTTATTTGTTTATTTTTTAAGAACCCCAGTTCAATTATTTGTGGGTGGCCGTAAATGAGTACTTTACTTAACACCACTAGTAATTGCCTTTCTAAATGATCCAGAATCTCTACGATAGGAATTTCACCTCCAGTGAGTTCTCGCTCGAGGTGGATGCCATTCACCGAAAATCTATTAAATTTCTAAAACCTTAAACAATAACATAGCTCTTTTATATACCCTCTTCCAATTTAAGGTTGATCGTATTGGAACATTTTATTAGATAACTCCTCAAAGGCTTCTTCACTGTTATCAATGCATCAAGAACAATTACTTCAAATACCACCATTAACGACTTTATTAACTGAAAATATAAATACACTAAAAACTGTGTTTGCTTCAATGACAAAGCAACAGAAACGGTTATTAATGGCATCAGCCACCGAATGTACCAGTGCTACAACATTTAAAAACAATCTAGTGAAAGCTTTACGCCAATCAAACAAAAGATTTAGGCTCAGCTGTTCAAATTGTATACAGCAGGTATAGGTACTTGTTCAGTTACCTAAATTTATCACAAACGCTGAATTACTGTCTATGTATGTATCATAGAGTCACAATTTATATCTGTGTATATTAATTGGGCGTATTTTAACTTTTTCTTTTTATCTTATCATTATTTTATTCTTGTTATTCATTTTTTTCTTTCTGACTGCAATGCACTACAGTTAATTAGATCAATACTGGGAGGGGTGGAAGACCGCCATGTGGCGAACCCTTATCCCTTTGTAGGCTGTATTATACTAGCCAGGTAATAAACATCATTATTATTATATAGCTGTTGCTATATCTTGTAGGCTTTTGTTTCTTGCAAATGATCACTTAACAACGCTAAAAATGTGGAAAATATACAAGCTGCTTTTTAAATATCTAATAATATCTCCTATAATATACTTACAGTGTGCCAATTTAAGACTTTTGCTTCGATTTTTGCTGTCGTGTTACTGAGCCACGTTCTATTGTTACTTTATCCTACGCGTTATCTTTACTTTCATCATCATCATAGCGCCATCTGTCACGAACTTCAAAAAATGTTTCAAACAAAAAGTTCCTATTTGTTAACGCAGAATTCTAATCTGCATAATAAACTGGGGGGTGCTAATTAAGACTACGAAGTTACCCCCCACTCCACCCTCCGGGGGTGGGAGTGGGGACATCCTATTACTATCAAACAATAGTTTTAAAAAAATTTTTAGACGTATTTTTTCTTTTCTTAATACGTTTTGTATTTCGCAAGATATTTCGGCGGTACGGGTGGTCTGAAACACCCTGTATATGAATTGAACTTTTTTACAGCACCTTTTTCCATGCATCGGAAGACTTTTCCACGTCTCCTACAACATTCACGATTAAGCTCATCCTCTCCCATGTTTCCTTCCTTTTGGTCATCAGGAGTTCCCTATCCCATCTCAGACAGCTGGAATTAGCGACCTCGTCAATCAGCAGCTTATATTGTTGTTGGTTTGCGCTTTTTCGGAGGGCATCTAAACAAAATATTAAAAGTTAGATACCAAAATATACAACTTACTTTTGTTTATTGTTTTTAGAATTATATTCGCACACACTTTAATAAAAAAAAACGTAGACTCTTCGCGCTAAATAAATTTAAGGTTGTCAAATGAAGTTAGCGATCTTGCCAAACGAAAACTTGACATTATAGTTTCAATCTTAGGTTTTAACCTAATAGTACGAGATACGTTATTAGAAATATATACCCTCATCTGTTATTTGACGATGACAAAGATTAAAAGTTAGATAATATATAGGTCGATAAATTGCAAATGGGTTGCCTAGTTAAATCCGGGCCCGATACTGTTAAATAATACAAATTCTTGGTCACTTTTTTTGTTCAACTTCCCCGATTTGTTATTCATAAAAATTGAGCACTAACTGAGAGAATATGACACAAAGAATTGGAAAAACATAGGTTGTCTACTTTCTCCTCAGCCCAACTATGAAGTTGCCAGGTATGAAGAGGTGAGCAAGCGTTATTAATATACCCTCATCAGTTATTTAAGCGAATTTTTATGAAATGATAGGTCCTTTTATTCCCTACCTAACAGTATCACGTTGCCTTAGAAAAAGTTTGTCACGTCTATGGTTGCCAAGGTTTTAGACAGTAACTTTTCAGCGCGAGCGTGAAGAGTGACAAAAAGCGTTCTTGACGAAAAGTAATTAATTAAAAATGAAGAAGTGTTTTGTGTGTGGTTCGGAGGATTCCGTTATTGATTTTAATCATGAATCCTTTAAGAAATGTTTTTTGAAGATATTATTTCGGCGAGAAAAGAATTTTGCGTATGGTGAGGTTAGGCTATGCTTGGATTCGATTGATAATGTTGGTTATCATTCTTCTTGCTATAAAAAAGTAACAGTTCTAAGCAAGAAATATAACGAAGAGTACACACAGTTTTGCAAGAACCATGATGTGAGTATAACATTTTGATCCAAGGAATGAGGAATGTTAATTAATGAAAATATTCCGTATTTCAAAAAAAAAAATATTAAAACCACGATAATGAAATGTTGCCCGGACATTTTTAGGGTTCCGGAGCAATTTTGGCAACAATGGGAACTTTTATAAATTAGTTTGTCACAAATTAAATAATTATTGAGTGAATATCTTTGTTGTAAATTCTATTTGAAAATCAAACTAATTTTTTTAATTTGCGCAACAAAATATTGGTTCCAGGTACAGTGTGTTGCATCGACATCACGAATATCAAGCGAGGCAGACATTAATTTACCATCGACGACACCTGACCAAACAGCACAGAGTGATTCAACACTATTAGGTGAGAACTCATCGCAATTGGAGTCCGCTGTTGATGCTGCATGTGATGAAGCACGACCATTGCGAACGTCATCTACCACAATAAGTAGAGAAGTAGTTTGCTTGTTTTGCAATTACCCGCGAAAAAAAATTGGTCGGCGGAGGATTAATAACTTGATATTCCCGAAGTCAGAAGAAACTGTCGCCCAGCTTAAAAAAATTGCGTCAACATTGCATGATCTTAAGGTGCTTGAAAAAATGGAGGATCAAATTGTCGCGTATCACCCAACCTGTTTCTCATCGTATCAAATACGGATGAAACGCCAAACTGATAAACACGTTGGTTCCAATTGGCATGAAGACAGAGAATTACACAAGTTGGCGTTTAACTCTCTTGCAACATTTATACAACAAGAAATCATCAATAATCATAAAATAATGTACGTCACGCAACTATTCTCCCGGTATAAGGCTCTGTTGTTGCAGTTCGCGGGGGGCAAGAAACGCTCTGAAGATTTTGAACTTTATCGGAGTGAATACCTTGAAAAAAAAATATTCAAAGCTTTCGGTGACCGCCTCATTATTGAAGCATCTACCGGACTGCATAACAAAAAGATTATATATCTCAAAGATATTGACGTATCCAACTATCCACATTGGCAAATGAAGCTGTAAAATTAGGAGCAAAAGAGGATAACAGATTTCAACAAGTAGCATATGATTTGAGACATTGTGTTAAAAGTATTCCCTGTCGAAAGCTACCGAGTCGTTTAACCGTAGATGATGTGATAAACGGAGAATGCGAAATTCCAGAGCAACTGTATGAGTTTATGTACCATTTGATTGTAGGACCAGACATTTCTCGTGATGATTCAGACCAGATCTCTGTTAAAATGAAGTCATTATGTAGTGACATAATTTACATCGTAACAAAGGGTAAAGTTAAACCTGATAAAAATCTAAATCTTGGACTGGCTTTGAAGTCTCTAACTAATTCACGACAAGTTCTCACGATACTCGATAGATATGGTCATACAATTGGGTATAACTTGGCTGAAGAGTTAGAGACTGAAATGACTTACACACCGGTCGAGCAAAATAAAATCATACCATCCGGCATCGATGCAGTTCATGGACGAAGCACTCATGTAGCGTTTGACAATTTTGATCGCTTTGTTGATACAACGTCCGGAAAAGACACCATGCATGACACCGTTGGAATAATATACCAATTTTCTACCCCTGACAATGAAGATTTTGATAACATTGAAGCTATAATGTCGTCAACCCTTCCACCTCATGACGATGTTGATGAATTAAACCCACTACCACGCAAAAGACGACGCTTCAATCAAATTTCAAGAGATGCCCGATCATATTACCAAAAACCTAGTGCAACCATGGAATTACTTACCGTTGATTCCATTGTGGAGAGAGTAGTTGCGTGCCAAGGTGCTACAGAGATTGCCATTGAAATGGATTTACTATGGATGATGTCTTTGGCACGGCTTGATTCAGTATCCATGTGGTTAGGCTACAATTGCATGGTCACAAGTGATAGTAGCAAAACTCAAACGGTACACTATTTGCCTCCAATTAATTCTTCACCAACGTCATATTCTATAGTAAATGAAACGCTTATCATGGCAAATGAAATTGCTGAAAAGTGCAATGAAGAATTAATAATTGTTACGTACGACTTAGCCATAGCTAAAATGGCGATGCAAATCAAGCAAAATGAAACGCCGAAATTTGACAATATATTCATCAATTTGGGGCCATTTCACACTCAGATGGCATTCTTTAAAGCCATTGGTAAATATATAGACTGCAGTGGATTAGTGGACGTTTTGGTTCAGGCAGAAGTTTTAGCAGGAGGCTCAACGAACAGCTTTTTAGGTAGTAAGCACTTTAATCGCTGCAAGCGTCTACATCCATTGGCTTCCGCTGCGTTACAAATACTTCACTTCGAGCAGTATTTATCTATGCATCATTCAAATATTGAGTTGTTGGATGAACTTCTGAGGGATCAAATTGGACGTTCCGTTGGGTGCCGAATGGACTTACCCAACATACTGCGGGAAATCGTGGATGGCTACAAAGAATATCACAAAAAAACTTTGGAAGGTGAACATGGGAAGACGGCTCAATGTTATCTCCAGTACTGTGAATTCATTAATTTGTTTCTTCGGTTTTCAAGAAGCATCCGTAGCAGTGATTTTGAGCTGTACATAGACTCTATTTACATGTCCGATTTGTTCTTCTCATTGAACCAGCCAAATTATGCCAGGTGGTCTATTATGTACGTCAACAATCTTCTGAAAGAGCTTGACAGCAATTCGCGTGTGGTATCTGAATTTGGACGCGGAGCATTTGGTATTCGACGTACCAAATCTGGTGTCTCGAGATCACCTCTTGATTTGACGTTAGAGCAAACCATTAATGCTGATGCCTCTAATCAATTAACGTTTAACCTTGCCGCAGACTCCATATCAGCACGACAAAGATGGGCACTTAGTCACAGCATAAGGACCAAAATTGTAACCGTCAAACAGCAGGTTGGTCTATCGCAAAAAGATGATACGTGCCACGCCCTGCAGAAGAGCCGAATTAAAAAGGACACCGAAGGTCTCCAGAGTATCATCGAGACTATAAGGAATACAGTGAATCCCTTCGGCAAGAACATTGATGAAAATGTTTTGTTCAATATTTCAACTGGCAAAGCTGCATCTTCTGAGGTTTGTGATTTTCTCATCAACGTTAAGTCGGTTGGAAATCAACAAAAACTTACTTTTATTTCGGAATGCAATTCCACTTCCGGAAGGTTCGAAAGACCAATAAAGCGTAACAAGATCCTGAATTTCGCTTCACAGTCCGTCTCCAAAGCTCAAACTAGCAAAGATAAAAGTAAAAGGGCTCTTCTTAAAATGGAACGAGACGTCTTCGGCCGATTACTCGCCATTAGTATAGGAAAAGACATCAACATAGAGTACTGCTTAACGTTTCCGTTAGCACCTGTGCCGCCTGCTCTTTTTTCGTGTACTGGTGAATTGCTGAAAACTGATAAATCCAAGCTAGCCAAAATATTGAAGTCCAATGTCGAAACAGTTGATCCTACGGGTTATTGAATTGAATTGAATTGAAATAATAGACGGTTTTTACTACTTGTATGTTATCGGATCATCTATGCCGCAGACATTTGACAAGGTTGCTGAATCGATTTTAATAAAATTGTGCTCAACTAATGCCTCTGAAGTACACATAATTTTTGACAGGCACTTAAGGCCCTCTATCAAAGACTGTGAACGTCAAAGTCGCCTCGAGTTTGATACACCGTATGTCATCCAAGGACCTCTTCAACCAAGGCCTAGCGATTTTTTCGGAAGTCTCAAAAATTACCGTTTTAAAGAAGCCCTGATACATTTCTTGGCTATTTACTGGGAAAGTGATCATTTCGAGGGGTAAACCGCTGGCAAAATTGTGTACACTAAACTTCCCTAATCGATAATACTTCCTTACTTTCAGGAAGTATACAATAAACTTCCCCTTCTTCCTATACTTCCTCTATTTCATCCGTACTTCTTTGATACTTCCCGTACTTCCTTCATACTTCCAGTACTTTCTCCATACTTCCCGTATTTCCTACATTTCCCTTTACTTTTTTTTCATGCTTTCATTTCAAATGTGTGTAAATAATAAGGTTAGTAATGTGGAAGAGATCATTTTATAGGTCTTATACCAAAAACAGACAAAAACATAGTACCCTCTAAGATTTCCTGTCCACTAATTAATAATCTCTATTACCGATTAAGTGATTAGAGTGTAAAAATATAAATTCATAAGGCCCAAGACACATTTATACTGTAAATTACATTTTAAAAAAATATACCGTAATAGTACTGGGGGGCTCCGCATCGCGGGGCCCGAGGCGAGCGCCTCCTGCGCATGTTCGTAAATCCCCCTCTGCACAGCAATGACGTATTTGCGAGCGTATTTGGAAATAATAATTTTGAGGTTATATTATTATGCCGTCACGTGGTCGCGACAAACATGCGCGCGCAAACAGATATCGTCCGCATAGCAAAAAGTCTTTTTTTATATCTATGATTTACAATACAAAATAGTGTAACAATTCTAATGTGGCTTTTAATGTTGTTTCTTTAATGTGACTTTAATATTTTTTCGTAACTTCCTTGATACTTCCTCGATATTTCCTGTACTTCCTCGATACTTCCTTGATACTTCCTCGATATTTCCCATACTTCCTCGATACTTCCCATACTTCCTCAATACTTCCTATACTTCTTCGATACTTCCTATATTTCCCTTTACTTCCTAACTTTTGTACACCAAACTTCCCAGCGGTTTACCCCTCGGATCATTTAGTATCTATAATCCAAAACAAAAAAATTTTTATAACAGTTATAGAACACTGTTTTTCATACCATGCACTCGGAAATAAGGTCGTGAAGCTTGAAGAAATACATTATTTATGTCAACATGAAGAGGCAGACACGCGGATAATGTTTCATATATCAAAAGCCCCACCTAGTTCGAAAATATTAGTCAAAGCGAATGACACGGATGTCTTGGTAATTTTAGTTGCCAATATCCAGAAAGTTCGGCAAACTCAAATTTGGTTGGCGGGTTCATCGTCAAAAAAAAGCAATAAGAAAGATCTTGATTGCATTAACCGTACCGAGCTGGCGATGAAATTGGGGCCTACTTTATGCCTGGGTTTGCCAGCTTACCACGCATTTACGGGCTGTGATTACACAGCTGCATTTTATAATAAAGGGAAAGTCAAACCTTTTAAAATATTTTCAAGACGAACGGATTTTCAGGAAATATTTGCATCATTGACAGATCCAGTAGATGTTTTCGTGGAAAAGAAAATTGAATGTATTCAGGAGTTTACCGCCCTTATTTATGGGATCAAGAATTGTTTAAGCATCAATGACGCTAGATATCGCATGTTCCAAAAAACATACGGAACAAACAAAGACAAAGCAATTTATGAAGAAGATTAAAGGCATTGACTCCAATCTGATCCCACCATGCTGGATCTCACTGAAACAGAAAATTTTGCGCACAATCTATGTGAATTCAATGTGGCTTAATGCAACTGATGCATGCTGCGTCAAACTAAACCCTGAAGATTGCGGTTGGTTTTTGGATGACTATTTGAAGCCAACGTGGTTCGTAGGGGACCCAACACCCTTACAAGTTGAGGATATCCTCAGCGAATCGAAAGAAAAAGAAAACGATGAAGAAGTAGAATTAAATTTTGATATAGGCACTTCTGACGAGTCAGAATCAGAATAAGTATATAAAAATTGTTTAATAAGATATTGTCACTGATAAATAAATGTGTTAGTGAAAAAAATTTGATATTGTTAATTAATCTAGGTTGAGATCCAGTATTTGATCACGATCGGAAAAATTTGCTTTGAGAAGAACGCTCAGAACTCTGTGGTCGGTGTGTCTGGCCATACTGGCTTTACTAAAAATATCCTGGACTTTGTTAAAGATACAGGTATTCTAGAAAGGTAGACAAAGGGAGCACAATAGATCAAAAAAGGGTTAGAGTGAAGGAACCGAACCAACCGAGACCACTCCCCGAACTTTTATCACTTATCTAAAACCTTGGCAACCATAGATGTGACAAACTTTTTCTAAGGCAACCTGATACTGTTAGGTAGGAAACAAAAGGACCTATCATTTCATAAAAATTCGCTTAAATAACTGATGAGGGTATATTAATAACGCTTGCTCACCTCTTCATACCTGGCAACTTCATAGTTGGGCTGAGGAGAAAGTAGATAACCTATGTTTTTCCAATTCTTTGTGTCATATTCTCTCAGTTAGTGCTCAATTTTTATGAATAACAAATCGGGGAAGTTGAACAAAAAAAAGTGACCAAGAATTTGTATTATTTAACAGCATCGGGCCCCGATTTAACTAGGCAACCCATTTGCAATTTATCGACCTATATATTATCTAACTTTTAATCTTTGTCATCGTCAAATAACAGATGAGGGTATATATTTCCAATAACGTATCTTAGACTATAAGGTTTCAATCTTTTTGTATTTCAATAATCTCAAATCAAGTGTACATACAGTATACTAATTTTTGTCAACATTGATTTGAAATGAAATCATTTCAAGCTTGACTCGAAGTCAGTATAGTTACTGCATAGAGCTGACTTACTAGGTATTCCGCAATAATTTCAAGCCCATCTGAGGTAATTAAGACCAAGCGGTATATGTAAATGTACAACATTGGAAAAGTTCACGTCTTTGGTATAAGAAAACTTTGTACTAAATTAGCATCAGCAGTGCGGTTTTAAAACGTAACTTTGTTGCAGCACACATGAATACAGTTTAGTTGCTACATTATAAATATGCATAAGTTTGCATTAAAACGTTATTTCTTGTTTCCTTGCCTTGAAGAGGTAAAAATTATTTTTTCTTAATAAGCTAAATTCAATTGTTCGTTTTTATAAAAGAAATATACACCTGCACCTCCGAGACATATTACGTTAAGTTCAAACTGTGCGCCTTTGGCATAAATATGTTAAGTTCCTTTAAAAACCTATCTTCAGCATTCCTCTACTGTGTTTCATTTTAAAGCTAATACGATTCATAAACTATTTTAAACTATGTTAAGTTCAACAAACATCACCGATTATCACGATGTGTTGTGGTGTTTTGGGCAACTTGCGTGTAAAAAGTATAAAATGAACCTAAGAATATCCAGAATTTTGGCTTTGTTTTAAGGATACACGAAATCCTAATGAAAGTAAAGATAGATAGTATGATGTGGGGATAACGAGGTCTTGCACAACCAAACGAATAGCGAAAACTAATGGATACCTGACAATGTCCGGGAACTAACCATATGATGGTCCTAGCCACAATAAGCCTAAACCCTATAATAAACATTATAAAGCAAAATTGCTAATTTCCAATTGAGAAGCATTGCAGCATATTTTGAATGCATGAAAAATGCAACTGTTGCAGGACCACTGAAATTTTGAAAGAATTAAAGTTCTCATAGCCTACTTTATTTATATTAAGCTTACGATTTGTTTATACCTCAAATTGCCTCATATATTTTTCAGAAAAGTCTACCGTTTTGTTCCTTCAAAAAGTTGCGCCCTCTATTGGTAGACGGAGATAAAAAATTGTTGTGGTTTTGAATTTTTTTGGAAATATAAAGTATTGTCTTTTCATCGAGACCAATTTTGACAAATTCAACCAACCCGTTTCGGAGTTACACGATTTTTTCTAGTAACACGTAATTTAGTTCCCCTCCCTTTATTTTGACAGCAATCGTAAAAATTCATTAAACAAAGTGTTACATATTGATCACTAGTTTACAGCGAATGTATTTTTTTAAATACTTTACTGAGGAAAATTGGCCAAAAAGTGGGAATTTAAAATTGAAATCAGTAAAACGCCCTCTGGCGGCAGTGGTATGAAATTTCCAGCATTTTCTCTTGGCTACATTTATCATAAGATTTTTTATTTCACTGTTCTATCTCAAATAGTTTCTGAGTTATGGCCGGCCTCCTTTCATAGTTGTACACCCTGTACATAATCTAAAACAAATCGAACTCGTGATTTTTAAGAATCTTAATTTTTTTTGGGTCCTCCCGAGTCCAAAACCACCATCTTTGAAAAATGTGTCTGTGGGTGCGTACGTGATGGCTGTGGAGCCTAAACTCGACTAGGCCAATATAGCAATTCTCTAAGTTTTTACTTTGTAGGGTCTAGCTCAAGAACCGTTTAACTTAAATAAAATTTGAAAATTGTAGCCAAAGGATAGCCAGAACTTTTACTTATAATTGATAAAGAACAAAAATTTAACGTGGCTATTTATTGGTGCCCAAAGCTATTCAAAAATTAAAAATCGATTTTCTCAAAATCTGCTCCAAGCATTTTTTTAATATACATATAGTTCATGACAAACTATTGGCACTACCATAGAGGAACATTCCACACAATTCTGGTGATGATTTCCTGAAAATTCTTCGTACTTACGACAAAAATCTTTCGAAAAATGATAGAACACTTTCAAAAACTCCGCGTAGTACGAACGATATAAAGCAATTACCAAGTGGCCAAATGTGCTATTTTGGAATATTTAAATCTGTTTAAACCATCACCTTTATCCATATATTCTTTAGTATATATTCTTTAGTTGAATAACTTTTCTCTTATACATTTATTAATACAATAAAATATGTAACAGGCAATTCCCCACACACAAGCTACGCTTTTGTGGGAATTTGTTTATTTATTTACTAATATTTATGGAAACTATTTATAGTACATATCAAATGAGAGGAAAAATAAACTTATTATTATTATTATTTTTTTAGAAGAATTTATTAATAAAACTTAACACGCTTATAGATACAGGCTTGAACTGTAATGGTCACACTTACGATGTTAAGATACACAGCTTTGTGTGTGATGCTCCTGCTAGATCATTTATTAAATACACCAATTATTTTCCCTTATTACATGAACCATAAGGTACTTACCTATGGTATCAGTGAATTTGTGCTATGTGTAGTAATACAAAATGTTATTACTTTTCTCGTCAAAGAGTTACTGTTATAAAGTAATACTAAGTTGTTGTTTTTTACTGCTATTGTGCTATTGTGTACCAATAAAAATTAATTTATATTTCTGCTTTATTATTTTACAACATGGTAGGAAATACAATTAAATAATACTGAGAACTTCTACAACCTATGATTGAAAAGTAATTAATAATAATCGAATGTTGTTGTAATTCGAAAAATAAAAATGACATTAAACTTGAAAGATTGACTAATTAGGGGTAACATCAGAAATGAACAAATCTATCATGTTCTGGAACAAGAATATTTTGCTTCGGAGGGAAAATCGCTTTTCTTACTACATCTCATTTAAAGTACTTTCGTTTATTAAGTTACAATTAAATACTTACCAAAGTGGTAAACGACTAAAATACGGGGAAGAGAACTTAATTAAAATCTAAAGATAAATAATATGGTAAACTGTTTTTAAGTTTTAAAAGTTTCGCCTCTAGTTAGAAGACAAGTTAAGTTACTGAGCTCTTAATTAATTTCACATCACAACGCATTTCTATGCAGGCTGATCAACATTATCCTCCTCAATTTTTGCCGAAAATAGAAAATGACGTAAGCTATATTTAAAACTACATCACCTCAAATTAAAGAGCACTTAAATTATCCAGTAAAAGGATTAAATTACGTACATTATCTGAATGAATGCAGAAGAAAGTTGTAAAAATACAAACATTTACATAAAAAATGGAGAGAATACATTCACGGACGTAGCCAGGATTTAGTTTTGGGGGGGGGGGGGGGGGGAGGTTTGGTTTGAAGTAAATAAGACAACAAAAATATACTTACATGAAATTTAGTATATATACAGGGTGTCCCACTGCTCCGTAATCGGTCGATAACTCAATGTGGGTTGAAGATACAGAAAAAAGTTTCAAATAAAAGTTCCTTTGATTTGAATTGCGCATCTTTTAAAAATATTCTTATATCTACAGTATGTTGCATTTTCACGTGGCAGGACAATGTCACTTTTTTTTAAATGGTACACCCTGTATTTTTTTCTCTTCATGTATCGACCAAACATATTTATATCACGCCTGAAATTTTTTTTGATATTGGATGTGCGGTTGCCAAGTTATTAATTATTTTGTCAAAATTTGGTACAATTCAAGGTCGGACTATAATATTCATAACTAAGTTATTCTTCAAAAAAGGAAAAATTTATTTGACGAATAATATTACCCTAATGTCGTGTTACTCTACAAAAAAAACTAAGTGATTAATTTTATACCGAGTGTTTAAAATGAGAATTCAAACTTTGTGAACTTTAAATAGAATTTATACGAATATTTTAAATGGAACACCCTGTATTTTTATTTACCATCAGATTCTCGACAAAAAACCCTATTCAACGGTGTATTATTTCCTGGTATTATTTTTTGTACTTATGTTAAAATTTACGATTTTTAAAATTTCACGTAAAAAAATTTGTTAAAAGTAATTTTTGTTTAATTATTATTACAAAATACCGTTTAAATAGTTGTTATCAACGCAAAAGAACAAAACTCAAGTCCTGTGACTATCTTAATTTCTAAATAATTAAAACAAAATTTTTAGTAAACGGTATTTCTAGAATTTTTAATAAACGGTGTTTTTCGAAAATTAAAATAGAAAATAGATACAATATCTCTCATTAAAGTAAATGTTCAAAATGTCTTCAACTTTGATCAATGCACTTTTGAAGCCTAACCCTAAATAATCTCACATTGTTTAAAGTCATAGGAGTAATCGGTTCAAACCCCTCTCGAATTCAAATTTTCATGTTATTCCCCAAATTCCATAAACGTAAGGTCCGGCGACCTTGGCGGCCAAGGAACAGGGCCTTTTCTACCGATCCATTTATTAGGGTACAGTAAATCCAATTCTCGCGCGTACCTCTAACTGTTGTTTTGCTTTAATTATTTAGAAATTAAGATAGTCGCAGGACTTGAGTTTTGTTCTTTTGCGTTGATCCCAACTATTTAAACGGTATTTTGAATAATAATTAAACAAAAATTACTTTTAACAAATTTTTTTTACGTGAAATTTTAAAAATCGTAAATATTAACAAAAGTACAAAAAATAATACCAGGAAATAATACACCGTTGAATAGGGTTTTTTGTCGAGAATCTGATGGTAAATAAAAATACAGGGTGTTCTATTTAAAATATTCGTATAAATTCCATTTAAAGTTCACAAAGTTTGAATTCTCATTTTAAACACTCGGTATAAAATTAATCACTTAGTTTTTTTTTGTAGAGTAACACGACATTAGGGTAATATTATTCGTCAAATAAATTTTTCCTTTTTTGAAGAATAACTTAGTTATGAATATTATAGTCCGACCTTGAATTGTACCAAATTTTGACAAAATAATTAATAACTTGGCAACCGCACATCCAATATCAAAAAAAATTTCAGGCGTGATATAAATATGTTTGGTCGATACATGAAGAGAAAAAAATACAGGGTGTGCCATTTAAAAAAAAGTGACATTGTCCTGCCACGTGAAAATGTAACATACTGTAGATATAAGAATATTTTTAAAAGATGCGCAATTCAAATCAAAGCAACTTTTATTTGAAACTTTTTTCTGTATCTTCAACCCACATTGAGTTATCGACCGATTACGGAGCAGTGGGACACCCTGTATATTCATCGGAAAAATTACGGCATAGGTATTTATAAAGAAAGTTCTTAACTTTAAATGAAATGATTAAATTAATTTCGTTCCTCTGCGCTAAATCTAAAACCATTAAAGAAGAAATCTTCGGCTTTTTCTTTTAAATATATCCACTACTTCATCTGCATGAATTTCTGTTCCATAGTGAATGTTCATTAAGTCTGTTTTCACTTGTAGTGTTTCGTAGATAGTTTTTCAGTCTCCTTAGGCTGGAGAAAGACCTTTCTGGGGTAGCAGTGGATACAGGAATGGTAGCCAAGATTTGTAGTAATGTGTAAATATTAGGATAAAGGTTTTTATCGCACATATCTAGGCATTCCAAACTAGATTTTGGGGTATAGTCCAGTCAAATTAGACAAAAAAAGGGGGTTTATGAAAAAGTGATGCTAACTTTACGGGACTTTTCAGGGTTGTTTGGGAAGTTAAGGAGAGCTTAAATCCAAGTTTTCGTATACCCACACCCCGTGGGATTTTTTAAGGGGGGGGGGGGGGGGGTAAAAGGTAAAAATTTTGATTTCGCTATAACTCCGCAGCAATTGATCGTACAGAAAAAATAAAAAAAGGGTTTTGTAGGTTTGTTGAAGCTCTACAAGTTTCCTTTGGACGACTTTTCCCGAAAATTAATATTTAACGATTTATCGTAAAAAAAACAGTAAAAAAAAGTAAACTTTTTTGGTCAACAAATAGAACTTGGTCATGTATGAGAGAGTTGTAGAACAAAATCAGCGTGTCAGATTTTTCGATCGGTTGAAAAATAAGGTCGAAGGGAGCGTCTGAAGGTGCGCTATCTATTGGCGCCCCTCCGGCAACGGCGCGGCCCGGCGCCGGCGGCTCGACGCTGCGGTACGCGCTCGGATCTCGGCGCGTTTGTCGCTTATATCTCTGTGCCAATGAATCGAAATGAAAAATAATTTTTTTTTTCGAGTTTGTTAGTTTTTTCAAGCTCTACAACTTTCTCATACATGAACAAATTCTATTTGTTGACCAAAAAAGTTTACTTTTTTTACTGTTTTTTTACGATTTTTACTTTTAATTCCGATTCATTGGCACAGAGATATAAGCTACAAACGCGCCGAGATCCGAGCGCGTGCCGCAGCGTCGAGCCGCCGGGCCGCGCCGTTTCCGGAGGGGCGCCAATAGATAGCGCACCTTCAGACGCTCCCTTCGACCTTATTTTTCAACCGATCGAAAAATCTGACACGGTGATTTTGTTCTACAACTCCCTCATACATGAACAAGTTCTATTTGTTGACCAAAAAAGTTTACTTTTTTTTACTGTTTTTTTACGATAAATCGTTAAATATTAATTTTCGGGAAAAGTCGTCCAAAGGAAACTTGTAGAGCTTCAACAAACCTACAAAACCCTTTTTTTATTTTTTCTTTACGATCAATTGCTGCGGAGTTATAGCGAAATCAAAATTTTTACCCCCCTTTAAAAAAATCCCACGGGGTGTGGGTATACGAAAACTTGGATTTAAGCTCTCCTTAACTTCCCAAACAACCCTGAAAAGTCCCGTAAAGTTAGTATCACTTTTTCACCAAAAGTCTAATTTGACTGGCCTAGTAGGCGAGATACTTGTCATCACTGTTTTCCATACTTCAAGTTCTGCTTTAACCACTGATATGTTGCTTTCGGGAAGCAGTGACGAGTACATGGAAGTTCCTTCTTCAATTTCAGAACTGGCAGTAAAATTTGAAGGTAGCACACCAGATAATGCTGATACTACTGTACGATGTTTGGTAAACCTTTCAACCAATTGTTGAATTGTATGATCAAGAAATGGAATGAACAAATTAATGTTGTAATACGTGCATACATCCAATGCAGGAATGTTTGGTCTATTTAATTTTCTTCCGACGACGCGTGGCATTCGCAGTATACCACCATTTTCTTCCAGTAAAACCTTTGCCTCTTCATAGAGATGAAGATATTCGACGTCACTGTTGTTTCTCAGGAGTTGTAAGACATTAATGACATCATCTACATGTTTGAATGCCGTGATGAGATCGATGTCAATTGTTTGTAATTGTTTTGATAGCGACAATGTATAGCTCATAACTTTTTGAAGAATCACTAAACACATCACAAAATCCGAAGATATCAATTGGGCGGCTTGTTGCGATGTTTCCTTATTGTGTTTAAATTGGAGTTCTTCGAGAGCATTCATGATCGCTGAATAAATTTCCCTGAATCTTATAATAGCTTCATGTTTGTGGACCCACCGTGTTTCACACATTGAGAGCAAGCTTTTTTGGTTACCGACGGGTAGTAGCTCTTGAATTTTTTCTTTCAACAAAGCAGTGCGTTGAGCAGAATGTCGAAAGTAGGAACCAACAGACTGCACAATCCCAATGCAATTTCGGACATTTGCTAATGAACATGAATCAGCAATAGCAAGGTTGAGAGAGTGGGCACTACAGTGCACATAAAGAGCAAGAGGACATTCTTGGCGAACATAAGCTTGGGCACCGTGTAAATACCCACTCATAGCTGCAGCCCCATCATAACCTTGACCAACCACATGAGAACATTCAAGTCCATGCTTTTTCAGAGCTGTAATAATAAGATTTGCGAGACCGGATCCTGAAACATCGACCGTTGGAATGTACTCAAGGAACATCTCTTTAAGTCTATAGTGTTTATTATCTGTAAAATCAACATATCGAATACATAACGAGACTTGTTCTACACGTCCGATGTCGGTGGTTTCGTCAGCCAGAATCGCAAATAGTTTGGCTTTCTTTACTTCTTCAATTATTTTATGTTGAATTAATTCACCACAAATGTCAATTATTTCGTTTTGGATCAGAGGGCTTGTGTACAGGGCATTCTTCTGTGAAGTATTCAAATGCTCAGCCAGATCTTTATCTCCAGACTCAGCCGCAAACCGCAACAGGGCTCTAAAATTACCATCATTCTGCAGTGGTTTTTCTTTTTCAGGTTCTGGTGTAATTTGTATGCGCCCCGAATCGATTTTACCTCTCAAGGAGATGCCTTTCAGAAGACAGCTGTTCAATGACCCAAGAAGCCTGTGAAGACATTAATTTTAGAAAGTTATCAGCCAGTTCTGAATTTCGCTTGTGGTATCCCGATTTCGCATGAGCTTCAAATATTTCTAGGGCATTTTTCCATTTACAAAAAGGTTCGGTTACCAGCTGGCCGATCCTTTGATGACCGCCTTTGCCTTCATCAAGCGAACGTCCCATTACCACGCAAACTCTGCAGTATGCTTCACTTTTATATTCCGAATATGACAACCAGGGGAATCTCTCCATCCATTTCAATGGAAAGCGCAAGTTTCGTTTTGTGGAAATAGGAAACTTATAATCTCTGGGTGTGTTCCATGGCGTTTTTAAAATTTGGACTTTAAAATATTCATCCAAGATTTTTTCTTGATTCGCGTAAAAACCAACATCCAACTTAGCTACAGCTGTAAAAAATGAGGTAACAGGCAAGCTGGCCTGTTGCAGACTAGATGTAGATTCGGCAGTTGAGGGTTTATAACAGAATAAATCGTTTTGGAAAGTAAATTTTCTTGAATAATTCAATATGGCAGTACTACTCTAAATTTCCACTTTTGTTTCGTAATAACAAAAGATAATTCTGTTTTAAGTTGGTAAATACTTAATATATTGTAAATGAAAACGAGAATATCTTTCAGATTTGAAACAATTACTGTTAGCGTCATCATTTCTACATACTATTGTGCAAAGTTGGTCAAATAAAGTCGTCAGAATCCTGACGTAATAAACCATGTTTAGCGAAAACTGAAATGGTCCAATCAAAATGTAATGCTACTTTATTATCTTTTTCATATTATACAAAACTTAATTAATGTAGGTACAACAACGTTTTATCCGATATAAGAAATTTGATACGTCTGGTAGGAGTAATTTTTAGATTAGTACACTTAAAATACAACTAGTCATTTGGGTCACAATAAAAAAAAAATTGTTTCTAATTTTCGATGAACTTGCCAAATCTTCCCAGTTATCATCAAAAGTTTAGTTTGAATTTTTCTAGAATTTTCTTAATTTCTTCTTCTCCTTTCTCTTCCATTATAGGTCGTAGAACTGTTCTTCGTTTATCAAGCTTCTTGAGATCTGGATGGTCGTGTAGCGTGTGGGCTGTTTGTCATTCATACTCTTACGAGTCGTTCTTCTGGCATTCTTGTGAGGTGATCTTTTCACACCTTCCGTCTTCTTCTATCCCACATTGCATTTACATCATTACACATTTATTATGTTAGTCTCTAGATTTGCCAAAAAATTTTATTTTTCCGGTGCGATTTTTACTTTATTGCATTAAATTGAACTTTATTAGGCAAAAGTTTACAAGTTCTGATAAGCCTAAAGGGCCTTAATTGTCATTATTTATGAAAAGCTTTCTAAACTCTCACAACAATTCAGTTTATTCTTATTATTTACTTGCTTTACTAAGGATTTATCCCAACGATTGTATTTGAGGTGAGCCAAGTGCTCTTTAAAACGAATTGAGAGTGATCTTTTAGTTTGCCCAATACATCCTTGGTTACAGTCTTTACAGTTGATTTTATATATTCCCAACTTATTGTTCATATCTAATGGGCCTTTGGAATTACCTGGAAGCTTTCTTAAACTACCTTCTTAAGTTGTGGGTGTTTGCAAGTTTAATTTATAAAAGATTTTTGACAGGCGTCTTGTGTATGAATTCTTTGACATAATTTGGGTTTCCGTTTTGAAAGAGGAAAATTGATCAATCTGGAATACTGGATTAAAAACAGAGACAAAACGAAGAGAAGATCGCTGGTAAAAGAAGAAATGAAGCCAAAAAGAAAGTTTTACAGGATTAATTCGATCAGGCAATGGAGTACCAAGATTAAATTCCTGTAGATATTGGTGTTACAGTTATTAGAAACGAAACTTTGCAATTGTTTGAGGAGCTTTCAACACAGTAATTTGGAATGTAATTGTGGAGCGTACAAATCAGTATGGTCATGCATTAACTTGCATGAATAGACCCTCCACAAGGCACAACAGAATCTGTGTATTTCGAGAAACGGACATCAATGATTTGAAAAATGTTGTAGAAGGCAAATACTTTCTGCAAGATGTTTACAAGGGATTAATTGTATTTTCATTCTATATATTCCGAGGTCTAAGGCGGCCCCTAGATGGTCAATAATATTGCACAATACTTTTATTGTGCAATATTATTGTATGACCCCTCGAACCCAAACGATCAATATTTATTGCACAATAATATTGACGGCAAACAAGCGTAAATTCTTTCGCATGAGTAGCACCTCTGCCTACATAGTGTTGCTTGTCGAAAATGTCGGACCAAGATTTGGCTGCAGCTGTCGTGGTGCTTATTAAACTTAAAAAACGAAAATGTCGCTGGTCGCTATATAGGTGGATACAATCAATAATAAAATCTCTTTCTTTTTTAATTTTCTGCTTCTCAACCATCTTTTATGCGAACGTCTTTGTTCTTCGAATGCTAAACGTGGACTAAACAATATTGCGCAATATTAACCCTATACGGTTCAATGAAAACATATTGTGCAATAAAAATTAAACTCGTTCAATCTGTTTCTCAATCATTGTGCAAATCTCAATACTAGACGTAGACGGTCAATAATATTGCACAATTCCTAATATTGTGCAATATTATTGACCGTCTAGGGGCCGCCTAACTGGTCGCAGATTTTAACAAATTTTGCGGGGTTTGTGTTGTACAACTAAAGGTGCAACAGATACAACAAAAATAGACCCGTTGTTAAATTTATACTTGCTCGATTTCAAGAAGTTCAAATTTTACAAACTGACAACTGATATATTTCAAAAACTTAAGGATTTAGTTACGAGGCTCATGAATTGTTCAATAATTTATATGAAATTTTTTTGGGTCGATATGACCTCTAGAATACATGGTATAAGCTTGTCGGTTGAGTTCTCCTGTATACTATGTGGCAATTGTAGCACTATTTCAAACGAGAAGAGGAGGAAGGAAGATAGGGAGGCGAACACATATTGTTTTAAAGTAGAAAGAATACAACGGTATTTGCCACATACGTGGAGAAGCGAACGCGCTCTAAGAAGTATATTCCATCATGTAATTACCTAATCAGTCAAAGCACATGCCGTCATCGTCAGAGTGAAAATCAAAACTGAGAAAAATATATTCGTGTAAAATTGGGAAGCATATAACGAAACAATTAAGTTAACCACATGTACGAACAGTATTTTAATCCCCATTACGCAACCAAATGGGTAATAGAACATCATGTGAGAGCGTCCTCATAACATAAGCCGTTAAAGGTGTTACGGTTAGTAACGTTGGTTTCAGCATTTAAATATAAGTTATTATCGAAATGCCGAAGGGAAAAATAAAATGAATCTTTTAACAAGACACATAGATCGCGGTCATTCTACATGAATATCAAAATTAATATACTAGTCATCTTATTCTGTTTTCAACTGTAAATGAACTTTTAGGAATTTTGCAATCGAAATATTACATCTTTTGTTCTGACAAATGGCAACTAATGTAAGTAATGAGCATGGGTTCCATTGGAGGGTGGGATTACGAAGTTAAATCCAAATAAATAAGCATTAATAGACAGCGGAGTTTAAATTTGAATCTCGCAAAGCTTGTGCCGGTTATTGTTACTATTTTATACTATCGATCTTTTAAATTATCTAACCATATTAGGCCGTGATGATCTGTAATTACAGTAAATTGAAGGTAACTACATTTATCTAATTCCGTTAATAAAAGTGATAGTTTACGTTGTTGTTTAAAATTAGGTAACGTGATCTTTTTCAAAACTGTCTCATCACAGTTATGTAAAGTAGTTATGTAATAATATTACACAACTGACAATTTGAAACTATAAGTAATTGGTTAATTATTGTCAAAGTTCGATGTTTGTTTCCATAGTAACCATGAACTTAAAACTACTTCATTTCAGATTAATGTTCTCATTAAAAAATCAAAAGGTAGATAAAATTACGGAATTAGATAAAGTTGTGTACTTAACACGTTATGAAAAAGTCTAATTTTATTAGACTCATGTAATTTGCAAAACTCGCTCGCTTCGCTCGCTCGATTTGGCAAATATTACATTTCGTCAAATAAAGTTAGTCTTTTCATAACTGGTTACGTAAATAACTATTATCTAATTCCGTTAATAAAAGTGATAGTTTACGTTGTTGTTTAAAATTAGGTAACGTGATCTTTTTCAAAACTGTCTCATCACAGTTATTTAAAGTAGTTATGTAATAATATTACACAACTGACAATTTGAAACTATAAGTAATTGGTTAATTATTGTCAAAGTTCGATGTTTGTTTCCATAGTAACCATGAACTTAAAACTACTTCATTTCAGATTAATGTTCTCATTAAAAAATCAAAAGGTAGATAAAATTACGGAATTAGATAAAGTTTTGTACTTAACACGTTATGAAAAAGTCTAATTTTATTTGACTCATGTAATTTGCAAAACTCGCTCGCTTCGCTCGCTCGATTTGGCAAATATTACATTTCGTCAAATAAAGTTAGTCTTTTCATAACTGGTTACGTAAATAACTATTACAAAATTCAAATCAGAGGAAGGATCAAAATAAAAATTTTCCCTAAAGTTTAGTGACTTAGCAAACAAAACCGAAACTGATCATTTTCTTCCAGTATTTTTTATATCTCCCATAGGTTTATAGAAATTGGTGATTAAGTTCCCTGTTTAATGACCCCAATATCCATTTCCTTAGTGCGAAACATTCGGCATAATCGGCTCAATTATTTATCAACATTTCCAAGGTATAATTCAACATTTCTGGAATCGATGGCATAAGCAATATTTATATGAACTGCAACAAAGGAAGAAACGGAAGGCCAGTGGACGATTTGGTGACCACGCCACGAGTTACGGATCTTCACCCAGGAACTGATGGAACAGTGCGTGTAGTTTCGGTGCGTTTAAATAACAATGTTGTGAAATATTGTATTTTGCCGTGCAAATAAGAAAGAAGAAAATAATGTACATAACTCGGACTAAATCAACTATATGTAAACTCCAGGCGGACGGTATGTTACAGCAAATATTGTTCGTTTGAAAACAGCCGGTTGTCGTTAAAGGTTCGGGTAAAATTACATCATTTCTGGCCTTGAAAAAGGGCTGCAAATGGATTACGTATATGTTGACTTTGCCAAAGCTTTTGACAGTCATTCATAACTTGTTGATTGATAAATTGTCTAGTGTGGATGGGGGGGGGGGGGGTGAATTGGTTGTACAGTTTTCTTACGGGCAGAACCCAGTGTGTGAAAATTGTTCATTTGATTTCACAGCCAATTGTACTATCCTTCGGAGTACCACAGGGCTCCCATTGTGGTCCCTTGTTGTTCTATATTTTTGTTGCTGATATAGGCAATAATAGTCGGAATGTTATTTAAACGTTTTTTTGATATTATTTATTTTTTATATTTAGTACATTTTTATCCATTACTGTAAATCCACCGCAAACACGAAACATAACGTACATAAATTTATAAAATAAAAAATAAATATAATTTTTATAGGCCAATCTCGATAGTCTCTATTTTCTCTAAAATAGTAGAATCCATTCTGTACAAGCAAATGATGCAATATTTCGAAAGTAACAACCTTTTTTAATAATAGGACGGACGCGGCACTGAAAATGTCATTATAGAGTTCACGGCATTTGAAAACAAACAGGATACGGTAGCGACGTTCTTGGACCTGGCAAAAAATGGGAGATTCCAGTGCGTGCGCGTCAATAACCAGGTTTCGAAAAAATTAAAGATAATCAATGCAGTAACATCAAGGATCCATTCATTCGTCATTAAGCACAACCACTCTGTAATCTTTTCTACAGTAAGAAAGAAATCCTAGATAACAGTGATAAGAGAGAGGATTCGTTTCGCGTGGTGAAAATAAACGATTACAGGAGCCATTATTTTCCATAGAGAAAAATCTATGGAAAACACGCGGCTATAATAAATTTAAACAATATTATATGTATATTGATCAGAAAAGAGACACAATAATTCTGCGAATCACATTTCGTGCGAAAAGGCGTTAATATTGTTCATTTTAAAAGTTAGGATTTAAGTATACCGAGCTCGGCATTGGCATATACATTTCAATTGAGTGATTTATGTTATTTTTTTCGAGTAGTCTGCCATCCGGTTGTACTTACTTACTTAAATGCTATCACATCCCTAGGTTATTTCCTCAAGTTACGGCCCTGCTCGTACCTTATGTTTTCTAACTATAATTCCTCCTCTTAAGTTTTCTATTAGCAACAGAACAGGGTCTCTTTACTACGTATGATAAAAACGTCCCTTTCTTTGTATTTTAACAGCAGTGACAATCTTTTGCGATAACATGAATTCAAGTACTCTTTTCAATGTTGATCTGTTTACAATTGATGTATTCCAACAAAGAATCACTATTATTTTAAGTTCTGAGGTAGGGGTTTAGAAGTTTATTTCCATGCGAGTTAAGTTAAGGAAAAAATGCTCTCAACAATATATTGATAAAGGCATCGCACTGTTTACTGGAAACAAAAAATGTTTCTCATATTATAAAATAATAATGCCTTATCCTTAAACTCAAGAGTATATGTATATTTATATAATCCAGCAGGGTTAACGTAATTGGACTTAAATTTACTGCACACGCCTTTTATTGGCAGGTAATTTTTCATAAGGAAAAAAACTAAGAAAAAAATTTACAAAATGATTTAGTAATAGGGTATATTACCTCCCTAATATGAAATATAAACCCGCCTTAAACATGTTAATCCTGCTTAATCCCTGCTTCTTGTAAAATTGAGATTATAACCTGAAACTCCTCTTCTGAAATTTTCCATAAAACCATAATTTAATTATAATGTATAGGTAAAATGATAAATTTCCCCCTAAATTAAATAAGAGCTCGAGTTCATCATGAAAATTCAATAAATAATTTTGTGATTGTTCGAGAATGCTTAAAAATTATTATTGATGTTTCTTTGACAGGGAAAATTGATGATGTTATTAAAAAGCACTTTGTTTATTTTGTAAGGAGGGCGATCGTGTTGGAAAGTTACCCCTTTATGATGCAGAATGTTTCAAAAATTTTGCAATTTTCTTTATTATTGAAATTGAACTCGTGAACCATTAATCTTTCGCCTCTTTGTTGTCCTTAATGGTTGATAATTGAGATTAAAAGTGTAGACAATTTGGTTTCTAGTCATTTGAAAATAAAAATAGAGATTATGGTGTGACAGTTGCGCTAATGTACTTTACGCTCAATTTTTCACGGAATAAAGAAGTGTTTCTAATATTATTAAGTTGTTACCTTGGATAAGTATTTTACAAAAGAAAGTTTGAGTGATGGATTGCTGTACTGTTCGTGACGTTTCTTTGTATTCACGTTAAATGGATTAAGTTTTCCACATGTACTCGAATTTTAAAGTTATTGTATTCACTATACTACTAAGTATATGGTGATTACAAATAAGAATATACTTTGCAGATTTTTGTTTGTAAACTTTTACAAAGGTACTAATGATTGCATTTTCAGATTAATCTAAAGAATAGAATAGCGCGACATGACGTCACAAACATTTTAACATTTTTAGATGTTAAAATATGTAATTCAAAATATTTAAAACGTTCAATAAAGTCCCAATAAACGAATTTTTACTCAGAAATCGCGCAAATACTTAAGAGGCCACTGTATAGAATGTTCAAACTTTCAAAATGTCTTACGTTATTATAAAATCCTGTCTAAATATCGATATTTGAAGAAACGATCAAGACGACAAATCCATCGGTATACACTCATGCACAGAAAAACAGTAAGCGATTAAAAAAATTATTATAAATAAACTGATAACGGCATTGTATTGTATACCTTGTGTCCCACGCTAGGGGTACCCCATGGGATTTAACATGGGAAAATTGAAATTATCTTTTTCCTGCTTCCCAAATTAAAAAATCGCAAAAATTTTGACGCAGATTTAAAGTGGCACTTAAAACGTTTCTAAAAACAGGTTTTTGATTATAATTTGATAATTAATAAATTAATTACAGGCATTTGAAATTCGAAATTTTGAAGGTTTCTCGCGCATGCGATTCAGATCGGCTATCTTCGGCTACAATTTAATTTTAGCATCCATATTGCTTTAAACACCGAATATAGCCGATCTGAATCGCATGAGCGAAAAACCTTCAAAATTTCGAATTTCAAATGCTTGTAATTAATTTATTAATTATCAAATTATAATCAAAAACCTGTTTTTAGAAACGTTTTAAGTGCCACTTTAAATCTGCGTCAAAATTTTTGCGATTTTTTAATTTGGGAAGCAGGAAAAAGATAATTTCAATTTTCCCATGTTAAATCCCATGGGGTACCCCTAGCGTGGGACACAAGGTATAAATGTATAAGTAATAAATAACCCCCACTATTATGTGAAAGGTTCGAAATTCGCGAGGGGGTTATTTGTTGATTGAGAAAAACAAAACTCGCAATTTCGCCTTGACAAAATTGTTTATTAAAGTTTTTTTAAAAAATTTGATGTCATTGGATGATTAGTGGCGAAATGTTTCGGGATAGACACATCCCATTCTGAAGCCCTAGTAGCTTTTATGAGAAAATTATATCAGCAAAAAAATTTGTTTAAAATAAGTATAAAAAGGAAATTAGAATACTAACATTAGCAAAACAGAACTCACCTGAGGCGAAAGAAAAATGTGTGTAAAGTAACTTCTTAAATTAGGTGATTTCGGAAGAAAGGGTTACAGCTAAAAATGGTTTAAATTAGGTTAACAGGTTTGGAAAATTTTTAAATTACAAAGCTTAACAATTTAGTTGGAACAGGCCCCCCTACAAAGGGAACCTAAAATACGCCAGAAGGGCCATGATGTAAATCGATGAATAAAATTATGGAACTACGAGATGACTGCAAGTGAAGGAAGATGAAAAATGACAAGTGAAACCACATGGCGAAACAGTGGAACCAGCAGCAGACCGGGGATAAAAATAAAAGTAACTAACAAGTTATATACAGTGAACTAATTAAAAAATTTTAAAATCAACGAACTCATTGAGCAAACCGGTATTCTCTTTATTACGGGTAATTTCAAACATTTCAAGAGCATTAAGAAGATAATCTTTTTTGCAACTGTGTAAAATTTTAAAATCAATGTTGGGATCAAAAGAATGACCGGTTTTTAGGATATGTTCGGCGAAGGCAGATTTATGTTCATGATAATTATTTTTGATGGAATTAACGTGTTCTTTGATTCTAATTGAAAAAGATCTGCTGCTTGAAGGGTATGAATGACAATTTAGTTGATAAATACCTGAAGGGCCTAATTTATTTGAAATATCTTTGTTCCTAACTAAGGAGGAACGTACAGTGTGTTTGTTGGAGAATGAGATACTGATATAGTGCTGTTTAAAAATATTTTGAATAGCATAAGATATATTTGGGTAGAAGGTAAGTGATCTATAGATTAGGTTGGGTTTTTTTGATTTTATTTGCCAGTCTCTAAACGAAAGTAATGGATTATTGATCCCAATTTGTTTGATAGTATTAAATTAATTAGTGAAATGTGAAGAAATGGGTATGTTGAATAAATCTATGAAGTAAGGAAAAAGGTCAGCCATCTTGTGTGACGTAGGGTGTTCTGAGTAGCAAAAGAGGTTACATAATTAAAATCATTGAAATAACAAGTTTAAGACACAATGTTTTCACATATAGTCACACCTAATGTAAATTTATTGGAAATGGCGTAGCACTCGTCCTATAATCATATTCACCGTACTCTTAAAAGTTCAGCATCAAACACTAGCGCCGAAAACTTTAAGACGTTCGACCGTCGTTGTCGTTTTAAGATCGGCGACTTTAGTCCACGATGTTCTGCATATTGTATCCACATGTTTTCGATTGAAAATACATTAACGCCATTTTACATAGCTATCCCGCCACTCTGTTACAGTCGTAAGTGTCTTGCCAAGATAAGAACCAGTCAACATTTCACCTTGATACACCGTCATACCTCTTTAACAAAATTTCATTTAGGAAACAAGTACACGAACGATCACTACGGTATTTAGATTACGTCATTACACCGCCCGTTCACAAGACATCATTGTTTGAACGGTCTTATAGTTATAACATGTCAAAAGTGTACAACGCTATACCATTACACTTCAAGTCACTCAATCTGCAACGTTTTCGGCGTCAAATGTACCACAAGCTGTTGCTTAATCAAAATTCATTATAATTCCCGTACAAAGTGATATTCCTGTTCTCTTCTTTCTACTACTAATAAAAATAGGCCTATAATATACTTATTGTTCTTTTTATTTTTTGTTTTTTGTGTATATAAAAGGGTTGAATAAGTCAAGGCTTGAGTGAAAGAGCAGAGTTCAGGTTACTCTGAACAACTGAACTACGCCTTGAGATTTTTCAACACTAGAACTGGATTGGTTGCCTGGTAACTAAGTATTATAAGCATATAAGATGTATTCTACTGTGTTGAAAATAAATCTGCTATTATTATTATTATTTTATGAATGTATCTAAGATAAGAACCAATTCTACCTTGATCCAACTTCAGCCAGGATAAGAACCACACGACATTTCACCTTCACATAGCTAAGATAAGAACCTCATTTACAGTGATCTACTTTAGCAAAGATAAGAACCGCTCAACAAAGATCTCTGCAACATGATCTCGACCTTGAACTATGTTGAAATCGGTCCTACATAACTACTGACCACGTTTCTTACATTCCTTAATATGCGCCATTTCCGTATACCAAGTTTCAGTATTACGTATTGCTGCTGAACCAATTCATGCAGGACCATTTCAGGCAAAATTTGTAAAATAAGAAACAAACGCTACCAAAAATGTTATGTTGTTATTTATATGTATGATTTCAAGAGCTTAACCGATTTACTAGCTCATTTATACACTGACCGGGGCGCTAACTTTCGAGGTGCAATAAGCCAAATTTCAGAACTGACAAAATTTTTGGATGATTCAAATCCTGAAATTTCGGATTATTTGTAAGCTCATAAATTGTATGGAATCACAACGCTCCGCATATCGGCGGACTGTGGGAAGCGGGTGTTAAGTTTAAAAAGCACTTTAAACGAATAATTGGTAACGCTAGGTTACATTTAGGGTAGTTTTTGACCACCGTTGCACGCATAAAAGCAATTTTAAATGCTATACCGTTTTGTAACCTATCTTTCTCGCCAGATGAGGAACCATTAACACCAGGTAATTTTTTGGTTGGTGGTTGTTGGGGTGTTGAAGTGCTCGTGAAGAATGTTCCCTAAACCCGTGTAACATAGTGGGAACTATCCCAACAAATTGGTACAATCCTTACGGAAGCGTTAGTCTAACGAGTATATACAATCACTTTAGAAAAGACCTAAGTGGAACCAACCTTCTCTACAAGTAAAAGAAGGAGGTCGGGAAAAAATGATCAAATTTATCTAGAGCGTTAATGATTTCTTTGTACATTATATGTTTTTGGGCAAATAGTTCATTTGGATGGGGGGTATGTCTTAAGGCTCCTAAGGAGAGCTCTGTAGTTCATATTGGTAAAATGGCCATCTTGGACGTAATCATCTAACAAAAATTAAACAAACGATGCATAGGTCAAATTCTATGTAGCATAGTGATCAATTCCTCAAAACCTTCTGGTTTCAAATTAAATATTTAAGTTACAATCTTGGTCGAAAGTTCTGAAGGAGAGGTAGTACATTTACGCAACTTTCGACCAAGATTGTAACTTAAATATTTAATTTGAAACCGGAAGGTTTACTTTAATTGATCATTATGCTACATAGAATTTGACCTATGCATCGTTTTTTAAATTTTTGTTAGATGATTACGTCCAAAATGGCCATTTTATGACCATTTTAGCAAAATGAACTGCAGAGCTCTCCTTAGGAGCCTTAACGTTTGAGTTCTCGTGACTCGTGCCCCTTGAAGAAACCTGCGCGAAGTCATGACTATTTACAAGGGAGAGGGAAATCCCAAAAGATAAAAACATCGACTTAAATTATATAAATGGTTATACATACGTGCATTTTTAGATTGGTTTGTTGTTAACAAGATAGAAACATTTTCGACTACTGCGACGGTATGACTCATAGGTCACGAGAAAGTGCATTACCTCTACCGCAGGGAACAAGCGTCGGCTTGTAGCAACAAGAAAGTAGAATTTTTACTAAAATTTGTCATTGTAGGTAAGTGACAAATTCTGTTCTCCTTCTCTCCGGGAAAAATTAATCTCCAACATTAACTTCTTTTATTACAAATTCTACATTTTTATATTTAAGAATTTTTCTATTCTAGAAGCTTGATAATTTAAATCACGTAAGGAAACAATAGCCGATGGCGTCGTCCTTCTGAATTATTTTGTTTCGTTTTTAAAGACCAGAAGGCGACATTTACCTTACAAGCTTAATAAAATATGCAATACAGCAGAGGAAGTGAATTTGCCGCTTACAAAGTGGGATGTTGAAAATATATCCTTTTCTACTAAAGGTTAGATTTAAAACATTGTGAGTTTAACGAAATTGCAATGGTAATTATTTATTTATGATTCATTATAGCTAATAAACGTCTATGTATTCTTGATATTTGTTCACGTAGAACCTCAAGACTATTAAATATTACACTTAGCAATAAATAAACACGGACTAAGGCCGTAAAAGGAAAACATCGCCCGTGTAAGGGTTCATATTAATAAATTTATCCGAATTCTGGTACAGAAGCGTATATAATGAACCATTTTTACCTAGGGCCTCATAAATCTCTAATGCCAAGATCTCAAAGTTAATTTTGAATGAGAAATATTCACACATATTTTTCGAAGGTATCGTTACAATTACATTGCGACGCAAAAGTCTACTACGCCTTACTTGGAGTACAATTTTTTTGTCCAAACATAACACGTTTCTACATATTGAAACAATACATCTTTCAAAAAATAACACACTAGCTAATTCATATTCAGCTCATGGGAAATGTTTAGTTTACTATACGTCGGCGGGAAAATATGGGTCGTGTTTTTATATAATTTACTGCGTTAGTAATGTAATAATAACAAAGATACAGTCTGTCGCCGTATGGAAGTAGACACCTTGTATCGGTTTTAATTATTGCATTCCCCACGCATTGCCCTTTAATCCTTGTAGGCGCACTTAACCACAACAAATAAGTGTCAAATAATCGTTATTCACTTCTAGTCTTTACAAATGTGACAGAAAGCTTATTGGAGCTTATTTATAATGGTAATTGGAATATATCATATCAATGAGGAAAAACATGAAAACGTATTGTAATCGCGATAGAATGGAAAGAGGTGCAGGTAAATATCTAATAAATGAGTTTATAAGGAAATTGCGAGATACCAGGTAGGTTTAAGCATTACACTGCTACTAACTGTTTAACACAGTGGGTCTCAATATTTGGGGGTACGCGAAAATTTTTAGGGGGTACGCGGCTGGCCAAAAAAAATAGGTAAAATAAACCTTTACATTTAAATAGAATAAAAGACTCGTTAGACGTTAAACGGGTAGACAGAGTCTCAGCTGATAGAGGCCGTCTACTAGCGGTTGGCGAGACTACCTGGCTGTTTGTGTTTATTGACATTAACTTAGAGCGTAAATCCAGTGGCGTCAAAGTGATTACACCAAATTTTTAAATTAACAGGTTTTTTACTTTTTATTAGATGGTATTATACAAACTACTACATACATAGATAAGGGCAACTAATGAACATTTACTGTTTTCACGTTAATCACTGTCATTATAATATTCGTCATCACTTTCACTAGAAGAGTCATCATTAGTAGAAATAATTCTATCTATTAGTGATTGCCAGCGAAAGTGCAATTAGACTACTACCATCTAAATAAAAAGTAAAATACCTACCTGTTAATTTAAAAATTTGGTGTGCTCACTGTGACGCCACTGGATTTCTACAACTTGCACTTTTACGTTAATGTCAATTATCCTAAGAAGCTTAAGAATGAGGTTTAGGGTCACGCACAGCCAGGTAGTCTCGCCAACCGCTAGTAGACGGCCTCTACCTGATGTGATGTACCCTTCCACTCACCACTGTTGACTTGCGCGCGCCGCACAGTCAGACCGAGGACTAAGCGTCAGTGCAGTAGTATTACCGGTTATTACAAGTTTGCTTATAGTATTATGTTGTCTGTTGTGTTGTTCTGCGAACACTCAATCCTGTTCAAACAATAATTGCTCAGGCCTGTTGACTTCGTTTACGGACATCTGTTTGAAAACTGAGTACGGTACTTAAGTCAATGTTACAATAAAAATTAACAATGAATGAATGGCTCATAAACAAAAGGCCTCATGAAGATCTGAATCAATATCGTGGGTCATCAACCTCATAAAATGTGAGTGAATGTCATGATAATAATGAAGCAGCTCAAGGGACAATTAAAAAACCCGAAAAACTGGCAAATGACTCCAAAATTAAAAAAAGAAAATATGACGAGTCGTACTTAAAATTTAAAAAACCATCTCTTTTAAAACGCCATTTTGAAATCAAACATGAAAATTTAGTAAAGAAGGAGTTACAACCTAATCCACCCTGCCGCAGTACAAATTGTTTCTTACATGTTTGGAGAAAAAGAGGCAAAAAGAATTAAAAAAATTCCAATATCAAGTGATACAGTTTCAAGGAGAATCAATGATATGGCATATGACACAAAAGAACAACTTATTCGAGGAATTCGAGTTAGACCCCTTGCTTTGGTATACAGGGTGATTCACCACTATTCCCTCGGTCTCTTGTGCCTAAAGGGTACAAGATATCAGCTTCATTTTTGGTGACATATGTAAATCGATAACGACTATTTTTTAAAATTATTTTCACTTATACAGGATGCTTCACAAAATTGTAATATATCAAAGTTATGTTTTTTTAAATGCAACCCCCTGACATTTTTAGATTATACGTTAAAAACTAAGGTAACTTTATTAAGCGTTCCCTATACCTATCGCTTACCAATTTTGAGAAAATTGTGATTTTAAGAAAAATATTCAATTTAAACAACCCCTAATAACACGGAAACCACTTACTTTTAGTAACGCAAATTTATATCGATTTATCTTGACCTTTGAGGCTTTTATTTGCACTACGTAGAATTTCGATATTTTGTACAGGGTGTTTAGAAAAAGGATTCATATTTTATATTTTTCAAACATCAAAAACTCACTTAACTTAAATGGAACACCCTGTATGTTTTTATTCTATGTTGAATAACTTTTCATTTTCTATCAAAAACTATAAGTAATTGATATGTCTAAAATCAACGATTAAAAAGTTATTAAGATTTTTCTCTAAAATTTGTATGGAAATGGTTTCGTTTGCATTCTAGTAGGCTATGATTTTTTTTATTGTAGTTGATAATTAGATATGGGATCATAACATAATTAAAAATGAAATTAATAACAAGAAGTAATCATTTATGGAAAATAATGGTATAGTAAATGCTCAATTTGATGACCATTTTCTTCTATGCACAACCGCACTCGATTTTCAACAGATCTAACGTTTCTCAGGATATCTGGTGTTATAGTAGCAAACACATCCTTTATTGTAATCTTTATGTCATCAGCAGTGGTAGGTGGAGTGTTGTGGACCCCTCCTCCCAATCCCTTTATTGAGGAATTGTCTATCTAAATATTTTTGAAAAAAACATAAATACCATCCTTATCACATTCAACTTCACCAGAATTTATATGGACGAGGCTTTCAACGAAGGTTGAATTTTTGTTTATGGAGTCTCGAGAAAGTTGGGAGATGAAGATGAATTCTTTAAATATGTTTTATTTACCGACGAATCCACTTTCCACAACATAACGGCTTGGTAAACCGACATAACTTTCATTACTAAATCGTCACCTGTATCGCACTGTTGATCGCCAAAACTGGTGGAGCCTCAATGTATTTGGGAGAATTTTGATTTTTTGATGGAAACTTGAACGGAGTAAAATTTTTACGGATTTTAGAACAACACTTTTTCGAGTCTTCTTGATGAAGTTTGTTTAGATATTATTATTATTATTATTATTATCATTAAAAATTTAGTTTACAACACTCCACCTACCACCGCTGATTAGGTACATGAAGATTAGAATAAAGGATGCGTTTGCTACTATAACACCATAACGTTAGAAGATCTCTTGAAAACGAGTGCGGTTATGCATAGGAAAAAATGGCATTTACTACAGTATTTTTTCCATTGCTTTAATTTCATTTTTAATTAAGTTTTGGTCACATATCTAATTATCAACTACAATAAAAAAAAATCATGGCCTACTATAATGCAAACAAAACCATTTCCATACAAATTTTAGAGAAAAATCTTAATAACTTTTTAATCGTTGATTTTAGACATATCAATTACTTATAGTTTTTGATAGAAAATGAAAAGTTATTCAACATAGAATAAAAACATACAGGGTGTTCCATTTAAGTTAAGTGAGTTTTTGATGTTTGAAAAATATAAAATATGAATCCATTTTCTAAACACCCTGTACAAAATATCGAAATCCTACGTAGTGTAAATAAAAGCCTCAAAGGTCAAGATAAATCGATATAAATTTGCCTTACTAAAAGTTAGTGGTTTCCGTGTTATTAGGGGTTGTTTAAATTGAATATTTTTCTTAAAATCACAATTTTCTCAAAATTGGTAAGCGATAGGTATAGGGAACGTTTAATAAAGTTACCTTAGTTTTTAACGTATAATCTAAAAATATAATAAAATACAGGGGGTTGCATTTAAAAAAACATAACTTTGATATATTACAATTTTGTGAAGCATCCTGTATAAGTGAAAATAATTTTAAAAAATAGTCGTTATCGATTTACATATGTCACCAAAAAATGAAGCTGATATCTTGTACCCTTTAGACACAAGAGACCGAGGGAATAGTGGTGAATCACCCTGTATAACTCGATGAAACCACGGATGTCGCTGGCCTAGCCCAACTGATTGTTTTTGTTGGTGGCGTATTTCAAGATGAAGTATTTGAAGATCTTTTATTTTGCAAGACACTTAAAACCTCTACAAAAGGTGGAGATATTTTCAAGTTGTTAGATTCTTTTTTTTTTCTGAAAATCCGCTCGAGCACAAAAACTATGTCAATGTGTATGTATGGTGCCAAGGCTATGACCGGTTAGATCACAGGGCTGGTAGGCCATATGAAAACAGTTTCAGCTGAGTGTAAGTTCACTCATTGAGTCCTTCACCGTGAGACTTTGGCGGCTAAGCACCTTCCTGAGGAACGTAAAAGAACTCCTTGATCAGAGTGTGAAAATTGTGAACTTTATCAAAACTAGGCCTCAAAAATCTGGCTACTTTAAGATGCTATGCTAGGATATGGGGAGCCTTCATGAGAACTTGTTGCTTCATACTGAGGTACGATGGCTTTCACGGAGAAATGTTTTGTCTCCACAAAGAATTGCATTTTTTTTACCGAACACAAATCGCATTTGTCTTCAGACAATTGCTGAATTTGATTGGCTTTTGAAGTTGACTTATTTCAGTGATATTTTTACCCACTTCATTTTTTCTATTCTTCTCCATGACCACATTTCAAAAGCCTTCAGTCTCTTCTTATCAGCATTCCTCAATGTCCAGGTTTCCGATCCATTCAACATCACACTACATACATAGCATTTCATTCACCTTTTTTTTAAAGTTAGATTCAGGGGCCCACATAGAATTATTATTATTAGCATTAGTAACATTTAAATTAGTAATATTCCCTTCCCTTAATAGAAAAGTATAGGTAGACACCCTGCACCGAAAAACAATCTGCTCCTATAATACGAAATAGTAGTTAAGTTAAGTTGTAATTTTAGGCGTATCTCCGCATACACTAAAGCTGTGATTAAAACTTTGCTGATAAATATCCGAATCAAACAGGGGTATCTTAAGTTACGTCGGAGTATAAGCCTTAGTTTCACAATCTTTTAAACCTTTGAAACAGGCGTAACACACATACGCTACTTAGAAATACTTTTAATATATTTTAAATGAATTCAATGTATATAATGCTAGAATTAAGCCCGTTATAACTGCAACGACAAACTCCATAAAATCAGTTCTTTACTTAGAACTGTACTGTGTAAACTAAACTAAACATACTTTCAGGAAACGTTTATTGCGCAACACTGACCCGAATATTTCATCTCTCTTTGTAATATCATATATTATCTGCATCAACCCCAAACAGACTGGTGTGCGACATACTCTCAAAATGCGGAAACAATTGAAACTGTGTCACTTCTTACTAAAACACGTCTATTTGCTTACATAATAATTATATACTGCACGATGAAGTTTTCTACGGAACAACTAAAAAGCAATTTAGTCAATCGATAAGCGGTTCTAAGTTAATTTACGTACGGTAATTAGTGTAGCTAATATCTACTATAAAATAAGGATCCGTATTCAAATCAGATTTGTAAATGTTGTTCCGAAATATGTTTGTGGTTGAAGGATGTCATCAGCAAAAACGTTAACATACTGACGCATACCACTAATTTCAATTACATTGTATGTGGAAAGACGTCATGTTACTAATGAATGGGGAAGTAAAATTGGTGGCGTACGACGATAATTATACGAAACATAAACATACGAAACACGTTTTGCAGTATGTCAATACGCACAAAGTGTGTTATATATGATTGTCTTACACAAATAATATTATTAGGATTATTCCGAACTAATGCTTGTATTGTAAAACGTCTATATGCATGTTTAATTATTACAACAATCGGATAATAACAATAGTTTCATATCATGTCCATCTATGGATTCCACTAACAAGGAAGTCGGTTTTTCAATTAATTCGAAGCATTTGATAATTCGCATTTCTTCAAAAATAATTTATGCATTACAGAATAATGATTTTAAGGACGCTTTAATACCTCAAACGCCTTCTATAATTAATAATATTGTCTTCTAATTGTCAAAGAATTATATTTTCCAGTTTTTGGGGCTCTACTGAAAGATTAAGGAAGGCATCGTCAGACTTGACTAATATACTTTAATTTAATTTAAAAGTAACTAGTCAGTTGCTTTGTATCATTAAAAGTTAAAGTAAAACTTTTTGACTGTGGTTATACAAAGTTCATTTTACGTATTGCATTACGCCGACCTATTACATAAGCGCTCGGTAATTTATCTTTATAACTCGATAAGTATAGTGCCGGGAAAAGTATTTAATTTCAATGCGGAGGTTTATTTTTTAGTTAATTTTTCACGAGGGTGAATTGAACTAAACATGACGGAAGATGATTTTATTCATTCCTCTTTCCACTGTTGCATTGTGACACAAATCACAAAGTAAAATTGAGATCATCAAGTCGAGTCGTGGAAATCTGCAATATCTTCATGTGTAAAACCATTGCGAGCCATTTTTCGATTATTGAAAATCTTATGTTAACGTATGACAAGTGACGGATTTGTGTCACTAGATTTGTTTAAAATTCCATTACCACAAGGTCATGGCCGACTACTAAAGAAAATGCCACAAAAATTGATATCAATGCAATGAAATTAAGTCAGAAACTATTAAAGATAGGTATAGGAATATGTAATAGCAAAATATGTCTATTTAGATCTCTATCAAATGTAATAGTAACAAAATGGTCATTTCATTAAATAAGAGTTTTTAGTCTTTGAATTTTCTTAAATTTGGGTCCCCTATATGAGGTTGTAGCCAACTTAACTTTTTGAAGTACATACACCACCTCTGCATTGGTGAAAACTCGGTTACCATAACTATAACGGTTTTCAAGTAATAACTTAAAAACCATAAATTGTAGATATTGGTATGTGTTATCAAAAGAACTCATGTTTCACAATTATGATAATACAAAAACAGCAAAGATTTTTAATACTTAAATTCGTAAACAGTTCTACAAACATTTTTTACATGCCTGCATAGTTTATGTTGATAATTTGTAATGATAAATATATCATCGTTTTTTTCTCTCAGCCTTCAGCTCCGGAACTGAGTTGGGCTTGTTTGCGTAAACCCTCTGCTTCAAAGTAACCTCAATGGAAATAATACAGGGGTGTGAGGTCACATGATCTTGCTGGCGAATTTTGATCACCGAAACGAGAGATTAAACGGCATTAAAATGCATATGTCTATGTACAATATCCATAACCATTGAACCACAAGTGCGTTTACAATCGAGATATGTTTCAATTATAAATAGATACCGAATAATGAATATAGTGTTATTAAAACGTCTAGATTTCTATTGTAACTTGTCATCCTATTTCGATAACATTAGTTAACGTTCAATTACACAAGATTTAAAGTAAATCAATTGTACTTGTATTTAAATCTTTCAATTGTAATTCAATTAGGAAAGTGGCCTCTTAATTTGGAACAACTAATATTAAGTACATATCTATAACGACCAACCGAATTATTAATTACGTTATGCTGTTCAACATACGAATATCAACATTTTTAATACAAACATTAGGGACGGGCAGAGTTTTTTAGAGTTTTTAATTAATTTGAGTTACGTAAATATGAATATGTATGTAAATGTAAATATTATTTGTTTTATTTTTTTACGTAATCAATAACATTGTCTAAAAATTAATACCCACAAAAATTTCCCCTTGTATACCTAAATATCTGAGTTTAGCTTACCTTACACGGTCAATATTATTGACGCAATATGTGGTAAAATTGGGTATCCCACACACGATTCAATTAACATTGATCAATAATGTCAGTTACAATCTTTCTTTGAACGAAGATGGACGAAATAACGATGATCGCGTTAGCTGTGGCGCTCAAGAACAGGGAAAAAAAGGAGGTAAAGAAAAGTGTGGATGAAAACATGGTTGGAGAAACGCCCGAGTCATGGATATGGGGAACTACTTCGACGACTTACTACTGCACCAAACGATTACCGCAATTTTTTGAGAATGGATGAACAACTGTTTCAGCAGCTGGTTGCATTGGTTTCGCCATTAATAAAGAAACAGGATACGAATATGAGGAAGGCGATTTCACCGGCGGATCGACTTGCTGTCACTTTGCGATTTCTAGCCACAGGGAACAACTTTGAAGATATGACATTTTCGTCTTGTATTGCTGCAACAACCATTAGTGGAATAGTTGAAGAAACCTGTGATGCACTGTGTTCTCAAGTCTGAAAGATTACATTAAGGTAAGGAAACAATAAATTCTAGTAAAAACATTTTATTTCACATACCCATTTTAACAAAAATATATTGCAGGTGGTTGTAATAACAAAAAAAAACTACTTTAGGTATAAGTACAGTAGAAAAACGTGAAATTTTTAATTAAAAAAGAAGAAAAGTAATGGGACGTCGAGGGTTCTGGGTTTTGAGATGTATAGTCAGGATAGATTTGGGTATAGGAGGCGGTTGAATGTGAAGAATGAGATGCAGGGGTACCATACCTCTCTGCTTCATTAATTTTTACTGAATCTCGGTGCAGAGTCCCCATTTGCCCTTCAAATATTACATCATTGATACATTTTTTGGCTAATATTTGTTGCTGGGGTATCATATTTTTAAGCTCTTTGGCCCAAGTGGTAACTATATGGGTTTCATCAGAAACCGGTTCCTTCAACCTATTGCAAGCTAAGGTAATTAATTCCTGAGTTGCATCCTTATTGGGACGAGTTTTACATTTTTTGGCAGGCAATGGGATATTTGTAACCTCCGTGTGTGCATCAACAACTTGTGTCCTAGAACATAGTTATTCATCCTGTACGAAATCCTGAAAATTAAAAAAAAGTGCAATATTAAAATTATTACTTATTATTATTACTTCAGATGCCCCGATATCCAGAGGAATGGAAGATATTAGCTGAAGACTTCGGTACGCGATGGAACATTTCACATTGTGTAGGCGCGATTGATGGCAAATACATATCAATTGTTAAGCCTGCCAATTCAGGTTCATTTTATTACAACTATAAAGGCAATTTCAGTTTGGTATTAATGGCTGTAGTAAATGCCAATTATGAATTTATTATGGCAGATTGTGGCATAAATGGACGTATTTCTGACGGTGGTGTTATAGGCTACACAACTTTTGGTGGAAAATTGGCTGAAGGCACCTTTGGTCTTCCCAACAAGGAAAAGTTGCCCACTACTGACGTAAAACTGCCATATGTTTTTGTTGGCGATGATGCCTTTTCATTAAGTGAAAATTTAATGAAGCCCTGTAAGGGTAGTAAACTCTCCAACCATCAACGTATATTTCACTACCGTTGCAGTAGGGCTAGAGGCGTTACAGAAAATACATTTGGCATTCTTGCTGCCAGATTCAGAATTTTTCATAGACCTATTCACCTATCGCCTGAGAAAGTTCGAAAGGTCGTATTGGCATGCTGTTATTTGCATAACTACATGAAGAAGATGGGAATAATTACATGCCAACAGGGACCGTTGATATGGAACTATTAGATACCGGAGAAACAATACCTGGCTCTTGGAGAAACGAGGATTTTGTTCCGCGTCCATTAGATATTAGCAGCAGCAAACATAGGTCGATCAGTGCTACATCTATCAGAGATAGCTATTCAGAATATTTCAATGGGATAGGGTCAGTTTCTTGGCAGTCTAAAGTATTATTCAAACTTCAAATTTCATAATACAGCATAAGTACAAACCACAAACACAAATGCCTAATAAATGTTTTACAAGTATATAAATGTTTTAATGGAATTGCAACGTACCTCACATTCACCTTCAATGGTATTAATTGAACTACTAGGTGTTTCTTGATCCACGAGGAAGGTCATTGCGTCAAAGTACCATAAAGTAGATTCATATACCTCCTCCGTTCCTGCCCCTGATTTCATTGAATGCTTTATTTTTTTTAATTCCTTCCTAAAATTCGTTCGCAGGGAATTAAATTTGTTTTTTACATCTTCTGTCGTTGCACTTGGAAATTTCTCTTGATACATTGTGAGCAACTGTTCCAATGCCTGCGCTTTTTTGTCTCTATCCATATATTCATCGGATTTTACTTTCCACAAAACTGGCATGGACCGGTATAACTGAAACAATCAAATGTTCAAACACTAAGTAATAACTAATAAGGTCTCTACTCAAGAATATTGTAGTGAAAATAGTGTTCTTAAATGAAATTGCTAGTCGAATTACTACAAAAATCGTTAATAATCAATTTTGAAAAGCCGTTTTTGTCAAAAGGCATTAAACCACACATTTACCGAAATGTGATCTTATACAGGGTGGTCCACGGGAAACGGACGGTTTTAAAATAGTAATTACTCTGTTAGTTTTGAAGACAGACACATTTTATTTACACAAAAATAAAGCTGAATTTATGCCATTTTAAAAAAATACATTACTTTATTTTTTAAAAATAACATCACTTAAATGGCGGCCATTTTCACGAACACACATTTTAAGTCTTTCTTGAAAATTGACGTCTGAAACATCGTTGAGTTTCAACTACTGATTCACCACTTTTTATAAATGTGTCGTATGCAAACACGCGATGATCTTTCGTCCACAGCGGCATAATGGCGACTGAATGGCAGGCGGTGGGGAGTCGAGTGACCTAGACGGCGCGTTTCCCCCTCCACCAGCCGCCAAGTACTGTGCGATTCAAAACCGTCCGTTTCCCGTGGACCACCTTGTATTTAATACCTTTTTTATCTTTATTATTTTTGATCTAAAGAACTTATCAGAGTTGTAACATTATAACTAGATAACATGAAATACGTACCTCTATACATTTTAAAATAAATTTCCGCTCCTCTTCTTTATCCACCGAACTTAACCTCTTTCGCTTCCTTGCCTTTTCAGTTTCCATCGCGAAATACTCATAATAATTTTGAACGCTCTAGACCACGACTTGCGAAGTACTGACGTTATATTGCACAGTGTGTCAATACACCCCTCATATGCAGCGAAAAAAAATGTGAAAAATGCTAATTCGAATTAAAGTTGTGGGTGATTCGTGTAGAGAAAACAAAGATCCTTCTTTAGAGCCTGGAAAGAAGCTGCCTCCCATTATTGTATTTCAGTTACATAGGCCGCATCAAAAAATGGGTTAATAGATTCATAAATATTTGAAAAAAAATTTAAAAACACCTGGTCTGAAAGACCTATAATTTTAATTTATAATGGCCATCATTTGCATAATGGTTGAGATTCTAATGAAACAGAACGTTACTATTCTAAAGTTAGCAACCTATTCAAACCATTTACTCCAGCCAATGGGCGTGGTTGTAAATTATGGAGATAAGTTACGCAATAAATAAGGAGCTAGAAAGGAGAAGAGAGGAAGAAATGGATATGGTAGGGGAATTAGTAACAAGTAGTGTCCGACCGAAGGTCGATTTCTGGCCGAAGCCGAAGCCGATTAATCGGCTTTTGCAACAACCTTCGGCCGAAGCCGAAGCCGAAGGTTTAATAACCCCAAGAAATTCAGTTCAAGATTGACTAGAAGTATAGAATTAATGATGAAGTTCATAGTTTTTAAGTTTTTAATGCTAAACAATGCTGAATAACTAATGTGGACTGTAAATAATAATTACTATCACATAAAAAAATTAATATTAATAATAATTAGTAATCAAAGTTAAATAGTCGTACGTACCAAAGTACTTAACCAAATGCGTGTGCTAACTGCTAATTTGTTTTGTTTTGACCGGCGATGCAGGGTGATCCCGGTCAATCCCCGCCCTCCGCGCGACCACTTTTTCATCGCAATCCCGCGCATTTCGATATAGTTCGTTGATTTTCGGTATTTGCTAGAAACCTTCGGCTTCGGCCAAAACTTCGGCCTATTTTAGCCGAAGCCGAAGGTTTGGCCGAAGGTGGCCGAAGCCGAAGCCGAAGCTTCGATCGGACACTAGTAACAAGAGATTGTCAAAGGCCAGGAAAGGAGAACGAGGATAGGAGAGAGAAGATATAATGAGGGATATGTGGAAATAATGGTGGAAGGCATATTATATCGGGTGACATGGGTTTAAAGGAGGAAAGAATGGTGGCAAGGTTTAGATGCGAGAACGAGGAAAACGAAAACAGATATTGGTGGGAGGATGAGAAAAGGATGTGTGGGAAAGGGAGGGAAAATATATGCCATATGATGAGGGAATGTGAGGAGCTAAGGGAAGAGGAGAGAGAAGGAGTAGGAAGTTTTTATTTTTTGTAAATGTACCTAGTTTTTTAGTAGAAATAGATCAGAAGGGGGATTAGGGGATTGTATGTTTTGTTTTTGGTTTTATGTATTATATTGTGGTTGTGTCTTATGGTTAAATGTTGATGTAAGAGTAAATAAGAATCATTTGTTAAAAATGTAATATTTATAACAAATAAAGATAATGCTAATACTAGTTACGCAAATATGAATTTCTTTCAATTGTTTTACGCATCTAGAAAAATTCAAATTGGGCAATAATGAAGAAAAGATTTGAGAAGAGTGGCATACATCCATTTAACAACGCATAGTAATTCCAGAAGAACGATTTGAAACAGCTGCGTATTATAAATGATAACATTCCAAATGATAGATAATATCTCTAGTAAACCCCAGAGTAAAGAACGCTAAACAGCTGATACTAGTTCCAGTAATTAAGTGGAAAATTGGCCACAATTTCAATGAAACAACGCCGTCGATTTCCAGGGGTCCTATTTTTGACTTCACTCGAATCCGTCGGTATTTGTTTAGAAAGAAGTGTAAAAATAATGCGAATACGAATATTTTTAGCCACGTCAAAATTCATACAATATAACTAACTTCATTCAAATATGTTTTTTTTGTTGCTTATGTGTTTATTAATTTATTAACAAGACAGATCTTCCTTCTCTTTGCTAAACATACATTAAAGCAACGTGTAATAGAAGACAAAATTAAAATAGGTTTTATCACAAACTAACAATGCTGTATTATTTAAAAAAATCCCAATTTAATAAGTGATAAATTTAGCAGCACATTTACGGTGCAAACAAATGAAGCGAATTGAGTGATTTACATAACAGTATTCCTGGTTGTAAGAAAGATTGGTAAAGTTGAAGAAAAGTAATTATAACTTGTTTTAAGTTCACTGTAATTTTGAAGTATTTCCGCCTTTTCGGTAAATAAAGGTGGAACGATGGGTTCAACTTCAAAACCCAAAAATTAATTCATCTCTTTAACGCCAAGTTTGCCCGAAATAAAATTCGGGAATTTTACCGATCGATATATTTATTATTTATTAAAACTGTTTTCAATGTAAATGTAAATTTCACCACAGTAACGTATTGAAATTAATCAACAACGCTAGGTTAAACCTGTTTATCCGTTATCTGCGTAGTCACAGCACAGTATAAAAACTATACTGTGGTCACAGTATCAAAAGTTCTTTGAATCTCAGGTTAAAGTTAGACCATCGCATCGGTGTGAAACTCGATTTTTCTCATTGAAGCAGAATATAATTGCAAATAATTATCTTATGATAAAAATTGTAAGTTCTTAATTGCAAATAATTATCTTATGATAAAAATTGTAAGTTCTTAACTTTTTTTACCAATTGTAAGCTCAACCTATCTAACTGAACATTTACATAAAAGTGTGAATTGTCTTTTTTTGTTCATCAGCATGAGCGACAACAACCACTCTTTCAACATTGCAAATAATTTACTGTAAAAAAAGAGGTCCCAACTTGAAACCTTGGGGATCCTCGGTATTAAATTTGATAAAGGGTAAAAAATTGTATGCTTAATGGTAAGGTAATTCAAATAGTCTCGGTATCTTCGATATGGTGCACTGCTTTCATCTAGTTCACTACTACTGCTTCCAACACTAATTTGGACATTTGAAAACGTATCCAAATTATGCCTGTGGCAGGAAATGACGACGCCGGAAGGTATAAAACCATAATTAATAACATAACCTCTTGAGAAGTGCTAAAATTCGTGAGAAAAGACGGTATTCTAAAGTAGCACTCCAACACTGATTACCAGAGATGTGCTGTACTGTGTTCACGAAGCTTAATTAAAACTATTCAAGAGCCTTCGACAGATATACGGAACATTAAGAGCTCTTTCAGAAGCAAGATGAAGAACACACAAGTGAGAGCAACTTCAAAACGTTTCTTAGTTTTCGAGTTGACAGTGAAAAACATTGACAAAACTCACTTCCACATAAGTAAAGGGTACTGACGGAAATTAAAAAAAAAAAACAGTTTTTAATGCAGTTTTGTGCTCACGCAAAAATCTCCTGTGACGTTCCAGTGGTTAAAAACGCTCTGTGTACGATGGAAGCAATCATTTCTTTCTTCACCGCATCAAGTGACACATATATATTGTATTAAAAGATCACTTGGAACAGATGGATAAAGCGCATTAATTTATTCTCCAAATGAAAATAGCTTATCACAAATCACGAAGATTTGCAAGGTACCTATCATAAATTGGGTTGATAACAGGATTTCCAGGATGACTTCAAGTATGAGTTAGCCCTGTTCCCCATGTCTCTGTTCAATGAACAGGGGATGCGCAAGGGCACAAAATCCAATCTGTACTCTGTCTGCACTCTTCTTTCAAGTCACCCACACGCCGATAGATGCCAGCACTCACGTCGTTTTGGATGGTGGGTACCTCTTGCACAAGGTCGGGTGGCAGCGGAAGAGCACAGTTCGAGCACTTTTGGCCCGTTATACCACCTACGTCCATAAACACTTTGGGGAGAACGTCTCCATTGTTTTTGACGGCTACCCCGAAAATGATACCAAAAAAACACCAAAACAGCGGAACGACTCCGGGGCTACGCAGTTCAGTAATTCAAATTGCTCAAGAGCATGTATTGGGCAATGAGAACAAAAAAAAATGCCTATTTTCGACGAACTGTATCTTGGTAACCAATGGCTGTATAGAGCTCGCCCTAGTCTCAACTTGTAGCAAATTTAGTCTACTTCAAAAGTATGTAGAGTGACTATACCGGTCAGACGGAGATATTGAGCAAAAACTAAAGAGTCCGAACATTTCATGGTTTTTTGGGTACACCGCCGCCCGCTCGCACAGCCCTTTGGAAATTGCAAATCTGGCTTTTTTATATTGGTTTAGGTCCTAACAACGTATAAAAAATTCAAACCGACCGGACCTTTTGCAAGCACGGATGTACATCTTGACTGGACTAAGCTGACTTGAGGAATTGAAAGCTTACTCTATTTGTGCCGCAGATAGACATACATTTTCAAATACATTTGTACTATCATTGAATTTATTCAATGGTACTATAGATATTTTGTAAAATGACTGTAGATAATGTCGTTTCTATTAAAAAGTTTGGAATATTCAAAAGATTAATGGCAAAATGTTGATGCAAACTAATTTAATCGAATGTCTACCATAAATGAAATTTAATTTTTAATCACCGTTAAAAATTATGCTTGAAATAAATCACACCCAACAACACATATATGTAGTTGAATCTACGCAATGAAACAGTATACTAAACTCTGAAAACAGTAATTTTACTTTTTTTTCTTCCTATTTGGTACAGTAAATTTCAATTCAATTCTGCATTTATGTTTAGTTCCACTTCAATAAGCACAAAAATCATTTCAAAACTCAAGAGAGCGATATTTCGTTTTGTCGACGATGTATTCAATATAAAGTAAATTTGTTCAGATCTAATTATTAATATTGTACATCATTTCGAATTCATAAACAACGATCGTTTTACCGTCACCGAATCCAATTATTCCTACCTTTAAATAAATAAAATATTCGCATTTCAACTTGCGTTGTAGGTAAATTTACTGCGAATATATTTCAAAATTTATACAAATAAACATCTACTTAATACAATTTATTCATTTTGAAGTCGAACTGTCGTTTATTAGCCGTCTTTGAAGGGAATTCATTCGCCTTTATTAATGCAGCATCTTTTAATTGAAAAGGATCACTGAAAGGAGGAATATAAAATAAGACAAAACAAAATAGAAAGTAATGTTTCCTTTCTGTTAATAATAATTACACGTAAGATAATAATTCGAAAGCAGTTCATAAATTAAGTTATTTCATCGGTATGTAATGAGAAAATTACATTTAAGCGGATACAACTTGTACGTTTTGCTCCTTTGTATAAGTACTTCAAAAAAACTTTTGTTACCTACCGCTCAGGTCCATTGGAATCATGTGCAATCAAAGGCGTTTGTCTTTATTTTAGCATTTTTATTTTTATAATCTATGAATATTTATTCAAAACATTTTGTAGATAATGTTACAGAATGTTCTTCGCATACATGTGGATTACATTTATGACACGTTGTTTTAGTTTTTCGATCTTTTTTAACTGTGCATATGCCACAGCGTTTCTTCTTTTTTGGAGGTTCGGATGTTGTGCTGGTGCTAGATACCGGTTCTTCAAAATTTTCGTTATACTGTACTAGCTGTTTTCCCAATTCCATAATAAAGTTTCTTCTCTTACGTATCTTTTTGTCACAATTTCCATTGAGACATGACCACACTAAATGAATTCATAACACTAATATCCAATCATATTGTAAAAAACCGCCAGAGGTCTCCTTTTCACACTGTATGTTTTGTGTCATTTGGTCCATAGTGCCGACTCCAGCTTTATTAGTTTTGTTATAGTCTAAAATTATTTCAGGTTTCTTCTTGCATGCATTATCGATTTTCTTATCATGATGTAATGTACTAAGTAATGTCACAATTTTCCCTTTCTTGGCGCAGTATGAAATTATTATTTTATTGCTTTGAAAACCAAACAATATAGAAAAGATTTCATGGTTCTTGGGATTTGTAAGTAAATAATTTGCAGGTGAAATGGAAGTAAAAATTGTCACTGGTTATATTTCGTCCAGAATTTTCGATTTCTTTCACCGGTCTCTTGACCACATTTTCGCCTTGATTTTTGTCTCTTTCCTTTCCAGTTTTTCCTGTATAAATTTCTAATTTCCAAGCATATGACGTGACGGTGTCACAAATTGTCCAAAACTTAATACCAAATCATCCTGGTCTCGAAGGTATACAGTATGTCTGTAAAAGTTGGCAACATATGGGGAAGAAAAGTTATTCTTTATAAAAAGCCCTGCATGTTCTAAAATCTGAAATACAATCATCAGATATTAAATTTTTTCAGTCGTACACGCGGTTTGTCAAAAAATATGAACTTTGCTCAAGAGTAAAGTACCTTTATTTTTGACAATATCGAAAATTGTTATTAAAAAAAGTTAATCATAACTAAAAACCACGTTCAAATATGCAATTACATCCTGCTAGTTAAAATTTTTTTTTACAAGTTTTTCTCAAATTACTACCTACCGATACTGATACGATTTCCGTTCCGTTCAGAAACGTCACTGTCAAACATTTCTTGATATAATACAAATCATTTGTTTATCAGTACATCATAGATTTCACGTAACTACACTTACATTTGCATTGTTATTGTAGACAAAAATAGGAAAACAAAATTTTAAGCATCAGTATCGGTAGGTAGTAATTTGTGAAAAAGTTGTAAAAAAATCTAAATACTCGAAGTATAGTTTGAAACCTAGTACGGCTCATAATATCGTTAAAAATTTTTCGTCCATCTTTGTTACTCCACAATTGGGATATCTCTTCGTTTTTCGATTCAGTACTTCCAATTAATTTATGAAATTCGTTTTGATTCAGTGGTTCCCATTGATTTCCAAAGACATTAAGTTCTTCTTCATTCGTCCATTTGATAATGATTTCTAAAAACGGTCTTATAAAATAAATCAAAAACGCAGAAGCTGTACTGTCAACTTCTCGCGAAGCAGTCGCGTAGGTCTTGAGTATACTGACCACGTCGCCCTTGCGGGGGGTCGACAGGATTTTCAACAGACACTTGTTGATTTTGGGACATAAAAGAATTTGGTTCGGTAATGGGGTTTATTTCATTGTTGTTATTATTATCATTCGATGAAACATATCCACTGTCGTATTCAACATCACTCATCTCATTTATGAGTGCCTCCAGTTCTTCAGGCTTCAATGGTCTTCGCATATCCATTTTTTTAGAATATTACGCACTAACATAAGTATATAAACTAACAAAACTATTCTAAATTATGTAACAAAATATATTTACATTCACTATTTTCATAAACGCACGAACACTAATCACTTTACAAAAGTCAACGTAGTACTGAATAGAGTATTCATTTGTTGCCTCTATACAAATGACGGGGAAATCCCATAAGGTAATACTATGGGTCCATTGGACCCAGACGGTAGTTCCCGATAGAAAATGTATATATAAAAAAACAAATTATTGTTATAAATTAACTCCATCAAAAATTTACAAAAGACATGTAAATAAACAAAGTCAAGCAGATACATATTTCATAAGCATGAAATATTGATGTGAGGACACAATACAGTCTCATTTGGGTCCATTGGACCCGCTCGGTAGACAAAGGGTTATATACAGTGTGATTCATTTATATTGGAAACACACATGTAAAATCTGCAGTTATTTACCGATTTTTACCATTTTTTTTTTAAATGTCAAATAATGAAACATCTACTTTGGGACAAAGTTTTAAATGTTTATTCCAATTTTCAGGGCATACTATGATAACTTTTTCGTACTCGGAATGGAGAATTGGTGTTAGCGATTTGTTTATAAAAAAAATATCTACGCCACTGCATTCAGAATACTTCCAAATAGCTGTGACCAAAATTTTACAAAAATATATTTATTAATAACAAAGTTATGACAACTTAAAGTTGGAGAACTTTCTAAGCTAACAGTTACAAAACAACACCCTGTATCAATAGATGGCCATGGAAATTATGTTAATGATTCTTAAATTAAACTATTTAAACCATCAGTAGAGAAAAAAATATTTAAAGAAACGTAATATTTAATAAAAGTAACGGAATCGCACAATTGAGTAAATAATAAGACCTAACATTTCCATTTAAATCTTAGTTACCATGGAAATTATGTTACTGTTTAACAGTTAATGATAGATTTTTATTAAATATTACGTTACTTTAAATATTTTTTTCTCCACTGATGGTTTAAATAGTTTAATTTAAGAATCATTAACATAATTTCCATGGCCATCTATTGATACAGGGTGTTGTTTTGTAACTGTTAGCTTAGAAAGTTTTCGAACTTTAAGTTGTCATAAGTTTGTTATTAATAAATATATTTTTGTAAAATTTTGGTCACAGTTATTTGGAAGCATTCTGTATCCAGTGGCGTAGATATTTTTTTTATAAATAAATCGCTAATAACAATTCTCCATTCCGAGTACGAAAAAGTTATCGTAGTATGCTCTGAAAATTGGAATAAACATTTAAAATTTTGTCCCAAAGTACATGTTTCATTATTTGACAGTTAAAAAAAAATTGGTTAAAATCGGTAAATAACTTCAGATTTTACATGTGTGTTTCCAATCTAAATGAGTCATACTGTATAGTAAAATAATTACATAGAAATTATAAATGAATTTAAAACGCCAAGAGCTTGATGCTGGGAATAAGACGTTAACTTTTTAAAGAGTATGTTAAAAATGCCCCTCATCCATCTTCCCAGCAATTGATATGCAAGAGGATAATTGTTTGCAGCTAGTTGTATAATTTGTGGAGGTGTACAGGTAAAGATCTGTTCATTTTCATCCATTTCAATACAAATACACTGACATTACGCGTTTGATACTGACACTTTTGGGTTAGTGTATTTTGGAGGAATAACTATTAATCCCTAAGGGAATAATATATGATGGTATTATACTTCAAAAATAATATTTATATTATGTATTAGTCGTAGATAAAGATTTATGTTCCTCTTTGGGTTCGCTTACAACCAACGTGCAAAATCTCTGACATCGCATGTTCTCCGATTGTGAAACCGAACATACGTTAAGATGTTTTCTACGTACGAAAACTCAAAATCGTATCAAAATACTTACGATCAATTTCATTAATTGTAGGTTATCTCAATTTTTTCCTCGACAAAAATAATAAATTGTTACCCTAATATGCAATCTATAAAAAACCCAATTCTTATTTCGAATACATAAAAGAGCACCCTTACAAAATGTTAATAGAACTACCGTGCCCTTAAATCTTAAATTAAAGTAAGGTTACTTTCACTTAAACTTTTCATTTAGATTTATGTATACATTTTTCATTAAAAGTACAATTCCCTTTAGAATAAATTAAATCTTTCCTTTTTCCGTTGAACATGCCTGCCCGACAGATATCTTGAATACCTACGGAAAATGCAAATGCGGATCTATTTACATTTAATAGATAGATTAGAAAATATGCAAAATTTTATGTAAGGTTTCTATAGTCGCGTAAGAATCGCTAAATAAGTATTTATCTTAGTTTTAGGCTTCGTTAAATTTACTTAATCAAAATTTACATTTTAGAGCTTTAACAAAATAGAATATAACCTCTATTTCACAGGAGAATATCCTCAAGGCGAAAAGTGATTAGAGATACTTTCATACATTTTACGAATCGATGTTTAGCATGGAGGTCTCGGTGATCTCGAGAACTATTTATGATACAAAGAATTTCCGTACATATCGAATAACATTCTACTTTTTTGTTATTTTTTCAAGTTTTACACTGTTGCTACATACATAAATAACGAAGTTTTTGCCGGTTTTCCTTTGGTGAATTAAGCGTCCAAATTAATGTATTTCCAAAAACAGAAATAGTAAATTATATTATTAGGAGCAAAAAATAAGGCTTTATGTGCTAGGTAAGCAACCGAAGCATATAAAACCATTTTTGCTCCAAATACGAGTAGTCCTTCAGCTGAGGGGGGTTCTGTATAGAAAGTGGCGTATAGAGGAAAACTCTCCGAAATAATATAAAGGACCCCTACGGCTTTAAAAAAATCCAGGGTAGACATTTCGTAACTGGTCAGATTTTTCGGAAATGACGTCACAAGATGGCGGCCGTCGATAATCATAAAAACCTACTTATCTTAGGAACCGCTTAACGGATTTTAACAAACCAGCACTCGTTTGAAAGATATTTAAATTCTACATAATTCATATAAAACACCATCTAGTGAAATATTAATTAGTTTTAGAGCTATAACCAAAATTAGTTAATTGCACTTCGGTGGTTCGTTGGGTATTGTCAAATTGAGCAGCAACTATAGGATTTACCAAAACATTGTTATGACAAATATTAAAGAGTTTGAAAATACCTTTAAAATGTCTACTTACCCATTACTATATCTGTTTCGGTTTCGGAGTTACACCCCCCGGAAGTGCACATCTGTGTGCGTTTCCAAGGTCTTTCATAAAGTGATTTTCAAAAACTGTACGGAAAGAACTCAATTTATCGCAATTATTTACAGACCTTTAACTACTTTTGCTTGATTTTACAACGATTACATTGATAATAAAAACTTTGTTGTATAAAGATATTTTCCATTTTTACCTAGTCGTTGTTATAGCAATTATGAATCGATATTTCATTGATTGTATCGATTAAGGCGCATGCTCTCCGAACACAGTGTAATCGGATAATATCAATACATTATAAAATAATCGATTAAGTATATGTATCAAACTTTCAATTACACGCGCATATTGGCCCTTAGATGACACTACACCGCCACCGCTAATACATACAAATCTAACGCCGCGCGACTTTAAGAAAACATGTACGTACAATTAGTAAGTTTTGGTTTGTTCATATTGTGATTGGTAATAAGGCCGTAAAATGGAAGGTGTTTCGCTCGTTAGGGGACTTCCCCGGAAAGCGTGAAAGAAGAGAAATACATAATTTCGGAAAATGGTAGGAAGAAAGTAATCGAAGCGGCCGGAATTCGTCAAGACAAAGTCTATGAACGGTTAAAGTCTGTGGATCGCAACACATTTGTGTATTATGTTGACAATGAGTGCTATAAGCGTTATACCCTCAAAGGACTTACTAGAGTGAAATACCTGCAGCAGTTGAAGACCAGACCGAAGAAAGTAAACAGCCAGCAGATAGCGGTGAAAGTATCGTAAGGACAATAACCACTCGCCAATCAGCAATACCCAGAGAGGCACCTGTTGGCGCTAAGGCACGTGAAATCAACGTTATGGACCGTTTTTATGTCATATGTTCTTCCAAGAGCAAAAACAAAAATTATACTAAATACCGAATTTGTGAAGACTATCGAGCGAAGAAGTTTCTGCAAGCAGTGACGCACTTCCAAGACACTGTTTGGCAACGGGAATTTAACATAGAAGATACCATGGGCGTTTTCGGGGCTGACTTGTATGTCAGCCTACTTTTGGAAATATGAAAGGAGCGTCGGTGTGTCTGGTCAAACCAATTCAACTGCCGCTTCAATTAGGAAGAATGTGTTTACAGAAATCATTACGGAGTACGTACAGCTTGGTTTTGTTAGAGGGAATGGATTCACACTAACAAGAATTACAGAGGGAGCTAGGTAATGGTAATTTGCCTTTGCCTGAGCCTAGATTTACAAACCAAGAAGTCAAGTTGCTTTTGCTCAATCACTTCGACGACAAGATAAGGTTTTCGGAACCAAGGGAAGCAAATAAGCCTGTAATGGTTTTCTCCAGTTCCCTTTCTGTTGAAGATATTGCGGACAAAGTTCGATCTTTTGACTTTAACCGTTCGTAGACTTGGTCTTTACGAATTCCGGCCGCTTCGATTACTTTTTTCCTACCATTTTCCGAACTGCTTACTTGCATATTTTCTTTAGGTACATTTTTGACAAATTATGTATTTCTCTTCTTTCACGCTTTCCGGGGAAGGTCCCCTAACGAGCGAAACACCTTCTATTTTACGGCCTTATTACCAATCACAATATGAACAAACCAAAACTTACTAATCGTACGTACACGTTTTCTTAAAGTCGCGCGACGTTAGATTTGTATGTATTAGCGGTGTAGTAGTGTCATCTAGGGGCTAATATGTGCGTGTAATTGAAAGTTTTTATAATCGATTATTTTATAATGTATTGATATTATCCGATTACACTGTGTTCGGAGAACATGCGCCCATAATTGCTATAACAACGACTAGCTAAAAATGGAAAATATCTAATCTCCGTGTTTATAAAACAAAGTTTTTATTATCAATGCAATCGTTGTAAAATCAAGCAAAAGTAGTTAAAGGTCTGTAATAAAAATAAAATTTGCGATAAATTAAGTTCTTTCCGTACAGTTTTTGAAAATCACTTTATGAAAGACCTTCGAAACGCACACAGATGTGCACTTCCGGGGGGTGTAACTCCGAAACCGAAACAGATATAGTAATGGGTAAGTAGACATTTTAAAGGTATTTTCAAACTCTTTAATATTTGTCATAACAATGTTTTGGTAAATCCCATAGTTCCTGCTCAATTTGACAATACTCAACGAACCACCGAAGTGCAATTAACGAATTTTGGTTATATCTCTAAAACTATTTAATATTTCACTAGATTGTGTTTTATATGAATTATGTAGAATTTAAATATCTTTCATACGAGTGCTGGTTTATTAAAATCCGTTAAGCGGTTCCTCAGATAAGCAGGTTTTTACGATTATCGACGGCCGCCATCTTGTGATGTCATTTCCAAAAAATCTGACCAGTTACGAAATGTCTACCCTGGATTTTTTTAAAGCCGTAGAGGTCCTTTATATTATTCCGGAGAGTTTTCCTCTATACGCCACTTTCTATACAGAACCCCCCTCAGCCAATGGATTAGAGGTACATTAAAGTTACAAGCCCTCCCGATTTTTCATGCGGTTTGTTTTAAAATGAGCGCGCACTCTTTGTCAATGCGTGACAGAGATACCAGCACTGTACGACAGATAGAACTCTAGCGGCAGCGTCGAGAATGAGAACTGTTTTAGATACTTAAAATGCCGACGTTTTCCTTACATGAACAGCGTGCAATCATTCGTTTTCTGCATTTGCGTGGTGACACGAATTGAAATTCATCGACAGTTGAAGGAGACATCTGGTGATGGATATGGATGTGTCGAAAGTGCGTTCGTGGGTGCGACAGTTTAATGAAGGCAGAATGACAAGAAACCAAAACAACCTGGGCCTCGCACAAGCCAGTCTGACGACACGATCGAGCGAGCGAAGAGGGTTGTTTGCGATTGCCGAATGACTGCGGAAAGATCGCTTCAGTGTTGGCATTTCCGTGGATTCTGTGCCCACAATCCTGCATGACGACCAGAAAAGTGTCCTCCAGGTGATTGCCACGAATGCTGAAGGACGACCACAGGCTGCTCGTGCGGCATGTTGCCAAGCAATGTTGACCGCAACGAAGGCATGAATGGGACTTTCTTTTTGTCGATTGTGACAATGGATGAGACGTGGATGCCATTTTTCAATCCAGAAATAAAGCGCCAGTCAGCTCATAGATTCACCGCCACCAAAAAAATTTCGGATAAGCGCCAGTGCTGAAAAAATGATGGCACCATGTTGTGAGACAGCGATGGCGTAAATCCTTACCCATTGCGTTCCAAAGGGCACTACGGTGATAGGTGCATCCTACGTAAATATTTTGAAGAACAAGTTACTTCATAGACTGCAACAAAAACAGCCGGGAAAGGCTGCGCGTATGCTATTTCACCAAGACAACGCACCCGCACATCGGGCTAACGTTAGGCAACAGTTTCTTCACAACTTCAACAACTTTGCAATGATTTCTCATGCTCCATACTCACCTGACCTGGCCCCTAGTGACTTTTGACTGTTTCCAACAATGAAAGACTCTCCGTGGCCACACGTTTACCAGCTGTGCTGCTATTGCTTCAGCGATTTTCCAGTGGTCAAAACAGACTCCTAAAGAAGCCTTCGCCGCGGCCATGGAATCATGGCGTCGACGTTGTGAAAAATGTGTACGTCTGCAGGGAGATTACGTCGAGAAGTAACACCAGTTTCATAATTTTCGGGTGAGTAGTTAGTTCGGAGTCACGGATTAATTTGGACCCTCGGTCCAAATTGCTTATCGGTAGCCACGGATAGAGAAAGGGGTACAGGGTTGAACAATTACGCTACGAGTGACGCGATGAAGGGTGCCGGTAGCTCAATCGAAGGGGTGGTCGTGGTCGTTAAAGTCGGGTAGCTGCAACCGCTCGTGAATACCTGTCTTACCTTTAGTCGTCAGATTAATGGTTGTACTAGTCAATGTTTAAAAAAATGGGCGCCACTTGGGAGAGTCAATATTATCGGAAGTAAATCCCAAGTTTTACAACCGACATTTAGGTACATTACTAACTTTCCACTGACTTTACAAATGCCGAACGCTTCCAATTATATGAATTGGATCCGATCACGAAGGAACAAGGGCACTTCCTCTATGCGTACAATTGTTGAATAGTAAGGATCCATACATCGATGTAACAACTATGGATATTCCTTTCACTTAAACACCCACGACCACGTATTTTCTAACAATGTACTTATCACAAACTGACTGCTACCTAATTCCCGCCTGTTACCGCCGATTAACTACCACCGGAATCAGAGATCGCTCAATCTCTCACTGACTCAATTGCACCCCCAAATCACTATCGAACCTATTGTTGGTGAAGACTACCTCGGCACTAATTTGCGTGTTACATGTAAAATAATATTACGCGCTTATAACTAACGTACTGATGGTTCTAAATATACCCTACGATAAAGATGTCTAAGTTGGCTTGATAAGATGATTACTCTGATCATAACGTATTTCACTGCTTACTCTTCCTCCAACAACTTTAGATTTCTGGGGCCCGGGTCTTTTACCACTAGGTTTGGTGCTCCACAAGTATGCGAGCACTATTTTTCTCCTTATGTCAAGCAGTGAAATTTTTTCATTTGGGTGAGAAATTTGATATAATCTCCAAGTATTTACTACAGCAACATCTAAAAATTGTGTAAATAATGGCCACAACCATTTTTTAGATCGAATTCTTGTTCTATATAATGAAATCTGCTTATCGAGTAAATCGACCCCACCCATATTTTTGTTATATTCGCTAAACAGACGGGGCATTGGAATTGATACTTTTTCTTTGTCTTTTTTTGAGAACCTCTTGGCATTTGATAGAGGTAAAACGTCACTATAATTTGTAGCCATTGTCACTGCTTTATTATCTTTCCAGCGAACCATTAAAACTTCGCCAGTTTTATCAAATTGTTTTTCAAAATATCCTCGTTCCTTGGTTTTTTCAATGTTTTTGCATGACGAAAGAGGACACTGTTTTGTCCTGTTTTCCCTAATAGTACCGGTTGCTTTTAGTTTGAGGAAGTGTAGATCCGTTAGAAGTTCATGGCCCGTAAAAAAATTGTCGAAAAAAACTGCATGGTCTTCCATGTTATTGGGTGGAATTATCTTTACTAAATTTTTTACTACTCTAGAACCCAGTGGACCTTCCGCGTTGTCTGATTTACCTCCATAAGGTTCAAAATTAAATAGATAACCGTTTGCGCTGCATAAACACCAAATTTTGTATCCAAATTTGATTGGCTTTCCATGCATATACATCTTTGAAGGATGTCGACCATAATAACGGACCATCATTTCATCTAGCGACAGTTTACCATAAAAAACTCCCAACTTACTAAAATTTCTTTGTAGTATATCAAAGAATTTTCTGAGTTTGTAAAATTTATCATTTTTTGTATTTTGCTGTTATCATTCAAATGAAGATTTTTCTTTATTTCACGAAATCTGGTCCTGGGCATGGAATTTGAAACAATTTGTACAATGGCATCAGGTGCTTGCTCCCAATACATATCTTCTTGAGGTAGCTTATGGTAACCACTCAATAACATGATAGCAATAAATTTTTGTAAGTCTTGTAAAGACAAGGTGAAATTTACTGTATTTTTTTGTTGCGCATATAATTCACTTTGCTCTATTATAAGTTCAAATATACCCTCCAATAGGTATTCGAATATTTTGGCAGCTGAGTACTCTTTCATTATCTCGAGAATACCTTCAGTTTTATCTTTAGACGACGTGATATTTTTTGTATAAATTGGAGAAATATTTTCCCACTTTATTGGATCGCATTTTTTTTTCTTTGATTTTGGGGGTTGATCTGAATTATTTTTGTTTTCTTCAATGTTAGGTGCAAATAATTCCAAAGATCCGGCAACGTCACCATCATTCTCCATACCAATTTCATCTAAATCATTGTCGTCTAAATCTTCCAAGTCAGTCAACTCATCGGGGTTAGGTGGTATAATAGCTACATTTATATCAGAATCATTTGCTTCAAGATCACGAAAAAAATCTTCGTCTTCTAACATTGCAGTAAGCTCACCGATCGTCAAAGCTCTTTTTGAATCCATTCTACAACAAAACAACATTTGAATACTTATTTGTCACTTTACGCCAATGTCCCAAAAATGGGACGCTATATTTGACGATAAACAAAACTTACCTGTTATTTATTCAAAGTAATTTTTATTGATGAATGGATAAAACAATGTCCATATAATAAGTAATCACCACAATTGCCTTATTTCAGCGTTTCTAAAAAACTTTACAGCGATAACAAGCACAAGACGAACGTTAACGGTTAGAGTTATGTTTTCAAGGTTAAATCTTTTACGTAATTCAAGCTAGATGGCAGCGATCGTCATTATAGGCGGAAAGCAAATGATGTAAACAAAAGTTTGTACAGTTCAAATTTCATTTGAATATTACCATTGTTACTATAAAAAATTTTTAATCTGTGTCCTAAAAATGGGACGTTGGCGGGTAATAGGTTAAGTTAACATGGGGAATACATGTCGTTAAATTATCATAACAAGGCGTTAGAACTTGAATGTACCTCGTATATGTACACTACTATTTTTTTCAAACGAGTACTACATTATACTAATTAGTAAAATTGAAATGATTAAAATCAATACTAAAATACTCCAAACCTTTCAATCTAAAACATTGCGAATGATTGCTGATACACCTTGGTATGTGTCAAATCAAACTCTTCATGCGGATCTTGGAGTTCCCTTCACAAAAGATGTAATCACTCTACATGCCAAGTAATACAAAGCAAGAAGTACTGACCACGGTAATCAGTTAATAATAAACGAGTTTTATAATCAACCACTAGTGGGAAGACCTAGTAAACTAGGTGCATATAGTGAACCTCAGAACATTGCTTATTACTCTGTGTAATATTAAGTTGTAGAGTAGATTGTTTTGCAACGTAAATAAATAAAAAAATAAATAATAACGTAAAATTATTATTATGTGGCCAATATTACTTATATTGTCTTATTAAAACATAATTATATGCAAACTTTGTGTCCACACTTGTCGCGTTTAAATCAAATACACATTTTTTTGAAAATAACCTTTTGCTGTTGAACTGATAACTGTTGCAAGTTAGCGTAATTATCCAAAATGCTACTTGAATGACTTACTCAAATAAATCAACCGTTTAGCTCGATAGTGTAGTGCACAACTAAACGGAAAGAAATAACTGTGTTTATCTCACTCTCTCATTTAAAGAGCTAACGTACCGCTAAATCGCACTTTAAGAATGAAAAACATTAGCTTTTGTGGCAAAGAATAACAGAGTTGATATCCTATTTAAAATGTATTAAATTCATGTATTCATATATTCAAAGAGCTTTTGTGCTCGAAACTTACTTGAAATGACTTCCTTTTGATTACTGCATGTGGTATATAGTAAGAATACTAAAATTCTTATTTACTCGTTCAAATAATGCAGAAAAATTAATCTTTACATTTTCATTTATCGCAACAAAGGGAGGACTGTTGTTTTTTACCAAGTTTCGAAAGAAAACTGTCCTAGAAGATAATTGATTGGGAAGCCTTCCCTTTGTTCTTCCGGAAAATATTAATCAACTCACTTCCTTCAAAAGGTTCCCGATTTTCAACGTGAATGCGAATATATTTCCTGAAAATGATTATTTCACAAAATTAAATCATCTAAGTTCGGCGGAGTGAACAGGTTAACAAGGTTTCAAAACTGTACTTTAAATATCCCTATATGTAACAGACTTATTTATTATCGATAAATTACAATACATTTTCAACAAAAGTCTTTTTGCTCGTGTATTCTCATTTTGTAATAATTCTAGCATAATAATAACGTGCATCAAATATAATTTATTCCACCGGTATTCATATTTCGAACAAAAGCGATGTTGTATTATACTTGTAGTGTAAATGTTAATTTTCGTTTATAAAAATTATTGTTTTCCATGGAACTACAGAAGTATTGCGTTAATTTTAACTAAAAGAAACGGAAAGTAGTGCGTGCTATTTACTATTCTATATTTTTCTGCACATAATTAAAATTTGGAACAATAATATTCTACTGTAACAACCTTTTTACTTTACTATTAATTCCAGCTAGGAGAATGGCTGTTACGAAGGGTTGCCGGCTGACCAGTGACGAGGTCGTAGGCTAGCTAGAAAAATAATTGTTCGGTAGGCGCCAGGTCGCATTTAAACTAAAGGTGCATACTCACCAAAAAGGCAAACAAGAACTAACAAGAGCGAGCGAGCATTCTTTACGAATCATCGCGGTGTGAGTACCTGTCAGCGAGCGAGCAAATATTTGTTTAATCGTGTTCGAAAAAGATCCGGCCGGTGTCGGTACATCAAAGAAAAGACATGTTCGTGCTTGTTTTAGTGTGGACGGAGATTTTTATAGTTTAATTCATTCGGTGATGGTTCTCGCGTTCGGTAAGTTACCTTATTTTAAAATGTAGTATTTTATTTATATTTAATAATTATGTAGGTATTAAAATTAGTAGTGGAAATATGCTCTTCAAAAATACTGACTCTTGATCAGGGTTGATGGGCATATGGTAAGTAGGTAATACATAGTGTATAGTAAACGATACTTACTAATAATACTAATAACAGATAGCTGATTAATTGGTGTTTTACAGATCGTTTAAATATCTATACGTTGCAATGGAATGGTATTTTTTATTTAATACCCAATACGTGAATGAGAAAAGCAGTATATTTCATTTTCATTTTTGACTTAGAGGTTGTGTTATTATGCATATAAATCTTGCCACGGTACTCGTCCTACATTTGCAAAATATTCAGCAAATCGTTCTCTAGTATCTCTATTAACAGATGAGACTTTACGTGGAACCTTTTTGATAGGGAGAAGTGATGTTGTTGTCCTGAGTTCTTGTCTCCAAGTACCTTGTCTAATAACATTTCCACTAACTTCACAATCTAAAGTATCTTGGTCTGTATAGATGTGGCGCGAGGATTTACTTTTTCTTAAATAATTATGCAAATGAATACAAGCCAAAACTACTTTTTGTACTTTATGCGGTTCTAGCAGCATTGGTTTCCTCAAAACGCGGAACACAGCGGACATTATACCGAATACGTTTTCTACCACCCTTCTAGCCCTCGACACTCTATAATTATATATTCTGTAAGGTCCACCGTGTATACACCTATTCTGTGGTTATATATATTCGGTGGACTACTTTATAATTCGTTATCAACACAGGTAGCTCAAGTTGGAGATTACGCTCTTTATGCAATAATAATATTCCGTACGTGATAATTATTATAATGTTACAATTTATATTTACAAAAGATAATAAATATAATTTATTTCGGTGGCGGTGTCACTTTCGTTATCTTCCCGTCGTCGGTACTTTATTGGAAGCGTCGGTACTTTATTGCAACGGCTATTTTCCTGCAAGTAAAACGTGTTATTTTATTTATAATAATACCTGGTGGTGTGTTTTATGGACGTCTCGGCGGTGTAACACCACGTATGTATGATGTTAATTTCGGACTGGTAGGTAGCTATAAGCTGTCGGAAGTTTTTGGCGGTTTAACCTATAACCCCCCTTTTTACAGGTGTTTTTATCTTTGGGCTTTTCAACCACCTGGTGGCTTGCTGCAAGTGAAACGGTTCCGGAAGTTTTAATCAGTACAGGAAGGACTGGATTTATATATATGCGGTAAACAGGTATTAGGTCGGGAGTCTGGTTATGATTTATACTGGCTGTCCGTAGGGTGCTGCCGTTCCATTTATAAAGTACGGAGGAAGGTTATACACGCACAATCCCTGGCTCGGTTCCAACAGGAATCCGTACACAGGGCTGGACAAAACACAAGGGTTTCGGGAATACGTTGACCAGGCTCGGTTCCAAAAGGAATCCGTACACAGGTCCGGACAAACACAAGGGTTTCGGGACTACGTTGACCAGGCTCGGTTCCAAAAGGAATCCGTACACAGGTCCGGACAAACACAAGCGTTTCGGGAATACGTTGACCAGGCTCGGTTCCAAAAGGAATCCGTACACAGGTCCGGACAAACACAAGGGTTTCGGGAATACGTTGACCAGGCTCGGTTCCAAAAGGAATCCGTACACAGGTCTTGACAAACGAAATATACACAATTACGGAACGGTAAGAAAACAATTACGGCACACACTTTACGCACAAATTATGTTTTAGGGTAATAACAGGTCTGGATATGTAAATAACAGGTCTGGATATGTAATCAGGAGCGGAACTGTTAGATACCTAAATCTCAACTTCTCGTTTTAGCACAGGATTACGCTTTTATAGACTTGTGTATTGGGAGGGGGTCTCTTTAGTGGGAGTACTTGTCTCACGTGCGGCCCCCACCGTCCTACTACCGCCATCTATTACGTTCTTTGTAAGGCATTTTAGGACCCTACAGGGTCCTTTATTAAAATGACACAAAAAGGATTCTTACAGATTATCTCCTCTCCGGGGTGACGACGGCTGCCAAGGCCCAAGCTTTCCTTTTCGTGCTTCTTCATCCTGATAAAGTCGTGCTGGCCCACCTTCACCACCACTCGCCGTTTATTTCGCTTCAGCCTACGTCTCTCCTGGCGTGAGATTTTTCCTGGAGAAGTGAGGTGGACCTGGGGGGCTTCCTCCTCTTCGATTTCTACGGCTGCTGGTACCACTGCTCTCTCTTCGGGAGTTCTCTCAATTCGCTTGATTCCCAATTCAGGTAAGTTCTTCGCTTCATTATTTTCCCACGTGGGAATAATAGTTTCCCATTCTACAGGTTCTATCAAGCACATTGCCGCTAACCCTGAGTCGGGGGTTGGTAATGCCGGCCAATTCCCCATGGGCGACGGAGTGTTCTCTTCTTTTCGGTCTGGACTCTCCTCCCTCTGCTTCTTCAGTGGCGAATAGGGGCTACCGAACAATCGCTTCATTCGCTCTGTCATATCTTCTACTTGCCCCGTAATACAGATGGGACCGGGCGCGCGACTGATGAAAGCCAACGGTACTCCTCGCTTCCTACAATACTGGTTTGGCACCCATGGGTACACCCTCACTTTCGGTTTCTTGATCGTTCTCTTCACTGGGGCCATCGCACATAAACTAATTCTGTTCTCACCTGATCTTGGAGTTTCCGGCGAAGCTCTCCCCTCTCTATCTTCTGGTGGTGGGGTACTAGATGGCTCGACTTCTGGTTCATCTTGTCCCACCACTTTTAGATCTTTGACGTGGACCCTCTGGAGGCGGTTTCGCTTCCTATCTGTTTGGACTTCCACGATCACAGGTGAAATAATTCTTTTGATGGGAAAAGGGCCGGCATATTTAGGGGTTAATTTACTTGAGATCCCTTTTCCCTTCTCCGCCAAGATGTGCTCCCTGTAATAAACTTTCTCACCTATTTTCGGCCGATATGGTCTTCGTCTCAAGTCGTAGTACTTCTTCTGTGACCCAAACGCCTCCTCCATAGACTCCCGCGCTAGTTGACGAAGGTCCTCTAGCTTCCTTACACAGCGGCCATATTCCTGTGTAGTCAATGGTTCTCCCTCAACTTCCGGCTGTACTTCCCGCAGTAGTGTTCCTGTAGGTAGCAGCTCCCGGCCGAAGTTGAGGAATGCGGGTGAAAATTCTGTAGATCTATGCCTTACTGTGTTAGTGGCAAACGCAATCTCGGCCAGTTTTCCATCCCAATCCTTCGCTACTTCGTTCGTTACCTGGGCTATCATAGTCCCAATGACTTTATTTGCTCGCTCCACAGGATTAGCTTGAGGAGTATACGGCGGAGTCCGCTGGTGCTGGATTCCCCATTCGTTCAAAACATTCCGGAAGGCCTGGCTGGTGAACTGGGTGCCATTGTCTGTAATTACTACTCGAGGGGTTCCGAACCTACAAATTATTATCTCCTGTAAATGCTTAATTAGGACCGTACTGGTAGCCTTCCGGATTGCTTTCACCTCTACCCATTTCGTAAACCTATCTTGGAATACTATGAGGTGACAATTTCCCTGCTTTGATCGGGGAAATGGACCCATCAAGTCAATGCTTACCATTTCCCATGGCTGGTTGGTTCGTGAAAAATACATCTCGCCTCGGGGTGCCTGTGTACTGGATTTATATCGGTGGCAAGTATTGCAATTTTGAACGTACTTTATTATATCTCGTTTACTTCCAGGCCAGTAGTAGTTCTGAAACAAGCGGGATATAGTTTTAGCCACTCCTAGGTGTCCAGCGGTGGCGTTCGGCAGCTTTTCAAATTCGCTGGCCATGGCAAGTAATTCCGGTAGGGACTGGAAATCTCTGGGTCGAATGTAGTGTTTGTATTCAGGCCTCAAATTTTCGTATATACGCTCCAGCTGACTGGCCTGTGACATCCCTCCGTGCCGACGCATTAATGTCATGATATCTGTAACATATTCGGAGGTCATCTCTCTCGCCTGCTGGATTCGGTTCCTGACTTCCTCTTCTAACTTGTACTGGTATCTATGAGGTATGAAGTAGAGGTGGAAGCTTTGGACCACTTCTCCCCAGTTCCTCCAGAACGCCTTGTGGTTTCGATACCAAAGTAAAGCTCTCCCCTTAAGCATCTCGGGGAGGGTCTGGAGTAGGTCAGAATCCCTGAAGCCATAACATTCCTTTAACTCGTCCACCCTCTCCAAAAAGCCCAAGGCGTCACTCGTGCCATCAAATTTCACGCCCCATTTCCGCACCTTGTCGCACAGTTCGGCGGCTGTGGGTAGGACTGGTGGAGGTGCTCTTGGAAGCCCTAGCTCAGGGTGTGGTCTCGGTAACGTATAATCGAAGATGGCCCTTACTGTCTCAGGTTGGGTACGTTTCAGGGTTCCGGTATGAAGTGGGAATTCGGGTACTGGTGGTGGTTCCCTATCTCCTTCGTTGGTGGAGACCCCTCCACTTCTCAGGGCCTGGATTAATCGGCTGCGTAACTCCTCGACAGTCCCCGAGGAACTTAGGCCTGCCTCGTCTAATTTCTTCGCCAGGGCGTCCTTCTTAAGATTATATACCCAACTGACTCGTATCTCAGATTCAGGAATATCATCATCATACGCAGCTGTTGCCATCTTGGTATGCACACTTTTAAACTATTTCTAAAATAAATGTTTCAGGTGTTCAACAAACTAAAACGGCTGGAAAATAAAAATTAGCTCTGGAAAAGAAGAAAATAAAAATTACGTTCTGGAAAGAAAAATGAATTAATTCTGGAAAAATAAAAATTAGCTTCTGGAAAAATAAAATTAGTTCTGGAAAGAAAAGAAATTATCTTCGAGTATCCAACAACCAAACTCTTGCAGGCCTTTTTATGTGTTTAGTTGTAGTTTATAATTAATTGAATTGCTTACTTGTCGACTGGTTTCCGTTCTTTTTAAATCCGGTGCTCGGGCGCCATTTGTAAGGTCCACCGTGTATACACCTATTCTGTGGTTATATATATTCGGTGGACTACTTTATAATTCGTTACCAACACAGGTAGCTCAAGTTGGAGATTACGCTCTTTATGCAATAATAATATTCCGTACGTGATAATTATTATAATGTTACAATTTATATTTACAAAAGATAATAAATATAATTTATTTCGGTGGCGGTGTCACTTTCGTTATCTTCCCGTCGTCGGTACTTTATTGGAAGCGTCGGTACTTTATTGCAACGGCTATTTTCCTGCAAGTAAAACGTGTTATTTTATTTATAATAATACCTGGTGGTGTGTTTTATGGACGTCTCGGCGGTGTAACACCACGTATGTATGATGTTAATTTCGGACTGGTAGGTAGCTATAAGCTGTCGGAAGTTTTTGGCGGTTTAACCTATAACCCCCCTTTTTACAGGTGTTTTTATCTTTGGGCTTTTCAACCACCTGGTGGCTTGCTGCAAGTGAAACGGTTCCGGAAGTTTTAATCAGTACAGGAAGGACTGGATTTATATATATGCGGTAAACAGGTATTAGGTCGGGAGTCTGGTTATGATTTATACTGGCTGTCCGTAGGGTGCTGCCGTTCCATTTATAAAGTACGGAGGAAGGTTATACACGCACAATCCCTGGCTCGGTTCCAACAGGAATCCGTACACAGGGCTGGACAAAACACAAGGGTTTCGGGAATACGTTGACCAGGCTCGGTTCCAAAAGGAATCCGTACACAGGTCCGGACAAACACACGGGTTTCGGGACTACGTTGACCAGGCTCGGTTCCAAAAGGAATCCGTACACAGGTCCGGACAAACAAGCGTTTCGGGAATACGTTGACCAGGCTCGGTTCCAAAAGGAATCCGTACACAGGTCCGGACAAACACAAGGGTTTCGGGAATACGTTGACCAGGCTCGGTTCCAAAAGGAATCCGTACACAGGTCTTGACAAACGAAATATACACAATTACGGAACGGTAAGAAAACAATTACGGCACACACTTTACGCACAAATTATGTTTTAGGGTAATAACAGGTCTGGATATGTAAATAACAGGTCTGGATATGTAATCAGGAGCGGAACTGTTAGATACCTAAATCTCAACTTCTCGTTTTAGCACAGGATTACGCTTTTATAGACTTGTGTATTGGGAGGGGGTCTCTTTAGTGGGAGTACTTGTCTCACGTGCGGCCCCCACCGTCCTACTACCGCCATCTATTACGTTCTTTGTAAGGCATTTTAGGACCCTACAGGGTCATTTTTTAAAATGACACAAAAAGGATTCTTACAATTCTTTCCTTTGAGCCTTTTCCATGAACACCTAGGTATGGTTTTACAATATGTTCCTGGAGAGGAAATGCGTCATCCGCCACAAATACGTACGGTAGTAGTGTGTTTGTGTAAAACGTTGTTTGGAGGTAAATGTAAGGTGCCCTCCTGTAGCTTTTTAAAGAATGATGTATTCCTAATAACACCCTCATCGGATATTTTCCCTGGCAACCAACATCAGCGAACGTAAAGCAGTAATCTGCGTCGACAACAGCCATTAAAACGATACTGAAGGTTGATTTGTAATTAAAAAATTCACTTCCGCTGTTCATGGGTGCTTGTATGACTACGTGTTTACCATCTAGGGCCCCGACACAATTGGGAAAATTCCATGAGTCTTCAAACTGCTGTGCAATAAGTAACCAGTCTTCTTCACTTTGGGGCAACTGAAAGTAAAAGTAAAATAGTTTGTATATGCAATAAAAGCGTTTTTTTATTATAGGTAAATGACCCGTTCGAGGATTACTCGCAACAGGAGAACACGGAAGAGGTGGGCACCACGGAAGACATGAACAATAATGTACAGCAAAGTGCTGTTGATGAAGAAAATGGTATTGAAGAGATACCTGAGGACAAGAATACAAAATTACAGGAACCTAAACGTAAACAATCTACATATCCTACAAAAATTTTGAAAAAACAAAAATTCAAGGAAGACCTCCGAATTACTGAGGCATATTCAGTTCTGTCTACTTTCAAACAAAACACTAGGGATGACTGTTGTGTGTATGGGGAACATGTAGGTTTAAAACTACGCAGTTATGATACTCAGACTCGGGCAATTGTGCAGCATCACCTGAATAATATACTTTTTAATGCGGATATGGGAATGTATGGACATGGATATCAGCACCCATTTCAGAGACCACCTACTTCTTCATCGCATCATGCACAATTTTATAACAGCAACACACCCTCTCCTGCTGCTTCACTTCCTTCTGTAGAAAGGAATTTGCATTCTAATAATGAAACAAGTTCAGATGATGCATATCAAGCTTCCTACGCAAGTGACAACATGTCTCAAAGAAATGAAACTCTTGAAAATGGGCTTACGTCTTTTTTTCAGGTTATAAAGATAATACGATAACTGAACTTTCTTAAGTATTTCTTTGCAGTAAAAATGTTTTATAGATTGATTTCATATTTAGTGTTTTTACTTACCTTTACATTCTCTTGTAAAACGTCAATAATAGCCTCACAAACTTCTGGCACTATTTTTGATATAGCTTGTTTAGATACTTTAAAGGTATACATTAGAGAAGCGTAAGAGTCCCCTGTTGCTAAGAATCGCAATGTTATTGCAAGGCTCTCTATTGCAAGAATTGCTCTTCGATAGTTTGTATCTTTTTTCATTATTTTTAGTTCAACAAGTTGTAGTAAATTTCTGAAATCTTCTGTAGACATTCTACAGAAATTTTTAAATATACCATAATCGTTTTCCACTGCTAACTCCCTTAATAAACGGCTCCCACTATATACATGTCTATTTTTAAACAAAGTTGCTTGCCACCAACGCTTTTTTTTCTGTTTTTCACGTTTTAACAGGCCATGTATCACAATAAATGCCGCACTTGCATAAAGTAACTCTTGGTGTTGGTCAGCCATTTTCACTTTTAGCAATAATACAAATTCACTGCTCTCAAAATAAATTATGGATCAATTGCGAACACAAACACATTTGGTTTAGTATAGACGCCAAGCAATTATTTATAAAAATACACGAGCAAGCGTCTGCGAAATAAGAGCAAATATTTGTTCTTGTTTGCCTTTTTGGTGAGTATGCACCTTAAGATGTCAATTCAGCTCGACCATGCTGAATAAAACGTAATCTCCCACTGGATAATTATAGAACAGATGCAACATTAATAATCATATACCCAATCAAAAAAAATAGTTATATTGTATAATTACCCTTATTCGTTTATTTATACAAGGAACCCTAGACAAAATGTAATACCCAAGAACTGAATAAACTAAATTAATAAATTAAGAGACGGCTTCCACTGTAATTATCTATAGATGATAAAAGATGTTTATTTATCCTGTAAATAGTGTAAATCATTGATTTTTTCCTCGTTCCAACAGTAGTAAGTGGGCAGCATCGAGTTAGATTTATTTCTGATCAGTTTGTATCAAGCTTGGTACATAACCCCTAGTACTGTCATTTATACCATATATGATTACATCATTATATAATTTATACACCCGCTAATAATGACAGTTAATTTAAATCAATTGGTATAGGCAATTATGCACTCACAACGTGTAATCGATATTGTTTCAGAATTAATAAGCTGTTCGTTTAAGAGTGAACTACTCGAGTGATCTAACACAAATGAATCTAGCCGGATCAAAATTTTAACAACATTAACTAAAGTAATATTTCCCGGTTTCCCTATGATATTTACAACAAAAGTTTTAGAATGATTAGATAAAAATATACATATAAAGAATTAAACAGTAAGTAAATTTTAACATCAAATTATGACAATCACACACACAAAAATCAAACCAATTAAGTTTTCTTCTGGTAAGGACGTGGATTGCTGTTTCATCGCACTAGTGGACGGATTGGCGACGGCTAATGTAAGGGAGCTGCGGACTGCGGACCTAAGATTAAATGACCCTCAGATTATTCGTTCAATCAATAGTAATTAAAAACTTTCTTTTTAAAGTTAATTATAAAAACATTGACTACTGCAAAAAAAGCTAGAAAGAAACGAATCCAATTACAATATGAAAGGAAAATCAAGATGGCACATACCCAGATGTTCGGCCTTCTAATCAAGGTGCACCGACGCTGCTGGTCAATCTGAATCCCAATTAATTAGATTACTATATTACAAAATTTTTAAATACGTAAAGGTAATTAGTACACGAATGTTTCTGAATAATCCCCAAATAACTTAGAATTAAATATTTCTTGTAGGGAGAACATACCCAGGAAGCATTCCACCAGCAAGGACGGATCTAAAAATAAACTTTCTCCATTCAAAGAAAGCGGAAATTTTACCTGATAAGAAAAAGAATAGGTCAAGAAGGTTAGAGGTGTTTCCAAATCTCCTGACCCGTGAGATGCACGGCGGCATTTATTTAAACTCGATACTACGATACTAATATGAAGTTCTATAAATAATTACACCTATATTTATTTACTCTACATGTTTAGGATGGCATTTTAACTGCCGATGTTTCTCGACGTATAACGTCATGTCTACTTTTCGAAATTGTTTTAAGTCTCGCCCCGCATCTCACAGGTCAGGAGATTTGGAAACACCTCTAACAGTCAAACTGAAACACTGAAAAATAACGGATAGGCAACACAAAACACAACGAGTTGTGCGAGTGGACTTCTGACCACCCTCCCATCGTAATCCACACAACTAAACGCCGAGAATTTGTAGTAGACAAACACACAGAAAGATTACAAATTAAGGATACGACAAAAATAAATGTTATACTACTACAAATAATTCTTTGAGCGGTCTATAATATGTGCTTAGAGTGAACAGACTCGTCGGTCTAAGATGCACAAGTGAAATTTTACAGGAGAGCCAAAAAACGTAACTAACTAATAAAATAACAAATCAAATTTGAAACCGTTTTTCTAGATTAATGTTCTCATACTTTATAATCTGTAAGATATTCTAGGTTTTAAGTATTAAAAATTGTTTTTAGTAAAGAAAATGGGAGTTAGGAAATTTGCATCTCTTCCTTGGTAATAATTTTTGAGTTAAGCAAATTTCTCTTTAAACGAAAATCTAATTTGCAGTTTAAGAATGAGATATTTATTACAATAGTACTTTTACAATAATAACAATATAAAAATGCGATAAGATAAATGGATTAAGTGATCACAAAAGGCAGTATAGTCTTTCTTTAAACATGCTTTCAGTTCCATTCGGTGATCATATTTCTCGCGCTTAATGGGTATAGAGTATAGGGGTTTCGTACAGTTGAGGTAAGTAATCGTATAGAGTAGCATGATGTTTTTTGTTGCGGCGGTATGGTAATAACTTCCAGTCCTCTAAGTGACAAAGTTTAAACATTTGTTACGGTAACAAATGATCGGTAGGTACCGCAATCAAAAATGCAGTGGCTCGAAAAGCTCAGTTATAAAGTGCAATTTAATGGGCGTGGGAGATATGAGTATAGAACTTAAATTCAGCAAGCAAAGGGGGTAGTCAAAGCTAAAGTTAGTTTATATCAGGTTAGCAAATATAGTAAGTAAATTTTAGGGCGCCACGATAGTTCTTTAGGAAGTTAAAGCTGGTAAACAGAACTAGGAAGATCTTAGCAGGTTGTAATAACAGAGATATGATTTCTGAAAGAAAATGTGGGTATTCGGTAAAGAAATACACTGGAGTAATGGTAGTGGTGGTTATAATGAACCAAAATGTAACGATTAAACACAAAACAAAATAATTATAATACAAACAAATTTTCACAGGATTGAATGAAACAATAAGGGGTAGTTTAACTTTTACCTTGCAACGATTGAAGTTCACATATAACAAGTAATGCAAAATAGGTAACACAAAAATATAAGTACATATATCAGCAACCGACTTGGTAACTGTGCAAAAGTCAGTAAATGTAATTAAACAACTTGTACGTTCCAGCAGTAGCTTATGTTGCGCAACCACCATACTGTCAATTACCTAAACAAAATGGTTAACATAGAAATTAGGGCTGCGACAAGCAGACTGACTGAAATATAACAGTTACGAACATTAGTCAGTAATCAGTATCGAGTGTTGACATTTATCTAAATAGCACTTAGCTTTTGAGTTTTATCTTAGGCAAATTAAATCTTCAAGGAAAAAGGTAATAAACAAATAACAAAAGTAATTTTAAAGGTAACGAACAAAGTTAATGCAAAAATTAATAAGAACGTAACAAAATAAGTTAAATAAGTGATTTAAATTGAAACAAAATATGAGATATGATCAAATAATTTAGTATAAGCAAGTTTTATAGTAAACAGTAACCAAATTCAAATAATATTAAGCAAAAAATGTAAGGTTAGTGACATCGATCGTGTTTCCAAAGTTGACACAAGATGGCAGCAGTTAAATTCTTGAAGTAAATAATTTCTTCATTCAGGAATGCGGAAGTGAGTAGAGATGATATGAGGAACAGCAATTTGTGTAGTTTATCAGGAAACTAGCTAACTAGCCATACCATCGATGTTCGACAGCAACGGAACAGAAATAATTTCAGGTAGATTTCAAGACAAATTCTTAACAAGATGGCGGTAAACCAATACGTGAGATGTAATCCAAAAGTTAACCAGATATTAAACTCTAGGACAAGTAATATAAATTACTGTCAGGAATTCAAAGAATAACGTGGTATTTGATACAAAAGAATTAGGTACATACCTCAAGGATTAATAGTCCTGGAGCGTAGCGAAACTTTAACGTAGACGAAACCAAAATGCGTAAAGCCGTATAATACGTTTTAATGGTATTTAGAATAAGCAGATGATTCTAAATAGGCACTAATACTTGTAGAAACTTTCACTTAGAGACGATAAATATTGATTTTAAGAAACTTGTGAAATTTCCGTAGCACTTAATAACGTGTATTTAGAAACACACGAAAGATACGCAGTTAGAAATCGAGCGACTATTTATGTAAGCAGGGAAATCCGGCTTTTAATCTGAAACGGACCCAACGAAGCTGGATGGTCAGCCAGTTAAAGATTAGGTGACACACACCGATAGCCAATAGAATAATTATGCCGACTAGAAAATCTGTAATGGCCCAAACGCAAACGCTACGACCAGAAGCGACGCTTAAAGAGGTGCAAAAATAGTACAAAAAAGTATCGGGAGCGAACTCTATTGACAAAGTATAGAATTAGGAAATTCGTAACCCTGTAAATCTTACTAAAATCAATATGATTGACTTTTGCAAATTAGGCAAATAATCGAGGAACGTAACACATTATCGAGCCGTCTGTATTGTACCTAAGACCTCTAATATCGGTAACGGTCGGGGCACTCGATGTTCTTCCAGGCCTTATAGAATTAACGATTTGCATGGATTCAAAATTTTTAAAAAACATGTCCAAGTATTCCATAATATACGGCCGTGGATTTAAACGTGCTGACTGGCAAATTTCAACGTAGTCAGCTGGGACGTTAATTATTGTCTTTCGTAGCTTCCTCTCAATTGTGGAATGCATCGAATCGCATTCCTATTGTGTATGTCCCTTTTCAAGATATTTTTGCTCAATGGCGATTTGCATTTCTTGAGATAGCTGTGAAAGGGCACTTGAAAGTAGAGTATAGAAGCAAAAAAAGAAGAAAACATTTACTATAGTATAGTATTCATTTCATTTTTCTAGAGTTCATTCATGGTTTGGAACATGTTATACCGGAATGGCAAGCTGAATTACAAACATAATTGCTCTTGAAGCACTTACAACGGGCAGTTTTGCAGTTCTTCTTACACGAACATCTTTTGTATCCTTGGCCTGTATCTACGGATCACAATCGCACCAGTTCACGGATTGAAGCTTCTTTTTCAACGGCAGCCGATTGACAATGTGGTTCATCTACTCCAGTACCAGTATGAAAATAGATATTTTTTATTCCGTATTAGATAGATTTTTCTCAGAACTGAATGGGAGATTTTTGTTAAATGAGCAGTTTCTATGTTCATTGGATTTTTTCAATCCCAAAACTAATAACTTTTTGGAGTTTAAATGCCTTCGTCCATTCCTGGAGAATTACAAAACGCTAGTTGACGTCGTTAAAATTCCCTGAGAATGTTCATCAGCTAAATCATTTTTGAGTTCTCTAACATTAGAGACTCTTGATTATGTTAGACAGGCTTTGAATGGTTTACCGATAGCATTCCAAGAATTATTAAAAATGATTGAAATTTTAAACTGTCTTGCCGTTAGCACCGCTTCAAATGAAAAATTTTTTTCCTCTATGAAGAGAGTGAAAAATTATCTTCGTTCAAGCACTGGTGACGAACGGCTAAGCGACCTTCTTGTGGTGACAGTGGAAAGTGACGAAACGAACAATGTCAATTTAAACGAAGCAATTGATTATTCTGCAACAATCAAATCTAGTAGAAGATACCCACTAGTTTTAAAAAAATCATGTAAATACATATACCAATACCTACTATAGTAAAATAAAGTATGTAATATGAATAATTTTTATTAAATTATTTTTGGTATGTAAACTTTTTTACCGGTGTATCACATCACTATGACCTTTGCTAAAGGTTAAAATTCTGACAACCACGCCCCTTTTTCAAAAAAAGGGCAATTTTTTTCCTTTTTACTATAGCGTGTAGCGGATTGGAAAAATCTGCAAAAATCCACTAAAAATGGGGTTGCCATTTAAAAGAAAATGATGGCTCAAAAATAAAGAAGGATTGAAAAACTTTTTTTCGTCAGTACTACTTAAGTGAATGTCGATAATTCGGTGCAACAATACCTCTTTATAACTTGTTTTTTTACACATGTAAAACCTTTTTATATTTGCATTCACAACATCCGCCATCACTTGCGCAAATATTAATTAAAATGAATGAATTATAGAACACTACGCATTAAAATAAATTCGGTTCAACTGAAAACTAGACTTCGGAGATGCTAAAATATAATCAGGTCACCACTGCTTAATAATTGCTAAACCACGTTCATGTAAAAGTTTTGTTTAGTTTAACGAGGTAATGTACCTAATTAGAGACAACTAAATAATTAAAGTTTCATCATAGCAAAGCACTATTAAGGTACAAGGCAAGTTGACATATAGGATGGTAAAGTGAGAAGCGCCTTATCTATGACATGTGCTTTAGACACTGAGTTTACTTTGAAGTTGGTGTAAGATTTATTACGTTTTAATAAGTATCTAATAGCGCGTTAATATAATTAAATTGCGTGATTATGGCCACAAAATTAGCCAACTAACTAACTAAAACATCATGGGTTAACAACAGCCAAGTTTGAAGTAGCTGTACATTTTAATGGTTGTCTACAATATTTTAGTATTTCACGAGTAACAATTAATTAATAATTTGCCTTAATGTGTTATTCAATAAAAGTAGGCAAATTTAGTTATGTAGATAACGATAACTATTTTGCAATATTCTAGACTTATTGAGTAAAGAATGTTTTACATAGCATGGAAATTCTCGAAACAGAACTCTATTCAGGATGATTTGTGAGAAGTTTAATGAGTTAATAGGAAATCCTATTCTTAGCGTTACTGTTATGGTAATAAATATCAAAATGTGATTGAACACGTATGGAATTAACTCCTTTCACAAAGACTCTTGCATATAACATGTAGGAAATTGCATACTTTTTTAGCGAATTCAAACATCTACAGCAACTACAGTTTTGCAAAACAGAATGTATCTGACAACATTCCATTTCACGTTTTTAATAAACTGTTTTAAAATTTGATGACAAATTAAGAAGCTTATACTGTTGTCAGGAAAACCAGAAGATGGCCTCTTAGACACTTTTACGGAATGCTAAATCAGGTCGATATTAATTCACTAGTGATCTATAGGATTGCCACAAAGTCAGCCATTATTTTTGAATAATCTTGGTTTACAGTTAACACGATCACATGAAGAGAATGCTTCATAATAATCTTTTTAACAACAATCGTCATGGCATTCAGGAGATAATGGAAATTGAAAAAAAAAACGAAAACACACCCCCCTCCCCCCACCAAAACAAGCCAAATACGTAAGGTGTTGTATTTACCCACGCTCCAATGTGCTCTCAAAGCAACCGAAGAATGGTCCTCCTCGTCTATTAACCCGGCAAAGACGGAGATAGTTCTCTTCCCAAGGGAATGAAAGATTGAGGGCCTTCCAGCTCCTCTACTCTTCCAAAAACACCTCCAGTTTTCAGAGTCAGTGAAGTATCTAGGTATTACACTTGCCAACAAACTAAACTGGAGTAAGCACATCCACCTAAAAGCAGAAAAAGCAAATATGGCCTTCTGACAATGTCGTCGCGCAATTGGAAGATTTTGGGGTCCATCCCCAAAGGCTGTCATCTGACTGTACACTGCTGTTATTAGACCTATGTTCTGTTATGAAGCAATTTTGTTTGGTCTGCCTAGAATCAGACTCTCCACAACCATAGCACTTCTTGATCACGTGGAAATAGTAGCGTGCCTTGCGTGCACGGGCGCAATGCGAACAACCCTCACAGCCGTCGTGGAAGCCTGCCTATTCTAGAAGGGCGATCTGACTCACTCACCCCTCAATTTATACTAGGGAAAAACTACCACATCTTTTTTGATGCGGAAGTAGCATCCAAACCAGAGATATCCATCTTCACGGATGGATCTAAAACAATGGAAGGAACGGCCACCGGAATTTACTCTAAAAAACGGAACTTCTGCGAGTATATCAGGCAACTACTAGGCAAAATTCCGACTTTCAGGCAGAACTGCTTAGTACAAAAACAATTCTTATGCACAGTATAAAGAATAAAATTATCCGAATCCGCAGTGACCGCGGAGCCGCTCTGCAGACACTAAGTTAATGCTAAATCACCTCTAAGCTGGTTTCCGAGTGTCACCAAGTACTAGATCAAGTGACAAACAGCAATACCATCGAGCTCGTACGGGTTAAGGGCATGCTGGAACAATAGGCAATAACAAGCCGATAAGTTAGCCCGACTGGCTTCAAAGCAACCGTTTTATGGCCGACTCTTCAACTTACAGTATCAACTGTAAACAACTTAATAACTCAAGACGCCCAAGCCCAGCATAAGGCTAGGTGGAACTTGATGTCAGACTGTCGTCACGCGAGACAGACCTTCAGAGGGCCATCTCGAAGCCTGGTGCGTTTTTGCACAGGGCTATCCAGAAAGAATCTGCGGCTACTTGTGGGCACTGTAAACTTAACAAGCACATGCACTGATTGGACTTGGTCGAATCTCCATCCTGTAGAGGATGCTACACAGACGACGAGACAGCGCAACGCATACTTTGTGAGTATCTCGTACTGGTCGAATTACGACGATCCATGTTGGGGGAATCCTCGCCGGACATGGCTAAAATCAGAGCCGCCTCCCCGTCCAGCGCCGTCCAGAGTGACGTTGCGGGGTCGAACGAGTCTAATGTTGGGGAAGTGCTGGTCGCACATGGTTACGATTAGACCCGCTCACCTTCCAGCATCCTCAGATTTAGCTTACATGTGGGATGGCTTGAGTGACGTTGCGGGGTCGGACGACTCTAATCAGGGAGGTAGCACAAACGACCCGAATAGGCCTATGTGCGCGTTTATTTCTGACTACCCTCCCATCGTAATCCAGAATCCAGTACCCACGCTCAAAAGGCTTTTTAATAATCTGGACTTATATTATTTGACATATTATGCTAACGTCTCTAGAAAACTTCAATACTATCTTCACTGCGAACTCATCACTGTTAGGCACTAATCTATAAAAGATAATCACTTCGACTCCAGCTAACTTCCTTATATCGTCTTTAATAAAACCAACTCGTGCCCCACGTTATAACTTATAACTGTAACGACTATTTTCCACTACACCTTATAATGTCACTTTTTAATTGTCAATAATTATCTTTATATTAGCCACGACTATTCTCTCAGGACTTCTGGGGATTTTATTCCACCTTCAATAACTTCTTCATTTATATCAAAACTTGTAATATCTTTTCTATTCAATTTTTATTAAGAAATACAATTATAGAGCTTGTTGAATAATTTTTTCTACACTCACACTCCTTTTTTTAACTCTAACCACCCTCTCCATAACAACCAACACTAACATGATTATTAAGTATATGAGGCGTTACAAGAGATGGGCCGTATCAGTGCGTGGAATACCGCTCGCGGCGTAAAAGTGTTCCGTAACAAAATATTTCCTTAACGTGAAAAAGTTATAATAATTCAGAATGCAATTCTCGTAGAGAATAGAGGAAAATAACATAAATTTTAACGATAATTATTTCACGTCAAGCAAGCGATATTTTACTAACGGTACGTGATTTCCTTTCGCCCCTTCATTTATGAATGAACAAAATATAACTAATCAATCAAACACGAATGGCTTGGATTCGAATTTATATTAAGGTCTTTTTTCCTAAAAGAAAGTCAAATAATCGATATTATTAAAACGCCAACGTATGTATGTATGGTAGTCTCATTAAAATTTAATGAAACATTGTAATACCTCCTTGATAAAGAAATAAAGGAATTCTGTTTTTATTTTTTATTGTATTGTGCAAATATTATTACTCATATAGCTTTGAAGTTGAACAACCTCGTGTAATTTAATTGAGATCTTCAAAGCTCGCTCTCGGCTCCTTGAAAGTAGGTAGTTGCTTTGGTACAAATCAGTTTTTACTTTTTGCTATCGTTGGTGTTTCAATCTATATAATTTTTGCCACACTCAATATACTTTTAAATATTAATTGCAGAGGGAGATATAAGATTTCATTACAGTTGACAATTGGTAACGTTCTTATTGAAATGTAAGTTCTCGCTATATTTATTTAGCTGAAAATTCACTGACGTACATTTTACGTCTCAGTAGGGACATTTTGTAAATTCCACTTAATGTATTATGCATGAACGAAAGTTTCCTTTGATTATCCAACGTGAAAACTTCAGTCGAATTTTCAATTATAGGTGGATTTTTTGCTAGCAAAAGTCGCTTATTGTATTTCAATTTTATATGTTCGCTTTTGACAAATCTAGAGAATATAAGATGTCCCTTTAAATTGATTCTGTGATCTATAGGGATAGATAGGAAGGTTTCCAGAACGACCATGATGGAAAAATAACTAATTCAATTTACATTTTTTTTATTTCTTCGTAAAAGTGATTTTCAGGAAGGCTTTAAAGTAATAATAATCCTGATGATGAACGTCCTGGACCATCAAAAACGGTAATAACTCCAGAGATAATAGAACAAGTGCGCGCTATTTGACAGACCGTTTTGAAATTACTTACAATTGAGATTTAATCGAACCCACAAAACTGGGAAGTGAAGCGCTTGATGGAGTACGAAGAAAGTCGGAAGTAGGAAGAAAAGTGTAACTGTTGAGTCCGCTTTGACTTCAAATGAAAATTATTCTTTTAAAGGTATGTAGAGTGTGCTGCAAAATTGTCAAAGTTCGCTTTGCTATTCGTTGAATGTTTTCCAATGGTTCCACGATGAAAAGTAGATAGTCTGGGAAGGGAGCTTGTTCGTCGGTGTAATTTGTTATAGAAAATATTGCAGCAAATAATTGAAATTGGGCATTGAATTCATTAATGACGCTCTAAAACGAGGAAGACTTCTGGAAACACGAAACGAAGAGATCAGCAGCAAAAAATTTGCGTAACTTCCCGTTACAGTGATTGCGAGAGAAAAGTCTATAAGAAGGTGCTAAAGAAAACTTGATAAAATGACTGAAGTTCGCAATTAGTTTAATTTTTTGGTTGTAAACTGTAAAAATACTTACACTGTTGCCGTAAACAGCATCGTGTGAATTGGTGGAGACCGCTACGTGATACGGTCTAAACCTTGAGATTTATGTTGGAAAGCACCCCAGATCCATGCGAAAGTCTAATAAGAGTTTAAAAAGAGTCGAAATGAACAATATGAATTAGCTCAAGTATTTTATTTTTATTTTCCAACATATTCTCCATGAATATCAACGAATATCAGAAAAGACAAACCTATAAAAATGTTTTTGGGGGGCCTATCCGATAGTATCATACAGTGGATTGAGTAGTTCATTATTTATTTTCGGCACAATTCTTCAAAATCTTAGAAGTGATTTTAAATCGTAGAATACCCCATCAAGAATTCATTTTAGCGTGGTGAAAGGAAGCTTTATTCTAGTCGTCATTGTGGTGCTTCAATCATGAGTAGGGTTCACGTAAGTGTTTTAACAAGGAATGTTATTGAAAATGCATTGCAAACCCATTCAGGATTTTAATCTCATTTAAATGAGGTGATGTCACTTTTGGAGGAACTCACAATTTAAATATGTCATATGTAAATAAACTTTCATTTTGTGCGTGTCCTTCGACTAAATTCATTTTTACTCGTAAAATATTGGAAGAAAAGTGCATAAAATGAAAATTTCACTCTTTTAGTAAAAAATCTCTTTTAATGAAAAGTGTTCTGAAATCCGTACTTACAAAGTTGTATTACGTTTATACACAGAAGGTGAGGTAAAAGCACTTAGCTCTTACATTTTCGCTTACGGCGTTAGAACGCTAGTAAGAGTGAGCGAACGAAGTGGATTCTAACATCCTTACAAGAGCAAAATGGCACCTCATAATATTCTCTTCTCCTACCGAGAGTGTAAAATACTAACGTTTTAAACCTTAAGCAAACTTATACTGTAGTTCCGTCTTGTATAATCCCCATGTCCATTGTTAAAGTTCTGTTCTACTATCGTGCCGTAACTCAATTTACTTTTCTAAGAAATTTACATAATCGAAGTATTCTAGAACGTTTGACTTGGAACAACAATTGATTTGTGGTACTAGTTCTTTGAATAAGACTGATGAGACGATTTAATTGTATTTAAAAGAGCTCTTTTAACAGACTAGAAATGTATTAAAGTCTTTTTAAATGTTTCTGTTGCTTTTTTGAATATATAAAATATGAAGAATGATTGAGTCTGGTTACGTAGAACTAAAAGCTTATGTCACTTAATTAATGTTGCAAGTCGATCGAGAGATTTCTTGATGGAGTGATCAAGCGACAGAAGACAATCATTTTTTGTATTTAAAGATTACTATTTACTATACTAACTGGCGTACATAATAACCTTTTCACATTGTTCCTTTGTTTCACTCCTTCTTGCTTTGCTCTTCGGTGTAAGATGCTTCAGTTCCTTTCTTTTGTCTTCATATTGTTGCAGCTATATAGTAACGTTTAATAATGCTGCTTGATTTCAGTAATACAAATTTAGCATATAAAACAAGAATTTTTTCTTTAATTCCGTATTATATTGGAAAATAGTAAATTTTTGGTTATAGCTCATAAAACCAGTTAATTATATCAATAATCAACATTTATGGGCATTCGACTTTTGAGAAGTATGTGTGCTACAACATTTTTAAATTTGGTAATAATTTATGGAACACGGCAATAACAATTTTATGATAAGTTAAAACTGACCGTCAGTCAGGAAAATGGTAAATAGTGTTTTTATTGCTGTTAATTAAAATCCCAGTTATACAAGTGGTTCTCCCATTTTGATTTTTACACATGTTAAACGTATGTAAATGACTAATGTACTGCCCGAAAATGAAAAAAATTCACCCCCCGCCCCCCAGTTTTTCAATATGACCACTCAAAGTCAGGGGCTACTACAGAATAACCTAAGGTACTACTTTCTATTCTATTACTATCTATCTGATAAAGGGTACCCAAACAACAGAACGATATTCCCATACACAACGTACCAGGGGTTCTAACATGGTTAAAATCATTGGATTCTCGTAAGACAAACCCAAGTATGTTATAAATTTTTTTAACTATAATATTAAAATGATTTTTAAAAGATAGAGAACGATCAAAATTGACACCAAGATGACAAAAACTTTCAACTCTTTCCAACGCAATATTGTTTATTATAAAATAATCAATTTTAGTGCAAGTACCTCTAAAATATGAAATCACTTTCGTACTTAATTATACCAACTTAAAATATGAGATATACAGGGTTAGATAAAAAAATAAGCCTCACAGATTTAACCATGACAAATTATAGAAATTTAATTAAAATTCGGTGCTGAAAAGATGATCAGAAATTTTAATGTAAGTACGTAAATGTTATCGTATTATATGAAAACAAAAAAATATCCTAGAATATTAGCGCCTAATTTGATGAACAAGTTGGCTTGGGTCTCAGATGTTAGCTTTTAACCCATTACTTATGCTGTATGATGTTTTACTATAAGTATCTAACTACAAAGTCTTAATAGCATGCTATTATTTTGTGTTGGTAATTTTGAGTGAAGGATAAGATAATTAATTTTGAAAAAGATGTCTTTAGAAACTTCATTATGATGCATCAGTGGGGCAACAAAATTTATTTAAGCTCCTTAATTGTTAGATTTTATTGGGGAAAGTCGTTGCAAAGAGGTATAAAGTTTACTAAATTAGAAGACTTGTATTTATCCAATATCTGAGATCACTGGGCCTTTAAGTTGCGTAAACGGTCACCACTAAAAAGGATTTTCCGGTTAAACAAATTGCCAATTTAGCAATTCGTGATGAGGTTCCGCAATTTGATTAAATTACCGAGAGTCTAATTGACTGAAGATTGTTTATTGCACTCTTTTATGCCCAAGTTTGTTAAGTTGCGAAGCTATATATCTATTTTTGAATAAACTTGAGAAAATTATTTGTATCATAAATTTTACGATCCTTTCCAAATAAAATGGAGTAATAGAGAAAATCTTGCCGAGAATCGTTCCAAGCCGTAAATCTATACATTAGAGGGGTAAGTAAGTTTGACTGCGGTTCAAGTTCGAGGGAAATTAAAATGAAGAGGTTTAGATACCGTGTTCTATAGCAACCATCAATCAAGAAGCTCCACATAAGATCGCTTAGTTCCTATATTTTCGAGCTCTTAAACTGTTTGAAAAGCCTCGAATAGACTTTTAGATGAAAACGCGCATTAGCATAAACAATTTGGGATCTACAACGAATAGAAACTTAAAAAAAGAAGATTTAGAGAAAAACCTAAAGGAGTCCAATTATGTATAACAGATAAATTTTACGTTAATTATGTTTATTTTTTATATTCAATTTGTCTAAGTTAATAATAATTTAAAGAGACAAGGTTGTCATATTTTTTGTAGTAACTTTTGACTTTATGTAAAATTCATAAAACTTATCGAGTTACTGGTGACAAATTTTCAGGCGTGTTGCCTTTCACAAAATTTACTTAAATATAAACATGACGTAAAAAAGTTACTGATGGTTATTCCCTATAGGATTATATTCTTCAAAGTTAAAAACATTTTGAATTTTAATTAAGCCAAAAGTGAATTTTCACTCGTATACAAACTCTAAATGTTGCTTATTCAATTCTAAAATTTAACAAAGTTTGTAAGGGTTGTTTAGTTTTAAAGCAGTTGCTTAGACTCATATTTTTAACACAGTCAAGCGAAGAGACGAACATTATCATACTTTCACACCTACCTATATATCGATTACAAAGGTGAAATATTTAACCAGAGAAAATGAAGTAATATTAATAGCACTGGTCCCTAATCGTCGGCTTAGTCAGAAAACCTCGTAAGTCCATATAAGTAAATTTTACAGGACGGACAAAAAACTGTTTTAAATATAATCATGTCATTAGACAAAATAGCATCGCGGCATTGCAACGCTTATGGAGTTACGAGATTTTCCAGTCAGCATGGATTTACGAGGTATTCTTAATTCACTTTTGAACCTTTTGCTATTGCCTCGCACTTACAGTATTTTCTGGGCTCATAGAGTTCATTTTTCTATTTATTTTAAGCGTAAAATGTCATTTTTGACAAAAAGTGGACTTACGAGCTTTTCTGACTAAGACGACGTAATGCTACTCACATACTCCTGCCGTTGGATGTCGCTGTTTGCGGCTTAAAAAAAAGTGGAGGAATATTGTGCGAAAATATAAGATGGAAAACAATGGTCAAGAGGTCACCAAATTAAATTTGTCCATCAAACTGTCTCAGTTGATTGAAGATCCAAAAATAACATCAAATATAATATCAGGCCTCAGGCCTTTATCCTTTTTCATCAAATAATGTGGATTATAGTAAAATTATCCTGAGAAAACCCGAGACATTGACACAGCAGCTGGAGATTGTCTTAAGTATCTAGAATCAAAAATTGATGTGGCTTTGTTAGATGAATTTAAGAAAAGAGAAAGAAGAAACTACAAATGGGGCGGTAATACTAAATATAACTCGTTGTATAGTGTTTGGATTCAAATTGCAAATGATGTAGAAGGGCTACCAAAGTTGGTGAGCAACGATCCTGAACCTCAAAATGATCTTCCAACTATATCTCCGCAAGATGCTAGCATTTTAAATGATATGCCTCCAGATGATAAACAGAAAGAAATTTCGGCCACAGCAAATGTTAGCAATATTACATTGGCTATTACATCTCGTCCAGATAGCGTAGAACAAGTAAAACGTAATGTTAGCTTCGTTTGAAAAACAATGTGTTCATCAGTATTTGATAATATGCTCCCTTATCCTAAACAAAATAATAGGGATTCAAAGAAGAAGAGAAAAAAAGAATACGCACCAAATGTTATTTACATCTGATAAATGAGCGGAATATCACGAAGAATACGAGCGGCTGAAAATGGAGAAGGAACGAGAAAAGCAAGAAAGGAAACAGGCTCGAGAGAGAGTAAGAAAGAGATGAAGGGTCAAAAAAAGACGAAAACTCAAACATTGCAGAGAGTGGAGACGCGACTGCATGGTACGTGAACCACAAGACATTGAAATCTTCCAACTCAAAGATCTCAATGTGGGAGACTTCGTATTTGTCAGATTTAAGCTAACCGGTAAAAGATCGACGGCAACGTATATATTTTATCACCAGAAGAATATGAGATACAATGTTATAAGACTGCCAATGATGACAAAGACTGTTTTTTATCCTATAGAAAATGATATTTCCAGCTTAAATCAATGCGATATTTTAGGGAAACTACCCGAACCCGCTGTTGAAGACAAGGGGAGAAAGTGAAAAATAATTTTTCCACGCCAAGTGCCATTTCTGAACAGATGTAGTTTAATAATAAACGTTGTTTATAAACTTTTCTCTTATATTAACTATTTGTGTTACCAGAAATGTATTTTTGTTTCTTCTACAGTTTTGTATTTTAATAAATATGTAGGCTTGTACCTATATTTACACAACTTGTATCTCGTGTTTTAATCATTTTTAAATGGCCAAAAGTAGGGAAAATGTGTGGCCAAATGTAGAAACAGATGGGAATTGTGAGGTTCAAAATAATACAGCGTTGTAATATTTTTAATTCATATTTAATCATTAATATCAATTGATTTTCAAAAAGAGCAGATTTTGAAGCATTAAGTGACATTAAGCAAAAAGGTGTTCTTCGATTTCAATATTTTTCTCAACGCAATAATAAGTAAATAAAAAGTTCTTAAACGTGGCCATAAGTGGTTTTTTTTTTAGTCTTATGAATGTAGTATAAACAGGGCATAGATAAAAAAAAACCAGCATATAAAGGTTGTAAAAGATAAACTACAAATTTTTAATAAGTGGTGCCTCTACCCTATGTAAGAAAACTATGGCTAGGAAAATGTTGAAAAATTGGTGAACATACGGTTAAAATATTTCCACATTTCTGGCACTTCCGGTTAAGCTGAAAGTAGTAGCCCACTTCGTTCATTTAAATGAAAAGTCCTGTAAGTATATTAATACATGTTTATATTCAGCATAAAAATCTAAATACATTTCATGTATTGTCTTATACCTAAGAATCATTATGTTATGTTATAACAACCTTCAAAGATAGCAAGTAAGATGGCCGTGGCCAATGAAATTTAACAAAACAAGGTGACCAAGTGATAAGCACCTCTAGCAATAAGCAGATGGCAACTAAGCTATGGGGTTAAAACCAACAAAATAGACAAGAAAATTTACGTTACTAATTAAAAACTTTTCCTAAAATTACAAAGTCCCAGGGTGAGGAACCACCCTAAGTGGGGTGAAACCAAAATTAAGTTAGTAGCTACGACCACGAATTATATATTGACAATAAATTCGCATAAACATCGTTAAGATTCTCATGTTGAGGTGTAATATGACTAACAATTACAGTATGTTCAAATTTATAGTCACCGTTGTCCTTATGGCACTGTGTTCGTTAACTTAATTAATTTTTGTAAGTAGATTCCTTATCTAGTGTACTTAATTGTAATCAGCTCCAGCTAATTTTAAATGATGATGAAAAGAAGTACCTCTTCTATCTCCAGACTCCGCTCTTCTTTTTTGCACAGACATCGTACAATCTACTAAAGAAGTAACTAAAGTTTTCCTTTCGTCCCAGGTTAAAACTTTCCAGAAATTCTTATACATATCTCTTCTTCCGAAAAGTTTTGACAAAATGGCTTTTTGGATTTTTCGCAAGTTTTTCGTGTGCAACGAGGACCAAGCTTTCTTTCTTTTGCTTTTACGATTTTTCCTTTATTTTATTTTCCTCTTGTTTTGTATTCATAAACTTTTCCTTCTTTTCTCAATCGCTGCTTAACATTTTGTTTCCAAGACGATGGCTCTGGTTTTCTTTTTCTTCTACGTCCTGTTTCATCTTGCGCTTGTTGTTCTTGTTCTGTTTGTTGATTTTTTGGCACTGGCATTTGTTGTTCATTAGTATCCTCCTGCTCATATTCACTGGATGCGTTGGATTCATTATCAGGAAAAAAATCGGGATCATCATCATCCCTAATGGGAGGAGTCAACATTTTCTTCGTCTACAAATAAAGAATTTAGAATACAGAAAACATTAAAACTTTGACTAGCACTATAATTATTCGTTTCGTTCAAATCAAAATTAACTACTTCTTCCGTTCCGATGGTGCTAGACCCATGGGTATTTCTTCTTCAGCTAAAATTAATAGATCATACAATAAATGGATGAATTTGTAAACATTAAATGAGCTTACCCAAAATGATACAACTATTATTGTCGGGAGAAATGTTGTTACGTAATTCCTTTATAGTGGTAGAAAATGAATTATTGTCCCCATTTGACATAGTGCCATTAATATTAACTATGTGCTGAATTTCTACGTTCTCTCTTTGATTCAAAACAAAATTAATCGATTCTTCTTTTTCTGATACTGCCAGAACCATGGGAATTTCTTCCTCAGCTAGAATTAATTGCTCATTTGAATAGACGTCATTATACATAAATATGGCTCGGCTATGTTTAACAAATTGTGAACAAAATAAATATTTAATTTACCTTGGTGAAACCGTGAGGTAAAATTTAAGTAAATAACGTTAATCGCAAATAGTAAGATATCAGGATACGATCAATATAGTATTTTTACGAGCAAGTAACTAATTGGAAAATTAAAAGTTTACCTTTATATTATCCAGGTGGCTTCTAGCGCAAGATAGTTTAGCTGGATGAGTTATCTAAATAAAAGAAAACAAAGCAATGGACTGCAGCAGTAATCAGTCCGTTAATGAAATACACAATTACTAACTCGCGAGAGAATAATCGAATACTGAATGAATATAATTCGCAATAGGGATATTAAGTTTAAATTTAAAAGCAAATGGTCAAGGTAAAATAGAGCAAAATTACTATCAGTTACAATTTACAAATTAAATCGAAAATTTCGAGTTTATGAATACGGTTTCAAATTAACAAATGTCATCCAAATAATACTCAAATATTTGTATACAGCAGAATGAATTAAATTAAAGTTATGATGTAGTAAATTCGATAATTTAGTATAACAGAATTATTTTGTATTAAAGTTTAAGTAAACAAATGCGTCAAGATTAAAATATTTCACTTAACGTTCGATGTAGGTGAATTTCCAAAACAATACGACGAAATGTGGAAATAACTATTGTAGATAAGCGATCTAACGGCTTCTTGAAGAAGGTAAGAAAAATCAAAAGGGTAAAACGTAAAACTATAAGTAAACCCAAAAAGAGATTTACCTGGAATTTCCAGCGTTGAAAGAAAATTTGTAACAATTGTATTAATGCTTAAATCCGTAAAGTTAGGTACATTTAATGATTATTAGGAAAAGCAGCTGGTCCTAATTATATCATCAATATTTGTCGATGAACACTTAAATCCCATTGATATCGATTTTAAATTACGCTCTACTAAAAAGTAGTAGTTTATCTTTTACAACCGTTATATTTTGTATTGGTTTTATTTATGTCCTGTTTATACTACATTCATAAGAGTAAAAAACTGCATGGAAAATATACCCAGAAGTTTAGGCGAACTAGTTGAAATGCAGTAGTTGTTAGTTTGAAAAAATAGTTCGCAAGATCAGATTAGAAGTTAGGTACGGAAAGGATTTTAAATAACTAATAACTTAAAAAATGATCCATACCACCTAATTGCTGCAGCAAACATTTATACTTTCTTATTATTTTAAATAAGACATATAGCAATAAAGAGCGGTTTCAATGTAATTTTTCAGATAACTTCCAATTTCTCTTCGTTTTATAACCATGCTTGACATCTTTATCATCCAGAATAGCAGAAACATAAAATTTTAAGTTTGAAAGATTTGATTGTGTCAGCGCGTAGAGACGGAGGTCACTCTTGGGATCCATTTTACAATTTCACGCCGTTACTATTTCTTTTACTACTTCTTTAATAACTTTATGTAAACTTATTTCAATTTCTACGCCCTTGTTTTTCTACTTTCATTTACTATTACAATGCTTGGATTGAAAATGTAAATTGATCCTTTCCCGTATTTGAAATGGAATTTAGTTTGCAGTTGTAGTTCTGTTGGCAGACTACCACAAAGGACAAGGATGTAGTGGTGAATAACATTTGTTGATTTATCTAGCTAGTGAACCATTAACCAGAGATAACTTTGTGTGGCTACTCAAACAGAGCGTAGGATTCTCTCTAATCTTTATAAGTCAAACTCAGTAATTCGGATTAAAACGTATATAACAGCTTTCCTTTGTGTTAACCCCAAAAAAATCTTGCTCCTTTTCTAAATGTTTCTATTAAATCAAGAATAACGCAATGAAGCCCTATTTCGAGAATATTCGCCCTTTTATGCATGGGTGACAATGAATCATGTGCCGTATGACGTAACAGACCGTATTTAATGCAAGGTTGAACTACTATACTAGGTACTAAGATACGAAGCGTTTTCATTATACTACCTTTATGTTTCATCCGATAATGTTGCAATACAGATTTCGTGAGCGAATTTTTCCAACTCTCTTGTTTTTGTTATATAAGCGAATTCTCTTGTAGAAAGTGTTCATCAGATCTGTCTTAATTCATCTAAATAACTTAAACACATTAGATTGAAAAAAATCACAGTAACTTAAAACTTTTATTAAAAACAAAATACAAAACTAACAGCCCTTGAATAAAAATAACGTTTGTGTTTCTGTTTCACGACAAATTTTGGGTTTCCTGTTCTATTTGAACGCAAGGTTCCAGTCACATGTGCGTGGTTCTGTAGCAATTTTTTTGCGAGGGATATATTGCAGTGGTGCCCTTTATTTAAACAAGGCTTCAATAATCTTAAAACCAAAGCGTCAATTTTTGATAGATTTTGATGTATGGTTCCTTCACCGTGACCCGTATCAATGATCAAAGACTCATCAAGAGAGAGTTCTTTCTCTGGTGAGTATGCTCATTGGTAATTTCGAAGTAACTATCGTATTTTTTATTATCAGCTACTGGTTCTTTCTCTGGTGAGTTTGCTCATTGGTAATTTCGAAGTAGCTATCGTATTTTTTATTATCAGCTACTGCATGACCACCGTGAACAGGGAAACAACGTTAAATGCTCGAAGCGTCTTCCTGACATTATAAATGGAAAAATCGGATGGTAATCCAATCGGTCTATACTGAACACGTTTTTTAAATTTTTTATAGTCGATGACTGATTTGGTCCCCAGGTTGAACGTGTCCTACCCTCTGTTATTTTAATTAGAAATCATTTTTTAATTCGGTAAATTCCTTGCTTAGCATTTTTTCTTTCTTCATAATAGTCTTGGATTGTAAAAATTTTTAGAATCACTAAAGTCTTTATATTCGTTTTGTAAAATAATTAGACTAACATTGAAATAATCGTTTAAACCAGCTAAGACACGTTATATTCACGTCAATTTTTGGCAGCGATAGACATCGAATGATGACTTTATTGATGCAATAACCACATATAAATAACGACGATATGTCACAAATTTATAATTGACACTTCTTCACGTAGAAATGACGTAATAAGGACGATGCCCACCCACCGTCAAAATGACGTAGGTACAAAAGATTTTGTTTAATGTGAAACAATAAATTTCATCAGACAAATTTTTTAGCACATAAATATGAAGCCTTTTTAATTCCAAGTGATAATGATATAAAAAATCATAGAATATAAACTTTTTTCCAAGAAACATTGCATTATTCTTGGAATTAATAATAATGTTTTGTGTTTGTATAATTAAACCAACATTTTCTTTGATCATAGAATATAAAGGTGCTTTACAATATGAATTAATGGAATGTTCAGTATTATCCAAGATTATTTTCTTGGGTCTCTTCAATAACTGTTTCAGATGAACTAAGTAATTTTCAAAGGGAAATGTCGAAAAAGAATCTAGTGGACCATATAATTCAGCATCATAACACAAATGCCATAACGTATTATACCTTATAGACCAGAAAATCTAATCCATAGATGTGATAGTGATTTACAAACATACTTCACAGTTTTCTAGGGAATTAAAGCCGTACATTGAAATATAACCCTCACTAACAAGTATGTACAGTAATAGCAGTATTTGGAACATTTTACAATACTACATATAGAACAACGGTTCTGAATTCGGATGCCTTCCAACGAGCTTCAATTATATTAACTGAAGTTCTATCAATTATCTTGCATGTTGCTTCATCCTTAAATCCCCCTCCAATTATGTTTTTTTTCTGCGAGGATACGTTCATAATTTGTTTCAATATATTCAGAAACAAAAATTAGAAGGGAAGTTTTATTTGTAAGATTTTTTAAAAAATTTCTGAAATTGCCAATTGTTTTTACAACGGATCCTTCCTCTTGTCCTCGTCTTTGTCTCTCTGCCATCTTCGCCGGAGATTTTTTAATATTTATTGCAAATTTGATGGATGTATACTCACAATTTTCTACTATTTAAGAATTTTTTTGAACAACGTTTCTCCCAAATCGTTAAAGGTTCTAAACGAATTTTCATTCAGGCGATGTATAAACGTCATAAAATCAATTAACCCTCTACAGCATGAATTATTATTTTTTGATAAAAAAAATATTTTAACTCGTGGAACAGGTTTTATTCATTCTAATTAAGACATAATTAAGCAAAAAAAAATTTTTGTTAAATAAAGAAAAAAAATGTGTCAGCCGTATATAGCTTGGTATGCAGGAAAGAGAAAAAATATAAAAAAAGTACTCGCCATATATGCATTGAAACAAACTTATAATGAATTATAATGTTAAGTGTGATATGCTAAAAAACAATTTCTGTCTTTGTTTGAAATCAAACAATGGCATATACTCGCCCGCCTTGCGACGCCATAAAAGCTATGCATTTGCAACACATATCGACTAAGTGAAAGAATATTTTTTTGTACCATTTTTAGAGCGAAAGTGTACGCGATATAAACCCAACATCGAATCGAGTACATAGACTCCACCCATGTGATGATTACAGCTTTGGGGCAAGGTATTTCCCTATATTCGTGGTATTTTTTAAAGTAACGTCGTTTTTTTATTATGACCACTCAAACAGGGGCCTTGCTCCTATGGTAGTGGACGTTTATAAGTATATCCTTATAGATACCCATACTTAATACTTTCACAATGTCCACTGTCCAGTCTATATTCTATCAATTTATCCTGTGGATACAGTATTTTCATTATCCAGAGGATATACTATTAGTTTATCTATGGCATATCACTGTCTGCCCAGTGAATGCATATGGAACTAAAGGACACTCAATTTAATTAATAATTAATCTATATTTTTAAAAATGCACTCATCAATATTAGATATAGATAACAAATTTTTTTCTCGAATTTGCCTGTTTTGTCCGTTCTGATGCATTTTTTATGAAATTCTTTATTTATGTAGCTACTATTTTTTGATCCTTAATTAATTCCTCTTTAACGTGATCCACCAATTTTACCGGCCGATTATGAACGCAGCAGTAAAATGCATTGAATGATTACTCGAGTTGGTACAATTATACCCAGAGGGAGCTCATTATATTTTTTTCATGCTAAACGTTTTTTCATAAGTATTTTTATTCCAATCATTTATCGGTTTGTTTCAAATAATGTTTAATGCTGATTTACTTATAGATACGGATTTATAACTTTCCAAAATAGCTGTAGTGTGGATATCCATTGTCCATTTTGTTATTTACATCACATAGATGTTGTTTAAAGTATGGACATCCTCCAAAATACGTACATTAGTTACCCATTAACTCGATGTCCACTAAATAGTGAATGTTGTGTGGGTTAAATGATGGCCTTCGTCTAATTGTAATGAATGATCTGTTCTTTTAGATGACTTCGTTTCTTTTATAATAAATTTTTCATTTATATAGACCCTAAATATCCAACATTTTTCACACGATGAGTGCAGCTGGTGCATCGATACAACACCATGGGTTGCATTGTTAAAGTGCTTGGACTTATAAATGAAATCCTTCATCCAAAAAATCTTTTCAGCATAATTCCAATGGTTTAGGTTTCGATGTGCCATAATAAACACCTACTACAAATGGTTCAGATGGGATATTTTTTATTAGTCCTAAAATAGACCATAACTGCCCCTGTACTATGGAATAGAGGCAACTCATCAATATTAAAACTTAGTTTGATTATATTATCTTGAAAGCATTCATACTTACATAACGAAAGATTTTTAATGCACTCAATAAGCAAATATTCTCCATCATACAATATTTGCTGCAGTACTTAACAACGCCCGCTGCTATGTTGAACATGATTTGAACGGTTTATAGCTAATAAACTGATAAAATGAAACTAAAACATGAAGAAATTGTCTTTACACTAAAAAAAGAAAAGCCAGAGTGTAACCCAGACAACGTAAAATTCCTGGGGTTTTATTTGGATGCTGAATTAACGTGGAATGCTGGATACAGTAACTGTTCAGTTGGCAGCTTCAAATGCCTAAAGATTCATTACCGTTACTGAATATATTAATCATCATTATGAGACAATATTTCCCAATAATTTTAAAATTGAGTTTCATCCGATAAATAAGTCAAGATCGCCCATTAATTACTATGCGCCACTATACTTTAATAAAGTACCGAATAAAATAAAAGATCTACCGATTAAACAATTCGAGCTAAAAATTAAGAACTACCTGATAAATAAAGCTTTTTAAACGACGGTCGTTTTAAAGGCTGTACCTGATCTGGCAAACACATACTGTGTCCTTTATGAATTTCGACGTGCGTGCAATACAAGTATATAATTTATTCCTGACACTAACAAACTTATTTTATATTATCTTTCGGGTTAACAGAATCGGTTAATCGAGGAGGCCTTGGAACGTCATTTGCACTGACCAATATTAATCAACGTCTAAATGGCGTGCGCCTACGTATCTTTGCTAGCTGGGAACAAAAGCAATGGGACCGTAATCCACTTCAGAAATTTACAAAACTTGGAAAAATAGTATTTTAGATTAATTTGTTATTAAGTAATTAAGTAAAAAGTCTGTTGTCAATAAATTTCTAAACATTGAATTCATTTGGTTGCGTGTTAACAGAATGTTTTCCGCATAAGTCTTTGAAAGAAAAGAAAAGGCTCAATTCAACTGACAAAATAGTGTAATTAAATTAGTAATGCAGCGGTAAATCTGCTTTGTATTATTTATAAACGCTCGCAACACTGTGTAGTTTCTACGAAAATGCAGAATTCCGAGTAAGTATTTCATAAAGACCACAGAAAAGCTTTTGGTTAAACTTTAAGCAGAATTCTTCGCTCATGCTGTAACAGTAAATTGTATTAAATGCCATTACATTTGTTAAATAGTGTTAAGAGGAAACAGAAGAAAGGTTCAAGCACATTCAATTACTATAATGTGTCTGCAACACAAAACAACTATTACAATTTGGAAATAAAAGAAGGTCCGCTGTAATACCGTCAGATTAAGCGAAAACTTGTTAAAAAAATTAATAACATTCATAATACCCCAAATTCATGCAAATCTGGGTGTTGTCCATAAAATATTTCTAATCCCGTGATGACCAAGAGGGATGGAACATCAGAACTTTACGGAACGGGAAATTGCTTTAGCCTCGCTAGATACCGCAACGTAATTGATGTCGGGCAGACGCGTATGAAACAGTAGCTGTGGTTATAATAAATTTTAATGCGGTACTTAAGATTCAACTATCACATTATTGTTAAAATTACTATCAAAATTTTAGTAGAGCTACTACGATTACACGGCCCATAAATCGGTTAAATATCCTTTCAAAAATCTAAGGAACATATATTTTAGGGAAACGTGAAATATGACCTCATCTTAAAAGAAAGATATTAATCCCATTCACCGGCATATTAACTTGGTAAAGCCTGAATAATCAACGCATCGTTCCGAATACATTAATAAAACGTTTAAATAAGCAACTAAATATGAAAATTCCACTTCACTTCAACACCATTTTTCATTACTTTGCCTCGCTCGATTCGCAAGGCTTCGCTAGACTTATTGAAACGTATCTATAAACAGATATCTTTTTCAGTGTGCATTTTGGGTATGAATAAACATCATTCGCGAGGAAATTATTTAATAATTTATACAAATATTCGCCATAGGTAAACTTTGCTGAATATGCTCAAAAGTGGGTTTTGATGATATCTTAATTAAATTATAAATGCAAAAGCGTGTGAGTAAACAGCTATTCACAAACAGGAATTAATGTTTATGCTCAAAAGATAATCTTAAAAAACTCTCTTCTATCATCGCTACAAAAAATTTAACAGAAAATGGTATAATTAAATCTCAGGAAACCTTGTAGAAATGTGCTTTATTTTTTTACTTATTGTACATTTCGTACCTGACATAGAAAAGTAACACAATAAAATTTTCTGGAAAGATAAAGCCATTTGAAAATTTCATTAACTGTACAACTGCTAAGTTGGTAATTGTTATTATAGTATACCTCAACATATTTAATGAAAATACGGCAGGTGTTTTAGTAGGTAATGGTTTTAAAATTTGAGTTAACTAATCGAATTTTTAAACTTTACCAAGATTTTAACCGACATGCGTTCAATGGATTAAAATAGGTGGGTTACCCAAATTTGGTTTAACGAACCTTAAATTCGTTCAGTATAGGCCATAATGTAGCTCTAAAACCTTCTCCATAGAACGTTTATTAACATCAGGTTATAAACAGATTAACTTCGCGACCAGTTTCGTCAAGTTATATTGCCACCATCAGGCTTCTAGAATTTCTGTTTTATCAACAAATTTTTTCATCTCGTTCACTTATTTTTAATATACTGAGTGTAGTCATCCTGTTGTAGAAAAAATGAATTATAGGTCTTATTTTATCGTATAAGCGATCTGTGGGTGCTTCTCCATCACCTGGAGTTCTCGCAAAATGCAGACAACGCATTATCAAAAGACCATTCATATGGATGGCAAAACATTTCAAATTGAAAAGAGGATGCACTTTCCAATAATTCTGGATGGAGTCGTTTAATTTAATTGTTTCTGTATATTGAACAAGTCCAACAAATATTAACATTTCCTCGCAGGTAACTGGTTCCCATCGTGTAATCCTAGATTTTTTAGTAGTTTCTTCTGAACAAAATACCTCTTCAGCTTTCGTTGATAATCAAATTGATAATTTTGTTATCAAAAAACATAAAGTAGTGGATAGCTTCATCACCTTCGGGAATTGATTGTAAAAATTCATTAGGTTTAGTGCAGTCAAACTTCTTCACCTCTAAGGGGACGCCAGTCCAACCTGATGAATTATTTGGGACATTCCTGTAGTCACTGAATTCGAAAGGGACATTTATCATCTGGAAATTATCCCATTCATTTACTTAATTTATGAAATAAAATAAAAAGCGTCGCACATTTACCTTCCAGGTCATCTCTTTCTGAATCAGAATCACCCTCGCGGAGTCATTACTCAATACATCCTCGTCACTAGATAACCCTAATGCCCCTAATGCCCTAAAAGTTCATCATCTGTCAGTTTTTGTGAATTTCTGAACTCAATTTTTTATTTTTTGGGATTTTAGGGACCCGCAACATCTTGACCATTATGAACTCGTAAACATAAAAAAAACCAAACAAAATAACCTCTATTTTAAGCTCACAAATACACACTACTACTATTGCGCACCTTACCGTGGGGAATATGATACAACGTTAGCAGCGGCTCTCAAGAGCACCATACGCATTTACAAGAGAGGGCGTGTGGTGCTTAAGAGCGACATGCGCACTGAATGTGTTAAGTATTAATTATGGTAGTGGTAGATTAATTGCTAATAATTTGCAAAGTTCGCTGGGCCATCGGGATGCTCAGCTGCTTTTGGTTTGATTCTTTCCTCAAACCTGACTGATTATATCATCATGACAGAGTGCCATAACAGTCATTAGCGACCCGACTACCTACGAAGAAATGATTCAGAAAACACAAAATCTATACCTTTGGATTATTGCCTCCAAGAAGGACATTTCATTCGTCTGGATTCCCTCACATATCGGCGTTGAGGGCAACGATAAAGCTTGATGACAAACCCATCTGTGAAAATTGCGACATCCTTGCCCAATGCCCGCTTTATAACGTAAATCGTACACGTTTCAATATCCAAATAGACACGATTAATTCCCCGCGACAGGAACAAGTTAACCATCAATATATATGATAAACTGTAAATTATAATTAACTTAACAGTAGATATTTTTTAACTATGTATAAAATCAATTGAACTTCCAACTGTATTTGTACACTGTACAGTCGCTAATGACCTAGCTGTCGATGCGACATTAAACTGAAAAAAAAATTCTGGCATATATTGCCAGGAGGCTTCCCTCGTATTAACACTTTTTCCAAAAAATAAGTATAGCACAAGATATGTATATTGCTGAATTCAGAAAAAATACTCTGAAACTACATAAAAAACTGCAACTTTATCTTGTAAAAAAATGAGTGCCGCCATTTTAGCTTATATCGGAAGTGACAACATCAAAGGTAATATCCACATTTTTGTCCTTGGCCCGAATGCAATCGATTGGCGAAAACTTTAATAGTTTCTGAGTTAGAGCGTTGCAAGAAAATGTGTACGGACAGGCTACAGACGACAGACGGAATTTTTTTTTTCATTTTTTGAACCACGTATTCAGAAACGTAAAGATATGTAAAAATTTGCATAGGTCAATTTTTTTTGCGCCGCTATTACTTCGTACTTGGAAAGTAAAATGACTAGTTGCTATGATCGGTCTGCCTGAAATTCTTCAAAATAATAGTATTTTTCTATGAGCAATGACTTTAACGCTCTCTTGAATTTAATTAAATTTTGATCTTTTCACTATCCGACTGGAAGATCGTGATTTACTCTTCCACCTTTATGTTGACCTGTGAAGTAGTACTGCTTTCACGTGTTTTCCAGCCGATTTATGAGAACGACTAAGGTAAGTGATGTGGTTGAAAACGATCGAGACAGTTTCATTCTGGAAATCCACAGGATGTTAGTAAACGTCTAATTTACTACTCTCTTCCTATACGATACGATTCATTTGTATTTTATCGTGAGGTGCATTCATCAAAATGAAATTTTTATAGTCAAACTTTTATTACAACTTTTTCATGTCTCCAAAAAGAAATTGTTGCTGTTAGAAAAGAAGATGATCAGGTACATATTGTTTGCAAAACAAGTGTAAAACTGAATAAAAGCAATTTTCGTTTTCTCAAGATCGTTACAAAATAGATTAGTGAGCAAACTAAAATGAATTGAATTGAATTCGTGCTATGTTCGAGACCTTCCGAATTTACATAATAATGCCGCACAAATACAAACTGAAAGATCAAAAGCTGTGTGGATGTATGTGGTTTCCGTGAAATACTTTACTCATGAAATATCTATAGTAACTAGAATTTATGTGTTGATTTTAAAGGTGTACTTAATTTGAGTAATTGATGTAGATAGTAGTATAAGATTGATTACAAAGTCCTTCGCAAAATGCATTACAGAAAGAGTAAAATGAATAGGATTGTAAAATAAAAGTTAATCTGTCTCACTCAATTATTAAGTTGTGTAATGGAAAGAACTATTTTTATTTATTTATTTATTCTTAATTATTGTACTTAACGCCTTGATACTCCGTATTATATAGAATAGAAGAATAAAGTTTGGCCAATTTATAACGTCCGCTAAAAGCTGACACTCAATTGTATCCTCATAATCTACAGTAGAAGGATTAATCACTTATCGTACATGACACAGCAAAATGTTGCGATATTAAGAAGAAAACAGAAAATTAAGGAACATAAATAAATACAATGTAGAATCCCTTTATTAATTAACCAAAAAACATTCTATAAATCATAAAGTGTAAAACCTTTATTTAAAACAGATTAAGTAGAAACTTGGCATGTTGGCAAAAATGTTCATTAGCGAAGTAGGTGAAATCTTTGTGAATAATTTCACAATAATGATAGATGATGCAATCCTACTATTTACGCAATTAGTTGAACTGTAAGTAAACTTAATTTCTGAAACCAAAACTTACTAAGGACCAAATTGTGAGCTTTTTATTTTATTGGAACAGAGGATCAATGAGATATAGGGATTATACGTAATAAATAAGAATGGGAGGAACGGAAATAGCAGAAAATAAGCTTCTTATAACTCTTAACATCGTAATACAACGTTATCGTATTAGCAACGAATTGTGTATGCAATTAAATTAGTATTTTACATTTAGGGTTCAACTTACGTAGGTATTGAACAAATTGTATGTTCTTATTTTTTGGTAAGTTGAAAACTCCGAACCATTTATCAATAATAATTAAAAACGATTTATTCTTTGTCATTACAGAACATTAATCATGTATTTGCACTTCCGTAAATACGGAAATATCCAATGCCCAGAGTGGTTTGTATCACTACCCTGCCTTAGCCCGCCGCCTGAGAATGAGACCTCGTTAGTTTGTCGCCTGTTGCTTGTGCCAAAAGTTCTAACTCAGGTGTCTGACAGCGCATGAACTTGCGCCAGTACGGCAGAACTAGAACACCTGAGGTGGTGGGGCGGGTGTTGCTCGGATCTTGGCGAACCTTCGATGCAAAGCCCCCGGCACCGTTGATTCGAAGGAGGCGATCACGATCCCTCCGAGACGAACAGGAGCGTGGATGAAGGCGTTAGCACAGGTTTTTGGGAGGCGTAGGGTACGCCTAACGACCACTCGCACCAGGCCATGAGCGTTCTTTAGAATCGCCCGCCCCACTCGTGTACTGGTCAACTCGGGTAACATCCTTGGGATTAGATAGGTCTAGATGGGGACCAGCTGTTTTGCTGGCTTTAGTGCGGTCTTTCCTATCCTAATAAGCGCGCACTTCCACATTGCGTTGTCGGGCTTTGGCTTACCCATCATTGAATACTTTTCCCTCAAGTATGCGAATAGTTCTCAGACTTGGAGAAATAGTCTGCACCTTCTTCCCTCGAAGAGGAAGAGGCCGACTTTGGTGTCCGTGACGCAATTTCCTTACCCAAAATCTCGGCGACCATCTCACGAACGTCAGCCTGAAGTCGCCTGCTTTTCACGACCTCTTTCGTCCGGTTAGGGAAGAGATGGGCTAGATGGAGGTTTATGAAGCGTCCCTGACCATAGCCCTCAGCTCCTCCTCATCCCATATAAAAGGATCTCGTACTGATTCTGCAACCTGTAACTCCAATTCTTGGTTGCACACTTTTGGATGGGATAGTCTAAAATGCTGACCCACATCTACGGGCCAGCCGATTGGACGCTAGCTTATTATTTGGACTCCTACAATGTCCGCAGGTAACCTGTCGCCTTTGTCCAATCACTGATCTTAAAGGAGTTCCCGCGCTTACATTCAAACACCATCCTAGAAGTGACGGGACCTCAACCGCCGTTGTACTATGGGATTTGTAGTGCTCGTCACGCTTTCTCTTGCTAGGGCGCCTAGGACTTAAGGTCTTCACACACTTTGCCTTCTGACGACGACAGTAAACTGACGACCTAGAAGCTACCAGCAGGAACCTCGTGGAGGTAGCTGAGTCGTAACTATAACTCGTGCTCCGCCTGTCGAAAGACTTCGATCTTAGATTTTTAAGATCGTGTACTTCTCGGTGTTACCACTACGAAACGCTTAAAAGAGTCATAGTTACTAGTCACTTAAAGCGTTGCTCCATGTTTTCGGCAAATTGATCATTGGCGCCATACTTTTTTCCCTCAATAGAGTACTGTTGTATCATTAGCTCCCTTCTCTGGGTTGTGAGTGAGTAAGTCTGAAACTTTTAAAAACTTGTGACGGTTTATGGGCAATATTCCGGTATTCTCATTCTCGAACTCTCTCTTATTAAAATGTGACATCAAATTATCTCCTATAAGTACTTTCCAGCCCTAAAATCGCTCAATGTCAATGTTTTAAGAAACACATTGTGAGGCGTGACCTTTATGGCGTTTCAATAAACATAATGCCCAATCTTTGCTCGGTAAAAGCGCAATGATAGAAAGTGGGGCTAGTTTGACACCTATCAATCTCGCCCCACCGAGGTTCGAAATCGTAGAAACGGAAGAAACTTAACGTAGTAAGACAGGAAAATATATCAACACTTCACCTGTTATTGTTAGAATTTAATTTTTCATAATGAATATTCCATTTTTTTTACAAACAACTAAATACGTAGAATGGATCCGGTCAACAACATTTTACAATGTGAAATTCTTTTTTTCATTCCTACATGGAAAGTTGCCATTAAAAAAACAATTTGTGTTCCAAGTGCACAGAAATGTCCATCAGTTTCCAACAAACTAAATCAGCGACATATTCGTTGTTTATATAACACCGTAAAATACCTCGATGAATATTGTCGATGAGTTGTTACGGGTAAAAAATTTAACTTTCTATAAGACTTATTGTACTGTTAGTAATTGGAGCAATTCAGTTTCTCAGAATGCTTAATATAATTTTTGGAACTGCATGACTCATAAACACAGGTGGGGATATATGAATAAAATAGGTACAACTTTATTTATAAAAAGTTTTGCATAATTACTGTTCATTGTAACTTCAGACTACTTCACTGTGAAAATGTTAATTGACGCAAAGTGACAGATTTAACAAAGATTAGTGCAGTTAATGAAATTGTGTAACGAAAACTTAATTAAGGCTTCTAATAAGAAAATAAATAGAAAGGAAATTAGAAGTAAGAAAATTAACAGATGCGAAAGATTAATTGTCTACAAAGACAATGCTATAAATTTAACTCTTATGATTTATGCGAATTGTAACTTTTTTGGTAATGCAACATCCACAAAAAAATTAGTATCCAGTTTTCTAACTTCCTACAAGGAGACGATCACGTCTTACCGAATGGAAAGTTATTTATTTTATGTAACCCCTTTACAAACTAGGAGCTTCCAAAATTGGTACTTACGTATAATTGATAATGCGACAGTGGTTAATCTATTGTCCCTCATTCAACTAATTAAGATATTCGTTCCCAACAAGTAAAAGAAATTTTCGTGCCTTAACAAAATTTCATTACTAACAAATGGTACGGTTTAATTAATTAATAAGTCATCAGGCCCTACTTTGGGATTCATTTATAACTTCCTCTGTAACAACTATTTGAACGTACGGTCGCATTTTCTCAGACTTCTTGTGTGAAATTGGAAACTTGAACGAAATCCGCATAAAACAATTGAGCCATTCTCTGCAGTTAGTTTAATGACATTAAATATATATTTATTGTAATAATTCAAAATAATACTTAATGTAACAATTGAATACAAAAAAAAATTATTTACAATAATAAATTTTATTTATATGATCATTGAAATTTTAAAGTAATTTATTTTAATTATATTTATAAATTTTTGATATACTGAAAAGTTTTATTTAATTGTTTATTAATGAACAAAGTAAATATATATTTATTGTAATAATTCAAAATAATATTTAATGTAGTAATTGAATACAAAAAAAATTATTTACAATAATAAATTTTATTTATATGATCATTGAAATTTTAAAATAATTTATTTTAATTAAATTTATAAATTTTTGATATACTGAAAAGTTTTATTTAATTGTTTATTAAAGAACAAAGTAAGGCTATAACATTTAGATTGTATTAAATATAAAATATTAATTAATGTCTATAAAATCAAAGATGCTCTTTACACATGGTACAAATCTAAATCGATGATATTTTAACATAATCTGTGATATTTTTCACGACATCGTTGACATCTGATGTAAATTGTATCTTTGGGTGGGCCAGCGTAGTATTCCTGATATGGGCCGTCCTGTTGAAACCACACTAGTCCCAAATTAATCTGTCGAAGTACAAGAAATTGTTGGATCATGGTTACATACCACTCAGAATTGATGCTAACAGCGTGATTGTTGTCCTCACAGAAATATGGCCCAATGATGCCTTCACTGCTGATTGTACACCAAACTGTCAATTTCTCACTGTGTAGAGGTCTCGCATGAATTAGTTTAGGGTTTACACTACTCCAATAACGCATATTCTGTTTGTTCACATTTCAAGACATGTAGAAACCCACGATTGTTTTCCAATATGTAGTCCGAAATAATAAACCTCCTTGACGAAGTCTGTGATATTTCGTGTCTGTTTTGTTGTCATATAAACACCACAAATATAACAAAATACATCAGAGCTATATTTACACTTTCTTCGCGATGAACTGATACTTCTACGTACAAAAAAATAAGAATCAAAATTCAACAAATAAAATAAAATATTAGTCGATTTACTCGAATGCGCGTCGTGCTTCCTTCAATCTTTTCAAATCACTGAGTACTCGGACAGTTATACGAAGTAAAGGGGGGGTTCACGTGATGTATGTATGCGCGGAATCGACACGCAGAACGCTAATTTCAACTAAATACCAAACACTTACTAATAACCTTAGATCATATATTTTTTATATATGGTCTAAGCTAATAACTCGCGTTCTGAAGAGTCCACCACTTAGACTGTTAATTATTTTAAACATGAAATACCCCAAAATCATAAAAACCAGAAACCAGAAAATATAAAAATTCGCAGATATCCAGGGCAACAAACAAAATATTTTTTTTTGTTGAGTTGTGTAATTTATTTTTCATTTATCGAAAACCGGTTGAGATATTGAGATGATTTTGGTACACGCAAATGTATCATTAGAAATCACATTTACATTTACAAAAATGATGTAGAATCTGCCCTTAAATTTTCCTCACAGCATTCGACAACACTCTATGTATAGCCGTATAGGTATTATATAAATATGAAATACCTTCATGCACCGGAGTGGTGTTACTTTCAATGCCGGAAGACGCATCGTCCACAATTGTGTCTTTCTTCAAAATTCTCAGTCTCCATAGCTTTTTCTATCAGCATTTGCGCCTCTTCATAAATACTAACACTTCTTTTGTATGTAGCCCCATTTTTCTTGAACATGTATTTAGTATTTGATGGATTTTCACACTTTTTGATCAAATTCATAAACACCGTTCTTGTCGCATTATGGTGAAATAAATACAGGGTTTTTTCCTTATTTGCTGCCTACAGTGACGGCACAAAGCCACAGCTATTCTCTTCATGCCAGAAAACAATATCCCAACTATTATTATCCCTAGAAACAACGTTTAAAGCATAAGTATAGTTCGGCCAATGGATCTTTACCGATCTCTATGTTCACATACAACGACGTGCGTATCTGTCATTCGACTACTTTATTACTAAAAATAAACAAAGACAAACTGCAAATCTCAGTCAGCTTGTCCTTGTTTGTTTTTAGTAATGAAGTAGGCGAATGACAGATACGCACGTCGTTGTATGTGAACATACATCGGTAAAGATCCATTGGCCGAACTATATATAAAGTAAAATACCTAATTTTCCAATAACAGCAATCTAACCTCCTTTTCAATGACAAATAAATAAAATAAGTAAACATTTCTTACATGTCTGTGATCTCGATTCCTCCAACTAATATTTCCAATGATAGAAAAAAAAACATTAGATTAATAATATTAATTGGTCGAGGTTATTAGAAATAATAATTGAAGGTAATCGGTCAACGCAACGTCGATTGGCGCAAACCGTATTTTTGATATCTCTAAATCGGGGGAAATTACCATTCAGCGGATTTTGAAAAAGTATCATAACGTTATTATTTGTGAGTATTTTTGTCATGTCTAAATATATCACTTTCAATATCCAGAAATATTGAAAACACAGTATTGTTACGTTATTGATAAATAAATATTGACACAGTAATATTTATTAAATATTGCAAATATGTATGTTATATTGCTTTAATATCGATTTTCATTATTTAGTAATATTGTACACGGAATATTGGTACATTATTGTGTGTACAATATTTGAATTTACACTAAATAGCAATATTTACTAATTATTGCAAATATTGTGATTATATTGTATTTCCATTATTTGTATAATAATACAAAAATATGTTCACTCAATATTGGCTGCAGATCGGCAATATTGCCCCAATCTCTTTATATTAGGCCAAGATAACACCAATAAACCGTGCTACATGGGGCGACACACATATTTATAAATTCCTTGTATTCGTAAAAAGGTTAAAACATTGAAGTGAGTGTGAATCAAAATGTAAAATTAGTGCAGCATAAACTACTGTAAATACGTTAATTTATATTTGTAGACGACTTAGTATGCCAGTTGTAACTTGTAACACGTTAAATTCTTAACGTTACCTTTTAGTTGAAATGCAAAGCACACTCGGATAAAGTTAGTTGGGCGAAATAAGTTTGTAATGAATTAGACAGTGGAATGTAAGCATAATTTGTAACTAAAAAGGTATCGGCAAAAACCTAATTTTGGGTGGAAATAAGACCTTCGGCAGCCACTTTTTTGTAGAATTTCTTTTCTAATTCGAGAAGATTGAATGCGAGTAACCGAAATTTATGATTCAGATATTACGTTTGCTAACTTTAGTACATTATTCAAATAAAATACCAACGCTACTAGGATCTGTACAGATCTATATCACCTGACGATTACCGCACAACTTAGGCGGAAATAAATGAGCTTTGTAAGCTGTTCTCAAGTAAAATTATTTCTGCCGTAAGTCTTAATGAATGACGCCAGCCTGGACACGATACGTAATATATCTTAATGGAAGTGAAATAAAATAGTGCCACGCGAATGGAAGTAATCTTTTACAGTCGACACTTATTCTTTGATTTGTTCTTAACTAACTAAATCAGGATTACATAATTTAACTAGTTTCCACAGTTGCCAAAATATTAAAAAACCATAATTATATTATATTATATTATGTATATTATATTATATAATTATATGGGAACCGGGTATATTAGTTTTAAATTTATTACTAGAAGACGAGCACTACAACGTAATTACCAGTTTGATATCGGCATTTACTTGCAATTATTATAATTGCGAACAGTCCAAAAAACGCTATAATGACAAAAGAGGTCACCCTAGTTGTTTGTATCAGTGTCTTTGTTGTCATCAAAAGCCGCCATTGACCCAAAAATTGTTTGCAATGATTGCAAGAGTGGACAAGAATGTTTAATCACAAGAATACTAAACTATGCGGAAAATTGCGTAGATGTTTGAAGTGTCTTAAAACCACTGAAGTAAACGATAAACATAGATGCGGTTACAGCTATTGTCACACGTGGGAAACAAAAGCCTATTTGCTACATGTCCGTTAACAAGGCCCGACGAGACACCAGTGATGGTAAAGCATCTATGTATTATCTTTTACGATTTGGAATACATGCAAGAGAAGGTGTGTGGCGTAAATGTTTGTTCCGTTTGTATCCAACGCACCGACGACGATCCGGAGATCCAAAGTCATCAACGGTCTAAAGTTAATTTCTATTAAGGGAATCCCCAATTCGTGCTCCTGTCTGCGTTGAAGGGAATCCGCAATTCAGGTTCCTGTGCTGGGTTGAAGAGAACAACCAATTCCGGATTCTATGCTGGATTGATGGGAACCCCCAATTCGGGCTGCTGTGCTAGGTTGAAGGGAATCTCCAATTCCTGCTCCTGTGCTGGGTTGAGGGGAACTTCGAATTCAGGCTCCTGTACTGGGTTGAAGCGGTTTCGAAGGAATCTGTTGACCGTGGATGTACAAAGAAACGTAATTAATTTTGTAATTTTGTAGTTGTGAAATCGCCATTAACCCTTATGTGGCTGAAGGTGGTACCCGGGTACTTTTAGGGTATAGGTATAATATGGAATATTTCACTTTAGAGAGGACATCTCCAAATATACATATAATTTGAAGTATATTTTGAAAATTTGAGATATGGAAACGTATGGGGTATTAGGTATTTTTTACCTTGTCGAAAAATGAACTCATCCTGGCGGACGGTGGTACCTGGGTACCACTGTAAATTGTGTACCGGAAAATAAACATCTCAATATTTTTATTCATCTATTGTTATTTTTTAATGGCATTTGTTATAAAATAGCATATAATGTATATAATACCTATACCTATTATTTATCCTGGCACTGAAGACATTTTACTGTTTGATCCGTGTGCTGCACACACACAGGATTGCTACAAATACTACACATCTTGCGGGTTTTCCTTTTTATCTTCCCGCTGTTGTAACACATTTTGCATATGCCTTTTACTGTAACGCGGCCAGAGGAATCCCATTCAGGCACAGGATTGGAATGATGAGAAGCTTCCAGCGAACTTAAACACTTTCAATTGCGTTTTTCGTAAACCGGTTTCGCAATATCATGGGATTTTCACTTCTTTGGTTCACAGCTGGCAAGCACAGATCACAAGCTAGATCTTTTAGGAAAGTCCTCCTCTTACTTGTGTTCTTGTAGTTTGTGGGGTTGTTTTCCGTGTAGATAATGTAGGTAGCCAGAGCTATGACATCTAATATGTTGAAGAAAAAGGCTAACGGCCAACGGCTTGTTCGTCTCTTGCTCGTGTATGTTCCCAGCATTTTATCCATAACATCGACACCGGACTTAGTTTTGTTATAAAATGAAATTACTTCAGGCTTTTGCTTCAGGGTATCATAAACTGTATTTGTACAGTGCATCGTGGACAACAAAACTACGGATTTATTTACTTTTGGGACATATGAGCACAACATGGCATCTGTATTGAAAGCAAAATTGGTTGAAAAAAGCGGTCGTTCCTTTTTCGCTAAAAGATCCTTGGGGATGTAGGGTTTGTTTTTCCTAAGTGTACCGACTAAAGTAAGCCCATCTGATTTCAGCATGCGAGCAAGAGGCAGTGATGTGAAAAAATTATCGGTGGTGATATTGCGGTCCGAACGTTTGTAGTGTCGACATAAATGCATTACAGTTTTTTCGCTCATTACCAGCTAATTTTCCTGTGTAAATTGAACCTTGGCATGGATAAAAAGTTGTAGCATCACAAACCCAAAACACTTTTATGCCATACTTGGCAGGTTTCGAGGGAATGTATTGGGTAAACCTAGTTCGTCCACGGTAGGGATATAGTTGTTCATCGACCGTTAGGTATTCGTACGGTTTATAATACTTCAAGAGATTTTGGTTTAGCATAAGCCAAATGTCGCTTATTGTGGCAGCTTTATCAGTTTCAAGTCTGGTTGGCCGTGTCATAGGGTTGTCGAATCTGATGAAGCGAAGAATCTGCTTGAAGCGGTCCCTACTCATTGCTGCTTTATATAACGGCAAGGCATCTGATTTCCACAATTCATCAATATGCTCAGTATTGGATTTATGAACGCCCGCCATTAGAAGTATACTAAAGAAAGCATCAACCTCCTCGTCTGAAATGTTCTTCCACACTTTATGTGCCGAATTACAGTTTTTATTGAAATCACAATAAACTTGATTGGCTTTACGGTTCGTTTGTCGTATGATACTTGATTTCATTTCGGCTGTGAATAAAGCAGTGAATGTATCCTTACGTGTATACAAAGCAGTTACTCTACTCGGACCTCCTAAAATTTATACAAAGGAGATTCAAATTGAATTAGAAAGAGAAAAGAATGCCCATTACCTGGATCGCGAATGATATTATATGACCGGGTTTGAGACGATGGTAACGGGGTTTTGTTCCAGATAGTTGAATCCCTACTACGATAAACATCAGTAAGTGGTGGGGTTTCAGTAGTATCTGTCTCTGTAGTAACTTCCTCGTCGTCGTCGCTATTGACCTCCACCTCTGTTTCGATAAGAACCCTTTCTCCAGTGAGAACATCTTCTACATCTGATTTTTCATCGTTTTCCGATGGCACATAATTTTCGTCGTTGTCATCTTCGCATTGATCACTAAATTCCTCATCGGAAGTGTCACACAATCTTGCGACATCTTCAGCCGTCAACCTTTACCGAATACCATTCATTATAGGAATATGTACAGCGAATACAGAAACAAAACAACATACTTATCTAAGTCGAGATATCCTCTGCAATTGTATGGGTTATAAACAGGTTTCCGGAGACTTTTAGAGTTTTCTGAAGCTACGCTATTTGATTGTCCGTTGCTTCCAGAAGCTTTGCTACTACATTTCCCATCACCAGGCGCACCAGTAATATAATCCCGAGCAGACGACATATTTTTTCACCAATTTAACTAAACTGAACACAATTAAATAAGGTCACAACGTAGACTCGACCGAAAATGAGGGATGACTGTACACAAAACAACCAATCACCACTATTTCTACGCATGTGCAGACGCACAAATATACACAACCCACGTAAAAACGTTAAAAATACACAGTGGTACCCAGGTACCACCTCTCGCCATGCACGTTGCATTATTTATGCAGACACATAAGGGTTAAAGGCTTTGTTCGAAACAAAACTAATAATACAACGTTTAGGTAGTTGATCGAGGAAGATGTTATCCAACGATTTCTGCTATATTCCCGTGGGGATCGTTAAAACTTTTAACATCAGCTCTTATTACGGGATACTTTACAGTGGTTGTATCTAAAGCTTGGGCGTGAGCCAGCAAAATCGTCGGATTAATTTTCATTCTTCTAACAAGAAAGCTGGCATCCATTATCTTCACTTTGTAATTAGAACCTACTAATACCGCCAATAAGGAATTTTTCCTGGGAATATTAAAAACGCTTAGAACCGCATCGAGTTTTAATAATTGCTGCCTTGTGTATTTTGATAGCCTTTCTCTGTAAAGTGTACACTGCAAAGTCTACTAGTTCTTGATGGTTTCCAATTTTCCCTCTTTATTGCTGTTATCCACAGTTGTAATATTTTCGAACGTTTAAATGGAAATCTATCCGAAATAATAAACATCACATACGCATTTAAAAATTAAAGACAATGAACTTACGAATGAAACTGTATATCAATTCTTTTGCCGTGCATCCATATGTTACACAGTATTGTGCCATTTTGCTTTTGTTATATTAATTAATAAGTGTAACTATCACTAAAAAAACGTACTTTAAAACAAGCCTATGGTTAGACATGCCGGAAAATAGGCAAGTTTCGCGCAGCATTACGACCTGGTGTGGGTTTGGTATAGTAAGGCTCCAGAAGTGCACACACAAATTTTTAGTTCGATTCGACTACCAAGACCTGGCCGATAGGCCGATACCCCAAAATGTGCGCCGCCCGACCAAGTTGGCCCAAAACAGACCAGTACCAGACCAATAAAAATCGTTAATAACTACAAAACCGCGAAAGATAGGTATGAGGATACCTATAGTTTATCGATGCGTAAATTAAATCGCCTTCCAAGTATGTAAAAATATACGGGGTGTTCGATTTGAAAAAAATGACTTTTTGGTGTTTGAACTTTTTTTAACTTTGCCACTAATTTTGAACGCCCTGTATAATCTGTGATAGGTTTGCAAATGCATTTTGTCAACCCTTATGGTTTTACTTGGCGTTTGTAAAGTATGAATGTTTTGCGTTCAAAGAAGAGCAAAAGGTGGGCTATTAAACATCCCTCCGCAAAAAGCAAATTTTAAAAAAATCATAATATCTCAAAAACAGTTGAAGATAGGTATAGGATAATGTAATACAGTGTAACGCAGAATCGATTGTATAATACATAAATGCAATAATATACAGGGTGTTCCATTTAAAATAAGAAGATGAATGGCGATTTCCGGTCCTTCCGGAAGTTGTACAACATCGACAATATTTTAGAACAAAAGAAGGCTATGGGTTATCCTTAACCTGAAAGTTTCAAATTTATAAGTAGTAAGGGATCCGAGAAACTTCTAATGAACGGGTTCCGTGTTATACCTTGTAACTTCTGATAACACATTTATAAATAGAACTTGAAGTACAAAGGTTACAGAACATCTACATAAAAAATAACACTGTGATTAGCTATCAAACAAATATTTAAACAGCCACAAAACACTATGCAAGTTGAATCTAAAAATGTTCATCACTACCTATGCTAACATAGTTTTGTTCCCTTAGTGATCAATGATGGAAACAATTGGCATATCGTTACCATTCCAATTTATTTATGTCCAATTAAGCAAATACGGAATAATATAAAAATATCAATTTTTGCTAATAAATAATAATCGTTTTATGAGTAAACTTTAAATATGTACGTATTTCCTGTAAATATACAACTATTTAGGCACGATAAAACTTCCATTGGGAAATATTTCTTTATGTTATAAATGACAGTGTGTTTTAATATGTTATTTTAGGCAAAGAATGCGGAAAAAAAACTGTTCGAAAATATATGAAACACCTTTTGGAATTTGGAAATTTCCGACGAATATTTTTTATTTTTATCAAAGTTTCACTGACGTTCCACCTTCCAGAACTGTAAAAAATTACCGTATTTATCGCATATGCTCCGCTTTAAGATTTCCCAATTTTTACCTCCTGAGAGGATACTCCATTTGTAAATTCAACTTATTTACTTGCGTTCTCTCTTGTAAATCTTATATAGTTATTGATAGCCCAAAACGTAGTAAAATAACAAGATTGTATTGAGAAAATTCATCACATTCAGTCTCGTCGTTCATAACAAGATTCCGTAAATAATATTCAAAATCTAGACCATCAGAGGTTGTCACAGCGAATGTTTTCTGAAAACTAATGTAAGCCGGTTGCGGCAATATGTTCTAATTTGAATAAATCCTTCATGCCACCACCGCTGTCGTTTGAATAAAGCAATCAATATTCCAAGCAAAAACGTCTCACTTTTTGTGGGCTTGTATTAAAAAGACAAATAAGTACATTTAAGAAGGAATGGAAGTTTGTAAATTACGAAAGTGAAAATAAACAGCCTCTTTTCCTTTTTACTTCGCCCGAAGCTGTCCACTAACTATCATAAAGTAAGTCGTATAATCCCTCCTTTAGTAATTACCAGCATAAGATAAAGAAATCTGTATTTTCGTGTTACTTTATATAAAAAGTCCAGTGTTTTTTATTTCTCTATGGAGGATATCAAATTTCATTACAGGTAGTATTGCAAATAAAATATTTGCCAGTGGCGTGGGGTATCGTTATGTAAAATAAAATTGATGTTCTCTTACGTGATTACTCAGTCATCTTCGAACCGATTTTGAAAAATTTTCTTACTCAGTCATCTTCGAACCGATTTTGAAAAATTTTCCATCGCTGGATAGGTGAAGGTCAGTTCTTTCAAACTACAAAAAAATATACTGGGCGTTCCATTAAAAAATCCTACAAAAAAGATTGTCAAAAATCCGCCATTTTTGTAGTGACGTAATCGAAATTGATGGAAAAAATTTAATCCACTCAAACAAAACTTGTACTAAAAGGAAACATTTCAGTGAAAACCGCATATTTCTATACCGAACCGTTTAGAAGTTATAGGCAGCTAAAATAGGGGAAAATATAAGTGGACACCCTGTATATTAGTACTGAAACTGCTCCCAATGCAAAAGGAACAGGACGTTAAATTGTTACCATTTTCTCAAAGGGCTGACACTAAATCGTCGTTTCAATGTGGACAGCTACCTTTGACTCATTAAATCGTAAATGATAAAATTAAGAAATTTAAATTTAAGCACGGAGACACAACATGTTTCAAAACCTAACCTGGTTTCATTATTAAGTGTGAGAAGGGTAAGATTTTTTTCTTTTACATAGTTGTTGATGAAGGCTTAAGGGAATAAACTTGAACAATTTGGAAAATCAACTTTGGAAATTACATACAAGTTAAATTAACACACATTTATAAAGATTCAAGCCTTAATGGCAATTAATTTACTGGGTTTAAGTACATTGTATATTGTGACATCTTCAGAATGTTAAATAATAATTAAAAACACATCACTCAGTTGATATTATTGATTTATTATCAGAATAAACATTCAACATTTATTACAATATACATTTTTAAACTTAATTTTTGTCTTACAAGTTGGCATATTTTCTTGTCCACAAGTAATTACATTTTTTCGTATAATTGTTTAAAAATACATTTGCAGAAATGTGTAAAATCTTCTTAATTAAGCAATCAGTACTACGATTGATACATGCATGGGCAAGAAAAAAATCTTAAGGTATATTTTTCATTCCCAAAGAAATTATTAGGGCACGTTGATTTAATTGTTAAAAAAAAAAACATGTTCTGTTGACGACAAAATAAGTGTTTGAAATACAACATAAATTGAAGCTACCATCCTAACCACATCTTCATGAGGGTCGCTTAATCCACCTCTATTGCTGGCAACAATTAATCTATTATTTTCTGAATCCGACCCCATGCAATATTGTTTGCAGTAGTTGCAATTAAAATGTTTATTCAGTTGATGACTGCAATAGCCACCAATGTACGTTAACAGAGGCCACATCGAGTCTGATATCTCATCTTCGATTTTTATCAATTAAAATGGCAATTGCAATAATTGATAAAATGACTTTTTCTTGAATAACTTTTACATTATTAGGAATTGCCATAGAGATGTATTAGAAAAAAAATTTTGTTTTTCAATTCCGCATCGAATGACATCAAAATATGTAGGGGTTGCAATTTAAAATAAGAAAGATAAAGTGCTTTAAAGTTTGAGAAGTTTGACACTAGATTTTGATCACCCTGTATAATTTGGATCAATGAAACTTGGTAAACGAGACTACTAGACTTTATTTGATGAGGGTGTCGTACAATTTCATTAACCAGGTACTATTTGCGTTTTTTATTAATTTTTAAAACCAGTGATGCAAAACCGACATTTTTTCGTTTTTATTTTTTTTCGCTGGTTTCATCCAACCGATTTCAATAGAATTTTAGGAATATGTAGGCAAGCATAAAAGACGACCAAATAAGTAAAAAAAAGTAAAGCATGTAATTTAAAAAAATATATCATTATGGCGTCACACTTTGTTGGGACACCCTGTATAATCAAAAATATTTTCCTGAAATATGATCTAGGGTACAGGAAACGTCTGCAAAATATCAAATACCTAACTTAATTAATAACTGAGCTACAGAAGACGGGAGGTGAGGTGCAGGACCCTGTATAATATATATTGTGCTATAGCTAAGTATTACAACCTGACAACTATACATGTTATAAATAAAAATGCTACGACGATATAAAATTTTTCATCGTAATTAATTACCACGTAATGCTTAAATACACCTCCAAATTCTACTAAAGTGCCCCGTGCAAAACCCCAACATGAACAAAGCAAACTATAAAGCTACCCCCTAAGTCAAAACATGACAATTAATTGCTCAACCTATGGAAATTTCCAGAACTACGCAATATGATTAAACTTTACAAATGTTAAATGTGTGAAATCAAGTACCTACTAAATAAAACGGGAAAACGTACAATGTTATTTAAAGATACACCCTGCTTATTCAACAGTGTAATTATAAAAATAACAAAGGAAATACTGAACTTCTTTGATGACGGCTTTCACATACACACACGTCTCTGCTTTTTTCGTGGGGCCAAATCTTCCTTTCTCCTACCTGCTTGCACATCGCGCTCATTCTGCTATATTATAACAGTATTCGGTATAAGTATAAGTTGTTGATTTCATTGTTACCAGATTTGATTAGACAACGACGACAAATTCCTTTCAAAAGACGTCATTTTACCTAGAAAGTCTCGCTCCAGGTTCGAAATTGATACAAGCATACAGGGTGTCCCAGTTGAAACCGACACATTTTACACATGATTAGTGATTAAACGAAATACGATAGAAATGTGCGGTTTCAAACAGTGAGTTTCAAATTTCGAAAAGTATTTTTCCAATCACATTAAAAAATGTCCAGTTATACAGGACGAGGGAAAAATATTGCCTATCTTCAACTAAAAATTACTTGACTTATTTAAATAGAACGCCCTGTATATTTTTACACTATTCGAAAGCTGAGGTCTTTAGCTTTTGAAAAATGTCTACATGTGTAGTTTAATTTTTACAAATACAGATGCGTGAATTTTTGTGAGTGCGTGTGTGCACTCTCATTAGTTTGAATTTTTCTATACGTTTCTATGCGTATTTTTCGAGATATTTCAAATTCCAGGTTAAATAACTCACCCCCTATAGCGGACATACGCTTTATTTAAATTTAGTTAATACCGCTAAATTCTTGAAATAATTACTTGTGTCGCTCTACCGACGTATTCACTCTAGCGCGTACATGTATTATTTTGTTATTAATATTTTAATTAATTTTGCTACAATTGTGAGAAATTAAACGACAATTTTATGTTTCATATTCGTGCAATGTAATTTTAAACAAATAAGCACATTGGAATAGGGTAAACTTGCATAATTCGTATTCCATAAAAACAAATGCCAATAATTTCACACAGAAAAGCGGATATTCACTAAATAAATTTAAACTAACCTTTTATTAATTTCTTATAATTGATTATCACAAAACAAATATTAACAAAACTTAAAAGCCCTGCTAAAATTTAAAATATTTTAAAAAATATGAAAAAGTACGAATTAAGATCAATGGGGGTCCATTTCTCCAGCAACCCCCACTCCGAATTTCGAAATCAAATTTTGCACACGCATTTTGCTCGTTTTGTGCTAGATTGTGTCGTTAAAATTTCGTTTTCTGTTTCACCACTTCCAGAGATATCATCAATAAACTTTGGGCGGTACTTGGGAAATGCGAGCACCCCCCCCCCACTTCGAATTTCAAAATAAAGTTTGCACACGAATTCTACCGTATAAGGAGAAGTGCCGCATCTACGAAAATCTAGTTTTCAGATAATGGCCAAAATGTGTATAATTGATATTTCACAACCATGCGATGCCGACGTTTCTTCCAACAGGAGTTCTCCCTTATTGATAAATTGGCCCTCAAAATCCAACGTAATTTAAACCATACGCACCTTATACACATTAAGTCGGATAGAAGTAATCACAATTTTAGTCGCTTTTTCCAACAATGACACTCTGCACAATAAGTTAGTAATAATAATAATAATATATTTGCCCAACAGACCAAGACAATCCTAAAATAGGACAAAAGTATTTACAACACAATAAATCAGTACATACATATAGAAACAGAAAAATCTCACACAATGGTTACATACGGTGGAAATATTGACAGATATAAATATAAATTCATTGTATTAGTACAACTATTCACAGAATATAATATATTATGCATTTATTAATTGCTGAATTGTGCATATGTTTATATCACACACATCAGAAATTTTATTATATAGCGTGCACATAGTATAAATAGGCGATCTCATAAGAACATTAGTGCGTGGTATTGGGGATAGAACACACAGGAGTTACGTAGAGCAAAAGAAGGCGCCCAAAAATTCAAATAGCTCAGCAACTCCGCACAATCAATCGTATTATGGAGCAACCCACGCAAAAATTTGAGATGACACAAATGTCGTCTAATAGCCAGAGATTTAAAGTTAAAACTACGCAGTAGTACTTCATAATCCGACCCTCTCTCAGGATAGACTCCAGTGGTGCGGAAAATAAGAAATTTCAAAAATCTTTTTTGGACTGCTTCTAAGTTGTCTTTGTATTTGTTGTAGTATGGGCTCCAAATAAGTACACCATATTCTAATTTAGATCGAATCAATGCATAAAATAGCGTTTTCAAAGTAATTATATTCGTAAATGTTCTACAGCTTCTTATAATAAACCCAAGTAACTTAACACTAGATCTAATGGCATTTAAATGATCGTTGACATTGAGTTTTGAGTCAAAAATAATGCCGAGATCTTTCACACGATTACTTCTCTCCAGCAAAATGGAGTTTATAGTATAGGGATACATTATCCAATTTAATTTACGTGTGTAGCTAACAATTCTACATTTCGATATATTTAAAGATACGTTGTTACGAGTACACCATTGAAAAACTTTATCAAGTTCATTCTGAAGAAAGATACAATCACTGATTGTATAAACAGAAGAATAAAGTCAATAATAAAGACAAGCGTTGCCCTCAGGATCAATCCGGCGTGTACCACCTCTTTTGCAACTCATGTCCATCCCACTACATTGGCCAAACCGGCAGATCCTTTAACATTAGATTCAAAGAACACTTTTCGTCTATCAAGAACAACAATCACTGCTTTAATTCTGCCTTATCAGAACATATACTTGCCTCAAGTCATGAATTTATCCCTAGCCTTAATTCAAAAATACTTCATTTCTGTAAAAAAGGCCACTTACTGAACGCCTTGGAATACCTTGTAATCACTAAAAAGAAACGGGATCCTCATTTACTCAACGAAATCGTGGACTTTCCGACAGGTTATATTAACACACTTTGTATACAGTAATATTTTTTTTCACTAGCCCCCCTCCCCCCCTCTCCAGTTAGGTTGGTTTTACTGCATAAGTTGGTACATTCCTTCAAATGGAATTTATTTATCACTCGTTGTCAGTTGCCATTTGCATTTCACATTCCCACCTGTTGCTTTGATTATGAATTAAGCTTTGACAGTTTAAATAATGGCACTCATTTCTCGCAGTATAAAAAATCAATCTTGCTTCTTTCAGCTTCCAGCTTCCTCTTAAACCCTGGACATTCTTTACTACATACCTCGTGTCCTATATCCAAGTTTGTTTTAAGATTTTCGACCGCCAATTTACAATTTATGCATTTAACGTCCTTCTGTTCCGTTTTGCACTCTTTTAGTTCATGTGCTTCAGCACATCTAGGACAAGCCAGCGTGTTCCTGCATTCCTTGGATTTGTGACTATAACCACTACACTTATAATATCTTCGCACATTTACCGCATCATAGACTCTGCATCTATCCCACCCTGTATTCAATTTTTCAGTTCTTAGGACCATTTCACAAGTTTTTTCGTCCACTTGCACTTCAACTAAACAGAAGTAATTGCGATGATGTTTGTGTTCCTTACTTATATACACCACATTAATCAGTGCTTGATTTTTTTTAGATTTCATTCCTAGTTTCCATTGATTTTTTTTGTCTTATTGGTTTAACAACAATTAGCCGTTCAGATTTCCCACTTTTAACCTTTTCTGCATAGCTTAGCTCTTTTTTAACTTCTAACTCAGTTGCAACTTGTTTAATACCTTCTACTGCTTCTTGTAAGGCCCTTATTTGATTTGACTGTTCCGTTGTCGTTGAGGTCACGTTTTCAATACACTTCAATATACCACCTAATAGGATGCTTTCACATTGTTCACAGAACCATTTTAAATTTTTTGCCGAACGTATAAAGTTTATTTGGTTTTCATTAAATCCTAGACAACTATTACGAAAATAGCGATTGCAAAATCCATCACACTGCGTTACTAATTTATCCGTTCTTTTAATTTCTTGCGTACACTTATAACAATATTCATTTTAAATTTTATTACGAACGCGTATCATCGAAACACGACTGCAGGCGCCGATAACCCTGCGGTGAATTCAAGCTGGTTCCTCTTTAATAATTTTTTCTACCGATTTTATGTATGACTCTAACAGCATTAGTACCTTATGTTGGTCGTTAATATAATCTGTATGTCGTATACACATAAATACGATAAATGCGGGAAGGTGTGGAAGTAAGCCTAAACCAGATCTCGGTTTCAGATTAACCGAAATTCAGTTTTATAACGTTGCGAAAAATTATTAATAAGATAGTGCGCGTGTAAATTTTACCCTCGCTTAATAGAATCAAGCGAAAATTTGTTTTAGTCATTAAAAATAAATACTCCAATACAAGTTTAACAGCAAGTTTTAAACTCGGAATGAAATTTTTTATAGTACTTAACTTTTTTAAAAATAAGAATATAAAATAAAAATTCAGCACGGTATTAAGAGCGACCGACCATTTCCCTCTACACTAGAATATCGTATTAAAGTACATTAAAACCTTTAAACAAAATAACAAAAAGCGTGTAGGTTCTTTTGCATTGTATGTCTTTAAAAATCATATAACCTTTACTATAGCTATAACAGAAATCGTATTGGTGAAAATCTGTTCGGGAATAAAACTATTTTTGAATTTCTTACAACGTAACACGATTGCCATTTTAAAAATAATGTAGAATCTTACTTGGTATGGTGACATAACAATATCAACTTCACTTCAATTCGTACTTTTTAGTCGACTTTCATTTCAACAATTGCTGTTTTTATACGAAAAAGCTGTTTACTTACATACAGCTGATTCCACTTTTCCTAATAAAATCTTACTCATAGTAACATTTATTTTATTGTGACTATACGATGGTGATTATTGCTCAGAACGTAAACCCTTACCGTTTACAACTAGAGGGTAGGGTACATTTTGTTCATAATGGAAAAATATGCGAGAATTTCCTTACGTTTATTTTAGATATTTTTTACTACGACGGAGATGAAGTAGAAAATTGAAACATAAACTTGTTACCTACCTACTTCAAGTTTCTGTTGTAAAAGTTAGGATTTATTAAGTGGCATGTACATAAAGCATTTCGCGCTTTCATGAAAATTTCGATACCTACATTAAAGTATGTCATATGGCTACCTATTCGGAAAAATGTATAAATTATTATTAATTTATTGCAATAATCGAAATTTTGTGATAAAATACCATTATTGTAGCCATAGCAACAGTTTCTACACTTTAATAAAAGATTGATGTATTTTTTTTGTCAAATTGTGTTTAAAACAGTTTCTTTCCAAATATAGGGTCAACTTGCCTAATTCGTACCTGCGCCTAAATCGCAGTGCAATATGCAATATGTAAAGCACAGTCATTATATCAACAACGGTGCATTGCGAAACCTGTGACAAAGTTAGACTGGCAAAAATATGAAAAATAAGTTTATTGCTTGATTTAATGTTAAATTTGTTTGTATTTTACAAGACTTTTTCACAAATCTATACAGGGTGATTCATTAAGAATGTCCAATCTCTGAATTGTAGATTCCAGACCTCAAAATATGATGATTCTGCCCAACATGCCTTATACAAATATTGCTAGTTTCCGAGATACCGGGTGTTTAAAGTTTAAATATGAATTTTGATTTTCGCAATAACAATTAATTAATGTGATTAAAAATAATAGACAAGGGTTATTTGATATGAAGAGATCTTTGCGAAAACGGATCATAAATAATAGTTTATTGTTGTTACACATTTAGAGAATAAATTTTTTTTTTAATTAAAATTTATTGAACTGTTTAGAAGCAAATAACTCGATAACTGATCGAGTTACACGAATCAAACAAGAGTAACTTTTTTTTGTAGAATCTAACGCTTTTCCATATTTTATTATTAGTTTGTTAATAGTTCAGCCGGAAAAAATTTTTGCTTAGATTTACTAAACACAACCAAGTATAACTAGCGCCCTCTATTAGCAATGCTAAATTAGAGTCCAAATTGGCAATCCTCATGCAAAAAAAGGCAAAACTGCCAATTTTCAAAAAGAAATTGTGAAAAAATAGAAAGTTATTGCGAAAATCAAAATTCATATTTAAACTTTAAACACCCGGTATCTCGGAAACTATCAATATTTGTATAAGGCATGTTGGGCAGAATCATCATATTTCGAGGTCTGGAATCTACAGTTCAGAGATTGGACATTCTTAATGAATCACCCTGTATAAGTATAATGTCTTTGTATCACGTGAAGTACAAGTCCGTTTAGTTGTAATACTACTTGGGTTGTGCCACGTGTTTATAGGTTTGTTACACGGCCGTATCTGCGGATTAAGAATATGTACAGATTATTGTATATTACACGAAACAGATATATGTACTGTAATATCCACCGTCTTCACACCTATTCTGTGGTCAAATATTCGGTGGTATTCCTTTGTAATTTGTTACCAATTGGTACGTTCGGTTTGGTACACTTTTTAATCTTTTTGCTCTATACCGTTCGGTATCGTCACATTTTCCATATTTTTTTACTCCAACTCGTTCGGTTTCGTGTAAACGGAGCACGCAGGGTTTAATCTTTTTGCTCGGAGTATTTGAGAGCGCTCTTGAAGGAGTAAATAAAAAAGTAGGGTTTAGAAATATTTCTTGTTATTATGAATTCTGAACTTCTTCTTGTGGTACTTAATTGTGCCAATGAAATAATGTTTGGAGAAGAGGAAGATGATGAAGAAAATGGAGCAAGTCATATAGTTCCAAAAATTGAAAATTTTGCGGAAGAAATTGTACCACAGTTTCAAACGCATCAATTCAAACAACATTTTCGCTTATTGCCTGAAACGTTTGAAACTGTGGTAGAGTATCTCGTTCATGTAAAAAATCTGGAACAAAGACGCCTCGATGGCGATCAAGAATTGCCTCTTGAGAAACAATTGTTAATAACAGTTTGGTACCTTGGAAACATGGAAAGTTTCAGGTCTGTTGCATGCAGATTTAATGTAAGCAAATCCACCTGCTGGGATGTTTTAAAAAGAACATCTCGCAGACTTTTAGAGGTAAACAAATTGTATGGCATTATAAGGTGGCCCACGGAACATGAAGGTTTACAAACAATGAGAATGTTTGAAATGAGAAGCCAAATTCCAGGTACATTCTTCAATTGGTGTTTTCTTTTTGCATTTTGTGATACACTTAAGGCACCTCTGTCAATACACACCATTCGTTTTATAAAAATAATTTGACTCGGTTCTCAGTAACCCTATTCGTTTTAAAAGCTTTATTTTAAGTTTTATATTAACCTGAGGCAGAGATGTCTTATGACGCAAGGCACTTCAATCACGTGATAATTGCGCATTTGCCTAACCCTGTGGCACACCTGTGGCGATGCAAAAAGAAAACACCTAATATTTCCCTTTATTACTGAATAATACATTTTTTCCATTACAGGAATAATAGGGTGTATTGATGGAAGCCACATTAGGATAGTAGCACCAAAACAATTTGCGGACTCATATGTAAACAGAAAAAAATTCCATTCTGTACTTTTACAAGGAGTATGCAACGAAAAAAAATTGTTTCTGGACGTATATGCTGGTGAACCAGGATCAATTCACGATGCAAATTTATACAACAAATCACATTTGGCTGAGCAAATTAGAAACCGGGAGGTTATATTTTATAATGATGGCCATTTGGTAGGTGACCTCGCCTACAAATTATCACCAACATTAATGGTCGGCTTCAAAAACTTTGGAAATATGACTCAACGTGAAATTAATTTCAATAAAAAATTAAGCATGTGTAGAATAGAAATTGAAAATGCATTCGCACTTCTTAAAGGCAGGTTTAGACGTCTAAAATTTATAGAAACTGTCAGATTAGACCTAATATCTGCTTTTATTGTTACTGCTGCAATTCTTCACAATGCTTGCATATTAAACAATGACTTGCCTTATGATTTAGTCAATGTTGTCGAAGAAATGCGAGCCGAACGAGGAAATGACATTTTGCAAATTAATAATGACGTAGTAGGAAATAATGGCCAACAAAAGAGGTTGAATATTATGCACAATTTACCTATAGGTAGATAAAGTATAAATTATTTGGATTTAGTTTTAGAAATCGTAAATATATTTGTTTTTACATGGATAAATGGAACAAGTTATTTTTTTTTATATCAACCCAACCTTCTAACCAGAATTAAGTGTCTGTTCATTTTGTGTTACGTTTGCTGCAATTTTTTCAAGGATAGATAAAAATCTATCCTGCCTTTCCATTCTTTCTTTATGCCTTCTTTCAATGGCGTTTTCAGTTGTCTTTTTACAACCCCTGATGTTATTCCGTATAGGAGTGGTGGTTGGAGTAGTGCTCCTAGGACTATCTAAAGACTCTAAAAATTCACATTTATAAAGTTTATCAACATTTAAAAAATATTACCATTCTCCTGCAACCCACGGCTACTACTACATACAGCTACTGGTTGTATTTCTGGTTTTTTATGCATTATATCGTGCATCACACTATAAAATTTCCAATATTTATGTTCATTTCCTGAGGTCTCATTATGTTTATGTACGACTTTATATTGTCGAAGCAAACCTTTCCATTTGGTGTCGCATTGCACCCAAGTTATAGATAATCCCAGACCTTCACATAAAGATTTGGCAACTTTATTCCAAATATTTTTTTCCATTCCACTCTTAAATTCATGTTCATATTTCTTATATAATTCGATTAGCAACCCAACGTTTTCATCCGTCCAAATTTTCTTCTCCTCGCCTTCATTCAGGTCCTCCCTTGCTTGTGGACTCGGTTGGGTTACTTCATCTGAAATCTTACTATTTATAGGGCCAACAACACCCAAAAACTCCACAGTTTCAACATCATACTGTACGAATTGTTGCGCCACATTCACCAATATGGACGAATCTAAAAAATAAAGCTACATAATTGAATTGTTATGAACTTTTATAAATACCATCATAAATTGTTTGTAAGAATTCCTCATCTGGTAACACTAATGTCAGATCTTCACTCCCATTAATTTTTATATTAATGGTGGCCATTTCAGTAGTACGTTTTATTAAATGGTTTGATTGTAGACTGTGCCAGTGCCAGTAGTACAGTTACAAACACAAATTTAATTATTGTAGGTTATGGAGGGAAAATTCGCGCACAAATTATGATTTTGCGTTCGGTTTCAGGTGCAGAGCTCAGATGTATAACGTAATCAGCTGATAGAAATCTGCGCAGCTCTTCAACGCCGAAACCGAACGCACCTAATACAGGTAGCTCTCGTCGTAGATCGGATGATTGTTAATAGTAAATAATTCGTAGTTGATAATTAGTATTATATTATGAAATATTTACAGATTTTAAATAAATATAATAATTCGGTGGCGGTGGCACTTCCTTTTATTCCCGTAGCCGGTATGTGGAAGTTTGACGGTCGTATCGTAATTGCTTGTTTTCCTGTAATTAAACTGATTAATGTTTCTAATACCTTGTGGCGGGCTTTTGACGTATCATCCGTGGTAACACCAGGTACGTGTTATGTTAACTTCTGGCCGGTAGTTTGGGAAGGTTCGGCGGCTTAACCTATAACCCCCGTTTACAGGTCATAGGTCCAGGTGTTTGTATACGTAGGGAGAAAGATTGCTTCGGATGCGCAGGTAAACTTCGTGCATTCGGAAGCGATCGGCATGTAAACTGCTTTTTCCACGTTTAACAGTGGCGTCGATTTTTATAAGGAAATAAAACTCGTAGGATTTTTAAATTTATATTTTAGTAACAAGAAATTCATGAAAAAATACGTGTACAAATTAATCCTATGTTAATTACAAATATTAAAATTACATTAACAAAACCAAATTTACACCATTCACTCGTCACTAAACCAAACGCTTTCGTCTTCTGTCTCATTCCCCACATTTATTACCATTTGTTCGGTTTGTTTTTTTAAATATTCAAACTAGATGTTACTCCTTAAACAATTTAGCGGCGACACCACTGGTATCACCTAATTGCCAAGCTTGGAAAATTTACAATTATACGAGTGCGCATCCGTCCTTGGAGCAATCTTTCTCCGTACGTGCTGTAGAGGCCTTTCAACCACCTGGCGTCTCTCTGCAAATGGAAGGTTCCGGATGTATTAAGCAGGATTCAGGTAGGACTGGATTTGTATAGGATTTGAACAGGTATCAGGTCTGGAAGTAGGGTTATGTTTTATACGGGTTGGTTGTAGAGTGCTGCCGTTTAGTTTATATAATAAGGATGACGGGTAATACAAAATCCTTGGCTCGGTTCCGACAGGAATCCGTACACAGGGCTGGACAAATACACAGGTGTGGACGAACACGGGGTTTCAGGAATACGTAGACCAGGCTCGGTTCCAAAAGGAATCCGCACACAGGTCTGGACACACACACAGGGTATAATGCACAATTAAGGAACGGTATAATGAGAAATTATGGCACAGCACTTATAGTCACAAATTATGTTTACGTTAAGAACGGGTCTGGATGTATAATCAGGACTGGTAGATAACTAAATCTCAACACCCCGTTCTGGCACTGGATCTCGCTTTTATAGCGTCGCCTATCGGGAGGGGGTCTCTGTAGTGGCGAAAACGTGGCTTGCACAACTCAAGGATGTCCTTCGTATTTCCCCAGCACCGCCCATACTTCTGGGGATATCTCTAGAAGGGGTGAAGCGTAAAACGCAATTTTAATGGCACAAGTCAGCACAAAACGAGCACAATTCTTCCGTCATAAGGACAAGTGCGGCATCTACAAAAAATGTCTATATGAGTTTTTGGTATCGTTGGATTCGGGTTCCGGACACTTCGCCCCCCACATTTCGCCCCACACATTTCGCCCCCACACACTTCGCCCCCACACATTTCGCCCCCGACACATTTCGCCCCCACACATATCGCCCCCGACACATTTCGCCCCCACACATTTCGCCCCCAGACATGTACATAGCAAATATACAGTGGATACAGAAATTGTTTTTCCTTTTTTCAGCTTTCTCATCTGACAGCCAGATGGGTGAATTCTTTTCACTAAAGAGAAATACCGCAAATAAATGAAACGGAAGCAGACTCAAATTAAGAACAATAATGTAAAAGAATATTGTTTTTTACATTATTATTCTAATTTCAATTTGGTAGCCGACGCGCCTCAGCCGACATTTACAAACAGCTCAAATAAAGTTGTTACAAATTACAATCGACAGTTCAAATAAAGATTTTTCTTAGCTTTTATATTGTATAATTGAGAAAAGTTAATAGTCTGTGGTTAAGAGTGTGCAGCCGTAACATTGTATACAGGTACATATACTTGTACATGCATATTGTGTATTTGTATAGTTGTAATAATGACAATAATGTAATATAATTTTCAGGTAATTGCTATACACTGATATTCACATTTCGTCTTTCTAATATTCGCTTTTATTTCAACAGACCATTTGGTAGTGTAGACAAAAATGCAATAAACGTGCATTCCAAATTGTATATTTTGCATTATGTTATGTTATGATTTTTAAGCAATTTTGAATGTACCTATCTTATTTGCATTGATCTTTTTTCACATTTATTTCGTTAGGTTGTATTTATAGGTATGTTCTTGTATAAAAAATCGGTAAAACAAAATAATATAAAATGTACTTAAACATCTCAGTTGAACGCAGTTGAACTGTACATGTTATTGTAACAGCCGCCCACTCTTAACTGATAGCGCATAAATTCGCAATCACATATAATTTATTCTACATAGTACCGTTGAATTATTAGATAGTACTATAAACAGTATAAACCCTATTATGAATGTTGTATTTCATAAATAGACCTACTTAGTACTTACTTTTTCTTACGGCTTCGATTACACGGTACAGGATAATACGAAAACGAAAATAGGATCTCTAAATCGGTAAGCAAGAAATCTTATAAAAGGGAATTATTGTTGCTCTGCTCTTTAGTATATTACAAATTTTTTGAACGTAAGTACTTATTATGGCTTTTGTAAATTCTACACGAGGTGCTAAGAAGTTTGTGTGCGAGGATAATTTTGTATATGTTTTCTCCAAGAAGACGACTGACGAGGAACATGCTATTTGGGTGTGCGAACGACGAGGAAAATGCAAAGGCCGTGTTTGGACTGCAGGTAATTTGATATATATGTAACTGATAACTTAAGTCTTAAGTAACTATGTCTTAAAAAATTTATCACGTCAGTCTAAAGTTGTTTGCAATTCCATTTCATTAATATACGTATATCTGTAATTTTATTACGTGGGAATTTATTAGTCTATACAAAGTTCGTATCTATGTTTAGGAAATGCGCCTGTTGTAAGTCGCCAAGTTGTTGAACACAACCATGCTGCTGATGCAGTAAGACCTGTGAAATTACGTGTTGTCCAAAATATGAAAGAGAGGGCAAGTAATACTGAAGAAACCCCACAACAAATAATGGCAACGTGTCTGGAAAACGTTCAAGATCATGTCTTGTGTCGGTTGCCCAGAAAGGATGCCATTTCACGATTCGTTCGTCGTGCTCGAAATGTAGCTGGTATGCCTGCTATTCCGGTGAATGTTGAAGATTTGGTCATTCCACAAGACTATCAAACCATTGCAATTCATGGGGAGGAACATCAGTTTCTCCGGTACGATTCGGAACAAACTCTGTTGCCTGGCAGAATGCTAATTTTTTCGACCACCCAGAATCTTAATGTTTTGGCCAGAAGTGACAAGTGGTACGCTGACGGTACATTTTCGGTTGCTCCGAATTTATTTAATCAAATGTACACCGTACATGTGCAAGCTTACGACACCATACTGCCCGTAGTTTACGTTCTGTTGCCAAACAAAACGAAGGCGACCTACAGGAAACTTTTGCAGGAACTTAAGATTATTTGTCCTGGATTACAGCCAACGCAATTGCTGCTAGATTTTGAAAGGGCTGCTATTGACGCCTTTACAGAAGAGTTTCCTGCAATTCAAGTCTCCGGATGCTTTTTCCATTTCACACAGAGTGTTTGGAGAAAAATTCAGTCTGTGGGATTGCAGGTAATACAATAATCATAAATTATATTATTATATTATGTAAGTAATCGTCATAATTTTGATTTCAGGTAAATTATCAAAGGGATGCCGCTTTCGCTCTACGGATGCGAATGCTTCCAGCCCTTGCCTTCGTACCCCCTGCGCAAGTATCTGAATATTTTGATATATTGATGGAAGAGGGAGATTATCCGCAGGAAGCTCAAGAGATATTAGATTATTTCGAGGAAACCTACATTGGCCGCCGTGGGCGTCTGCAAAGACGTCCACCCACATTCCGCATGGAACTATGGAATATGTATGGCCGCACCATGGAAAACATGCACCGTACAAATAACCACATTGAGGGGTGGCACCGTCACTTTCAAGGCATATGCGACGATTCCCCAAATGTCTTTAAGTTCATAAACTCGTTGAAAAAGGAACAATTACTGAATAACTTTCTTATAAATCAACTGATGGCTGGAGCACCTGCACCACCGCAAAATAAAGCGTACGCGGCCCTTTCTCGACGTGTGAAGGCTATTGTTGAAGATTTTGGGGCTAGGCCCCCCTTGGAATATTTGCGAGGAATCGCACATAATTTCAATTTTTAAGTACCTACCTATACCTATCCTTCATTTAAATGTATCAGTTGTTACTGTAAAATATATTATTATAAAAATGTATTACAAAATGAAATTTTATTATGAATCGTGCGCGGGGTATATGGCAAGAAAAGGGTAACAGAGCAAGCCATTTTACTTTAAGCAAAACATGTGCACTATTTATGTATTCGGGGGCGAAATGTGTGGGGGCGAAATGTGTCGGGGGCGATATGTGTGGGGGCAATATGTGTGGGGGCGAAATGTGTGGGGGCGAAACGTGAGGGGCGAAATGTCCTAGAACCGTTGGATTCAGTATCTAAATTCCTATTAACTTTTTAACTCCCTTGATTACCTAACATGTGTAATGTAGAATGTAATGCGTTATTTATATTTTTAAGTTATTCAAATTTTGGGTTTTTTTGTTCCGAATTAAATTTTTATTTGCCAAAAAATCGCTCAATATCAAAACGAATAATGTAACAAAGTTAAAGTAAGGCAAAACGGGAGAAAGGGTGATATCACAAATCCTTCGTTGTTTGGTGTTCCGATTGGGCTGATGTGCTGTCCAGAAACCTCATAAGCGTAAAATCTGCCCTCTCCCCTTACCCAAAAGATGAGAATACGATGTATCTTGTAAAGTTTTGCCATGATTAGGTACACGAAAGAATATTATCGTGCGTTATAATCCGTCTCAAACCTAATTACTTAATATTTTATACCTTTTTATAATTTGTCGAATCCAACAAATATTTTCACAGCGAAAATGTAGGATTAACTTCGTTGCATGATGAGGTATGCAAAACATACAAAACTTTACATGTTACATGAATGTAAATTATGTAAATCAAACCTAAATAAGCAATGTCGATTCAAGAAAACAGCTTTGAATTTATTCATAAACACAATGTGTACATTGGAACACAGGTAATGCAAAACATTTGTACATTAAGTAATGCTTAAATGGACGACTTCTGTTTTAGATGTTAGGAATTTATTATTGTCTGCATAGAAGTTAAAAGGGTTCACCAAATTCAATTTCTTCTTTAATACAATGTTACCCTAGAATTATGAATGAAAACGAGGAATAACTAAATCGAATACAATTCAAAATGAGACAGAGGTAGATAAATATTGGCATAAGGTAGTTTCAAGTGACCAATATACAAGGAAATTGTAAATATAACAACATTGACCACTTTATCTCTTGGTTTAGTGCTTCATGCGAAAGAATATTTTCAAGAGCCACTTTAATCAAAACAAATATAAGAAGTAAACCGCAACTTTAAGAAAATTGATAGGTTCTCTGTGATATAAAAGAAAAATAAATAATAATTCACTCAGTGCGTGTTTTACATTAAATACTGTCGTGAGCATTGCACATTTTGGCGAGATATTTTGAACAATAAGTGAATGTAAAGTAAACCTTCCTTTGTCTTATCCAATTGAAAAGTTTCACGAAATTTAAACAATTAAGAACTATCTCGGGAATATCTCGTAAACTGATATTTTTCCCGGATTACTGCGCATCCAAAAGTCACATTTTTGCTGTTGACATATTTCTTGAATACTCCAAAGCCACATCTGTCAAGAGGTTGAAACTTAAGTGAACAGTGATGGGGCAATGATAGAACAACCACTCCATTATCTTTACAAAAATCAACTCCTTTAAGTGAAAAATGGGAATCGTGGTTATCCAACACAAGAAAAACTAGCCTTTCCTTGGAATGTCGTACATGTTTCACCAAATGCTCCAGAGATACAGAAGTCATCTCTGTCGATCCTACGTTACTTGTTCGCTGAGCCAATATACACCCTGATGGTACATTTGCCACAAAATCATTTTTAAAATTTTCGTACTGATAAGAGTTGGATGACGCTTGAGAAATCCTGCTAGCCGGTCAGTTGAAGCCATTTTGTTATCTTGCCAGTATTGACGCATTTTAATATTATCCTCTACGGCAATTTCATAGCCTAGCACTCACTTCTTTAGCTGAAAGTGCAAAATACATCTGCGAACATTTTTCTTAGTACCTACTGAGCAAGTTCCTGTTCAGTGTTATCGCACAAAGTTTGGCGACTAAGGACGAAACCAACATTAGGAAATGTACAGCACGTTTACAACAAAAATAACCACTTTAAATAGCTTTTTCACATAAATTTGCATATTTACGCACGCACGTGTCAACCGATGGAGTCTGCACTCCAACCAGAGTGTGGTGTTTTCACGCTGAATAAACACTAGAATTCGAATAGTACCGTCATCTACCATAGAGATGCTAAATCCCTTGTAACAACCAACCTCTGTAACAACTAACCCCGGTCTCTCCTATGCCCAAAACTTATAACTGTAGGATTTAGAATTTGTGTGGTCCCCAAATTAAGTAAAATCAATCAAAAACCTCACTCGTCATAGCGTAATTTAATAAGCAGAAACAAATTCGCTTAATATTGACATTTAAAGTAATTGATGATAAATTTGAACCAGAATCGGTTATTCTACGAACTCTCATTTATAAAAGGTATATGATTACGAATAATTGTGAAAGAGCTCAGTTTCCTTGAATTTGTAAAGAAAAAAAACGAGGTATGTCAAAATTTGGAAGAACAATTATTTGACATCTTTGCAGTCACATGGACTTCGATTTCGGGGTCGGTACCGGTACCTGGGTGATTCTTGTATACAAACGATGCGACAGAGGCTATCCGAGAAACTATCGTCCGATATCGTTAATTCTGATAATCCATAAACCGTTCGAATTAATTTTAAACTATCAGTTAGGAGCATTTTTAGTTGAAACTAAGGTTCTCGCTGATTGTCATTTTTTCTTCAGTGCTGGGCTAACTACTGTTAATGCATTTTATACTACAATTGAAGCTATGAAGCAAAATCCAACACTGGTGCGGTGTTACAGGATCTATCTCATGCCTTTGACTGTGTGAGCCACAAAATTTTGCTGGGAAACTTTCTAGATACAACATAAGTGACCTAAGTCTTAGGATGAAATGGCGGTGGATGCCGGCGTGCCCAGGGGTCAGTACTAGGGCCAACACTTTTTCTGTTATTTATAAACGATTTGTGTAATACTCATAATGTGTGCTTTATAAATTTCGGCGTGTGCGTAATACTTCTCTGTACTGTTTTGTATATGTAATTTATTCCTGACACTAATAAACTTATCGTATCGTAAGTATATAAAATAATATAAAAAGGATTAATTATAATCCGCCGGAAAAGGTAATCCTTTGTAAAATTTGTCATGTAATAATTTGCGAATTGTAAGATTAAAGTGAAAAGTAAATCTTTATTTGTGATTCAGGTGGAATCCTCTTAAAGCAGACAGAAAGAAGTAATTGTAGAATTTCTTGATGCTCTGCAAGTTCCATCAGCTGTTAGACTTAAGGCACAGATAAATAAGCATTTGCCGCTTTTTGACACATTCCCTGATTTAGACGTTTATCCAAAACTACAACGGAGCAGGATTTAACAATAGTAATCCAAGCCGATTCCAGTGAGTTAGTTAAGGGCAAACTTTTCGCGTTTGTTACGGTACATATCCTAACGAGTATTCGTGTTGTAACAGTTGTATTATATTTTATACGTTCTTCTAAAGTAAAAGCTGTTGGTTCTTAACGCGTCAGTTTCAGAGATGAAATATAATCAAAACTAACCAAATTTTAGTAGTGACTAAAAGTCTCCATTTTATGACACGTTACGCTGTATAGTAATGAGATCGAATTTATGAAATATGGAAGTAAGCGAAATGTAGAATAGATTTATCCTAAAGGTAGACAGGTTGCTACCTCAAAAGTTTATGATAATGTCGACAGAACGGTAGTAAAGGTGACGATACTCTTCAAAACCTGCTCACTATGCTTGTAGATAGATACAAATTAAAACCAAATCAGACCACCACTATTTGCAAGAAACCTGTGCCAACAAAAACGTTGTAAATTTTCCCAATCATTAAACATACGAAATATAGCTTTTTATTACGTATACTGTCAGCAGTTAAATAAATGGATTTGCTGCATTTAATCCTTTACTACAATAGTCGCATTATAGAACAAAGAATCTCTAACTTCATTTTAAGTGTTACTGATTTATTACGTCTGTTGTCGCTATCTCTCCAATTGAAAGTTAGAGAAAACGTTGTCCCGCTCTATTTACGCTATTGACTGGAGTTTAGATTTTTTGCTTTTGATTTCCTTTGTAAGAGTATTTACAGCAATATAACGAAATTAAACGATCGACGTTTTTATATCCTGACATAAATCAATTTTATGAACTACGCGTTACAATATAAACTCTTACGAAATAAATATTTGTGCCGATGAAAACAAATATTGTAGCTGGTTTTGTAACACAAGTTTAAATTTTCGTTATAATTCCCGTTAGTCAATATTTATAAAATGTTGGGAAATTAATCCCATTTTTTACATCGACTATCTATGCAAAGTGTAGATCAATGACAATTACAAGTGGGAATAACTGGGGAGGACTGGTGCTATTTTTACTTGTAAATAGGGATGGCAATAATACATCGATGTTTTCAATACATGGATGGTTTTATTGAAAATATCGATATTTTTACATCGATGTTAGGCATTCGATACATCGATATAAACAATGTAAATTATGGGAATACATCGGAATAACGATTCTTTCAGAATTCATTCTCAGAAAATGTTTCTTTAGAAACCTAATCAAAGAACTGAGTCCATTGTACAAGTGACCCATAAGAAACATCATTAAAAATTTAATCGATAAAAAATATGACACACTAGCCACAGTTTGCAGAGAGAAACTCTTCTCTATAAGTTACGTATCACTTACAACGGATAGTAGTGTAGCAAGGCCGGTTTCTGGACCAAAAAGTGACTAGATTTAGTAAATTTTTTTAGGTTGGTAGTACTGGTCACGCCCCTGTTTTTAGCTGTTGTAAATCAGGGGTGTGGCCAATCTAGTGACTTTTCTAGTAACCAGTACTACCAACCTAACAAAATTACTAAATCTAGTGACTTTTTGGTCCAGAACCCGCCTCGCTACACTACTACGGATTTATAGACATATCTTAGAATATAATAATCTAAGGATTCTAAGGGACATATACACAGATGAAGAGCTTTGTGGGATGTAACCGTAACTGGATGAAAGTCACACAGCAGATTATATAGGTAATCAAATATTAAAAATACTTGAGGAATGGAACATCCAGAAGATAAAGTAATAGGTATAACAACAAATAATGGTGCCAATATGGTGCGTGCAATTAATGATAAATTCGGTAAAAATCGTCTCACCATAAATTTGGTTTGTGCAAATGTATTAAAAAGTTCCACCGACTTTACACCTTTATTAGAAAAGGTTCGAGAAATTGTAAAGTGGTTTAAAAGAAGCTTAAGTGCCAGTGATCAACTACGAAAACGACAAAATGAAGCTGAATTACCAGAAGGAAAATTCCAAAACCTCATATTAGATGTAAAAACACGGTGGAATTCAACGTTCTAGATGTTAGAGAGATTTGTTGAACTGGCGCCAATTATTGTGCTATTATATTTGTTAACGTCAATGCACCAGAGATGATTACTTCTGCTGAACTTCAATGCATAAAAGAAGCTCTAAAAATTTTGCAACCCTTACAAAGAGTGACGAAAGGACTTTGTGACTCTAAGTAAAATAATTCCAGTGGTGGGTTGCATTACAGAAGAACCCACTTTAAAAGAACTTCAAAAAAGGTTTTCAACGGTTGAGAAAACGTTCCTGTTAGCTCTTTCTACGCTATTGGACCCAATATTGAAGAATATTCATTTTAAAGATCCATTGGCGATTTTTTCTGTAATGAAATGTGTACGAGAAGAAATAAAAAGTGATTCATCTGAGGAACAGCCAGTCTCAGACTCCACAGAGTCCCAGGAAATAACTTTTGATTTGTGGGCACATCATAAAAAGCTAGCGCACACACGAACAAGAAAAGATAAACAAATAGAGAATATTGGCAGCAACAGTGATGAATTGTCTCTATATCTAAATAGTCCAGGAAATAAAGCATTTCACTGTCGAAATTTTGGCAGTAAGAGGGAATTGGACGTGCTTGGGCGCGTTGGATTCGTCATGAAATGTAGAAAAAATGCGACATTCAATAATTGTGTAGAGGGGCTAAATTGCATTTTTATAGGCGAAAAATGCATTTTTTCGGATTCATTTTTTTAGATCCAAAGAAAAAAAATCTTAATTCGGTTATATGTAAGTAAAAGCCGCCAAATTGCGTTACTCGGGGGTTTTCGGGGTCGCTGATCATGAATCTGATGTTAAAAAAGATCTACCGCGTACCTGGGGCTCAGAAACCGAGTGAAGCTCATCTCCGAGAAATTTCCTATAATTTTCTATCTGTCTTGATCAAAATCGTTACTCGGGGGTTTTTGAGGTCGCTGAACAATATTATGACATTAGTTTTACTGTACAACAAATCTAATAATAATAATAATAATAATATTAATTCTTTTATAAAACATATTTTAACATATTACTATTGATACACAGATATTTATAACATATCATTTATAACATTTTCATTATCTGCATCGTCATCATTATCTAAAATTTTAATTTCTGGCTCGTCAATGTCATCGATATTCTCGCTGTTGGTATTTGTACAGTTTGTTCCTGAACAATTTCTGCAGGCAATGGTGCAATTCAAACCTTGTTTTCTACAGCCGCATTGGTTGCCGCAAAATATTCATATATACAGTCAGATTGGCCGTTTTTAGCAAAATACCGCTTTTCGGTCAAAAAATAAAAAAATTCGGTTCAATGTTTCTATTGAGTCGAGTTTGGAATATTGTTACTTATAAACGATGAGAAAAAAGTTAAAAAAAATTTTTTAAGGTAAAATATCTTTTTTACCGACTAAGTGCTTTTTTTTATTTCGAATTAAACAAGTTCCCACTATATATATTTATTTATTCTAATATATTATCATACTTACACGTTATTCCTCTTGAAGTATATGAAATTTGATGACAATCGTAGAATTTAACTTTAACAACAATCACTAACAAATTATTGCAAGTAATATAATTATAATATAATTATCACACAAAATAGAATGCACAGAGTATCTCACGAACACGTGGTTTACTAAAAAATAACCGTTAAAAATGATGCCGATAAGAATAACAGCAGCAACTACATTAGAGAAAATTTCCCGGAGATGAGCTTTGTACCCTCAGTTTCTGAGCCCCGGGTACGCGGTAGATCTTTTTGACATCAGATTCATGATCAGCGACCCCGAAAACCCCCGAGTAACGCAATTTGGCGGCTTTTATTTACATATAACCGAATTAAAATTTTTTTTCTTTGGATCTAGAAAAATGCATCCGAAAAAATGCATTTGTCGCCTATAAAAATGCAATTTAGCCCCTCTACAAAATTATTGAATGGCGCATGTTTTCTACATTTCATGACGAATCCAACGCGCCCAAACACGTCCAATTCCCTCTTACTGCCAAAATTTTCGACAGTTTGCCCTTTTTTTGTGCTAATTGTCCTGGACTAAAATATACCAGTAAGTGTAAACTAACAAGCAGGTATTTAGTTGTATCCGCAACTTCCGTGCCAAGTGAATGACTGTTCTCCAAAGCTGGAGTAGTAGCCTCTAAGACTCGCAATAGGCAGGCTTACGTCAAAACGGCTATCAAAACTTTTATTTTTGCATTCTTTCCCTCTTTCAGATTCTTAATTAGTTTTTTATTTATTTTGTTTTATTGAATTTTTTTTTAAATTAAATAATAAAACCATTATGTATTTCTATATTGCGTGTATGATTTGTAAGTTTGTAACACTTTGTGTGAACTGTCAATACACCGATACTTTTGATACATAGACTTTTTTCAAACGATACATTGATCACATCGATATGTGGTTGCGATACATCATACGATGCAATACATCGATGTATAATTTATTTTTGCCGTCCCTACTTGTAAATAGTGGAAAATGTTAAGGTAAGGTTACCACCAGATAGGCAATTATTTACATGAATTGTTCGTACGTAATGACTAATGGGGCTGAAAATTTCGAATGAAAAGAAGATACAAGTTAATATTTTCACCATAGAGAGGGAATTATTATTGCATTATTACGCAAGGGTTGGTCTACGAAACCGGTTTTTTTCCATTAAAACAGCATAGTATGTTAAACGTTTGTAAATATTAATATGGGTTGCCTTTTTAGTACTTTATGCCCTTTATGCATTTACATAAAACAAATTACTATGTTATGAAAGTTTATTTAAAAGGCTTTGATTAGAATGAAAAACATTGACATACAAATTAACTACGCTTTAACAAAATAAATTGTCTTGTGCATATTAAAATCCAATTCAATTTACTTTGTCTACTCACAATTTAATCTACGAATTTTCAAGCGGGAATAAGGATCGAAATATCCTGCTATACTCAAAAGGTTCTAAACGATATGTTATTGCTTTAAAAGTGCATTTTAAACCTACTAGAATAATACATTACTTTTAATGTTCTATAAATCTCTTAACGGCCGAAACAACTGCATTGCACAGAGCAAACTTTACTATGAAAATAATTGCACTACCCAAATAATTGTTACAACCTTTAATTTGTTTTGAAATGCGGTTAGTGATTAATGGTCATTTAGAATGTTATTCAATTTACATTCTTTTAAAATAATGTAAATTGAAGTTGAAGTTGAAAATTAGAATTGTAGGCTGCAATGTAAATTTTCAATATTTCTAAGTTTCACGGATTATTTACACTCTTCTGAAAGAATAAAAAAGTTTTAAAGCAAATAACCATTTGTCCTTTGCAAGTTTCTCGAAATCGGATCGTGGATTTAGGAATTGCCTTTTTAACATAACTTCTTGTTACTGTGTGTAAAGCAAGGTATTGATCCAATGCAATAGTGTATCGAACTTTTTTTACACTGCTATTTTATACATATAAAATGTAAATGTAACCCTATAAATTAACATACTTATTGCTTACGGGGGAAAACTGTGTACACAGCTTTATCAAGTAGAGGAACAAAATATTTCAGTTTCAATATAGCGCAATTCCCCCTACGAAATTTTATTTGAAAATTCAATCGAACCAAAACTTTGACATTCTCTCTGAGAAGTTGCTTTTGTTGCAATATCTACGTGTAGAACTGTTAGGTTAAAGTTTTTTTCAAAGGTGGACGTACTTTATGTGATAATTGCACTTACGTTGAGGAAATCCATATTACAATAATAATAAGTAATGGAAACGCATTGACTTACATTTTTTAAAATAATGATTTTAGTGCAATTACTTGTTAGTATTACAATTACTCAATGTTTCGTCAAATCAGTTTTTCAATATCATCCAATTATTTCCAACTCTTATTTAGTGTGATGAATAAGGGATCGGTGCTTTCTGATACAGATGCATTGTTGAGTTTTTCATATACAGTGAAAACCACAAGGCTCTATGACAGAAACCCCCAACCTTCATAAAGAAGTCCAATACTCTCAAAGGGGGTGAACAAATTGGAAATAAAACTCTCAACCACCCCTTAACCAACAAAAGTTGAATTGGCAAATTTATACATAGAGTATAATAAATAAAACAAACTACAACCTCCCCTTAACCAATGACGTTTAAGGAATGACGATGAAGTTTATGTTTTTTGTACTAAGTACTGAAATTACCAGGAATGCAAACTGGCGATTAATATAATTATTGTAACAATAACCTTAAACTAGGTGCGTAAAGTTAGCGACGAACCAGTATGCGTATAACGAAAGTTTACCTCATAATTTACATAGAGAAAATCTAATTTATTCGATTAATAAAAAAGTATTGGGTACCGAAAAGTTTTGAACGTGTCAACTAAAAGAACGTGTCTTCTCTTATCTCTGGCGTAAATTTTTATAACAATATACCTATAAATAAACAATTACGCGCTATTTTAATTTCCCCGTGCTTATAGAAAGGGAATTCGTATTTCGTCGACAAATTAAAAGCAATAATTATAATAGTAATATTTATTGTGTTGGTACATTTACACTTGTCAGTTACCCATCACCAAAATATACATATATACATACATAAATAAAAAAAACAACAATTACATAAACACAAAATTTAATAACCAAACAAATACATTAACAAAAAATACATCAACAAAAAAACTCCAACCACAGTGCGTAGGCACTCAAGGCCGCTGCTGTTCAGATGTATTCTATCTCTGCAACCAAATGATACAATTTTAATTACCATACATATAATAGTAATTGATATAATACCTTGAAAAGTAGCTCCCATCCTGCGGAAAGGCGTTCACATCTACCACCACCACGCGACCTGTAACATATTTCGTACTACATAAAGACAAGGAAGAATTGCAGGCAACTTACGGTCCTTAAAACAGCGAATGAAATTGTTGAAGAGCTCCAAGGTGTCAGCTTGCTTCCTGCTTGCTCTCAGGAAGGGGGTATGGTACACAGCTTCAGCAGCTGAACCCCTTGGGCCTTTCACCGTCGCAACGAGTTTCATAAGACCGGCCCTCATGCTGCTGTACGAGTGGTTCTCAAAGAAATGCATACATTTAAATGGCGATAAAATGGGGAGAAACCGTACTTACTTTCAACACATAATTAGTTCCGATCATTATGTACACAACCGGCGCGCGCCAACCTGTACCCGTACTCCGTACTCTTGCACCGTACCACCCTTTTCTGCAACTGGGAAATGGTCTGGCCACCAATGGCCAATTGGCAACACAATTTTTTTCTTCTGCGGATGGTACAATTGTCCCTCGACTGTTGTAAAGTGTCGTTCAAAAACCAACGAACATTGGACGTACCCAAAAACTGAACTTCACTCTAGAAAAGGAACAATAATTGTAGCTGTTTTATATGATTTTTATATTTTATTGAATTATAATTTATTTCACTAGGTACTATTATCAATAAATTGAATACATTAGACAAAATCCGTTGTTACAAGTTATAAACGGTACAGAAATATAATGTGCAAATAATATTGAAATAAATTTCTTATGAAAAATGGAATTTAAAAAGTACGTATTTAATTATATCTACTTACTGCATTAACATTTAAATGGTGATAAAATGGGGAGAAACCGTACTTACTTTCAACACATAATTAGTTCCGATCATTATGTACACAACCGGCGCGCGCCATCCTGTACCCGTACTCCGTACTCTTGCACCGTACCACCCTTTTCTGCAACTGGGAAATGGTCTGGCCATAATTAGTTCCGATCATTATGTACACAACCGGCGCGGCCAACCTGTACCCGTACTCCGTACTCTTGCACCGTACCACCCTCTTCTGCAACTGGGAAATGGTCCGGCCACCAATGGCCAATTGGCAACACAATTTTTTTCTTCCGCGGATGGTACAATTGTCCCTCGACTGTTGCAAAGTGTCGATCAAAAACCGACGAACATTGGACGTACCCAAAAACTGAACTTCTCTCTAGAAAAGGATCAATAATCACAGAAATATGATGTGCAAATAATATTGAAATAAATTTCTTATGAAAAATGAATTTAAAAAGTACGTATTTAATTATATCTGCTTACTGCATTAACATTTAAATGGTGATAAAATGGGGAGAAACCGTACTTACTTTCAACACATAATTAGTTCCGATCATTATGTACACAACCGGCGCGCGCCATCCTGTACCCGTACTCCGTACTCTTGCACCGTACCACCCTTTTCTGCAACTGGGAAATGGTCTGGCCATAATTACTTCCGATCATTATGTACACAACCGGCGCGGCCAACCTGTACCCGTACTCCGTACTCTTGCACTGTACCACCCTCTTCTGCAACTGGGAAATGGTCTGGCCACCAATGGCCAATTGGCAACACAATTTTTTTCTTCCGGGGATGGTACAATTGTCCGTCGACTGTTGCAAAGTGTCGATCAAAAACCGACGAACATTGGACGTACCCAAAAACTGAACTTCACTCTAGAAAAGGATCAATAATCACAGAAATATGATGTGCAAATAATATTGAAATAAATTTCTTATGAAAAATGAATTTAAAAAGTACGTATTTAATTATATCTACTTACTGCATTAACATTTAAATGGTGATAAAATGGGGAGAAACCGTACTTACTTTCAACACATAATTACTTCCGATCATTATGTACACAACCGGCGTGCGCCATCCTGTACCCGTACTCCGTACTCTTGCACCGTACCACCCTTTTCTGCAACTGGGAAATGGTCTGGCCATAATTACTTCCGATCATTATGTACACAACCGGCGCGGCCAACCTGTACCCGTACTCTGTACTCTTGCACCGTACCACCCTCTTCTGCAACTGGGAAAAATGGTCCGGCCACGAATGGCCAATTGGCAACACAATTTTTTTCTTCCGCGGATGGTACAATTGTCCCTCGTCTGTTGCAAAGTGTCGATCAAAAACCAACGAACATTGGACGTACCCAAAAACTGAACTTCACTCTAGAAAAGGATCAATAATCACAGAAATATAATGTGCAAATAATATTGAAATAAATTTCTTATGAAAAATGAATTTAAAAAGTACGTATTTAATTATATCTACTTACTGTATTAACATTTAAATGGTGATAAAATGGGGAGAAACCGTACTTACTTTCAACACATAATTAGTTCCGATCATTATGTACACAACTGGCGCGGGCCATCCTGTACCCGTACTCCGTACTCTTGCACCGTACCACCCTTTTCTGCAACTGGGAAGTGGTCTGGCCATAATTACTTCCGATCATTATGTACACAACTGGCGCGGGCCATCCTGTACCCGTACTCCGTACTCTTGCACCGTACCACCCTTTTCTGCAACTGGGAAATGGTCTGGCCATAATTACTTCCGATTATTATGTGCACAACCGGCGCGGCCAACCTGTACCCGTACTCCGTACTCTTGCACTGTACCACCCTCTCTGCAACTGGGAAATGGTCTGGCCACCAATGGTCAATTGGCAACACAATTTTTTTCTTCCGCGGATGGTACAATTGTCCCTCGACTGTTGCAAAGTGTCGGTCAAAAACCGACGAACATTGGACGTACCCAAAAACTGAACTTCACTCTAGAAAAGGATCAATCATTACAGAAATATGATGTGCAAATAATATTGAAATAAATTTCTTATAAAAAATGGAAATAAAAAAGTACGTATTTAATTATATCTACTTACTGTATTAACTTTTAATTGGTTATAAAATAGGGAGAAACCGTACTTACTTTCAACACATCATTACTTCCGATCATTATGTACACAACCGGTGCGCGCCAACCTGTACCCGTACTCCGTACTCTTGCACCGTAATTAAAACCATCAAAAATAAAATACATACAGACCACTTATTTCGTAAATCAAAACCAGCTGGAATTATAACCACAGGGGTAATTAAAAATGTCGACTTCGTCCGTTCGTTGACTGGACTAAAAGACCGTAATTATAAAAGTTCAGATAACGTTTTCACATGACAGACTAATGAAACTTCCATTTTATAAGTAGGTACATTGAAATAACATTCGATAACAGTGTGGAAAATACTTTAATGCGAAAGTAATATAATTTCCCTGTAGTTGGAGCTTATTAACACAACCCAAATTAGCTAAGCCTGAACAGTAATTACATCTTGGTTTTATGTATTAAACATGTTTGTTTACTAGCATACATGATAGTGGTGATAACATTTTATCTACAGGTAAATACGAGGAACTGTATTAACTTAAAATGCTTTTGTTTACTTTTTTTAACAGTTTTATGTTAACAAACTAAATTTATTATAATAATTATTTTTTGTATATTCCTATTGTACGAGTAGATTTAGTACAAAACACAATATATCTCTTGAGCTTATGGAAATCGAATACGATTTAGTTCCAAGCACTAAAAACTTGATTCGGGGAAGGCGTCTTTCAAATTCGATATTCGATAATTTGTGAATGCCCTCGGAGAAATACTTCTAACCAATGTGCCCAGGTCTTCCTGATAAATTTGATAAATACAGTTAACACTATCAAACAATTGTTCTTTAGTGTCTGTACTGAAATTAACTGTACCCTACGGTCCTCTATAGATTCTTTGGGGTGGTTGTGTTGGAGGAGCGATCGTTGCCCTGGCCGTGCCTGGGGGTTTAGTCCATCAGCACGCATTTAGGACGTTGGTGCCTCCGTACGGTTGCGGTATCGTATTCCCAGATGCTAGGTGCTGCTCGCTTGTGGTGGTCCGCTGTGGTTCTAAGGCCTGCGCAATAGTTGGCAGATTTAGATCATGATAGAGTTGGTGATTCCTAACGAACCACGGTGCATTGACAGGCAGTCGCAGATAGCGGTTTTGGACAATCTGCAGAGATGCCGATGCGTAGACGAATACCTAAGCGGCGAACATCATCTTCGACCTTATGATTTGTTTGTAAGGGGTCTTTCATTAAGAGTGATACAATTTAAAAATAAAAAAAAACACATAAATTATTCAGTGAGACACAAATTTTTTTTTTATTTGAAAGGTTACATTATGCCATTATGTATGGAAAATAACATCATTTAAATGAGCACCACGGCTTCTCCGTACGTACTGCATTCTGTTAGTCCAATTTTTCATCACTTTTTCACATACGTTTGGCTGTATTTCACCAATAGCACGTTCAATGTTGATCTTTAATTGCTCAATTGTTGTTGGATTATCAGTATACACCTGTGACTTAACATAACCCCAAAGAAAGAAATCACAAGGTGTTAAATCACAGGATCTTGGTGGATAATTGACTGGACCATTTCTTGAGATAATTTCATCACCAAATTTTGTTTTCAATAAATTGATTGTTAAGGTGGCTGTGTGGCAGGTGGCGCCGTCTTGTTGAAACCACATATCCTCCAGATTATTCTCAACAACAGCAGGAAAAAAAAATTCATTTAACATTCTTCTGTATCGTTGTCCATTAACTGTTACTCTTCGACCATCTTCTTCGAAAAAATATGGACCAATCACTCCACCAGCATGAATTGCACACCACACGGTAACTTTATCTGGATGTAATGGTGTCTGAAGAATTTCATGTGGATTTTGATCACTCCAAATTCTGCAATTCTGCTTGTTAACATAACCATTTAACCAAAAATGAGCTTCATCACTGAATAAAATTTTTCGATAAAAATGTTCATCATTTTCAAGTTGTTCAAGAGCAAAATCAGCAAATAAACGACGTTTATGGTGGTCTAATGGCTTCAGTTCTTGAACCAGTTGAATTTTGTAAGGATGTAAACCCAAATCTTTTCTTAAAATTCTCCATGTTGTTGTTTGAGAAAGGTTCAATTGCTGAGAACGACGATCAATCGATAAATTTGGATCATCTCTTACACTTGCTGCTACTGCATCAATATTCTCTTGTGTACGTGCATTTCTTTGTCGTACTGGTACTCTTGTATCGTGTAAAGAAAATTCACTTTCAAATTTATCAACAACACGACGAATAGTAAGTCGATTAACTGGATAATGTCGTCCATGAATTCTTTTTAAATTTCTTTCAGTATTCACATATGAACACTGATTTTGATAAAACAATTTAATAATTTCGAAACGTTGTTGAACCGTGTATCTTTCCATGATTAAATGGCATACTATACTGAAAACAAATGACATAAGGAATGTCAAAAATAATACGCAGTGTTGCCAATATATTCATTTAAAATTGTATCATCCCTATTGGAAGGCCCTTTATATTAGCAGCTTGTTACCAGTTGAAAGAGTTTGGTAAGTGCGACGTCGGGTGTTTGTTTTATAAGTCTGACGTGGTCCTTCCATAGTTGCTTCCGATTAAGAGTTATCCCAAGGTATTTGACAGTGTCGCGCAATTCTAAATTCCTGCCGAATATGTTGATGTTGTCGGTAGGATACGCCCTTTTGTGGCTGAAGAATAGCGCAGCGCTCGTATCTGGATTAGGTTTATTCTCCAGGTGGAGTACCAGTTTTCTAGGTTTTCTGCGGCGAGTTGTAGAATATGCTCCACCATTCCCACGTGCATAAAAGGGACCAGTACGGCGGTGTCATCGGCATATGAAAGTCCGTACGTCCCAATCTTGTCCATTATTGTAGGAGATTTTCCTCTTCTTCCAATGCTGTTGAAGCCCGACTTATATGCCATATTTTCCCAGTAATAGTCGTTCTAGGGTCATTGTAAACTTTGGTGGCAGTTACGTAAGGCCTTAGATATTCTTTATTGTATTTATATCTTTTTGCAGAACTACTTGTGGGCACTCAATATCAATTTATTTATAATGACTTATAAGCAAATTTAGTCTTACAAATATAAATGTAAATGTAATGTAAAAATAATTAAAAGGGTACGATGGATTTCCCGTTAATTTGTGTATAATGTTTAATGATACTATTATTCTGTCACATTTAGTGAAGATGATTAAAATACAAATGCAGAAATACTACACCAAAAAAGTGGCGAAAATCTCTTACCTTCAAACAAAATACGTCTTACTCGTCTCGGTGCCATAAAAAACTAAATACGCTTATTCTAACCATAAATAATTAATGACCATTAAGCAATGACGATAATAACACAAAGAATCCCAACGTACTGGAAACTAATAAATACTAAAATCGTATATGTGATGATTTAATAAAATTTCGATTTGAAAGCTTGAAATGAAATTGTAATTGCTTCTCCATCGTAATGAATAAAATCTCTCGACAAAATAAATATTAATTTCACACCCCCTATTATAATTTCGTGTCAAACGTAATCTGAATGAGGCTTTAAAATTTGAAAATAACCTAAAATGTACTCGAAAAGCCACTATATAACAATGGTATCCAATTTATTAAAAAGTGCTGGATGTATTGGTCAATTATGTAGATTTTAATTGAATTTTTACCACTGATGTACTCGCACTAATATTTTAACTTTTGTTGATTAATTCCGCGATAATGACATAAGTGCTTTCACATTTTGTATCCGAATATGTTTCATTCACTCGTCTCTGTCGCTTATTTCAGTTTTAACAATGTGTCCACTTCATAATATTTCTCTAGTGTGTGCTTTTCCTTCTGAACATTTCTTATATCAGTCCACCAGCCTCGCTTTTTAAGAATAAAACCCTGCATGTTTTCGTAGTAGAGCTGTACAACTTTTGCAGCTAAATTGGATCACGTTATTTATAACTTAGTATACGGCAACCTCGTATTTCATATGGAACAAATGAGTGGATGATAAAGTTTTGTACAAGTTTTCGCACAGTAGAGACCAAATTGTTAGCCAGGTTATTTGTGAATAAGGGGATTCAACCACCATTTTCTGTAATTACACAAGACCTGGAATTATACTTTCCATACAATTATCTCGCTCGTCAACGTACCCTGATTTATCTCTCTGCTCAACAAATACACAAATACATATTACTGGTTCTGATATATAAAATCCTTTTATCCAGCGAATTCAGTATACATTATTCTTTTCGAATATCAAACATTTTATAAAATGTTATGTTTTATTATATCGGTAATATATAGAAAACTTTTTAAAGTTTCGCTTTAAGCTTCTTAGACAACAACTTCGTGCTAGGATTTAAAAGGATTACTGAATATACCGAAACTAAAAAGGAATTACGAAGGTTATGCATAAAGAAAGTTTCGTGAATTTGAAATGTTCATGTGAGTTTGCACTTTAACAATATTAGGAGTGATCCAACAAGAGGTGGTCGTCTTTTAAATTTTAAACAAGACGCCTTATATGTTTATTTTAACATATACCTAACATAACGTTAGAGGTAAATGTGGTATTATCAGCCCCAATTTTCTTTTTTTATCAATTTAACTGTATATTTACCTATTTATTATTACGAAATAATATAGTCTAATAAGTTATTTCTTGTGTTTGGTACAGATATAGATATATTACGTTGTCAATTTAAAAATAAAATTGTAAAGCAATAAACCTTTTGATGTATGTTGGTAATATGTAAGTAAAAAATGTATTTAAAACGTCCTAACTAACAATTTGTTGAAACTGAGATAATTGAGATTCTAAAAATTTAAGTATGCAGTTCACGTTTGAAACAAATTGTTCATTATTGCTTTGTCAAGAGATTACGTTATGGATTACTTATTTATTGCAAGAAGAGAGAAAAGTTTATTTTCATTAGATTTCGATATAATAAAAAAAGTTCACAGTTACGACGTTTTAACTATGTAATGCATGATAAATAAGGAACCAGGTAAAATTTTCTTGTTAAACTATTTATTGTAACTAACTGGAATGTACAAAATATTATGTATCAGATGCCATAGGTAAGTAAGTAGTTTTATTACAACTAAATTAATCAAAACTATAACTCTTAATCAGACTCATGTTCAAGGTCAACATCTGTTTCTGAGGTAACTAGATCTTTCCAAAATTGCATGCAATTCTCAGGATATTGCTTGAAGTTTTAGTATTAAATTTGTCTTGCGTTCTAGAGAGATACCTCTATGTTTATTCATAAAAGGTTTCTTTACCCCTTCTTTTTGTTCTTTTGCTGATAAGAAATTTAATAATGTAAAGTTTTCAGAAAACGCATTCTTATAATAAAGTACATTTCACCTCTTTTGAAACTTAAATGCACCATGTTGTTAAGATACGGCTTAGGGTTTATTTTTTGTAATTTAAATTTAGAAGAAGCATCCTTCCGAAGAAAAAAATCATTTATGTTCATTTCCTTCACTACCACCTTTGACCAGTTTGATTTTTGAACAGCTGATTTGAAGTCCTTAAAATCAAATCCTTGCGTGTCCTTTTTCCACTTTTTTTTATTTTGGGCAGCACAATTATCTAGCCAGACTGTAATATGTTGTGTGTCTATGTTATTTAAAAAAAACGCATAAAAAGTGGAAATTAAATCTTCTTTTTTCCGTCCACTCACATCTTCATGCCAAATAACCGCAAATGGTTTTAAAGCTTTTAAATACGCACCAACAGGCACAAATGACTCGTTAAAGGCAATCAGCCTGGGGGTGAAAATCACTTCTTAAACATGTCAGCCCGCGAAATTTAGCAAATATGAAAAAATATGTAGGCTATTAATTAACTGTATAGTTTGCCACAAAGTTAAACCATATTTTCGACTATGAATCATTAGTTGACGAGGACTTAACACACACCTCAATTACATACACACAACTAACAGGTAAAGCAAAACACTAATATGTACAAACTCTTAGAAACAAAATGAACTGGTACTTACGTTTATAATTATTAATATTATTGTTTAACTCTTTAACACAACCGCACTATTTAACGTATAATTATAATTCGGAATTTTCGCAATTTTTAAAAATGATCATCTGTTTATACTTAAAAATACTTGAATTTTTTCAATCAATCGAATAATCTATCAAAATTAGGCTTTTAAATTTAAATTGAAATTTGGGCGGGGAAACGCTACGTCATCAAATATGGCGGGTGCGAGCGCCGATGACGTCAGGACTAGTACCGATGTTGAACGTTCCGGTGCTTTGCAACGTTTAAACGCTTTATAATCATTTTAAAAATGGATAAAAAATGGTGTTTTGTGGCAGGATGCAAAAATACATCCAAGAACTCAAAATGGTGTTTTGTGGCAGGATGCAAAAATACATCCAAGAACTCTCCTGAAAAGGCTTTTGTGTCAGTACCGCAGAAAAAAAACGTAAAAAGAAATGGTTTAAAGCCGCTAAAAGTGATTTACCGACATCAACAACAGTTTTTTTCTGCTGCCAGGATCATTTTAATGAAAGTAATTGATGCTTTTTTCGTTAATACTAAGTTAGGAAAGAAAAATTGTCAAAATATAAAAATGTTGGCATACAAGCAAAGTCAACCTTCCGTAGCAAATATGTGACCTGCAAACTTGATGCACGCATCATGAAAGATACAGCTTCGTCTCCAATTAAATTGACCACACCCAGAGTATTGGAACATCGCCCATGAAATATAATAAAATAGCTCAACAGCAACTTATGGACAGTTTCAGTTCGTGCGAGGAGCGAATGGGTGAATCGAGTACGTTTACTGCGACTACATGTACAACAACTCACACGGATGAAGAACTAGTGATGGCACAAAAAAACAGATGAGAAGGAGGAAGTTTTTAAAATGACTTACCTAATTATTGAGAGGAAACCAAAAAGATACTTAGGTGTACCAGGTTTATGGTATCCGCATTTTATAAACCTCTTGCAGTCGCAGTCCTTAGTTAAAAAAGAACATATTCTGCTGACACTTATGAAAATAAAACTTAACGATTCATTTTTCAGATTGGGAGATCAGTTTGGTATGTCACTGTCTAATACTTCAAAGGTGTTCAAGAAATCCTTAAATTACTATTGTAAATTTTTATTAATTACCTTTGTAAAAACGTTAATATATTGGCCTAATAAAGATGTCATAAAGAAATGATTGCCAATACCATTTAGAGTTCGATTTCATAATGTACAATCAATCATCGATTGTTTTGAAATACAAATCGAAAAACCATCTGATCCTGTCAAACAGTCACTGACTTGGTTAGAATATAAAAAGTGCAACACATGCTTACATTGCAGCTTTAGAACCTCTCACTTCAGCTAGGTTGAGACGTTCGTCCTTTTTATAAGAATTCCCCAACCATCAAAACATCTACAGCTGGTAAATTTGCAAAGGTAGCTCTCACAAATCCTGTATTTGCCATTTTTTATTAATTAAACATGAAATTTTACTACAAAAAGCGAATAAACGTCGTTTACTTCTTCAATCATATGATAGCCGCCATTTACATACTAACGATAACGTCACTGTCGTCAACACCAATCACAGCGTGTTTTGCATCTCGGTTTAAAAATACTAATTTTAAGTTTCTAATTTGTTAAATTATTAATTAGACAGACCACTAAATGATGTATGAATGATGCAAAGTGCTTTAATATATCATGCAGATTATTTTAACCACATTGAAAAACCAAATTTTTATATAGTGAAAACACCTAATTGTTTAGCCACTATTTTTAACTATTACACTATTAATTCTTTTAAAATCATATACTATTACGCAAGCGCAACGCTGTCGGTAGATATATTCAATTTATATTAGGTTATGTTATATTTATATCCCAAACAGCAAGTTTCATTAGAATGCTAGAATAAACTGTCCTAACTGCTCACATAGGACGTTTTTCGTTTAGAGGTGAATAAATGTATTTCCTATCTTAAACGGTCCTAACTGCTGACCAGTTATCCACAAATACTTTACGCTACTTTTTTTATTGGTTAACTTTGAAAGCTGGTATTAAAATGGAAATAGGAATACTAATATGTAATGTGAAATGGTGGAATTTCTAATGTGAAATCAGTATATCTTTCGTTATCATGGAAATGAGAAAAACGGAAATTAATTTGCAATCTGTCATTTTATTTGACGTAACAAAGTACTTCTGTCAGATCAATAACCAATAAGAATTCACGTTTTTCAAATTGGTTATGTTGGCATGGCATCTTTAAAACGCGCGTTTTTTAAAGTTGCGATTTAAACACGCTGGGGCGTGGTTTAAAAGGCTAAAATAGGACACCAATAAAATAAAGTTTTATTTGAATACAAAAAAATCAAATACTTACAAGGCACTGCACCAAACGCTCGCCTCGCTCGCAGAACAGGCAAACAGCGTCATCTTTTCCAGGGGTTTCCACGCCAATTTCTAATCGACTTTGATCTTAGAACTTTATGAAGAAGGGATATTAAGGTAAACCGGGGGAATATGGCAACATGGGTAATATGCCGCACTGACACGTTAAGCATCTTAGATCCGTCAACTGCCACTTGATAGCGCCGTAAACTGAAACGGTTTGTCAGTCGGCTATTAAGTCATCGTAGTTCGCAAGTGCTTCGCCGTGTTGTACAAAAAAATCGAGTTTTGGTGAAAACTTCGAGGAAAGTGCTAAAATAATTACCCTAGAAGTTTCTCAAGGGCGGTGTTCAACTGAATTTTATATAAAACCCACCTGTTGTAGCGTGATCGGTGTTATAAAGTTGTATATCTCAGCCTATGTCAATGCGTGTGCCCCGCCGCCATTACACTTTGTCGTATTTGAGGTAGTAGCATTTATTCTCATATTTATAGTTTGGGGTAATACGCCACACTTCTGTTGGGTAATATGCCGCATGCACTGTAGATGCGGCGTATTCCCCGACATTCTTATATTAGGGATGATTAGGGTGTTGATGCGTTATGTATAAAAAATTTTGGTTGCGATTGTTACAGAATGCCTCGAAATTATGTCAAGAGAAATTTTCGGGCACAATGGAACCTGGAAAACTTGCAGGCGGCAATTACGGACATAAGAGACAAGAAAGCATCTAATAGGGAAATATCACCGACATACAAGGTACCAGTATGTAATGCGGCGAATGAAAGCCGTCAAAGCTGGGTACAAAAAGTAAATTGGGCACAGAAAACGAAGAAAGACTGGTTGATTATATTATATTGTATTACATAATATATTATATTAAACAATTAGAAGAATGTAACTTTCCAGCTACGATGCGCGACATTCAGATCTTGGCATATAACTTGTTTGTGATTAGAAACGCCATAACAAACACTTTCAACCATGTTAAACAACAAGCAGGTTATGACTGGATTATTGGATTTTTAAAAAGACACCCAGAAATAACAATCAAAAAGGCTCAAGAGCTATCAATTGCCCGGATGAAAGGCATGAATAAGAAGAAGTTGTCGATTACTTTGACCTTTTGAAGAATGTTTTCGATGAACATGGGGTTTACAACTGCCCCAGAAAAATATATAATACTGACGAAACCGGTGTACAACTTAACAATCCTCCAGATAAAGTACTTGCGTCCAAAGGAGCGAAGGCCGTATGCTCAGTGACCAGCGCTGAAAAGGGGGAAACCATTACGGTGCTGAGCTGTGTAAATGCTGAAGGGCATTTCCTTCCACCTTATTGCATTTTCAAAGGGAAAAATAAAAAACCAGAGTTTGAAGACGGGTTACCACCAGGAGGACAAGTAATAATGGGCGAAAAGAGCGCCTAGGTTACTTCAGCCATCTTTTTAAAGTGGCTTCAAAACGTATTTGTGCCTAGAAAAGATCCTGGGAAAGTACTTTTGATACTTGATGGTCATTCTTCTCACATCCTATTACTATCAAACAATAGAGTCTTAAAGAATTTTTTAATTTGTATAATATTTGTGTTAAAAGTACTATTTTACACTTATATCATAAATAGCTATTTTAGACGTATTTTTTCTTTTTTCAATGCGTTTTGTATTTCGCGAGATATTTGGGCGGTACGGCTGGTCTGAAACACCCTGTATATTTTTGCAGCAGAATGTCATACGATGGACTATCGAACGCACGGGATAGATCAATAAAAATAGCTCTCACTAAATTATGTATGTTAAGGGATTTCTTGTAAGACTATAAAACTGAGGCAGCAATTACGGAAATAAAATCAGTTGAAAAATGTATACAGGAAGTAAACCTTTTTAACCAAATCGTGAATAAATATTTTTAGAACTCACTTTACAAAGTACTTATTCAAAATATCTCCCATAATGAGATATATTTATGTGTTACGTCTCGACTTTTTCCTAACATTGTATATCGTAAGTGCTTCACATATTTTCAAACTTAATCTTAAAATATGCCTCGAACAATTTCTTAAGGACGTTCTAAGTTTGAGTATAAATTTTCAAACCCCCCTTTTGCAATTCTACGATTTCACAACGTGACAAAATAACTTTTTTATACTTTTGAATTTATTTTTTTCCCTTCGTAACTTATGCGCGAGTATTTTGCATTTTAAACGTTGTTAGACCAGTTTTAAAAATTAAAGAAATAAGTTTCAAAGAACAATGTATACGCATCCATTGAAAATGGTCGTAAGAAAGGGAGGAAGAGAAGCTAATTTAATTTTAAAGTTGGTTACGTTTTAGACTTTGCAAAATATTTGTGTAAATCAACGTGAGATATTGAACTTCCTTTTCTTAACCGTAACTACAGTAATAAAGAGGTTCTTATAACTTGTCTTTTGACACCTCGTATTTTGTTCGTAAAACAGCTGCGCTTGGTAAAGTCTTATTTTAAGGTAAACTTAGAACATTGCCATTAAATTAAGCAAAGTTAAACATTTATTCTGAATTTTCCTTACTTTCGCAATTAACTTGAATATGTTAGAAGCAAACTGAGAATTTGAAAGTTTCGTAGGAAACTTCACAGTGACATTATTACTAATTAATTCTTGATTTAATACTTTTTTCTTGCTAATGCGACGTCATTTTGTTACAGTTCCCCCACAAGGAGTCCAGATAAGTGACGAATCAGGGTTTCCTATAAAAAATGGGATAACTAAAGCTTACGCTGACGGTGCCGGTTTAAGTTTAACGTGCACCGCGACCGGTGGGAAACCTCAAGCTCAAGTGTCGTGGTGGAGGGATGGTGAACTTATCACGGAGGACACTCAGTTTTTTCCCGAAAGGGGAAGATCACAAACTATATTAAAAATAGCCAAACTGACACGGTCGCATTTACTAGCGGTGTACAGCTGTGAAGTTAGTAACAGTAAACTACAACCACCCTTAGTTGTTCGCGTAGCTGTAGATATGTTTCTCCGACCGCTAGAAGTTAAATTACAAGGTGACAATCCACCACTTAGTGCTGCTCGAAGATACGACATTATATGTAAATGTAAAGGTTCCAGACCTCCGGCGGTTATTGCATGGATGAAGGTAAGTTTTTACCTCTAATTTCACCACCTAAATTTAGCTGCAAAATACAAATGGTATGAAATTGAGTCCTGTTTACTTTATAAAAAAATCAACGTTTTCATAACGAATTATTGACGTTTGATTGGCAATTTATTCTCGCGACTGAAGTTATTTACATTTTATGAAAGTTGATATGAAAGCTCAAATAGTGTGTTATTGAAGTGGAGTTTCATTTTTATTTTATTTTTCAAACGAGTCAGATAAAGTTTACGTTACACAGTCATGTTCAATAACACTTATTTTACATGTCTAAAGTTAAAAGAACAAAATAATGAACACCAAGGTGATATCTAAATATTGACGTCTACTTTGACTACTTTATAACTACAAAATGGAAATAAATAAACAAGAATATCTTTTAATTATATTTTCTTCTGTTTTAATTAAAAACAATGAACAATTTTGAAAGAAAAATAGAAAAGGACATATCGTTCAGTTGCGACAAGAGTGTCATACTTAACTCAAGAGCAGTGATTTTTCAGGAGACTCATTTTACGCTTTTATTGCAGCGTTACAACTTAAGTTTATAATATTAACAATACTTAAAAGCAAAAATTAAAAAGATATGATCAGTTATAAAAATAACCATATTAGTGAATTTTTCACTTGGTAAAATTACACTTAATGAAAAGTTTTGCTTACCATCAAGATACACACTCCTAAATATTTTACTGCTGTGCCCTTTGTGCTCCAGTGTATTTCATTATTATTTATTATCTTGGAAAATGCTTAAATCGCGTGAGGGTAAACATTTTAGCCTGACATTTATCTTTTATTTTAATTTTCCATTTTGTGAACCATTCGGTTATAATAGTTCCGGAGTTTTGTACAAGTTCTATTGCTGTTTCAGCACTAGGGCTTTGTGCCATTATGTGGAAGGAATGACTGTTGGGATGTCATAAACAAACAGGTTGAATAACGTAGGGCCCAGAATACTGCCCTGCGGGACTCCCGCCTTTATAGATTTTAATCCAGATAATGCTGAATTCATTCCGACTTCGAATGATTTGTTGCTGCGGAAGGATTGAATGGTTACCTATCAATTTGTAGAGGAGTTACTCGTGCCAGACCTTATCAAAAGCTCTTTCTTTTATGTTGAGGTCTTCTTGCAATCGGGTATTACTTTTTCAAGGAGTTTGCCCAAGGCTGTCAATAGACTAATGGGTCTATAACGGCCCTTTTTTTTTTGTTTTCCTACTTTATAGATGGGTAGTATAACTGCAACTTTCCAGTAAATCGGGAAGTGTCCTAGCCTGAGACGGGTATTATAGATTGTGGTTAAATATGCCAGTGCCTTTTTGTTGAGGTACTTTAACATGTTATTGGTGATGAGGTCATGTCCCGGAGAGTTGCGCTTTGGTAGTAGTTTAATGAGAGATTTAATTTCTTCCACGGTTCCTGGGACTATTTCGCCAGTAACTTGTAAGTTTAGGGTATCAATTGCGCTTGTTACTTGGGTTTGACAGGGGTCCTCATGTGCCCTAATAATTGGAGTGAACACTTGTTCTAGATGTGAAGCTTTTTCTTCTTCAGAGGAGTATGTGCTGTTATTAGCTACCAATGGGTGAATTACATTCGGTTGTCTTAATATCCTTTTGGTGGCTAGCCACATTTGTATTTCTTCCTGGTAGGAATTGTACCTCTGGATTCTGTGTCTGTCAAGTTCATGCTTGACTAAATGCCAATGTTGATTATACAACGTTTTCAGGTAGGGTAACCGGGTTCTCTGCCACTCTTATATATCTGTTCTTCCTTTTAATTAGGTGTAGTATATGAGTGGGAGTTCTAATGTGGTCGGAGACTCCTATGTTTCCATGGTGCCGTTGTTTCTTGTATACTTTCCTGTAAGGAAGCTGTGTATTTTAAGACAGCATCGTCTAGTTGCAAGGGAGTATTCAGTGGGCCAGAGAGGTTTCATTTTTTGATTGAGCGTTATCTGAAACGCTTCCCAGTCTCTTTTACCCCATGCTAGTCTAGGCGGTGGAGGTGTGTTTTGTGGTGTACTGAGAAGGTTAACGACAACTGAAAGATGATCAGAATCTAGTATGTACTGCTTGGTGCAGAGGGGTACCAATATTTTTATGCAGGACAACGTCTAAAATTATGATTACTACCCCGACTGATGCAATCACTGCTTCTCTGTCCTTACAGTATACACGGTATACAGGGATCCTGATCCTTTCTGTGCTAATAAGGTGTGTCTCGGTAATACACGCAATATCTACATTATACCTTATCATAAATTCCATAAAACCTGTTCGTTGCGATTTGAGACCATTGGCATTCCAATTTGTCACTGTTAAATTATTTATTAGTGGGGTACTATTTGGTTCCATTTGTTAATAATGTTGGTAGGTATTGGTGTTGTTATAAATGGCATTAATTTGTCTAAATGTGGAATTAACAGCTCTATTATTTTCTGGACTATCGTAGAGATGAGATCAGTTGTTGATTGCTGGTTGTTGGGTTTTGGTAACGGACAACTAGTAGATGGTTTTGGTTTTGACTTACTTGTACAAAATAACTACACCCTTTAAAGTTGGCGGGGTGCTTGTCCAGGCAGTTTACACATTGGGGATCTTCTCCAGGTCGTTTAGATTTAGAGCATTCATTGAACAGATGGTTACCTGTGCACTTCACGCAACGTGCTTGAGAATGGCAATAATTCCTAGTATGACCGTATAATTGGCATCGTTTGCATTGGGGTATTTTTTTGGGTTTGTTCCTTATTTCTACTTCTACAATACTGTGGTTGACTTGAGAAAGATTTCCTTCCCTTCTTGGGTGTCGCTGAGGTCTACTGCGCATAGTGGGATCGGGTATCTGTCTTTATTGTAGAATCTGACTACTTTTTGTATTGGGTACTTTAGTTTTATTAATTCCTGTTTAATTTCATCCTGTGTAATGGAGACAGGGACATTTCGAATTATCACCGATAAGTTATTCTCTTTAGGGTTTTTAAACGTGTGGTAGCTTAATTTGTCTTCATAATGCTTTGTCATTACTCGATAATAATTAATCTATACTTGAAAGATTTCCTCTTAGTTGATTATTTCTACTTATTGCAGTGAAATCCTTCTTGGCCTTTTCCTTGAGGTCGGAAATGATTTCTATAATATAATATTATAATTCTATAATTCTATCTATATAAATGAAATCTATCGATGATGTGAGAAACACACTGTTGCAGTTCAACGGACGGATCACTTATCCTTGTATCCCTTATGATAGGCTTTGGAATAAATGGAATAAATATTCGTTATAGATTATATTATAATTTTTTATTCTAATCAAGTTTGTATCATTAATTTTCCAAGTTGCACTGAGAACCAAGCAATCAAAAGGAGTTGGTCTAAATATATTTTCAACTGACCCAAGATTTTTTGACAAGCTTCTAATATTTAAATGATATAGGTAACTGAAATGTAAAACCTTTTTTTAAGTTTCGATTCCAGTCATTGTTAAAATGAAATGTTCTCATTTTGTTGTTATTAGCCTATGCTATTAGTAATGTCAAAGACTATCGATAGTCTTTGGTAATATGAATGTTTATAAAAACTGTCCTTATAATACAGCCATTAATTGGAAATAAACTTACCTTCAATACATGTTAGAAAAACCACATCGAATTATGAAGCAGTATATTAAAGTGATAACATTATCATTAATTATAGGGTAATTTCCTTGTCTATTTCACTTCGTCGGGTAAAATTCAACTTCTTTTTACCTGTTGATACTAACAATAAGATTTTTCCATCAACCGACCATACATGTTATCTTCCAAATTTCTCGCATGCCGCTTCTTATTTTCATTAAATCTTCTTTGATAACTTCAGTATACCTTTTAAAAGCTTTTTATTGTTGAAAATTGTTTATCTTACTTGATATGAGACAAACTTAACGATAATAGCTCGTGGTCTGTTCCTACTTTCTTTCCAATGTGATGGGACCTATCTATGTCCGTATTGTCGATTATTTACTTTCAAGCTGCTGTTTTATCTTTGTATTTGTGTTTTCGTAATTCCCTTCGGAGAAAATATTAAATTTCTGTTCCAGTCGGTGTAGAAAGTCAGAGTATTGTTCATCCATTGTCTCTATGATTTTCTTTGAAATATTGGTTTCGATTTCGTCTATGTAGGTATCCGAAGTAGTATCCTGTCTAGTAACATGTTTACCGCTACGTTGTGACATGATTTTATTGCTGAGTATGCACACTAAATAACGTTTTTACTCCTCCATATAAGAAAGATTTATAACAACGCGTAATGAAGAATATTTTCTCTACAAATATGTATATTCAAAAAACGAATTTAAAGTGTAGTTAATATATTATTGTTATTAAATACTAAACGGAGGTACACGCGATTCTCGCGTTTTGCGTGCTTGGGGGGGGGGGGGGTATCTGTGATTGTAGGTGGTAATAGCTTTTGTTTTAAAATATTACACCTTGATGAGCTGGCTTAGTTGCTTGAAAAAAGAAAAAAAATTACATTTTTGTACCCTTTCAGATTTTTGACGCTGTAGGTATCTGTAATTTAGCAAGTTATTAAAGTAACTAAAATAAAGGATTACATTTACTTACATTTGACGTAAAAATCACAAAAATGGGTTGATATTTGGTAAAGATATACGAATTCGTTCCTACCTATAGTAAATTTCTACCAATTATTTAAAAAAATGTAAAATGCAAACTTTTTGGAATAGATTTGAGACCAAAAATACATAATGGCCCTTTCACAATGTTCATTACGTCTTTGCACATAGTCTTTGCCCAAAAATTAACGAAAATATAACAAATTCCGTGTGAACATCATAAGGATAGTTTAGAATGAATTTTAAATGTAAAAGAACTCAATTTGGACACTGGCAGCTTTTTGGGAATACGAATGGCCTTAGGGAGAACGTTTTAACATTCGTCTTTAACTATAGTAAAACTAAAAATACCATAAAACATAAAATGTACAAATAGAAGCTGGTCTAACGTTGCATAACATCTGTTTTATAGAAAAACCTTAAACAGTTTCAAATTTTTGTTTATTTCACTAACTAAAGGCATCATTTACACGTATATGTACAGCAGTAAATATGGATTTTACTTCCTCTTAATTACAATATAAGTTGTATATTTAGAAGTATAGTTAAAGTATAGGTATTCGCTTTGGTATAGTGTAACGTAACAATACAAAACATGTAGACAGAAACATTTTTCTCGGTGAAAACATACGACTATATATGTTACCTACAACATCGTCCATCGTTCAAAATCTCTAAATTCGAAATAAGCACACAAACATGTACATTTCGAAAGTTATCGAAAGAAGGTATCGGGACACATAAATTAGTTAGTCTGCGATGAATGCTATTACTATTTTTTACATCATTTTAACGATGAAAATGTTAACGCGAGGTATAATAGAATCATTTTTCATCATTTGAATAACTTTTCAACTTGAAATAATTAAATTTCCGTGTTACTGAGAAAAAGTTTCCGATAGGTACTTGTCATTTTGAACATTTTCGCGAAAATACTTTCTGGCATTGTTTTAATGTTCGAAATGGGTTAAGGACCTCGGACAGACAAACTTTGCATGTTTACACAAAATTTTCACCCAAAAATAAGTACAAATAGCAAATTCTATTTTACACGTAATCTCCATAAGGAAACTTTGAACGTATTTTCTAAGTAAAGAAAATATATTTAGACACAAATACCGCTTGAATAATATGACGGACTTTTATACTAAAATGTTTAAAACTTACTTTGAAAAAAATTAGTGCAGATATTTACGTGGTTTGCGGAGGTATCTAAATTGTAGCATTAATTTGTAGGTTATAAATTTATAATAGCTTTGGTTTTAAAATATCACATCCGCATTCGTCAGGATTCGGCGACTGTCGGAAAAGTGCACAGCAACACACACATATACACATCTTTCGGTTATTATATAGTGATACTCATGCATTTGCCGTGATATGCTTTCAAAAGTTCAAATATTCTGGTATGGGACACTATAGAGATAGCTTTTCAGCCAAATTTCTTCCAACAATCGCCACTGCTTCCGAAATTTTTGAAAATACGTTCTCTTTTTTGGTGAGTTTTTTATTTAACCTAATCCACGCACAAAATTTCATAACTTGTTCATAAATTGGCAAAACATTTTCTGGTATTTTAGATGGTTGTCCGAACATGCGGCAGGCTCTCACAGTACATACAATTAGCGGCGCGAAGGAGCAATTCTCTCGTACTATTCCTTGACGTAGGATGAATTATTGAAATAAATCGTTTAAAAAAATTAAGAGCGCTGGCGAGTCTTCACCTTAGCTACCCTTCAGTTTCAACGGTAACATCAATTAAGGAATCTGTAGAATCCTTAAAATTTCTTTTAACGGTTTTGCGGTTTTAGTTTCATTATCACATCTTTCCGCCCCTTTTTGCATACATTTCTTTTTTCTCCATCTGTTAATTCTTTATTATGGTAGATCCTCTACTGATCAAAGTTCACAATAAAGTAATGAATGTCACACTATAGTAGCGTCAGGAGACCAGTGAGATGATCGAACAAAAATGAAGGGGAGTGCGTAAGGTTTCGGCCATTTTATCCAATTCATCTAACCATCATCCGTTTTCGAAAATATAGTTTTACGTATTAACGTAAAGGTTATTGAAAGGTTCGTAATCCCATTTGGATTTATTTTTTACAATGCTGTAAAAGATCAACGTGACACAATTCTGCACGACTTTTCAAAATATTGTAGTAGTAATTACAAACATATTTATGTACAGCGGTTCCACTGGTCGTGGGCGAATGTCACTTAATTCCAAATTATAGATACTAATAGCAAATATGGTTAATGGATTTTAATCTTGCTTGCTTCGGACTGGCTTAGTTTGATTTTATAGGCGTCAAACTTTCCTTAATTGTTTTGACCATTTGTATCCCTAAACCTTTTGGTAAATAATAATCACCTTGCCGAGGGGGAAGACGATCTTCTATTTGTACTTAGCGGAAATCGCTTTATTTACGGGCCAAACAGCAATAGGTACTTCCAAAATATTATGTAGTGAGTTGAAAAAAACATAACACCCTAGATAATTGTGACGTAAAGGACTTCATTTTGAAAAATTACCTACGCAACGATTATTCTTAAAATAAACGGGTAAATATTCAGACGAAAACCTTTCTAAATTTTCAAACATCTAATCTCGCTAAATGCATAGTTATGTCATGTTGAATGATAATACCATACGTTTCATAAAATTCTAAGTTTTTGCACGAATTATTCCTTTCTTTATGATTTATATCACAATACCCTACACCAAAAAATTCAATTTTATATATTATGAGATGTTTTGATGATCCTTGTTGAAGCGATTACTTTACAACGTAATTTCATATAATTTGTTAGGCGTAGATATACCTAATAATACTTTGTACCGCAACTTAATGCGTGAACATCTTTGCTTCAATCCACAACAAATTTTCCCTAAATATTGTTCTCGCATTTATTAAAAATCGCGGGATAAAATTTCGGAATATAAATTTAAATTTGAAAGGATGGGTTTCGAGTGAAAAGGGATTTGCACTGAACGAATACGCACAACAAGCTTTTATAATTATGTTTACTCCTTTAAGGATGTAACAGTTAAACTAAAGAGATATTATTTAATCGAATTTTAATAAAAGACTCCTTTGTTCGCATAGTGAATATAATATTAGAATATTGAGAAAGTATTCAAATGCAAATGCATTTTCAGCGCCAGTGAAAATCATTTCGAGATTTTATTCTAGAAAAATTAACGTAGTGTTCGTAATTTAATATCAAATTCTTGGACGAATATTGAACGAACGTTTTATTAATTATTTTATTTGTTCTCGAAAATATTAATTGTGTAAGTTAAGATTTCGATGTCGTTAAGCAAGTCTTCACAAATGATTTCTCTTGGGGACTAAAAAGCTTACAGTACCTATGTATTGAAACTGAACAGAAAATAGAAAAACAGAAAGAATGTAATGTGAAAGCGGGCAGGATGATTTGTATTTTTGTAATTACAGAATATTTTTAAAGTTTATCCGTCAACTTTTGTAAATTATTTTTAACGGCTTAAAATTATCTTTTTGATACTACATTCAGTAACTTCCTTTGTACAATGAATACAATTAGCCCAGTCAAATTAGACTTTTGGTTTACATTAATTCCGACAAAGGTGGAAATGATTTTGTTTTACTTTGGGCATCTCAAATAAGAGTAATATGAGTTTGCGACGGTTTCTGAGTGGAGCGTTTGACGCTATAGCCAAAAATCCGCAAAATTTCGCGACTTGTTTTGCTTTTTCGCTTATATCTTTTAAACGGCTGGTCGGAACAAAAATCATGTTGTATAAAAAATTAAAGCTTTTTAAATTTACTAAAACATTTGTATGACACTTTTTTTATTATTTCTAACCGTTTATGAGATACTTGCTGTCGAAAAAAAACCCTCCCGATATGTTTATGGACACTTCGATTTTTTCAATCTATATAAATATAAAAATCTGGGTAGGTAGGTATGAGAATAGGTCGTAATAGTATATTACATAACAAGTATGGAAAGTGATAAATAACGCACAAGCGGGAAAGTTGCGCACGAGGCGTTAGCCGAGTGCCTGCAATCCCGCGAGTGAGTTAGACAATTTTCGCTCATACGTAATTGTGCGTTAGGAGTTGGTTTGGTATATGGTCGTGGGAAAAGTATATTTCATACCGCTAGGTGGTTAGGGTGTCCCTATCCAGAATAGGTGGTAAAGTCGGATTCACAGGTTTTTAGGTATGACTCATCGCTACAAATCGTATGCATCAATGCAGACGCTCCGTACGTCGTAACTAATAATAAATAATTCCTACTGTCAATTTTTGTGTAATCTGTCCAGTGATAGAGTTCACTGAATCTGTCAATCCAGTTCGATCAGCTGTTTCAACCATATATGTAATACGTTTCATTGCTTGCACATAAAATAAACGGAACGACATACGTTTCTCAATTGCATTTTACTGATACTTTTACTTACAGAAACAGAAAACTATGTCACGTTGATTATCATACTTTACTGCAATGAGTTATACCTAAAACCCGGTGAATCCGACTATACTAAGTTCACCGGGACATCTAGTGCCATTATATTAGAGAATTTTGACTCCAGTTTCGTGGATGCAACAATTTATTTTTTTGTACCCCTTTTTGACTACACTGTACGGTATATTCCTCGTCATCCTCAGATACGCAATTAGTGCACGTGTGCCCTTTACAGTTGGTACATATGGCTGAACACTTAATGCCAGCTTTTCGGCATGAGCAAGCTGTTTGACATCCTTTTGTGCAAGAGCACGAAATGTTATTCAGCAGTTCTGAGGGCGCTGGTGGTAGGTCTGTGGCATTTGGAACGAGACCGTCCTTATGATCATCTTCCATCCCCACTGCTGCGGAACAAGGAAGTTGTTTCTCAACACTTGTACCTGTAAGTATGTCCTCATGGAGTGCTGGCGCGCAGCTGCCTCAGTTGGAGGCAAACTTTCCAATTTAAAATTATTTTTCGAGAGTGCTTTCTGGAAGAGATGTAGGCGAGTTTCGTTCAATGATTTGTTGCAGTCACCATGTATAGAGATTCACAATAATATTCGCTCCTGCATCAGAAACCTGATCTGCAGGCGTGGCATCAAGATGGGAGTAGAGGGGGAATGAGAAAACAAAGAGTAGCCCAAGGCAATCGCGCACCGCCCCTGCTCCGCGAGCCTTCATCTTCACCGCACCTCATCGAAAGAAAATGTTGAGAACCAAATAGCAATATTATACCATACTACGCAATAGTTTAAGAGGGCTTACTACAACAGGTATCCGTAGGAAAAATTTGTTCTCCCATTTGATTATTATCATTGAAAATTGGTTTTTTTGAATACCTATACTTTTTTCGACAGCAAATATCCCATAAACGGTTAGAAATAGCAAAGAAAGTGTCATACAAATGTTTTAGTAAATTAAAAAAGCTTTAATATTTTATATAACATGATTTTTGTTACGACCAGCCGTTTAAAAGATATAAGCGAAAAACCAAAAAAAGTCGCGAAATTTCGCGGATTTTTGGCTATAGCGTCAAACGCTCCACTGAGAAACCGTCGCAAACTCATATTACTCTTATTTGGGATGTTCAAAGTAAATTAAAATCATTTCCAGCTTTGTCAGAATTAATGTAAGGCACGACCTTTTTTTGGTCTAATTTGACTGGGCTAAATCCTAGATTTAAAAAAAATGACCTACGAATGAGGGTGGAATGATTTTAAATTAAAACAAGATTGAAAACTTGTGTTAATTTTCAATTTCTGGTGTTTCAGTTTATTAACTAAAAGTTACATAGGCAACAGTGAAAAATTTTGTTTTTATACGACACCTGTTCAATTTTGTACTTGAATTTTATTTGTGTTAGCAGAAGTAGAGACATTTGTGTAATTAATATAGTAAATAAAGAGCGATTTATAACAGGAGACAAAAGTTACGTTCAACGTTAAACGTTAAATTCCAACCCAATAAACATGAAACAATTTGTTTGCGTCGAAAGTTTGTCTTCGGGATACAATAGTTAGTTCAAAGAGAACTTGAAGTAGTCGTTTTACCTACCAGTTTATTAGCTATAGTTGGTAGAAAATAAACTCACGTGTGGTCCGAAAGCGACGTGTTATAATAATTAAAACGTATTATTACAGCACACTTTATTTTACATTTGTAGCCCGGTCGTGAAAAGGCAAAAACATGTAATAGCAAAAAATTCGAAATCCCGGCTTTCTACTCATTTCAACATACATCGAAAGTGTAGGAACCAAAATCCTAACCCATCGCGTTTTTAAAGTACCGTGGATTATGCAAATTTGTCCATGACTCCAAAGGCAAAACCGCATACCGTACTTAAAAATTTATTTCATCATTCCCCATGGCAAAAGTCGCTGCTATACAAATACATATATGACACTGTTTTGCCATTAAAAATATTTCCATTTTAAATTTTAATTTTCTAACGGCGAAACGAGAAAATGACAATATATGGTTTTACCTTTAGAGAATGTTCCAAGTTTCATTTTGCGATATCGTACATTACTGGGTTTTGTCCTAGTATACCGGGAGGACCAAAATTTTTCAAGAGATATTAATTTTTTTAAATAGAAAAACGAGAACATAAATAGCTTTGTCGAAACATAAACAAATTTTATTGCAAAAATAATGTAAAATTGTTTTTTCTTTTAGTAACAATAATTATACTAAATAATAATTAAAGTAGGTAAATGTTCAAATTGAAACCGATTTTCTTCTTGATAGTACGCCTATTGCGCTTGAAACTCGGTACAAACATTTTGCAAAGTTTTCGATATTATTGGTCGATTGAAGTAAACTTTACTTCTAATATATCCTCATAAAAAGAAATCCAATGGCGTACTTCTTGGGACTAATGTGGTGGAGCTCCATCCTGTTGAAACCACAACCTTAGGGATGTCCGGATCTTGTTCATTAGGGTAAAGTTCAGCCAACCTCGGAATAAGATCATTTTGTAGCAAATCTAGATATTTTGGGCCTAGGCCCTATAATTCTATCGCTCACTATTCCCGTCCATTAATTTTTTCTGGATTTGGGTGTTACTTTCCATTGTCCAGTGTGGGTTACACCAATAACGACGGTTTTGTTTGCTCACTGTACCGTTTAGAAAAAAAGTTGATTCGTCGCTAAATAAAATTCGAGATGCAAACATCTCATCAGCATTGCAAACGTTCATCATTTGTGCACAAAACTCGATTCTGCGATCAGGATCATCTTCGTTTAGTTCTTGAACTAACTAAACCTTGTATGGCTGCCATTTGTGCTGCTTTAATTTTCTAAAAACGGAGCATGTAATGTAACTAATAACTTCTTTGTAACTTTGTACGTTGCTACGTTTCCCTTGCAGACACAGGAGTAGGTTGAGACCCGGCTGCACCAGTGTAGTTCCGTTCGGATTACAAACCTCGGCTCAGAGCGGCCAGTATGGGTATAAGGGTACATCGATTAATTGCGCCAACCTAAGAAATATGAGCGATGTCGAGTAAAGAACCAAAGAAACCTTAATGTCTAATTAACGAAAGGTGTGTTGGAGATCGCCAGTTTTTAACAACTCTGGTGGTTGTGAGATCCAGCGGTGGCGTCGCCGAGATCACCTGCAGCGCGTGTCTAGAAGTGGTACGGTAAGCTCTAGTGGTCTAAAGGAGGCGTAGTCTCCGTTCACGGCATGTGTATTTAAGTTCTCTCCGCCAAACTGGAGCGAACTTTGGCAAAGAAATTTTCTAAGGCATCTTGATTAAATCTCCTATCCATGACATATTTATAATTGTTTGATTTAAGATAATCCCACAATCCCATAAATGAGGCAATTGTTACCAACCAAGCGTTTAAAAATTTAGAATGAGATGTGGCATCTTTTCCTCGTCACTTTAAATGTTTAATGTTTCTTATTAGATTCGCGATTTTAATTAAATGTTCTTTCTGGTAGTCCTGACCGGAATAAACTTTTTGGTATAATTTAACTTGTCTTCCCAAGTTTGAATTTAATATATTAAAAAGTTTGTCAAAATCTGACAACAAATTAATTGCTGTTTGTACTTCATCTGGTAAGATTCCAAGTGCCATAACGTACCCATTCCACAAGAAACTGAATGACTAAAGATCTGTGTGGCAAGTTTTACCTTCATCCGTTCAAAATTAGTCGGCCTTAGATGAGAATCGGTAAGTTTAGGTGCAGATCTATATTTTAAAGACTTATCTTTATTATAAAAATCTTGTATGTATTTCCACGAAGCTATTTGTCCATTAAAATGAAAATTATATTTTAATAAGTTATTTCGTGTTGCTTTCAATAAATATGGGTTATCGGCGTTCCTCCAATTCAAAGATTTTGTAAGAAATGGATTAAATAAACTTATTGAGAATGAAGATGGAAGTGTTCAAATGTGTATTTATTGGATCCTTAGGTAAATATTTCTTAGATATAAATTATACCTACTTATAATTAAAAAAAGGGAAAAAACGAGTCAATTTTAGATTTCAAACTTAACACCTAAACTTTTAAAGAAACATTTCATTCCTATAGGTGAAGAACAAATAGTTAGTGTTCCAAAACAAGATTTAATAGAGAGCAACCCGCTGTGAACCAAGCAGATTCCTGCTGATGATAGGGATGCAATTTCAATAGCAGGTTCTAGTAGAAGTATTGAAAGCAAGACCACGGAATTACATGTAATTGTCAAAGGTTGTAATGTTGTATGGAGACATGTGGTAATGTGTATCATTAATTTACTTCTTAGATTCAAAGAGCACCCTAATATGGAACGATTCCACTACAAAGTTATTACTGGCAGAATACTGCAAAAAAAAATTTGATTTTCGGGATCCCAAAAAAAAAGAACGTTTGGTCGGAGATACGGGATGTTTTTGATGAACGAGGATATGATGCGCCACAGGACGATTTAGACCGCAAATTTAGGAATATGAAACATCACTACAAAACACTAATAAAAAACAGGTCGTGGCAGAATGCATTGGGAATATTTCGATTCGATGCAGGAAGAAATATTTGTTGGCGATGAAACTGTTCATGTGTCTCCTACAATTTCATCGTCATTTGTAAATACCGCAGCATTATCCAACGACGCAAACACAATTACGGAAGCTGTAGAGAAAATTGTAGAAATAGAAACTCCTTCTACGCCAGTGCTAACTCCAAGGAGGCGTGATATTGGTGCAAAAGCGAAAGGCTCAAAGGCCTTGTATTTACAGCGGAAAAACATAATAGAAATGGAAAAAGAGCGCCTTGCGATTTTGGACAGGATTGCAAAGCAACTAGAAACAAGCAATGAAATTTAAAAAAAAGAAACCTATTATTAGAACAGTACATTAATACACAAAAAAATAGTGTTTAGTGTTAAGATTAGTTGTCTGTGTTAATGTATTGGACACTTTCTTATGGAAACATACTTTATCTTACGAGATAGATAAAAATGGACATAGGTGTCTTGAGTTAAATTTTAATGAGAAAATCACTGGCGTAAACAGAATTCAGCTATCTCTAATCGTTTGGCTGCTAGAGGGCGTTTCTCGAATTTAGTCGATTTCTTTATTAATCCTCCATAACTTTCTCATTATTAAAGATAAGTGATTTTGGAAAAATCTTTCTTAGAGAACTTGTTTACGTAGAATCTATTGCGATGGGCAATTTTTATACAGGGTGTTTTGTTTTTTGTGTACGACCCTAAACTACATTTTTTCATACGGATCACCCTATATATTTTGGAGTTTTTGAAAAGAGAGTAAATGATGTATCACTTGTTATATTTATGTTAAATATTATTTGCAATATTGCATTTAACACATTGTTATTTCAAATTAAAAATATTTGAAGCTAATTAAAATTTCCATATAACTAAGACATTGTCGTTTTAAATGATGCTGCCGTTTTTTGTTAACCATGGAAACCTAGATGTCTGCAAGCAACATATTTTAATGCATAAATATAATATTTTACATAAATATAACAAATGGTACATCAAAATTTAGGAAATTTTACTCTTTTCAAAAACCCAAAAATATATAGGGTGGTCCGTATGGAAAAATGTAGTTTTGGTTCGTACACAAAAAACCAAACACCCTGTATAAAAACTGTCCATCGCAATGGATTGTACGTAAAAGAGTGCTCTAAAAAGATTTTGCCAAAATCACTTATCTTTAATAATAAGAAAGTTATGGAGCATTAAGGAAATCGACTAAATTCGAGAAACGCCCCTTAGTAACCAAATGATTAAAGATAGCTGAATTCTGTTTATGCCAGTGATTTTCTCATTAAAATGGAACACATGACACCTGGGTCCATTTTTGTCTATCTCTTAAGATAAAAGATGTTTCCATACGAAAATGTCCAATTTGGGCCACCCAGTACAAATATTATTTTTATACTACTTAACTATAATTACATTAAGATTAGGATAGATTTTGTACATTTACACTATTTAATAATATGTACATTATATTACATTTCTACTAGGTACACTTAATTTAGTAATGTGGCAATATTTCGGCGCTTATTTTCTGCAGCTGCCACAGCTGCCTGTCCTTCCTCTTCACCATTCTGAACAATTTCCTCTTCAATTTGTACTTCTACAATTCTTACAATTCTTTTTGCAATTTTGGGTCCAGCTACATCCAAATATTTCAATCTTCGACATCTTTGTTTCAAAAACCCGAATGCCCGTTCAATTACCAAGCGAATGCTGGACAATTTTGTGTTGAAATTAGTCTGTGTAGCAGTCAAATGTCCATTGTCCGTGTATGGTTTCATAAGGTTCATTAATAACGGATATGTTGAATCCCCAATTAAGTGTAGATGAGGAGGCAGCAGATTTTGAGTCAGTTCTTCACACAAAGAACTCAACCGAAATACACGAGCATCGTGGATTCTTCCAGGTCGGCCTACGTCTATGTGGATGAACTTTGCTGTTCCATCACACACCCCCCTACACATGTTATATAAATTAAAGAAAGGTCATCAACATAATAATAAAATACCTTGCAACACTATGGAATGATATCCATTCCTGTTGTAATAATCATGGCTATTGCCCTCAGGTCGTTTGATTGGTATGTGGCAACTACTCCTGGGATTCCCCCGGATTTGTTTTCAAAAATCTACAACTATGACATGAATAAATAAATACAAATTTCATATACACTTGCATTAATAGTTTCCTGATGATTATCAGGCCACTTGACATATTCAGGCAGCATCGTCACCAAAACATCAACAATATCATTAAACACCATATGCGCCGAACTTTTAGCAATCCCAAACCGGTCACCTGACGCTAAAAAGCTCTCCGGTTTACTCAACACCCATATGGTATGTAAGAGTTTCTTTTCCAAAGGAATTATACGATGGGTGGCACGACTGTGCCTTTCTACAGCATGGAGTAAATTCTATAAAGATAATTACATTATCATACAGCAAACCAGGTAAAAACAATAAAACGTACATTAAACGTGTTCCTTGTCATACGAAAATGTTCTTTAAATTGCTCATCTGTGTAGTGCACTATCGTTTTCTCGTAATAGTTTGCATTTCTAACAACATCATTTCGTCTATTGTCTCCCAGTAATTCATAATTTAAGGGGGCACCATTTTCAACCACTACAGGGATTAACTCATTTACTTGGCCTTGGCCAAAGAAGAATAAAAAGGGATCCATCTACAAACGTTTGTTTCCATATACATTGTGACAATTACATATAAATACGTACCCTGCAACAAAAGTATATAATCGTCGCAATTTTCAAATATAATGTTGGGTTCAACAGAATAAAGCTAAATTGGCGCGAAGTGAACCATTCACCAACTTGTAAACAGTTTATGTTCTGAAACGTAATCAAAGCGCAAACGCGTTTGGTTCTGGTGAACGCACCCTTTGACGCTTCTGTGTTGGTACTCTGTGCTAAGGGTGACCACTATTGTATTCATTCCACTCATTCCTATGGATGTATTCATTTTGTTCCACTTTCTAAGAGTTAGTACGGATGATATCAATGGAATTTGTATATTTAATTAAAACATTGCGAGAAAATTTAGGGTACTACATAAAACTGTTGCAATGTTACCAAATCAACCACTATAATATTAATAAATTATGGCGACACGAACTTTATTTCGTACATGTTCTTAATGCTTGATAAATGGACAATACATTTTCTTTTATTAGACCAAAATACCGTTCTTTGTACTAAAGACAAACTAAATTGCGTATCAAATATAAAACAAAGCCGATGCAATTATACCAAATGTGCATTTATCCTAATCGACCCTTATAATGACAGCACATTTAGTCTAAACCGCTGAAAATTACACCTCAATATCGTAAGTAATTGTTAGGCTAGCTATGTGTTATTGTTCTAGTGAATTACAGTTATGGGTACAATTTAATAAAAAGAGGAACAAAATTATCCGGTAATAATGAAGATTAACATCCTAATTTGTGCTAATAGTGTTTTAATTTCCATAATTTAAGGTAATCTCGCCACACTTTATTACGAACTTTACAAAATTTGACTATCGAGACGATTCTTATAATTCGTTGAGGTAGATATATGTTACACACCTACTTAAAGGCGAACAGTTTCATTTATTTTGGCAAGCGAGATTGTTTTAAGAGGCTTAGAATCTCTGTCATTATAAATTACGGTATCTAACTTCAGTACTAGGCATTAAATATTAAATATTATTCACATACTTATTGACTTACTGTTTGTTACAATTTAATTCCGCTTAGTGAAGGAAACTAAATTAATTTACATCGATATTAAAATATCGAGAGGGAGACTTTAAATGAACCGCCTCTAATAAATAATTCAAATGTTCCCATTTAGGTAACGTACCTACTCTTTGAGTAGTAGTAGGCAAATGTAAAATCTGCCTTACATCGCAGTTAATATTTAACTTAATCTTTCAAGTGTTATAAGAGAGAAATGTGGCCACCATAACTGTCATAACACAACAACAATTCCAAGGATTATACTAATAAAACAGAATTAAAGTAACATTTAAGGAACTAGTAAAGTTAAAAAGATGAATGAACAATCAAAATGAAATTGGACAAAATAAACAAGCAAATTTGCAAGTTGTAGTAATAAAAAGATATTAACAGTAGTTGGAAAGTCGTATTTCATTGTAATTGCAGCACAATTTTAATATTTTATAGTTTTAAATACTCGTTGCCAATTTGGATCTGCAATTTTAATTAACATTTACCATGACGTACTGATATTAGAACACCAACGCCAATTAGATAAATTATCACTTTCAAGCATATAAAATTGTTGAAAGTAATTACTTTTAAAGCAGCATGTATAAATTTTATGGAATATTGTCGCAAAGAACAGGTGCGTGGGAAATATTTTTAGCCTTCGTCAATTGGTGGTCGACTGTAGTCACCCGGGGAGGAAACTTTGCGTGCATTTTTTATGTGAATGTATCGTGCGTGAGAATTGATCGAATTTGTACAGTTGTACAGCATCCTTGGATATTCAAGTCGGCTAGCTTTTTGGAGTGTTTAAGTAAAGATTCTCACAAGACAACCACATAGGCTGTTGTTATAAATGAATTTTTGTAACTCAATGTAGAACCTCCGATGAAAATCAGTTATTAGGTCTCGCAGAGCAAGTAGACTGTTATTGTTCCACTATTTACTAAATACTTTCCAACAAATAAACATGATCTAGATATGAAATTATACTTCCTTACGTAAGTATATTATTCCATCTTGGGATCCCAAAAAATTGTTCGTTCATGAAGCACTTCCGAGAAAATGATCGCTTGCTTCTAACGGTTTTCCTTTGTTCCCGAATCAATGTCAAATAAAAATTCCTTTACAGCGATTTTCATCACCTCAAGAAGTGATTGACGCCTTTGAAAACCATGTTTTTTGAGATACAAAAAAAATGCTTCGAGTTTGGACACATCACAAATGTATAAACTTCAAGGGGAATATTTTGAAAAGCAATAAAACAGTTTTGTTCTAAAAAGCTCTTGTAGAGGATAATTGTATGTTTCATCAACTTGTTTTGGCGTAAATGCAGATTTTTTTAAAAACGCGGTACTGTAACGGTAGTAAACGAACATTTTCAAAACTGTATTATTTACTCTCTTTAAATGATCACAATTCCGAGATAGTTTGTACTAAACTTACTCTAAGAAAGCTTCAGATATCGATAAAACATGTTAACTGGTGGAACAGTAAAAGCGCTTTTCCCGTATGTTTTTTTTGCGCAAACCGAAAACGTAAAAAATGTTCCTCTAACTAAAGTAATATATAATGTGGCGACACCTAAAGACCTAATGTATCCAATAAATGGAAGGGAGTGTATTGAAACGCTTACTGTAAACAAATGTGTTAAACGACAACAACACCTGTTTATTTTTATTTTCGATTATGCATTAGCAGTACAATATCAAGTATGCAAATCCTGATCCACGTTTCATCACCATTGTAACGAAATTCAATATGAATTGTAACCAATAGCGTAAGAACTAGAGACAACTAGGTACAACAATTTAGGATAATTGCTACACTAATCAAATGGGCTAAATAAAATACTAATTATAGCGTATACATAAATTTCGAGTTTAATTCGAACTCAAAACAACGAACGGTGGTGTAATTAATGAATATTTCCTGGAAATCTGCTGTTATCCTTTCAATAATGAACTAACGGATAGTAAGATGCGAGTTATCTAAGATTGGCAGGAAATGTGGCTTGATATTCAGAATAATAAATAACCCTTATACTGATACACATATCGCTCCGTTGATAGAAAAGTGACATATCTCAAAATCATCAACTTTTCAGTAGAGCCAATTTAAAATAATTTTATCAAGTGAAAGTTACGTATAATTCGGATAGTAGCTTATGTCAGAATTAATTTAATTGTTCAAGTTACGTATATTGTACAATTTTTCAATATCTTTTAGATTTCGAAGACTTCAACCCCTAAAATGGTCGATTTCATCCCTTATTTGGAGTTATGACGTTTTTCCATATAAGCAAACATGGGTTTATTCGTTAATGTCAATACCAAAATTAAGCCAATTTAAAAAAAAAATTACCAAAAAATACTAATTTTATATTAATACAAAAGTACAAAAGCAAATAATGTTTACAAGTTCGAATAAAATTCGTGATGGATAGATAGGAATGTGTTTTTTAGCACATAATTCCAATAGACCGTTTTTCTTCTTATCCGGCAGTTTTATTTTATTCTTGTATAATGGCTGCAGTTTTAATTGGTCTTTTTTATTGACCTTTGCTGTCGGTTTTTTAATAGTCCATACATGGAAATCTTCCTGCGCGTAAGTCGTCTTGTACTTTATCTTAAAGGGATCTTCCCTTTCAATTTTAATTATTTTGAAATCAGTTAATTTATCTTCAGTATTATTTGTTCTGCCATCGAACGTTCCAATTTGCTCATTCAATGCCTTTAAATCGAAAAAATCTGTAAAAGACCTTTCCTTCACAAAGTAAGGTTTACCAGTTTTCTTCGCGCATTTAATCAGCTCGGCGTATTGTGCGGGTAGAAAAATTGGCCCTGATTTTAAGGAACGTTTTATTTGTCGCTCAATTATGGAATGTGCAGAATCACCTTCATTTTGAGTATGTCCCATTATTAAAAATTTATGGGTTATCGATTCTATGTTAGGGTATTTCATTAGAGCATACACGTACATTGTTATGATGAAACGATTTTTTTGCTGCCCTACGCAGTTATCAGAATAAAATACAATTTCAATTTTACCATCAGGGTGTTCTTTTGATCTCTGTTCTATGTAATCGAAAAGACAAGAGCCAATTTCATTGGCTCCTCTATGTCCCTGTGTTTCATCCCATACATAACAATAGCATTCATCATCTTGATTTTTCTGTTTCATTTCATACACTGTAAAATTGAGAACATTTAATTTAGATTTATAGTAAAACGTTGACGTGTCTCCATTTGGGCACGGCATAACCGCCTGTAGATCAAAACACGCTACAACATAACTTTTACTAATTTTTTGCTTGTCACTTTGTTTCTCAGCACGTGAAAGTTCTTTTTCTGACAAATGAATTTCGTAGTCATCTTTTAAATGTTCTTTATCCTCCTCAGAAGAGTTTGTGTAAGTCGCACAAACGGCGCACTGGTCTTTTTTGGGCGTGAAAAAGGATAAGTTAAATTCACGCACAAATATTTGATAGTATATCAAGTACTTGGCACTCGGTTGGTTATTAGATTCGCAATCTTTAACGTAGTCCCTGTGCAAATCGCGTATGGATTTACCACCTTCTATGAATTCACGAGAAGAACGAGCTCGCGTATAATGGCTCTCAATCCTGGGTATAGAATTTATGTGGTTTCGAATTCCTTCCTTAATACCTGCATCCAGTTTATGATGTTTCCCGTGTTTTCCTCGAGCGTCGGTTGAAACCATTCCTCCAACTACTGCATTTCGTTTTGAAATGACAGTTCGTATTGGTCTATCAGTAATATCTAACGTTGCTTTAAAGAAAGTTTTACACACACGAATGCGATTTCCACCAATTTCAAAATGAAACGCATTGTTATCGCACCTTTTAGAGTCAGACTTTGGGTACTGGTATTTAGGTTTAATGGGAGTCATACATGAGCACAAATAATCCCTTTGCCTTTGTAACTCACCAAGAGCCCAGTAGTTCTCAAATATTAGTGTTCTCGATTCTACACTGATTCTTCGGTTACATTTCAGCTTACAGTGATCCTTGCATGGTGGTTTCATTTCTCTTGGTTTCATTAGTTTGCTAGATTTAGAAGATGATACGTATTGTTTCCCCAAATTTCTAGCTATCTTTGCTGCATTTTTTTTCCATTTTAGTTTATTCCGCTTACGCTTTCTAGTTCTCTTCGCCTCTTCTGTGCCCTGCTGTGCTTCCACTCCTAAGGGATGTAATAAAACTGCACTGTCCGAATCTGATGAATGTTCGCTCTCTGAATCAGATGAGTAATTAGGATCGTTTGAATCATCAGAATTGTGATATGGGTCTTCATTCTCATCATTACTGCTTATATCGTTGTTCGAATTGTTTGTAGAACCATCTTCAGAGACAACACAATCTTAAATAAAATGTAATAAATTCTAGAAGCTGTAAACTGTGAATTTCGTTTAGTATCTATTTAGTAGGTATTTACCAATTATTGCAGGTGTGGCGCTGTTGACATCATAGGCGGCTTCAGCGGCAATACTAGTTTCGTGCGTAAATAAAGCGGCTGTATTGTTGTGTATGGATTGTGATTCAACACCAATTGGTAAAACAACACCTAAAAAGATAGAGGATTGAGAAAGTTTAACTTAATCTCATTCTATTCTCAATAGGAAAAAAGTTTTATTTACTTTCATCAGAATATATTTCCGCAGCATTTTTGACAGAAACGGCACTTTGTACATTGCAATTAGTCTGAGTATCGTCGCGGCAAATCCCACTACCTAAAAAATAAACAAAAAGAATTTTTTATTTTAAATTAAAGGATTTTCTAACCGTTTGCGCTCTGGATAACTTCCCAGTAGGTCTTATCACTGGTTGCGGTTGCAATGCCTTTCTGAGCCAGCTTTAACATCAATTTAGTCCGATGCGACATTGCACAAAATAAGCTAAAAAGTTTATGACAGTCATATAATTATTTCAAAAGATTTAAGCTCATAATTGGAATATGGAAAGGTGTCATAGTTGTAAATGTTAGGTTATAAAATAGGCTTAACTCATAAATTTTTATCTTAAAATCTACAGAAAAATGTCACATCTTGCGGTAAGGGTCATATTAAAGAATAAAAGTTGTCGAGTTATAGAGAATAACGACACATTTCAAAAAATGACGTTTACTAAGAACTACAAATAATAAAATATACTCACCTTTTTTATAGAAAACAGACACAAATCAAAAATGACATTTTTCTATAAACAGTCAAGATCATTCCACGGCACACAACTCACTAATGTCGCTTTTCAGCAAAAGAGCATTTCATACCTTGCCAAATTACAAAACGACACTTCTGCGCTCTACCGGTAATGATGTAGAACTACATCATGTGTCGCTTTTCCGCATAAAAATTCACGTCTTTGCCATTGCTTTACACTAACTAACTAAAAAACGGCAATTTTTGACTTATGTCACTTTTCCATTAACGGAGCGATATGTAGAAGGTATCCATTACAGCGAGGATTTTAATTTAATACTTGCCTTGTTTTTTGAAAAATTAACGTCCTTGCAGTAAATATAGTTAAAATTGATCTTTTTCAACGTTTTTAACACTTTATTTCGGTCAAACCTCGAGATTTTTACAGTTAATTTTTTTTATCAACCTGTAGACACAAAACACTAATTTTGCTATTGAAAGTGACAAGGATATTCGTACAGATGTAATGTTAATTAATAACTTACAATATAAGAGTTCGGTTAATCCTTAGTATTCAACGATTTAACTTCGAATATCTCAATTGAAAGAATATTTTTGCTTTAAACATTTCATGTTGAAGAGTGAGATGTATTGAACTCACGCGGAAATTTGTTATCATAGTTTAGTAATGGATTCTATAAATCGATTCTGTACTTTAAGATTAAGGAGGTCTCAAGTGCCATACCTTATATTAAGATTGCACTCAAAAATGGAATTGGACGGAATAGCCGTTTTCCATGCACATGGATTGCACCTAAGAAAACGTTCCTTTCATGCAAATTCTACAGATACTAAGGCAATATTGATAATTTTCATTTCATTTATGGCACCTCATGATCGTACCGCGGAAAAAGAATTTGAACATCAAAAATACCTCAAATTTTTACTGCTTGTAATATACGGCCTATGAAAATGCCCTAATCCACGTTTCATTTTCTTCTTATACAAGAAAGGAATCACGTTTCCATATGGCATAACGTTAACCTAACCCAGAACATAAACCTTAAATTAGAACCAAATTTCTGCTTTATTAGACACGATTTTCTTATAAATAAGAAAACTACCCCTAAAAATCAAAATCGTACACGTGCATGAATAATTTTATGGTTTCCATTGCATAGAAATTTCTAAACCATTTTTTGATTTTATCCCAATATCACAGATAATATCTTTTATATTGCTACCTCACACAGTTCAATAACAAAGAAAAATTACACCTTCGAGGCCTATAACTTACACCAACTTGATATAAATTTTCCTGGTTTATTAATTTTTATACGTACCTACGCTTTTTGAGGTGGTTTGCAAAATTGTCGATAGTATGCAACACTTTCGGGTATTACATATTTATATATTTATAATCCACATTTACATGACATAATTCATCATTTATAAGTTTTATTTAAAAGCATTCCATTTCTTTTAGTGTTAGTGTTAATCGCATGTCATTTATAATCCAAATTTGATAGGGAGCATAACACATTACAACAATTTAGAGCTACTCAACTGTAGCGACCTCAAGTTCAAATTAACTTTCACGCCGATTAATTACGAAAGATGTTTATTTAGGATTTCCTATAGTTTCCAAAATGAAATTTCAAATGAGATGCACTAGTTTACATACTTTATTTTACCGTATTCTTTAAATAAATGTTCTTACATTATTATTTGGGCTTTTAGACATGATATTAAATAAAGTCCTTTTTTAAACGATTTCACCTATCTTTTGGAAATATGACCAAACATTTTAGATTAAAAATAATATAACAATTTTAAAACTAGTTGAAATTCCCGAATTACAGAACGAACTTCGAATGTAGCTGGTGTGCGTGAGCACTGGATATTTGGATGGTGGCTTCACGTAGTGGTATGGTCAGGTTGGCGATAACTTTTGGCGTTCTGAATTTAAACTGATGTACGAATACTATACATAATAGGATTTGGTCGTGATTGCTTTGAGTGGGCGATGGTAAAGCTTAAATGCGTTTTCGCGGTTGTGTTCAAATTTCTTCGATGTGAGAATGATTTTTATTTAGATATGGGGATATCTATAGTGCAGGCCATGTGTTTTCCTAAGTAAGGCTCTTTCACAGGATGAAGTGGACAGAGCGTGGGGAATAGGGGTGATTAAGTGTGTAGTACACGGGAGGAAGAATGAAAGTTTTTTTAGTGCGTTGAAAGATTTTGTGGTAACATCTTTAGATTCGTGATAGTTCCTAACTTTGAAGAACTTCCCGGAAGGCCAAAGAAGAGAAGTTGTTCAAAGTATTTGTCTATACAGCTGAGCATGGAAATTGGCTGATAGGACGAGGGGTTGGTGGGATGGGTTTTAGGTTTGGGAACCATTACTGTGGTAGTTCTCCACGCTGTAAGTATGAGTTGAGTAAGAGTTGAGATTTGGAAACACATCATCTCCATACTGCAGCTCTTCTAGCGTCGAAAGCTGAACATCATTTCTAGTTTTGATTAACATTCGACAGTCCAATATTTCACTGAACATCTCCTAAATATATAAATTCTTGTTATCTCCTTGCCAAGGATAATAATTAAAATTATTTCTCTATTACTATTCGGTCTAAAAATAGCGCTCACCGTGATAATGAGCGCATGTCTCAGTCGTTCCAGATCCATGATCCTGTCTGCGCTGTATACTTGAAACTCATATTATAAGGTGAAAAAAATTTATCGTGAATTTTTTTTCATAATAAATGTAACATCAATTGGGCGCCCCCAGATGATGCGCCCGGGGACAGATGTCCCCCCTCCCCAGCTACGCCACTGGAATCGCCTATAGACCCGTTATACCTTGTGAATTTTACATTACGTATGCTCGGATATTGAAGACGAGGTGATTCATTTGCTGACATAGGGACCAAATAGTATAAAAGAAATAGGCGGCGATGATGTGTGCCTTTATGTACTTTCTTTTAAATATCCTACGTGTTAGCATGTTATATTTTCATTGTTACTTTCATTTATGACACTTCCCCAACAAGATAAACCTCTTTTTTGTGGTTAATTCTGTTTGCTTTTTGATTTCAGTTGATTTTAAATAATATAACAAGGATTAGATTTAGAATAACTTCGTGTAGGTACTTGGCTTCATGTGTTTCAGTGTTTGTTGTGTTAGGATAGGCGGCGCCTATCTTGCCTACCCCGACAAGCCACCACTGGTCTCCGCATCAGTCTCAGAGCAAAGCCGGACATTAGGGCGCCGCCGATAGGGCGCGGGACAAAGTATACAACACAAACAAAACTTGTAGATTTTTCGTTGTGCTGTAGTGTATGATCTTGAACATAACAATAAAAAAAGTAGGCACCTACTTCATATAACCATCATCAATAAAGTAAAAATAGTTTTATTCAAAAATATTATGAAATGTAGTACAGGTATTTAAAAAAATTTATAAAAAATAATGCATTCGTTTGATAGTTATGAGAAATGCCACGTAAAAACTCGAAAATGTTCCTATTGTGAGAGTGTTTTTTACGTGCCATCTACTTGGACATACTTTTGTTTTTTCACTGGTGGCTCGTAACCGGCAATTAATTGTTCCAAAACACATGTCTACCACGCTGAATAGTCTTTAAACTGGCAATCAGCTTCCAAATTGTTAGGCGATTCATTGAAAGTTCGGTCTGTAAGCGTCTGTGCGCCGCTTCCGCATAATAATTACTTCTTTCTGCGTTAGTCAACGAACCAATGTTGTGATTCCAGCAAGATCTATTAAATAACAAAGAATAATGTTAACGCAGTTTCAGCAAATATTTTTATGGGCGTCGATGTTAGATTGACAAGCGTTTATTCGTTTCATTTTATACTCGGCAGTAAATAGAGCATTCTCATTTGATAGTATTATACTGGGTGCCCGTATTTCAAGACTCGACATGAGCATGAAAATGTATTACATCAACCTTAGTTTAAACTGCAATGATATTGAATAAAAGCAAATTCCAATAAATTGGGTTTCTATTAAAGAACAATAAACAAGCGTTTCGCTCAGAATTCCACATCGTCCCGATAATAATGAACGTGCAAGATCGTATAAAAATGCCCCGAAAGGTAAAAGATTCAATAAAATAACTTATTAATTCTTGAAATGAAGATTGAATTCATTATTTTGTATTGGAAATTTTTAATTATGGAATTTATTATTTCAATATAAATTATATTGTTTTCTAAAATTCTACGTAGGTAGTTTATAATTCACCATAAAATTCGGGAAGTACCGGAAAGATTGTTTAACAATAACTTTTTTAGAATTTGCGTCATTTGCGTGCTTTAATAGACATTTGGGTGTTTTAATAGAACTGGTTTATTTTGACTAAGTTGGTATTACTGAGTTAATTCATAGTTGAATTGAGACTGTATTCATAGCAAATATTGTAGATATTTATTTTTATAACCTTAACCTTAAAATGAATTTTCTACACCACGTCCACGAGGCTAAATTAATTGTATACAAAGAAAATTGAGAAATATACAGCGAAGAAGTTGTAAAGACCTTTCAATCTTTTGGTACACACACTTGCTGTATAAATATTCATAAAAATTATATACAGGGTGTCCCTGAAATGCGTGGACATCGCTTAACCACAGATTCCTGGTTCGAAAATAAGACGATATAACTAAACTTACCTCTATACAATTACGTTTCGTTTAGCTAGTATTCAGCTTCAAAGTTCTTTAAAAAAAAAGTTATTTTATCCATAACGACAGAACGCTTGGATCGATTTGGATAATATTCGGTATTGTACTCCTTACAGATGTAGGTCATCTTTTAAGGTGATATTAGTTATTATCAGTGAACCATTAGTGTACGAAACACGGGTAACACGGCATAAACCAGTCAAAAACTTTTTAATGTTAAGGCCAATAACTTTCAAAAAAATAGTTTCAGAAAGAGACATTCCATAGTAATTTTTTTTGTTACTTGTTAATTGATGATATCTGTTAAGGTTTAGACACAAAAAAATAAAATCTGAGGGACGGCGCACTGCATACACTTACTTGCCATTAATAAAAATATCATCGTCATTTATTTCATAGAATACCAGACTGTTAGGTTACATTTGCTTTAAGAAATGCAGTGCGCCGTCCCTCAGATTTTATTTTTTTGTGTCTAAACCTTAACAGATATCGTCAATTAACAAGTAACAAAAAAAATTACTATGGAATGTCTCTTTCTGAAACTATTTTTTTGAAAGTTATTGGCCTTAACATTAAAAAGTTTTTGACTGGTTTATGCCGTGTTACCCGTGTTTCGTACACTAATGGTTCACTGATAATAACTAATATCACCTTAAAAGATGACCTACATCTGTAAGGAGTACAATACCGAATATTATCCAAATCGATCCAAGCGTTCTGTCGTTATGGATAAAATAACTTTTTTTTTTAAAGAACTTTGAAGCTGAATACTAGCTAAACGAAACGTAATTGTATATAGGTAAGTTTAGTTATATCGTCTTATTTTCGAACCAGGAATCTGTGGTTAAGCGATGTCCACGCATTTCAGGGACACCCTGTATTTACCTGTGAAGTAGTGCAATTATTATAAATATTTATGGTGACATTAGAGGTGTCCGCAGCTGTGATATTAATTCCAGGTAAATTGCTTGTCTCATAATTTTTTTGTGATGTTCCTGGCTCCGTTAACCTGACATTTTCAGGTGCCGACGTGTCGACTAGACCTAGGCTAGTCTTTATCGAGGTCCTTTATTAAGCAATGAGAAACAGTAATTATTACAACAGTTTAAGATTTGTGTAAGTTAAGTGTGAGATTGTGTAAAAAGCATAAAAATTGTATAAACATTGATAAAACTTAATCCTAGTAACTTTTTAATGTTAAAAATTAGGTACCTACATCACAACTATTTTAGTAATTAAATAAATATGGAGACAACTTACCAGAAGAGTTAGACCAATGCTGCTAATGAGGATTTTGAAGATGAACGGACAGCAGCAGATACATATTTGAAGAGACTGAGTAAGACGAGAAGTAAAATTTTGAAAATATATTTACCTAGCCGCTAAAATAGTGGCAGAAGTTCTTCGAAAGCTATGACCGGGGAAGGAACGAGGGACTGACAAATTCAGGAAAGTTTTGCAATTATTTTATTAGGCATTTGTGCAATTGTATTATGGCCAATATACTGCCTTCTAGCTTTTGCATTCCTAATCCCGATGTAAGTTTACATGTGATCTGCATTTTAAATATTTCTTTATAATTTCAATCCACAAAACATCTGTGACAATAAATTTTTGTGAAGATCCATTTATACTCTGACAAATATTTATAACAATTATATCATCTTTGTTCACAACATCCGTCATTGGCAAATTGCAGAGTTCGTCTCCACGGCATGCCTTCGCAACACGTATTACAAGAACTGCCTGTAATTAAGGAATATTTATATATTAATATCAATAAACAATATGATGTAAACGTGTACTTACTTTAATCGCGATGTAAAGGTCGTCAACCGCATGCGTTAAAAATGTTGTAATATGAATGTTTTCTTTGAGCTTCATGGTGGCTTTCAACATGGAAAAGTGCGCCCATAGACACTAAATGTCTTCTTATCATTCACGTATTTATTGAAATACGCTAAAAGGATGTTTTCACTCATTCCTGCAGCGCCTTTACTTACACACCAATGTTTAAAAGTTTCGTTCATTTTTCAAATATACGCTTTTAGATTTTTGGGGCAGTATTTCGTCGTTTAACTGCTCTGCAACTCACCACATTTCAGGCAGTGTACAATTAATTTCTAACATGTGATAAATTTTCGCCATCGATGTCTATATTAATAATTTGGGACGTTTGTTCCATTGTTTCGTTAGCGCGAATTTTCATTTGACCACGAACCACGTCTGCTTCCACTTTACTTGCATTACTGTCGTGGGAATGATTATTGCATCTGCTTTATAATTGCAACATCTGATACTTATATCGATACGACTTTTACGCCCATTGCTCTTTAGCTCACACCGCCAAAACATTTTTGTTTCGGAGGCACTGTTTATGAAACACATAACAGTATCCGTCACTATAAAACTTCTTTTTTCCTTTTTGAGAAAACACTTCCATTTTTCACAATAACAATAACAATTAGGCACATGTTCTCGCTTCTAACAGTTAAAAACAAATAAAACCGAAGTTTTAAAACCCTTCATTGTAATACAGGTTGGGGCAACGAAAATGTAACAGACGAGTTTCTGGCTGGAAAAATTTGTTTTTGAGAAACGCAGGAACACGTCAATATTTTATATCAAGGGGACAACTTTTGCCATGATTTTCAACCTGAAGTGATTTCATCCCTTAGCGCTGTGAGAACAACCATTAAATTTAAATAGGGATGATGGGGCAAGCGATACGTCATTTGAAAGGTTTTTCTTTCCTGAATTCAGTGCACTAGTTTATTTTTTTGTTGCAAAATGTACGGAAACGATTTAATCAAAATTTGTATTATTGCATGGGAGCTGAAGACAGGCACTTCGAAAATTTGTTAAACTAAGGTTGAATTTGCATAAACTGGTTTTATTAATTAGCACAAGAAAAAATTAACCCTTGTTTTCATTTAAAAATTTAATGGTTGTTTACCCTGTACCTAAGGAGTGAAACAATGTTGTCAAATGGCAGTAAAAGTACCTATCTTCTCTATAAAAAAAATAATTGACCTGTCCGAGCTTTTTTTAGTTTCTAAATGCCTCAAACTCTTTCATTTTGCATTTCTGCAACTTCAATTGTTTTGTTAAAAATAAAAAAAATACAAAAATACTAGTGCACTGAATTCAGGAAAGAAAGACCTTTCAAATGACGTATCGCTTGCCCCATCATCCCTATTTAAATTTTACGGATTGTTTTCACAGCGCTAAGGGATGAAATCACTTTAGGTTGAAAATCATGGCAAAAGTTGTCCCCCTTGATATAAAAATTGATGTTTTTGCGTTTCTCAAAAAAAAAATGTTCTAAGTCAGAAACCCATCTGTTTGTTACCTTTTCGTTGGCCCACCCTGTATGTAAATATTAGTGCAAAAGAAAAATATATTCACTTATAATATGCCAATGCGTCGATTCTATCCGGAAATTTTTGTGAGTGCATCGATCGCAATGTATAGTGCGATTTCATTGCCATCGATGCACGAAACTAAAATTTCCAGGATATGAATCGATGCAGAGGGATATTCGGTAAGAAAATCGCACGAAAAATATTACGTTCAAAGAAATTTATTTTTCTTTGCGGAAATATTTCCACTCGTACGCAGGACGAAAATATTTTTATATTGCCATGGTTACCACCATAAAGCAAGGTTTTCATTGGCTGTTGAATCTTTGTGTGCGATTTTCAACAGTAAGATCATAAGTGCTCAACTCTTGTCGGCAAGATTTTTACTTTGTATGAGCACTGGTTGCTTGGCAATTAAACGAGATCAAATTGACTTTTCCCAAGAATTTGATCGAGTTTAATTACCTTTTAGCAATCAATGCAAATACAAAATAAAAATCTTGCCTGACAAGAGTTGAGAACGAATGATCTTCGGTTGGAGAATTAACTGAATGAAGCGTTAATTTACTTTTGTCAAAATGACATTTGATTTTTTAAAATATTAATCAATACCTACTAAAACAATGAGGTAGCGGCAAGAAAAGTAGCATACATTCTTTTCAGTTAAAGAAATTTGTGATTGGTGCATGTGACACTGTTCTTAATGTCTCATTGGTCTACAATACTATGAAGTTAATTATCTGTAAAATAACACGATAATAATAGAAAGACTCTTATACCTACATATCGTTGCTGGCTGCATGGATAATAATTGGATACGCCTAATGCCAAAAAAAATATACTTAAGTGTCAAGCGTTCCTTAAATTCGTTGATAAATTTAGATGAAATAATGCGTTCTGTGGCGTAGAAACTAATTACAAAACCGTTAAGGTACTTTTACGGGATAGAATGAATTACTTCACAAATTTTGTATGTATTAGAGAGAGGATACTTTAGAATTTAAAATTAATGTATTTCAACTGAAAACGGAGTACATTTACATTTACCGTAGCACTTACAAAAATGGTAATCACGAGAGTTTATCAATCAGGATGTATTCAGATGAAAAACAAAAGAGTATTTTTAGTATAGGTACGTATAATTTTGATCAAAGCGTAGACTGAAAACGTTAACATCTAATTTAAAATATTGTTCGAATAATAATGAAAACTTCCAAAAACGTTCCTTTATAAGGTTTGTTTTATTAAAAGTAATTTTAGGAGTTAATTTGAGTGGAAATGTATTTAGATTTCCCACGTCATGCTCTGCATCACTTAATATGAATATTCACATTCTGAAACATAAAATAAACATTTTAACCCACAAAATTCCTTTAATTATTTTTTATCGCGTTATCAAAATAGGTTTTCAGTGTATTTTCTCTACATTAGGGGAAAGGTGGGCAAAATGGGGTACTTAACGTTTAAAGTAGGATTTTTAATAGAATTTAAAACTTTGAAGGTCTACAAATGAAGCAATACCATTGTTATTGTATTAACTATTTATTGTTATTATTGTAACTTAAAAAATGTTAACCGTTTCTCTTATATTATAGAAAAAAGAAAATAATGTAACTTGCCCCATTATGCCCGTAGTACAGGGCAAAATGGGGTACGATACTCAAACCGGAAAAAAATTACTGGCAGAGTTCACAAACATGTACTACTTCATCATCTTCATCTTCCACACCTGCACATGAATTGTGAGCCCATTTGTGGCAACTATGACAGCTTATCCACCCCTCTGTAGAACTTGAATAAAAGTCTCCGCAGTACAAGCAGTCAGTGTCGCTATCTTCGCCTTCCGTTTCTGACTCTACTTCTTTAGTTTTCTTCGATTTACATTTCTTGCTGGTCTGTAATTTGCTTTGAACATCTGCTATCTTTCTTTTTACTGATTTCACCTTAATAGATTGACTTTTTTCTTGAGCCAATTCTAATTCTTTTTGATATGGTGAGGACGTTAAAATGGTGGTTTTGCCCCTTTTTCTTGACACTCGTTTCTTGGATTGATTTATTTTAGGCACTGCTATGATGACTTTGGGGCTTACAAACTCAAAACTAGTGTCACTTTCCTTGGACGATCCAGGTTGAGGCTCAGGCGTCTTTTCTCTAATTGATTGTACAACATCTTTGTCTTGGTGAATAGGTTCTACTTCACTTTCAGGTGTACTGGGGTCAATTTCTAAGTCAGTTGTAGCTGATGGCAAGAAATCTGCTTCAGAAAAAATGGCCATATCCACAGGCCACACCCCGGTTGCTTTAAAACCATTTATTGCAGTAACCATTGTTGCTGCTCTTAAATATGCGGCACTGAATAAAGAGGAAATTTGGTGAAATGTTACTACTCGTCCAGGGTTTGTTCGAAGCCATTTTCTTACTTCTTCGTCATAATATGCACTTAATGGCTTCATAAAAGCAACATCTAAGGCCTGAAGACGGTGGGTACAATGGGGTGGAAAACATAACATCACCACCCCATTTTCCCTAGCATAATTAATCACATCTAAATTTTTGGTATGTGATGAGTGACCATCCAGCAGAAGCAGAACTGGTGAATCTTTTGACGCTCTCGAGTAGTCCACAAACTTTTTGAACCAGGCAAAAAATAATGTCTTATCCATCCACCCCTTTTCATTTAACTCAACCCATCCACCAGGAACGAGACCATCCAAAAACCCCTGCTGCATTCGCTTGCGGGGAAATATTAGCATGGGCGGCATATAGGCTCCCGCTGCAGAGAAACAAATTTCTGCCGTGATAGTTTCACCCCTCTCGGCGGACGTAAGTGCACCAACTTGGCGTTTTCCTTTTAAAGCTATTATTTTTGAGGCCCCTTTTGGATTTACAGAAACTCCAGTTTCGTCAACGTTGTAGATTTTTGCTGCCGTTAGTTGATATTTGTTGACAGTTTCTTCCAATAGTTTAAAGAATTGTTTTACAGCCACCTTGTTAAAGCCCATAGCACGGGCGCCTGACGTCGCCTCGGGCTTTCTGATTGACAAGTCTTTGTGTCTATTAAAAAACCCATGCATCCATCCCATCCCAGCCATTTTATTACCTTTGTTAAAGGGGTGCTCAATCCGATTTTGTTCAGCAAGTTGAAAGGCAAGTTGTCTACATTCTGTTACAGTCAGTCCAAACAATCTTGCTTCCATATCTTTAAGATAATTAACAAGTTCCTCTTCTTGTGCGGGAGTAAAAACGGGCCTTTTAGCGCCTAAAACTTTTGAAACAATATAACCCTCATTATCTCGTTGTTTTTTCACGTGACGCTCTAAGGTAGTCTGAGGAACAGCAAACGACAAAGATGCTCGATGGTAACCCATCTCACCACTTACTACAGCATTTACAGCCTGTTGCATATTCTCTGTTGACCAATTTTGACGATCAGTCTTTCTCTTGTACTTGGACACCATCTGGAAACAAACTTTCTTTGGAAAGTTGCATAACAGTTGGGCAAAATGGGGTACCCATTTTACCCTACATATTGGTACCCCATTATGCCCAACGAGTCGACATTTAGAATTTGTCATATTACTTTTATTAAAAATAATTTTTGTTAACACCATGACCAAAAAAGCCTTTAGAAAACATCCACTTTTAATTAGTAATAATGTTATTTAGTAATAAATTAGTTTACTATTACTTACGACGAATTTATTTGGGAGCGATATTACAGCAGCACTTACTAAATACGCACATGTAGTACCACAACGAACGACTAGCAACTATTGGTTTCTGCTTTATCACAGAAGCCGCATACACGCGTGTATAATATAATTCCATTGACGTTGTATAGATAGAGCCAGTGGTATTAAAAAAAAAGGGGGTACCCCGTTTTAGGCACCTACCCCATTATGCCCGCATGTCCCCTACATATACTTTAACGACATAGTAAACATTTTTGTTCGGCTATGATTAATTATATTAGAGTTGGAGAAAGTATCTACTAAAATTACTTTACCTTCAGTTTATATAGAGGTAGCGCAAACTGCATGACAGAAATTTGAATTAATGACTCGCTTTTTCACAATTATATCCACATTTTGTTTGGAATGACGTTATGGAGAAATATAATTTAATTAGAAAAATGCTTCATCTTTACCGTGTATTTTTTTAATTAAATACGGAAAAAGGTGGTAATGTAATAATTAAATACGTTACAATGATGCCCTTACATTTTTGTGGTTCGTACACATTTATGAGAATAACCTACCTATTAATTTCTTGTAATACAGGGTGTTTCAGACCACCCGTACCGGCCAAATATCTCGCGAAATACAAAACGCATTGGAAAAAGAAAAAATACGTCTAAACAATTTTTTAAGACTCTATTGTTTGATAGTAATAGGATGTGCCCACTCCCACCCCCGGGGGGTTGAAAGGGGGGTAACTTCGTAATCTTAAATAGCACCCCCCAGTTTATTATGCAGATTTGAATTCTGCGTTAACAAATAGGAACTTTTTGTTTGAAACATTTTTTTAAGTTCGTGACAGATGGCGCTATGATCGCCGAAAGAAGTTTTTCCGATTACCTATGCTAATTTGATGTCAGTTTTGTTAAGTGACAATAAAAAATGGTAATGCTTTGCAAAAGTGAAGAGGGGGAGCTTTATTAACCTCTCCCCCTTCCCCACACCGCCACTTCACCCCTACAGCCCATAACCTAGGATGGGAAAACGCAACCATTTTAGATTTAAACAACTGTTCAATACCACGATTGAAGAAGTTAAATTTTGTAAATTTTTTTTGTCTTTGATGGAAAATAGAAAAAAAAAATTTGAAATACTTTGATTTCACGAGTAAAGAACACATTGACATTCGAGATACGTTTAAATCTAAAATTAGGGGTGAATTGGGGGAGGGGGGGTTAATAAAGCTCCCCCTCTTCCCTTTTACAAAGCATTAACATTTTTGATTGTCACTTAACAAAACTGACAACAAATTTTGCATAGGTAATCGGAAAACTTCTTTCGGCGATCATAGCGCCATCTGTCACGAACTTCAAAAAATGTTTCAAACAAAAAGTTCCTATTTGTTAACGCAGAATTCAAATCTGCATAATAAACTGGGGGGGTGCTATTTAAGATTACGAAGTTACCCCCTCTCCACCCCCCGGCGGTGGGAGTGGGGACATCCTATTACTATCAAATAATAGTCTTAAAAAATTTTTTAGACGTATTTTTCTTTTTTCAATGCGTTTTGTATTTCACGAGATATTTGACCGGTACGGGTGGTCTGAAACACCCTGTATATACCTCTTGATTCCCTCATCCCACACATCCAATAGTTCGAGGCGATGACAAAATAATATAATTTTGAAGAGATATATCGTTATCAACTTTGATCATCAGGTGGTACCTTTCTCAGCTCAGGGCAAGAACTTAGGGGTCATTTTTGACGAAAATCTACGTTTTCACCAACACATAAATTGCTTGCTTCAAAAGACTTATGTAAGTCTAAAAACTCTGTATAGCAACCGATACATACTAAACTTCAAAATGCGGAAAAAACTTTGTGAAACCCTGGTACTCTCGACTCTTTATTACTGTGATCTAGTCTACTATCCCTGTTTGGACATCAGTGGCAAAAATAGAGTTCAGCGTGTACAGAATAACTGTGTTAGATTCATTTATGGTCTAAGGAAATTTGATCATGTCTCCTCTAAGATCACAGAACTAAAATGGTTGAAGCTTAGCACTGCTGTACAGTTGCATTATCTTGTTTTTGTCCACCAGCTAATCTTAACCTCTAATCCTACTTATCTCAGAAACAAACTAGTTTTCCGGCATAATATTCATGTTCGTCAAACTCGCCAGTTACATCTACTAACACTGCCGCAACACTCAACCGCACTTTTCAGAAGGTCTTTCACTTATATGGCTGTAACCAATTATAACTTAATTCAACCTCACTTTAAAGATATGTCTCTTCATACATTCCGCAGGAAAATGAAAGCCATGTTCTTCAGCTCATACACCGGAGTGTAGTATAACTCTAATAATAATTATAAAACTTGCATACATTTAGGTAGGTACTCTTCATTTCATTATTTTTTATATATTTCTATTTAGGAAATAAACACTAACATCTTAGACTCTGCTGTATTAGGTTAAGTGTAAGAATAGCCTTAGGCTAAACTTCGCCTGATATATTGCCTAAACATCATCACAAATTGTAATTCGTCACAATTGTAATTTATTAATACTAATAAAGACGTATTGTATTGTATTGTATTGTATTGTAATACCAATCTTTTGATGCATAGTGCAGAGCCAAATAGAGTGTATGTGATTCGTATTATCTAATAAACGCAAAGATTCACTCCACAAAAGTGTTGAAAATTGAACACAGTGTACAGAGCAATTATCCGTTCGTTGTACTTTAGGATATTTGACTATGTCCGTAAAGCACAAGTAGTGCCTTCGATATTTAAAAGGCCGCAAGTGACGTATTCGTGGTTTTGAAAAAAAAACAACTACGTAGTAAATCCGCTAAAATCAATATCTTACCATACGTTTTTATGAATCTTATAAATATGTGGGTATAGTAGTATAGATGAAAGTTTATTTTCACTTATTTTTATGGTTTCTAAGAGCAAAATGTTTCGTATAGCTTTTTGTTTTTTCAAGATAAGAATGTGGACCACATACGTAAAAAGGACGCAACTGTTTACTCAACGTCTTTTATACTTTTGATTTGCGGATATACATTTATGTATAAAAATCTTTTAAAAAAAAAGAAAAATGATACAAATTTATAACAATCTTTGTAATAGTATATGACAATCTAATAATTATATAATATATGATACGTTCATATGTAGATAATTATCTATCAGGGATGTGTACGCATAACTAATTTTAAATTTATACTTTTACTTTTTAGTCCAGTCATTTTAAACATGAACATTGCAAAAAATCCTATATTAGGTTTGACTTTTTTATGTTGTTAGGTTCAGTCCCAGTAGTAAATACTCAATTTTGCAACTTCGAAAAACATGTGGAAACTGGGGGGGGCGCCAAAAACCGCGATTTTTTCGGACTTTTTTCAGTTTTAGCCTCGTAGCTCAAAAACTACGAGTTATAGTGCGAAGAATATGATTATCTTTTTTAAACTAGACTAAATTTGCTACAATTTGAGCCTAACTGGAAGTCTGCAAGTATAATAGTTTCCAAGATACAGCTCTTCAAAAATAGGCAATTTTTGCCAAAATCTTTTTTCAACGTATCATCCATGTTTCGAGCCAGATATTGCCATAACGACGTGCCCTGCGACTCTTGTCATAGAGAAAAAAATTGTAGGACATTTTATCACCTTTTATTTAAGCATAGATGCATTCCTGTGGGCCTAACAGTTCTCGAGAAAAAGACGGAAAACCGGAAAACAGTGAAATCCTCCACATATATGTAATCGCATTAGTATGATTAGAAGACATTTTCTGATTATTCTTATTTAGCCTAGCGAACGAACGCTCAAAAAGGGCTTGTAGACAGACTTTTTGATCCTAATGATTTTATTTCTAAGATGTGTTTGGAGGTGTTTGGTGATAATTATACGAAAAGTCCCCGGCCCTACCGTATGAGCTAACTCCGTAGCGTAACAAAATTTGCGGATTTGTTAAGTTTTCCCTTTGTATCTCTTGAATAGGCGATCGTAGTGGGAAATGGCCAATTATAAAATAAAAGCTGCCTCGAGAAAATACTTTTGTTCTTTTCGTCAAACATTAACCCTATCATAAATGTATTTAGAAAAGACTAGAGACCATTAAACATGGTGGCGCATAAGAGTGAAATTGTTTGGCTAAGGATGCAGGTAATCTGTATTTAATACTCACACATCAGATTTAGCTCTAAACCTCCCACAAAATTAGTTGTTCTCTAGTGCCCTCTATTCCATCTTGAACTCAACGTTTTTTTTAAATAACTATAACATCTAATCTATTTGAGATAAAATATTTTATAGGAAATTTTATGGTCTACAACTTTTATTTCAGCAGTTTTTGCTATAAACCCAATACTTTAGGAGCTAGGACACAACATTTGCCGAAAAACGTCGTGTAAAAGCGATTTTCAAAAAAAATGCCAATTCTTGACAGCGAATATCTCTTCAACGGATAGAGATAGAGAAAAAACACATAGAAGAAAACTTGTAGAAAATTTAATCAGCTTTTTTTTTATAATTGGCCATTTCCCACTACGATGGCCTGTTCAAGAGATGTAAACGGAAAACCAAACAAATCCGCACATTTTGTTACGCTACTTTTCGTATAATCATCACCAAACACATCCCAGAAATAAAATCATTAGGATCAAAAAGTCTGTCTACAAGCCCTTTTTGAGCGTTCGTTCGCTAGGCTAAATAAGAATAATCAGAAAATGTCTTCTAATCATATTAATACTATTGCATGTATGTGGAGTCGTAGCGATTTCACCGTTTTCCGGTTTTCCGTCTTTTTCTCGAGAACTGTTAGGCCTACAGGAATGCATCTATGCTTAAATAAAAGGTGATAAAATGCCCTACAATTTTTTCCTCCATGACAACGGTCGTAGGGCACGTCGTTGTGGCAATATCTGGCTCGAATCATGGATGATACGTTAAAAACAGATTTAGGGAAAATGCCTATTTTTGAAGAGCTGTATCTCGGAAACTATTATACTTACAGACTTCCGGTTAGGCTCAAATGGTAGAAAATTTAGTCCAGTTTAAAAAAGATAATCATATTCTTTGCACTACAACTCATAGTTTTTGATCTACGAGGCTAAAACTGAAAAAAGTCCGAAAAAATCGCGGTTTTTGGTGCCCCCCCCCGGTTTCCACAAGTTTTTCGAAGTTGCAAAATTGAGTATTTACTACTGGGACCGAACCTAACACCATGAAAAAAGCAAACCTAACATAGGATTTTTTGCAATGTTTGTATATTTTTGTGTTTAAATTGACTGTACTATTTCTTTTAATCTTCTAAGTACATACTTTACTGCTTCATAATTTCTGCGGTCGGGCAACGCAACGCCTCTATTTAAAAAAAAAGTTTGTTTTAATTGTACTTTGGTGACTCCTTCCACTGTCTCCGTTGACCAATTTGAGTTATTTTTGACAGCATCTAAAAAAATACAACTCAACAACTGCAATTTGTTGGGAATTCAGAAAATTGTTTATAAATAAAGGAAGATAATAATCTTGCAAGTAGTAATGCACCATAATGGGTTATTTAGTTGTGACTCCGAAGCGAAGGAACAGAAATAAACTAATTTCAGAGAAACTGTGAGGTACTAAAATTATACAGGGTGTCCCAGTTGAAACTGACACATTTTGAACGTGATTATTGACTAAACGAAATAAGATAGAAATGTGCTGTTTTTACTAATGAGTTTCAAATTTCGAAAAGTTTTTTCCCAATCATATTAAAAAAATTTCCCAGTTATACGGGGCGAGGGAAACTAATGGCCTATCTTCAAATAAAAATTACTTGACATATTTAAATAAAACCCCCTCTATATTTTTACACTATTCGAAAGCTGAGTTTTTTAGCTTTTGAAAATGTCAACATGTTGTTACGGCAAGAATTGAGAATTGTAACACAATTTATCACTAGGTATTGCACCAGTAAGCTCAGTTATATTGGCGATGGGCGTGGATTAGAAATGATGAGAAAAAGTGAGTTATCAGTAGTATAAGCAGAGTGAGTAGCGAATACTCAATAGAGAAAATGGGCGCCACTCAAGTTCTATAGGTAATAGCTAAAATTGAGAGTATGAACTGCGAAGATAGTCTCAATTCGGAGATAAGTAACGTAATAATCTGAAAGAAAAATATGGTAATGGAGTAATAATGCAAATAAAAGGTAACTTGACGAGAGTATAATAAGGACTCTGTCAATAATATATCTACAAATAATTATAAAGTAAGGTAATTTTTCAAAATAAAATAAATAAATGATAGTAATTGGATAGTAATCCACAAAAAAACAATGTTCACTCAAAGGTGATAAGCTAATTAGTGATCCGCTTTACCTTTTTCAAGTAGCGTAGCAAAACTACTCGTAATGAATTACGTTAACATAAGAAGCAATATTTCCAGTATACGATACAATCGTATCAAACAAAAGTAAGTAAATAATAATAAAAATAGTACCTGTGTAACTCTTCGGTGGAGATCCTTTGCAAAGGTCTGCCGAAGCGAAGCAATCTAAATAAAGAAAGTTAGTACAAGTCGGACCACAAAAATAATGGTGAGGTCCCAAATACGAGAATACTTAATTACTCACGATTCACTTGAAGGATAGGATACTGAGTATATATTTTAGCAAAAGTTGAATTTATCAGCAATTATAAGTTAAGGTAAAAGGGAGTAACTAATACAATTTTAAGTACAAGTACGTCAATGCAAACAAAATAATATTTAAGTTGAAGTAAATAAAAGTAGTAAACGAAGAGCAAATTTAGTTAGAATGAGGTATTCACAAAAATGTATGACGTCACAAAAATATTTAAGTTAAGTATAAAGCAATTTACTGAAGTAAATAATTTCGATACGGCAAAGTATCTATAAATTCAAATATTTAAAATTACTGAGTTTAAAAAAAAAGGAAATGAAGGTACAGTAATTTATAAGGAAGCAGTAAAATAAAGGTAGATGACAGTTGTCTTCAGCGAACTTCAGAATATAGAATATGGCAGCGAGTTGTCAAGGCAGGAATCGGTGTTACCGGCTCAAGATGGTGACAGGATCACGACCATGTGGTACAGGGAAGCGAAATGCGTAGAATTAGGCTATTCTTGAACGCTAGGAAAATTATGAGAAATTAGAGACGAAAAGTTGAAGGAAAGCATGCAATTTTGACGAGAATAACGAGAATAAGTACATACCCAATGAGTTTAATCACTGACGTTAAGAACACTCTAACGAATTCTTCAATGCGACACCAATAATTTGTATAAAAACCGTAAATAATACGTTCGGCGGCGGTAGAAATAAAGCAGCTGATTTCTTCCACAACCAATTAGTTAAGAAATTCCACTTAAAACCGTTTAAATAACGTACAGGTAAAGATATTTGTGAAAATTTCTAAGCACAAAAATGGAGGGTCTGCACTGTTTAAGAACTAGAAAGCAAGTCTTCTTCTACATCAGAAACGAAACGGAAGGTTCTAGAAGTAAAAGGGGATAGTAGAGAGTGAATGACGTTAAGAGGAGAGAGATAAGTAGCACGCTAACACGAGGTTCGAGGATACGAAATATTCCGACCAATTAGAAAATTAAGAATTATGTCAGAAAGTGAAGTGTTGCGCCACCTAGTGGACAACCAAAGTAGGGTCGATAATATCGATCATAGACAGTACTAACCATAGAGTATATACACATAACAATGTGTAGTTTAATTTTTTACAAATAAAGAAGATACACGAATTTTTGTGAGTGCGTGCATTCTCATTAGTTCCAATATCGCCAGTAGTTTTTTAATTTTTGAAAGTACTTATTTTCTGTCATTTTTTGTCATTTGTACATTTGTAAATAAGTAGAAGTTACCAAAACCTTTAAAAAATGTGTAGTTATACCTAATTTAAACATCGTGGCAATAATTAAGAAAATAATATGGCAATTGAATTTTATAGAAATTGTCGAATATGGCCTTCTTTTCTTGGTATATGCACTTTTGAAATCTAACTTGTAAGTTCAAAAAAGGATTTTGTAGCATCTCTTGTTGAATTTCATCGATAACAAAATTGAAAAGCTACTGGCGATATTGAAACTAATGAAAGTGCACGCACTCACAAACATTCGCGTATCTTCTTTATTTGTAAAAATTAATTATACATCTTGACATTTTTAAAAAGCTAAAGAACTCAGCTTTCGAATAGTTTAAAAATATACAGGGGGTTCTATTTAAACAAGCCAAGTTATTTGTAGTTGAAGATCGGCAATTTCCCTCGCCCTGTATAACTGGGAAATTTTTTTAATATGATTGGGAAAAAAACTTTTCGAAATTTGAAACTCATTAGTGAAAACCGCACATTTCTATCTTATTTCGTTTAGTCAATAATCACGTTCAAAATGTGTCCGTTTCAACAGTGACACCCTGTATAATACAACTGCGTTTAAAACTATTTTCGAAAAAACCTTTTTACTTTCCCGTGCATAGACATTAGGGTGACCGCAGTGATAGGGGGAGAAAATTTTTTCCCGAATTTTGTCATTGGGAACCCCACAAAATGATTCGTCTTTGCAGATTTTACCATAGCCAAAGTTTGAGCATGATTGGAGCATGTTAATCCATGCCGCTGGGCGCTCAAAGTTTAAAACTCCAATTTTTGGCTGGCTAGCGACGTCTTTGGTCCGTATCTTTGAAACTTCTCATTATTTTCTCATGATTTAAGTCTCAAATCATAGGCAATATTGTTCTAAGTAATTTATGTTCTATACATATTTGTTGCTACTTATAGTCGAAACGAGCTATAATACCCTTTGTTATCAAAAACGTGCATAGGAACTAGGAACTAACAAATTTATTATATGAGAATTATTTAATATTTTCCCAAGTATCAAATTAGATGGAATAAAATGACAGAATGTTTTTTTACATATTTCAATGTATTTTAATAACAAAAGAGTGACATTGTATCGTTTGCCATCTTTAAGAAGGATATAATCATGAATTCTATTCTAAAGGTTTGCTCAAAGTTTGTTTTGAAACATCAGGATACAGCTTTCGGCATTTGTGTACTACCTGTAAAACATATTGTTTCTGCTCCTCATCTTTGGTTAGAAGGTTGTTAAAGTCTGTAATTAATTTCACTCCTCGTTCTGCCACATCATTAACGACCTTTAGTGACTTTACAATCCCCAATCCTTCCTTAAAATGTTTATTTTCAGGCCAGCTACTGGGGGGTTCTCTGAGAAAATCTGCGTTAATCTGTAAACGCTCAAAAAAATTCATGGTCCCCTTGGTAATTAAACCAGATAACCCTGCATTAACCAGTTCTTCCAACTGGTGTCTTCGAAATTTGGGGTTTACAATTCTTGAATTTTCTGTCTCGGTCTCGGTCTGAGTTAGGACTTTGTTCGCCATTTCCGATTTTTCTTTGTCTGAAATTGAGGGATCAAAGAACATGAGGGCTACCAATTCTTCATTGAAATACCACAAATGGTTTGAGAATTTCACCAGAGCTCTCTCAGAGATATCTTTGTCAATCTCCTCATAGTCAAACAAACATCGCAAGAGGTCAAAGTCTTGCTTGGGAGCCAAGTGTGCTTTGCTGGCATTGAACCAAGCTTTACAGTACACTCTAACGAGAAAAATACAGACAGCTTCTAAGGCACTATGTTCTTCATCACTCACTTTGAATTGCCCGCGGAATAGGAATATCTTCAGACAATAGATGGCCTTGGCCATCCACCTGGCATGACTGATAGCACCTGGAAATTTAAATTCCACTTTTGTTCCACTCAGTGCTCCCACAAACACCAATACCAACTGTAGGAGCTCCTTATAATCGTCTCTGGGTTGTGATTCCGTGAGTTTAGTGTTGAAATCCGCAGTTATGTTGGCAATTACTTCAGAAGGTAGATGTTGTTTCACAATATCGTTGCTGATACCCGTATCATATTGTTTCTTGTTGAGCTTCGCCCATGCATTTTGGAATCTCTTGAATATATCAGGTTGAGGCCCCGTTGTTGATCCGAACTTACATTCGAAAACACCTCTCAACATGACTTCAAGAATATGGTGGCGACAAGCTAGGTAAAGCAGCTCTCTACCCAACATGTGTTCCAAAATTGTACAAGCCCCTTTGAGCCTTCCTGTGTTTGATGCAGTGGTGTCGAAACACATTGCCTTGATAGTGTGGGAGACACCCCATTCCTCGAGACACTCATAAACAGCCAGGGCTTGTTCTTCACCAGTGCTGTTGTCCGCTACAGGAACCCCTAGCAGTTGTTCATTTCCACCATAAGAAATTAAAACAGCGATTCGTTCTATCTGTTCTGTCTTTAGAACAGCTGGTAAAAGTTTTCCGTCCCAATGAACTACAACAGCTTCCTTCTCTGGTATATCAATTTGTTCCAAGATCTTCTCAGTGTATTTTTCTCTGAATACTTTTCGCCTTTCATGGATGGTGCTTTTTGACACTTTGAACTCGTCAGGATTCTCACCAAGTGCTTCTATGGTAGCTATTAGTATTCGTGTGGCATTTCTATCAGATACCTTACACCGATCCAGCAACAGAGATAGTTTCATGGTTAAAATTTCCCTAACGCCACGCTTCATCCTTTTGCTATCAGATGGTCCAGGATGTTCCTCGGTTTCTTGAGAACTACAAACGTCCATTCGCAGCACATCCTCGATATCTTCATCGCATGTGTTTTCCTCTTCATCACTGTCCTCATCTTCTTCATCATCAGTCTCTATGAACAAAAGAAGAGAAAGAAAAGGACCAAATTAATTATGAAAATATAGTTACGTTGGTTATCTTGTTTTCTTGGTGCTTTTGTAAAAACGAACCAATAAAACCAGGGGACGTAAAACATCAATATTCAGGCTAACATAAAGGAATCTTACCTATGTCGAATACACATTCCGCTTGCATTTGCTCGTTCATTTTCGCAAGTTTCTTTTGAAGTTTCCTTTCTTCAGCTCCAGCTAACTTCAGATTAACTCCAAGCATACAACCTGGACGACCCTTTTCTCTCTGTTTCAAAAGAAACTCCCTGTCTTCTTCTGATTTCATCATGCTCAAGGCATCGTGATGGGCGATATCAAAGATATCATCTAACTTTGAGGCGAACTCTTTGATTTTGTTCTTTGCAGTTTCTGTTTTTTTATACTGGTCCTTTTGTACATTTCTCCACTCTGCATGAAGTTTCTCTAATTTAGTAATAGCATCTTTCACATGTTTTGTAGGAATCCGAGCTTTTCCCCAAAAAACAAGTACTTCTTGAATGATAATTCTTGCTGAATCCCTTAAATTCAATTTCACAGTACGCAAAGTGTAGAACAAAGTGGCCAAAACTTGACGGTTAGAGGGCAATTTACAACCGGTTATCTGGTGAGCCGGGTAGCCTACAATGAAAATTTTATCTTTGGTTCTGCTTCTTCTGGTAGAGGTGGAAGCCATTTTTTAATATCTTATTTTAATCTGAAAAAAATTTAATAATATACATTACAACGAATATTGGTTTCGGATATTACCTGTACAAAGAACAAAACAAAAGAAATGATAAAAAGGCCTCCTTGAATCCAAATTTACATTAAAATTATGATATAATGATGATGAGGCTGTATATCTGGGTTCGACTAGAAGTAGCAATAAATTATATAGAATATAAATTAGTTACAATACCATTGCCTTTAATTTGAGACATAAATAATGAGAAAATAATGAGGGGTTTCGGAGATACGGCCCCAAAACGTCGCTATCCACTTTGAGCGCCCAGCGGCACTGCTTAACATGCTCCAATAGTCCTCAAAATTTAACTACCTTAAAATCTGGAAAGGCTGATCACTTTGAGGGGTTCCCGTTGACAAAATTCCAACATTGATTTTTTACGGTCACCCTAATAGACATATACACAAGTGTATATGTGTACATAGGGAAAGTATTGTAAATTTGTAAACTCGAAATTTTGATGAATCTTGACGTTTTGGATTCCCCCCCTGAGTTCAAAACCACCATTTTTGAAAAATTCGTGCATCGGTGCGTACGTGACGGCTGTGGAGCATAAACTACTAGACCGATTTTGATGAAATTTAAAACTAAGGCCTATAAAATTCATCGGTAAAACAAGCTTCTTATCAAAATCTGCCCAAAGGGGTCCAAACTAGGGACGTTATTTTGGGAGCAAAAATTCAAATCTTAACCCAAACTAATTTCCCTTGGTGAAAAGTTAGTAGACATGATTACAAATAAACCGCCGTTTTTCGATTGTTGCTAAATTCAAAATGGCAGCCAATATACCAATTCTCCAGTTTTTACTTTTTAGAATTTAGCTCAAGAACGGTTTAATTTAATTAAAATTTCAAAATTTGTAGCCAAAGGATGGCCAGAACTTTTACTTATAATTTATAAAGAAAAAAAATTTAACGTGGTGCCCAAATTTGGTCAAAAATTAAAAATCGATTTTCTCAAAATCTGCTCAAAGCATGTTTTTGTTTTTTTAAACGTTATACATATAGCTCATGAAAAGCTATTGGCACTAAGTTTTTTTTCTTTATTTCACATAGGAGAAGGGGCATGAATTATTGAAGTTGATAATTTTAAAAATTCATCTCTTGCTAACAAAGATGAAGTATTAAAATTGTACAGTTAAGTAGAGGACATACGACTCTTTTAATCGAGTATAATAAGTATTTCAATTTAATTCCGGTCTATCCGGCAATTAACAAAACATTAAAAATATTTATGACATACCATGTATATTATTTTAGGAGAATGTCAGAAATCGTTTTCTGATTGCAACTATATCTATGTATATTTATTTTTTTGAGTTATTACGCACGGGAAAGTTTTGTGCCGATTTACTGGTCATTTAATTCTGATTGTGACTAAAATCTTTGCCAATTCCCAGCAACTATTGTAGTATCACTCCATAAAGTAACCATATACTTAAACGTGCAAATATGTGATACTTGAAATCGACGCCCAATTTCGGTACCTAATTAACATTACTTAAGTAATAACTAGCTAAATTAATTAATAAAAAATATTTCATTACTTCATCTATTAATAGTGGACACTGGGTTTATCGACTTGCAACGGCACTATTTTTGTATGATCGGAATGTGAAATTCAGTGATTACCTGATTACCTAAAATTCATTGCAATCATCTTTCGATAGTACGATGGAACTTTCTAATATAATACATCGAAACTTCTTTGATAATATAAATTGACTTTACAGTACGTCTGCTGAATCTTTCTTCCTCTTACATATATCATGCCATCTGAGTGTTGCAGTTAATGATTCATAGTTACAAACGAACGTTTGCTCTTGTGAGGGTTAATGTGTAATCCGCGCTGAAACATTGAGCTATCGCTCGAGAAATATAAATTGTTTACCTTGTAGTTAGTAATAGGGAATTAATAATTCCAGTCTTTGTAACGACATCGTTTTAATCGATGCCGCGTTCTATTTATAAACTTATTTAAACTTCGTATTTAACTACGTGATTTAGTGAAAACAAATCGGAGAAAAACAATACCATTAATATGATCTAAATCTTGAACTTTTGAAATCTACAGACACAGTCTTATTTTAGTCGAATTTTAAATGCGAAAGCTTTTGAATCAGAATCGTAACCGCAATACCACGATTAATTCTAACAAGTCATTTAGAAACAGCTTACAAAACCGTTCGTTTGGTAACCTTTATAGTCAATTAAGGCGTAGATTTATATTGGTAATGTAGTGTATCCGATTCGTTATTTCAAAATAATTCCAACATTCTTTGTGTTCATTATCCAAATTTAAGTATTGGCATGACATAAATAAAACAGGGTATTGGAAAAAGTGGCAATTCTCTCTTTGAAGCAGTTTTTTATCTTGATGTCATTTAAGTCGTGCATTATGGTTGGTAATCAAAATTCGGTCTAAAATTAGCTTTTGCTACAGCAGTAAGGGACCGAAAAACAGTGTGGAATTTTAATAATTCTTTTTAAATGAATTACACATTTAAGCATCGGCCAAATCGCGCGGGTAGCGTTAGGAGTTATTCTGGTAACGGAACTTTTCTCTTGGTGCACCATTGAATTAGATCTTTTTCTCCAGGAGATCTAGTACAGTCAATCTGTATTTTTTTGTTCGAAAAATTGCCAAGTGGATTTTTTTTCATATATCATTAGGAGGTCAGGAGAAAAGCTTAACGTCAGATTTGCGAGGTACTGGCCCCATTGAATTTTTGAGAAAATTAAAAAGTTTTTGAAATGCATTTTTCGCGGAATTACTGCGTTTTAGAGAAAAATTTTATAAACAAATAATGTAGAGGACATTTCCATCTATAATTAATGTCAATGAGTTGATAACGTACGACTTAAAATTTAAGCAGTAGGTGGCGTTAAAGTACCAGAAAAACTGTTTTTTTGCTTTTTTGCCTAGACAAATTTTTTTTTCGCAATACTGTAAATAGAATAGTTGTTCCTCTCAAAAATTCCTACAAAATTCATTAAAACTATTTTTTCCCGTTTTAGAGCTATATGTTGCCGAAGTGTGAAAATTGTACCATTAAAACTGTAGAAAGGCTAATAGAAGTACGGTAACGATTGGTGCGTTGCTCATAAATGGTATATCATTTTCGCAAGTTGATTAACAATAATATCTGTTAATTACTATTGTTTTTAACATGAACTGGAATAAATTTTTTTATATTTCTATATTTTAGCGCCACCTACTGCTTGAATTTTAAGTCGTACGTCATCAACTCAATAACATTAATTGCAGACGGTAAGGTCCTCTACATTTTTTGTTAATAAAATTTTTCTCTAAAACGCACTTATTCCGAGAAAAATGCATTTCAAAAACTTTTTTAGTTTCTCAAAAATTCAATAGGGCCGCCAGGACCTCGCAAATCTGGCGTTAAGCTTTTCTCATGACCCCCTAATGAAATATGAAAAAAAAATCCACTTGGCAATTTTTTGCGAAAACAGCTGTTTTTCACGACAGATTGATTGTACTGTCGGCGCGTGTGCGTGCGCCGATCTTTATTTAGGAAATGGAACGTGCAGTGGTTTAACAGTTTTTACTTAACGAGTTTAAATGAAAGAACAAGTAACATAAAATTTATTTCTTAAAGAACAAGTAACATAAAAAGAATAACAATAACAAATTAACAAGAACGCAAAGTTAAAGAACGAATGTACTTCACGCACTGTCTTCGTGGGTCGAGTAAATGCAGGGGTCGGCTATGAGGTTCGCTGTAGCAGGGCCCTGTGTCGAGGTCGATTGGCACCAGCTTCCATGGTGGCCTCTTTGTAGGCGTTGGCGGCAACGGCGTAACGATAGGCGGCACCGGTGAACAACGTGGTGGACTGGACCGCAGCCGCTTGACTGGCGTACGTGGTAGCGGTGTAATGATAGGTCGCACCGGTGAATAACACGGTGATCTGGACCGCAGCCGCTTGACTGGCGTACGTGGTAGCGGTGGTCGCTTATCCTAGCCAGGCTATTAACAACTCCGGCGTCGGACGGTGGCCTCCCTATGACCAGGCTATTAACAACTCCGGCCAAGGGGGGTAGGTGACTCTTTCCAGGCTATTAACAACTCCGGAAGAGAGTGACTTCTTGATCGTCGTGCGCACGCTTTTATACCCTGTCAGGGGCGCTTCGTCGGTGCTCGGTAGCGATGTTACTCGAACGCGCATTCGTGTCTGTCATGTGGGGGTTTGACGTCACGTATGGGCGCGACTACCGAGATCGGGGTTCGGCGCGTCATCGTGCGGGGACTCGTGTTTGCCGCATGTCCCCACAGTACTATAGTCACGGCAATCCAAAATTCTTGCACGTGACATATGACGTAAAAACAGTACCAATGTAATACCAATTTTTCGGATTGTCATTAAAGGTAATATTCTAGGGTAAAATAATTCTACAAGTTGGCAGCATCATAAATAAAATTACAATGTTGCAACCAAGGACATCTGTCATTTATTGTCTTCCATTTCGTATTTTATTCTATTTCGTTTTAATCCATATGACAACACTGTTGACATGTATATAATACTCGTGACGTGCAACGCTTTTTGTTTTGCCCCAACTTTAATCGTTTGATTTCTAAATTCGGTATCTAGTATTGTGTGGTTAAGGTGCTTGATCAAGCACGATCCCCGATTTGTCGGGTATCACTTCCAATACATATCGTAACCATTCTTTATTCATCTCGTCATGGTAATCTGCTGAACCCTTCTCTCCAATGAAGCATTTAGTACAACCTGGTAAAAAACCGTTTTCGTTCCCGATGTCAACATAATTACTCTCTAGAGTCGCTTGATTCCCATTCTGTATCCGTTTATTTTTTTGTTTCTCTATATCCTTTCATTGATTATAAGTATTCTGCTCCTTTAGCAGCTATTTACTGTAGCTGCCATCGAGATTGATCGGTTCTCCAGTTTTTTCCATAGGCAAAACACATTTTTGTCACTTACGTTTTTAATTTTTATATTGTAATATATTTAAAAGGTATTGAGGGACTCCCAAATTTATTAACTTCTGATTGCAAATAAAATATTTATTGATGCCCAAAGTCAAGCGTGTTGAAAAATCATGTGCCTTAAGCTAGTATTACACTCATCAAACAAATTGATGAATTTCTTGTTCAATTTATTCCTCAACTTCTTGCCAAACTTTAGTGACTTTACACTTGTCAAAGAAATTTACAAACTTGTTTGTGAACCTACAGTTTTGCCAATAGGAGAAATGAAAATATTAAAATACAGTTACTTTGTAAGGTTAAGTTATTTTTTGTTGTTTCTCTAAAAAAAAACATGAGAGTCAATCGGCGAAAGCGTATGCAAATAAGTTCAGCTGTAATTGCAATAATAATTGCTACAACGCTGTTAGATACAGATTCTGTTAACAAAAGAAGATGGTGGGTAAGACCCTGGCTTAATAGAAGAAATCGAGGAAGCCTACATTTAATTAAGCAGGAATTTAAAGCTGATAGGGACCAATTTAAAGCTGATAGGGACCAATTTAAACAATATTTAAGGATGGATGAAGGTACATTTAATAAATTGTTGAAATTAGTCGAAAAAAGAATAACGAAGCTAGACACTTCATTCCGTGAAGCAATATCAGCACAAGACAAATTAATTATTACATTACGATTTCTTGCAACAGGTGAAACGTACAGAAGTTTAATGTATACGTTTAGAGTGTCTAAATCCACCATATCATTATTTGTTCCGTTAGTTAGTGGCTAAATATAGCTGAAGAGTTTCAGTCCAAATGGAACACACCAAATGTCGTAGGTGCGATGGATGGAAAGCATGTTGTGTTGAGGGCTCCACGAAGTGCAGGTTCGACCTTTTATAATTACAAGGGCGACCATAGCAGTGTGCTGTTAGCAGTAGTAGATGCCAATTATCAATTTATATATATAGATGTTGGTACTAACGGACGAATTTCGGATGGTGGGGTGTACAGACAATCTTCGTTGTCTACAGCAGTTTCTACTAACACACTGAAGTTCCCAGAAGATCGTTGTCTTCCAGGAAGAACCATGCCAATACCATTCGTTTTAGTGGCTGATGCTGCATTTCCGTTGCAATCAAGAATAATCAAGCCATATCCTTTTCGGAATATGACTAGACAGCAGCGAATTTTCAATTACAGGTTAAGTCGTGCTCGTCGTGTAGTTGAAAATGCATTTGGGATTCTAGCAAACAGATTTCGAGTGTTTTTAACTACAATCAATTTGAGCCCCAATAAAGTGCAGGATATAACTCTGGCATGTTGCGTTTTGCACAATTTTCTGAGAAAGGAATGTAAAAATTTTATTAACGATGGAGAAGAGGTAGAAGAAAAATTTACGTTTTTATATGGTCTTAGTTACCAAGGAGGCAATGGATCTTCAAATTATGCTGCAGATGTGCGAGAAGAATTTAAGGATTTTTTTTAATAATGAGGGAGTAGTTTCATGGCAGGATGACTATGCTCAGTCAATTTATATTCATTATCTCTCTAGTATCTGTAATATAATAAAACCACTAATATTAACAATATATTGTCTGTAAAGTTATCTGGTAATGTTTAAATCATCCTCTTGGGCATCAAATAAGATATTAGAAAGTGTTCTTTTGACTTCTCGTAGTTTTGATGCAGGAACACGGCGCAGTTCTGATGTTACAAACCTACAAGTGATTATTATTAGTTGAACAAAAAATAATTGATGCACTCACATTCCAAATGTTTCAAACTGATCACGTTCTAGTTGATCTCGAGACTGTTGCAGAAATGCTGTTGCCGTCTCAAGAAGATCTGCAGCCTTATTCACATTGGCCATTTTTTTTTGTTTTGTTGCTCTTGATGGTCCAGCTGCTGGTGCAATTGGCCCAGCTGCTACCGATACTCCTGGTGAAATTGGTCCAACTGATACTGCTGGTGACATTGGCTCAGAATCTCCTCTACCCGTTACTAAAACACTTGGGGATATTGCTTCACATATGTTGGACCCTTCGAAACTGTTTAAATCCTCAACTGTTCCACTGAACAATATTTCGCCTGCTTCATCCTCCTGCATAGTATAGATTATTTTGTGTGATAAGGTAAAATGCATCTATTACTTACGGATTGGGCTGTTTCGACCGACTGCAAATTGCTTTGCCCCTGTCGAGTTGGGGCACTGTCCACTAAAAATTGTAATTGATCAAAACACCACCAACTTGTCGTATATTGTTCCTCCGATCCAGCACCACTGGTTTGCCTTTTTCTTATATTCATCAATTCCTTGAAATATTGCGTTCGCAATATATTCAATTTTCTTTTTACGTCTTCCAGAGTTATACCTGGATTATCCAAGGCACTGTTTAACTGATGTGTTACTTTAGTTAACAATGCATTTCGTACGGTACGATTTTTATATTTTGGCGATTGAATATTATATAAATTGGGACAATTCTCGTACAATGTTATTAATAAAAGGGTCTGATCCCTGGTAAACGCAAACGGCATTTTTATGAACGTATTAATTAGCAGATTAGCACAAAAACCATCAATAAACACAGAAAATCAGTTTTCTAGATTATCGCAGTACTAGGAATATTTACATGTTGGTACTTCCGAAAAACCCTAGAAACTTGATGAAAATTAGAACAACAAGTTCTAATTCGTCAAGAAGTTTGACAAACAAGTTGACAAAGAAGTTGCAGCAAAAGTTTGATGAAAAGCGCTGTATTACACTTGGCATTTTCTTTATCATCAAAGTTGACCAACAAGTTTGTCAATTTCTTTATAGTACCTTTATACCTATAGAAAATTCAATAGCGTCTATCCAATAAACATTTGCAGTTTTAGATGTTATAACAATTCATCGATTCTAAAGTGGTAAAATTTTGTAAAATAACCCTTCAAGTCAGATACCTAAACTGTTTACTATAACAGTAGGTTTACGAAATTCAACTAAGGTCGTAAGGGAGGCATATCGTCAGGAGTTACATATGTCTCACTTTTATTAAATTGTTCTTTGGGTATATGTCAGCATTAGAGTAGTTCAATGGCCCTTTCCCCTCACGGAGTATTTTTTTTTAGTCTTATGAATGCAGTATAAACAGGACATAGATTACAAAAAAAAGCAGCATATAAAGGTTGTAAAAGATGAATTACAAATTTTTAATAGAGTATTAATCGTGTGGCATGGAACGAGTAGAAGCAGCCGTTACCAACATAACGAATTTTTGACGCATATGAGCTGGTTACCATACCACGTTAAAAATTAGTTTTTTTTATTGCCGTGTTGAGTACATTTATTAACCGCTAATGAAAAGTAGTACTAAACTACAAAGCTTATTAAAATTAGCAATTACGTGGAAAATTTGTAAACTCTCTGGGAATTGACATCTTTACTGACTGCCGAAGCCCTTTTGCTTCTGTTAGGATTTAATGAACTACGCCTAGTAAAAAACAGACAAGAAAAATTCTATAGTGTGCCATGCAGTAGAACTTGAGAGTGGTTGTGAAAATACAGTAAGGTATGAATTATAGAAAAATGAAAGAAGTGCCATTAATGGAATGAACAAAATTGAACATAATCAATGACAGTGGTAGAACACCGAACGTTTGAAAAAAGAAAAAGAGAAAAATTAATCATGTTAGATAATTTTATTACGACGAGCACTGAATTGAATTGTTCATAACCATAAGATTATACGTAACAGTTCATGAATAGAAAATATGATAAATCTGTCAGAAAAGTGGATATTAGATACCAATGTTATGTGAAAGTGTAGGAATGGCGTGACAAGAAATAACTGGAAAGCAGATTATTAAATATGAAACACGATCAAGTAGGTTATATTTATTTGTAGGATTTTAAACAGATCGAATTTAATCATGATTATTAGAAGAATGCGCAATGTTCATTAGGAAACGTGAATCTTCAAAAACTGTTAAGTTACTAATAAAGCACAGGACTACTTAAACGCACTAACACTTTTTTCAGCTTTCATTCATTATCCAAAGCACAAAGCAGCTGGCGAGTGTTGATGGGGTGGAACAGGATATTGCTAAACGTTGACATCAATTAACTGTAGTAAATCGCCAACCGAGAAGCTCGCTCCTTTCTTTTATTATTACACGGAATACTTGAACTCTGTTTAAAACCGTAGCATCGGCTGTCATTAATTGCTTTGTTTCATTTGCACGAAGTTTTCATTGCAGTGCTATCATTAACCTAAATTGAGTTGCGCTTCGTTATTGTTCGATAACGGACTTTAGAAAAAAATCGTAAATAATATTGTAACCCTTACGTGTCGATTAATTGGTTTTTGTTTCATATAAATATGTTTTGTTTGATTTTATTATTGTTCTCTTTAACTTACCGTGATTGATGTGAGGTACCTAACCAAAATGTGATAGAAAACCGAACATGCTGCGAATGTAAATTTCTTATCATAAAAAAGGAGAGATTTGTTATGCACACATTTGTCTTCTTAAACATTTTTCAAAAAATACTCCATTACTCTTAGCTGGTTGTATAGGAAGACACGAAGGCAATTGAGATCGCCCCAGGGTGTTGACAACATTTGTAAAGCGAGTCGTAATCTGCTCGAGAAACACATTTATTTAAATATCTCTTAGGAATAATATCCTAATCCTTGATCCTAGGTCTGGTTGGTATGAAATTTACAAAATTTTGTTTCCGTCGTTTTCGAATGCGGCAGGTGGGAAGCTAAAAGGAGATTGAAGAAAGGAATGAACCCTGGTAATTTGATTCGCTAGATGACCGGACCTGGGGCAAACTGGAGATGCGCAGAGAGTGTAATAAGGAAAATATACAAAACGAGAGAAAGGCAATGGCGGTAACGGTAGCCCCTAGGGGCGGGCGCAGGGTCTATATATGAACTACCTGCTTTTTAGAACGCACTCAGTTCGCATCGCACCAACACCGAACGAGTTGTTCTGCATCGCAACCGCTCTAGTTCAGTTCCAGTACAATTTCTGTGGTCAGTGAAAATAATTGAGGAGCGTCCATGCAAACTTGCACATGTCCATTAAAGATAGTTTGATGTTATTCAAGAAAAACCCTTCAGTGCGTAGCCACAAGTTTTTAGTCGACGAAAATCTCAGTAAAGATGTCTATTAGTGTTGTGATTTCTTAGACATTTTAAAAATAATGTAAACTTAATCAGTAACTGAAACGCCGCTTCAAATTTGGACATGTTCATTAGGGTGGAACGAAAATGAACGAAAAAACAAAAAAGTTGAATAGCGTTGTGTCATAGTTGAAAAAATATGCTTCTTACTATCAAAGTCAAGTATACGAAAAACAAACCTGGTGACTTTATATCTTGAGGTTCCTCAAAGGGATGCCATATTTGATAATATATGAACTTTGAGCCTCTTAACTAATTTTTATTATTTTTTTAATTTTTGTAAGATGGTCATGACATATATATTGATTTGCTGCTTAAGGTTGTAGAAAATAACCTACCAAATCTCAAATTAAAATGTTAACATTTTAAGGTTCCTCACATGCCATTAAATATAGCAAAATGGAAGAAAAAGACGGATTTTAGTTAAATTATAATTTTATTAACCTTAAGTTCGGAATAATAAAAAACATAAAAATAACTCTAAAACATGTAGGTAACTAAACTAATTAACATTACTCATTTCTATTTTTAAAGTAGTCAGATTTTTTTCAAAATATGGCAACACTTGTCTTGACTGAACCCTATTTTTAATAAACCCATCCCGATTACTCTGGCCACACACCGCAGCTGATGCTTCAGTTACCAGGCGAACGCAGCGTTCTACTGCTTGAGTATTACAAGGTAATAATGGAAAATCAGAAGGACTTAGATTAGATATTAAATCGAGGTTCATATGCATATTAATTGTCATTGGTGGTTCAGTAGTACTTACTTCGATCCAAGAAATCATGTCCGAATAATGCTTGGCATCAAAACGTATCGTAGGGATATTAAAGTCCCGTATCGTTTGTCTACCTTTACTCCTCGCCTTTAGAATACGTCGTATAGCAAGTTGCTTGTAAAGCGGATCTTCATCCGTAAGCATTGACAACAATATGTTCTCCGGATGAGCGAAAAATCCATTACGTTGGATAACGGGATAAATAATTTTTTGAACCTTTTCAGGTAGTATGCTACATGATTGGATTAACTTGAATAAGTGTCTTGATCCGTCATAACATGATGGCTGAAGTTTCACTCTAAACCAGAATGGGGCATAGACTTTGGATATGTAAGTTGTCAACAGGCAAAGATTTTCATCTGGAACTTTAGTTGCTACGTAAAGCCTCATAATTCGGTTAGCTGTTGTAAGCCATCTAGCATGTGACAGTTTCCCTGGATTTCTTGAGGCCAAAGAAGCAGATACATTTCCAGTTTCAACCGATTGCACTATGTCTAACAAATACTGCTGATCTGTTGCCATCCAGCTGTGGTAGATCTGATTTTATTCTTTTAAAATTTTCTACTGGAAGATTTTCGCAGGATTCTAGTTTTTGCCCAATTGGACCTTTGTGTCCGCGGGGACCTGAAGTTTCGCCATCAATTTCTTTAATTAGATGTCGCAGGGGAAGCTCATTAAAGTGAAATAAGCAGATAAGCCATTGCAGGGGACGATTGAGTTCTTTCTCTAACAAACGAATTACCCCGTTTTTTGCTCCTGTATTTACTGCCGTTCCGTCTGCTCCAACAGCAATTAAGCCGTTTAAATTAAAATTTTGTTGTAAAAAAAGTAGAATTGATGCTTTTATATTTGATGCTGAACCACTTTCTGGAACGACGTGTCCTATATATTGAGAACCTGGTTCAGTTACAAGAGATATATGTTCTTCTGTAATACGCCGGCGTTTATTTGTAGTAGTTTCATAAATTAGTGTTTGGTCCTTTCTGCCGTCAAAGAATAATCCTATAATAGCAGGTTTTTTCGTGGTTTTGGCCATACAAAGTTCTCGTTGTGCTTTTCGCGCTCTTCTAATTTTCATTCTATCTATTGTCATTGTGGCATTTGCTTTAGATAAAACACCCGCATCTTCCAAAACAGCATTAACTATTATAGCTGCTGCACGATCTGACACCCCGGTTCTGTCACAGGCAAGTGCCACAGATGGCAATTTAACCCTCATTTGTGATAAAATTTTGTTTTCTGGATTTGTTTTGTCTAAAAAGGAGAAATTGGTTTTCATGTTTTTGCAGTTTTAGAAAAAGTATAAATTAAAATTACCTGAAACATCATCTGGACCTCGATCTGAGCTTTTATCAGGAAGATCTTCTTCCTCTTTTTGGCTAAGGGCAGATGCTACCGATTTCAATCTTGAATTTGAGGTGGTTGTCGTTTTTGATTTTGTTTTACCTAAACAATAAAATCGCTATAATTTTTTTAAATACAGATTAAGTAAACTTACGTAGAGATTTAACAATACTGCTATCAGATTCAACTTCCTCCTCTTCACTGTCTTCAGTGTCTTCACCACTAGTACTAAATTCTAAAATTTTCTCCGGCACATCTGAGTAACTGCAACTAGGTTTCGGGTCTTTTGTTTTAAAGGAACAATTTTTCCTATTCATAGTGTTTGCAATTTTCGTGGTGACTTTTATGTCTACTGTTCCAATAGCCATTACTCTCTTAGTTCTTTGGTCAGCAAGAAAGGCTTGTTCTCTTTGGGGTACTTTTTTGATTTTTCACACTTACATGTTTGAAACTCACACTTGCAAGCGGCTATATCAAATAACTTAGAGGCCTCTTCTTTAAATGAGTCTAATTTTAGTTCAATCGTTTGAGTATCCTGCCTGCTTTTTAAATTTCTCTGAATAAGTTTGTAACGTTGATGAAACTTTTTGATTTTGTCCCATATTCGGTTTTTACTCACTACAGGAATTGAAGCTTTGAGCCAAATTTCTTCAATTTTTGGCACTGTTTGTTTTAGAATCTCACAAACAGAAGGATCCTTTCCGGCATACCTTTCCTTTAAGTCATGTTGCACAAACAAATAATGACACATAACATCGTTAAACGTTGGCAAAACTCTACCACTTAATAACTTTGGATATCCAAAAACAATACACTTGCATCTACTTCTAGTTGTCATTATTATTTTCACACCTTACGACGACGTTAATATTTGTGAGGTTCACACACAACTAAGCCTCGCAGTCGACACTCGAATAAGTTAATACATGTTATGACATGCTGCGTGCTGCCGCTGCGCCATAGCCCCGCTATCAGTGGCGGGTCATTTTAGGATTTAATAAGTAATTTTTGCAAAATTAGATAAGTTTGAGGAACCTGAAGTCCTGGTAGTAGAGAAAAGTTTTTTTAATATGCTATTTTAAGTTACTAAATGTATATATTTTCCGCTATGACAGCTTAAAAAAAGATTTTTTTAATAATATATTTATTATGGCAATTTTATCGAAAATCCGTAAAATTCAGAAATTTTAAGGGCCTTGAGGAACCCCTAAATATTAAAATCGGTCAGGCAACTTTTGCCACTTTTTTTTGTTTACTCATACGCATATTTTAAAAACTATGTCACACTACTTGGAGAAAAAAAGTTTTTTCGTTCCACCCTAATGTTCATTTTTGCTCGGACTCGAGAGACATGTTCGGTTTTGCTCTAACTGACTGATGGACATGTGTTTATTTGAACGATTTATTGAAGAAACAACGAAACCTTTTTGGCATAATACATATAAAGAGAAACAGAAATGACTCCATTGTCAAAAACTCCAACATAAAGAAACTCAATACGTGAAGCCAGATAATACAGAATACTTTGTCTATATATTACTTATTACTACAATTACTTATGGCTACAGTTAAAACATACCTTGTAGACTTTGCTGCATCCCTTGTTGATAAAGCACGGTTCTGCTGTTTTCGGGAGTCAACGTTAATTGACCCCACTGAGGCCCCCATTTTTATTTGGTAGGTAAACACTATCGATATCAACATAGCGGTCTGGTTACACAACTCAATAATCACACTAATAATATCAATTTTGTTTCTCGAATTTGTAGGTTAACCACGCGTAAACCACGTGACCAAATTCATATATTTGGGAATAGTACTGTAAATGCTTCTCAATAGATTAGTATTGTCCACTATTAGCAAAACCACACACATAAAATATACAGTAAAGCTAAATTACAGAAAACATCAAAACGTTGACATGTTCACTTTTGAAGCAGTGCTTGCTTTATGATATAAATTCTGTAATGGACATTATACATTTTGATCGAACTACTTACAATATCCACTGCTATAGGGCATGTAACGTTTTGCTTGGACCAGTGTACTTTCCTATGGTTTTACTATAGGACATGATCAGTTTTATGGTTTTACGCAATCCTGATAAGGAAATTCTATAAGATACAATTATAAACTCAATTAGAGCGAAAGGTGGACATGTGTGCTTTTGCATGGATGCTCAAATACACATGCGCAAAATATAACATATAACCTCAAAAATTTTCGCGGGATTTTTATTTTATGTTTATTAATTTGCCAAATCATGTGTAGCAACGACTTTGTGGCACGTGAAATAAATTTTGTTCCCAATGGTTATAGCCTAATAAAAGTTTCATGGTGATACAGAACCGGACCTGCGATACAGATTTGTAAGGTCCACCGTTTTGCGACCTATTCGGTGGTCGTTTATTCGGTGGTTTTACTTTATAATTTTGTACCAATGCAGGTAGCTCTAGTCGGAGTTTACAGGCTTTATGTAATAATAATATTCCTTGAGGGATAACTAGTATAATGTTACAATGTATATTTACAGAAGATAATAAATATAATTTATATCGGTGGCGGTGTCACTTTCTGTATCTTCCCGGAGTCGGTACTTTAGTGGAAGCGTACGTCTGACTGCAACGGCTATTTTCCTGCAAGTAAATGTTATTATTGTGTATAATAATACCTGGTGGCGGTTTCGGCGTCTCGGCGGTGGTAACACCACGTATGTATGATGTTAATTTCGGACTGGTAGCTATCGGAAGTTTTTGGCGGTTTAACCTATAACCCCCTTGTTTTACAGGTGTTTTTATCTTTGTGCTTTTCAAGCACCTGGCGGCTTGCTGCAAGTGAAACGGTTCTGGTGGTATTAATCCGGATATGCAGGAAGGACTGGATTTATTACGGATGTGAACAGGTATCCGGTCTGGGAAGTAGGGTTATGTGTTATAAGGTGTTATACGGGTTGTTTGTAGGGTGCTGCCGTTCAATTTATAGAATAGGGGTGACGGATAATTACACAATCCCTGGCTCGGTTCCAATAGGAATCCGTACACAGGTCTTGACTAACACTTACGGCTTTCGGGAGTACGTTGACCAGGCTCGGTTCCAAAAGGAATCCGTACACAGGTCTTGACTAACACTTACGGCTTTCGGGAGTACGTTGACCAGGCTCGGTTCCAAAGGAATCCGTACACAGGTCTGGCTGAACACAGGGTTTCGGGAATACGTTGACCAGGCTCGGTTCCAATAGGAATCCGTACACAGGTCGGACACACACGGGAGATAATGCACAATTCAGGAACGTTATTATAACAATAACGGCACAGCACTTTACTCACAAATTATTATGTTTAGGTTAACGGGTCTGGATATGTATAATCGGAAGCGGAACTGGTAGATACCTAAATCTCAACTCTCTCGTTTTGGTACGGGATTACGCTTTTATAGACTTGTCTATCGGGAGGGGGTCTCTTTAGTGGGAGTACCTTACTCACGTTCGTCCCCACCTTCCTGCTACTGCCATCTATTACGCTCTTTGTAAGGCATTTTAGGACCCTACAGGGTCCTTTATTAAGATGCTACAAAAGGGGTTCTTACATATCATCTCCTCTCCGGGGTGGCGATGGTGACGATATCCCCTGGGCCAGGACATCTTCGGTTGTGGCTCTACTGGACTGGTTTCAGGTGGCCTCGGTTTCGGTAAGTACCAGCACATTTCTCTTCTCTCTGCTGATCCTTTTCTTTTAACAGGTATCATCTCAGGGGACCCACCTTTCTGGCTCGGATTCGTGTCTTTCTTCTTTCTACCTACGGGGGAATTTCTCGGCAGCTTCGGTGAACGTTTGCGGACAGGGACAGTTACCACTGTATCCGGTATTCTGTTTTGTGACTCTACAGGTGAGCTTACTGGGTTTGTTGATGGCTGGGTTTCTCTATCGATTTTCATCTGATCTCCTTGCTTATTTGTAACGTTAGGGCTCATTCTTGGAGATGCTTCAACTGCCTTCCGCTCAGTTTCCTGGAAGTTCGCTAACTTCTCAGGCTGGACCCCATTTAGTCCATTTATTCCGGCTAGGCCATCTCGTTGGTCTCCTTGTAAGTACATGACTTCTCCCCCTAACATTAACGCTCTCTTTCCTAGGTGCAGGGACATCTGGTATCTGGCCATGAAATCCAACCCCACTATGAGGTCGCAAGTCAATTCGGGCAGGAACCGGCAGTCCATGTTAACCATTTGTTGTCCCATGCTCCCAGAAAATCGATACTCTCCCAATGTTTGGACACTTGAGCCTTCGGCTAACTCTACTCGGCCTGGTTGTCGGTGGACAGGAAAAATATTGTTTTCGTGGAGTATGTTGCTTACCCTCGTTCCTACGTAGCTTCTGGTAGCTCCGGTATCGATGAGGGCCATAATAGTATTCTGGAATATGTCCATCTTTACAAACATCCGGTGGTCATCTCGGTTTTGACGGCTTGGCGGCTGGCAGGTGAGTTTATTTCGGGGTTTTCTATTATAATCGGTTTCGGTATTTACAGTGTTCTCCTTTGTATTGTACACGGCTTCTACTGGTCTGCATGGGCAGTCTCGAGACAGGATCCCTTGTGTCCCACATCGTGAACAGAAGGCTCTAAATCTACCTGTGCAGGCGGTTCGGCGGTGTCCCGGTTCCCCACATCTCCAACATACTTCGGTTCGGTTGTAAGTATGATTGGGTCTCTGCGTCATATTACAACTTCGAATTTCAGTTTTAATCGCGACGGCTGGTTTGGCTGGTGGTGACGGATTCAGGTCTCTTACTGTAGCTATGGTAGCGGGTGTGGACTCGAGTACCCTTTGTCTATTCTGGATTCGGCTTTCTGGACTGGTAGACTGGGGTAACTTTTCGAATTCGCTAGCCATTGCTAGTAATTCCGGTAGGGACTGGAAATCTCTAGGTCTGATGTAATACTTATATTCTGGTCGTAGGTTTTCGTACAGCCGTTCTAGCTGACTGGCCTGGGACATTCCTCCATGTCGGCGCATCAAGGTCATTAAGTCTGTGACATACTCGGACGCAATTTCCTTGGGCTTCTGGACTCGGTTGCGAACCTCTTCTTCCAGTTTGTATTTGTATCTGTGAGGAAGGAAGTATAGGTGGAAGCTCTGGACTACTTCACCCCATGTGGTCCAAAACGCTTTGTGATTTCTATACCACAAGAGAGCTCGGCCATTAAGCATTTGTGGGAGGGTATGAAACAGATCGGCATCTTCGAAGCCGTAGCATTCTTTTAGCTCTGCGACTCTTTCCAGGAACCCCAAAGGATCACTGGTGCCATCGAACCTCACACGCCACTTGCGCACCTTCTCGCACAGATCAGCTCCATCGGGAACAGCCATGTTACTGGTAATTTATTTCTTGTATAAATTGTTTACACAACAAATGTTTCAGGTTCAACTAAAATAAAACGGTTATTCTGGAAAACAAAATTAAAATCGGGTTCTGGAAAAAATAAATTAACTTCTGGAAAAAATAAAATTAGCTTCTGGAAAAAAATAAAAAATTAGTTCTGGAAAGAAAAGAAATTATCTTCTGGTATCCAACAAACAAACTCTTGGAGGCTATGTGTTTATTTGTCGGCTGGTTTCCGTTCTTTTTAAATCCGGTGCTCGGGCGCCATTTGTAAGGTCCACCGTTTTGCGACCTATTCGGTGGTCGTTTATTCGGTGGTTTTACTTTATAATTTTGTACCAATGCAGGTAGCTCTAGTCGGAGTTTACAGGCTTTATGTAATAATAATATTCCTTGAGGGATAACTAGTATAATGTTACAATGTATATTTACAGAAGATAATAAATATAATAATATCGGTGGCGGTGTCACTTTCTGTATCTTCCCGGAGTCGGTACTTTAGTGGAAGCGTACGTCTGACTGCAACGGCTATTTTCCTGCAAGTAAATGTTATTATTGTGTATAATAATACCTGGTGGCGGTTTCGGCGTCTCGGCGGTGGTAACACCACGTATGTATGATGTTAATTTCGGACTGGTAGCTATCGGAAGTTTTTGGCGGTTTAACCTATAACCCCCTTGTTTTACAGGTGTTTTTATCTTTGTGCTTTTCAAGCACCTGGCGGCTTGCTGCAAGTGAAACGGTTCTGGTGGTATTAATCCGGATATGCAGGAAGGACTGGATTTATTACGGATGTGAACAGGTATCCGGTCTGGGAAGTAGGGTTATGTGTTATAAGGTGTTATACGGGTTGTTTGTAGGGTGCTGCCGTTCAATTTATAGAATAGGGGTGACGGATAATTACACAATCCCTGGCTCGGTTCCAATAGGAATCCGTACACAGGTCTTGACTAACACTTACGGCTTTCGGGAGTACGTTGACCAGGCTCGGTTCCAAAAGGAATCCGTACACAGGTCTTGACTAACACTTACGGCTTTCGGGAGTACGTTGACCAGGCTCGGTTCCAAAAGGAATCCGTACACAGGTCTGGCTGAACACAGGGTTTCGGGAATACGTTGACCAGGCTCGGTTCCAATAGGAATCCGTACACAGGTCGGACACACACGGGAGATAATGCACAATTCAGGAACGTTATTATAACAATAACGGCACAGCACTTTACTCACAAATTATTATGTTTAGGTTAACGGGTCTGGATATGTATAATCGGAAGCGGAACTGGTAGATACCTAAATCTCAACTCTCTCGTTTTGGTACGGGATTACGCTTTTATAGACTTGTCTATCGGGAGGGGGTCTCTTTAGTGGGAGTACCTTACTCACGTTCGTCCCCACCTTCCTGCTACTGCCATCTATTACGCTCTTTGTAAGGCATTTTAGGACCCTACAGGGTCCTTTATTAAGATGCTACAAAAGGGGTTCTTACAGATTGCAAAGTAGGTGTACTGAATTAACTGTTGTATTATATTATATTGTGTTAATTTCATTTTGTATTACGTGATGATAATTTTGCTCTTCAATATCGATGGTGTCAAATCAATAGCACGTAAGTCAAGATTGTGAATTTGTGAATTTCCGCGCCAAATAAATATAGCTTGCGCCTGAGTCTGAATGCTCAACAAAATTCTTTTAGCGGTATTATGCGCATAAATCACACGTATTTCAAACGTGAAGAAGTTAAAACAATAACACGCAATTCAGTGCATTCTTATACGTGGAAGGGTGTGTTAGTGTTTGGTTAAGGTAAGCAAATAATTATCTGTTCTTGAGTACCAAATGTTTGTTAAATTTTTTAGATTATTTTGATGAATTTAGAGTATTTGACATACGAGTTATTTTAATTGCTCTCTTCAATAACTTACGTGGTATTGTATTCTGTATTTCAGAATTGAAAATTAAAGAAAATGAATAAATCAAGGATTCAAACAATACTTCAAATGGTTAAAGCCAATTGAAAAAACAAAAATGACCAGTGAAGAATCTGCAGTACCTGACTTGTTACAACCTTTGCCAACAATAATTTCCAAAAATGAATCTTTGAACAATGGACTAAGTTTGGAAGAAAATAATTATTTCAATATTTTAAACTTGCCATTTGATATTATCTTTCAAAACCATAAGAATACGTCTTGTTCCAATTTTGATGATCAGGCATTGAGTGCTCTGTTGATGTTAACAACAAATTTGGATCATCCACATGAAGGTAATCAACTTGTTTTATTTTTAATGAGCCAGAATTGACGAATAAATTTGATTTCAACCAGAAGCATCTACAATAGCAGTTGAAAATCCTATTACTTGTGACAAACAGCAAATATTGATAGAAACAGTAAATTGAATTGCCTGTCAACATTAACAACAAACCGATATAGAGGTGAAACTAAGATTTTTGTTGATTTTACAATAATTTTAATAATCTAAACTTATATCTTTTTTCAGAACTATTACTAGAAGTAACCGTAAATGATGATAGCCATCACAACTCATTAATTCCAGAACCAAACTTTTCAACTAGCAATGGTGAAGTTGAGGAAGAAAATGATTTTTTAAATAATAATTCACCTGATAATACACAATTTCAGTCACCTAATCCTAAGAGTAGGTAATGTGCAAAGAGATGATTCGAGTGAAAAAGAAAATGATAACCAGAACAATGTTGATTTGATAGAACCCACAAGAAAGAGACTACGTTTAATAGGTATAAATATCAAAAAGAAGAATCAACGTTTAAGAATGGAGGGCAAACAATATTTAGGTTACAGAAGACCGCCGACTGTCAAAGTATGTAAACTGCTCCCACAAACCTAGAAAATTGTGTTTTTGAATTTGTTATAAGGCATATTACCTGTTAGTGGTGAAAAAAATTTCGTATGGCGGTGCAGATGGCATAACGTTTTTGTACGCATTTAAAGAAAAAATGCGTATATTTTTTAAACTACAGGTTAAGTAACAAATTATAATTGATGTTTATTCGCATAACTACTGTCGTTGAGGCGCTATCACGTGGACTTTTTATAGTTTAAAATTAAGTCAGCAGTGTGCCGTTTTTTGAAAATCTTTGACGGTACAAATTAGCAACAAATAAGTAACAAATTATGTAATATTTTTTATTGCAGTCTGCTATAAGTGCACTGCTACCTTATGAGATACATTGTATATGCTAGAATACCTGCTCATCAGAATATTCCGATACTACACCTAAATAGTTCACTATTTTAGGTATATTTTGTTTTTTTCCATGAATTGAATTATTTCTCTAACACTTTCGTCGTCGCTGCTTTCCGAAGTATCTATGATTTCCATTACTAAAGGAATTACTGCTTCCATTTTCAAAAAATGCCTTAAAATTATTCAACTTAACAGATTTAACGAACAGATAACAAATTTATAGGTTAGGATTGCTCTTTTGCACTGACTACTAACCACAGTTCTAAAAACTTGCACTGGGAGCACTTCCAGTGCAGTAACGAAATCTCAGTGAAACGCGTTACCCTCGTACGTGCGCATCTCATAGCATTTTCCACTGAACTGCTTTTTAGAACGCACTCAGTTCGCACCAACACCGAACTCGTACGAGTTGCTCTGCACCGGAACCGCTCTAATTCAGTTCCAGTGCAATTTCTGTGGTCAGTGAAACACACTCACAAAATATAATATCTAACCTCAAAAAACATTTTCGCGGGATTTTATTTTATGTTTATTAATTTGCCAAATCATGTGTAGCAACGACTTCGTGGAACGCGAAATAAATTTTGTTGCCAATGGTTGTAGCCTAATAACGTTCCATGATGATACAGAACCGGAGCTGCGATACAGATTATAAAGTAGGTATACTGAAACTGTTGTATTATATTGTGTTAATTTCGTTTTGTATTAGGTGATGATAATTTTGCCCTTCAATATACAGGGTGTTTCAGAACTATGGGATCAAACTTCTAGGGGTTATTCAGTGCAAAAAAAAACATTTGAGTATAGGGACCCATGTCCGGAAAAGTGTCACTACGGCACTACGGCCCTAAGACGCGTTAAAATTTAGAAAGACGATGAATTGCCTAAATAGGATTTAATGCATTTAATTTTTGCCTTTTGTACATGATATCATCACAACAAGTGTTCAAACTGTCAATGTCAATGTTTAAAAACATATCGCTTTAGTCGTGCTATCGTATTTGTGACGTGTGCAAGAATTTAACAAAAAGTAATTGTTGCTAATGGAAAACTTTACCAATCAAGAATTGGCGGATATGCATTTGGCATACGGAGCAACAAGCTGCAATGCACGAGCAGCAGCGCGGTTGTATCAAGAACGTTATCCCGAACGACAGCATCCGGGATACAAAAAGTTTTATTGCTATTCATCGGCGGCTCTCCGAGACAGGCATGTTTAAAACCAACATGCATGATACTGGTGTTGCTCAAACCGTAAGAACGGTCGAATTTGAAGAAGAGGTTCTTCAGCGAGTTGCCGACGAACCATCAAGTAGCACACGTCACATTGCTAAGGATATGAATACGAGTAACGCTTCCGTCTGGCGGGTGCTACACGAGCAACAACTTTATCCTTACCACTTCCAGAAAGTTCAAGGATTGACTGCAGCCGATTATCATCATAGAGTTCAATTTTGTCAATGGCTTCTTCATCAAATCGCTGCACAACCAAGTTTTTTACGTTATGTTTTATGGACCGATGAAGCCTCTTTCACAAGAGACGGTATTTTAATAGTAGGAATAGCCATGTTTGGGACGAAGAAAATCCCTATGCAATTTTTCCTAGAAAACATCAGCAGCGTTGGTCTGTCAACGTATGGGCAGGCATTGTTGATGATTATTTGATTGGGCCATACCTTCTACCGGAACGGTTAACAGGACCTATTTACCGGCGTTTCTTGGAGGAAGTTCTTCCTGAACTTCTTGAAAATGTTCCACTAAATGTTCGACAGCAAATGTGGTTTCAGCATGATGGAGCGCCGGCTCACTTTGCTGTGAAGTACGTGAGGATTTGGCTCAGCGATTTGGGCACCGTTGGATTGCTAGAGGTGGAGCAGTTTCTTGGCCTCCTAGGTCACCCGATTTAACGTCGCTCGATTTTTTTCTGTGGGGACATGTAAAGTCTTTGGTCTACGAAACTCCAGTAGAAACAGAGCAAGACTTAATTGGACGAATTACAGCAGCATTTGAAACCATTCAAAACGATTATCAAATTTTTAGTCAAGTCCGCCGAAATCATGTGCGACGTTTAAATCGGTGTATTCAGGTTGGAGGAACACATTTTGAACAGTTGTTGTGATGATATCATGTACAAAAGGCAAAAATTAAATGCATTAAATCCTATTTAGGCAATTCATCGTCTTTCTAAATTTTAACGCGTCTTAGGGCCGTAGTGCCATAGTGACACTTTTCCGGACATGGGTCCGTATACTCAAATGTTTTTTTTTTGCACTGAATAACCCCTAGAAGTTTGATCCCATAGTTCTGAAACACACTGTATAACTCGATTAATTGATACTAAGGAGATTACATTTCAAGGGGAATTACATTTTTTGATTCGTATGGAGAAAAATGGGTAAGACTTTTACATAACTTCAAAAGGCACTACCTAATAAGTTATAAAAAATACACAATTACGTTTCTGTTTTACAGATCAACAATAATATTGGAAACGGCAGAAAATGTACAACACCAAGAGGAAGAAATACAAAACATTGAACCAACAAATTCCAATCACGCTACTAACGAAGGTAGGCAAATTAATAATTATTGACATGTATGTAGTTAGTATTTTATTTTGCAGGTAATGAGTGGACACCAGACCCAACTCGATTGTTATTAGATAAATATGAAACATATTTACGTTTAATTGGACCGCTTAAAAAATTTAAAAATAAGCGACAAATGTGGCAAGAAATTGCAAATAACTTAAAGGTCCATTTTAATCTAATAAAATCTCCTGTCCAAGTTGAAAATAGATTCAAAACAGTTATGAAGCGAAAGAAGAAAGCGATAAATATGAATAAAAGGACAGGAGAAGTTAGAAACAATATAGAATATGAGACCGAATTAGATAAAATAGCTGCTATAGATGACAGTTTGGAACCAAAGGTACTGCGTGGTGTAACCAATGTTACAAAAAGTACCACAGCTCCGATGAAGAGAAGTAAAAATACATTGAAAGATATATTAGTAACACTTCATGATAAACGAGAAGAATCCAGAGACCGTCGTCATCAAGAAAAAATGAATCTTCTTAAAGATTTAATTGATGTTATTAAAAACAAATAGAAATATTTGTATCTATGTTATTTATGTAAGTGGTCAATAATAAAAGCCATGGCTAATTGTATTCATTTAGTTCCTACATAATTAGGTTGTGCAATGTTACCTTTATTTTAGTTACACATTTATGTTAGTATAAGTTTATAAAATCAAATGTTTTTAATACTTGTATATCAATTTAAAAGATTGAAATTACAATAATGCAATATTTAAACTATAAGATTTCTTAATGTTATATTACTAGTTGGTAATTGTCTTTATTTTTGTTTTGCTTACAGTATAATCCTTTGTGACAATACCTAGTTCTTTATGTTTACATTAAATTTATATATACTTCTACATTAAATTTATACATACTAAGTTATTTATTTATAACAAAAATTATACTCCTACATTATTAAACTGATTACAAAAAAAGTCTCTTTATTTCGCTAACTTGTCGTAATGTAACGTCAGCTAACGTTTCATTGGCTACTACTCCATCTACAATATTATGAATAATATTATCATGTTCTTCTATAAAATCAACACGGTTTATACATAAATTGTCTAAAACACAACAGACCGTAATAAATTTTGTTATTTTATCAACACAATGAAATTCTAAACAACTTAATTGTCGAAATCGTCCTTTTAATAATCCAAATCTATTTTCAATTTACACTCTTGTACTGCAAAACTTTTTATTAAACAAAATTTTTTCATTTGTTAAATTCCCGTAATCCCGGTAGGGGGTTAACAGGTACTCCCTAATTGAATACGCACTGTCACCTAACAGATGATATTTTTTCTCGAAAATAGTGGGAATTTCTTTGGAAATTGGCGACAAATCGAAAACCCTAGAATCATGGATTTTACCAGGTGTCCCTGTGAAGACATCCACAAAATGTCGGTTGGCATCACATATTCCTTGAAGCGTGATGGAAGGTATATCATGACGATTAACATAAGTTAATTTAATTTTATTCGCGGGAGTTCGGATGGTCATAGATGTTCCATCAACACACCCTAGAACATCAGGAAATCCGGAAACCTAAGCATAACATTAATCGTATTTTTCTCTTAAACTGCTATATTACATTTTTTACTTTTTCAAATTCTTCGGCTATTAAGCGTTTTTCTTCTGCCGTTCTTGGAAATACTATCACTTCCGGTGCTAAATGAACTAAAAAATTGATAACACGTTCACACTGTCTATGGAATGTCACTTGCCCCAGTCCAAAACGGTCTGCAACATCTCTTATCGAGCATTTATTTTCGGCAAACCTATAAAAATAATTGCAATTATCATAAATGGGTAGGCTTTCATTCAATACAGTTTTGACATTACCATAAAAAACTTAATATTTGATTTTCCGCAGAAATAACTTGACTTCCCCCATGATTTTCACGTGGAAAAAATTGGGACTTTTTAAACGCATTAGTTTAGCAGTTTCCCTGGAAACTCGAAAATGTGATTTGAACTATAAATAATTATTGTTATAAAGTAGCATACATTAGGATTGTTTATGCTAGAATACCTGTTCATCAGAATATTGGGACACTACACCTAAATAGTTCACTATTTTTGGTATATTTTGTTTTGTTTTCATGAATTGGATTATTTCTCTAACACTTTCGTCGTCATTGCTTTCCGACGTATCTATAAGGTCCATTACATAATACATTAAGGTATTATTGCTTCCATTTCCAAAAAATGCTTTAAAATTATACAACTTCACAGATTTTACGAAAAGGCAACAAACTTATAGGTTAGGATTGCTCTTCTGCACTGACTACTAATCACAATTCTAAAAACTTGCACTGGGACCACTCCAGTGCAGTAACGAAATTTCAGTCGAACGCATTACTCTCGTACTGTGCGCACCGAAAAAGACAATGGAATGCGCTAGCCTGGATCAGGCCAGTTTTAGTGCACACCAGTGCAGTCGGTGGACAACGCTATAAGACGTTACTGTAGCGCACTTATAGAGCAGAGTACGATTCGCTATAACAATCGTTAGTTTGACGGTAGTAACTACGAGAATTCGTATGATGTATTCAATAATTTATAACTCTCAATCACACAGAATTACAATAGATTTAACACTATACTGTCTTTCTTACTTAGATTACTTCTAGTGGGTTACACGGAGCAACTATTACGTACAACCGTCTAACAGCTTCTTCGCCTCCTTCCCTACACTATTCAAGTTTACGATTTCTATCTAACAGGCAGTACCCCACAACATAGTCCAAATTGGTGCGAAGATAGATTTATACAGTTTATATAGTCTATTTTATATTTTCGGTTTTCTTAACCGTTTGAGAATTGAACAACGCTGGCTTACGTGCTTAATTAATTCTTAATCCTAAGGTTATCTTTCAAATATGGGTGTTAGTGGTTTAATTATCGATGAAACTTTAATATCTACCACTGTACAACGTGTTAACGCACGTGGTTTATTTTCTTCGGTGTAGTAATGTGTTTTCATTGAAGAACGAAAATCTCTTATTCATGATATGTTCACCATTGCAATTCTAAACCACGTGTTTCCTAATAATAGTGAAGCTAGTCTAACCCTTTTATACCATCTAGTGAAAATATTAATATTATAAGCTGTATATTGAATTTGAAACTTATTAACAGTAAGAACTGTGAAAGTAACTTTAATGAATGTAGAGGTGTAATTCTTCCCTAACGTCAGAAGTGTCTGCAACAATTTTCGGAAATAACCAGAAAATCCAATAGACAAGGAATACAAAGCGAACCTATTAAAATAAGTAGAAAAAGATTCAGGTGCCTCCTACGATTTTATATAACAGAACGAAAGAATTGTTCAGCCGCCAATATTCATTAAGGTTTTTTCTTCGTTTTGACATTTTCCCTTCATGCATTGTTCATTCGAATTTCCGCATCATCTATTCTCGAGTTTACATCAAACAATGTTTCAGAATCAATTATTTTTCACTAAGTTCATCGGTTACATTATTTCACTTGTCTTAATATCAAAAAATAAGTGAATAACAAAATAACGATCAAAATGAATAATTTCTATTGTAGAGGTTTGTGAGAATCACGTAAAAAGAAATATTTGTAAATAAATGCTTTGTGTGCGAGCGTACGTCATCTTTTACACAAAAGAATCACAAAATATCGTGGTATTCTTTTCTTTATAACTAACGTAAATATTGACAAAATAAAAGAATTATATGGTATGATAAATTGAATTTTTTTACATGGCAAACATCCTTTTCAAAGTGTAAGATAACAATTTCTGAGGGGATTCCTAGAAAGTATTTTAACGAGAGGAGTTTCGAAACTAATTACTTTGGAGTATGAATTTGTTACTGTAGTTATCAGATACGAGTACTAATTACGAATGCATACATTGTATAAGCTGCACTCTCTTGTTAAATAAATACATAGGCGAGGAAGCTTTTCATCAAAACTGAAGCTACCTTACCTAATTAGTAACTGTGTAATTTATTTTTTGTTATGTTATTATACACATACACCTATACCTAAATTTTGCTACAATGTTTAATTAACGAATGCTTTTAACAAGATTTATTGTACAGGTGGAGTAGTTTCAAAATCTCGTAGCACTCGAGATGCGCGGCGGTATTTGTTGAAACGCGATACTACGATACTAACATGAAGTTCTATAAATAATAATTAAACCTATTGTTCAAGATATTTTTGTTAGAATAGCAAAGGGGGAAGGGTTACCTCGGACAATTTACAAACAAGTTAACCCTCTGCAGTAGAAGCGAACACAACGATTTCGCTCTCTCTACGCATTAGGTAGATTAAGATTATAAATAAACATTTTTGTGTGTTAATGAGTCTATTTCATTAAACACCTATACTTATTTACTCTAATGTTTAGGATGGCATTTTACCTACCGATGGTTTTTCGATGTATAACGTTGTGCCTACTTTTCGAAATTGTTTTAAATTCCGCCGCGCATCTCGTGTGCCACGACGAGATTTTGAAACTACTTCTACGTCTCGGTACGCAACACGTGTTCGTACAGGGTGGCGCAAATACTCATGTGAGAAAAATCTGCTTTTTATTAATGAAAGGAAAATTGCAAAAATTATTATGTTCGTTAATTTTAAAATAACTCAAACTTAAACGCTTAAAAGTATGCTTTAACCCATTGTAGTCCAAGAGCTTTTTTAGGGAAAAAAATAAAAGCAAAAATGCGAATCTTATTAAGATGGCTATTCGGAAGAAAAAAGTAAATGTAACATATTTCAAAACTAACTATTTTGGCCAAAAAACATATGTACTCATTTGAGCATAACGGGATCATACACTGAATTAATTCAAAACATAATTTTAAGTTTTAAAACAATCTCGTTCTACACAGAGAGTGACTTTGAACTTAGAACAACTCCATCTGACCCAATCTGCTTAAAGCGGGATTGGTTCTGAACTTTACTAAAACAGATTTGATTCGGGTCTTTGCTAAGGTTGTGGAATTCACTATCATTGGAATTTCCGGGACTGATTGCGTCATCGGGGAAAAGATAGTATAAATACGTGTAATTGAGTGTGTAGTTAATTTAGTTCTGTTTGAATCGTGTTACTATTATGGAGTGTTTAAATGTTAATCAAATTTCGGGATTCTTCCGTGGTGGTTTGTTAACCGGTGAGTGGTTGAAAAGGCGTACAATATTATCACGTATAAGGTATTGTGTGAAGGCGAGACTATCGATTCGATAGAGATTTACAATGATTTTGCAGAAGCTGTACGGAAAGTTGGCGGAATGTAAGTTTTATTTTTGTTTTGTTTATTTTTAAGTTTCATTTTTGTTTGTTTTTAAGTTTTTAATTGTTTTTAAAGTCCAGCTCAAGTAAACATGGAGGATGTTTTTGTTTATGATGAAGAAGCGTTGGAACATTCCGCAGCGGGTAGTATGATAACGGTATGTCTTTTTTTAATTTTCTATTGTTTCGTTTCGTGAATGTCTACATTACAGCAGCAAGATCAATCCAACAAGAGGTCGAACTGTTAGGAATATTCTAGACTCTATATTATATAAATATGTATAGTTAGTAGTTGCCTATGAAAGGTAGTTGCTAGGATATATAATAGTTGTTAATGAATAAAAAAAAATATATTAGTGTTCCATCATCGTTTTCTAATAAGCATTTTATTCCGATCCATAGTACCTTTTAACAGGTTATGGGCCCAGAATACGTTTAAAGGGAATAAAAACAATCGAATTAATCGTGTGTTTGTGTGTGTCCTACACGAGGTATCGACGGTTGGAAAACGAGTAGATTGTTCATTAAGAAGAAGTAGTATTGCAAATAGCTGATGTAATGGCTGATAATACTAATCTGGCAATACACAAATTCGAAGGGAAGAATTACAATCAGTGGAAATTTCAGGTAAAATGTGCGCTGAAGGCCAAAGGTGTTTTTGAGATTGCGACAGGCACCATTGATAAACCAACGTCAACGGAAGAATTAATTACCTGGAATAAAAAGGATGCCATAGGAATGTGCATTATCACTTCCGCTATGGAAGTATCACAAATTTCTTTAATAGAAAACTGTGAGACGGCGGCAGAAATATTAAATAAACTTGACGGTATTTATGCATTAAAAACAGAAACAAACAAAATGATTGCTCATGAAAGATTTCACAATTACAAGATGGCAGTAAACGATACAGTTGTACAACATATCTCTAAAGTGGAAAACCTAGCAATTCAAATTAAACAGTCTGGCGAACAGATAAGTGATACTGCTATAATTACAAAAATCATTGGGACACTTCCCTCAAAGTTCAGAAATTTCAGACAGGCATGGCTTTCCTTAGAAGAACCAAAACAAAATCTACATAATCTAACTGCACGTCTACTTGATGAGGAAGTCAGTCTAAGTAGTGAGGAGGCGACCGATACCGCACTCGTTGCAACTGTTGGTAATCGAAAAGAACCAAACAGAAAAAAGAATGTTGTTTGTTATAATTGTAGAAAAAGAGGACATTATTCAAAAGATTGTCGCGCTCCCAGGAAGAAAAAGAATAGTGATCCTGAAAGAGGTGGATCGAGCCCATCGAGCAGCAATTATTCAGCATTCAGTGTAGAAAATGACAAAATAATTGAGGAACTCAACATTGACGAACTTGGATGGACATTGGACAGTGGTGCATCGGCACACATGAGCCCATTTAAAGAGTTGTTTTCTACTATCGAACCGACAAACGAATTCAATGTGAAGTTGGGTAATGACAAAGAACTACCTGTTTTTTTTTTTGCACACAACCTTGCTTTATACCGAATAGGTCCATCATTTGTTGGGCGTTTTATCTTAAATACCCACTTAGAGTCAATTATTTGCTTGTTCATTGGTAAAGGAACAACATTCCACGTTTGATTTTTATCCAGTGCTTCTAATTCTTCGTTTATTGCACTCATCCATTTATCTGCATCATTACCACTTATCGCTTCATTGTATGTCTCCGGTACACCTTCAATAAGATTGATTTCTGGTTCAAGATCATCCAAATGAGATTCAATTACCAATTGGGTGCAGGTCCATCAACCCAACAAGAGGCCGTACCATCCTCTACCCAAATGTTCAACCATATTAAAATAATTGGGCAGTCAAACGAAAAATTTATTAAGAAATTTAACACGACATGTAGAAGTTTGAGATTTACATTTAATGACGAAACATGTAAGGATAACCCTTTAACAAGGCTACAGGTAAATAAAAAAAATATCGTTTCCTAAACATTATTTAACACATATTATTTGCAGAGTGCGTTCGAAGAACTGCATGGGTACATTGTGAAGGATACGGCTCCATCAGATCGGGTCGGAGTCACCTTAAGAAACCCGAATTTTCCAGACAAACCTATCGGTCTTTCGTTTAGAAGAGTGGACCAGTTGTCAGTGGCGGTGATAATGTCGCTGCTAGAAAAGGTAATGCAGAGCAATGCTAGCTTTTTTTCAAGTGACTTGTTAGTTTTTAACGTGGATAGAGTTACGATACCTGTTGGCTATGGACGCAAAAACTTAACGGGGTTAAAGTTTGCAGACTTTTGTAAAGCTAAAGCAAAGGGTATTATTGTTGTACCAACCGCAATCAGTGGGAACAATTGTTTAGCTCGCGCACTAGTCGTAGCCATAGCATTTAGAAGCAACGATACGATGCTTAGTAGCATGAAGATGAGTAACTCGTTACTTCAGATACGGGCACAGAAAAATGTATTTCGACTTGTATGTGCTTCTAATCAATTACCGAAACACGCTCGAAGACCTTGTGCCATCATTGTAAACACCGATCCGTCATACAGACCTGGGGAACATTGGGCTGCAATCTACATTGATGGGAATGGATGAGGAGAATATTTTGATTCCTTTGGTCGACCGCCGACAGGAATCATCTAGGATTTTTGGAAAAGGATTGGACATTCTACCGTTACAACAACAAAGTACTTCAAGATTAACATTCAAACGCTTGCGGTCTTTATTGTTTGATGTTTTTATACTTTAAACTTATCTATTTAGATTTTTTTGAAAATGATAATATAATTAAGCTTCTGTATAATACATGTTTTACAGTGATAAAAATAAATGAAATTTAGTTAATTTGCGTTTTCTAGTTAAAATACTGAAATTTCCGTAATTGACTTCCAAATTGTGTGTATGCGATTTCTGATTACTCTATTGTCATTACCGAAATTCATTAAATCGTAATTTTTACGATATACATTAAATTTTGAAACTAATTGGGTGGCGAAAAGAGTGATTTCGAAGATTAGAATATGATTTCTAGCCGTTATCTCGAATTGAAAATTTGCTAAACGGCTGATTAGGAAAATACCAAAACTCTATGGATCACATAATGACTTTTTGGTGTATAAATACGGTCTGTCCTGCAATTATATCTTAGTCTTGAACGAGGTTTAAGATAATAATGTCGAATTTCAGCGAGAAATTAACTGAACTTCAGGCGGCAGTTATCGCAGGCTGTGAGGCCATGAAAAGGGCTCAGGCCCTAATCAACCGATTGGCAGCTGATGAAGCTCGGAGTGGCCAATCAATCCTCCTCAGCACCATCACTACCACCAGCTCCACCACCAAGAAGCAAGTACGGAAACGACCGATGAGGGGTGCTGCTATCAGCAGTGGTCGAGGCATCCGCTCCAGGTTGAGGTCTAAAAAACGTAAAACCAAGGATGATGTTGACGGGCCCGTCGTCGTTATTAGCGACGACGACGGCAAGACTGAGGAGGGAAATCGTCAGCCGACAACTGTCGTAACACCACTACCACAAAAAAAAAGAAAAACCGACGATGGGGTGCAGGCGGAGTCTTCGCTGCTGCTGCTGAAGAGCCTTTTAACAGAATCTCATCCGGAGGTGTTCTTCACGTCGCCAGCCACATGTTGGGACAAATCCTCCAACAGTAGTTCCTTCGGAGATGCACAGTACACTATCTGCAAGGGAGCAAGCGGGGGACTCGTTGCTGCTGTCGTTGTTGGAGGTCGCCCCAACAGAATCTCCTTCGGGGGATTTCCTCACACCACAACAACCTGTCGAGGATCACACTGAAACATCGGTGATGGAGGCACCGTCACCAACAGCAGCTCCGTTGGATTCGTTGTTCACCGCCGAGATTGAGGCAATAGACGCTGTCCTGGCGGCGAATTGCTACAGCTGGATTTAGACGAATTATATCAGTACTTAACTGAACCAACAAATGATGAACAATAAATTTTTTTTATATTTTTATTTTATTTTATTTGCATTTATTTATTTATTTATTTCTTATACCCAAACGCTAAAGTATCAAAGCTTTCGATCCTTCGCCGCTTAGAGTAGCTAATCTATATTGTTTAGACTCAGGTCTACTAATTACATTAAAACACTTATCTCTAACTATTTTCCTATCATTATAAAGATAGGGTAAAGGGGGGAGAGATGGACCAAGAGGATAGACGGACCACTACTGATATTTCATTAAGTTTGGCAACGATGCGCGGTACGTGGAACTACATTCACGTGTTATCATTAGTTTTCAACCGGACGCGGTCAAGTTAGTTTGTTTACAAGTGTTTCTTGAAGTTTTAAGCAAAAGATTGTTTTTAGTGTTGCAAAAAATTTTCGAGGTTACAAAATTTCAAATTTTTAAGCCATTCAGGTAAGAATAGTTGATGTTTTTGCAATTATGAACACAGGGTATACGTTTATGTACACCATTGTTAGTCTAATGCACTTTGCTCGTTAATTACAGTCTGGTCCACCTCTCCTCCTATTTGAGGATAGACGGACCAGTGTAGGGGAGGAGAGATGGACCTATTGTTTTTGTTGCAGAAAAATGCCAAAAGAAATACCACTCCACGAGGTTGTTGGAGTGCTGAAAGTTTGAATTATGCGTTAAATGCTGTGATTACAAATGAAATTGGTATAAATGAGGCAGCTAGAACATTTGCCATCCCTAAAACTACGTTAAAACGAAGAATAAAAGCAAATAATCTAGAGAAAAATAGTAGACTTGGTCCTGATTCCATGCTAGGTCAAGATGCTGAAAGAAAACCGGCTAATCACATAAAAAACTGCAGCAGCATGGCTTTGCACCAACTAGGGATGAAGTTCGTGTAATGGCATACAAATTAGCTAAAAAACTTGGGACCCAAAATAAATTTAATCACACTAAAGGTGAGTATTACTGACCAAAGAGTTTACATACAATTTCTTGTATATTTCTTTTGTTTTTAGAACAAGCAGGTATAAAATGGTTACAATCTTTTTTAAGAAGAAGGCCCGATATTTCTGTCCGAAAAGCTGAAAATACGTCGATTGCACACGCCCGAGATATGCCACGAGACACTGTTACAAACTATTTCAATGATCTTGAAAAAATTCTCTAAGACAACGCTCTATTAGATAAGCCTACTAGTATATACAGGGTGTCTCCAAAAACACCTTACAACGCTTTAGGGTAGACTTATGGGGTAATATTAGACCGATATAACCCAATTTACCTCTATGTAAAAGTGCACCATTTCGGAGTTACAGCTCTTCAAAGTTGGTGTTTGAAAATAGTATATTATGCAACGAGCATGTAATGATAGCTATTAATACACGAGCACGAGGTAAGTTATGACACGAGCCTTGGCGAGTGTCATAAATCTTGTGCGAGTGTATTAATAGCCATTACATGAGAGTTGCATACACTATTTTTTCTACGACCTGTGTTAATTAAACAAAAATTATTATAAAAGAACGAACAAAATTTTTGACAAATATCAAAAACTCCTGTAACTATGGCAATCAAGTAAAATGCTTGACAGCTATTGGCTAATTGACTCGTTTTATAATGAAAATCTGTATCGAAATGAATATCATTTCGATACAATCTAATTACACTTAATAAGTCGATTAAAGTATGGGAGTAGAAAAACGTTTATTTATCATAAATGATAAACCGTTTAAGATAGGAATTTGAATTTTGGAATAATAATTACCCTTATCAAAAGCTATAATTGTACAAATTTTGGGAAAAAAAGACATACAAGGAATAGACCATCCGCATTATCGTTACTGTTAACAGTAGAATAATTTTTTACTTCTTTACTAAAATGTAAAATTCGCTACACCAGATGAAAGGAAATTTCAAAATTAATAACTTTCGCCTCTTCACATTTTATCGTAAATTATTTGGTTTTCCAGATAAAATGAAAAATTAACGCTAGGTTTTTCTAATAAAAGTGTTTAATTGCATAGGTCAATTTTCTTTTTTTGGAACACTAATACAATACTTTTACTTCGTACTCGGGAAGTAAAACTGCAACTTTATCTTATAAAAGAAATGAGTGCCGCCATTTCAGGTTATACCGGAAGTGACTTCATTAAAGGTAATATTAGCATTTTACCCTTGGCCCGAATGTAATCGATTGGCGAAAACCGCATTTCGACAACTTTAATAGTTTCTGAGTATAGAGCGTTGCAGACATTTTTTAACAATTATTTTTTTAACACTTCAAAAAATAAGTATAACACAATGTCAAATGTGTAGCAATAACCCGAAGAGCAGCCAGTTTTTATAACCAAAACGAACTGGCTTGCCTTTTATATATTGTTTAGAGCCCCTAAAGATAAAGAATAATAATGTTTTTGTATAGGCAACGTGATCTAAACCAAAAATGAAAATCAAAATAGTATCCCCGTTCGGAGGCACAATTGGTCAATCTTTGTTTTTGAAAAACGTTAACCTTATCCTTCAATCATAACTTTGCAAATCTCTTTCATGTGACAGGGCTTTCTTATTTTGTCATTATTATACAAGTGTCTAAAATATGATATAATAAGCGATAACATTGACACATACAACATCTACTTTGATATTGTACAGAGACTGGATCGGCTTTCTTAAGGTAATTGTTGTTTACAGTTGATTAAATTGGAAAAAATGTAGTTTTGTGGTCACCTATATACAGAAAAACTATCAGCGATCTACGTAACCCGTAAGTAAAAACTTTATTTTTCATTAAAACGTCAGCTTAATATGCAAAACCCGTAAGTCCCTATTTTATCGAAACTGAGATATTTACGCGCCTAAAATTTACAGTTATAGCAAAGAGTATAATTATATACTCTTTGGTTATAGTAACCCCGTAAGTCCGTCCTACTTCTACCAGAAATGCAAATCCAGTTTTAACATGGCAGGTACATCATGATAGTGCATCGTACGACAATGTGAGTGATTTTGTGCTATTAAACACCTTTTTTTATTGGATCTACGTCAATATAATAATAGAAGGTAAGTAGTAAATAGTTTGAAATATTTCAGATTTAGTTTGTTTTACATAGTTTGCTATTTTATTTTATTTTATTTTGGAGTTACGTGTTTTTCTTAATATAGAGAAAATAAGTTAGCGATTTTTCTGTAGTAGAACAAAAGTAAAGTAGAACCGCGATTATTCGAGGTAATAGGGACCGAGACCTCCTCGGATACGGGAAAACTCGGATAATACGGAGATTAAGTAAAAACTCGGAAAATGTACAAAATTGGTTTATTGCCAATAATTCCTATTGGTCGTATTCATACTCGCGCAACGTGACCGCTTCGCAAGAACCAGTAAGACGTTCAAGAGCTCAACATTGCTTGTAAAACAAATAAACATCGCTTATGGCCGTAATTTTTCCGCTATTAGAGTTAACCCAGAGGGTCGCATATTCGCGATTCTACTGTAGGTACTAGTATTATAATGAAGTAATTTTGATCCTTCTGTTTCAGAAGAAATGGCAAATTTTAGAAAAAAGAACTTACGAAATTATGGCAATGATACACAATATTAATTCAGGATCTACAATACAGGTAAATAACGAAGAAAATCCAAATTTCTCAAATTTTGAAGACTCTACCAAAAAAAAGGAAACAATCTCCGACCTAACACTGAAGAACAAAAAGAAAATGATCCCCAGGATCGTCTGAACAACACCACAATTCTTCTGAACATATAAATAATACATGCAACGCTAAGAATGACCACTTATTGATACCTACTCGAATATTCCAGAAGTAACCGATTCATTATTTAGTAGTAATAGGGCGGCAGCCCTGCGTCATTTTAGGTAGTGATAAAAGCGCGTCTGCAAATCATACTACGTTGAAGATGATGCAAAATATAAGAGCATAAAAATGGTCGCAAGTTCTGAAGCTGGGAATAACATCACAATTCCAATTAGGAGAAATTCACACAACCATACCCCATGTATAAGTTTATTAACGTTGATATTAATTGGGGTGAGGTTGTATAAAAAGCTTGACAATAAAATTGCCTATCTCACGTACAAAAGAGCTAAAGATCATGAGGTGCTTCAGTCTTATGACCACAACCACGATTTTAAAGACAATAATAACTATCCCAACGGCTTCAATTTTCAATTTCACGATAGAGTTATCAACCTGAGTCAGGTACCCTTTGGTGCAAACGAGACTGAGTTGCTGAATATGGGTTTGAAACACAATCCCCATACCCTCGATAAAGGTTTGCTCAACCAATTCAAACTTGACCTTGAGTTTATATTGCAAATGAATCCTGACACCCCTCAATTTCAGAATATACGAGCTATTTGTGCCAATAAGATCAAGCATATTAAAATTGAACATGGCAAATTCAATAATAAAGCCATAAAGAATGTTATTGCTAAACTCAAACAACACGATTTGGTTTGCACCAAGGCGAACAAAGGCAATGCAATTGTCATCCTCGAGAAAGCAAAATACATCTCTAAAGTTAAAGAATTTCTAAACTCCACTAGTTTCACCACCACCAATATTAATTTCAATTCTTTTATGAAGAATGTCGAAGATTTTATTACCAAAAACAAAGACTTGCTAGATGGCCACTTCAACTACAATTATTATAAGTTAATACTAATGAACCCTGTTTTCCCTCGTCTTTACGCATTACCAAAGATTCACAAAGCTAATGTCCCTATGCGACCTATAGTTTCCTTTTTCAAAACTCCCGTTTCCAGATTATCCGATTGGTTAAACCAAGCCTTAAGAAATCTTCTCCACTTTCAATTCCCTTACGCTATTAAAAATTCCAAGGATCTCGCTGCGGACTTGGCCAATTTCCCTATGAAGCCTGAATACGTTTTGATTTCCTTTGACGTAGTTAACCTATTCCCCAGCATCCCCTTCCTAGATTGCCTTAACATTATTAATTCTTTCCTCACTACCTCAGACCTTCCTGATGATGTAGCTTCCTTTCTTAGTAATTGTTTACAACTTTGTCACAGTCAAAATTTTTTTAAATTTAACCAAGTTACTTACCGTCAAGTATCTGGTCTACCTATGGGCAGCAATTTGTCCCCTCTGCTGGCTGAAGTTTTCATGATCTCATTAGAAATTAATAATATCTTCCAAAATCAAAATTTCGTTAATAAATTCATTTTCTATAAAAGATATGTTGACGACACCTTCGTTATATTTAACGGCACCGCTCAAGAGATTGAAGATTGTTTCAACCTTTTGAACGGCCTTCACCCCAACATCAGCTTCACTATGGAAATCGAAGAGAATAAATCCCTCAATTTTTTAGATGTCACTATTACTAGACTGGACCACTCCCTCGAGATCTCTGTTTTTAGGAAACCTACCACCACGGGCCACGTCATTCCTTTTTGCTCCTTCCACCCCCTCGCCCATAAACTGGCTGCTTTTCGCTCCCACTTTACTAGACTCTTGAACCTACCACTTTAATCCTCAAAATTATAATTTCGAATTAGCTACCATCTTCCAAATAGCTGCCCGCAATGGTTACCCTGAACGCATGATCACTAAACTTTACACCCAACTCCGTCGTTCCTTTGCCCACAAAAATCGTACCAACTTACAACCAATAGGTGATACTCAATCCCTCAAGTACTTTTCCTTACCTTTTATAGGATCATCTTCCTATTTCTTTAAGAACCTTTTCCAAAAACACGACATAAACATTTCATTCTCCTCCAAATTTAATTTAAACAGTTTAATTGTTCATACAAAGGACAAAATCGATTTATTGGAAAAATCTGGCGTATACAAGCTCAATTGTGGTACTTGTGACTCTTTTTATATTGGCCAAACTGGCAGAAAACTCAAAACTAGAATAGCGGAGCACTATTCTTGCATAAAAAACAACAACCACTGTTATTCCAAATCGTCCTTTGCGAATCATATATTAAACTCAGGTCATGCTTTCGATCCTAAAACCAATTTTCAAATACTCCATGTTTGCGATAAAGGCATCCGGCTAAATCTATTAGAAAATAAAGAAATTATCACCCATCACTCCAATAACCCCTCTGGATCCCTTAACGAAATCCTGAATATTAACCAGAACGTACTTCTATAACCTGTTTAGATTTCCTTTCACCTTGTATATTTCCACTTGGCCGATCTTACAGATCTCTTCCAATTTTCTTTAGTTTCCTTACTATTTGACTTATAACCATGTCATTTCCTGTTGGTCTCTCAACCTAGTTACTTTAATTCATAATGTATTTGTTGTACATCGTTTATTAATTTAGGTGTTCCCCTTCTGGGACCCCCTTAAGTTCAATTATGTTTTAATTTTTAATATTTCCCGTAAGTATTTTAGAATCTCTGGTTATGCTCAAATTTTGTTAACCTTACTTTTTACAGCATGGCTTCGTTTTTGGTTTCGTGATGCTTGTTCCATTTTATAATAATTATGTCCCAATTTCGTCGTGGTGAATGACCGATTATAGTCATTGCACCCCCTGACGTTTTATTCCCGTTTAATACTACATCTATTTATATCACAACAAAATTGTTGTTTTTACCTCGTTACGATAACTAATATGTAAGTAATCAATTTATGCTATTAGTTTGTATTATTACAATTAATTATAGGATAAGCCTGAAGATGATAAAATGTTAATTTATCGAAACATGTCGCTGTTTGTTATCAACTTATTGTGATCTTTCAACTATCAACTTTAATATCAACGTTAATAAACTTATACATGGGGTATGGTTGTGTGAATTTCTCCTAATTGGAATTGTTATAATCACCCCATTTCGAGTTCTACCAATCAACATCCATACATGGACCAAGTCAACTTGGGAATAACATGTTCAAACAACCCTTTTTTTGTGCATAAAAAGTCATTGTTTTAAAGTGATTTGAGCGCGTATAATTCTTGTACGAATCGAAAGGACAAATGAAAAACGTTGTCAGAAAAGTAATTGCAGACGTATGTAATGATTTGTGTTTCGGAGGTGCAATAATCCTGCAGATGGGGTTGAAGGTGCAGTATTTTTATGATTTTAAAAGTCATTTGAGCGTGTCTGCAATTCAGGTTAATGATTTATGTACTTGCGTATGTCACAAAAAAAATTGTAGACAATTCGGATGTGGATAAGTATTTTAATTAAGCAATTTAAATCATAGTTTGCTGAAAAAATGGTACTTCAATATTGTTTAATTAACATAGGTACTTATCCACATCCGAATTGTCTGCAATTTTTTTTTGTGACATACGCAAGAACATAAATCATTAACCTGAATTGCAGACACGCTCAAATGACTTTTAAAAATTATAAAAATACTGCACCTTCAACCCCGTCTGCAGCGTTATTGCACCTCCGAACCCGATCTGCAAATACCTTTCTGACGACGTTTTTCATTTGTCCTTTCGATTCGTACAAGAATTAAACGCGCTCAGATCACTTTAAAACAGTCACTTTTTATGCACAAAAAAGGGTTGTTTGAAGATGTTATCCCCAGCTTCAGAACTTGCGACCATTTTTATGCTCTTATATTATATATCACCTTCAACGTAGTATGATTTGCAGACGCTCTTTTATCACTACCTAAAATGACGCTGGGCTGCCGCCCTATAAGTACTCTGCCAGAGAATGGAAAGATGTGATAAATTTCATGAATGAAATATCTAGTCTCGATCAAACCAAAGCCGACATAGCTAACAATAGTATAATGAAACTTACTAGGAGAAAATACAAGATGTGAGATCAACTTAGAATAAATTTGTAGTTAGTTCCAGTTTCGATTTTGCAGCTAATTGCAACTTAACAGACTTAGCAATATAAGCGTATTACTTGACTATGATCAGCAAGATAAACCATATTCTTATGGTAATACTTCCAATTTTCAACAGTAGCCTATCTATGTCTCATGAGCAATTGAAAATGTAAATTTTAATGAGGTTATTCTAATAAACAACAAGAAACCAAATACATGCAATACTGCCATAGACTGTGATATAGAATTAGTGCAAGAATCTAGATTAAAGAATGTATCTGAAACTAATAAAAGTCGGTATAATTTTAAACTTTAAAAACTCATAACTTTTTTGCTAACAAAGATAAATAAATCAAATGTTAGAGTTAAGTAGAGGACATACGACTCTTTTAATCGAGCATAATAAGTATACCAATTTACTCTCAGTCTATCCGGAAATTAACCAAATATTAAAAATATTTATGACATACTCTGTGTATTATTTCAGTAGAAAATCAGAAATCGTTTTCTGATTACAACGATACTACACACTATACATTTATTTTTTTGAGTTATTATGCAAAAAACTACACTCACTATTTTAAATTGGATTTAATTAATTTTTTTCATATTGTAGGAAAATTTATATGAAGTCTAGCACGTTTTGAATTTTAGAAAATTGGGCGCACATCATTTTATACAGGACGACACAAAGTATATTTTTTACTTACTTACTTTAAAACCACGGTGAGTGTATTTTATTTAATACGTCATTGTAGTAAACGCGGGAAAGTTTTGTATCAGTTTACTGATCTTTAATTTAAGTTTTACTTTTGTTCGTAGAAAGAGTTGCTTACGAACTTACGAATTAAATACAATATTGTGTGACAGGTAATTCGTAAATGCGCAATCAGCACCCATAAATTGTTTAAATCTCAAACGAAACCTCTACATCTACCCCATTTCGATCATTACAATGGCGCTCATCCTCAAATTTTGTGAAATAATACGCCATAGTTAAGATGTACTAAAATGGAACGTGTTTTTTATAAAAATCTGTACTATTAGACTCTCAAAGGTATTGAAAATAAAACGATCTAAATTGAAAAGATTGTGAAAATTGATGAAGTGTTCCACTGCTGATATAATATGTTGGTCTATATAGCATCGTGCAGCTATATCTCTGAAACCTTCACCTTTAAGATTAATACGCGAGGAGATAAATTTTCGTGACAATTTTATTGTAACTAATACGTTTTGGTGTGTTACAGTAGAACAATAATTGTTATTAATACGGGTACAGTTGTAATTTTCTAGCAAGAACTCAGTTCCTACAGAATATGGTCACTAGATTAGTAACCCAGTACATCTGGGGTTGAAATGCGGTTGAAACCCTTTTGTTCTTCAGTTACGTATTCATTTTCTCTATTATTTCATTCTATAGTCTTCGAAATCACAAACGAAAATAATTTACTTCGATATCCACAATCATAATTGTAAAGGGAAATGTATAGTATTTCTCAGTGCTATGTGATACGAATATTATCGTATGAAATATATCGAACAGAGTGACTGAATTCGTACATCTCTCGAATTTCATACTTCGAATGTCATGTGTATACTTGGAAATTAATCTTTATAGACTTTGTACAGTGCATTCAATATTTCAATTATTCACAAACATAGAAGTATGCGGTTTTTCTATTTTTTTGTGAAACGCAAAATGGCGTCAATAAAATTTTCAATGGCCACCCTTTTTTTTGAACTACAGGGTGGTTTTGAAAATCTTCCATTCTTTGCCACTCTCCGTATCTCAGATGTTATACAATTTCTTAAAAAATAATCTCTTTTAATGTAGTTTTTTGTGAGTAATTTAAAAATCTATATTTGTGTTCTTTTAAATATGACACCCTGTATAATGTATATTTATAAACTATTCAACTCATCTTAACCTTTTAATAAAATAATAATGCATAACTTTCTTAACACTAACTACAACTTTCTGCACCTAAATGCGTTGTTGTTTCGGCTTAGTTCGTATTTTGTTGAAAATAATTATTATTTCTAAACCCCTTCAAGATATTTTTATGAAATTTGGCATAATTATGTCGCCATTTCTCAGAAGTTGAAATTTCCAAAAATACGTTCAAAATGGCAGACATTTTTATGCTTGAACCGATTTTAATAATTACGGTGTCGTTTTTTACTTTAAAATATATTTTTATATAATGTTTTATAAGAAAAAAGAAAATAAAATGTAAAAAATAAATACTCGTTGATAAATACAAGTTGATCTGTCATGTCGTTAGCAGAGGCAGAATTATGAGTGGATAAAATTCGTTTCTGTCATGACATAGTTGATCCAAGGAATCAACTCCACCTTTGGTTTGGTTGTAGTATAAATTTATTTCTGGCTTATTATGGTTCTCGTCAGTAACAGATGCATCATGGTGCATTGTTGATAGAAGAATAACAGATTTCTTCAACTTTGGAACGTGGGATACTAAAGTACATTTTCTCGTAAATCAAAATAAAAACGAGTCTTTTTCTTTATTTTTGTTGGGCAAAAATTTTGGTGGAATAAATGTTTTATTTTTTCTGACTGTACCAACCGTGGTCAATCCTTTAGACACCATTATATCGAACGGAACACAGTTTATATCGTGCGAGGGGGAAGTTACTTTTCCCATCCTATCGTAATATTTATAAAATACCGGCTTCTTCAGAAAAATTGCACGGCCTTTACAAACACATCTGGAATCTGCCGTTTATCAGAAAACACAGCTCGTGCAACTTCTTTCGCCAGCCCACCTTCTTAAAATGTTTATTTGGCAGGGTAGTACCGTATTTTATATCGTACGCCAAAGCGCACAGTGGCGATATGCCGAGCAAATGACTTCGTTTATAGTGGAAGTGGTCTATCAATGTTCGCACTTTCCCTAAATTGTCGAGGGTTATATGTGTGCCTCGACTTATAGCCCAAGGCGCGATAGACCATCTTCAACTTTCTTGTACTTGTATAAAAACGGACGCCCCATTTGTTCGCCGTCACAAGTTTAAAAATCTATACTGGTGTTCTTTTAAATATGACACCCTGTGTATTTATAAACCATTCAACTCATCTTAGCCTTTTAAAAAAATATAATGCATGACTTTCTTAATACTAACTACAACTTTCTACACCTAAATGCGTTGTTGTTTCGGCTTAGTAGTTTAGCGGCAATGAGGCATTTTGTATTTTGTTGAAAATAATTATTATTTCAAAAACCCTTCAAGATATTTTTATGAAATTTGGCATATGTCTTCATTTCTCAGACGCTAAAATTTCCAAAAATACTTTTTTTCTAAATTATCTATTTTCAAAATGGCAGACATATTTATACTTGAACCGATTTTAATAATTACGGTGTCGTTTTTTACTTTAAAATGTTTTTATATAATGTTTTATAAGAAAAAAAGAAAATAAAATGTAAAAAATAAATACTCGTTGACAAATACAAGTTGATCTATGTCATGTCGTTAGCAGAGGCAGAATTATGAGTGGATAAAATTCGTTTCTGTTTTGTTATTCATTTCTGATATTGATTAGACGTAAAGTCTCGTTTAATATCGCAGAACCTGGGCGTTGAGTGCGCACTAGTAATCAGTATTACATTCGATTTCACCATATCAAACTAAATGTATGTCAATCCACTCACCATTTTCTCATTTAAGTAACAAAAAAGTATGTAAATGTACGGAATTCCATTTGAAATACATATTTTTATTATAAGAAAACCGTGACGTTTCTAAGCGTACGTTAGAAAATCGCCTGCAACTGAAGGGAATATGGAAAACATTTAACTACACCTTGAGGAAGTTTTCTCAACGTTTCTGTAAATGTTGGAACATTACGTCCTTTTCTTAACCTCTTTATTTAAACTTGCAAATCGAACACAAAGATAAAAATGGTCGATGCTGAAATATAGGTTAACGCAGTATAAGAGTACCATTGAAAAAAAAGGGCGATTTTTTCAAAAATGAAAATCTTTACTGATTTTCATTTAGTTACTACAGAAAATATACGAAAATACGTGAAATAATTTTACATTTATGTTAAGCTACACCCTTTAGAATTGTGTACTATTTCAGTTTAACCCTTAGTTTGGGAATGTCGAGTACAAAGTAACGCCGGTCTCACAGAACGGCAAACGCTTAGCGTATAGTCCTAAGAGAGCTTCAACTGAATCTGGATTTTTCAACTAGCCTCTAACAGATTAAAGTTTTGTATTTGTATTTACTACAATTTCGTGTAGTATTGCGTGAGTAAAACACAACCGCCAAACATCGCCTGGTTCTGGGTTATTTGTCAATTAATTCGCTTGTCCTATACATGTTGATAGCTTTATTCTGCGCATCCATTTATCCTTTGCGTTCCACTCTCGCTTCCATGTGTTTATGGCCTCCTCCTTACTTAGTCGTCCCAACCTAACTTGAGTCTCGATGTGTACGGGCGGCACTCAGCCCACAACCAGAATTTTGTCAAGCCCTATGCGCGGAAGTCACTTTTACCGCCATCAGCCTATTGATGCTGTAAATCACCGTAGTCGCCATCGCACACTTCAGTTCTGGTGCACACACTTTCACTCCATACATCCATATGGGTCATATCACTGACGACAGGACCATCCTCTTGGACGCCTTGGCCCCCCTCTCTTGCGCATGATCCCGCTCAATACGCTGTATAGCTCGAATATTTATCCATAATGACGCCGAGCATCCTGATGGAGGGCCGTGCCACAATCCCCTCCCCCCCCCGCCCTAACGCGCACTTCCCGAGCTCTTCTTCTGCCGGTCATCACCGCCACAACCGTCTTTTCCGGCACTATGGTCAGCTACCCCCGCATCCACTCACTAATTCTGAATATTAGCACATAGCCAAATCACATTTAACCATATTTCGACTTTGTAAGACGTAGTTAACACTTTTTCAGTTTGGGAACGCTTCCCAGCTCGGAAATTGTTGTTGCCATTAAGGTCGAGAATAGGCAAAATAGCTTAAAATTATAACGTCTTGTAGGGTCGGAGATGTGGCTTTTGTCTTTTGATGCTGCACCAAAACAGCCAGAGGAATTTCATCCCCTTCTTCTGCTACTACTGTTTGTTCAGTATGTAGGTCATCCTGTCCTACAAAATCAGTATCTGTCTAAACATTTCTCTCTACAAGCCAAATGCCACATCCCCGAAATCCATTTGTGGTATTTGCTATACTGCAGCTCTACCGTAAGCTTCCCCTATCAAACCGTTCGCTTAACCATTTCTCAACCGCCTGATTGTAATAAACTTGCAGTTGTTTAAATATCGCCACATCTAAGGGTTGTAAACGATATGAGTCGTGTGGCCTGGCAACTGTAAAAGAATAATTCCGTTCTCTCGGGTTAATTGTATGACTACTAAATTTTTTGAATTGGTTATGTGGCAATCTAGTAAGATTAACTATTAAGTATTCACTCCGCTATACTAGAGAACTCGTAGCAATACACGTTTGACATAATGATTCCATAAAATTATCTTTAAAACTTTATTTTCACGGTCATTAGAATGAAATGTATTGCAAGCAGCATAGAGCATTAATCCTCATTTGGTTTTGGTAAACAAAGAATTCTTCATTTTGTTACTACCCCACTCCCCTCCTTCAATTTTAAAATACTCTTGCATTGACCAACAAACATTCTTAAAGAAGCGTCAAGATGCTATGTAACTCCAGTTTCTTTGTTTAAATTGCAACAGAAAGCAATCATTTTCGCTCTACTAAAATTTGGTAACTTAATGTTGCTACATTCAAGGCATGATATTACTAAAATAGTTACCTTTATGCACATATGAAGTGTCACGACCATACATCTTTAACGTAACGATGCTAAATAATTTCGTTAGGAAAATCTCAGTCTAAGTTATAATGATTGCGGTAGTCGTTTTTCTAAGATGAACTTTGATTAAATTTATTGATCGGTATCAGGTAGTTTCGTAAAGGACACGCTAATCCTTTACGTAGGAAAAAGGGTTACTTGATGTAAAACAGCCAGATGTAGATAATTAAATATGTATTATCAGATTTAGTTTCATTAAATTATTCGTAATCTGTACCAATATTCAAATGTTTAAAATGTTGAAGCATAACTTATTCAGTTCTTGAGTTAATTCTTGCATAAAATAAATTGCCCCTTTTTTAATTAACACCAATAGAATTTAATATAGCTAATTGATTTGCTAATATTTGCACGATATTGATGCGGAAATTAGTTGAATGGATTCATCGGCTTGGGTTAAATTGAGTGCACTGTGCGGTTATAATACATAAACTTGTACCTATCTGTCCGAATATAAAGTGGTTCGCTCGATACGGTAAACAATTAAATTAATCAGCGATAACAAATTACCTTTCTGAACGGAAAGTACGTTTTCGATATTTACAGGTATTACACACAACCTTAAAATATATACCTACTAAGAACTGTAGGTACATGTAGAGCTAAAAAAGTTTTTGCTTTAGATTTTGTTCAGTAAAGTAACTAATTAAAAAGGTTTGTGGTGAGTATCTCCATATATTGATACCAATCGTATGAGAAGAATAATGGTTTAATTGAATAGAAATGTAAAAGTTTAGGAACATAAATTAGCATTATATGTTTTTCATTTTAAACATTCATCGCTCTTATTCGATTTTAAGCTTCATCTCCGCTGTAGAAGGGAACATACAGGGTGTTTCAAAAAGTTTAGCGGGCTATGGATAACCGGATTCTACACGTGAAGATATTTATGATTTCGGCTTTTGGTATTTTCTTGAAAATAATTATTATTTCAAAAAGCCTTCCACATATTTTTATGAAATTTGGCATATGTCTTCATTTCTCAGAAGTGTACAATTTCAAAAATTATCAATTTTCAAAATGGCGGAGATTGAAACATTTTAAAGTAAAGTTAAATGAAAACTACTAAATAAAATTAAGTATTAACAATAAAACTACTAAAACTGTTGTTTCTTGCACAATTTAATTTTATTTATTAAGTACATTTCATTTGCCGAATCAACACACAACTATAGTTAACAGCTTTGATGTCCAAGGTGTCAACACCACCTTTAGTCAAATTGTAAAACTCAATGATTTCTGATTTTCCGTCAGTAGATTTACTGTGGTGCATTGATGAAATTAAAATCGTAGATTTTGACAACTTCGGAACAAAGGAAACTACAGTTACGTCGTTGTTGAATCCGTACAAACTATCTTTTCATCTCGATGTTTGTTGGCATCAAATTGTGGTGGAATATCCGCTTGATTTTTTCTCAGCGTTCCAACATACCTTTTTTGTAATTCCTGCACCTGCTTCACAGAGCTGAATCCAGTTATCGGCAGTTATGTTAATATTTGAATTTTCAATTTTTTCATTGACAGATAGTGACATTGTGATAGTGATATTGAATCTGAGCCTTTTCCAGCATAGATATATGCGTTATTGTTACGAGCATCAGTAAGGCACATAACTTTTACGCCATATCGTGCAGGTTTTTTAGGCATGTATACTTTAAACTTACAACGAGCTCGGAAGGAAATCAGCATCATATCAATAAATTGTAACATTAGACTTAATATATGAGAATGTAAGCTAAAATTTTATTAATTGTTTTGTTACATCGATCAATTTCGGCCGTCAAAGACCATCATCAGGCTTAGCGTCGTTGTTGTTATTTGGTGAAGATGTTGTGAGCGAATGGAGTAGAAAATTGATAGGATCTGAAGGGTAGAGCTGTGTTTGAGCATGTGGTGTATAGGGGATTTGCACAATCCAGACCTGTGCAGACAGTCATATTGATACGACACTTTAAGCACGTTTATTGGTGACCCTTTTGTATATGTAGAGTATACATGTCATATACATCCTTACCATTCCATTTCCTTAGAAAATACAGTCTAAGGTAGCACATCAATAAATATGAGCACGTTTTACACTTATTAAGAGGTTTAGGTTTATAGCAATTTCAAGTTGCATCTCTGGTACCTTATTAAACTTACAAGGCACAGAATAACAAGCCAGTTAGCGTATATATAACATATATTCGAAGTTTTAAAAGTAATCAGAATTTCCTGATTTAGGTATTATCTATTATACAGGGTGTCCCACTGCTCCGTAATCGGTCGATAACTCGATACGGGTTGAAGATACAGAAAAAAGTTTCAAATAAAAGTTGCTTTGATTTGAATTGCGCATTTTCTAAAAATATTCTTATATCTACAGTATGTTGCATTTTCACGTGGCAGGAAAATGTCACTTTTTTTTAAATGGCACACCCTGTATTTTTTTCTCTTAATGTATCGACCAACCATATTTATATCACGCTTGAAATTTTTTTTAATATTGAATGTCCGGTTGCCAAGTTATTAATTATTTTGTCAAAATTCGGTACAATTCAAGGTCGGACTATAATATTCATAACTAAGTTATTTTTCAAAAAAGGAAAAATTTATTTGACGAATAATATTACCCTAATGTCGTGTTACTCTACAAAAAAAAACTAAGTGATTAATTTTATACCGAGTGTTTAAAATGAGAATTCAAACTTTGTGAACTTTAAATAGAATTTATACGAATATTTTAAATGGAACACCCTGTATTTTTATTTACCATCAAATTCTCGACAAAAAACCCTATTCAACGATGTATTATTTCCTGGTATTATTTTTTGTACTTTTGTTAATATTTACGATTTTTAAAATTTCACGTAAAAAAAATTTGTTAAAAGTAATTTTTATTTAATTATTATTACAAAATACCGTTTAAATAGTTGGTGTCAACGCAAAAGAACAAAACTCAAGTCCTGTGACTATCTTAAGTTCTAAATAATTAAAGCAAAACAACAGTCAGAGGTGCGCGCGAGAATTGGATTTACTGTACCCTAATAAAGTAGAGGAGGCCCTGCTCCTTGGCCGCCAAGGTCACCGGACCTTACCTGTATGGATTACTATCTTTGGGGAACTGTTAAATCTCAAATATATCAACAGCTGCCACAACACGAGATGACATGAAAATTTGAATTCGAGAGGCGTTTCAACCGATTACTCCTATGACTTTAAACAATGTGAGATTATTTAGGGTTAGGCTTCACAAGTGCATTGATCAAAGTGGAAGACATTTTGAACATTTACTTTAATGTTAATGAGAGATATTGTATTTATTTTCTATTTTAATTTTCGAGAAACACCGTTTATTAAAAATTCGAGAAATACCGTTTACTAAAAATTTTGTTTTAATTATTTAGAAATTAAGATAGTCACAGGACTTGAGTTTTGTTCCTTTGCGTTGATAACAACTATTTAAACGGTATTTTGTAATAATAATTAAATAAAAATTACTTTTAACAAATTTTTTTTACGTGAAATTTTAAAAATCGTAAATATTAACAAAAGTACAAAAAATAATACCAGGAAATAATACACCGTTGCATAGGGTTTTTTGTCGAGAATTTGATGGTAAATAAAAATACAGGGCGTTCCATTTAAAATATTCGTATAAATTCTATTTAAAGTTCACAAAGTTTGAATTCTCATTTTAAACACTCGGTATAAAATTAATCATTTAGTTTTTTTTTGTAGAGTAACACGACATTAGGGTAATATTATTCGTCAAATAAATTTTTCCTTTTTTGAAAAATAACTTAGTTATGAATATTATAGTCCGACCTTGAATTGTACCGAATTTTGACAAAATAATTAATAACTTGGCAACCGCACATCCAATATTAAAAAAAATTTCAAGCGTGATATAAATATGGTTGGTCGATACATTAAGAGAAAAAAATACAGGGTGTGCCATTTAAAAAAAAGTGACATTTTCCTGCCACGTGAAAATGCAACATACTGTAGATATAAGAATATTTTTAGAAAATGCGCAATTCAAATCAAAGCAACTTTTATTTGAAACTTTTTTCTGTATCTTGAACCCATATTGAGTTATCGACCGATTACGGAGCAGTGGGACACCCTGTATAGGTATTGTTTATTTAAGTTGTTACAATACTTTTTCATTTTGATTTTATTTTGTTTAAGTTGCTTTATTTTAATGTAATAAATATAACCGATTTACGTAAATAAACTACAAAAGTTGAAAGAACAGAATTTAATTTTCACAGATCTAATAGCATGACACACGTGTTTGACGTAAATTTAGATGTATATCAAATTTGGACGCGGGTTAAAGTGAAGATGATTGAGGTTAACGTTGCGTGATGACAAGTACTACCCAATTTGCGAACGCATTAGAGTCATATTATTTCTCGTAAAATATTTCATGCCTCATTTACGGTACCCTTCACTTTGTAGTGTTTACTACTAAATACGTCACCTTAGCGCTTTATTTATTCATTCAAAATATATATTTCAATTACCGGGCTGACGACGGGTACATAATAAGTTTATTGGATACGCTCATCCATTACCTCAAACGTAGTAATAAACCTTCACTAACGCGAATCCCAACATAATTTCATTTTCCAATAACTTTCTGTTTTCGTTTAATCTTAACATTAAATTTAAATTGAATTCAACAATTCATTTTCATTTTTGAATCCTTTTAAAGTTTCCCATTGATTCGTTGGTTTCTCTTTTACACCGAGATAATTTGAAATTGGATTTCAATAAACGTATTTTCAATATTCGCTTGATGTTAACGCTACTGTTTACACTCTTAAGAAACTTTGTTTCAAATCAACGTGTGACATAAACAAAAAGTATTTCTGCTTTTCAATAACATGTACACGCAATTGCGAAGCTCAGTGTCCACGAATGTACGCCAACTGCAACATGTGTGTACCTGTTGTTACGTTCCTCGATTATTCGCTTAATTCGCAAAAGTCAATTCTATTGATTTTGGTAAGAATTACAGATTACGAATTTCTTAATTCAATATTTTGTTAATAGAGTTCACTTTCAATACTTTCGATAGTACTTTTTCCTCCGCACTTGCTTTATTCTACGCGAAGCGTCACATCTAATCACATCGTTTGCGGCGGTTCCGTTACAGATTTCCTACTCTGCTGAGAAGACAATTGCTATAATTGCATTATAAATTATTCTATTGGCTGTCGATGTAGTCATTTAGTCTCTGATTGGTTGATCCATAGCTACCTAAATAAAATATTTTATCTTTTCGACGGAACGAGTACTTCACTAAAGAATATCTCCGTGCTGATATAAATAGCAGCTCGATTTTCAACCGCGTATCTTTCATATTTTGCTTCCTAACAAAACGTTACTAAGTGCTACGAAAATTTCACAAGTTTCTAATATCGATATTTATCGTCTATAAGTGAAAGTTTTCTACAAATATTAGTGCCTATTTAGAATCATCTGCTTATTCTAAGTACCATTAAAACGTGTTTACGTCTCTCTGCATTTGGTATCGCTACGTTACAAGTTGCTACGCTCTAGGAATAATTCCTCGAGGTATGTACCTAATTCTTTTGTATCAATTATCGCGTTATTCTTTGAATTCCTGACAGTGATTTATATTATTTGTCCTAGCGTTTACTACTTGGTTTACTACCTGGTTTACTTTTGGATTACATCTTACTTGTTGGTTACCGCCATTTTGTTCAAAATTGATGTCAACATTCCTTGAAATTATTGCTGTTCCGTTGCTGTCGAACATCGATGGTTATTTTCCTGTTAAACTACATATTTGCTGTTCTACAAATCACCTTTACTCATTTCCGCATTCCTGTGTGAAGAAATTTATTAACTTCGGAAATTACATGCTGCCATCCTGTGTCAACTTTTGAAAACAAGATTGATAAGTTATTTAAAATACTAACCTTACATTTCTTGCTGAACTTTATCTGAATTTTATTACTGCTTACTATAAAATTTGCTTATACTAAATTACTTAATCACATCTCATATTTTGCTTCAATTTAAAGCATTTACTTAATTCATTTTGTTACTTTCCGATTGATTAATTTTTGCATTAACTTTGTTCGTTACTTTAAAAGTTACTCTTGTTATTTGTGTATGATCTTTTACCTTGAAGATTTAATTTGCCTAAAGTTAAAATTTAAAAGCTGTTTGCTATTATCATAAATATCAACTCTCGAAACTAAGTACTGACGAAAGTTGGTAATTGTTACATTTCAGTCGGTCTGCTTGTCGCAGCCCTATTAATTTTCATGTTAATCAACCTTTTATTTAGATACTCCGGCATTGTTGGCGTTGCGCAACGACGATAATCGGATATTGAGGTGAGCGTTGTTGAATTACTACTACTTACTGACTTTTGTACAGCTACCAAGTCGGTTGCTGATATATATATATATGTACTTGTATTTTTGTGTCATTTATTGAATATTGTTGTGTTATGTAAACTCCCATCCTTACAAGGTAAAAGTTAAACCCCCTATATTGTTTCACTCCTGTGGAGATTTGTTTTGTTTGTAATTATTTTGATTGTGTTAACGTTATATTTGATTCATTATAACCACCATTACCATTACTTCAGTGTATTTCTTTATCGAATACCCACATTCTCTTTCAGAAATCATATCTCTGCTACTACAAGCTGCTAAGCTCTTCGTAGTTCTGATTACCAGCTTGAATTTCCTAAAGAACTATCGTGGCGCCCTAAAAGTTACTTAACTATATTTGCTAACCTACTTGCTAAATTAAAATTCTATACTCATAACTCCCACGCCTATTACATTGCCCCTTATAACTGAGCTTACCGAGTCATTGCATTTTTCCTGATTACGGTACCAATCATTTGTTGCCGTAACACTGTATGACAGACTACTAATACAAGGCATCAATAACACTCATTACGAGAGAGTTTATTCTTCGCCATATAAATAAACATATGCTTGAGCTTTAATTACTATTAATTAACACGATGCCACCTGTTACACGGTTCGTGGCTTCGATTGATTAAGAAGCTTTAATTTAACACGGTTACTAAAGCAAAGTGTAACATTACTTACAATAGGTGTTTCAATTTGCTGTGTAGACGTAGAGGACCGAAGACACAAAGAAGATACTAACAACGGCAAAAATACAAGTGAAAAACAGGTTGTTTTTAAGTCACTGGGGAAACCGCGATATATTGCAACAGATTTCATACGTAGTAAACAAAACGAAAAATATAATTCTATTCTTTTCATTGTCAAGTGTTGTAACATGCCCAACGACAAGGGTAACTTGCAACAGTACCAGTCGCATATTGCAACAGATTATTCAGACTACTCAGAACGACAATTCAAAAACACGTAATTTCGCACATTTTGAATGAGCCCACCTCTACATAATACATATTATTTCTCACAGGTCACATAAAATTGTTAACCGCATTCGATCAGTACACCACACAATTGGACGTTACAGATTCTTTAATACAGTACGAGGGTAGATTGGATGAAGTCATAGAAAATACAATTTTTCAGATATTTCTATTTCAACTCTTTCATATGAACCAAAAAATATTTACAAAACAATCTTTCAAACAGCAGTCACAGTTTCTTCGTCTGCGACTGCGACTGAACAAATCCAACATTCGGCGCTATTCTTGGAGATGCACTGCCGAATTCGGGGCTTCAAGCTTTTTTGGATGGTCTTGTTTTGAAGATTATGACAGTTACTCCGGTACAGTACCAAATAAGCAAAACGCTTCAGCCACCTGGGTTCGGAATATTGGAAGCTGGATTTTTTCCCTGTCTGGATGAATTCTGCGATACAGAATATATGAATTCAGACAATTGCAACGTCAAAAAGATGGAAATATGTCGGATTAACACATGTCCTGGTTTTCATTCAGGTATGATAACGTTCCAATGACCTGTTCATCAGATCGACACCCCCCCATGTGACAATTGTATTCTTTTATAATGCATGGGCATTTAATTGCAAAGTTTTTCCTGTTCCATCGGATAGCTTTTTTTTGGTTGTGGCAGTTTTAGATGCAAATTGTTTTATACCGACATATTACGTTGACAAGAGCCGTACCGGTTTAGTGTCATTCCACAGTACTGACGAAATATCAATTGCAAATGCATTTCCGACATATTCTTCAGTTTTTTTTTCTTTGAGAATCGTATCACTACAAAGTTTGCAATTCGAGAGTTTATAACTCGTACAGTTCCCAAACTGTACATTTCTCTGCTGCGAAGATAAGCAAGGAGTGTTTATTCCAGTACGCCCTTATATTTGGATATCGATAAACCATGATTCCTACAAATTTTCTAAGATCGTTTGTTCCGTCAAATGATGAAATTGTTTGTCATTTAAAAAATAACGAAACAATTTCTCTCCGCCATCATTGACATGCAGTTGTAGAAGTTTTTTTCTCCAAATGATTGATTTGAAGTCAGGAGAATCATTTCTCATTGTGTTGACATAAACAGTAAAAGCAGTAACTGTTATACTATCGGGAGCATCTTCCTCTTCTATTGATTCCAGAGACTTTTCGTTTCTTTGTCGTCAGTAATATTATCTTATTTGCATCGCGTTTAACGTCCGATTTCTTTAAAAATTGATAACTCACCGAGGTGCTGCATGAGCAGTGTTGTATCTTTTTTTATTGTCTCTGAAAGGAGTCAACATATGTGGAAGCAGAGGGTATGCTGAGTCATGTATTAAATGACTATTATATGGAAAATATTGATTTTGACAGTCTAGGAATCACCACTTAGATGGTCTTTACTTTTCCGAACAGTTAGATGGCGTAGCTTTGATCTTATTATCCAGTTTGTATGTGATTTAGGGCGCCAGAAACATACGATTTGTATTAAGATCTGGGCTTGCCCTTATAATTTCTATATAGCAAACCATCAAGCTTCATTTGCTTCCATTTTGATTAAACCCTAGGCTAACGAAAGCGCAAAGGGGACCGGAGTACCAATCTCTCACATTTTTTAATCACTTGCCTGATAGTGCGAAAACGCTCGGAAATAAAGACTTTAAGTTATACGTATAAAGGCTATTAATCAAATATGCATTCTTTTCGTTTGAGGAATTTCTCGTCACTAATCTTGTTTAGTTGTATAATTTTGACGTATGTAAGTGGCATCTTTTCTACTATGCATAAATAAATTATTATTATGTACTTCGATTGTTATCATGTATGTTTTGAACAAGTGTTATGGTTATTGTGTAAGCGTTTTTTGTTGTTTAGCTCGACGCATAGGTTGCACTCGAGTGGGTAATGTGTTGTTTGTGTTTTGTGTTAATTGCGAATTCTGATACTGTGAGTATATTGTGTGTTTACGTTTGAGTGCATGAGAACGAGTTAGAGGTGTTACATGAGTGACTGTTGAAGTGTTGTGTGTTGGTAATGGACTTTCTATAATGTTATGTTGTGTATGCAACAGAGTTTCAATTTGTGAAGGGAGGATTGAGTGTTGTGTTTCATTTTGTGTTTGAATGGTATTAGTTGAAAGTGTGTGATGTGGTTCTGAGTGATGTGCGGTATCTTCCGTTATGTTTAGAAATTTTCTAACTATGTGGCAAGTGTTGATAATGACTGCCTTTTGTAATTGTATGTATATGTTCTTATCTAACCCTAAAATGTGCAAACTGTGATGTATTGTTTTTGGTATAACTCCGGTTGCACTAAGAACAATGGGTACTGTAAGAGCAGTTCCCATTCTCCATTGCGTTTTAAGTTCCTGAGGTATATCAGTGTATTTGCGATGTTTCTCTGCGTGTGTATTGGCTAAATTGTTTGTGTTGGGAACGGCAATATCTATTATGTATATGATTTTTTGTGTTTTATCTATAAGTGTTATATCTGGCCTATTGTTATATACAGTTTTATCTGCGAGTAGTGTCCTATCCCAATATAGTTTGTGTGTGGTGTTTTCAAGTACAACTTGCGGTGTATATTTGTAATAGGGTATGTTATCAGTAGAAAGGTTATGTTTTGTGGCGAGTTTTTGGTGTATTATCTTAGCTACCTGATCGTGTCTGTGTTTGTATTCTGTTTGTGCTAGACGTGTACATGTTGATATAATGTGTTGTATGGTTTCTGGTCTTTGCGAACATTGTCTACAAAAATCATGTGTAATTGCCCTATCTTTAATTATGTGTTTTCTGTAATATCGTGTGTAAATGACCTGATCTTGTATGGCAAACATGAAACCCTCTGACTCTGGGAAAATATCACATTTGGTTAACCAAGCATGCGTTGCTATAATATCAACACAGTCTTCGTTAATCTCCTGTGGATATCGTCCGTGTAAAGTCTTTTGTGTCCAAGTTTGTATGTTATGTGTGATGTACGTATCTCTACTCATTGGTGGTGTGATGTTTCTATTACTCATATTTAAGGGTGTGTAAGATTTGTCTGCAAGTGTGACTGTTTTGTGTAGCGCTGAAATGTGTGATTTGTTATAAAAGTATTCTCGTAGTTTATGTATTTGTGTTTGGTGTAACAGGGCTATGTCTGTTAAGCCTCTACCTCCTCGTGAACGAGGAAGGTATAGTCTTACTGTTGAGGCGTGTGGATGATGTATTCGGTATTTAGTGAGTAATGTACGTGTGTTTCGCTGTACCTGTTCTAAATCTGTATTGGTCCACTTTATTATTCCAAAGGAATAAGTAAGGGCCGGTGTAACGTATGTGTTAATAGCTTTGACAGTGTTTCTACCGTGTAGTTGTGTTTTAAGTATACTGCGTAATCTGTGTAAATATTGTGTGATTAGATTTCGTTTTATTTGTGTGTTTTATGTGTGTGTTTTGCTGAAAACCAAGATACTTGTAAGTTTCATTCTCGTCCATGGATCTTATATGGTCACCATGTTGGAGCTCAAAATCCACAAATTCTCTCTTACCAGCAGTGATGTGTTGTGTTTTGCATTTGTCAATACCAAACTCCATGTGTATATCATGTGAAAATGTTTCAGTGATATGTAATAAATGGTTGAGTTTTGTGCTTGTAGAGGCGTATAATTTAAGATCATCCATGTAAAATAGATGTGTAACGTTGTAATGTATTTCGTGATTGTGTTTTAAGTTATAACCAAAATTTGTGTTATTCAGCATGTGTGAAAGGGGATTAAGAGAAAGACAAAACCAAAGTGGGCTCAAGGAGTCACCCTGAAAGATGCCCCTCTTAATTTGTATTGTGTTTATTATTATTATTATTGGACAATTGATGACACATACACCTTTTAAGCAGAAAATACGCGCTCGGACTTAGACCTTCCTCACTTGCACTATGCGACTTCACTCGTTATAGTTCAAGGTAGCACATAGACCGTTTTGTGGGTTATTGGCGGTGGAACTTACAACATAAACACAACCCACACTGAAAATTCATGAAACTGGCACTTAGACCGTTTTGTATTTCCACTCGAGAATTTAAATATTTGATTATAGGTATTTCAACTCGTATTGAACTACTAGGAAGTAGTATTGATAATAATGCGGTATAATTAGTAAAACTGGATTTGGTTGAAACAGTCTACAATAAGAAATGGTATACTGTTCGCTAAACTAATGAAGACCATTTCCATGTGTTTAAATTGGAATGTTCTTACACACTTTGAAGTAGTCCTCACCAATAAGACACTCTCACATATTTTCAACATCATTAGTAGTCGTTCCATTTATGTATAAAGCAGAAATTACTTCGCCAATTTATTCAATCGGTATTATGTTTCTTCTACATATATGATTTACGGATGGCATTTTCAGTAAAATAAGTTCTTTCGATATACTTAACTTAAATAGTTCCAGTTCCAGTCTGTAATGTGAGTGAAATCATTCATTTAAATAAATCCACTTAAATTAACTTGCGATAAAATAAATGGCATTTAATTATTCCAATTTAGAGAAAATCGTTTTTTGCTTCTCTGAATAAAATTTGTATTCGTTTCTTTTCAACAGTTGGATATTGGAAATTCGTTTACTGTTTACTTTAATTTAACAGAAGCTACAGCACGAAACGGAGGTGTTTTATTAAACAAAGAAGCAATTTCATTAACTGGCCCAACATCAATACAAAGATCTCATAAATTAAGAAGGTATTTACTTTCGCAAGTTCGAAGAACGAGAACGGCAATACAATGACCTATACCCTTCAAGTAATTATGAAATTGCGTGTTGAGAATGATTTAATATTGTAGATTGCTTGCTCTTAACTTGATATATGAAAAAAAATGGATATTAATATTTTACTCCGGCCAAATTTTGATTAGAGATCTTTCAAAACATTACATAATACGTTCAGTTTAAGAGAAACCGCGGTGGTTCATTGGAAATCGTTACATGCAATGTGTTTAATTAAAACAAATTTCATTTACTTCCCTTAAGTTTATAACGACCATAGATGATAAATATCAAATGCAGAATATAAACGTAAAAACTTATTCCCTTTCTATGAAGAGATCGAGATATTACCAATTATATAGGTATAGGTAACATGCGACACTGTGTAATGAATTGTCTTTTCAGTAATTAATACTGCTGATATAATTATATCCGTCGGTTGACAACTCGAATGTTTAGTTCGTAAGCAAACCCTGTTACAATTATTTGTACTGTGTGATGTTGGTTGCCTACGGTTACTATTGTTTATTTTCCCAAGGTAAATCTCAGTTGGAGACGGAAAATTCTGGTCGACGATTAAATAAATCTGTGTTTATAAATGTTTATAATGAAAATTATAACAATCAACTCAAATACAATGGTAATTAAATAAATAAATAATAATCCTTGAATGCGGCCCAAAAATCTTATTTGGTCTTGTCAAATGGCATCTATTTTGACAGTTTGCTTTTCTGTAATAAATATTAATTTATGTACAATGATTATTTACAATTTATGCTGTTATTTAACGGAATCGGTTAATTCTGGTGGTTGTAATTATTACTCAGGACAGGTATGTAACAATTACAAGTTCAATTGAATAATTAGTCAGGTTTTCAGGTTAAGTTTAAAAAGACAGGTATCTGGTTTCTGGTATTAAGTTTTTTTCTATCGGAACGTATGAAAAAGTTAGAACGGTAAGGTATCAATGACCAATGAGCTCGGTTTACAACCAAACGTCAGTTTCAGGTAAACGGATATTCCAAGTCTCGGTTATACTACCGTAACACAGAATATTAGGATCTGCTACACTACGCTCGGTGTTTAACTACCGTACGTGAATGCATCCAGTAATACGGAGATTTATTAATATGCTCGGTGTTCAACTACCGTACATAAAAATACAGGGTTCCTCTGCTCGGTTATACGACCGTACAGAATCAAGTGAATTAAATCAGGAATAATCAGGGTTTTCTGCTCGGTTATACTACCATACAGAAGCGGTTAAATCCGGATAAGTGGAATTCTCTGCTCGGGTATACTACCGCACAGAAACAGGTGAGTGTTAATTCAGAATGTAAGCAAGGATTCGGATTCTGATTCCCTAATAATAACGGTGCTCTTCCTTATATTGGTTTTCTTTGTAGGTGGGAGTAATAGTGGGAGAGTTAGAGTGGGAATTCATGCGTGATAGTTCTTGTTAGCGACCCCTTCTGGCGGAAATTACCATTATTTGTGGAATTTCTCCAGAAGTTCTCAAACAAATAATATTATATAATTTCACATCATTACAACTGACATTATCTATAAGATACATCGTTATAAATAAATGTTTTACCCGAGTTTTACTCTTTGAGGCTCAAATTAAATTTTTAAAATTAATTAAAATACTATTGGTATATTTGTGTTTATTGTCAATTAGTCAAACATGAAAAACAAAGATACAAAACATAAGTCCTAGATTATCCTGAGGATATAGTTACTACTAATAACCATTGGGCTCTTAGATAAAAACTAATTCCACTACTTGTGATGGAATAACAAAAAACAATAAATTTCTGTCCTTGTTCAAACATAATCAATCCTACATGACACACAGAACATTTCCAAATAGTTCTGTGGACATCTGTGCTGGTGCTGCAATTTCCACACCTCAGGGAACCGCATCGTTCAGGCATATGCGCACTTCTTGAGGTACATTTCTTTTATATTTGTTTACAGGTCCACTCAACGAAGATCTTCCTCGCTTTGTGCGATCTACGACTCCTATGACACCACGAGCTAAGGCCAGTCGAAAATATTTCAGCGTTAAGGTTGTTGAGGAAGCTCTCTGTTGATACAGAATGAATGCAATGACAATGCTAGTAGCATCCAAGAAGTAGAAAAAAATACGATACCAAGATTCGTCTTTCTTTTTCTCGAGACAATATCAACATCAGACGGATCTTGGAAATTTCCTAAGAACTGTTATCCATCCACTTTAGGGTAGCTAACCCACCTGTTGATATCCTCCAATTCAAGTCGCCTCTTTTCATATTTTTATCAGATTTTAGGTCTGGAAACTGTTTTTTCCTTTTGCGTATTGTTCGACAGGCATAGATGCCTTTGGACAATAAAGATCCTTGAAGCGGAACGTCAAAAAACACTTTGTGGTATTTCCCTGCCAGTGTTTCTGTAAAATCCTGCACGACTCTTTGTCTTAAACTTCTTTCGGTAGATTTCTCAATCTTGCCAGTATAAATATGAAACTCACACATATATCCAGTAGCATCAGCTCGCACCTACACTTTATAGCCTCTTTTTATGGGTTTGAATTTATCATCGACTCATCTACCGATTGAAATTCACTAGGTTTCAAGGCTGATAAAAATGTTTCTGATAATTTATTTAGCAACGGTCTAACTTTGTAAACCTTGTCATCAGCTCACCTTTTTTTGGCTGAACTGCGTTATCCGTCATATGTATACCACTCATATTACACAATATATGAAACTATCCCTAAGTTTTTCCCAATTAGACCAATAATCTCTATAGCTAGGAGATTTCTTCACACCCATCAACAAATTGACGGCTAAAATTTTATCTACCGTTATCGGTGTAAAGTTGTTATTCCCACCACTTTTTTGTAAAGCATACAGATTCGTTTGAAAAACATGTCAGTTGGAGTTTCTACAGTGTCCGGTACATTGGGTCCTGTATCGTTTGGAAATGGATTCGTTCTTGTAACCTAGTAAGCGCTGTATTCTGCGTCCACACAATTAGATTATCATCCGGAATCGTCATCAACCTAGCCAGAGGAATTTCGTCCTCACTTGTCATCTGCATCTTGCTCACGGTTTTCTGATATGGTGAGTCCTCGAAGATGACGTCAATTTCTTGGATATCCTTCAGAACATCCGCAACTGCAGGTTCGTCAGTCATTACGTGTTCATAGCGGATTCAATTGTCGACTCGTCGCTTTACTTCTTCTAGAACGGCACGAAATTCGTCTGGATCCATGTTCTCTAGTTGACACGTGACATATTTATTGCAAATTTGCAAGAGAAACACTAAAACACGTTCATTGTAGCGCCTTTATATAAATCACTGTTTGAGAGCAATTTGCAATACAGAAAGTAAAATTAACTACATTTAAAACAGCGCTGTCAACAATAAATGCTACTGAAGCAACTTCGTGACTGTATAGGCATAACACCGTGGTCACTATCTAAAACCACTGGATAAGATGGAAATAAATATTCTGTAGGTGGTTTCTGTAGCTAACCAGTTTTCCTCAAAGGGTTAACGTATATTTTTGAGTTACATCGGTTTTACGCTTTCCAACCGCCACTCCTGTGTTGTGAAACACGACCTTTAATGAAAACATGACCGTAGGGAAAAGAGCACCCCACGTAAGTATGTCATTAAATTTTCTTTTCTTTAGAATAAAAGATAACTTTAGAATAAAAGATAATAAAATTTATTCGTCCGGCTGGTTTTGTAGAAAACATGGGATACATCAAGAGAATACAAATATTAAGCTCTAACAACTGTAAGGGCTAGTCGTTACAAATTTAAATGTTTCATGTAAATCACAGGATTAAGTATTATACTACAGCAACATACAAAAGGATAATAAAGCAACTTATCTGAAAATTCATGTACCTACTCTTGGATTGAGAAAAAATGCATTGTTTATTAAGAAACGTTTTAGTCTTTTTAAATGATTTGCTATCTTTTGTTAGTTAGTAGTGCTTTAGTTGTGAATTTAATTTATTAGGATCGAGCGGGACAAAATTACGGCACTATTTTAAACTTCCGATCTTTGCAATATCATTCTCATAATCTAATGGGAGTTACTTACTCATCTTTAGGTAGCTAGGTACAAGTAATTCTTTATGAAGCACTTACGTTATAGCTGACCTCAACATTGATAAATTCAACACAAAAAAATCAGATATATGTAGACAAGCCTAAGAAACTAAATTGCATTCTTAAAAAAACTTACCAACTTACCCACTGAACACAGTACATCCATGAAACGTTTCTAAATGTTGCATAAGGGTTACAAATGAAACATTCCTAAGAAACATCTAAGACACATTACTGGTACATTCCTGTCGAAAGCGAATAAATGGTAATGTCTAATAAACGTTTCAATTGATATGTTACATAAAATACAAAACATACACATTACAACACGAACGTTTTAGATTTGTATCCAAAAATACATCTTTGTGATGTATTTTTTGGAATGTGATAACGTATAACATTTTAGAAACGTTACAAATGTGATGTTTCGTTTGAAACAAAATAGTCATATCTCAAAGTTAACGTTACGGAGTTGTGTTTAGTAGTGTTGTACCAGAAACCTTACCAGTTGAAACATATCGTAAGAAACACATCATACACGTTTCGGTGTGAACGTTTTAGATATGTATCCAAAAATACATCTCTGTGATGTATTTTTTGGAATGTGATAACGTATAACATTTTAGAAACGTTACAAATGTGATGTTTCATTTGAAACAAAATAGTCATATCTCAAAGTTAACGTTACGGAGTTGTGTTTAGTAGTGTTGTACCAGAAACCTTATCAGTTGAAACATATCGTAAGAAACACATCATACACGTTTCGGTGTGCACGTTTTAGATATGTATCCAAAAATATATCTCTGTGATATATTTTTTGAAATGTGATAACTAAAGCTAGGATGCCTTTTTTTATAAATGGACAAACATAAGGCAGACCCTATTTAAAATCCGTTTTAGAGTACGCACTTTCCAAAAATGCAAACTTTATTCTGCCTTTTTTGGTTTCTGTTAGTTTTATTGCGTTTTTTACATTTTTTTTTTTATATTTTCGCGTAAGTATTTAGTACCTTTTCTGTAAATTTTTTTTAGTTTTTTGAAATGTAAGTAAGTATTTTTAATTTTTAGATTTTATATAGGTATATTTTTCTGGGCAATTTCTAAGAAAGCAAATTGTTTGAAAGTGAAATGAATTTGGTATACAAACTGAATACAAACTTTGTCTATAATATTTAAGCCTCTTACAATAATAACACGGATGAGTCATTTTCCTTACTTTGAAATAGTTCCCATTGTATTATTTCTACCTGCAAGCTGCACCTACATACAGTCTTTGTTGAAATTGCATCCCTTTGTCATTATGCCGAGTTAAGCGTATTTTAATTAGCCAGAAAACTTTATTGAAAAAGAATACCAGCAGATAACATCTATCAACTCTAGGTAATTACTTTTTCAAATAAATATTTGTTTGTCTATACTTAAATTGAATATGTATGTGTTGATTTTATCTCGACAGTTTTCGCTTTTCCGTGCCACTTTTCTCCTTTTTTGTCTTTTTAGATGCTTTGTTTAAATTATTTTTTATGCCTTTTGCCTGCCTTTTTTAAACTTCCATTTTGTCTAACTATCCCAGCTTTAATGATAACGTATATTTTAGAAACTTCATTAAAAATGTGATGTTTCGTTTGAAGTCATCTTTCAAAGTTAATGTTACTTGTATTTAGTAGCATCGTACCTACTAGAAACCTAATCACTTGAAACATATCGTAAGAAACTAAAAATACACGTTTCAATGTGAGTGTTTTACATATTTATCCAAAATTAACAATTTAGTATTTAATTGGAACGAAAAATTTCCGTTTCCAAAAATAGATTTATTCATCATAAGTAGATGGGTAATATTGCACATCTAAATGGCTTATATGGCAGCGAGTCGGTAGCTCAGGTAGTTTGCGTAGCTGTTTTCTGAATTCCTAAACAAGCGACCGATGTTCGAATCCCACTTGAAGCAAAACGATTTTTCAGCATCACCGATCTCCTTCGAGTCTACACTAAGAGAATTTTGGGGGCCATGGAGAACAAGCCCCCGGAGTACATGGGGCCCTGAAGGGCCTGCGCACTGGCAAAAGAGCCCCTCAGAGCAGTTGGGGCTTTCGGTACCCTAGTTTCTACCACATCTCAATTTTTTTATACTCAGGTATGTTTCAAATGAAACATATATGAGTCATTTCAAATATTCACGTATGAAACATTTATAAGGGCACATTTCTCCGACATATCAATAAATTACTCTCCGATATGTTTCTTGAAACATATATAAAATGTTTCGATGTAACGTTTCTGTGTTGTTTCAAATCTAGGTTTCTGAAGGCGGACATTAAACATCTATGTTATGTGTATGACACGTTTCTGTTGCTGTTTCGGAGATGTTTCATGTTTCATAGATATGTTTCTAAAACATTTCAGAAACGTTTTTTTGCACTGTGGGTTGTTTTTGAAGTGTTCATCTCCCAATTTTTCCTCGAGTTCTTTAAAAGAATCTAAAGTTTTACACGGAAGTTGAAAATTAAAGTCTTCGTCAGACGGTTGTATACTTCTCTCAGGCAGTAAAATGCAGTCTATTTTCTTTTTCATTCTTCCAAAAAATTCATACATATTTCCCACCATTTCCCTTAACTGCATTAATTGTATTTGTCATATTTGTACAACCTACGTCAAAAAAATTCAAAATACAAAAAACAAGAGTCTTTAGTTACCTTCGTGAAGAAACGTAACACAAACGCTTAATAAAATACTGTAAGAGTGGAACAATAGTTTATTTTATATGAGTTAAAATCCGAACAACACAATTTATATTTATTTTGGAGGGAACATTGAACCATAAACCACTTTACCTATGCATTGAAATCAATAATAGACGCGAACTTAGGTTAGATGGCGCGAATGCGAACCTTCACCTTACTTTTTACTTAAGCCAAAAGCAAAAAGGCGCACGCGTGAAATAAAAGGCGCGAAAAAGCAGAATTTGTACGAATGTAATTTAATTTTTGCAATTTTTTATTACCACTTTACTGATCAATGAAACCCTGATATTATTTAAAATGAAAATTAAATTTAAGTTTAAATCAACCTTATTATAAAGCTTCCTACGCAAACTTGGATTTCAAGCCGGTTTCAAGTAAAGTTAATGTATCACATGAAGACAGTCAAGCTTACATGAAGGTTAACACAAACTTGTTAAACAAACTTCCAGTTGCAAGTCAACTTCAACTAGAGTACAAACTTACTGTAAGCTTATGCGCTATCTGGGAACAGGCTTTCGCAGTGCATCGCGACTGATTTCACGCCAGCAACCGATAGAGGGAGAGTCGATTGTGTAAATTTACTCGTATCAAACTGTAAAAGCAGGAAACTACAAATGCAGGTCCCAAAGGTTTGGGAGCGCACTGTAAAAGTTTTCAGCGCACGAAATGCACCATCTGGTTGACATGTTTTTCTGAAGCCGCTAGAATTGAAATAAGTCTCCCAACTTGATAATAACCAAAGATAGAAACTTCCGTTTACATAAGGAGTACCCTTATGTATTTGAAACTGTTAATTTTTTACTAAAACGCCACACTCGCTGACTGTCTCATTTTTACCTCACTTTTTGATGGGTCTTATTTTTGCCCCGCTTCGTGTAAAGAATTGTATGAAAAAGGTCCTGTGTGCATTAAGGATTAAGTTATTGTGTTCCAAATAGCAAGAGAGGTTGTGTAATGCGCAATTAAAGTCTCACAGTCCGTGGTTTCAGCAAACAATAATGTTGTGTCATCTGCAAATGCCACATGAGAGTTTGGAATCATTTGGTCTACGTCATTTATATATAATAAGAAGAACAAGGCGCCAAGTACCATTCCCTACAGGAACTCCTCACTCAGTATTTCGACATACGTTTATGTTGCTCTTACAATAATAAATTATACAATGTGACTCTATGTACTTGAAACTCGTTTCTGTTGAACTACACATTTCTCATTTGCAAGCAAATTTTTACGAAATAGAAGTGTCATCCAGAACTGCGCAAATGTTGTGCCTAGCACAAAAGCAATAGCAATCGTATCAAGGTAATCATTGCTTTTACTTACCGTTTGTGTGCAATTTTGTATATCGTTATATGACGTAATAGTAACTAAATAACACATTTCTTTTAAGTTGTATTTTACCAAGTTCTAGTACAACTACGCCTGCTGATCAAGCATAGCTACACAGCAATACTGGAAAGAACTTGCAGATATATCGGCAAATTGTTCTAAGCATCATTGGAAAAAGTGATTCCTATCGCACACGAGAAACATTATATGTATTTAGTTAACATAAATAGTGCTAAGTGCTACTTGTCCCCATAGCACTAAAATTTGAAAAATTAGGGGCCTAATTTTAACTAGCAGAAAACGCTAGAAAAACATTGTATAGCATTGAATATAAACGTTTTTCTATTGCCTCATCTCTATTTCAGTTACGGGGCAAATAATGAGCTATGATGTAGGTGCACCATATGTAGGGGAGATGTGGGTACAGTGCACCACTTTTTTTCTGTCGCTCAGAGATCTGTCATTTTTTAAGGTAGAGATTCTATATTTAGTCCAGTCATTTTAAACATGAACATTGCAAAAAATCCTATATTAGGTTTGACTTTTTTATGTTGTTATGTTCAGTCCCAGTAGTAAATACTCAATTTTGCAACTTCGAAAAACTTGTGGAAACTGGGGGGGGCGCCAAAAACCGCGATTTTTTCGGACTTTTTTCAGTTTTAGCCTCGTAGCTCAAAAACTACGAGTTATAGTGCAAAGAATACGATTATCTTTTTTAAACTAGACTAAATTTGCTACAATTTGAGCCTAACCGGAAGTCTGTAAGTATAATAGTTTCCGAGATACAGCTCTTCAAAAATAGGCAATTTTTCCCAAAATCTTTTTTCAACGTATCATCCATGTTTCGAGCCAGATATTGCGATAACGACGTGCCCTACGACTTTTGTCACGGAGAAAAAAATTGTAGGACATTTTATTACCTTTTATTTAAGCATAGATGCATTCCTGTGGGCCTAACAGTTCTCGAGAAAAAGACGGAAAACCGGAAAACAGTGAAATCCTCCACATATATGTAATAGCATTATAGTATGATTAGAAGACATTTTCTGATTATTCTTATTTAGCCTAGCGAACGAACGCTCAAAAAGGGCTTGTAGACAGACTTTTTGATCCTAATGATTTTATTTTAAGATGTGTTTGGTGATAATTATACGATAAGTCCCCGGCCCTACCGTATGAGCTAACTCCGTAGCGTAACAAAATTTGCGGATTTGTTAAGTTTTCCCTTTGTATCTCTTCAATAGGCGATCGTAGTGGGAAATGGCCAATTATAAAATAAAAGCTGCCTCGAGAAAATACTTTTGTTCTTTTCGTCAAACATTAACCCTATCATAAATGTATTTAGAAAAGACTAGAGACCATTAAACATGGTGGCGCATAAGACTGAAATTGTTTGGCTAAGGATGCAGGTAATCTGTATTTATTACTCACATATCAGATTTAGCTCCAAACCTCCCACAAAATTAGTTGTTCTCTAGTGCCCTCTATTCCATCTTGAACTCAACGTTTTTTTTAAATAACTATAACATCTAATCTATTTGAGATAAAATATTAAACGGTATATGTATTTTATAGGAAATTTTATGGTCTACAACTTTTATTTCAGCAGTTTTTGCTATAAACCCAATACTTTAGGAGCTAGGACACAATATTTGCCGAAAAACGTCGTGTAAAAGCGATTTTAAAAAAAAATGTCAATTCTTGACAGCGAATATCTCTTCAACGGATAGAGATAGAGATAAAACGCATAGAAGCAAACTTGTAGAAAATTTAATCAGCTTTTTTTTATAATTGGCCATTTCCCATTACGATGGCCTGTTCAAGAGATGTAAACGGAAAACAAAACAAATCCGCACATTTTGTTACGCTACTTTTCGTATAATCATCACCAAACACATCCCAGAAATAAAATTATTAGGATCAAAAGTCTGTCTACAAACCCTTTTTGAGCGTTCGTTCGCTAGGCTAAATAAGAATAATCAGAAAATGTCTTCTAATCATATTAATGCTATTACATATATGTGGAGTCGTAGCGATTTCACCGTTTTCCGGTTTTCCGTCTTTTTCTCGAGAACTGTTAGGCCTACAGGAATGCATCTATGCTTAAATAAAAGGTGATAAAATGTCCTACAATTTTTTCCTCCATGATAACGGTCGTAGGGCACGTCGTTGTGGCAATATCTGGCTCGAATCATGGATGATACGTTAAAAACAGATTTAGGGAAAATGCCTATTTTTGAAGAGCTGTATCTCGGAAACTATTATACTTACAGACTTCCGGTTAGGCTCAAATGGTAGAAAATTTAGTCCAGTTTAAAAAAGATAATCATATTCTTTGCACTACAACTCATAGTTTTTGATCTACGAGGCTAAAACTGAAAAAAGTCCGAAAAAATCGCGGTTTTTGGTGCCCCCCCCAGTTTCCACAAGTTTTTCGAAGTTGCAAAATTGAGTATTTACTACTGGGACCGAACCTAACACCATGAAAAAAGCAAAAATAACATAGGATTTTTTGCAATGTTTGTATATTTTTGTGTTTAAATTGACTGTACTAATTCTTCCAGAGGTTAGCGTAGGTAGTTGGCCACAAATAGTAATTTTCTCATTACTGAGAAATGAAGTAATTTTGAGCTAGTGAGATTTTTGACAACAGATGTGATTGGTTCAGTGTACCCACCTGGGTGGGTACATTGCACCAAGCCTCTGGGTACGTTGCACCACCATGACTTTGACATGAATTCACAGAGATAGGGTACCTACTTATCAGCGTATGCCGTAAGTTTGTAATAAATCGAAAGTGAAATAAGTGTAAATATAATAATATAATAATTTATTGAAAAAAAATAAAATGTGCCTTTTTTAAATTCTTAAACCATATTTTGAGAAATCAAAAGAAAAATAGAACAAAGAGGAACTTCTCTTAGTTGTGCCAGACTTAGGCGGTGGCAAAATTTTAACAACTTGTGTTTTATTCCAGTCAAAAAATTGGTCAGTTAGCACGAAAGCGCACTTTTTTGCTTGGAAATATTGGACGGTAATAGACTCATCTTCAACGTTGGTAATTTTTCCCACAGAATAAACTTCAACGCCACCTTTTCCAGTTCCTTCCTCCACAATCACAAACAATCCTTCACACAGTTCACTTTGATTTATAGCACCGTCACTATCTTCATCAATGTCATCGTCGCCTGTGTCTCCAAAGCATTCTCCTCCACTGCTTTCGGGTTCTGAATGGTACTCCTCATCGCATTCCGTATCAGAGCATGAAGATTGCGCTGTGCCGTCATCAAACAATTTCCTCTTAACTACTGGTGTTTGTTCCACCCCTCCATCTATATTCTCCTTCACCGGTGTGGCTGTTAAAATGGTCGTTTTCCCTCTCTTTCTTCCTCCAGGCTTCTTTTTCCGTTCTTGTGCTTTGGGGAATGGGCGAATGTCCTGAGGACTGACTACTCCGGTCACTACAAGACGAACTGCTTGGCAACCAGAGGAAGTAGAAGGCAATTCACTTTCTTGGAGCTGAGCAATAGGCTTAACTACGTCGGAAGGAGGGGGGCGATCTGTAACGAAATTGCTGAGGAAGTCTTCTTCACCGAAAATGTTCCGATCATACGGCCATATACCGGTTGCTTTAAAACCACTCTGCATATTGCCTATGGTAAAAGCTTTGGCGTAGGCTTTCCCAAATAGTTCAGCGATGTCATAGATCGTGATGGTTCTGCCGGCGTTATTGATCATAAAACTGTTGCACTCCGAATTGTAGAAGTTTTTTAAAGATTTGAACACAGCCACGTCCAGAGGCTGCAATTTAGATGACGTGTGTGGAGGAATCGTCAAAAGGTGCACATTGTTTTGTCTAGCAAACTTTATCACTTCTACTCCTACGTGGCTTTCATGATTGTCGTATATTAGAAGAACAGGATTTTCAGGAGTGGGTCGCGTTTGAGCAACGAAATGCTTCATCACTTCCAAAAAGATGTCATGGTTCATCCAACCAGATTTACACGCGGCACCTGCTGTTCCCGTTGGTGCTCCTTTCAACATATGAGACTTGAAATGCACTCTGGGGAAAATCAAAAAAGGGGAACCGGGTTACCCGTAGCACTAATAATGCAGCAAGCCGTGACAAGAACACCTCTTTCCCCTGAGGTAACTTGGCCTACAGCTTTTTCTCCTGTCTTTGCCAAGACATTGGGCGGCACATGGACAGTAGTGAGGCCTGTCTCATCTAAGTTGTAGATTTGGCCTGGTTGAACATTCGTCTTTTTAAGCACTTTTTCCAAGTTGTCATAAAATTCATTTACTGTTGTTTTATTGAAAGCAGTTGCTCTAGCCAAGCTAGTGGCTTCAGGTTTTCTTATAGCTAATTCCGGCCACCTTTTTCGGAAACATTTCAACCAATCTTCACCAGTTGCCTTATTTTTGTCCCACGATTTCGGACGCTTTGCATTGTTTGCTACTGCCAGTTCATAAGCTAGTTGCCTGGCCTGTAATTTACTTAAACCATAATGCATCTTACTTGCCAATATAAGATAGTCTGTAAGCTGCTGTTCCTGTTCTGTAGTTAAAACTTTATTGACAGCATAATTTGGCTCATATTTTTTGTCTTCGCGGTCCTCATTCTTCTTTATGTACCTCAATAACGTCGTGTGACATAACCCAAACTTTTTGGCACTTTCTCGAATTTTCTTCGTGCGAGCGTACTCTTCAAGGGCTTTTTTCATAACGTCGGGAGAGAAATTGCCTTTGCTACGGACTTCGCCTATCCGTTTTCTTGGCATAATCTAAAAATACATATGTACATAGGGTACAATGCACCAGGTGGTACAGTGCACCACTGGTGCATTGTATCCTGGTTCATTGTTCCCACAGGACAATAGACGTTCATATTGACAAATATAACTGACTCATTAAAACCATTTCGTTAAAAATATCACTCAATATCTCTTAAAACAAACGTAAAATGCGATAAAAATAACCAAGAGGTAGAAAGTAATAAACTTACCTTGCCAGAAAAAAATGTTGCAAGTCCAAAAATAATAGTTTCGTTGTACAAAAACAATGAATTGTCAACAAGTCAACTAAGATGCGGTGATTATGCTACCACAACACATATTTGAGTCCCAACAATTTTCCACCAAGATTTAAAGTTATTGGTAGTGGAACATTGTACCCACTGGTGCACTGTACCCACATCTCCCCTAGCCTATAGACACATAAAAAGTACCTACCATATGTGTGATTAATAATAATAATAATAAATTCGTTTATTCTGAAGTAAACACAAAACAAAATACGAGGTATGTCCACAAAGTAAGTTCCGTTTGGTTATATGAAACAAACGTGTACAGATACAGAAAAAATATTTATTGCACAAAAATCTACAACTGTTAAGCTACTTTTCTACATAGCTTCCGAAATTTTGTAGGCACTTGTCATAGCGTGCCACAAGTTTTTGTATGCCTTCTTCATAGAAGGTTGCCGCCTGTGTATTCAACCATGTGGTAACATGTTCTTTATGTTTATCATCGTTTAAGTGTTGACCACCAAGGACAGATTTTAGGTGTAAGAATAAGTCGCTATGAGCGAGGTCCGGGCTGTACGGAGGATGATCAAACGTGTCCCAGTGAAATTCCCGTAAGAGTTGTCACTCCACTAGTTGTAGTCTTTTTAAGCTTAGATAATGTGATTAACAAAGTTTACCGCATGAAATCAGGGTTTTGACTTTGCTCCTAAATATCATTTTAGATTTATGTCTAAGACCGTTTGGCAATCTATTAATATACGTAGCAATGTTATATGGGAAGGATCTCTTGAATAGTTCCAAGTTGTGTAACGGGATGTCTAACAGGTCCCTACGTCTTAAATTTATATGGTGTACGTCCGTTCTGAAGCCTACCTTACTATATATAAATTGTGGGCATTTATCAACGAGTATTTTGTGGCATGTGATGTACGAGTGGAAAATTCGTCTGTCGCGCATACATAGCCAACCAGTTCTGTTAATCATATGGGATATCCTTTCTCTTCTCCTAATACCATGTATGAATCGTAAACACGAATTTTGCACCTTTTGCACCCTACTCTTGTCCCACGCAATTAGGCATTCATTATATACCACGTCACAATAATTAAAATTAGACAGTACAAGCGACTCGCATAATAGCTTTTTTAAATTTATGTTTAGAATATGCCTACTAGCGTACAAGAGTTTTAATGTGGAGTATGAATATTGAATTAGTTTTGTAATATGAGAACTGAAGCGTAGATCGGAGTCCATGTGTAGGCCAAGGTTTTTTACAGTACGGACAAGTGGTAAGGTAACATTGTTTATCGTTACCGCGATCTCTTTCTCCGCCTCTTGTCGTGCACGACGGTTACCAAATAAGATGACGCAACATTTGTGTAGGTTTAGATGCAGGTTGTGGTCTTGTGATGTTTTATATAACGTTTGCAGATCTTGGTTTATCAAATCAACGTTTATGTCTCAGTTCCGAAACCTTAAATGCCCTGTATGTGTATAATTGGGTGTCGTCAGCATAGATGTGGAATTTTGTATGTTTAATTCTATCGTAGAGCCCTACGATATATATTGTATAAAAAATAGGGCCAAGTATTGATCACTGCGGCACCCCTGATAGTACGGATCTGATGTTGGAGCATTCATCGTTAAATATAACCTGGTTTTGCCGATTGGAAAAATAATTCTGGAATAGTGTAACTGCATTCCTTCCAAACCCCACATAGTGTAGGATAGAAAATAGTAGTTCGTGATTTATAGTATCAAAAGCCTTCGAGCAATCCAATAAAATTAGCGCTGCAATGTCATTATTGTCGATAGCCCGATATATATCATCAGTAATGTCCAGGAGAGCTATGGGGCAGCTATGTCCACCACGAAACCCCGATTGTGTGTACAATTATTGTTCCGGATCTGCATTGTCGACCTCTTGACTGGTTGTATCCACCACTGAAGGTAATTGCGGTCAAAATCCAATTTTACAAAATATTTATTTTCAGAAGCAACTACATTTTTCAGTTTTTCACAGGATACATGTTTTGTTTGATTATGATTATTATTTGATTACAAAGAGTACATGTTTTATTAAAGCTTCTATTAAAATATCTTGTTAAGTGACCGCCATTATCCATCTGGATCATTACTAAATAAGCATATCAGCAATTCACAGATAACAATTAATTAGTAGCATCTTCGTCTTAAAGCAAAAATTCAAATCAAACGTCTATCAATATTACACCATTTCAACAAGTATAGAAGTATTGAGAGAATATCAATAACTACTTCCCACTTATTTACAACCACACGCTGCCTTAAAAGGGTACGTAATCGCAAATTATCATGCAACCTAGAAATGTTCAACTACTCTGTTTTTTTAGTAATACCGACCTTTTCTCTTTTCGAGGGTGGGTTTATGTTAATTACGTTCCGGTTTTAGGTCATAATGTTGACTTTTCAAGTGAGTTAATTCGAAGGAAACCGAAGAGCAAAGGAAAGCTCTTTAAACTACTTTTGCTCACATTTTCTATATGTGCTAATATGAAATAGGCAAATATATTTCTAAGGCTAAGTTATAATACCCCACAACAAACTAATAAAATATTACTTACTCCCAACTTATGCATCCTAAGGGACGACCCCAAGTCAACATCTTACTACCTACCTTAGCAATCTCGCTATAAACACTTAAAAATTTTTCCCCGATGACTTTAAGATATGTAAGCCAAGTTATATAAATAACAAAATGTGTCGTCTTGTTTAATCTCGAAAGTGTTTAGGTTCCTGTTTTAGTAATATTTTTATAAAGTTGTTTAAAGGGAGTTGCCTTTCATCCAATTTAATAGTGTTATTTTGTTTCATTCATTATCGAAGATTATTGTTTATATCCGCTCTCGTTTCTAGATTTAAGTGGATTATTTTGGATAAAAAACGTAGCTGTCAATGGAAGAAGCGTTTCAGTTCAATCTTTTTAACTTTTCTCTTTATAAAAGTTTTTTTTGCAACTTAAAAGCAGTTGGAGTCCAAAACGAGGTTCGGTAAATATCTCTACCTAACAAATAAGTGAAACTAGATGTAAATTTGGTATACAACATACCTAAATTGTTATCACCGCCTTCCCACAATATATTAATCAAAAATAATTTAGTTCGTATATTACGTAGTTTATCTGTTGTTTACGTAAATTGATATTATAAAATTGAATTAAATATGGTTAGTTATTATCTCACCGACCACTGTTTAATGTGACAGTTAAAACCAAATTCCTCAAATACGCTTGTGAGAGCTTTAATTCAACTAAATACTTGTTCGTACCTTTAAGCTTAACGTTCAGTTGCCCTAAATAATTCCCCTAATAACTAACTCTGTGAAGGTATTAAAATATTAATAGGAATTCGGATATTCCCATAAGGTTTATCTAGCTCTGATAAATGGAAATTGTAGTAGAAGCTGTTAATAGTTAACAAATCTATAATACAAATTATATGTATATTGTAGTGTGGTGTATTGTACTAAAAATCGCAATATTACATGTTTTTGTGGACATATATGTAAGTTTAAATAATGTAGAGTGTTTTGTCTCGAGAAGACAAGACTAATAACTTATTCCCATAAACTACATATTACTTTATGTCTGGTTCTCGTAGGAGAATTTCCGGTCGGTGAGAATATTGCGACATCCGTATATTGTAGTCCTAATCCGTATTATGTTATGATATAAATGTGGTGTTTATAAATTAAACTGTGCGTTTTGCAATGCAGTATATTGCTCTGACAGAAAAGTACGTAATGTTAAAAGGTCGCGGTAATGATTAAGATTTTTTTTTGTAAGCAGTTAGTACTGTCCTAAATTATTATGCCTACTAGTGCGCGATCGGGCAACCATTTTCTTGCAGCAGCTGGTTGAATGGAAGATCTCAGTTGTTCGTTTGATAACATGGGAGTATATTACCGAAAGATGTTTCGGTAATATTACCAAAACCTTGGGGTAATGTTACCAATATGAGAATTTAAAGTTAGGGTAAAAGTAGGTGATGGGTGCCACTCTGTTCTCAAAAGACGAAGATTTAATTATCGCTCTCCAGAATACCGAAAATGCTACTAATATAGTTAAAAACTGGTGCATTAGCAATAAACTGCAATTAAACTGTGACAAGACCGAAACGATGCATTTGACATTAAGACGAACTGAATCAACTATTGGCAAAAATTGCATAAAGTTTCTGGGGTGTATCTTAGATTCACGATTAACTTTTGTTAACCATTGTGCTATGCTGTGTCAGAGAATAAATAAATCTATTTTTCTTCTAAGACGTCTATCCGATAATACTACTGTAAGTACAGTAAAAAGTGCCTATTTCTCTTTAATACACAGTGCGATATCCTATGCTATTACAATTTGGGGTCATTCGTCACACTGGCGGGACGTATTTAAGATCCAGAGAAGAGCAGTTCGTGTAATTGCGGGACTTGGTTACAAAGAAGACTGCAAAGCAGCGTTTATAGAATATAGCATTCTAACGTTACCCAGTATTTTTATTTTGGAAAGTTTGTGTAGCGCTAGGAAAAATATTTCAAAATTTACATGTCAGTCTGACCTACATCCATACAGTACAAGAAGTTGCAATAATATTCGTGTAGATTATTGTAGGTTAACAAAATCAAGAAATGGACCTCAGTATCAATCGCAGCAACTGTTTAATTGTTTACCATTAGCGATAAGGCTATTGCCGTTAAATGAATTTAGGAGAACCATCAAAAAGTTTTTGCTTTCTCAGGCCTTATATAACTATGACGAGTATTATAAGTGTTCACTTGATTTTTATGAACCTGTCAATATTTAATTTTGAGACACAATTTTTAATATGTGATATTTTTAATCCTGTTGACGAGTGTAAATACAATTGTATAGTTACCACAAATAAATATTATTATTATTATTATTATTATAAGCAACTATTGTTATAAAATTCAACATATTTATTGTCAATGTCACGTTACAATATTTAACTATTACCCTATCTACATCACTTTTAGACACTTTGGTTGAATAATTTGGTTATTATATTATTTTTAAAAAAACTGATTTTGTCTCCCATTGTCCCCATACGATGACAATGGTGGTCAGCACATTTCACATAACCCTCTGCAGAATCCAAGCCGGTACATTCTGAATGGGCCCAAAGTCCACAGGAAGTGCACCTGTACCACATTTCGTTGTTCCGCCCAAATTCTCCACAAATAAGGCATTTATTACCAGGATCATCCATATCATCAAGCTCATCGTCCTGACACAAATCATCTGTATTAATATCAGATACCGAAGTATCGTTGCTATCCTGCAGAACTTTTCTTTTTGCTTTTTCTACACCTTCCTTATGTATTTTGCTCTTTTTTCCCTGCACGTTCCCTTTTCCTTTTATTAATTTTTCTCTCTTTTTGTTTTCTTTTTCAATCAAAGCTTCTTTGATGGGAGTTGCAAGTCAAAATTATGGAATGCTGTTTCTTTCTACCTTCTCTAGTTATGCGAATTGTTTTGGTAGGTATCTTTATTAATTCTTCAAATTTAGACCGTTTCTTTGGTGGCATTTTTGATTGAGAAGTTGATGCAACGGCCGGTTCATCGTTCACTTTTACCAACGTGCTTGGTACTGCTGTAGTGTCAGCTTGTACTGATAATGAGTCATCAAAATCTTGGACAACGACCGATTCGGATTGAAGAATTGTAGCGGCTAGAAAATCGTCTTCTTTGAACACAGTAGGATTTAGTGGGAAAATACCAGTTGTTCTACCAGATTCTCCCTTGCTGATACAAGCAACACTAGAATAAGCTCTATTCAATAGAGAGGCCACTTCATAAGGCGTAATTTTTTCTGTAAGATGACTTTTTAGGTACAGGTTACATTCTCTTTTATAGGCTGCTTTAAGCGGTCCGTAGAAAGAGACATCCAGTGGTTACATGCGATGGGATGTGTGCGGCGGCAAAGATAGCATATGAATATTGTTGCTTTTGCAATGTTTATAAACAGCATGTGAAATATGACTAGCATGATTGTCTAGTATCAACAAGATGAGTTCATCTGCAGAAGGTTTCGCGTGATGAGTAAAATTCTGCAGCCATGCTAAAAAAAGAGTTTCATTGATCATTGTCAGAGCATAGATAAATAGCTCCCGCTGGTCCATCTTTTTCCAGAAGTGGTATTAATCTCTTTCTAGGGAAGATGAACATGGGTGGGATGAATGAACCAGCAGCGCTCATGGTACACAGCAAGGTGATATTTTTGCCTCTCTCCCAACTTGTTATGGATCCCCTCTTCTGTCCTTTTCTCGCTAATATTTTTCCTGGATCTTGCATAGTTGAAATCCCTGTCTCATCACAGTTATATATATTCTTTGGCTCAAATTTGTATTTTCCCATCGTCTCTTCTAAATGTGTGTAAAATAACATGACCTCTGTTTTATTAAAGGCTGTAATTCTATTAATACTGGTAGCTTCAGCTTTCCGTACAGTATATTATTTCTTCTCAAGAACCCTTCTAACCATATGCGTCCTGTCATTTTGGTCGATGTATTGAAAGTATGTTTCAAATTTAAGCTTTCAGCATAATCAAACGCTACTTTTATTATCTGATTAGCAGTACATCCATAGAATATATTTGCCATTTTCTTTACTACGTCTGCCATTTCTTTTTTTTCTTCAGGTGCAAATACAGTTTTTCTTCCTAGTCGTGGGTTCATGTAGTTTTTCTTACTATATCTCTTCTGAAGTGATGAAAATGGAATGTCCATTGCTCTAGCAGCTTTTCTCATAGAATAGCCCTGTGTCTCCATTAGATGTATTGCCTTATCTAATCTCTCCATCGACCATCCGCCTTTATTAGTCTTCCTTGGTCTAATTCTTGGCATCTTAAAGAAAATCCTTGATTTACTTATGAATAATTAAAAACCACAAGACATACAGACATATACATATACAAATAAACAAACGCAGTGCTGGACTTTAATTTATAATAATATTCCTTGATTTAATAAGTAGAATTTAGACATGACCGACCAAATAAATACATTGCGGACAATGGTAGTCAAGTGACTCTTATTGCCCTCAAATGATTCATTGAATGAAAAAAATCAAAACAAACAAATATGAAATCTTAAATATGAAAATTAACTCCAATTGTTTTAATTACACGTTAAGTTTCTCCAAGTTTCGGAGACCTTCTCGTGGAGTGTTGCAGGTACAAATGTTAGAGATACACCAGGGTACTTTTCTTTTCTTTTCTTTTCTTCTTTTCTGTGAAATTCTACGTCAGTCTATTTCACAGAAAATTGTGTACGATTATGTTATTAATTATGTTTTTCTCTTACTGAATAAAGAGCCTCGAGAAAGACTAGGCATCCCCTAGTCGAAACGTCGGCAAATATATAGAAACCCTGGTGTATCTCTAACATTTGTACCTGCAACACTCCACGAGAAGGTCTCCGAAACTTGGAGAAACTTAACGTGTAATGAAATCTTAATGCGAAAATGAGTTTAAAACCGTGATTGCTTACAATGACTTCAACATGTATAACATTCTCATTAATTTACATACAGTATTTTATCACTTACCTTCGATTTTATCGTAAAATAAGATCAATATGGCGCGAAAACAAGACCTCTACAACTGCTAAATGCGTAGCGAGAACTGAAGTCCCTGCGCTAACGTTCGAGCGCATCGGAATGCTCGTTTCTTAGATATAGAGGTGACTACTATTCCCAACTGACCACCATTGCCTACTTTTACCCTACTCATTATTGCAACCACGACATATCGTTATCGTATTTTGACGAGTTTTAACCTGTCGACGCTGCTGCCTTTGTTAACCTTTGTACACAATAACATGTTGATGGTATAAAATTTATTGATAGTTTAATTTGCAACTACCCTTTTTTCTGAACATAAGAATAAGCTCACTGAAGCTGACCAATTATTTGGGGAAACACGATTTATGGGCTATGGGTTTCCATTGGAAAACTGGAAGAATAGCCAATCCAGTTATTTGATGGGGAGAAATTTGTTCGAATACGAAACTGAAAGATGATGCAATTTCAATTTTGGAACTACTGGCGAGTTCTGCATCTACAGAGAGATCATTCGGCAGATATTCTTTTTTACATAGTAAAACGAGAAATAGATTGACAACTGATAGAGCAGAAAAATGGGTGTTTATATCAACTAACAAGATAATGCTTGCCTGTAACTCCAGGCGATGAATCTAATGCCAGTATTGCCATTGGTAATACATGCGCCGATAGATATTCAGGAACACGAACACCTTCTACTTCTGTATCGAAACATGTTACAGAAGAAGATGCGTTCGCTTTATCTGATGATTACGATAATTATTCTGTCTACAGTACGTCATGTGCGGAATCGGGAACATTTACAGATATAGAGGAAAAAAGGTGTAGAATAGATAGGTACACATGGCATCTACACTACACTAATTTTATTTCATTCGCGCATGTTAGTTCTTTTTTGTTTTTTGTAGTTATATTATTTTATTTTTTTTGTTTTTTGTAGTTATATTATTTTATTTTATTCGTCATTTAAACGTTCTTTAGCTTGTTTTGAATTGGAATAAAGTTGACAATTTGCCTTAGATTAAATTTTATGAATTATTTATCTATACTTTTTTTAAAAAATTACGTTTGCCTAAAAATACCCAACGCACATTTGTTTAACATTTTTTGCTTTAACAGAACTTTAGAAAATACTCTGAAGAGCATAAATTCATAATACAATTTGTTCAAAAATGGGTAAGGATTGTTATAATTTTAATGTTCCGAATATTACCGTAGGTTACCGAAGCTTACCCCACGTAATTACCAAAAAATATGACGATAGGGTTAACAAAATTCTTTGTAATATTTTCCATTTTTGGAATGTAGTTAACGTAACATTTACTTATTAGTGTATTAACTATGCATGCAATAGTTCTGGTATTACTTTATGATCCATGAAGCGATTTATGGTAGCAGGTGCTGAGGAATTATGGAGAAAATATTAACAGGGGATTGCAACTACCGGTGGTTTATTTTCGAGGTATAAATTTCTGGTTAAAATATATTGTAGTTCTCGAAACTATACGCTAGAGATAAGAGACGTTTTCGAATCCATAAGGAGGAAGATGCGTCTTCCAAAGGTTGAAAAACTAAGGGTGGGGTTGACTTATTGCAGAATAGGACTTGTCGTGGACACCCGCCGGCGCCGTTGGTACATATGCTGGGAGGCTGGACAGCTGCCTGCATAGTGCAGTGATTTAGGTAGGGGCACGTGGTGCTATAACTGTGGAAAAGAGGGTCATACGGCAAAAAACTGTGAGGGGGGAAACTAACTGCACTCCACGTGAGCGACAAGGTAAAGGTGTAGACCATAGGACTTTGACAGGACCGTATAAATACGAAGAAAGATGATAAAATTCCATTCGTGGAACGCATCATACCTGGTGATGAGACATGGGTTTACATGGTTGACATGCAAACGAATGCTAACGTATAAAAAAAGGAGCGTAAACCGGGAAAAATGAAGTGATGCTCATTGTTTTCTTCGATATGCATAGTTGGGTCCATCCTGAATTTGTAGCAGCAAACCTAATGTCCCCATAGACGGTAAGTAAAGAATACTACCTTGTCGTATTGAAACATTTGCGTGAGAAAATCCGTCCAAAAATGACCCGAATTGTTGAATAACCATTCGCGAATTTTGCACGACAATAATACACCATCGCATAGAGCAGGAGCGGTGACCGAATTTAGGTAAGACTTGAAAAATACCACCGTGTTCGTCAAATTTCGTCCCGTCTGACTTCTTTTTGTTCCCTAAACCTGAACTAAAATTGCCACTCAGTGGTACTCGTTTTGAGTCGGTCGATTCCATAAAACAAAATTCGTTCAAGAAACTGAAGGTCATATAATAGTTCAAACAATGTAAATTCATAAAAAGACTCGAAGCCTCCCTTTATATAATTTAATCTCCAAAAAATTTAGTAACGTGGTAAAACAGTGTCAACAACGTCATCTCATCTCATCGTCTATCATCACACTGTTTTACCACGTTACTAAATTTTTTGGAGATTAAATTATATAAAGGGAGGCTTCGAGTCTTTTTATGAATTTACCTGTTCTTGCTCTCTTATTTTGAGTACCGAACCACCCTTTCAAGATGTCAGTTCAAACAATTCCAAATTTCGATATTGGATACAAAGAACGTTATTATTAACTCTAAAACAAGGCAAAACCACTGAAAACAATGAAGTGTTTGGTTGATGTGGTCGTTTCTTGCAAATACTTCAGCAGCGAATCCTTATTATTTGCTTCCCTAACTAATCCAACGAGACCTCCCCAGAAGAGACAACGAAGCTTCTTTAAATGGTTTTTCCTGGGTCCTTCACGTTGCACCATTCACCTTTTTTAGTGGTTTTGAGCGTTTCCCTTCAAAAAAGCTGAAGTGTTTGAAAACTTGAGCGGGCTACTAGACCAAGACCAGTCTCCCATACTTCCGAAAATCTCCACTCGATAGTGTATTTCTTTATATTTCTTAAAACCACAGGTTTGTACATAACCGGATGTTTCACTCTATCCGTGCCCGGCTTCTTTTAGCTTATATAGCTATCTAGGCTGGCTCCAAAGTTCTTCAGGAGGAAAGGTTTTCCATCTGTTCTTTATGAGTGCGAGTTTAGCGTGTTGGGGTAAGTGGCGATCTATCATGTTACGGAAAGTTTCATTAGTCGATCCATTGTTGTGCCGCGTAACATATTTTGTATGTAGAAAACGAGTTTTCCTAATAGCACAACATTGAAAACAATATTCAAGTGAGTGAAGAGACATCCATTTAATAGAGTATCGTTACACCTCTTCCGACTTCATCAGAACTCCTGCCTAGGTACGAACATGAACAATGTAAAACAGTTTAATTCAATTTTTTTGTGTCTGTACCCTAAGTATTTGCATAAAGGAGCTAGAAAGGCACAAAGTAAAATCTATAACTCGCCTTTATCCTAAAATTACTGGAATGAATCTGGTTCGTTTTCTATTTTGTAGTGTCGTGTTGATTAACATATTAATAAAGACTAAGAAGCCTCCATATAGAAGCGTGCAGCGAATTTATAAAATTACTACAAGAGTCGGAGTGTATACGTACAAGATCTACATGATAAACCCTAGCATCACCCACATACAAATACATGACTAAAGAAATTTAAAACCATTATGTATGAATTTCACGTACGCGTACTTCAAAATAATGCAATATTTGAACGTATCATATATAACATATAGAAATCGTGCCGTGAAGATAGTTTGAGTCATGAGCTGCATTGTGTATTAAACATCTTACGTGTAACTGTGTCTTTAAGACGTACGAAAGAATGATATTGTGTATTTTTTGATCCAGAATGTAATTTATTACTCTCGTAATGTGTGTGAAGGTAATGTGAAACTGTTCATATTTACATAGAAAATGCGGCAGTTCACATCAACTGTTTACGAAATACTCGTGATTATTTTCGTTATTTGTTAGAAATACGAACGAATGCTGTAGACTTTCGGGATGTCGAATTCTCATTTGATAAGGAAACATTTACGTTACTATGATAGACATGTTCATTTCGTTTCAACTAAGATAATCCGCATTTCATCATTCTAAGGGAGGGTTTGACTTTAGGGCACATCTATCAATCCCTCTGTTACACGCATCCCTTTCATAACGGTCATTTATTTTCCAATTTTGATACTTCAGTTGCCGAAGATGCTTCATACGTGATTCTCCTTCGTGTTCCTAAACGTAAATTCAACATTTCAGCTAACTACATGGTACTGTAATTCAAAAGTATATTACAAGTATATCAGTTTATCTATCATCGTTTCTGCGAAAAGTTCATTATTACGAAAATGGGAAATGTATACCTTTTCAGAAAATTAGTCCTTTGAATGTGTGAAAGAGATAAGTGTGACGGTGGTAAATACAAGCACTTGCTTCTTTAATGCACTTAGAAATGTTAATAGACTGTACTATCAAGCGGTAGTGGTAGTTTTGTGCGCAAAAATTTAACATGTATTTCTTTTCCTGGCATGGTCCTGTTACATATACTCGTAAGGACCCTCGTCAGGCTCGCCGTGTCTTTTATATTACTCTTCGGAATTTCCCTGATTCGCTTATTTAAGGTTGCACGATACATCGTTCTGCTCGTCCAGCTCTTTCTGAACTGATACGTTCCCTTCATTAGACCTGCTCCCAACTCACATTACTACTGCATCACTCCCATACTCTGTGGTTCAACCACTACGTGGCGCCCCTTTTACTTACTAGAATTTCTTTCACTATTACTTACCATAACTGATTCACCCCCATTAGCCCCTTATATCGTGCATTCCTTCGGAAATTGTGTTGCAAAACTCAATGAATGCTACCTTTTAAGCAGTTTTGTACTATTTTAAGCAGTTTTGTACAAACAGTTAACAGAGATGGAACAGGGTAGATGTAACAGGTGAACAGCTATATCTGTTTGTATGTACAAAGCTGTTTAAATCGAGCTGTTCTGATGAGGGGAAGCTGTTAAGCGGTTGTCTGTATCGGCAGTGATATATCAAGGTCAAACTGGGTTAGTAGCAATCAAGGTCAAATTGAGTCAGAAGCACACACGAGTTAGCCACACCCCGCACCCTTGGGGTCAAACGAGGTCAAAGTGAGCCAGAAGCGGCATTGCCTATCTACTAAAAAGTGCTATTGATCATACACCTTTGTCAGTATATAATCGCGTTTATTACTAGAAATGCTACATTGCTAAATTTCCGCGATAGTTTTTTAGGGGAGCAATATACGTATGCCTTTCATTTTGTATTACATATAATATTGTCAAAGGTAGGTATTTATATTAACTTTCATAACGTGAGAAGGCGTATGTTTAATTAAGTGGAATTCTTTGAGAAATTCTTTAAGTATAGTTCAAATATTAGGTGTAATTTTGTTTCAAATTAAACAGAATCCTTTGAAAAGCTTTTACATTAAAACTAAGGATTAAGACCTATTTATTAACATAAGCAAATTTTCATTTTCACAAATACCGTAGAAAGAATTTAATCTCTTTCAAAATTATTGTTGCATGTTTTCTGAGAAATTAAATGGAAGTTTTTTTCTTCTGTCTACATGTTTACAGCTTATTATTTCTTGGCTGCGTGGGAAACGGACCGTTTTTCGTGGTAGACATTATCGGTATTCATTCAAATTTATCATATGGTGTGTTGAACATCAATGACTACTGAAATTCAAACTTCTTTGTAAATTTAAAAAAACAAAAAAATTAGAATAAAAAACTTAATACAATTTCTAGTGCTACGAATTTTCTACTTATTACTCATTCGAATGAATTACGGCACTCACCTACGGACTCGTAACGCACACATATCATGATTATGAGTAATCGCCGCCATTACAATGCTAATTGAATAATATACTATTTGATATGAGTAGAAAGAATTATTTTTCACAGTGTACGTTACATAACGTTGGTACTTTGGAGACATGCGACCATAATCAAAGAACATGCCACTTTGTTATGTAATATAATTAATGATTTACACAATGTTGGCAAATTTAATTAAGCGAACTGTTTGGTTTAATTCATCGCCTTTAGCCCTTGCGCTCTACTGAGTTTTATGTTCTACCAAAAAGCCGAGCGCATGCACCATTTATATACTTTAAATAAAATAAACCGTAACATCTTTAAAGATTTAATATACAATTTCGTATAGTATTATTTATAACAAGGCCACTTTCCGTATTTACACAGAATCGTTCATTATTGTAAAACGTTTGGGAATTGGCCACAATCAATTAAACGTTACGGTGCTTACTTTGTTAGCCCCTAGACAATTATTTCAGTTTACCTTTAATTACACCGATAATTTCGAGCTTGTTGACATTTTCTGTTTAAACCATGCTTGAAAGTACAGGCATGGTATCATGTTTAACATAAGAAATTCTAAGGACATACAAATCCTATTTTACCTTTAATCATAAATTCAATGAAAACTTGCTAAACAACTCATGCCTTCAGAATGGAAAACACTCATCGTCGTCGGCGACGGCGGTGGCAATGCAGACTAGAATGCGCATCGCGTTATCGTATTGCATCGCATCGGGCCCGCGGCTGATGCCACCTCCACTGCCCCTGCGCACCACGCCCCGGGCCGCCGCGCCAGTCGCGACGTATTTGTTTTCCAGAGCGGGCGCACTGATTGCACATTAGTCATCATAACTCATAAATAATTAATGTACGAGTTGAACTGTTGAAGTGAAGTGAAGAACCACCTACAGATTTCAGTGAAGCGAAGAAATAGGCTGTTCATTTGGAATAAGTGAGTACAAACTACATGTTTCGTTTTTATAATTTATTGAATACCTACATGTTTATTTCTTCATTGACTTACAGTGAAGAGAAGTGGTCCAAGTGGATCTCAAAAAAGGAAGATAAAGAAGGCAAAGGCTAAGGAGGCCGAATTACTATCTGGATCGCTGTTGAAATATGTGACTGAAAAGAGACGCTCTTGCCAAAACGAAGACAGCAACATCGAGATCGAGGCGTCAAGTCGTAAGAATTATTACTTATTTTTTTCATAATTTTTACACAAAGTTTACTTTACTACTACTTTAATAGATAGATATTAAATATGATGAGATGAAAATGAAAAATAAAACTTCTACTGCTGGTGGTAGTTAAAATCATAAAAATAAATACTTATACATATATGTACATTGTACAAACTATATATAAATAGGTACTTACTATTACTATATATATACATAACCACGTTTACCACTATTGCGGTGTGTGGCGTTTACCAGTTTCTTTCTCATTGTTACCCTTTCACTTTCACAAACACTGTACGAGTTTATAAACAAACTTTGCCCACTCCGTTTTATGTCTAGCCTTCCTTTGCGCTTCTTCCCATGTAGAACCTCTTCCCTCCAGTATATTCCCGATCATCTTATCCCACGTCTTCTTTGGCCTTCCCTTTTTCTTGACCCTTGGGATTTTGGCCTCCCAAATTTGTTTAACCGGCCTTGATGGCTCCATTCTCTGCAAGTGCCCCCACCAGCTCAGCAGATTATGAGTACACGCTCATAAATAGAACACTAACAAAATATGAAAGGTTTTAGTGGCAAAAAAATCTCATTTAACTATTATTTCTTTAAGATCAAGAAGAACAAGAAACCGAACTAGTAGAAACAGAAAGACATAGAGAAAATGACAAAACACCAGAAGTAGATATAGAGAGTGAGAAAAAGGTGACAACAAGTATAGATGCATCTCAACTAGGGGATAGTAACGAAGAGATAATATGCATCGAAAACCTGTGCCTTGTTGGAGGGGACAAAGAAGGAGAAACGAGCCCTTGTTCAGAACCAAAAGGAGGAACCAGTTTTGAGTATGAAGTCTTAGATTCCAATGATGCTGCGAACTGGCCAATGCCCTTACCAGATCACATTCGACTTGAGATTATTAAGCAAGGTAGTGAGACATTCCAACATAAAAATGGTCCATTTACTTCTATTGATAGACAAGGCGCACATGCTAAGGAATCACAACGTAGCTTGACATCATCATGGTTTTACTCAACTGTGGGAGATGGAAAAAAATATCTTCGGAAATGGATGATTTACTCTACATCGACCAATATGCTATATTGCTTTTGCTGTCGACTCTTTGCGTCCACGGACGATCTGAGTAAACCATTTGTTTCTGGTTATCAAAAATGGTGGAAATTAAACCCGAATATTGCAATTCACGAATCATCTCATCAACATGTATCCAATTTGGGAAAATGGAAAACTCTCTCAGTTGGATTGAAAAATAATGAAACGATCGATAAAGTAAACGCAGACACTATCAATCGCGAGGCAAAAAAATGGCGAAACATACTGCATCGACTTTTGGATATTACACTATTTTTGGCTCAGCAGAATCTTGCTTTTAGAGGACACAGAGAGGATCCTTCATCAGATAACCGAGGTAATTTCATAGAATTAGTGAAAATGATGGCAAAATACGATCCCGTATTAAGTGAGCACTGGTCAAAACTTCAAGAAGCTGCAGGTGGATCACAAAGAGTACCTTCTTATTTATCAAAAGGGATCCAGAATGAATTCCTTTCTATTTTAAGTAATCATGTAAAACAGAAAATTATTGATGATATAAAAAGATCTAAATATTATGGAATCGTGTTTGACAGTACTCCAGACGAGAGCCATACCGACCAAATGAGTGAAATAATAAGATACGTCCATATCGAAGAAGGAACTGTGGAAGTTCGGGAGTCCTTCTTAGGTTTCTTTTCTATGTCAGGAAAGACGGCAAGTGATATGTCAAATGATATCCTAAAACAGCTAGAAAAAGACGGTTTAGACATTCAACTTTGTAGAGCTCAGGGCTACGATAATGCCGCCTCAATGTCTGGTGTACATGGAGGAGTTCAAAGGAAAATACGAGATATGAATCCTAAAGCATTATTTACCCCTTGTGCAAATCACTCATTGAATCTTTGTGGTGTACATTCCTTCGCATGTGTCCCATCAAGTGTAACCTGTTTCGGCACTTTAGAAAAATTATATTCATTCTTTTCCGTTTCTACCCACAGATGGGAAATACTAATACAAAAGGTTGGGAAAACTTTAAAAAGATTGTCTGATACACGCTGGAGTGCTCATCATGCTTCCGTTAAAGCTGTCAGACAAAATGTAGAACAACTGGTCCTTACGTTGGAAGAAATGTGTGATCCCTCCAAAGAGAATTTGGATACTAGGTCTGCAGCAAGCGTACTACTTCCTGCAATATGTGACTTCACATTCTTATGCTACTTGGAGTTCTGGAATATGATTTTGGAAGAAGTTAATCTCACCCAAAAATATTTACAAACACCTGAAATCACACTTGACATGGGTTTGACAAAAATGAAGGCACTGCAATTGTTTCTTGTCGAGGAAAGAAATACGCTGGTCAATAAGGCTATACAATTTGGCACGCAAAAATGTGAAGAAATGGGAATAGATATTGAGAGACGTGGCAGACGAAAAGTAAAAAAGAATCTACCCGGAGAAATATCCGCTGACGCCGGCTTAACTTTACTAGAGGAGCTTCGGAGGTCTATGTTCCAGTGCTTGGATCGATTTATTCAAGAATTGGCTGCAAGATCCACTGCTATGGAAAACATATCTAGCACCTTCCATATTGTACAATCAAAACTCTTGATAAAAGGATCTGAAAATGAACTTGAACAGGCCATAGAAAAGTTCAACCTAGTCTACGGTGACTTTGACAAGGAAGAAGTATACAAGGAAGTCTACAGATTGCGAAGACATTTAAGCGCAACTAATACTGCAACAGAGGAAGCTGCTTCATGGACCGCTAAAAATTTGTTTGAATTTATTATTAAATGGGACTTTACCGAATCCATACCCAACCTATGTCTAATTCTTCAGTATTTCCTAACAATTAGTGTATCAGTGGCGTCATGCGAAAGAAGTTTTTCAAAACTTAAACTAATAAAAAATTATCTTAGATCGACCATGACTGAAGAACGACTTACCAGTCTGGCCATATTGTCCATCGAAAGAAAAGTAGCGTCGGTTTTGGATTTTGATGACGTAATTAATAAATTTAGTGTAATAAAAGCCAGAAAACATAATTTGAAATTAGTATAATTTTAATTACTTGTCTAGCGTCATTGCTTATTGTTCACTTGTAAATCTGTTTGTAACGTGGTAAAAATATTGATTAAAATTTGATTTTCCATCTGCATTGTGTTTAATTCAGTAAATATTAAATCTGGAGGGCGTAGTGGGGCCCAAAATTAAAAATCGCCCCGGGCCTCAAAAAGTCTTAGTCCGCCACTGCACTCATCTTTATTTCAAAAAACGTCTGTGAGTTTATCCTGTCAATTATTTGATACATTACGTAAAACTTCTGTGATCCTTACAGTAGAAAACCTGTATCGATTACAAGATTAAATTTTGGAAAATTATAAAAGTTTGTAAATCGAATTACGATATCAGTTAGAAATTATTCATTTTCCAATTTAGAGAAATACAAAGTTACTTGTTGTGAAACTTTCTTATCCGTTCTATTCCTTAATGCGTACCTATTATATTATAATTCAGCTAAATTATCAAAACTAGTATTTGGGTTTGCACAGAAACGCTTTTGTTTTTCGTTTTATTCATGAATAGCATTAAGTTCATAGTTAACAAAATGTCTTAATTTAAACTCAATATTATTAAAATATGCTAATGTATTCTTCAATATTAAAGTTTAATAAAGTAGGTATACATTATGATAATGAAATGGCGATTCATATTTCAATGTAATTAAGACCATGTTCGTTTATTACTCCTGAATGTGAATATTTACGCAAATGACGTTCAAATTTACGAACGTTGAATACTTCAAATTTTTGGTTGGACCGCATCACAAGTCCTTTAGAATAAAATTTTCACTCACTCGTACTGAAAATTTTGGTTCAATTTAACGTGGGCGTTTGTTTTCAAACTACTTCTAAACAAAAATGATAGATTACGGGTTTTTGGCCGAGCTAACTCGCTCATAGTCGTAACTATCCCTTTTGTCACCACTTATCGATACTAAAGTACAAGAAGGCTTTATATTCAAATTAATAGCTATTCTATTTTTCCAAACAATATCTTGGTTTCCGCATGTACAGTATTATTAAATAAATACAGTACTATCATCAGTTGCCTTTCTACTTCTTGAAGCAGGTCTTCTATATTCAAAATCTGTTTTGTAAAAATCAACTTTTTATCCTATTTGTAACATTATTTTCCATTTTCCAACCATAAATTGTACTTCAATATGATTTGAAAATGTTTCTCTCTATTCAGTATTCTAGTATGAACACTGAGAGGATACCCAAAACAGTTTGTCCCATCAAACTGTTTAAGACAACAATCCCCACTCGGCAAGACTGGGAGAGCAATTCCAGTAAAGCGAAGCTGAATGGAATCGTGTATTACACAGACGGCTCGAAAACCACAAAGGGCACCGGCTCTGGAGTATACGGGAGCAATGGACGGGGCTGCAGAATTTCTGTAAGCCTAGGACAACAAGCGACCGTATTCCAAGCCGAGGTATATGCAATCCTGACGGCGGCTGCTCAACTATTAAAAGAGAACCTTATCAAAAGGAAAATCTTTATAGTGACAGACAGCAAAGCAGCGATTGCAGCAATCGACTCATATGTGGTAAATTCAAGGCTAGTCCTTGAATGCACACAAATGTTAAACGCACTAGGTAAGTGCAACTCAGTCACACTAGTGTGGGCACCTGGACATGCGGGAATCGCAGGTAACCAGGTTGCTGACGAGCTTGCGAGAATGGCAAGCGCAAAACCATTCATAGGACCCGAACCGGCTTGTGGGATTACTTATAACACAGTCAAAAAGGAGATTCAAGCAATACTCACGAAAGAACATTGCAGACATTGGTCGAAAATCCCAGGACAGAGTCATTCCAAGATCTTCCTGGAAACCCCAAACGGGGACCTAGCTACGTCCATCTTAAAGTTAAGCAGGACGAAGATAAAACTTGCGACAGAAATGGTCACGGGCCACTGTCGCATGAACAAACACCTGCACAACATGGGACTTACTGAAAGCCCGACATGCAGGGGTTGTGGTGAGGCAGATGAAACGCCCTATCACGTCATTTGCCAATGTGAAGCATTCATAAAGGCAAGGGAACTCCTACTTGGAAATGAAAAAATTACACAAGAGGAAGTAACGAAGATTCGCCCTACTAAAATCCTGGACTTTGTAAAAGATACAGGTATTCTTGAAGGGTAGACAACACCGGGGAGCACAATAGACCAAAAGGTCGCAGTGCGGGAACCTATTGGGACCACCCCCAGAACTAATAATAATAATAATTCTCTCTATTCAATTCTGAAGTTGCGTTCTTTAAGCTACATCAGTCTCACCTTCACAGCTCTCATCGATCATTCTCTATTTAACGTTTTTTTTCTCAAATTCCTTAAGCGTTATTAAGGATTTCAGCTTTCAAAATAACACCTCTTGATGCTTCTAACCATAACTCTTGGTAGATGGCAACCATGTGAGGCCCCTTATTACAACACTGCCGTTTATAATCCATCACTCTTCTTCATTTCAGGGTGAAATAACACACAATCTTCCCTTTTGAATGATTTTAATATCAATTAATCACAGACTAATAATTGATTAGACAATGTCGACATGTTTCGGGAAAACTTCCCATTTTCAAGACATTTACCTCTACAACCGACCAGTACGGACTAAGGAAATTGTAGGAAAAAAGTTATACAAAGTGATGAAATCAAGAAGTTCTGGAAGTCGACTATTTCATTGAGTAAACAAGGGTTATTTTTATTGCGCGTAATTTCAAACTGTTCAAGGCTGTTGAGTAAGGGACCTTTATTACATTATTTATATAAAATATTATAATCACAATTTGAATTAAAAGCATGTCCAGTAGAAAGGATGTGTTCCGCCATAGACGACTTATGATCTAAATTATTGTTTTTAATAGCCAAGGTGTGTTCTTTAAATCTCGTCTTAAACGACCTCCCAGTCTGACCGATATAAAATGAAGGGCAAGAATGACAATTGAGTTTGTACACACCGAAGGAATGGAGGGGATCGAGAAGATCTTTGTTTCTCACTATGGAAGAACGTAGAGTTTGAGTGTTAGGAAATGAAATGTAGATATTGAATGGAGGAGTGTTCGGAATCCGCGGGGATCAAGGTGTCAGTGATCGTAGGCTTACGGTAAACACTGAAATCTATTTTATGAGATCTGTGCAATAACAAGTCCAAAAACGGGAGTAAATGATTCTCCTCGTTTTCCATAGTGAATTTAATATGGGGGTGTATACAATTAATATCTCGGAGAAATAATGTAGTTTCAGGATCGTTGACCGCATGGATGCAAAGTATATTATCGACATAACGTCCCCAATAAATGACATACTGAAGAAAAAAATTTTGATTGGAAATGAAATTAACCTCCAAGTGGTTCATGAACACTTCAGAAAGCAGTGGGGAAAGGTTCGAACCCATAGGCAACCCTCCAATTTGAGTGTAGCACTTGTTATTGAATTTAAAAAAGTTTTGTTTAATGCATAGGTTGAGCAAAGATAAAATACAAGTGATTCGTTGGTCCTGCAGGACTTTCGTACATATAACACCGATATAAACTATCTACGAAACTGAACATGTTGATTGCTGCATCATATTGGGTTGTTGAATTATGTGCGCTCCCTTTATAAATTCGTCTTATACTGTAGATGCACAGATGCAGTTACGTAGAATAAGATGTGCTATAGTTACACGTCTCGTTGAGTAAAGAGTTTCAGCAGCGGATAAATTTCAATCTAGGCAACGGATTAGGAGGGGATGGCGATAACAATGTTCCCGAATGTTTAGATTGTTTCTCCATGCCCTTTGTTGATTCTAGTTATCATGACGCACCTACCTACATCAACTAATTCTGCTCATCATCGCTGCCTGTATGCTTGATTTCCTGCGTCATCGTTCATCCTGTTCGTTGAGAAGAACAAAATCAATCACATTATCCACATTATAAACGTGAGTTGATTCATGTTCGATCGTCTCCACGATAACTCGACTCTAGAGTCTAGACTACTTAGGAGGTTGAGGTTGGTCTTAAAACATTCCTAATTTTCAAACTTAATTTAAGTTCGAAGATGGTACAAGTCTGACGGTCTTTGATCTCCGACTTATGGCATTACCGTAAAAACAAATTTTAATGTGGCAACATTGTTAAAGTTGGTATTTTTTAGATAATATTTTTATACCTTAACCTTAAAACAAGAAATCTGCCATAAATAATTTTTTTACTTCCAATAATAAATTGTCCCGTCTATCAGACGGGTCTTAACCGCTAGTTTTCACGTATTAATGACTATTTTAGGTATTACAAAAGTTTTTATCGATCCAGAGAATTATGCAGTTGTGTTATTAAAACCGCCTAATAATAACAATATTTTTAAAGTTCGGTAAGTTTAAACCTTCGTATATTTTATATAAAATCCTACCAATTTGCTAAGCAAGTTAAATTATTTGTTAGAAAAAGTTTTTTTTCCAACGTTCGTTCCTGTTATTATATGGTAACTTAATGATATAAGAAGAAAAATTGCATAAAATATGGAAAAAGTTTTAATGAATAAAAGTTGAAATTACGTACTTTTAACTTCGAATTCTTTTGAAACTATTCACAATTGGTGAACGCTTTTCGAATTGAAAGTTGATGTATTTAAATTTATTCCTGGATAGAAATCGGTTCAAGTTTCTTATAGGATACACTCTCTCGAACTACTTTAATTTGTTGTATTCGCTTTTGTTGATTTACTGTCTTCAGTAGGTAAGTAAACGGATGAAGACCCCTTATTGTCTGTGGTTGTGTATATAGAGCACCGAGTGAGTCAAGCATGTACTGCTAATTAGTTATAATTGTAATTCCCCCAAGCAAACCAAGCTTGTGGTATTGAGGCATTTAGGAGCAAACTCTCGTATCCTTATTTGTAAGACTGTATACCAATTTCATAACATAAAACATAAAAACTTGTCGACGAAACATCATTTATGTGGACACAAAAGCGAGAAAATTGAATATGAAAATTGGTAATTCAAAACACAATGTCCAAGTCAAAGAGTGTAGTAATAACTTTCAGGAATATTTGACAGTTTAATCGGATAAAGCTTGCATAGTGAAATTAATTTTGTAGTCTGTAAAATATGTTTTCCAAAGAGTAAATTACAGGGAATAGCGAATGAATCCCATAACATTAATGTTATCCTGTTGTGTTATTAGGGACAATATGTTCGTGTAATTTGATAATCCGCATTAACGTAATGTAGTTTAACATTTTTAGAAGAAACTCCTTTATTGTTATTAAAACACGAAATATCTGGTTTATTTGTAGAGGGACCAATGAAATGTCGATCGTGCAAGAATGAAATTAGTAGTGTGGCAATTAAAGTGTATTCTTCCCGAGTAAAAAGTTTGGTACCTCACTTTGAATGTTTATTTTACAAAATTAACTACAACAAAATAAAATATGTATAGGTAAACTTCATACTGTTCCATTTAACATGTTTTATTACGACGAAAAGCTGTATAGTATCAAGTACATAAAACAAAATCTGGTTTTTTATATTGACGGGCGAGGACTATATTACAGCGTAATATAGGAACTGAATGGATGAATGAAAAGCTTATTCAAAGTTGGTAAGAATAGGAAGGTAATAAAATTGCACTAGGCATCTAAGTTTTCGATTACAATATCAGATAAATCAGGAAACGCGACTTCTTAAGCCTACCAGAAACCGGACATGTGAAATACTAAAGATTGTAGTTGGTAGTAGATAAGTACAAGTAACGACCATAGCGTAAGAATGTAAAATATAAAATTAGACCAAACGGAAATTTGAATTCACTAAAAAATGACACAACACTCCACATATTGAAACAAAAAGCTAACTATTTGGTAGTTCCTTGCTGCTGCGGTAGCATTTGCGGATACAAACGTTTCTTCATTTTTTTGCCGTTTACTATTGCTACATGTACCTATGTAATGTATGATGCCAATTATTTTAAGTAATTGTGTCCTCGTTTCATTTAAAATAAATCACAAAAAACACACTATTTTATAATGACGGGAAGAGAAATTGATAGCCTCTTTGTAGAAATAATCCTAACATTAATTTTTATGGTGTTGACCGCAGTGGAAAGAATAAGAAATTTACGAGCTTTTATAAGTACGTGATAAATGGCCAAATGCCAAGAAACGTGAGAAAGTTATAATAGGAGAGGTATTGATAGGGAATGAATTGCACGTCGGAGAACGCAAAGAAAAAGGGAACAAGGCATTTGGAGGACGTCTCTAGGAAGGGTAGAATGATATACTGAATACCTCAACGAAGAGGAAAGATGGGTAGGGCAATGCCTTAATTAAACTGATATGAGCATTAATGAAGGACATAAAGAATATAAAACAAAACCAAATGTAAAGGAAAAGAAATGAAACGCTTAAAAAGAAAATAAAAAGTGACAGTAGATTTAAAAAAAGATAAATAAGAAGAATAAGTAAGGAACAGTGTTATCGTTGATGAATATACTTAGATAAAGAAGGTAAAATAGGCATGAAAATTGGAATAGGGACCTTATTGATTTCATTACTTCACATTCTTGATCATAACCTGGTAAGGTACTTGACCACGTGCAACATCTTTCACAGCACTGCACTGATATACGCGCAACTTATTCTCATTAATCTTGCCAGTTGAACGCCATTTTCATTTTAAGGCTTCGCGTAAACGAAGGAAGAGGGTTGATTAGACGTTTTGCATTTTTTAATGAGAATAAATATACCAAAGATTTTTTTACCGTTGTATCTTGACAACCCTTGTCTAATTTTAACACATAGTGTTGAAACGGATTCATTAAATAAAGATTAGTGCAATTACTTGTTTTTATTATTACCATTACTTATGGAGTTCCACAAAGTAAATAATTATGTTTTATTACTCTTTAAAAACAAATAATGTAGAATGCCCTTATGCAGTTAGTACCTGTTTAGCACTCTACTTTCAAAATAAAGTTATTACTACAATAAATACCCAGAAGGAATGGAATTAATGGTGTGGAGTTCAGCTTTAGCTACTTCCATAATGCATTTTCATTTTCGTTTAATGGATTAGATAACACTGTGGGATTTAAATGAAAATTGTTGAGAATTTAATTCTCCAAAACATTATCTCTTCCATCGTAATTACCACTGTTTCTATTTATAAATAACAAAAGTTGCACGGGAAAATCATTGTACTGCCTTATTTTCCTCGAAGGTTTACGTAGTGTAACGTGGATATGGAGGGTGATATAAAGCGAATATTGAAAAAAATATAACAGAACGAGAAATCACTGGGGACCGGCCTGTTGCGAACACTTAATTACAATAAACTTAAATTATTCATTATTGAGCACAAAGAACTGTAATTTAAGGGAAGATAACAATAAGCGGAGCGAATTTTCAGCATTTAATTTGTCCCAACTTGCTTAAATTTACTGTTATAACAGCTGAAATGATTTCATACTTTATGTAGATTCCTAAGTATCCTTCAGTGAAAGTTAGAGGAGTAAGAGATACGAAGCGTGAATGATACGAGAGCTATCTGTTGAAGAAGTAAAATTTTGTTGGAAAAAAATTTAATTTTTATTATAGAAATATAGTGGGATTTGATTGATTTTTATCACTTTTGATATGGCATGTAATACAAAATTTATTAGTGACTATTAGTCTTAAACTCATTCTTTTTTTGATTCTTAGCCCTCAGTTCATTTTCTGTATTAAGTGCTCCTCCCAAATGTTTAGATCTGTGGTGATCAAGGCAGCCATTTGACAGGAGCGTCAGATCCTCTGCAAATTCAATTAATTGGGAATACTAAAAATAAAATGAGGGGGTAATCCATCATGCAAAAACCACGGTCCAACCTTTCGGAGATATTCTGTACATCATCTTACACCCAAATTATTCGAATCTGGAGAAATGTTTTCTTTTATGAAGGCAAAGTTATATTAAGCGTCGATTACTCCCCATTCTATCTGGTTATTTTGTATCTTGCTACTAATCATTATGATGTCTATATCTGCGGCTTGGTACACTAAGGGCGGTTCTCCACATGTTTGCTAATTCTACTTTTATTGAGGTTGAATTTTGCGTGATCAAGACGCATGTATTGATCTTTCGCCCGAAGTTGATGTTAAATTACATCGTTGATTCAACGTTGAAGTAACGTTTGTTTGTCACTTTCATAAACCTAAGAGTAAATCATTTAAAAGAGGTTACAATGCACTGAAATCCAGAAGGAACCTGCGACTACTTGTGGGCATACTATCTGGGCACTGTAAACTCAACAAGCACATGCACCGCATGGGCTTGGTCGAATCACCATCCTGTAGAGGATGCTACACAGACGACGAGACGGCGCAACACATACTCTGTGAGTGTCCCGTACTCGTCGAAACAAGACGATCCATGTTGGGGGAATCCTGGCCGGACATGGCTATGATCAGAGCCGCCCCCCCGTCCAGCATCCTCAGGTTCATCTCACGCGTGGGGTGGCTTGAGTGATGTTGCGGGGCTGAGTGACTCTAGTCAGGGAGGCAGCACAAAGGGCCCGAATAGGAGGCCTACGTGCGCGTGGACTTTTGACCACCCTCCCATCGTAATCCAGAATCCAATGCACTGAAATATAAGCAACCTGGAACGCTTACGCTTAACTTACAGCCGAGCCGACAGAAAGGGAATTACTGTAGGGTCATTCGGTCTCTGTCTTGCTGATTATGTTATTGTATCGTATAAGTAATTTTCCGACAAACGCGAAACTCGTAAAACAATCAAAATGCTTCAACAGCTTAACTGTGAATGAGTACAACAAGGACAAAATGACCCTTCGTTATTGCTATCGCACGCTCGGTTTATTTCCTACAGGTTAAATGCACCGTGCGCGTTCCAGGTTGCTTATATTTCAGTGTTACAATGTAACGTTGAAAAAATGTTGACACTAATCCAATGTCAATCATTTTTAACATGGTAGTAGCACTTCCCGTCTCAGTTAACGTTCTATTTTACATAAAATAAACGTTTTATATAAACGTTATAAAAGTAACTAATTGGCAATGTTTAAAAACATTTCTAAGTATATTTGACATTGATATTTAAGAATTAGCACAATAATAATGACAATAATAATGACACCCACACTCACATTCGCGCCCCAATTATTTGATGTTTCATCCTTCTTTAAATTTGATTAAATTTGATGGGATGCGAATGACGTGAAGTGTGAAAAGTTACATTGGTTACATTGGTGAAGTTACATTGAAAACCGAGAGCTCCTAACAACCCACTTCGACTACAACCACTATAAATTGCTTCTTATGAATCCGGTCTTCCCCCACCTGTATGCCCTCCCCAAAATACACAAAAATAACATCCCCATGCGTCCCATCTCATTTACCAACACACTCGTTTCAAAACTCTCTGATTGGCTGAATTGTATTTTAAGGACTCGTTTAAATTTTTCTTTCCCTTATTCAATCAAAAATGCCACCGATTTGTCCAAGGAACTATCGAATTTCCAAGTCAAAAAGGACCACCAACTTATCTCCTTCGATATTGTTATTTTTTTTCCAGTGTTCCCTTCGACGAATGTCTGAACATTGTCAACACTTACCTTGCCTCTTCAAATCTTCCAGATCCCGTGTGCTCATTTCTCAGCGATAGTCTGAAATTATGTTATAACCAAAACTTTTTCAAATTTAATGATAACACCTATGTCCAACTTACAGGTCTATCCATGGGTAGTAATTTGTCCCCTCTTCTTGCGGAATTATTTTTGACCTCCCTCGAAGTAAATAATATTTTCAACAATAATAGTTTTATCACGGAACGTTTTTCATTTTACAAAATATATGTCGATGAAATTTTTGTCATTTTCAAAGGGAGCGATCAGGACATTGACCACCGCTTCCGCTTTCTTAACAGCTTGCACCCCCTTATCAAATTCACTTTACAGAAAGAACACAACAGAGCCCTCAGCTTTCTTGACCTAAACATTACCATACTCGAGAATTCCTTAGATATTGACATTTATAGAAAGCCTACAACCACTGACCACGTCACCCCCTTTGTTTCCTTCCACCCTCTATTCCACAAGCTGGCGGCCTTTAGATTTTATTTCAATAGACTCCACAACTTACCCCTAAGTAACTTTAACTTTAGCAAAGAATACAACCTAATTTTGGGCTTAGCTGCTCGAAATGGATACCTCTACAACAACCTCACTCGGAATTTTAACCAAAAAAAGCACACCTCCCTTCAGCCTATCACTGATCAAAACTCTCAAATTTACTATCCCTTATCTTTCATCGATCCCTCATCCTATTTTTTCAAAAAACTGTTCAAACAGTATGACATTAACATTTCTTTTTCTTCAAAACATAATCTCAAGAATGTCCTTGTACACACTAAAGATAGTATCGAGACCTTGGATAAGTCGGGGGTTTACAAGCTTATTTGTGGGACTTGCGGTTCCTATTACATAGGCCAAACAGGGAGAACTTTCAAAAACAGAATCAAAGAACACTTTTCGTGTATAAAAAACAATAACATCGGCTCCTCCAAATCCTCATTTGCCAATCACATTTTAGACTCCGGGCATTCCTTCGATCCACAAAACAATTATGAAATCCTTCATTGTCGTGACAAAGGCGTAAAGCTTGACCTCCTCGAGACCAAAGAAATTATTACCAATTTTAATAACAATCCCTCCTCATCGCTTAACGAGCTTGTTCACCTCCTGTGTCCGTCGAGGCCGGTGGCCATTTTAATTTTTGCACCATGTGCCTTCATTTTCAACAACTTTTTATTTAATAATAAACTTTTCCAGCATGCCTTTTGGTTAATTTAATAGAACCCCTTCGCCTTATATCAATTTGAATTGCGATTGCCCAATGTTAGGCTTGTAAGTATTTAACTTTGTGTTAGTAGTTTTTTAACAGCGGTTTTTTCAGAAATAATCAGCCTTTGGCTTCACCAATGTAACTTTTCACACTTCACGTCATTCGCATCCCATTACCTCATCAAATTTAAACACCTACCAATTTTACTAGTAAGTAAGTTTCTGTGTAAGAGTTTAGTGCTTAATTACTTTAATTGTAGCCTGATGATGACAATCAGATATTGTCGAAACATGTCGTAGTTTTTATACATATCTTAATTTTGCGATTTTACTTTCAAATTTTTATTAACTTTAAACTTAACGTAATTCCTCAATTTAAATTTCAATAAAATTTCTTATGGGGAAGGTTTAGTGATTACTATTTCCAATTTTCGCGTTACCCCATTTTGTGTACTACTGGTCAACTGAAATGGATCCCAGCGATTTTAATTTTAGTCTTATCTTATTTTCTCATTGTTTCCATTCTTCGCAATGTTGCAGTAAGCTTTTTTTAAGTACACTTAATTTATTTAAACGCGTAAGATAAGATCGGAGATGATACTATAAATAACCATGTAACCATTTCGAATAAATATATCTAAGGTAGTCGTGAAAAAGATATGAAAATACCTACCTGCGTTTCATTCTTCTTTCTTATATATTACATGATACACATTTCTTTTGCGGAAAATAAAATATTATTGGAGGCAGTTTCTAAGATATACACGACTCGGAAAGGGTTGTTGATAAAAATACTACGCAATGTAGCATTTTCCATATGTTAACTATGTATACACACATCTTCTCCAAACTAAGTATTCGTGAAAACGGCTATTGGAAACGTGATTTATGTGACAGAAAAAACATATCTATAAAACTTTCCCTTTTTAGTTTTCTTCCTTTGCGGAAATAAATCTGTCGATATTAAAAAAAAATAAATAAAATGACAATCACACGCTTGGGGTTGGTGTACGCATTCTTTAAGCAATCATTCATTTTGCGTGTCTTGGACATAAACTGAGGTAACATCGTAATAAACGAATGCGATTACGATAAAAAATAATGTTCGGTTTTATATCCCATAGATAATTCGACCCGAAATTTCGGACAGCGCCCGATACTTTAATGAAACAGAATGAAATGTATATGATCAGTGGATTATTTTACGTACAACGCCTAAAGCATTAAAGGAATTTAATCCTACCTACTCTGCTTATTTTACTTAATTCTCCCATTAACCTTCAATAACTTAATTAGAGTTTAATGTTTAGCATTTCAAACCTAATTCGGCTATCTTTAGTGTGTTTCAATCAAAAAATTAAATTGCGCCTCTAATAATTTACAGCGTATTTTAAATTCGGCTCTTTCGCTTGATGCTTTACCTATTTGCTTTCACATTAATAAATTTTAACCCTTTGTGAGACCATTAAAATATTTATTCCGCAAAAGTAGCATTAAACTAATTCAAACTTTTAATTACTTTAATTATAAAATTTACAAATGAAGATTGTTTACAGACTTGCTCTTCTTTCAGGTACGAGAGAAGCAATAAAACCTTTAATGTTACAAATTGTAATTTCTTTTTCCGAAAAACAACGATAGATACGTACAGGATGTTCAGTTGTCAAGCGAAGTTTGCTTCACAGACATGGACTAAATAACTTTTCTTAAAATAAAAAAAAAAGTGTTTGTGTTTGCCTGAATCCACTTCTGTGGTATTGAACTACTACGCAGGGAATTATCATAGAAAGCTGAAAGTTTGCAGCAGATAGCCTCTACCTGGAATGTGTATCAGACAACCACACTGTATGTTTTAACACTTGTCAAAACTTTATTTTTATTGACATTGTCAATATCATATGTTTTTAAATCATAATGTAAATGTGATACATACAGAAAAATTTATACTTCGACCGGGATTTGAACCTTCACCTCACCTACGGAAGATTTATGGAACGATTTATAATTTACAGAAAATAAGAGATACGCTCGCATTTATATTCTTTCGACTAATTAATTTTCATGTTCCAGTTTCCCATATAAAATATAAAGTATCTACACTACCTTTACGTCTACAGCATTTAAAAGGCACAAAAAATAAAAATCTGACAATGATTCCCAAAAAAAACATTACGTTTTTTTTATTACCAAATAAATTCATTTTGAACAGGTCAATATGAGGATATTGGAATGCGAATGCGAATGAAATGCATTAAATTCATTTTAAATGGTTTATAAGCTATCCACCTAATCGCCTAACCAACAAAAATGACATTATTACAGGTCAGCAATTCAATAATAATTGAAGGAAATAAAGGTTTACCATCATAAAGTAATGTAAATTGAAAGAGTTCATTTAATCTCTTGATTCATATGTTTATTTGTTTTATATCATTGCATCATCGTTTGATGCCGTTTTGTATATCTATACAACAATGAAATGTTCCACTAAGCATCATTTTCTTGTATTCAAACACAAATTAAAATCGTTTTTATTGTTAAATTCGATTTATTCTATGTAAGAATTTTGTTCGTCTGCAGTCTCCATAAAAAATAGTGTTTATGTATGTGATGCTGGTGACACTTTGTATTCAATAACACAATTTTAGGGGTCGCGTATGGAAAAATAAGTCTCTCCTGATTGGATAATATACGGGATACCGTCATTTAATAATGTCAAGTTTCAAGACCAATCTTGAAGGACGAATTCAAGTTTAAAAAACGAGTGGTGTAGCACTTTAAAGAATGAGTGCTTCAAGGTCTTATGAAACGTGTGTTTTTATACTATTTTTGTAATGTGCCCTTTTTACTTTTCAACAAAATTTGGTAATTATTTAGAATCCAAGACCATCACCGTTTCAACTTTTCCCCTATAAGAGAGTATTACCAGACAACTAAGAAACACGATAACATAAAGACTGCAAGTCACTAAATTGTTTAAAAATTCAATAAAAAATACAACAGCAAAATGTCAAAACTTGGTGGATTTGTCCATAGGTGGCGTTTCATAAAAAAGATCGATATTTACATTTACATTTGTGTTCACTTTTGTTTCTCTTTGATACGTTATCCACTCCCTTTTGATTATTCTACAATTTCTTAAGTTATCGATTATGTACAGCGTCTCTGACAGGTTATCCGCTGCTATATAAGGCCATTTAAATGCCACTGTTTCTCCACCATTGAAAAGTACAAAATAAACGTATCTTTGGTTAGTAGTGTTCGTAGATGTGATCATTCAATTCTTGTGTGTTGAAGGTGTAAGACAGTATCCATGTTAATCAAACAGAAAAATAAGGTAGATGGAGAGTTGCGGATTTTAATCAACAATAAGCCTGTAAGTCGAGAAAACATACAAATTTACCTTGGATTGATCATTGATTATTTATAAGCTAATGTGGCAGTATCATGTAAATTTTGTTTCATGATTTCAAAAAAATCAAATGTTTTTAGCAGTACCAAGCAGCTTGTACACGTGTCTGATTCTTCACAAATGTCCATCAACTCCTCATGCACTTTATCTAACTGATAGCGAAGAGTAATATACTTGTAAGTTTCAGTCATACCAGCACCTGTCGTTGAAATCAAGAGGTATAAAACCGAAAAAGTGCTCTTTGATTTCACAGTGAGGTTTTGGTGTCACGGAATGCCAAGTTTTATGATCCTAAAAGTCAACAACCTTTTCAAAATTTGTCTCGAATATTTTTCTTCCCTTACTAAACGTTGATTTTCATCATCAATGGTTTTGTATTTGTCCAATCTCACCACTAACTCTTTCGATTCTTGAAAGCAAGCCAAGTGGTTTGGAGACGTGAATTAACCTTCTGAAAATATTTTGCAACCAAAGCAGTAAACCGAATGTGTGGATTTCGAGTACTGAAACCATGTACAGTGAATGATATCTCCACTGACCAATCGTCTTTTGAAATGTCTATTTGAAAATGTTCTTCGTCGATCTATTTCCTGATATGCACAAGAAATGTTCGAACGTTATAATCACAGCTATACCAAGTAGCAGATTAATTAATTAGGAAATTTAAGAATTGTTTTTCTACTCATGGAATGTTTAACTCATTTTCTTTTAACGAATTCGCTATAAAGTATGGGGTAAAGGTAACTACCAGTAGTCCTCGTTATCCCAAGTCAAATGATCAAGGGAAGAGTGGCGTGAAAATTGGAAAACAGTTTTTGAGAAAAGGGTGTGATTTAGATATCGCACTGTTAAAGTACAGAAATACTGAAATTTGTGGGAGTTGGTTTGTCACCTGCACAATTATTAATGGGACGTAAATTTAAAACTAAAATGCCAGTTGCGAATATATCACTAAATCCTGAGAATAATGTAAATACGGGTGCCAGCTGAAATGAATAGGGCAGCCAATACTCCACGCTCATATGTGGATGAGGAGGGTAGAGAGTACAGACGGAACAGCACGCACATTAGACCAAGGATCTACTAAGAAATTTCCATCAACTACAGCACTGACAGTTTTATTTAATAGTATGTATGTAAGATCTAGATCTAGAACTAGAATATGCTGTTTTGGTCTGGTAACCGATCTATAATAAATACAAAATTACCTAAATACCTAAACCAGGAGCATGAGTTTTTGGACAATTATTATAATCAGACAAAGGCTGCTGAATATGTTAAAGAACTGCAAAAAAGACAAGTTACTTTCATTTATAGATAATTATATTTAAGTTTATTATACAGGGTGGGCCAACGAAAAGGTAACAGACGAGTTTCTGGCTAGAGAAAATGTTTTTTTGAGAAACTCAAAAACACGTCAATTTTTACATCTAGGGGGACAACTGGGTCCATGTCCCCAGCCCCCCCTTTATTAAAAGAAATGATTATAACCAATTTAAAATATTGTTCACGTTTTGTACCGTTTAGTTCTAAGAATAAAAAGTTTTGTTCTAAGCGCAACATGAACTGAGAACAAATTGAAATTGGGGGGGTCTGCGACACGTGATCCCCCCCAACTTCATGTTTTAAAAAAACTTTTAGCCTACAATTTTGTAGCGGTTTTGTACTGTTTTGTTCTTATATTATAAAGTTTTGTTCTTAAACCATTTGAAAATAGTATGAATATCAAATTGGGGGGGCAGTAGACACGTACGCCCCCCCCATTTGGCTTTTTCAGTATTATTATAGAAGCAAGATTTTGTTCTAGTTTTGTGCTTTTTTGTTCCACTATTAGAGAGTTTTGTACTTATACCGTTTCATAATTAAACGTAATTCAAATTGGGGGGGCTGCAGACATAACCGGCTTCTCACTTATTTTCTTTTATTTTTGTTATACCCAATATATTGTTCTAGTTTTGTACAGTTTTGTTCTTTTATTCAACAGTTTCGTTATTAATCAATTGAAAGAGATATAACCCATTCTATAAATAGAGGGAACTAATTTTTAATACTAATCTTATGACCTAACCTATATTGACCTCGCTTGCTATCTTTGTCATATGTTTATCGTACTATAAAATACGGCTTCAATAATCGTATAGCCATTGAAAGTGGAATGTTGTACATTTAGGAATTCATTCCGGTCAAAATTTGTACACAGTCCTTATAATTTTAGATAAAATAATAGTGTTAGAAAAAACTGTAGAAACAGGTGCTTTAGAAATCATTACAAGTTTGGTTCATTAAATCTTCGCTTCCCGTGTTGTACCATTTAGTTTCTGTTGTTGTAAGTCCATTGATGATCCACTTTTTTATGCTTTTCAATACCTACCTTTTTTCGAAGATATGTTTAATTTTCCACGGTTTATTCTGATGTTATATGGTCCTCAAGTTTTCGAATGAATGAGCAACAAATTGGAGTTTGGTGTGGTAAGCAAAGTAAGAAATAAACAATATGTAAGCACTGCAATAATCGTTTTATTCAATTTAATTAAACATATAAACCATCTCAAATGGTATAAAACATAAGCTCACAGCGAACTTTAGTTTCGTTAGCGCAGTGACTTTTTTTGTCTTCTAGGTCGTTGTATATCTCCCAGTATCCGTCAATTCGTCTACAGTAGCTGATGTAATGACCGATAATATTTACATTTTGAGGATTTCTATTTCCTCCAGATATACAGACACACCCACGTAAATAGTATATACAATCTTTAATTTTAATTTCAGGTGGGATATCTTTCAGCCTGAACTCCGGAATATCAACTACATCGGAATCAAATTGACAAATTCCTTCCAGAAGTATTGGATCCTCTAGTTCTAAGATTATATGGGTTGGAGATATTTCATAAGTGATGGTATGTGCCTCAGAACCAGAAATGCAGTCCTCTCTTGTAGGATTGGTTTTGTTTTCTATAAGCGCATTTAAAGATTTTATTTCATCACTGCGCAATGGAATAAATATGGTAACGTTTTCGAATCTTTCTGTGTGTGTATTTATTGAGCACTCTTTAAGTTCCACTACCGAAGGATGCAGTTTCAATATTTTTTTGCACATAGCTGTAGCAACAATTTCGGCATTTATTTCAAATATCCCATGCATTAGCTCTACAGCCTCGTACAATTTCAACAATACCTCTGCTCTCCATTTATAAGGCCACTTAGTGTTGCCCAATTTATTCATGTGCTTTATAATTTTCCAAAGTAATGTATCGTGTGGTTGATTCTGTATAACACTGCTGTATGATGAACTATCGCAATAAGCACACGCTAGTACTTGCATGATTGAATCAAAAGCACATGTGTTGTTTATAATGTATTTCCTCTTCTGGATAAGAATGGGTCGTAAGTTTCTACATCTGCTTCCATTTTTTAGGACTCCTATGGGCCGAGGTTGCGCTTTCGAATTTAAATTAATATTCTCCTGTTCAGCATTTGGCACCAAATATGAATGTCGGTTTTTTTTTTTAATAGGCAAACCTAGACCTCTCCAATTTTCAACAAAATTATTTTCGGTCATAGTAGATTGTTCCCGTGGAGGGTCCATCTCTTCAATTGCGATCTGTTCTGGCGGCACTATTGTACCGCTAATGGAGTGATAACACTTTACGCAATACGCTTTCTGGCCAAAACCTTCAGCGCCAAACGATATGCCACATTCTTTAAATGCTATATGAATATATATATTACAAACAATACACTTGTGTGCACCTGTTGGGAGGTCACCACGGGCACAAGCAGGACAAGATGATTGATTATTAGATTCATCAGATTTCACTGCATCCTGACCATCTGATAATTGAATATTCGTTAAATATTGGTCTGAGCTCATGTCTTTAGAATTTCGTATTTTTAGACAGCTCTCTATATGTGGAACATGATACATTAAGAAAGTATCAGGCGTAAGTGGTAACTCAATATTACCTAACAACCTATTTTTTACATCGTTAAATAAGCTTTCTACTGCTGAACTGCTGACAGTAGAAGTGCCATATTTAAAAATAGGTATAACTGCAGACCACAAAGGCAATGTTTCTATAAGCTTCACAACACATTGTGATAATTCTGGAAGATAGAGAGCATTGTCTTCATCACTAATTTGAGTTGCTACCTGTTGTTTCGCCATATCTAAAATTTCCAAAGCCCACTGTTTAAACGAATTTGTGACTTTTAAAGGTGATTCTTCTTGTTCTGCCTCATCGAAGTATTGCAATTTTACTTCTTCTTCCATTGATATGTTTTCTATTATTTGGTCGGCATGCACATCGCCTTCTTCGACAAAACCAAACGCGTTTCGTTTTTTCAACTTTTCTTTTTCGATTTCGCAAGAAAGTCGCGTTCCTAACTCGTCATGTCCACAATCTGGACTAAGCGATACCACGAAAATAGAAAACAATAAGTCCTTAATATCGGTAATACTAGTACTTTGAATGATGTGACAAATGCTCCGAATATAAAACTCACGAATTCTTTTTGTTACTCTCTTTAAAGGTGTCCACGAGGCAATAATCTTAACAGTATGTGCAATATCGCATCTTACAAAGCAAGTCGGCACTTGTACATTTGATGGACAGTTTATTATGTTTGCACAATTTTGTAAATATTCATGAAGGGATGGAAATTGTGTCAAACATTGGACAAGGGCAGAAATGAGAGCAAGAGAATGGTCACAAACAGTCTCTTTTGGTAAGCTGATTCTAACGGAACCACTAGCTTTAAAAAAACTGTTCAGAAAATGCAGTATTGTTATGGTATTATGACGTTCTGATAACATATTGCAAATAGAATATTGCATTCTTTTCTGTACATCATACACACATACACTGTATAAGAAAATATTTCTAGATGAATAATTATTAAACGGTCTCTTCAACTTTTTCACAATTCCTCCAGTGGCATCTATGCATACAGATGGCACATCTGTTGTTAAACAATAATTATTGTAAACCGCCAGTTGCGATGGAGTCCAATAAAAAATCATAAATGGATCAAGACTTATACTCTGGATGATGCTTTTAAATGGATCACTGTACTTCATTAAGAGTAATGCCATAATTGAATCGGAGTGCAACTGATCCTGCTTTTTGTATCTACTTTTCAGCAGCCTCAGAGAGTTTAATGAGGGTAAGTGACTTGGTTCTGCATCGCCTTCTTCCATACACTCGTTGATTAGCTTTCCTCGCAATGACGACGAAGATTCTTTTGATGAAATCATCCGTTCCACTAAAGCGTTTTTTTGACGGTCAACTAGTTTGCGTTTTTTGGATGTGACACATGTTTTAAAAACTCCTTTATATGTGCACGATAATAGTGCTCTTTTATCCACACTAGGTTCTTTCGCCATTGTTCCTTCAAATTTAGATTCACATTCAGTACAATGTGCAAACATTTTTAAAAAGCAATTTCCTGATTTGTACACTTTACACCTTTTAAACGACAACCGACACGATAACTTTAGATGGTCCCAAAAGTGTGAATTAATGACAGCTGTCCATCCGCTCTGTTTTGGTAAAACTTTATATAATCTTGTAAGACGTACCGCGTTACTTTTATCTTTAGAGCGATATATCACTTCTTGTGGCGATATTTGATTCCATTCTTCTATAGATAAGGTCATCACAAAATGCCTTATATCGACGTCAGTGGAATCACTTTCGTGTGCTTCCGATTCTTCGCATTCATCATCATGTAGAACCGTTTCGCTACTTTCATCATCATTCATTCGTTCTGGAAATATTTTTAATTTATCTAAAATATTATACCTGTTGCTTTTAAATATAACATATATGTGTTTTGGAGAATATTTATAGTTCAATTCTTTGGACAGTTCAGTCCATACACTTGAAGACGGTGATCGGATGGCAAATGATAATACCTCTTCATACTTTGCACTCACACTCAACAGAAGGCTCACGTCTACCGTTGAAGGCCTCGGCATCCTTACCTTGTACTTACTACTAATGGAACTAAAATTTAACACAAAGTATTTAATTCACCAACAAAATCACTAAGTACATATAAGTATGGCAAAATTATAGTCACATTTACAAATTTAGAAAACATAAACAAAGGTACACCGGTTGTTGGGGATGTAATTGTAGCACAATAAAGTTTAGTTTTCCAGAATGCATATTACACGGTATTTAATACTTCGGGACAACCAAAAAGGGTGGAAAATACAATATTCGGATTGGTGAGAACTTACAGTTACCTACAGGTAATCGGGAAAGTACTCGGTAACACGTACCAACTCCACAGGAGGTAAACAAAACTGAAATGCATCTACTAACTTAACTTAAGTATGATTGACGTTTTAAGCATATTTTTGATTTAGGTGCAAATTTAAAAAGGTATTAAGGTTGACTCAACATGAAGGGTTTAACTGAAATTTATGATTGTGGTAAATGACTAAGTCTAAAAGGTCTGGTTTCGTAGAAATAACTAATTAAAATAATAATTTCTGAATAATATTAAAATGATCCTTATTTAATTAAATAAAATTATCGTAAACAGCGAACACCGCCGGTCCTGAGTCAGCATAAACGTTCTCGTTTCGGAAAGTCTAAACAGCATTCAGAAATACGTATTGTACTGTATAATACTTAATATTTAAGCTCATCAATATCTACAATTTAGATAAAATAGGTATTCAATCAATATAGCAGTTTAAGTAACTTCGTTAGGAGGTACCTACCTTTCCACCTACTAATGCGGTATTAGGTAGGGGAAGGTGTCCTAAAATGACATAGCATGTAAAATGACATAGTGCTGTTTATTTTAAAACTACTCCTGCTATCTAGCGGAAAGTTAATGATTTGTCGAGGAGGAATCTTCCTAATTTCAAGTTTGTAGGTAGTTTGATTTGACGCTAAGGTATGTTTCAGTTAACCTCAAAAAACGTATATTGTGGCGCGGAAACTTGTTGATGTGTTATTTTATGAATGTATTTTCATTATTATTTAGTGTACTTTTTGAAGTGAAATTACTACTGCATATACCCGTAAGCGTGTACCGCAAATACACAAAGCAATATTATAATTTATTCATCTGTTGTATAAATTAGGTAAGTACAATGAGTTTGACATTATTGCTTGTAAAACGACATACCATTACATTATAGCCCCTAGAAACACATAGTACCGACACGCTGGAGCAAACCTGACATCAACATTGACATACGAAAAATCCCTAAGGCAATTGACGCTAATTTCAAATGTTATGATTTATTATTTGAGGTTAATTTTTCATAACTAATGTGATTAATTGAACCATTCATTGAATATTATTCAATAATTAAACTGTGAATTAAACCTAGAAAATTAATGAAAAATGTTGAACGGCCGTTTTCAGACTAATCGGGCCCTCTCATTACCTTTCGTTAAAGCCTCAATAGTTCAGCGTCATAAATTGCAAATTATATAATATAGGTAATATAATTTTTATACAATTTGAATGCGAGCAATTCACATTACTTTAAAGTTTAAAGGATGCATTTAATTTAATTACCTAAATTACGGTAAGTATATTCTTGCTAATGAGGGGAAAGTGAGGTTAACCATGTTTTTGTCCTACTAAGGTTCGCAGGGATTCTAAATAAACTTTGTCCTTTTTTGCCACTGCTGGTGCAACCTCTTGTAAAGCAACCTGGCACTTATAATAATTTACAATTTACATGTTATTTACGGAAATTTTCAGATGGAAAGATTGCAATTTGCAATGTAAACAAATAGAGAAAACAGCAAAGCGAAAAAAAAACACAAGTGGCGCTTGCGCTTTCTATTCACGCACTTCATCCGCTTAGGGAATTTTTTAGTGTTACCATTGTTACCAACCAATTTTGCTCCAGTCGGCAAGATCAAACGTTGTCGGTACTATGTGTTTCTAGGGGCTATACATTACATAATGTAAAATGACATACGTACTGTGGGTATGTCATTTTACAACCACTCTGCATTTTAAAAATAACGTACTTTTTCAGGTGCATAATGGTTGGTAAACGTAAAAGGGTATCAACCAGACAATCATGGAATGAACAGGCAATGTTAAATGCTATTGATGCTGTTAAAAGCGGTAAAATGGGATGGTTAAAAGCATCCAAGCTCTTCCACGTCCCTCAAGCAACGTTAAGACGAAGAGCAAATGATGTCAATAAACGAGCAAAAGGCTGTGCAAAGATCTTAGGGCGATTTGCAACCACATTTAGTGAAGATGAGGAAAGAGAGTTCGTCGAGTATATATTGTTATTAGAGTGTCGATTGTTTGGGATAACTACCAAAGAAATCAAAGAACTTGCATTTGAATTTGCGACTAAAAATGGCATTGCTAATAGATTTAAAGGTCGCAGTGCTGGAAAAGAATGGTTGAGAGGATTTCGCATTAGACATCCTGAAATATCCTTAAGACAGCCGGAAGCAGTGTCTGCTGCCAGGGCAATGGCGTTTAACAGGCCACAAGTACAAAAATTTTTTGAATTGTTAGAAATGACCTTACAAAAGGAGAAAATTGATTGTCATCGTATTTACAATATGGATGAAAGTGGTATGTCCACAGTGCACAGAGCTCCAAAAATTCTTGCAAAAACTGGGAAAAAGCAGGTGGGATCTTTAACTAGCGCTGAACGAGGTCAGCATGTAACATGTGTCTGTTGCATGAATGCTATTGGTAATTTTGTACCACCAGCTGTTATCTTCCCTAGAAAAAATAGGAAGGCGGAATTGCTAGATGCTTTACCTCCAGGATCATTAGGATTGTTTCACGAAACAGGATGGATGACCGCCGACACTTTCAATTTGTGGTTGCAACATTTTCAGAATTTTGTTAAAGCATCTCCCGAATCAAAAGTTTTATTACTGCTAGATGGACACTCTAGTCATAAGTCTCTACAAGCATTAACCTTTGCAAAAAAAAATGGAATTGTTATGATGTGTTTCCCTGCGCATTGTACCCACCGTATGCAACCGCTCGACGTCAGCTTTTATGGCCCACTTAAAACTTTTTACCATCAAGAATGTGCAATATGGTTGAAAAATCATCCAGGACGGGTCATCACGCAACATCAAATCGGTGAACTGTTTACATCTGCATATGGAAAAGCAGCGACAACACAAAATGCCACAAGCGGATTTTTAAAAACAGGTGTTTATCCGTTTAACCCTCATATTTTTCCCGACGAGTTTTTTGAGCCGGCCGAGACCACAAACAAATTAATGGAGTCAAGCTGTACAGACGGAGAAACTAATCAACTCAAAGAGTCGGTCAGCAATGAAATGGAGGAAAGGGAGGACATGGTATTGCAACTAGAACAAAATAAAAAGAATGATGCCGAAAATGACTGTAGAAATGCTGAAAAAAATAACAACAAAGAAAATCTGCCTCCAAAGAAAAAATTTACCCTACAACAAATTTCGCCTGTGCCCACAGCAAGCGGAATTAAAAAAAGGAAGACCAGGCAAGGAATCACTGGAGTTCTTACAACTACTCCTAATTTGGAAGAACTTAAGGAGAAAGAAGAGAAAAAAAGAAGGGGGGATGTTCGCCAATGCGTAAAGAACATTTGGAATACAGTAAGTTCCACTGCGCAAACACGCGATAAAGAAGAAGAAGAAGAAGAAGAAGATCCCTTTGCGGCCGAGGATGATGAGGATGATGCGGCCTGCCTCTACTGCAATGATATGTTTAGAAATTCGCGATCGAAAGAAGTTTGGCTTCGCTGCATTATATGCAAGATGTGGGCACATAGTGAATGTGCTGGAGTGTCTCCAAGAATAAAAAATTTTATTTGCGATGTTTGTAAATAACAATTCTTTTTTTAATATACCTAGGTACTTACCTACCTAATTACTTTTGTTTGTGCATATGCCATTTTATACGCCATAACTGTGTCATTTTACACATACCTGGTTGTAAAATGACATAGTTGCAGTTTTTTTTTAAAAGCTCATTTTTTTCAAGTTATTAATAGAAATCTGACAAATTTATTTACTACACTAATAAAGGTGGTTGAACGGAACGTGTCATTTTTTTTCCAACTTTAAATGTTTATTCTTCTATCAAAAATCAGCCGCCAATTAAAAAGTATGTCATTTTAAGACACCTTCCCCTACTAAGACTGTATTAGTATATACCTAGGCGCAAGAAGAATCTGCAATTCCTAATCACAAAAAGATAATAACGATATTTGCAACGTTCGGCATTCTCGTTAAGAAATGGTTTTCCCGTATTGTCCTGTATTGCGTACCTATAGTTATTTTTAACAATATTTTTGCGTTCATAATCTTTTTTGTAGGTGTAAATGTGCGCATTGTACTTGTACTATTAATGGCCACGGCATTAGTTCCCTTTATTTATAGAATGGGTTATATCTCTTTCAATTGATTAATAACGAAACTGTTGAATAAAAGAACAAAACTGTACAAAACTAGAACAATATATTGGGTATAACAAAAATAAAAGAAAATAAGTGAGAAGCCGGTTATGTCTGCAGCCCCCCCAATTTGAATTACGTTTAATTATGAAACGGTATAAGTACAAAACTCTCTAATAGTGGAACAAAAAAGCACAAAACTAGAACAAAATCTTGCTTCTATAATAATACTGAAAAAGCCAAATGGGGGGGCGTACGTGTCTACTGCCCCCCCAATTTGATATTCATACTATTTTCAAATGGTTTAAGAACAAAACTTTATAATATAAGAACAAAACAGTACAAAACCGCTACAAAATTGTAGGCTAAAAGTTTTTTTAAAACATGAAGTTGGGGGGGATCACGTGTCGCAGACCCCCCCAATTTCAATTTGTTCTCAGTTCATGTTGCGCTTAGAACAAAACTTTTTATTCTTAGAACTAAACGGTACAAAACGTGAACAATATTTTAAATTGGTTATAATCATTTCTTTTAATAAAGGGGGGGCTGGGGACATGGACCTGGGACAACTTTTGCTATGAATTTCAACTTGAAGTGATTTCATCCCTTAGCGCTGTGAGAACAACCCCTAAAATTTTAATAGGAATGATGGGGCAAGTGATACATCGTTTGAAAGGTCTTTCTTTTCTCATTTCAGTGCACTAGTTTTTTATATATTTTTTTTATTTTTAACCAAAAAAATTGAAGTTCCAAAATGGAAAATGAGGAAAGAGATTGAGCCATTTAAAAACTCAAAAAAGCTCGGATAGGTCAACTGTTTTTTTTTAGAGAAGCTAGCTACTTTTCCTCCCATTTGACAACATTGATTCAACCCTTAAGTACAGGGTAAACAACCCTTAAATTTTTAAATAGATACGGCTTAATTTTTTCTTGTGCTAATTAATAAAACCAGTTTATGCAAATTCAACCTTAGTTTAATAAGTGTTCGAAGTGCCTGCCTTCAGTTTCCATGACATATACAAATACAAATTTTGATTAAATCGTCCCCTTACATTTTTCAACATTTCGAGAGTAATTAGACGGCATTTATGTACTATACGGTCACGTAACTGCTCCAAAGATTCAGGAGCAGTGGAATAAGCTTTATTCTTTACATGGCCCCCTAAAAAATCTACATTTGTTAGAAATTAGATGCCTTCACCCTTCACCTTTGATACTGTACTCCCGAAATGTTGCAAAATGTACGGGCACGATTTAATCAAAATTGGTATTATTGCATGAAAGCTGAAGACAGCCACTTCGAACATTTATTAAACTAAGGTTGAATTTGCATAAACGTGTTATGATTAGCACAAGAAAAAATTAACCCTTGTTTTTATTAATTTAAAAATGTAAGGGTTGTTTACCCTGTACCCAAGGGGTGAAACAATGTTGTCAAATAGCAGTAAACGTACCTAGCTTCTTTAAGAAAAAACAATTGACCTGTCCGAGCTTTTTTGAGTTTTTAAATGCCTCAATCTCTTTCCTCATTTTCCATTTGGAACTTCAAATTTTTTTGGTTAAAAATAAAAACAATACAAAAAAACTAGTGCACTGAAATCAGAAAAGAAAGACCTTTCAAATGACGTATCACTTGCCCCATCATCCCTATTTAAATTTTAGGGGTTGTTCTCATAGCGCTAAGGGATGAAATCACTTCAAGTTGAAATTCATAGCAAAAGTTGTCCCCCTTGACGTAAAAATTGACGTGTTTTTGCGTTTCTCAAAAAAAAATTTTCTCTAGCCAGAAACTCGTCTGTTACCTTTTCGTTGGCCCACCCTGTATGTTACTCTGTAATTGGGATCAGGCATCCTGTAGAGTAATAAAGATTAAAGAAAGGAAGATTATTATTAGACATTCATCAAACAAATATGACTGCTTACCAGATATAGAGTGTAATCATGGTGAAAATGAAAAACCTGTGGAAACAAATGTTAAAAGTGAAATTCAAAATACAGTGCAGCCAAATAATGTAATTAGTAATGATCACCCTCAAAGGCAAATTAAGTTACCTAAAAGATACAAAGATTTTGTATTGTAAAAAAAAGGGAGATGTTATATAGTGTGGTACTTGCAACATGTTGGTTAATGTTAACTTGTAGATTATAGAATTAAATATATCTTAAACCATAGTCACATTGTTAATAATAAATACAAGTTTATGGCTAATAAACATAACAGTCCCATTTCCGCAAAGACTTCATTTTATTGTCCAAATATAATGCCAAACATGGCCATTGTCAACATTTTAATTCAATACCTAATGATCTAAAAAATTTAACAACCTTTACATTCAATAAGGGTGTCCCATTTTAATCTCCCACCTGCGATAATTCTACAACACTGCGACGGAACAGTTTTGAGGGGGCATTCTGATGCTGTCAACCTTGCCCCTGCCGGACCCCCAGGGAGTTGGGGGACGTTAAGGTTTGTACAAATGCAAGAAAAACTCCCAAACCTTACGTCGTTAAATACCTGAAACACACTTACTTGAAAAACTATAGTAAAATTCAAATAATAAATTGAATCAGACCAGGTAACAAAGTGGAGGATTCAGTCGTGACGGATATTCGTGCGTAGGTATAATCCAAGTGGTACCATTGATTTTAAACTAAGGCATTCTGATGAATGAAAAGACCTTCCGATACGAATGAACAGAAAAAAACCCATGGCTACAACGAATGATAACATTCCTCCATTACCCTTAAGGCGGCGTCGTAGATGCGTTGAAACGGCTACGCGGTCGGTGCGCATCGGCGTTTCACACAAAAAATCGTATCTCGTAAACCATTACCAATAGTGAAAATTTCTTCTCACCAAATACTTTCCCACTCATTTGGGCATATTTCTTGTCGATTAATCATATATCTAAATTCAACCGTTAAAAAATTTTCTCGATGCTGAAATCAGTTTTGGTACCGTCCCTCCTTTTAAATACTCTGACAAATTCTATATATAAAAAAATAATCTTTTGTATATACCGTTAAAATCTACAATGATTAGGCGTTTGAATGGTGAAAGAATCTTGAAAAAATATTAAAAAATGGCGTCACAATCGCGAGTTAAACACAAAAAATAGTTTTTTAAGATCATTCAAAATAATCCCAAAATATTTTTTAATTCTTTTTTACAATCACGAATTTAATGGAGCCTTCCGGATTTGAATCCCTAAGATCATTCTCCACACTGCACATATTTTTTGAAAAGTATATCTTCGAGTGGACAGTACATGATCGAATTTCGCGGTGCTGATTCCCGACTATTATATAACATTATGCTTTGGTTTTGGTTCTCTTTTACATATACCTATATTTAGTGTTAATTTGTTTTAATATTGAATTTATTAACAAGATAAAGTTATGCAAATAGCTATGTGGATTCCCGAACATTTACTTATTTTATAATGTCATTATTTCCTTTGTTACTTAGTTTATATGGATTGTTTGATAATTTTATTATGTAAAAGGGTTTGGTATTGTCAGATTGTAGGCCTTCGTTTCAAGTCTCTTGTGACTGTTTTAAGGACATTCAGTATAAAGTAGGTATATTAAATAAAATTGCAGACTGTAAACACTTTCTTACTTGTTGCAATACATATTGCTGCAATAAACATTGCCACCATTTTTATTGCATGCGGTTAAACTTGCGAACTATAAATAGGCTTTAATACCATCTTCAGAACAGTTACTGTTATAGACATAGGTATCAATGTCGCGTGTAAGCTGTGTGTAAAGTTATGAAGCCAAGAAAAAGTTTTATGGAACTACTATTAATTAAGTTCATTAATGAATTCAAAATTTCAATTACTGGAGGTACAAATCTGATACGAAAAGCTATCAACACCAAAACAAATGAGTTATTATACACATTTCTATCTCCAACGACATGTATCGCTTCAATCTACATTATTATACAGCTTTAAAAATAAAAGCGAAATGTCTCAGTTTCATTATTGTAAGTATAATCTTGAAATTGGTACGAACTGAAATGTACTTAGTAAGACAATGTAAAACCCGGTTTTTATTTTCGCTTATTTTACAGAAAAACTCCTCCAATTTATAGACGTTGTAAAGTAACGAACAAGTATCAACTTGCCACCTCTCGTTATCGCCTCTTTCAATTCTTTACAGCATCCAGCATTTTCCATTTGTTAGAATGTAATCTGATGAAGAAAAAAACATTGTAGTATTGCTCACGGATATTGTCGTAAATATGATGAATGAATCAATTGTGAGTTTTAAAAATGTTTTTGAATTTAGAAGAATGTAAGGTGATATATAAAAAAGGATTTGTTTGTGGTGGCTGAATGAATAGAACAAGACAAAGGATAATGCGATAAAAAATTAGCTACTTTCTAAAGTGATCATTAAACTAAGAAAATGTTAATGGAGAGGTGTTTGCGGTAACGTCAAAGTTAATATTATAACAAAATTCTATTGAATGTATTATTACCTTCCCGAGATCATCTATACAAACTAAGAAAAGCTATGTGACTGTGTGCTATGTGTCTGTTATAAATTCTTCAACTTTCGCAATTTGCAAATGGCTGAGCGAGATTGAAAAAATAAAAAAATATATTCAGTTGACAGAAGATAATTTCATTTTACTGTTTCCGAGTATTCATTCCGATATATGTATACAACGTTGTAACACAAAACAATATGTGCAAGTTAACGAAACTAACACAACTATGCATGAATTAGACCTTTTTTCCAAATTAAAGGGTAAAAACATGAATATGGCTAATAACTTATCTCCGTTTCATGGACAAATTTCAAAGTGACCTCAAACAGGATTTGGAATATTTCCACCCTCAATACTAAATTTGTTACTCTCGCGACTTTGTAGCTCGACTACATTCTAAACTCTTATCTATTATACAATTTACTTAAGTGAGTGTTTTGACTTAATTCGATTTGTATTTTGGGTTTAGTGTTAGGTGTTCGTATAAAATTAGGGTAGTATGCATTTGATAGTATTACGTGGTAATTAACTTTGATGGAAAATCTGTGTGTGTACCTACTATTTTTATTTATAACACAGAATTAACAGGTTACAAAATATTATTAGTAGGTATTATCGTCATGATTTGGAACGTGTAAAATTTTTTTTATGAGGCGTAGAGTTAGTAATATCCTTCCACAACCTTATTTTTAAAATGTCGAATGTGTTTAAACTTCACAGCCTTTAATGGTGGTGCATTTTTTACCACTGTAAGTGTGATGGGTTCTAAAACCAATAAACCCATAAAAAGTGATTAAAGGCGCGAAAACGATTGGGCTTCCATAACCTAACCCAGTGGTGCCCAACCTTTACCTTGGCTTGAGCCACTTGAGTATTTAAAATTTTTTGGCGAGCCACATACATTAAAATTTATTTTTGAGTTCATCTCGTGTAATTTAATTAATAAAATTCTACGTTTCGGAAGTTATACTGCACTCCCTTTATCAAGATATCATTTTTGAGTTTATATACCTAACCAGATTTAGAAATTTGTCATTCGTTTCTTACTTCAAGTCATGGGGATATTGGTGAATTCCAGTGGCGTAAATAAGGGGGTGATTGAGGTGATCAATCAATCAATCAGAGCCTAATAATATATTTGAAAAAAAAATATTCCAGGGGAGGACCCCTGATCCCGCCCACCCCCAATTCAAGGTTTTGCAGAGTTGGTATTCCATACCCCCGGTCGGTGGCGTCGGATTCATCACAACCCAAATCAAATCCTATTTACGCCACTGGTGAATTCACAGTATCACTAGATGCAGTATTTGTTGCAATGGGTTTTTTAATTTTCCTTATAACCATATTCCATATAGGTGGAATCCTGACTGCATCATTTCTCTTATTTAATGAATCTGGTTGTTTCTCCATCTCAATGGCCTCTCGTATTACTCTCCCTTGGTAAAGTATATGCTGGAGGTAACAAGTGAATTTTTCTTGTGTCTATATCAGATCAGTGTCAATCCGATGCGTTGCCATTGAGGAGGAGGAGGTGTTTATATTGTTTTATCGCTAGATGATGTTCTTATATTATACTATAATGCCTTTCCTTCTTTAGTTCCTTGGCTAAAAAAATGTTTGAACAACTATGGCCATTAACAGCGCTATTGTACATATTTTATAGAGCAATAATTTTTTAGACATTTCATGCCCGAGAGCCACATCAATATTTGCCGCGAGCCACGTGTGGCTCGCGAGCTACGGGTTGGGCATCCCTGACCTAACCTAACATATACCTAGTTGATGCTTTAATACTGTTACACCTCTTATTAGATTTTCTAGATGTTACACGTTTACAGTCCTTTTTTCTTACTCCACTGTTAATTGAGCCAACATTGGTTTCCATGTTTACAATAAAATAAACTAACAACCACACAAACAATACGGTATAATTATTATGGTATTATTCTGTTGACGTTGCCACCCCATTGCAATCATAAACTGCAACCTGTAGATGTTGCGATATTCGGTGACAACTGGATGGTCAATCCTCCTGGAAGACCAATAATCATCGATCATGTTGGAAGGTTAGTTAGAGAAACCTTTCTTCAAGCTTCTACACCCAAAAATATCTTCCGCGCATTTCGATCAACCGTTACTGAACCATTTAATGATCAAATATTTCCAAAAGATGATTTTTTATCATCATATGTAACTGACAGACCAAATCCCGAGCAATGATCGTGAAAGTGGGTAACAACTTAAATGAGGGGTATGATTGGTGTCTATCAAAATTCCTATTCATTTTTATCGTGATTAAGGTATTATTTATTATGCGTAGTGAGATCAACTTATTTGGTGTACCAAACAGTTTGTTTAACGCAAGCTAATTATAAAAATCCATGAAAAGCATCTATTGTATGCTTTCGTATAACCTTTATATTTTATTATGGTTTAACAAAGATAATAAATTATCGATTTTGTACTAATTACCTACATCTATTGAACATTGACAAAGTTTTTTTTTTTTAATTTCTGTCATTATAGTTACTGTTTCCATTTTATAAAGTAACATTCTTTGGTTTAAAGTATATAACAAAATACTGATTACATTCTTAATATGCAGTAGGTTAACTCCTTAGGTTAAATATGGAGAGTAAAAACTCTTCGCCATGAGAATGTAAGCTGTAATTCCAAAAATTATAAACGGATATACGAATAACCGTGTCTAAATGTTTTTGAATTGGGGACTCCAGTGTAAAATCGAAATGAGAGAAAATGAAATAATTCTGCTCACATGCACACATTTGACCCATTTAGCAAAACTGAATAATTACTGTAACACTCCGCTGATTTAATTCGTACATTTGACCTAACTGCCCTTTAGATAAACGTAATGATATATGTATCAGTGTATACGTATCGAGAAAAACCAATGTAGGAGATTGTATTTCAGTTCTAATGGATTTTTTTCTGAAACTAATGTATAATGAGTACTTATTTATATAAACTATAATTAGCAACTTTCAATGTACAATTCGATGAGCATATTGCGTCAGTCCTCCACTCCTCCAGATTTTAATAAAATCATTAGCCTTTCAATTGAAAAAGAAAAGTATTTTGTCATTAATTTGGAACACAACACGTATTGGAAACACGTTTCTTTTTCTGTAGCGTATTGTGCCGTTTAATATAAAAAACAAATTAAAAGGAGAAATTGTCGAGGTGCAATAAATGTGAAAGTTTTATAAGTTTTCTTAGCTACATCAATAGGATACATTTGGAAAGTTGTATTGTACTTCGTAAAAAAGAAGAAAAATAAACAAACGACAAGCCATGAGACAAGCACATAAAAGACAATATTGGAAACCGATCGATTGAAATGGAAGATATCAAGAGAAGACGACCGCAACGCTCAGGGGAATCGTTAGAAACCGAAAGGAAAGCTATCATTGATTGGGGACATATCTCAAGCAAAACTTCTCACGTCATTCAATTATTATGAAAATTGAAAAGGAATTTATCTTAGTTTTCCAACAAGACAAGAATATTTTCGGTAGACATCATTTTCATAAATAACTCGCTGTCTTTTTTATCAAAACGTAAAACATCCTGTCAAAAAAGACAAACTAAAAATTAATTTTACATATTATAAAGAAATAATTGCAGTTATAAAATTCTAATGTCGTCCATTCATTTTGAAGAGCTTTTCGGAAGTATAATGATGAGATGAGAAGTAAATAAAACTTGAAGGCTTATGGAAGTGACAGGATTATCAATTTCAATATGATGGCTCCCGATCGAAGGTAATTTATATATTCTTTATTATTTGTAAATTTCGTAGCATTTATTTCGAATCAAGTGCTACCCGACATATAACTTTATGATAAATCGAATTTTCCAATTTAGTTCTCATTCACACGCGCTGTTGTTCCAACACCTACACATTTATTGAATGTGATCGATTGAACTGTCTTACTGTTGCGCAAGTTGCTACATGACAAACTCGTAGGAGTAACATTCAGGGTGAAATTTGTTTAATATAATATAATCAATCACTACAATAGGTAATTTGATATAGCTCTAAAAATTGACAGCAGTTACATTTCCATTTACTGTTTTATATGAAAATATTTTGGTTACTATGTTATAAAATGGATAGTTTCTTTTATTTGTTATTTCAATGGAAATTTAAATGGCAGATAAATGGAAAAAATACGTTATAAATATACAATTTTGAAGGGGGTTATTTTTTCTATACTTTAGTCGGTTGCACTATTTTCTAAAGAATAAACTGCGTTTTTAATCTTCAATTTTTGATATCGCTGCGCTATTAAGGCCGTTTAATTATGATATAAATTTATCCATAAGATAAAGTAAAAATAATTTGGTAGTTTTAATTATATAAATTAAATTATATAAAATAGCCATACAATAATTTTACTGGAAATTAATAACGAAAAGCACTTACCAACTTTTTCAAGTTTACTGGAAAATTACATCAGCGTTGTCGAAAAACAAACAAATACAATACCAACATATACAAAAAATTTATTTTCTTTCTCTTAAACATACGTACAAAATACCAACAATAAAATAAAACAGAAAATACTGGCCACAACGGAAATGTCCGTACGTGGCTAAGAATCCTATATTTAGACACCCACAATTATGTATTTTCTTTTAATTGAAAAATAAAACAAAACTTAAGTGATTGAGTCACAAAGAATAATAATCCAGACGCTGGCCTATACTCCTGTAGGAACGAAGTAGTTGACAACGTTTCTCTTCTAATCTGTATAAAGGGGGTCTAGATCTAACAAAAAAACTTGGGTAGACATTTGGCATCCCGAGCGTAAGGTCGGAAATGACGTCACAAGATGGCGACTTTCGGTAGAGCTTTAACTCGCAATATCTCTGGATCTATGGGACAGATTTTGATTATCTTTTGCAGCATTCAAAAGGGCTTTTTATTGTCTATTTAATATATAATAACACCTATTACTGAATATTGCACCGTTTTTAAGATATATCGCAAACAAGCAAAAATTAACCAAATTCAACCTACTATATTCTATAACGGTTTAAACTTTAATTACTTTCAGTACAACTCTATACAAGTATTCTATTCATTTTTGTTACTCATTTTCTAAGTTACTTTAGAGAGATTATTTGTTGGAATTATCAGTTCTCAAGATATTATGTATGGTGTCACGAAAACGTTATTGAAAATCAAACATAATTTCTGATGTACAATGTATATATCTTATTTCCTATTGAATGGATTACGATTTACAATGCCGTTTAATTTGACCAACGCTAATAATATTGAATTGAAAATTGAATATTCCGGACTAGTACTGTAAAGGCTTTACAATTAATACGCAAAATATAGTTTGTAACTATAGTTACCAACAAAATTGACAAACTTGATTTTTGTGGAATTTGTAACAAATTTTTCTAAAATTTGTAAACGTCAGCAACATCTTTTACTTGACTCGGAGCTTTAAAATGTTTGGCACAAAGTATTTCAATTTAGCTCCTCTTCAGTAATGTGAGATTTTCCTGACTTATGTTAAATAACTATTGCGTAAATGTGCGGAAGTTTGTATGAAAAAGTAAAACCAAGGAGATTAGAAAATATACTCATGTCTGCCAAGATTTAGTTAGCTCTACAATTTGAAATTACCAGTTGTACAGGGTGGGCCAAATTGGACACTTTCTTATGAAAACATCCTTTATCTTAAGAAATAGAAAAAAATGGACCTAGGTGTCTTGAGCTCAATTTTAATGAGAAAACCAATGGCGTAAACAGAATTCAGCTATCTCTAATTGTTTGGCCACTAGGGGGCGTTTTTCGAATTTAGTCAATTTCTTTAATCCTCCATAAATCTTTCTTAGAGCACTTTTTTGCGTAGAATCCATCGCGATAAACAGTTCTTATACAGGGTGTTTGGTTTTTTGTGTACGACTCTAAACTACATTTTTTCATACGGACCACCCTATATATTTTTGGGTTTTTGAAAAGAGAGTGAAATTTCCTGAATTTTGATGTATCACTTGCTATATTTATGTTGAATATTATTTGCAATATTGCATCTTATACATTATTTCAAATTAAAAATATTTGGAGTTAATAAAAATTTTCAGATAACTAAGACATTATCGTTTTAAATCATACTGCCGTCTTTTGTTATCAATGGAAACTTGGATGTCTACAAACAAAATATTTTAATGTAGGTATAAAAATAATATTTAACATAAATATAACAAATAAGTACATCAAAATTTAGGAAATTTTACTCTTTTCGAAAAGCCAAAAATATATAGGGTGGTCCGTATGAAAAAATGTAGTTTAGGGTCGTACACAAAAAACCAGACACATTGTATAAAAATTGTCCATCGCAATGGATTCTACGTAAAAAGTGCTCTATGAAATATTTTGTCAAAATCAATTATCTTTAATAAATAACTATTACAATTCCTGGTTTTGTAGGCCGCTATTTTTTACGCCCGCAAATTACTGCATAAAAAGATTAATTTTAATACGATTTTACAAAAACATTTTTTTTCTTTTGATTAATTCAAATGTCTGATATAGAATCTAGGCTGTTTAGCTCAAAAAGGTAATGTGAGTAGGTAGAGACCATTGAAAATCTATTTTGTCGGAAACCGTATTTAAAGGAATGCAAATATAAATGCGCCTTTACTCCATCCTCACAAAAGTAACCGTCCTCCTTATTTATAAGTCTTCGTGTACGGTCGGAACGTGATACGCCGGTTGCCGCCTATATGTCAGAGGGACATTACTTTAGTCAGCGACTGTACATCACACAAATTGCTTGTAACAAATCACACAAAAGTTTCATTTTTACTCCGTTGATACGTTATGGTACTGACGAGTCAATATCAAAAAAATCTATATTAAATGCATCGTTTCAGGGTAGATATGGTAAATTTTTGTATACTATAATACCTAAATTTTTTTAAGGTTCATACAACTTTTTAAACTGCTACATTTAAAAGAACTTCAATTCTATTTCTAATCTGTGGTAGTTCTCAAATATAGCATATTATATGACACCCTGTTAATTTATAGTCCACTAATTTTTCTTTTTTGTTGCAGGTGAGGCCTACCACAACAATTCAGTTGAAAGCGACATCTATGTACGTTCGTTCTAATTTTTTTAAAAATTAAATGTATAATAACGCGCAGTGTGGCAACGATGAAATGAAACATTGTTTGATACTGGGTATCAATTCACAAACAGATACTTATCGTTGGTAGAGCTATATGGCCTACTTAAGCTAATTTGTTTTTGTAAACGCAAGTAACTCATCAACGACGACTGGGAGCTAAATAGTAACTTATAAGGAACGTAAGACACAAATTTCAATCAATTTGAATGAATAGAGAGTTCGAAATAACAAAAATTCCAAAAATATTGACTACGATGATGTATCCAGTATGACCCATAAAATTTAGACAAGAAATCTGGTTAGATTAAAGAAATTTATTTTCATGAATTTTTTATAAATCATTTTTCACTGTCTGGACAACTAAAAAGTTCGTTATCCTCCTTGACGAGGCCCCCACATTCTTCGCGAACATAAACTTTACAGCCACTGCATATACGCGTTCTCTTACTCGTCTTCACATGGAAAAACCATGATTCGTTGTTTTGAATTTTTTCGATTTTCGTTTTGCACTAACAGTCTGCACATTTCGACTTCGGTGCTTTCAACGTCGGTTTCCTTTTTGTTAAATAATGTTCATTTCAGAACAACCGCCTTGCTGTTTATCGCCTTCCGTCTATTTGTAAACTTTCGGGTTTGTTTGATACAGGTAGGGAGTAAATCTTAGGAAGTCAGCGAAACAGCATCTTCCTCCTCGTCTTCAGATAAATCCTCATTATCACCAATCAAAACAGCTTCAACAGAGTCGGCTTCATCTCGAGCTCTTGTGTGTGTAACATTTGATAATTTGACGGTCTAGGTTCTAGGGTGTGGGGGATTTGTTTGAGGGGTTCGTCGGTGTCGATGTTGCCAAAAGTTCTGCCTGCTAAGAAATAAGTAACTTTGATTAAACGCTTCTTCAGGAATCATCGGAAACAGGCGCTTGAAAAATATGCTTTTCGCTTTCAAACCACCTTCAAAGACACTAACATTTTTGTAGAAACATTTCGGGGGAGGTAATTAAAAAACACTTAGAATAACAGGCAGGTATAAATAGTAATAAACTACCGTTGAAAAGAATTGAGAAAGTGGTACAGAGTTACAACTGTTACAAGAAAAAAGGGGAATTCGTTATGTAATTTAAGAACTTCGTACTTTCAAAAAAAAGTATTTAGGTTAATCAGGAACTGTCTAAACAATTTTTAATACACATCAAATATTTACTCGCAGTAAAGCTTTGCAGTAAAATCTGAAATAAAAGGCGAAACTCATTACATGTGCATTAAAAGGTTTTTTTTTTTTGAAGGAGAATGTTAATTAAAAATTTAATTAGTAAAACATTACTATCATCGTAGTAACTGTTTTTTGCGAAATTGTTTAGGAACGCCCTGAAAGTGAAAATTTCTCATAAAATAAAAATATACTTTATTATATGTACCGAACGACTTTTTGAACAAACATTTTATATTAAAAATCAATATAAAGTTCGGCTATTTGGGAGATTCACTCGTACGAATTAAACAAACACGTTACCTGTTATCGAATTAAATTAAGCTTCTGTTTCACGATGCAGAATAATTGAATATTACATTTGAATTCTTCGAACCTTAAACAGTAAATCTAATATAGGAAAGTGGTAATAAACTTTATGCAGGTAGTTTTATTAACACCCTGTTTAAAACGTCGAAATATTAATCTAAATTCTCGGTGCGGCTTCTAGATAGTATGTAAATTTACAAAGCGTGAGAGAATTTTCGTCCATTATAAATAATATTGCAATTTCATTGCAGTCTTGTTGTGAATAAAGTTTAATTAATTAATGAATTATTTGAAATAAATTACTTATAGAATTTACTTAGTACCGTTCTTTTAAATTAAAGTATTGCATACTTTTGTAATTGAAGATTTATAAAAAAATGTGCAACAGGAATGACAATAGTAACGATCTTCTTTTGATGGCAGTAATAGACTAATGCTCGATTGCACCGACATTAAAATAAGAAGAACTCAGTAAAGTATTTCTTAAATTTCAGAAACACTTACATGTTCCATTGCACCAACGTATCCGCATGCATTGCTTACCTAAGTACACTTTAAGAATGCTTAGCTTTGGCAACAACGCAGAATCTGGTTACGTTTTAGTAACTTACGCGATTTCATATTGGCATTCTTGCAACCGGTGCTAGTGACATCGATCAGCTGTATTAATATCAATTTAATTTGTGTTGTGAATATTGTCAAGGGATATTATTAAAAATGAATAATGAAAACGAGGTAAGAATTTGTCGTCAGCTATCGACTTTATTACGCTATTTTCTTTTATAGGTGAAAGGAAAATGCCGAAGTGCAAGCTATTCGGCCATCGAAAAACAGTTTCTTCTAAGTTTAGTGTATAAGTTCAAAAACGTTATAGAAAATAAGAAAACCGATGCCGTAACAAACGAAGTGGTTAAAAATAACCAATGAATTTAACAGTTCTTGTCCCGACGGTAGGCGACAAGACATGCAAGCCCTAAAAAAATTCTACACGAATAGAAAAAAGGAAATTAAAAAGATTGTTGCAGAAGAAACGCAGGAGCGTTATTTAACTGGTATGTTTGGTGTACTAGATGGTATATCATAACTAGTTTGAAAATTAATTTAAATACTTTACAGGAGGAGGCATACCAAAAATTGTTACCTGTCCCTGATAAAGACCTAGTCTTATCACTGATGAGTGACAAAACTGTGTATGGTTTGGAGGGCATGCATGACTCGGATTCAATCGATATTGTGCAACAAAATTACGATGAAGATGTAACAGAAGTACTTATGGAAGACAAGGTATTTTATTTCATAAATTTATATTTCAACACGAGGGTTATTGAAAGATTTCATACATATAAATTTCATGTATCTGTCAAAAATGAATTACGTTAATAATTACAGGGATGAACCACCAGCGAATAGATCAAAAGTGCTCTGCGGAAAGCCAATGTAAGTGATAATATATCATAAATACAAATAAATAGTATTAATTATTTCTAGGGAAGTTTCGATGGAAGTAGGAGGCGACCTGCAACAACTGTTAGAGCATTGTCTTCATCGGTTATTGCTGAGAAATACGAGCTGCTGGTGGATAAGCGTCTCACTATTGCAGACATGGAAATAAAGAAATTGAAGCAAGACCTTCAATGGCGAAGGAAAAACAAAATTTCGAACGGGAGGCCATGATGTTGGATATTGAAATAAAGAAGGCTACATTAAAATTAAAATAAGTCTTTTCTTAGCCTTTATTCATAATATAATAGAATGTAAAAACAATAAAATTATCATAAATTATTAAAATAATTTTCTATTACCTCCTGCCGAACATTCACATTTTGTTGATTTACTGCATGTACTCTCATATCCCCGTCTTGTATATGCCCTTCTAATTCTTCAGGATTTATATCCTCTGGTAAAGGTGGTGGATCTAAATTACGCATACGGCGTGCAATGTTCTGTAGAACTCCCGTTGCCATAATAACTGTGCCAACTGTTGTTAATTTTAGTCTTAATCCATACGCTAAAACTGGAAATCTACGTTTCCTGTTGCCAAACAACCTTTCAATAGCATTTCGGGTCTCCACCGGGTGACTGAATTTTTATGTGGGTGCCATCTATCACACCAATGACTCTAGGAAAGCCGGCTATTTCAAAGAAATCATTTTTAACTGTAGCGCTTTCGTTAGCAGTTTCTGGCATTTTTATGTACTGTAGTCGCAAGCCTGCTAATGCATCTGACACCCGTGCTATAACCCTAGAGGCGGTTGAGACATGCATGCCAGCAAAATCTGCAGTGGTGGTGAAATGGTCGGCTGATGCATAAAACCGTAATGTTGTTAATAATTGGTTCATAGGTGAAACACTGTTATTTCTGTTAATATATACTTAATAATTATAAATATAAAATACTGAATCAAATGAAAACGACAAACGCAACTAATTACCTGTTATTGGGGTACTCTAATCTTTCTTCAATTAATGGCAGAATATTTAAACAACACTGTTTAGTTAATCGAAATATTCTATAAAAATTAAACTCGTCTATTTCATGGAAATAGTTGGAGCGCGTATAATTCATTCTAGGAAAACCATAATCGATTATTTCTAGTAAGTCTAGGTCGTCTTCAAAAATTTCATTTACTCTAAAATCCATTTTTCAAAACAGAACTAGTTGTATATGCGCATGCTTCAAACCGTACTTAACTTTAAGAAGATGCTTAAGCCTACTCAGTCGGATGCTTAAAATTTAAGACACGATTCCATACTTAAGAAATGGTGCAATGCAGATTCCTTACTTAAGTATTACTTACCTCTTAAGTAATGCTTAATTAAGTCGGTGCAATCGGGCATTAAGAGCCAGCGACTGATTTGGTCAAGTCATTTCCAGATAAAAAATTGTTTTTTTTTCACATTCGATACACTATTAAGCTTGAGTTACATTATACTTTTTCGTACTAGAAACTTCAACTATTTTTATACTAGACTGAATTGGATAATGTAAATCAGTAAATCAGCTTTATACTAGAAACGGCTAGAAATTAGTTTAGAAAACTAGATCCGGGCCTACTTTTCTATCAAAGTTTTATACTAGACTTGCGCTTTACGAAAATTGTTGTGCATTGCCAACCTCGTTGAAAGTTAGCTTCAAGTGTCAAGTAACCAAATGCACGATTTACACCATAACCTAAAATTATTGTTTTGTGTTTCGCCTTCGAACGTTCGAAGTTTTTGTTTTGTCGTAACGTGTTTTTAAAATTTTAAATAATGGCACCACAAGGTAATAAAAAATGGGGAGCTGAAGTGACTAAAAGATTGGTTGCGTTATATGAACTCTACAACCAACATTGTATAGGGTAAGAATTTGAGTACAAGTTCAACATTAAATTACTATTATTTTTGTTAAGTAAGGTTTTTTTTACTTTCAGACAACGGCACCGAGCTATCATAATAAAGTTCAGCGGTCAAAAGCTCCCCAACAATATGTTCAATATTGTTGGGGAGCTGAACTCAACTTTTAAAACGTCCTATTCGACTCATGCTGTCACGAAAAAATAAATAACGTGCTAACGCAATTTTTGGAGGTGCACCGCACCACAAAAGCGTTGCACAGAGGAATGGACGCGGATGAGGTCCCACAACCGATATGATGGCTGTACTAGTCATTAAAGCTTTTAATACCGTTCTGCAAGAAGGATGTGGGGAAGTCAAACTTGCAAAAAACTTCTTCGCAAACTTCTCAGGAAATTATTGCAGGTTTGTTAATATTGAACATAGAGGTAGGTATGTTACATAATATTTCAAATTTTAGTTAACAGTAGATACTGAAGTTGATGTTAACGAAGGAATCTTATCACCTAACATTAGTGTGACATCACCCTCAGGATCAAGCTCAGGAGGAGTGATCGACATACTCCGATGCCTATGACCATCAGCCCCAAACCTAAACCTTCAAGCAAGCGAAAGAAGGAGGACTTATATAGAGACATCATTAGTAAAGCAATGTACGACATTACAAACGAGACGTCACAACTTCCACCTGACATGGAAAGCTTTTGTAATTTTATTGACCACGAAATAGTTAGTTTGAAAAAGAAGTCAATAATAAAACAATGCAAGTGGAAGATCTTAAACGTCATACAAGAAATACAAGAGGACGACGATGATTAAATTGTATCATATAATCAAAAAATCACGAATTGTATATTTTAATTTGAATGTACATTATAACAAATACACAAGATGCTAATTATATCATATCTTCTTGCCATGATATTTTTCCTGGTCTATTAAAGTACATTTTAAATTCTTCCCTTATTTGTATACTTCTTATACTTGGCCGTCCTCGTGTAATGTTGACGTTTTGTAAAGTTTGATGATTGATTGATTTTACTATTATCTAGTTCACTGTCTGTTTTGTCCGTAGTAACAGTTGTAGCCATTTCAGCTTTTATAAAATTGTGGAGAGCACAACAAGCTTGTGTAATCGACACATCTTTATCGCGCGATAAATTTATTAAAGTTAATAATATCTCGAAATCTATTGACTCAGTATGCCAAAAGTATTTTCTACGACACGTGTTAACTGATAATTATAAATTCTTTCTTCTTTCGACATATTTTTGAAAGGAAATGGTTTTAAAATATGCTCTTGTAATGGAAAAGCTGCATCGGCTAAGATGACATACGGAACTGCTTCTGTCAGCCATCAAACTCAATAAGGTTGAATAATTTCTCAAACGTTTTATTATCCATCCGCAACCAGTTTTTATATGACAGGTCATCTTCTTGTAAAAGTTCATTATTGTAAGGATGGCCTTTATTTATATAGATATTTCTACATAAATACAAATCTCTCATTCTTTGGTATTTATTAACATTATTTACAATCTTAATAATCTGGTTTTTCATTACTAACTAAAGAAAACTATATTACCGACATGCGGCATTGTTGTCAGATGTACGCCAGTCTAAAGCAGCGTTGTCAGATTCACAAATAAGTATGACAAAATAATAACTCTTACAACTCGGCCAGACTGACACACGATCGTCCCGATCACAACGATTCTTTGAATAGAGGAAACATGCCGCTAATACAAGGTACCGCCTCGGTCTTGTTTCCACCATGGTATGCTGACCATGTTGCCCTAGCCTCTGAATCACCTTCGGGATACTCGTAAACCTGGGAGCAGACTTCTTCCTTCAAAACCTCCCTGCTAAAAAGGCTACATGTCTCGTTATTATCGATATCATATATCTCGGTGAATCTTTGACTGTTCTTGATGTTAAATGATGGTCTCTGTTATCGACAGCTCCGACAGTGAAAAGACCGCTACACATTTGTGTCCCACAAACGGAGTTTTCGACGTTGTGTTCTAACGTTGCACGACCGAATGACAAAGTTTTTTCTGAATGTATCTCATTCTGTTATAATTAATAGATAGACCAAGGCGATTCATTTCATCCACCAGAGAAGCACTCCGAAACTTAGAATGCAAAAGAAGCCGAACGGGGTTTCATGATTTTGACGGATATGTCAGATATGTGCGTTGTACTAATTGAGCTGAGCAATAGTGAGTATCCTGCTCCTTTTCGAAGACATTCTTATGAGTGGGGCCATATAATATGAGATGAGCCCTATTAGATACTTGAGTGAGCTAGAAACGGAGTCTTTCTGGCAGTCAGCATAAAAGCCATCCTTCACAAAATCGAAACTCTTTTCCTTTGTCATGTCACGTCTACAAAGCAAAGCTGCCTTTGATAGTATAGGTCTTGGATTATCTCGTGAGCGACACGTGACCGCGTAGCTGCGAGTAGGAGGAGCCATAATTATGAAATTTGATAGTAAGTGAAGTATAAAAACATCGACTTACTTTGGAAAAGGGGGCAAAATGTAAATAATGTGTTCTCGTTTTCATATATCAACAAATTTCATATTTATCGGGTAATTTATTTTATTTACTTATTGTTCAGTCATAATTACGCGTGCTTATTGTTTCATAATGATGGACGATATTTTTAGGAAAGTTGCCTACATAAAAGATTGACGAATTATAGTTACCTGCGACGTGGTGACGTGTCGTTCACGAGATAATCCAAGACCTATACACGATAGTCTTCTGATGGGGCCGAGGACGTCTTTCATTGCTTAGAGCACAGTAGAACCAAAGAGAATCTCTTTGGTAGAACTATCTCGTTCCTGAAACCTCGCTCTTCTTTAAGCTAAGAATGAAACCTTTTTAGTATTGCAGTCTTCAATCTTGTTCGGTTCATAATCGGCACCTGAAACATTTTAGATCTCCAACCCATTTCTTCGTAAACTGATTTCAAAGTAAAGTATGTCATCCCATTTTTTTTAAATTATATGAATAAAATAACTGGGATTATTGTGTTTTGGTACCATAAATTATGGAATTATTAATCGTGGATTTGGATTTCAAATTAAATTTTGGACTTGATTTTAAAAGCAGGAGTAAAAATGGTACGGTTTATTCACGTTGTTTTAGATTTTCTATGATATGAAAAGAAAAATGGAATTACAAAAATTTAAGTAAAAATAATTTACTGAACTAGATTTCCTGAAGTACTAAAGTAATCTTTGAAAACTATCAAGTAGAACTAATTTGAATGGTTCGTATTGTTAATACCTACCTACCCCTGTCCTAGAGCGGATGGTATTGTATCTTATGCGTTATATCTATGCAACGATTACTCCGATTAAGATGAATTTTTTTTTATTTAACTCTAAAATGCCGATTCTGTATTTTTGTTCAGGACATTGGAAGTTCAATTCCGAATACTTTTCAGTAAATTTAGCAAAACATGTATATTTTTTGTGTGTTTCTCCAGTTTATGCCTAATAACGTCTAACGTTGGATTTAGCTATTTTCGGTGCGGAACAAAAAAGACAGAATATATTTCTGAACATTTTGAGCTAAAGTTCGTTCAATTTGGACGGCTGGTTACGGAGTTATGGCCAGAAATCTAATCGGTGCCATTTTCTAAGATGGCGGCCACCAAGTTTGCCCCCCCCCCCCCCAATTGATCCTCACATCCCCAACAACAATCCTGTAGGCAGGACCAAACTTTAACACGCACGGTAACTCCCAATAAAAATTTACATTGAATTCACATGTACTATGAAAAATGAAGTGAAGTTAGTAGTGTTAGATGTTGGCAATCCTTAAATCAGCTGATGACAACAAGTACAAACATCCCCCCTACAAAATGCTATACTACTTATTAAGTAAAATTTAGTATTTAATCTAGTTTCAAAATAGTCAAAGTTTCTAGTATGAAAAAAGTATAATGTAACTGAAGCTTAAGATACCGAAGGTAGTAAGTCTGGTATCTTGAACCGGCCGGATTTGGGGGTGGTTAGCGTTTGAAGTAAAATGGAAGATGGCCTACTTTATCCAATGGTCGATTTTGGTCTTATTTAATTCATGGTCACGTACTGTGGTAGGAAATGACAATGCCAGACGTTTTAGTGCGCACGGACCCAATGCCAGACCTCAATAACCTACTCTCATCGCATGAAAGCGTTTCATATACATGCGTAGCCTATTTTAACTATTATCTCGAAAAATATGCAATATTCAAGTAAATACGAGTATGAACCGACCTTTTTTGTAGTGAATCGAATTCTCTAAAAAAAGGATCAATAACTTTTTTTCGTATCACGTTTTGTTTTCTAGATATTGTGGAAATAGTGTTGTCGATGCACTGAAGATTTTCTCCATTTCTGAGTTCTAGAGACAATATTATTATTACCCAGTCAACTTGTAAAATATATAGTCACACATTTCTCACTATATGTCGAGAACGGTGAACGATGCGAAATTAATGTGTAGAATCTACTTTGCGCGAAATTTAATTCTAGACAATTCTAGACTTGACCAAATCGGTCGCTAGCTCTTAGTCTATAACAAGGTTGTGTGAGAAATTCTCTAAACCTTCCCCATGATTTGTTTATTCAATTGTACATTAACAATATTTAGAAAGAATGAAACGTAGTGACATGTTTCGATCATTTATAAAGTAATTATCATCTTCAGGATAAGTCATGATAACGTGGATGAGGTTATAATGACTTGATTTATATTAAAATTAAGATGCGAATTAAAGACAACTTGACTAGCACCACATCTACGAACGTATCGGCTCCTTCTTTCCCAAAATACAGCGGCCATCAGAGTCATCAGAATCATGTAAGGAAAAATGGTCAGATGATGACGTTTTGGAAAAGTCGGAATCTGTCAGAACTTTTCTTTTAATAGCGATGACTTTTTTCGGCTGCTGCTTTGTTTCCTTGGGCGAAGCGGCTTTTTTTTTCTTTGTTCCTTTTGCCCGTTTCAATTCTTCAATTCTTTTTTTTTCTCTGGCGTGTCGGTTAATATTCGAGATCGTCCTTTTTCACGTGGTCTTTCTCGGTGTTGGTGTTGACCTCCGTGTTCGCCAACACTCTATTATCAGCAGCATCAACTTGGGGATTTTCATCAGCATCTTCATCTGCTGCAGTCGGATTAGAGCGATCTGTTATGTCTGAGGGGGGAAAAATTCAAAATTTGCGAAGATGTTGTCATCAAGCGAAACCAATCTTTACACTTTGAATCCTTGAATTATATTAGATGATGTAAAGGCCAACGGAAATGCTTTGCCTATCAAAGGAGCCAGGTCGTAGATTGTAGCCGGTTTTCCAACATTTCCGGGCGTGATCATAAATTCGTTCATCGCTGTATTGATATACGATTTAAATGGTCCAAATACAGTTTTGTCCAAGGGCTGCACCTCCTCCAGCATTCACCGTTGCACTTGCCATAGTGCCCACCTGCTTGCATCCCTTTGTAGGCAGGATTTTTGGAGGAACATGAACCGTAGATAATCCTGTCTCATCACAATTCCATATGCTTACAGCTGGCAGAGGAGGACATTTTGTCAAAGCCGCCTTATAGTTCTGGAATGTGAGTGCAACATTGTTTCGATTGAATGCCGTTGAACGCGCTAGGGAGGTTGCTTCACATTTGTGGAATATGTCATTTTTATATTTCTTCCGAAAAATACGCAGCCAAAATTCACCAGCCTGTTTATCTTTGTCCCAGCTGGAAGGATATTTGTTGTTGTTTTCTTGAGCAAAGCTGTACCCTAACTCACGAATCTGTAGGAGAGGGTCCCCTGATCAACATAAAGTCTTCCCGACTACCGGATGTGGTAGAGGAGCAGTGAGGGGTGGTTGAAGGTCCCATTTTACAGTTTTTACTTATAGCTCTAAAACAGGGGGGTACAAGTGTAACAAATAATTTTTTATACAAACAAGGGCATAATATTGTTTGCATTCGTTATACATGCGTATAATTTATAGAAGCTCTCCCAAAATTGTTTCAAAAAATAAATCATATTTTTCTCTATATTTTAGTTCGTCTTGGCTCAAGGTAATAATAGAGCTTTATCCGCTAAGGATGCCTCGTTACGACATTAAAATTGTACACTATTCCGCACGCAAATGGATACATGTACAAACATCGACATTATTTATACAATAATAATTCAATAAACTTGAAAAAGGAACCGAAGATAAAAACAAGACGATGTAATATTTATACATCTATAGAAAATATAAAATAAACATGAATGAGAGTCTTCCTTATAAGGAACATACAATTTCCGTTCCTTATTAGGATCAGACATGATTGACATTTCCATCTACTTTTGTAATAAGGGTCTGGTATTGGCAGCATTTAATTGACAAAAATGAAATTTTAAGACTTAATTTCCGTCTGCATAATTTTCTGCTATATGTGGATTTAAAAATATGTAAATATTTTTTTCCACTACTAGCTGTGAAGTTGACAATTATTGCGTATCCTAGACAACTGAGAAGTTTAATTTCTCTACCTAGTGGTCAATAATTTCTTCTATTATTAACCTAGGTTAATAATGGACAAATTCAAACGTTGTGAGAATTCAGGGATAGTTGTTTAACAAAAACTTGTGCAACATAATTTTGTATACCCAGGAGATTGTCTTTAACGTATTTGCTGCTTAAAATTACCTAACACGATAAAATTATTTGAATAACAGTTTTATTAATGGAAATGTCAATCTGCATCAAACTACTTGATTTTTGTTTTATTATGTAGTGGAAAGGCGAATTTGCATTCCTGTGCTACCTACTTGATTTTTACAAGAATTTTTTTAATTTTTAATTTGTGTCTTAAATTTGACTAGTAGTGGAAAAAATTGTATATACACCACGGTGGTGAATCCATTTATAGACCTCGCACCTTATTCCGCTCGGGGCAAAGCCCCTCGCGAAATAATCTTGGTGCTCGGTCAATAATAACAGTCTTCACCACCTTGGTGTATAATATACTATTTTTCTGTGGCGGGAAAAAGTTTGTCATTTTATCTCTGACCATGTAAGAAAATATCACTTTATCTAATTGTCGCTATAATTACCTACAACCAAGGTTTGACCTACAACAGCCTACCAGATTAAAACTTCAAATTTCACATCGATAATTTTCTAACTTTAATCTATATTGTAATACTTTTAAGTCGTCGTTTTTCCAGTCACAGAAAAAAATTGTGTATTATACGCGGGAAAAATAATACATTTTTGCTCTCGGTTTTTTGTCTCCCTCCGCTACAACACAACCTCGAGCTAAAATCTACTACTTTTTTCCCTTGTATAATAAATATTAATAAATAATAATTATACAAATTTTCTTGAAACTCAATTATTTTGGTACGGATTGTGTGCAGTCATAAACACTTTGTCAATTCTAATTATAGTTGTATCAATTTATTTGTTATTCTGTTAAAGAGAAATGTTTCATTCACTTCTTGACTAGAGATTCTTTCCTAAATCAAATTCAATATTATAATTGATTTAGGCTTCAAATTTGTTACCGCGTTACCTCTAAATATAAAAAGTAATATAAAACTAAAAAGCTCTAATCATGCGATAGACTCATGCCCTGTCTCTCAACTGGACAAAACGCTTTACCAATGATCTGCACCACATCTTACAATACGATTCTTGTAAAAAATCAATTACACCGCGATGCTGGCGAAGTCCAGGAAAATTGACATGCTTTTATGGCTGCTGACTCATATCACCATAGGGTAGAGTTGTCGCTCAAACGAAAAGGTAAGGTTTATGATTTTGTTGACTTTGTTGATGCAGTAAGAAAGTCATCACGCAATAATGAAGTAATTGAGATGAAAGTTGAAGATTTTTACTTATGGAAAGATGAATCATCGCAATATAAGTTATCAAGACTTGTTCCTTGCCCTTATCTCAATGAAATGGCAGAAGTTCAGTTCACTAGAGGTGTAAACACATTATCGTATAGCACTAATTTTGATGGACCAGTTAATATTGTCAACTTTCTAAATGCTAATTGCCATAAAACTGGCATAGAAAAACCCTATAATAAAAGAGAACCGCGTGGCATAACACTTGATAGAAAACAAACGATCATCCAAAAGCTTGGTGCAATAATGCCCCAAAATCGACACAAGTTCTGGGAAGATCTTCCAGTAAACAGCAGCCAAGATGCAATTGATGACAAATAATTATTATTAGTATTTAGTTGAGAAAGACTTCTTCGAAAATTGTTTTGTCATATTATAATTAAACTTTCTTCGTGTTTTTGAAATTGAGCTTCATTGAATATTTGTTATGGTAAATATACATTCAGATCATCATACTTTTCTAGTTTTATTTACGTATTTGTGAAAGATTACTGTTCAAACATAATCATCAGTAAAAAAATAATTAATGACTGATGTAGTTACGCCTTTTTTAGTTAACAGCAAAATAAAAATATGAGGTGAAAAAGTCGTATCTTTCAAAAGTATGATTTTTTTGAATCTGTGGTGTACGGTATTTAGCAACATTAAAACCAATACTATTTTGAATGGATCCACCAAATAATTACATCATATTTTTGAGAAACCAGGGTTGGCCAGACCAAAACAGAAAAATCGATTTTTCTCGTTTTCAACTATCAAGCATATTTGAATCAATACGGCAGATGTAAGGTATGGCTTCATTATTAGAACACATTCAATCATTCAAATAATGAATGAGAAGAAAGGGAAGATACAGATCGAGGAGAAGGTCACTTGAATGACACACAACACGAATTAAATCAAGTAAATGATATGAATACCGAAGAGAATAATGACGAAAACTATCAAGAGTACAATGAAGATGATTACCTACACTCAGGACGTGTTGAGTCCACGATCCTGCAATAACTCCTGAGAAACTATACCACTTTCACATCCTTCTATATCTTCAAGCACGACAAGTGCACTACGTCCCCCCCTGAAACAAGAGGAAAAACTCCCATCCTACAACAACTGAGACGTTGCCCCAGATATTTAAAGAATACAATAACTGACAGAAAACGAAGCTCAATCGAAACGGAGATTAGAAGAAACTGATCCTTTGTTAGAATTTTTCCTTAACATGGGCATAACTACTAAAACATTTCCGCCTTACTGGCAAGCCCACGTTAAACATACAGTTTTTCAAGCTGTGAATTCGGCACAGTTGCAGGTGCTTTCTAATAATGGTTCATCTGTGCCTCCTCCAGTGTCAGCACAGTCATCATCACATCAGGAAATTCTTTCACATGGTGCTTCCACATCGTTTGTACATGGTGCGTCTTTGGCTTTGGCTGAAGAATTGAGACAAGCGCAAGGATTATTATAAATTTACTTTACTTCCGAATTTTTTTTATATTGTGAATGAAGTTGATTTTGTTTTTTATACAGTTATGTTTAGTATGTAGATAAAAACAAAACAAAAACTTACCTCAAGAAAACTGTTAACCTTTAATGGGGACCGATGCGATGCACTGGCGAAATTTCGTATTTTGTTTGGTCAATTGATTACGTGGAATGTCACTTAACTGGTGAAATTTGTCTAGGGTCATCCTATAATATTTGTAGAATTTTCTATCGTCGTCTTGAAGACGTCTGAACAGTGTGTGAAATTCACCTTCACCCAGTCTTGCACGAAATATGTCATGCATTCAGTATTTACGTTGTGGTTGCCTTTTTTTATTTTCTAGCTCATGGCATATTATAGCAATTGCTAGCACATCATCATCTTGACGATGAACTGCTTTCGTCACTGTCTCCTCTATACATCGCACCGGAAAAAACGCAACGAGATACTTACGATTTTATTTTGTGAGAATACCCCTACAGCATTCTGCTGCGACGCGCTGCTAAGTGATGCTTAGATGAGAATCGGCCTTGTGTGGTAATAATATTCACAAAAAAGAAGCCAACCAACAGCGAATATCAACCTCTTCGGAGGGAGACGTGCACTAGACAAATTCAGTACCTGGGGTTAACCCTGGACAATAAATTACTATGGATATATCACATAGGTGACGAAGAAAAAATTCACGAAGTAATAATCAAAAAGAGCTGAAATAATAGTAAAATTGCAGTGACCTTATGTAAAGAAAAAACCATACATATGGTTTTGAATACACTGATGAATAAATCCGCATGCGTAAACATTTTCACCCACACAAAATGGTGAATAATTTTTTAATTAAATGTATAAAATTCACTAAGATTCTTCAGATTTGAAGAGGTGATTTAAGTAAAATGAATTCGCACGATCGCGTGTGTTCAGAACAGCTTTTGATATCTTAATAATGATGGTCGACTCCAGGAAAGGATGAAAAGGCACTGTTAAAAGAGGAAATGCAGGTAATCAAATCGTAAATATTAATTTTTCTAAATTTTTGCTAGTTTCAGATTATATGACAACTAATAACATATAGGTACGAGAAAATTAAATTGTAACAAGCCGTTGAAACAAAAAGTACCGATTATGTGAAAATTACCACTCGAAACCGTAACTAATTAGAGCCTAGTAGTATGACAATTTACACGTACACACAATTGTATACACATATATTAATTACTGTTTATATACACAATAATTATACCAAACAAATATTGCATCGCTGGTGTAAAATACATATACAAATTTGATATTTGCTTAACAAGAATTGCATATTTTCTGCAAAATTATGCTCTAATTTAACAGTTCGCGCTTAATTGACGTGTGCAAACTAAAAATAAAAATAAAAAATAATTTTACACTTAAAGTGAGAATTATTTCCAAGTAATTCGACAAAGCGTTGACCGTTAAATTTGTTTTAGCTTTGACTTGTATATCGATTTTCACATGGTTACATGAGCATTCTAAAGGAAACCACTATTATTATTGTGTTCTTGCATTTAACTTCCAATTTTCAAGTGATTGTTAATTTATGCTTTAGTAAATCAACTGGCTTTGTTTGAATTTGAGTTCATCACTTTACAGTATTAATCCTTGCTAGATTTTATAATTTGCGAAATATAGAAACAAAATCTCATTAAATTACATCCTGTCGTTTGGAAGATACCTTCAATAAATGTATTTACAAAGCAACAGTCGTTATCCAGCTTCGTAGATATCATTTAAATCTAGGAATTGTTTCAAGTGTATCATCATTATTACTCTTAACGACATTGGCATTCATTATTTTAATTGTCAACTCGCACATTTAGCTCTTACGATAACTACACCGTTGAAAACTAAGCGCTGTTGAGGCTTAACTTAAAGATCGTTAGTGGTTTCGCAATATGACGATTAAACAGTTTCTTGTAGTTGACAAAAGCTTCTATCAGCTGTATGTAATGGAAATTAATTGTCAATAATCGGCACTACACTGACGATCGTACCGTAACGCCCCAAAGTTTTTTACGATTGTGTGACGGAGTAGTACTCATAGAGATAAGGTATTCGTGTCAAACAATTCGGAATCTCTAACTATCATTTAATAAAAGTGAGGTACAAATAATTAAAGACCTTAATATTGATAGTGAGTGAAAGAAGATATCTAATATGAGTTAATGAGATAGTGCTTGTATTTGGGCTCGTACGTAATTTTAGCCCTAATTAAGTTCCCAGTTGCTTCGATCGAACATGTAAAGGGTTGTCCTTTCGGTTCTGGACAATCAACTGGTAAATTCGTGTAAACCCATTCGTACAAAGTTTTTGTTGGTGTATGATGGTTTGTCTAACCTGAAGGGGTTTACGAACTTGTTCTTTTCGGTTGCTCCACCTCTTCCTTCTTATTAATTGGTTGTTTCTCAAATGGTGGCTTACCCCTTTCCCTTTAAAAATTGGGTGGCTGGTTGCAGTTTCAGTTGTTGAACGTCGTGTTCCCTTATCTCTGGTACCGTTCCATCCCAGGTAGGTTTTATTTCTTCCCATTCCACTGGACTTCCACAGACTGCAGCTAGTGTCGAATTCGGTGTGGGTAACTTCGGCCAATCTTTCATTCGTGACGGTGTGGAATTTTCACTTTCCGGCGTTCGGATGTTTTTAAATATTTCTGGTGTTCTATCTCTTTACATTTTTCTATTTAGTTCCATCTTACGTTTTTGTGCGATCATCGTTTGTACTTTATTGGCTCGTTCTACTGGATTTGGCCCTGGGGTGTATACGATGGTGTTAATCGTTGTTCTTCAAAGGAATCCGAAGGATCACAAAGGGGTGAATAGAATAATAGTAATGAAGACACACAACCAACCCCTTACTTTCTCATGTAATTCAAAAATCGTAATTATCGATTCTAAAGTGGCGACATGTTTTGGGAAAAATTTCCCATTATCAAGCCTTTTCGAAAATTAATAATTAAAGAAATGTAACATTACGTAAAGCTAAAAATTAACAACATTAAGTACAAAAAACCATCGTAAAAAACAAGCTTACCTGAAGGGGAGTAAACTAAGGTTATAAAATCGCGTAAATATAATAAAACATCGAATCGCATATAAATTTTGATAAAAGCATAAAAGGTTCAAAAAAGAGTCATGATGAAATAATGAGAGCAATTAAAATATGGATAAAAGAAAATGACCGCAAGTGCATAAACTAATGAGAATGAATGACTGTGAAAATTTTCACTGTCATTGTTTTTTTAAGAATAACTGAGATGAATATTATAATCCGGCATTGAATTGTACAAAATGTTGACAAAATAATAAATAATTTTGTAACCGCGCATCCAATATATGGTTAGTCGATACATGAAGGGAAATAATACAGGATGTACCATTAAAAAAAAAGTGACGTTTTCCTACCAGGTGAAAATGCAACATACTGTAGATATAAAGATATTTTGAAAAGACGCACAATTCAAATCACAGCAACGTTTATTTGAAACTTTTTCTGTATCTTCAACTCACATTGAGTTATTGACCGATTAGGAGCAGTGGGACACCCTGAATATGTCATTCCATTTACCCTGCTTGACACGTATTCAAAAATGTGCTCGGTTTTCTTCATTCACACACTGTATTTCCCACCCACAAAATCCCTGCTTTACCCAATAGGTATGTTATTCCCTCATCTTGTCCTGCCTGTCTCATTCCTAGATGAAATGGACCCATTTTGGGTACGAGAATGACGTCTATTCGGTATCCCTGTAGCGGTTGCAGTCCGCAGCCCTAGATCCAGTGAGTGCTTCCATTTTGTCGTTTAGTCCCCATTAATCATTATTTCGAAAAATAACACAGTTAATATTACTTAATTATATTGATCATAATACAACTAGATACATTACAAGTATTTCAAGTTATTCCACTAACGAACGGTTTAAATTTTCTTGTTGTCCAACATTAGTCCATTAAGAAAGATTTTAAGATTAAGATTGAAATTAAGACAAACGTTATTACTTTTCTGATAATACTCTCCTTATCTTTAGGTATTTCACCGGACGATAGGACATGTGAGGATGTTTGGTAATACGAAAAACATTCGTACCTTTAATACCAATAATTGTCTGTAACACATTTTCATAAAACTCTTAGAATACAAAATCGACAATTTTTTATCTGCTTAAACTAGCACAAACATCAGTGATAAAGCGTTATGCGAATAATATGAAGTAAAAGAGATATTTTCGATTTCAATCAAGATGTTTGAGTCGTTTGAACATCCTATTATTAGAAAAGTTAGCTTTATCACTCAGTATAATATCCAAAGCAAATAATCTGAATCATTTCTGACCGATTCACGATAATAAACAACTAATAAATTTCTAAAATGGCAACATGTCAATTTATTAAATACTTATCGTTTTTTATAGTTGTATAATTAGTTTACTTTTGATCTGAATTAAGTTCATTGGTGTGGTATGAAAATTGTGTAGTAATAGATAGATACCTTTGAACAAATGAGCGTAAAGATTTGATATATTAGGATTGCCTATTTCATATTCGTCGAGAAAACCACAGTCAAAGTAATTAAAGTGCAAATTTTTCTATTCACTTTTTAATGCTAACTTCAATGAGTTTCTGCACTTAATGGGAGAAAATAAAATATCATAAAAGTAAGACTTTCCTTTGTCAAGTTTAATGTAATTGCTGCTCAATCTTTGTGGTTCTTTTAGAAATGCTGTACTCAATAATAAATAAGTAGCGTCCGAGGCATCTGCGGAGCTGATAAATTAAAAAATTGTCTTTCAAATTCTTTAACTTCTTTTCTTCTTTCTATACTACGCACGGATTATTTTTAATCCGTAATTATCTCAGAACTAAACTACGTTTCTCTAATTTGAAAGGAAAGGATTGAACTGAACGTCGTACAGCTAAGGAAAACGATTAGCCTTATCATTAGGAATTATTGCTGTTTGCCCCTTATATTCGTTTTTGTACTCTCAAATTTATCCTCTGCTTCCCTTAATTTATCCCTTAACACGCACATACTTAGAGCCGCTTTCTTATTATTTATTTTATTGGGTTATTTGTGGCAGCTGATGGAAGTCGCAGATACACAGAAAATTTCACGATGGTCGAACAAGTAAACAAATGCTTATCACTCTTAGAGGGACGTCGTTCATTTGAACCACACACGAAAAATCTAAGACAGGCTTTATATTTTGAAATTACATTTGAGAAAAAAAATCTTCAGGGCCAACTAATGAAAAACTAGGTGAAGAAACAATTTTTAAGAATCAAATTTGCATGACAAAACAGGTTTTTTTTATTGTTTACAATACAATCTATTAGTTTACCACCTAATATTAGGGGAAAGTGGGGGAATTGAGAACGGCGGGTAATTGGGAACAGCTAGATAAGTCATACTTCCCCTGCACTGTTCGAAAGACGCATCCATCGCCCCTCAGTACGTACGCGATAGTGAGAGTGAAAACACGCACGCGCTATCACGGTAAGTCGAAAAATTTTTTTCCCATTGCTGTTATAATTTTTGCCGTGTGTTATAATAGATGTAAATATCATATTTGTAAGTTCAAAGACACCATATTTCGTTATTATCATGCATGCACTATCTGTTTTCAAACACCATGTGACTGGAAGTTCACGAAAAATACAGTTGAGAATGGCTGCTATTTTGATTTATATTGACTATTTCGGGCAATTGGGAACGGCGTCAGGCGTACATGCATACAACGGCGCGGCGCTTAGAGAGAGAAGCGTAACATTCTAATGGACTGGCACGCCACACGCTCGCTGTTTGTAGCCGAAGCGGTGGTGTAAAAACTGCAATTAATTAAAAATTGATTTCCAAAAACGTGACACAATTTTGGTTTCTAAATGAGAAATTTATGGTATCCATAATCCAGACGGGAACACACGATGGGGTCGAGAATAAAACGTAGAAAAATTTCACACAACCTTCCCCATGAGAACTATATCATCAAGTTGAAATAAAGGTTGTAATACGTTGACGTTAATCGATTGATATACCAATTATATGATTCTAAGATTAGTTACGACATGTTTCGACTTATCTAAGTCATCATCAGGCTAAAATTAGTTTAAACTAAGCATAAAAATAAGAATACCAACTGTATACTTACTAATATAAATGTTGATAAAAACCTTTAATCAAGCTGTAATTTTATCAACCCCGCTTGTTATCCCCCGATCGCCCTCTGTTTGCCCGTACTGATGTTCAACGCGCCGCCATACACTTTTTCCTGGCTTTCGCCACTTCGCCGTTCCACCAATATACCGGCGTGTGCTTTTGGTTGGGTCTGAAGTACTTGTCGCTTAGCTTTTGTACAGTTCTCACTAATTTTCTGGGGGTGCATCTTTCGTCCGCCAACTCCGCTATTTGCACTGCGCATGCCTTCGTGAATTTTGCCCACGCCCCTTTCGTCACCCTTCATCTTTGGTCGTCGTTTCTGCTGGGCCCCTTTGTTTGTGTAACCAACGAGTACGTTGTGGCCCGATTTGCCGCACTTTCGGCAGTCGCCTTTTCTGTCTGTTCTATCGCAGTCCCATTGGGTGTGGCCGTAAGACCAGCACCTATAACACTTTTCCAGGTTCTCTCTTTTCCTGATCCTGCACACCGCCAAACCTATCCTTATTTCGCGTGTCCCTTCCAGTATTTCCGCGTCCCTCTGGTCTACCCTAATAGTTGACGATTGCGTTTCGCCATACGCAGGTCTCAGGTTTCCCACCTCTACGCTGTCTGGGTGTTTCAGGTCACACTTCTTCAGGCTGCTCTCTACCTCCGTCGCGTTTTACTGCTTTCCCACTTTGCAAGAGTCTCGTTTCGACGTTAGAGATCTTCCTGATGACGTTTTGAACCGTCTTCATCTCATCCTTTGCGACCTTGATGAGAACGTTCCCGTTTTTCATCCTATGTATGCCTTGTATCGAATTGGCCTCCTTGTCGTTCGTAATTTGTTGCTTGATATCCTTTACGATATCCGCAAAGGATCTCTCTTCTGTGCCCATTTTCGTCAGGATGATAGCGTCATCTCTCGCTCTATTCCTAAATGTGTCCCTAGGCGTGTCTATGGGGTTCGTCAGGGAAAAAAGGGGGATGAAGATGGAGCAAAATTATGAAGACAAAGTTAAACGATTGCAAGTGAAAAGTGAAATCCTTTCTAATGTTTCCCGGACTTGTCTTCCAAAATCGTTTTACTAATCGCCTTGTGATATGTGGTGTTCCCCTACTCAGAGACTTTCTCGCTCTTTCTCACCAGGTACTCGGTTTTCCCGATGTTATTTTCTTCTGTCAATTCCGGGTACCGCTCCTCCAGGAATCTGTATAATCCGTTGCCGGGGTTAGCTACCTCCTCTCTCGTGAGGATGACAGCTATGTTTTCCCTATTGTTCCCGCTGATAGGGTTTCCTGGCTCGATTTCTGTTTGTTTGTAGGCCCCTTCCGGCCACGTTTCCCTCGTGAGGTTGTCAATGTCGTCGTCACCCCGGATCTCCCTAATTTTCCTCTCTACCTCTTCCTCCTTATCTATCTCTTGCTCTCTATCGCCATCCGTTTGTGTGGTCCGGGTGATTTTTGCTCTCGGCGCGGTAGCCGCATCCGCCGTCCTTGGTTTTAGGGGTGCGTAGGCTCTCTCCTTTCTCGCCCCTGCTCTACTCCCATTGTCGCCTCCTCTCTCTCCTTAGAGTTGGGATCGTTTTCTCCCTCTGCTATACCCCTGGTTACTTTTCTATTTACATTCATGGCTTCTTTCTTCGCTTTAATGTCTTGCACTTGCTCTACGGCCACCGCTCTTATAAGCGTTTTAAATTTAACTGCCATCTTCTTCACTTCCACATGGACATTTTTGTTTTCTTTGTTATACTTGATTAAATCCTCTATTTGGGTTGTTAACTCCTTCATTTTCTTGCTGTTTTCGATTTCCCCTTTTTTGTTTTTGCCTGCCACGCTCGATTCCTCCCTCTCTTCACCCGAGGCGCTAGGGGGGTGCCCTGGCTACACTCCTTCGGTTTCTTGCACCATTTGCTAATGTCCGACTATTTTTCGCCTTTATTTTATTCTTCTTACCTTCGCTGGCGGTGTCCTCTGCCGTACTGCAGTACTCGTCGCTCAATATTGCTCGCTCTTCTATGTCTGTTTGACTCTCCTGTCTGTTACGGGCTGGGCTGGTGCTCGTGGTCGTCTTTGCTGTAGGGGCTGTATCCCATGGGTTGCCTGTGAGCCACCCATCGTAGGTGGGGTCCCATATCGGTGTTAGCGCGTGCGGTGTGGGGGGGTTTACCACCTCCTCCTGTCCTACTTCTATCCTAATACCAGGCGGCGGGGTTCTGCACAGAGAACAGCGTCTTATCGTTGGGTCTACCACCTTATGCCACTCGTATTGCACTGTTCCACTATCTTGCGCTTGCTGCCGAGCGTGGTCCCCCGCCACGCCAGCTGTACGGTTGCTGGATGACGGTCGGAGGGGGCCCGCACGACCACCTTCACCTCCGACCGGTACGCTTCATAACATTCTGACCCTTGATCTAGCCACTTGGCGAACACTAAACGGCGTTTTATACTAAAAAAAAATGCTAACCTAAGCGTAGTTTGTCACAAAAGCGCTTAGGTTATTTGCAGGTTTAGTATATTTTTTTACAAAAACGGGAGTTTAACACTAAAAACGACGTCGGCAAGCTCCGCCCAGTGGCTAGATCAAGGGTCAGAATGTTCTAATGCGACCGGTACTGGGGTATCCCTCCCCTGGACCGTAAGCGGCGTATTAGTGTTTCGCTGATCCATATTCAGGTCCAATTGGGTTTTGCATTTTATACTTGCTGCCAAGTTTGGTCGTCAACAAGGGACCGTCCGGCTTTTTTTGTTTTTTTTTCAGAAGGAAGAAAGTATAGTGGGACCCTAGCCCTCGGCAACCTAATAGCGTCGGGTCCGAAGAAAGAGCGTTCCCCTATCCGTCAGCTGGGGACGCGCCCGGTTGGTGTTACAGGTGTCCCCGTCGGGGATATATTACAATTTTGTGAACCATCCTGTATAATTGCAAATAATTTAAAAACATAGTCGTTATCAATTTACACATGTCACCAAAAAATGAAGCTGATATCTTGTACCGTTTAGGCACACCGAGGGAATAGTCTTGAATCACCCTGTATACAAAGTGAGGAAATAAGAAAGTTCTGGAAATCAACTAGTTCATTAAGCAAACCAGGATTGTGTTTATGACCCATAAATTCGAACATTTCAAGAGTGTTAAGTAACGGGCCTTTCTTATATTTATGAAGAATATTAAAATCGGATTTAAAGTCAAAGGAGTGACCAGTAGATAGGATGTGTTCAGCCATAGCAGATTTATGGTCAAAATTGTTATTTTTAATAACGTTAAAATGTTCTTTAAATCTTAACGAAAACGATCTCCCGGTTTGTCCAATATAGAAAGAGGGACAGGAACTACAATTAAGCCGATAAACACCAGAAGCATCCATAGACTCAAATCGATCTTTGTTTTTGACAATGGAAGAACGCAAAGTATGATCATTGGTGAATGAATAATATAAATATTGTGCGGTTGGAAAATATTACGTATCGCGTGAGATTAATCAACCACATCTAACCACTTAATTAAATTCATCGTTGAAGGGGAGGTTGTGTGTATTATTATCACCAATTGATTCGATCCCCCTTCAGAGTTTTCCAGACTTCCTTATCAAAGCAAAGAAAAGTATGGCCATAAGTTATCTTTTGCACCGTCTTGAAAATTTCTGTTGAAAGTAATTTGGTAGATCTTATTTAGATTTATGGATACATTACGTTCTATTGTACCATTTTGTAACTAATTTAGACAGATGTTTTATTGTGACAGGGAATCGTAATGGATGCATTGATTTTATTTGCCGACAATCAAAATCAAAACCTACACGTTTTATTTTCACTTTCCAATTTCCAAACAATTAGTTTCATTTATATGATAAAAAATTTTATACTCATTCGAAGCACAAAAATATATTTTATTCAAATGTCATGTTTTTTTATGAGATGTATATAAACATTATGTCCAACAATTTGTCGTTTTACATAATGGTAAAGCATGATTGAATGTAATGCTCTTTTGTAGTCATTCGAATATATTTCCAGAACATAAAAGCTTAAACACGGCGAAAAATTTGATGATACGTGAATTAAATCAAAAGCGAGGATTAAAGAAACATAATCTGCAAAACGATATAATAAATTTTTATTTCCTACATCACCAAACATGGACGAACTTGATGTTTCCGTTTTTGCACGTATTTGGCATTCGTTATAATAGCCGCTCTAACGGACGGGTAATATTAAGGTAATGACGATTATAGTCAGTCACAAAAGCTTCATACCCTGTATCAAAACAGAGATACTATAGGTAGTATAAGAACTCGATAATAAAAATTTATTTTCTACGCTTCACCGACGACGTTAACATTCATAAATCTTTTCATTCAATAAAGGATGTTATTTATTAAGTTGGTGTAAGTATATTATTTACTCTTTCGAAATTTTAATTTCAATGTCCGCCAAACAGAAATCCGTGTAATCTTCTTTTCACCCAAAAGTTTAATTAAAAGGTTATAAAATCCTCGTAAACGACACCACAATCACCAACGGAATTAGTATAAAAAAATGTTGGCAAGCTTACTTAAAATTATCAAAAGTAAACGAAAAAATACGAATTTTCGCACGTTTGAAAACATTTCGAAAGCACTCTTGTTGAAGTAATAATGCGAAAAGGAATACGTAGATATTCTTGAATATGTGCAAACATTCAATATATTCAGTACACGGCTTGAGAAACAGTTAAGTAAATTTGTATGTTACACGTCAAAAAAACGAAAAAATAAAGGTTTTCTCCAAAGTCTTAAAATTTCTGCTACACAAGACAGTATCGCCTATATTTTTATTAAAATTATGTAGATAGTATTGTGTATGCAAATTTTTACTGTATCAGGCTTTTATTTCTCATAATTTGTAAGCGGAAGGGAAATTGATCAAATTGTAATTCAATGAAATTTTTAAATTCATATATCTTTTTTTTTGGTACGCTCATCTCTTTTGTGCGCATCTCATCATAATGTTGTCGATATTATAGACCTTTATTCCATTATTTAATATCATGCGCCTTTTTCCATTTGGAGCAGTTTATTCTACACTTATTTTTTCAAGTGTGCTTTTGTATGGTAAAGTGCTTAAAATTATAACACTGTTAATAAATTGATCGAAATGTAAAGCTCTCTTGGTTTAATGATTGCAACACTTTTCGCATCGTTCTTGATGTCGCCTCTATTTTACAAGTAGAGTAGTTTCCTCTTCCTCTGCGCCACATCGATAATACAGCCTGCTTCTGTCCTCTCCGTTGCAATCTCTACTCTCGTGCTCTTTCTCCCAGCATCTAAAGCATCGTCTCAAATTTTGTGTTCCTCTTACTCTGCACGTGGTCCACCCTATCTTTATATTCCCTCTTTCCCTTATGTCGTCCGCTGCCTCCTTCCTTGCTGCTGCTATTGCTATTCTTTGCTCGTTGCCTACTTGTACGATTCTGATCACACGCGGGTTGGCTCCTGGCCTCACCGCGGTGATCTCGTTTTCTATTTCCTCTGCGTTTGTTACCTCGTCCAGATCCCTGATCTCGATCACCACCGTCTCCTTTAATACTCTTACTTCCCTGCCGCCGGCCCTCTTTTCGAGCGCCTTCTTTAGGGCTGCCGCGTCCCCTTCTTTCTCCATATGCACCAAGATATCGCACCCTTTAGTCAATCCTATGGATCTTTGCCAATCCTTCCCCTAGGCTGTTTATCCTCATCTCCTTCAGGGCCTCTGCATAGTTCTCTTCCTTATTTAGTTGTATTAGGATCGCGTCGCTCCTGCTCTGGCGCTCTGTCTTTGCTCCCTTAGGGTCTTCGAGCGGGGCCGTCATCTCCACCTCTATACCTTCCCCGGTCATCAAGCATACCTATTGTGTAGGTCATTGTAGTGAATTTTTTCAAGCAATTTACATTTGTTATCTAAAAATTCATTCATCTCCTGCATGGTTGCAATTTCATTTTCGTATTTAAGTGTTTCCCATTGGCGTAAAATAATTAAATCTAATTTTGATGTAATTAGAAATATTATAATATCGTTCCACTTATTGCTAGATCGCCCTAATACTTTCATAGTTCTCAAATTTTTTGTTATTTTATCTATCGTATAGATTTCGTAATTCCGTGTATGATTCTTTATTAATCCTTTGAATATCAAAAATGCCCTTTAATAAATTATGAACAATTAGCCATTTATTTTCAAATCGGTCTATAATAAGTTTCCAGGGAATAATGTAATTGTCGAAGCACACTTCAATTGACTCTATGAGACGCACAGCGTCTCCTTCCAAAGATGATTTTAAATAATAAAATGTCTGTACTTAAAGCATTTTGTTGGACAAGTTGTCGACAAACATGAAGATAGATGGACAATCAAATTTACGAAATTCTCAAAAGAACAATTTGTATGGCCGACAATGGATGATTCGGACACAGTAGAAGAATCTGATATCGTGCGGGTTTTACCAGAACCCCTGAAGTCACAAGAAGGGCTTGTTTTCAGTTTAATGTGTCATTTGATGGGTACAACTTGAAGTGCTAAACATGACACAAGTTTTTCCAACGAATAATAATAGTTTTAGTTTTATCCAGGATGTGCCTTAAGAGTTAAGAAACATGGTTCCTTGTGTTACATTATTAAAAAAGTTTATAACTTTGTTAAGAATTAATATTTTTTTAGAAGAATAAAACCAATTTGTGTATTTTTTTGTGTACTTTTACAATAGCCCCGCCAAAATGGTCTATGATTTGTATATCTAAATGTGCAGACCACTATTACATTAGCCCCAAATCGCCGGGTTATTGTAATATAGTGGCATGGTTTTAAAAAAATTACATAACTTTTCAGTCAATTTAAATAATTCATTTAAACTAATACAACCATTAGAGATGTCCCTAAGGAACAACACTGATTTTTTCGAATTTTTTAAAACACAGCCTTAAGGTGCCAGAGGCTTTTAAAGTCGAACTACTGCACAATTGTTTTACATTTACCCCACTTCACCTTATATCAGAAATTTCACTGCTTTCATGAACAATTGATTTAAATGCATTGTGGAATTCGAGCCAGTGGTCATAATTAGGAAGCTTAATAGTAGGTAACTTAACAGATTTTAAATTATTTGAATTAGAGCTAATTGGATTAGAAGATACATTCGAATTGTTATAATTGTAAACTATTACAACTTCCTTAATTTTGGAAATTAATCTCTTTCGAAACTATCGCGCTCCTCAAATTCTTTGACAACTTCTTCATCCGCACATTCGACTTCATTTGCAAAGGTAAAACAAAACTCACAACCTTCCCCTTAAGCTTTTTATTAGATATAAGCTGTTATTCAATAAGGTTGCGACATGTTTCGGGATCAGCTGATCCCATTATCAAGCGATAGAATTCGAAGAAGGTACAAATTACATCAAAAATTGGTTACAGGCTAACATAGTAACACTTAAATGTAAATTACAAACAACATAACTTGAAAACGTTTCACATAATCACAATAGTTATAATATAAAAATGAAGTGGTACTCAAAAGAGCCCAAGGATTGCCTGAAGGGCCATGATATTAAAGGAGATGAAGTAAAATTATGGAGAACTACGGTGACAGCAAGTGCGGTGATGAAATTTTTTTCCAAAGAGGTTCGCTCTTTTCCAATCGAAATTTTAATTCGGCAATTGTATTGCCAGACAGATCATTTTTGTCTAATTTCGAAAAATAATCATTGAGACGGGTCAATTGCGCCTTTAAAACACCCCTTTGATGTTTTAAAGTAATTTTTGAATTTTAATGGCAATGAAATAGTAACGAATAAATAATATAGATTAATGCAACAGATTGAAATGTAAATGGAAGAAAAGGAGACTTACAAGGAAATAGCTACTTCAATTACCGCGCTGAACCCAGATTTGATTGTAGGTACTGCAATGGCCGGCGTTTGCACTAATTTTCTTGCAATCACTAACACTAAGACATTTAATTCGCTCGATGGACCAATGTTGGGTAATATTATGAAGTGGACTGTAATTTATTGTTATTGAATTAAATAATAAATTGAATTAAACACATATATTGAAAAATATGCAATTGTCGGTACATTTTGCATACACGCAACACACGAATGTTAAATCCCTATTAACATCTTTTCCGTATACACACTGTATATACATATAGCAACCGGTACAAAAGGTTGGGCCCAAAAGAAAAATAATAGTAAAGAGGAATTTAAATAATTAACTAAACATTAACCAAGCCTATGAGTAAAATAAAGTCTCTGTAACAGTTTGAAAGGATTTTTGCTAGCAATCAAATCAATTTACTGTTGAAGAAGAAAAAAAAGGTTGCTTGGAATTTAGATGAAATTTCAATGGCATTTACAATTAGATACTTTAGTAAGCGATGCTATGTGTACTTACGAACATCTTTAAATTATCCATTGGATTTCATCACTACAGAGGTGGTCTTCAAAAATGTATCTTGGACAGGGTTTACTTCGGGATGTACTACGAATAATGAACATTGCTGGCAAGTCTACGTCCGCTTTTGAAAGAAAAACGGTATTGAATTTTGATAAAATGAAAATATGTTCCGTATGCGAACATTGATAAAATGAATGATGAAGTCGTTGGACCACATGAACAGATGCATTTGATAATGGCACGATGCTTATTCTCAAAATTGAAACAGACAGTTTTCATACATTTTCATAAAAAAATGACTCCAAACATATTATTTGATGTAATTAAGAAAATTACAATGTGTTTCGGACTGTGGTGGTGGTGGTAATCGGGGACTTTGTAAGAATGAGTATATCAAAAAATAAAACATATTTTACCCACCCCGTAACTAAAAGTTTATTTCTTTGCCGATGCCCCTCATTTACTGAAATTAACCAGGAATTGGCTTTTAGACACACCTTAGAGGACGAAAAACCCAAAGACAAAATGTACAATTAGCTGCCCAGTTACTGTCCCACCCAACTGCTACGGCCTTAAAAAATTATGACTTTGGCAATTTAAGTAAATGTGCAACTGATTTAGGAACATTTATTGAAAAAGTGAATGCTGCGTTCGATTTAATGAATACGTACTGCACCCGCTCTTTGTGATCATCCATCACCACTAAACGCTATATATAGGATTCGAATGATTACATTAGGTAAAAATCCAGGCATGGTACAAACCAATACTAGAGATAATTCTTAAGATGAGTAAGTACTTATTAGTAAAGGTTTAACAACGTCACAAGTTCACGTAAATGTGAATAATTCTGACACAAATATTAATTCTGTTTTGAAAATTCGTCGGACGCTTCAGATTTAGAAAGCAACTGCATCGTCAAGTCAAGCATCCCTACAATTAATGCCGAAAACAGAGGAGGATGGTTTCAAATATTTAGCTGGTCGGATCGCCAGGAAATTTAAAAACAAATTCTCAAATTTGGGAAATTACACCAAAGATAGTACTGAAACAATAACTGCAGCCAATTTTCCATGGTGGTTACAGCATTTGTCCTTTGGTAGTCTAACAGAGCCTTCAAATAAGTGGTTACGTCCGTGTAAATATTTAGATGGATATTATAAAAAAAGTAATAGTGAAACTTGTAGAAAAATTAAAAATTTTACCGAGATGAAGAAACTTTTAAAATATAGTACCACAAGCCCCTACTTCCCATTTAAAAATGTAGGGGTTGCAACCCTCAATTAAGGAGGTTAAGTTTAGGTATAAAATTTTTACGCAATATTAAATTGACGTGTTTCGAAATTTTTTATACACAACCATTGAAATAACGAATTTACTCCATTTGGCTGTTTCACACTGCATAATTGAAATTATGTTACGAGTTCAAAAATAAAAAAGATATTTTCAGCCAACTTTTGTGCTTTTCGTTATAGCGTATAAAACTAAAACTTTTCTACACTATTTACTTAGGATGTACAAAGAAAGAATGCTTTTTGTCCATCTTTCGAGAGTGCCAACTAAAATTAGTCCAACGGATAACATTAAAAGATATAAAGCAGAAGGAAGTTTTTGTCGTATGAAGATGGATTATATAATATTGTTCTCTTGATCGCTAATTCTTTATCATATTTATTTTGTAAGTTTAATGTCATATGAAACAAACATCTTCTTTATGAGTTTAATTCTCATAACTAGTTTTCCAATTTTCGCCTTCATTCATCTCTTATTAGATTTGAAAGCTGAATATTAAACAAGGTTATCCTCCGCCGGTATTGAATAGTTTATTTAGAAAATGATACGGGTACATTTGTAGTGAAGAAGATCGTGTTGGTCTTTATTATTATCATTTCTAATACGGATGTTCTCTAATTTACATAACAAGAAACATAAAATCGCGTCTAATATTATAAGTCACGGACACTGGCCGAACTAATTTCAATAACAATTGTTTTTCCTCACTCAAAGTGTACATTCTCTCCATTCTAAATAGCAATTTAATATGCATACTTCCTACGTTAACCCCAATTTTTTGCGCTTCCCCCTCACTCATATATGAAAATGACAAAGTGGAAAAGAAGTGTTAGATGTCTATGTTAAATTTTTTGTATGTAACAAAATTCTGTAACGTCAAAAGTTTGATAATGAATTTCAGTTCAAGCACATTAACTAGGTGGGTTTTTATAAAAAATATGTTACGGTATTAGTAGGCGAGATTGGTTTATCTGAAATACATTAAAGCTTATAAAAATTTTAATAAACTGAAGTATCATGAGCGGCTGTCGAATTTTTTAAGGTCAGCTCAGAAATTATTTATTATTTATTCATTCACGGAAAAGGGCTTTTTTCAACATTTTTTTTTTCATAAATAAGCACCCTCGTTCTAGTGAATTTTCTTTCAAACATAGTGGGAGCAATATAAAGTAGATTTCATTGCATTTAAAAATTGGATATAAGATTTGTGTTTTGGTTCTATTGGAAATTTTATTCAGTTTGTGATGCCATAATACGAATAGTTTACGTAAATATTCATTGAGAAATTTAAATGGTCACGTCACATTTTCATCCTGATCCAACGTCATGCTTTGTCATCTGAGTTATTAAGAATGGGTAACGTTACTAAATTTATTTAACTCGTACCTTATTGGGCTGAAGATGTATTTTCTACGGTAATCATTTTGAAGATATAATAGTGATGAACTGATGATGTTTTGGACCAAGGTCTGAAAACAGAGAAACAAGGACAAGATCGAATCACGAAATTCGCAAGTGATGAAAGTTGTGAAATCACAACGAATAAGCTGGTTGGGACATATCATGCGAGGCGGAGAAGATATGGTGAAGAGAATAACACTGTGAAGCACAACGGGTGACAGAGCTAGTTGGTGCCCAAAGATCAGGTTACTGGGGCTATGGAAAGGTTGGGAGCTAGTGATTGGAGATCCAAAGTTCACGATAGACAAGATTGGAAGGAGATTGTGAGAAAGGCGTCGAGACACAGAGGGTGGTGAGAAAACAGGATAAGAAGAGGAGAAATGAGTAGGAAGGATGAATCAGTGACATGTGAAATGTATTATGTGAGGACTAATCCAGCCCGTCAAACGGATTTGTAAATCCCGGAAAGGGATTGCTATATCCTCAACGAATGTTAAGCTGTACAATAAAAAAAATAAAATAGTGATGATGAGCTTAAATAATATGAAATACACTCGCACCTTTTACAATCTTGACCTTGACCGGATCAATGGCCATAAACCACTTCAGGGTCATGTCCATGTGTGATACTCATGCAAAATTTGAGTCTTACTCCGACTTGAAGCTGTTTGATTTTTTTGTAGAACATCATCTACTTTTTGCAAGTGGCGCATAATTGTTTGAGAAATGTAAGTATAAATCACTTAAGATTAATTTACTGAACACTGAAGAGAATAAATGTAAAAAATGTATTTAAATCGACCGCCTTCCAGACTTCCTTTTTTTTCGTTGGTCTGAATACTATTTGCCTCCAGGATTATAACTTCAGTGAAAAGACTTAGGAAATAGTCATTCTTCAGTGAACCTCCCGTAAGAAACTCGCACCACTCGTACTTTGAATGCGTATACAAAATTGTTATTTGTATTTATGACGAGAATGATTTTGTCCGGCACTTGAAGAACTGGCTGCTCTTGACTCCGTTTTGTGAATTTACAAATTACTTTAGCCATAACAGAAACATTTCATCCTTGGTCCAGCCGTTGAATGTGACCTGATATTCAGCATCAGGGGGGCCGTCTTTAGGGAATAATGGTGAAAATCGTTGCCTTAGAAACAGAAACGAAGGTGGCACATAAGATCCTGTAGAACTCATGGTGTAAATTACGGTAATATTTCCCCACGACTTTTGAAATGATATTTGGACATAACAGCGACAAAATTTTCAAAGAACTGTGTGACTTGTTGAATTTTTTGAAACCTTTGATACGATTGTTACACTAATGGTAGGATTTCGTTTTAGAAAACCTTCTAGCCAGCTGCTTTATCTGAAGCTGTTCTGCACATCTATAGGTAAGGCGAGAAAATTGCCATCTCCATAAATCATACAACAGATTATGAGTAGTCATTTCTTCTTCTTGTTGGTTTGTAAAAACAGGACGTCTGCTGTCTAGTTGTGCCGGACACTGCAAGTTGCGCTTTTTTTAATCTTTTCTGGAATGTTTGGTAGGGAATATTACATTGAATTGCTGCTTTTCTTACACCCATTCCATTAGCCACCAACCTTTGAAGGGTTTATAAAAAAATAAGAGTGCAATGTGCTTGTGCTTGGTGCAAGGCTTAATTCAGGAAGATTTCTGTTCCTGTTCAAATTTTCTATATCAAATGTATCTACAATACCCAATGAAACATATTACACCACAGACCATCACAAATTGCATTTTCGTACTTGGTCGCCTTGTACATATATTTATTAATTCTACGTCGGTCTTATAAGAATGTTACAGTTTTCTTACGTTTTTTTTTAATCACAACAATGACTGCCGTAGTGACTATGCTAGAAACTTTGTGTAAATGTAAATTATAGCGCCATAAATGCTTAAAGAGCAATAAACTTGGAAAAGGGTAAAACGATCTGTATAATGTTGGATTATTATTATAAAATTGTGAAGGTATTTTGAAATGTTAATCAGACTACTCTGAAGTCGCCTTTTACATTAACGTGTATAAAGTCCTGCAAAATCCTACATAAATTTATACAGCTTTAAATTGTCAAACGGTTTCAGGAAACTGGCAGATTTATAACTTTACTTTGTTACATATTCAATTTCAATTTTTGGCACATTTGCAATATTATGAGTTTGATTGTATGCGACTAATTCCTTTAACTTAAAGAAAAGCGAAACTGGTAGATTATCCGCATTATTAGTGGAAAGGTATCATTTAATTACACTTTTGCGTGATGCGTTCTTAACACGTACTTACACCTTTTGTGGTCGAAGTTGCTCTACTGGGAAGGAATCGGCTGGGGTGAAAATAATTAACTTAGAACGTGTCGTCGCAAGTGGAGAAGGGCTATTGCCAAGGCCTGTACAGGTCTTCTCAGGAAAGGCTTCGTGAAAGCTGCCCCTTGTCTTCGGCCTTAGGATAAAATCAGTTTTGGACCACACACCCCCGTGGCAAGTACGACGGCTGCCTTACGACTCCACTCCTCTACCAATAGAGGTATCCACCGTAATACAGAACACCAAGGGCAACTCCGCAGCAAAGGGCGTACGGTGCCCCGAACGAACAAAAATAAATAAATAAGTAATAAATATTAATGTATATAAATAAATTGGTACAACTATCTATGATTAGAATTTGACTGGAGGAAAGTCAATTTTAGGCTGGTGTGGAAGCCGAGATTTCTGTTGTAGTCCATGAATTGAGGGTAAATTTCGATGGAACTACGTTGCGCTATAATAGCGTCTTTTTGTGGATAATGCCCAAGTGTGCTAGGATTCTGACCGTCTCCTTGGACATTGCCCCCTTCGTTCCTACCAATTGGTAGGGCTTCCCCGACGTCCTTACTCTTACGTCGGGGGAACGGTATTTCGTAATTTTATCCTATCCCCTTGCGCTAGATAATCGTTGTTTTCGTGTCGGACGGTGGCGTCGACCACGAAGACCCCTTTCTGGTTCTCGGGTTTGAAATTCCCGCCGAGCGTAGCCTGATGGACGGTTGCCTCGTCACTAATACTGGTGGCTGCTGCTTTGCTAGTTGCTCAACAATGAGGTCGGAAATCTCATTGTAGCGGTGGATCCCGCTGCGCTGGTAAAAGTGAATTTGCCCAGGATTTGCCGCTGTTTTTCCTTCTGGGCGTCACATCTCTACAGGAAACCTCACCTTGTGCTCCGGCTCTCTTTATGCCCACCCTATCAGCAGCCAGACTTTCCATAGTTATGTTTGTAACACATTTATTGTTAAGTTGCGTAAAACAGCGATAAAATTTCCTATTTTATATCTAGTGGATGGACACAAATCCCACTTAACATATAATGTCTCACAGTTTTGTGCCGAAAATGGAATAATTCTGTATGCATTATTTCCAAATGCAACACATATTTTGCAGCCGGCAGATGTGTCTTTATTTCGGCCGCTTAAAAATAATTGGAAAAATATTGTTGCTGATTGGAAACATTCTAATCGCAATCAAAATATTAGAAAACCAATATATGCATTATTACTGCAAAAATCCACTACAGTGCAGAATGGTTTCCGGAAATGTGAGATATAGGTACTCTTTTGACGTTGAAGCCATTGACTTCACGAAATGTATCACTGACTTATCTAGAGTGCTTGATGATAGGAACGAACTAATCAAAATCAAACCAAGTGATTTTTCCGTCCAGCATTTACTTTATGTTGAGTCTACTTTGCCTCAAGGGCGAGTTTCTCAGTTTAGGGACACATTAAAAAACCAAGGCGATTGGACAGGCGATGAATCCGCGAAGGAGTTGTATTATGTATGGAAGAAGTTACGTCTTAGGGTAGATAATTCACAACCGAATGAAACTAACAAGGAATTAGTAAACTTGTCCACCAATAATGAATTTAGTGATAGTAACGAAGAATTGTTAAATCAACCCAACAATAGCGACGAAAGAGGTGAAGAAGTATTAAACTTGTCAAACAATAATGTAATAAACGACACAATAGAAACAGAATCTATTAATACACCCCTGGCTTCAAGTAATCAAAATGTTGAAGAAATTGATAACTTATTGGAAAGTACTTCCAAGAGTACAGAAAATCATGAGAGCAAAATAAAGGTGATACAAAACATTATTATAAAACCAATTCTTCCACCTTTGGAAAACAACCAGCAAACAAATAGTTTCAATACAAGTGCTAATTCATCTATAAGTTCATCATTTCTGGACCACATCTATTGGCCTGAAGAATCGCCAGAGAAACGGAACAACCCTAGGAAAAGAGAAAGGTTACCCCTTATGCAACTACCTCAAAGCGATGGTTACAATTTCACGAGGACAAGAAAATATAAAGAGACAACAAATTGACGCAAAAAATCTCCGATTAATCGAGAGAAAGCGTAAACATGAAGAAAAGCTAGCAAAATCATCAAAGAAGAAGAAGAAGGTAGTCGAAGAATCAGAAAGTGAAGAAGAGGAATGGATACAAAGCGGTTCTAGTGTAGATGACATATCTGAAGAGTTCAATTTGACAATGGTCAAAGTAGGGGATTTTGTTGTTGTGTCTTTTCCAGGGAAAAAAAAGAGCGTACAAATATGTTTGTATTATTCAAAATTATTTTGATGATGACGAAATAGAAATGCTAGCTTTAAAAAGCTGCAATGATATAAATACTGTGTTTAATGTCATTGAAAATGATATCAGCAAGGTTACTAAGGATCAAATAATAGAAAACTTAGAAACACCTAAAATTATCGCGGTTGGGGATCGAATTAAGTACGAATTTTCCAAATCTGTACATTTGTAGACATTAAGTATTTATTAATCTGGCAAAACTATATTTTAGTGCTTTTCTGTTGTTTGTTTTTCTATTAATTAAAAAATATTGAACTAGCTTTTTAACCCGGTCAATTACTGGAAAATATATGGTTAATAACTAGGTACCACCCGGGCAATTACTGGACATTATGTGAGTTTGTCTTTGTTTAATTTTTTTCTACACCTTAGAATTTAAAATTATAATCTTATAATAATTGTTTATAAAGAGGAAAGTTCAAGTTATATGTTAATATTTTTGTTTTAAATATTTGTTTTATATATTTGGATGAAACATACAAATATGCAAAAAAGATGTCTTAAGTGGTCATTCAGTGGTCATTCAGTGGTGGGTTGACCCTATTTATGTGGAACAAAATATGTGTGTTCTCATAAAACAAGCTATTATTGTTTTAATTTTGTTTTGATTTTTAAAAAATATCGCTAAAAAAAGATTTCATTTTTATAATAGAATAATGCACATTGAAGATAAAAATATCATTATTGATCAAATGAAATGCATAATATAACAAAGAAACATTGCTTTTAATTTATTATTTTTCATGGATAACTGAATCCAGTCAACTTTTAACTTTGGTTTGGTGTATTTTTCAAAACATTTCACACAATAATACATATTCTTCTTCCTCGTTCTCTTTCGACTTTGTTTGCCGAAGGTCTTTTATTATCCCATTTTCGGGTATTCTGGAATTCCGTTTGCATGGGTGTAAAAATTTTTGCGGATTCTTTACTTCTTTTATGTGTTGAAAGTGATTTTAGTGGCACATGAGAAATTTCAATAAGAAATTTTGAGTAGGATTCTTTTCAGAAGTTGAAATTTTTATTCGATAATTCAGCGTTTCTTTATCTGATTCCAAATCATGAAGGTTTAGTTCTGAGCTTATTTTTTCTAAAGCGCATTATAAAAATGGACAGGAATTGTTTCTACGCACTCCTTAGATGTCAACACGTACCTCTACGTCTTTTGCTCCTTTTTTTGTTATGATCTTCCCCAGATTTGTGAATAACCATGTTTCGACCGTTTTAAAAATATTGAAAGGTTTTTACATCAAATTGTTTTCAACTAGAAAAAGTCTCATCTCTATTCATTCCTTGTGCTCACGATAAATACAATCTCTCTGAACGCCTTGCTGAAGGTTCAGCGTTGTGTTCCGTGAATGCCTATAATCATTGGAAACCTGTATTGCTTCATCCTTAGGAAAATAGTGAGTCGATGGGATATGTCGCATTTAAGAAAACGGAATTGCAAGCCAAATTGCGGCACATCCTGCACTTTGCGAAGCAATAAGAATAATTTGTAGAGCAATTATTATAGAATATAATTAATTGCATCTTGAAGTTTCTATAGTATAATACTATTTTAATAAATAGAAGTCATCTAGTGCTTGAAAGCTGATGTGTGAGGGCGGCGGCGGCGCGTGCAAAACCGGTTATTGTTAAATTTTGCTCTAAAATTCTTTTCTTTGAATTTTACGAAAAGCTTTCTTTGGTGGTTATTGTAATACTAAAAATGTACCGCAATTTTGCGATGTGCATTTTTATTTCCGTTATATAAAATTCACATCGCAATACCGCTTATATTGCACGCTGTGTCGCACCAATATTTCAATATCAACTTTTTCCTTTGGTTGTGGTCTCTGTATTCAATTGTTGACGTCCATGTCATAAACTGACCATTAAATTGTCACTTTCAATTTTCTTTTACCTGTCAATTAATTAACTTCGCCAAATTTCTTACTAATATATTTCCGCCGAAAAATCGCAATTCCAAATTTGAATATTAGGAAAATATTAAAATAACGCTGTCAAAGTCGAACCAAAGCAATTCATTGCAAATAAGCGTTTTAAAATTAAATTTTAAAACCTTTGTGATGATTATCTAGAACAGAAAGAGAGTCGTTTCTAACGAAGTTACGTGTGTAACACAATAAATGTACAAAAGTAAGGAAAAGCTATTATTTAACCACAATACAGTTTAGAGGTAATTTGAGCTCCTCAAAATGTAGCGTGTATAAAATCTCTACATAAATAGAGCCTTGTTATTTACATTCTACCATTAAATTAAAAGACGACTTTAACACAGGTTTGAGTGCCATTTCTAAAGTAAATACATTTATATGCAGCTACAATTACAATGGAAACTAGGTTAATATTATTATAACTTCAAAGATCAATAACTACACTCACTAAGCTCACGGGTACGTGGTGACCATATACATATGACGATAACAAGTTGTTAAAAGTTATTAGTAGTAGCTCAATTACGTTCCACTTTAAAGCACATAAATGATACAATGATACACGGGAAACTTGTACATGTTTCACCTTCGTACGTGCAATTTTATTTGCTTATCTTATTCATTATTGTGACGTGTTATATTTCAAGTACGAAGAAACGTTTATTTCTGTTGCAAGTATTTACGGAAAATCGAAACGACAAATATTATATGTTATACCTATATACCTATATATTTTAAAATATTGCACGTAATCTAGAAAGGTAAAAGGTTTGTGATAAAATTGTCATTGAGTCAGTTTTTGCGACTTTAAAAAGAGTTCATTTTAAATTTAGTACCATTTTACTGTTATTTATATAACAGAAAGGCTGGAAGTTAAACGGCAATATGCTTTCATTTCATAGCAATATAATGGCCGTTTCATTGTGTTAACATAAAAAGGATGCTTCTTAAATTAACAATTAGGCGTAAGAATTGAAAACGTAAAATTTGGATGTTGGAAATCTAAATACGACAGTATATCAAAACTGCTCCATACATGTTTGTTATATCTACGTATGTGTAATTTGTATTGTGGAGAGAACAAATTGAAGACAGTTAACACACGGCCGTCATGATGAGTTAATGGAAAATAAATAATGTTACGCTATTATATGTTTTATTTCCGCTTAATATAGAAAAGGCGACGGGGCTTATAATAAAAAGTGATAAGATTAGTGAGAATGTCTTCATATAATGGATATATACAGCAATTTAATCCTAAAGGATGCAATTGGATTACTTACAAGGACAGATTAAACCAATTTTTTATAATAAATGTTATAACAAATAAAGAAAATTAAACGTCGCATTATTTTTAAATGCGATCAAGTAATTATAATAGTAATTTGCGCGTGGCGGGTTCATCAGATAAGGCAGATTTTGGCAACTTGATTAAATTATTTGATAAACATTTTGCACCGCAAAAGGCATTGTTCCCAGAGAGGTACAAATTTTATCAAGCGTGTAAAAATTAAGAGGAATCAATAGTGTTAACAATTAAAAATTGTGATGCGAGTATGAACGACAAAAACATTTAAAATCAGTTATTTGTATGTAAAATGTTAGTTAACTAACACTAGACAAAGCAATTGACAGCATTCAATAAGGAAGCGACTATTACTTTGAAGATTCTCAGGTAGGTACCGGATTGAACAAGAATTCATGAAAATATTTTAAACATGCAACATCGGCATCTATTCCTTCTAATAATTTGCCATCTTTACTTTTACAGAATATAACCTTATTGTTTCCAAACTCCCTTTGTCTTTTGGCTTCTTGATCAAAATTTCTAACCTCTTTATTTCTAAAATATTCAATTTTTTGCTTCATGTAATGTAATGTGTCCGGCCTATGCGTTACCTCGTCCACGCGCCTTAACCATCGCGCCACTATCTACTGCCGTAAGGAATAGAAAATCTCAATTTACGAAAAAACTATCGCACTTAGGTATAGGGTAAGCTTAATAAAGTTGCACTAAAATTTACCGGGGATTTCAAATATGCATTAATAAATAGGGTTTAAAAAAATGAAGAAAAATTAGTTTGAAAATGTCGATGTTTGGAGCAAAAAAGTGAACATACTGTATGAAATAATGTAATGTTTCGTCACGGTAGAATAATACTCTGATTCAACCCAAGTCCACTGTTGGGTTACCCAATAAATTACAACTGACTTTACTTTCACTTGTTTTTATTTTGTTTTTCTTTGAGTGGACTGTATAATGTATTAACCCTAGAAATCTGGGCAGCGTCCCTTTTATAGTCGCCCCCACGCTTTTCAGTTAAAGAGACGCAACATCCACCAACGAACTTACGTAAAAACAAAAACAAGACGTTAAAAAAATACAAGCGAAGGGTTGATATTTATCAAAAAAATATGTATTAATTAATAACTTGGCAACGCCGCGTATTAATACAAAAATAATGTACGACTAAACAGTTCACCCAAGGCTCCTACATTTGCGCTTAAAAAAAGTGGGTCATTCCATTTAAAAAAATATACGTTTTAGGCACCGTACTTTTTGAAGACACGTGTGTCTAACTAATTTGCAAATGTGCTTCATCCAACCTAATTGCGATCCCGTATATTTATTTTTTAGTAAATTTAACAATAAAGCCGTACTTGAAGAACGGGCTACTAAATGGACACCCTGTATATGCCTGAGCTCATTTATAAATAGTGTCTTTATTTTTTACCAAAGCTTTACTGAACGTGTTGTTATTGAAAAAAGAATGTGAATGTTAAATTTTTCGAAGATGTTCCCGATCCTGTAGGAGAGATTGGGGATGAAAGGAAGAGAACGGTAAATAAGGTTATCTTTGACATCTTTATGGGGAGTGGAATGAGTGAAATAAAGAGAGCGTTGGATCTTGTGAAATAGTCCATCGATCAAGTGGGGGGGGGGGGGGGGGGGAATAATAACCATTGTTAAAACTTATCTGTTTTATTATGTTAAATTCATTAAAAAAAATTGTGATGGGACATAGTGTTTTATTAATTTTAACCCCCTTTGTGAGCATGCAACCATCTACAAACTCTTACACAGACTCTTACCAACAATTCTTGCAGTTTCACGTTGACCTTGAACTCTTGTCTGAAGGCTACAACAATAGAATTGAATAAGCACGGCACACACTAGGTTTTGCGACTGATTGATTTTGCAGGCAAAAATCAAGCCTTTACTAACCAAATAAAACACCGAAAGTTGAATTTTTAATTATAACGAAGGCACGCTATTACGTAAACGTTGAAAATATGACAATAATACGAGATAGATGACAAAGATGACAGATACTATTCCCTCTTTGGTACCAATATATCATATTTGATACAAACACTTTTAACATGCATATTTGGCGATATTAAAAATTTGTTTCTTTGTAAACCGTTGTATCGTGTGCGTTACAACCCCACAACTTATACAGGGTTAGTAAAAAGTCCCGGAACGGTCGAATAACTTTGTTATTTGAAAATTATGATTTCTGAAATTTGGTATGGGGGTATAGTTAATATAAATGCATTTTATGCAATAAAGTTTTTTTTTTCACTTCCGGTGTAATCGGAAATACGTCCAATTTTTTTTTTAAATGGAACCCCCAGATTTTTTTAACACTTTTGAATGCAAAATAAAAAACTACGTTCAGGAAGTATTAACATGTTTAATTTTATTCACAACAAAACAGTTAAAAAATTAAAAAAGTGTCCTAATACAGAAAAATCAAGATACCTGTCTATTCAGGTTGCGATTACAATAATTGTTCAAAATGCTCTCCATTTACAATTTGACAAAAATGTAAACGGTCAGTAAAATTTCTTATTGAATTTTGTATTTGTTCTGGAGTGATGCGATTGGCTTCTTGAACTATTCTCTCTTCCAATTGTTCAAGATTATGGGGACACTTTTTTAATTTTTTAACTGTTTTGTTGTGAATAAAATTAAACATGTTAATACTTCCTGAACGTAGTTTTTTATTTTGCATTCAAAAGTGTTAAAAAAATCTGGGGGTTCCATTTAAAAAAAATTGGACGTATTTCCGATTACACCGGAAGTGAAAAAAAAAACTTTATTGCATAAAATGCATTTATATTAACTATACCCCCATACCAAATTTCAGAAATCATAATTTTCAAATAACAAAGTTATTCGACCGTTCCGGGACTTTTTACTAACCCTGTATGTGAACCCACCATTAACAAATATTACCGTAAAGTTCTGTAAACACTCCACAAAAGTGATGGCGTGTGACAGGTTAGGTTATGTGTTGGACTGATAACTTTTGCAGTGAAATTTAAGAAAATACGGTAAGTGTTGCATGAAATAAAAATATACAGCCCTTTCTACATGCTTATTGATTGTCTGTGCCAATTTGTAAAGTTATGTGTTATTATTTTGTTTTTCAACTAACCGAAATTAGGATTGTATCACATTTGATACAGTGGCTCATAACGTATTTCGCTTTGTATCAAGTTTGTAACAGTGATATATTGTGGTATATTCAAATGAAATTACTACAGATGAACAAAACTGGAAGACATAAAGCTGGAGTGCCTCCATACGACAGCGAAGACAGTTGTCTGGAGGATAGTGACGATGATCCAACATACATGCTGAGTGACAACTCTACTACTCAAACGTCTAGCGAAAACGAAAGCAGCAGTGAAGATTCTGCTTCCAATGACGTGGTACAGAAACCCCAAAAGAATAGAAATAGAAAGTTTAACTGGACAGATGTGAAGAAAGAAAATAGTCCTAAAGATATTCCTATATGGCAAGATTCTTTGCCTGAAGGAGGAGAAGTTGAAACACCCACAGTTTATTTTCAGAATTTCTTTGACAAAAACATTATCACTTCCCACTAATGAAAGATACAAAGATGTAAATTGCCTTCATGTAAAGCATTGACTTCAGTTTTTTGTGTAAAGTGTCAAATATACTTATGTTTCAATACAAATAGAAACTGCTTTATGCAGATGCATCTGTAATATTAAATACAGTTGTAACATATATGATACTTACCGTTTTCTTGTTTAAAAGAATTTAAAAATTTTTTTGATTACATGCTATTATGAGGTCATAAGTGTACAAAAAAAACGAAATAAACTTTATACTCTTGGTATACAAGAGGTTAAGAAAACAAATGATTAAACGCCTACTGCGGTTTGCACTTAGAAAATATTTTTTAAAAAAAGAAAATCAAAAAGAACAATAATTTTAATGTGACCTAAATTTTTGCTCGACAGTGTATATTTGTTCTGACTGTTCTACACTACGTAAGTAATACATAGGTACACCCTGTAGGAAGTAGGTAAGTGATAAAAGGTATGATTGGCTATTTAGAAAATTACATTAACAAAAAGTTAAAAAAATACGCGAAATTTATACTTCTCTGACAAAATTAAAAATTAACGCATAATCCACAAAAATGATTTTATAGGTTACCTAAATATCATTAGAAATTAAAATCAATTAGAAGCATATTTGGTCATTTCATGTTAATTCGAAACCGCTGCCATAACCATAAAGGAACTTAGCACGATACCTTTATGTTAGAAATTGCTATGAACGGATTATGCTGTAACTTTTATTAGTTATTACGTTTAAATGTTAATTTACCCAATTACCACTTAGGATTATTTCTCGTTAAAGTTTATTAACAATGGATTGTGGCACACATTTTTCGAATTTAATTTCGCGGAATAACACCATTTTATTCTATACCACACAATGATTTCAATTTTTAATCTTCCGTAATGAGATAATCTAAATTCATGCTCGTGTAGAAATTTTGGATTGTTTCAAATTACGCCATTACATAACGAAAAAAAAAACCGTAATAGAAACTGTAGTAACATAAGCAAAATTAGTGTCTTGAAGTAACGTTAATGGAGAACTGAAACGGAAGTTTTTGAGGCCATTTAATCGGCAATGGATACTAAGTAAGTACATTACAGCAAAGATATATAACATTGAAGTTTTTCGCTCTTTAGTTTTATTTAGTTTTCGTTAGCACATTTGTATCTCATTATGGTTACGACTGTATTGGGGATAAAATTACCGAATCGATTTTATAAATGGTTTTCAATAAAAATGGAGGGTTACGAGTTTGATTTTTGACTGAAAACAATTAATTATCCCTTTGCAATTAAAAAATTCGTAATGAGACCGATCGGTCATTCAAATGGATGAAATTATTTTGTTATTTACAATTTCCATATTTATTGAGATATATGGTAGATTATTTATATGAAAGTGTATAGCATTGTGATAATTTTGTTGTTGTTTATATAAAGCAGGGGTCGGCAACTGAATTAAACTGGGGTCCAAATACTTTCGAAAAAGTTTTTCGGGGTCCGGAGAAGCAAAACACATTAAGTTCTGTATAGAATTTTAAAAGTGACCCATAACAAACCTTGTATATAATTTGTGGAGGGGTGGACAAAACCATTACAAAGAAAATTAACAAAATCAGAATAGGCGAAGATTTTTTTAATTTTCAGTCAACTACAAATATCAACATATTATGTTAACATTAACTTACATGGATCCAAACATAGTGGGCAGGTTAATCAGCTAGTTTTTTGGAGTTTTTATACTTTTCTGAAACATGCTTACCCCTAAATTCGTCAGTGGATGCCGTTTTATACATTTGCAAGGAAATATCTTCTTGCAAGTCAGCTATCACCATTTTTAAATATTAATATTTTTATTGATTAATTAAACTCTTAAACTTGACGAATTTATTTCTTCCTTCTATACCTCCTCTTCACTGCTCTCTGAAGATGCACTGTCTGACAGATCGTCTTCACTCTCTGACAGACCGTTGTCACAATCGGCGAGATCGTCTTCAATATCTTGTGGTGCCTCGTTTTCTTCGGTACTTTCGCTGTTCGCTGAAAAACAATTATTTAGTTAAAGTACATACAATAAACAATGGAATAATTTTAAATATAAGAAAATGATATTTACTTGTGTTTTTTGTTTTTTCTTTAACTGATTTCAAGGCATCCAAAACAGAAGGCGGTACAATTCTAATTTTCGATCTTGTAGGTGCCATCCATTTCTTGTTGGTGTCAAAGTACTCGGGTAACGTAAATGGGCATTTCGCCAGATGCTGGTTATATATTGAATACGGAGAAGTTGTTGATGTAATTCCATTTTACATGGGGGCAAATTTGAAGCATCATAATTTTTTAATTGTTTTTTAAATGGCTCACTTGAATTATTAGCCTTATATGTTGAACAAAATTTTTGGAATCTTGCAATATTCACATCAGTATCATGTATTCTTTTCGGCAAATCCGGTGAGCTTTCAAAATTGTTGTTTCATCTGAGTGTTGTAATGTTTGATATACTTCAGTGTCTCTCAAAAAATGTGAGAAAGGCTCAATGGGTTGTGTTAAACTAGCTTTATTCAGAACACACAACTTTTGAATTTGTCCTTTTTTTTTTTGCTAATTTTGTGCAAAAAAGACAAACATTGTCGCTGGCTGTAGATAGATCTCCAGCATTGTCCAACTGTTGAGCATCGTTTGATGGAACAGGTCTTTCCGATGTACCCTCCTCGTTTAGTTCAACGTGATCGTTACTTTTTGGTATCGACTGTATAACTTGTGTAATTACTTGTTCCTCTATATCTTTGGTAACGAATAAAACACCTAGGAAAACAAATGTATATGAAAATTAAAATTCAGCAACATATAAGGCTTGTCACATTATTTTGTGTGGGGTAGTCTGACTTCTGACAAAACAGTACTCAGGTCAGGTATGAAAAAATAGGTCGCCTAAAATACAGATCGTTGTTTTACACACTTCTAGTTTTACTAACTTATACAATATTTAAGAGTTGTATATATTATTTTTAATACATAAATACCAATTGAAAAATAGTGGACTTTACCTGATGAAGATGGTGATGGTTTAGGAAGTGTACTTGAGGGTTTCAGTGTGTGTTGCTTCATAACAGCTGAAAAATTCCTGTAGCACTGTGCATGGTACCCTTTTGTCGGGGTTACATTTTCTGGTAAAACCCCTTCTTTGAATTTTAAGGCATGTTGTTGGCGCACTTTTATAAAGTTTTTGCATTTTTCTAGTCTATCTTCATCAAAAATAATCACTTTATCACTAGTGTCTTTTTTACAAACTACACAAATTAAATGTTTTTTATCCATTGTGATTTATTAGCACATAACCTTAAAATTAGTAGTTACTAAAATATTTATTTACACTAATTATTCTAAACTATTTACAGAGTCCAAGCTATTAGATAAGCTCGAGTCACGTGGTCTCTCAGCAATCAATCACAGCCCGAGGAGCCAGTCAATTGACGGCAGGTCTCAGTAAACTATCTCTCTCGCACTTATGGCTACACATAAGACTTGTTTGTCGCGCTCATTTAAAATCTTTATTCGCGTCAGGAAATTATTAAAAACCGTTGAATTCGTCTGGCGTCTAAACACATATTTTTAACATAATCAATAAACATGCTATAAAAATTTTACGAGTGTCTAAAGTATATTTTTGAAGTATGATTATTAAATATATTTGGGCGGATCAGGTTACACTTTAAAACCCAAAAAATAATCTGGGATACTTATTTCTGGGTTAAATAGATGTTAAAATTTAAGACTAAACAAATTTCAAGTTGCCTAAAGTATATTTTTTGGATTTATTTTTTTGCAAATGTCATACGTTGCGCAGTAGCGAAATAACCGCAAACGCTCTGCGCGACTCAGGGTTCTGGGTTTACCAGTCGATAAATTATGATTTTTTTGTTATTCTAACTTACCCAAAATATGTTCCCTAAATTCGTCATCAGCTCTCCGACTATAATAGAAAATGAAACGTATCACTGATTCTGCGAATTATCTAATGAAATTTTGTGCCTTCTGGAACTTTGTATAAAAAGAAAAAGTAGCGTATATAAGTTTGAATTAAAATGTTATTAAGTTATTGTCAAAGAAGTATACTACGCTTTGAAGACCTGCAGAAGTATTCGTCATTTCATATGGACTACGATATCATCCATCTTCGTCTCTGTGCAGAGCACACCGCAAATTTATCAACTTAACTTGCGCTTGCTCAAATTCCAGTTTCCGACTGCAAGCAGCGAACCAGTGTAATTCCTTTTTCCATGCAAATGCCATTCTTAAAATTGTTTCTTTCCCTCAGTAGGGCTTAGAAATAATTTGGTAATTGTAATTTCGAAGTATAAACGTTTTTTCAAATATTAGATTTTCCATTTGTGGTTTCTCTCTTGAAGCAAAGTTACGAAACAAGTGAGATAAACATTCTGCAGTTCCAGAATTTCCTGTTTATCTGCAACTTTCATCTGCTGTAACGACTTTTGATTAAAATTCCCGAAATTCAGTTAGTGAGCTAGAAGAATATTATCGACATTTGTGATAATCACCCACACTCGTTCCAGTGAGTGTCGCGTTTATGTTGTGCCACCTATCCTAACGAGAATTCATGCTGTAAAGTCTTCTATATGGTCCCTCGTCCTCCCTTTTATCATTGGTGGGACATCATACCGAGAGCATCCCTTTTCCACCTTGTAGTAATTCGAGGGAACAATAATGAAAAATGTAGAAGGGCAAAGATTAGTCTTGCATAGACCTACACGTTCGTTTTAATTACCCTCCGAATTATAATTTCATTGCACATTTTCGTGTTTTACTGTTTAAGATAAGCTGGAAAGTTCAATAATTATCTAAAAAGTAGCTTAACTATTAACTTTAGTTAAAGTACAAACTAAATGCGCTTTTTATAATCAAATATCACAAACCAATTAATTGAATTTCAAAACCTACTTTTAATGAGCGGGACATAAACATAACTATTTTAGAAATGATAATGTGAAACCCCTTGAATGGACTCATTTTATAAGGGACACTTCTGAGGTAAATTGTGACGGTGAATATTTAATTAATTTTTCAGTAAATTAATATGAAACAAACCAAGCTATTATTTTAAAAGGATCTAAGGGAAAATAGAAAACCAATTAGAAAATTCTTCATCGTAAAACCGTTCCTTAAATGCGAGATGAAGCAAACTTCAGAAATATATTTCACAGAGCGTCTCCTCTGCTGAATGTCATACGCCATTACGCGTAATACCTTCAGGCTTCATGCTTTCGATATGACATTACCTCGAAGCTTCTTTTTAGCGTTTCAATATAGGAAAGTCGAATATAATGTTGGAAAACCATGACAGGAAACTCGATTATCTCTTAATTTATTAATTTTATAAATTTAGCTATCTCAACCTAGGCTAATCATTTAATTAAATTATTTAATAATAATTAAAGGGGAAAAGTGTAATTCTTTGTAGAAATACGTTTACAGTTTGTTTCCCTTATGGTAAGGGTTTTAGGAAAGAAAATGGCATCATTTATACAAACGTGTTAAATTATATTCAACGAGAATGAGTGTAATCTCCAGAAGACCAAGATGTAAAATTTATGTAAACTGGACTCGGAGTGAGATATATAGTATGTGAATTTCTGTTTCGCTCATTCTTCACCGCTAAAACAATGAAGGGTTTTGACGAATGTTTCCACAAATTCTCTACTCCGACGCTTGACGCCGTTATTACATATACTTAGAAAGCGGGGCATTTTATACACAATACGCTAACACCCTTGCAAAGAAGGCGTCTCGCGAGTAGACGGAAAAGGGAATTATTCGACATTTTCCAATTACACTATTGAATAATTGATGAAATGTTAATTTGAATTACATGTTTATAAGACCTTAATATTTTTTCATTTAAATTGGATTTGAAAATTCAATTTAATTTCAATGTAACTAATTCCAATACCAATAATGCCTTTTTTAAATTAATTTTTCTTCTCCTATGTAAATTCCCTTAAATTATAAAGCATAATGCTACAAAGAACTTCTATTTCTGTTAAAGCTTCCGAATTCGCCAGCTCAGTATAATTAATTGAAATGACTCCGTTCGTAAATTACCAAGTTCAAGATGTAAATAATGGTATTAAAAATTGTTAAAGAAAGAATTCAGTTTGCTTAATATAATTTTCCTTTACATTTAGATTTAAACGTTTTAATTTACCGTAATAAAGTATTAAAAAAGTATGTTTTAGGAACAAAAGGATATGAAAATATTCGCCCCATTCTTTCACTTTGAATTAAGAACTAATGCAAATAAACATACTAGTCGTACTAATTTATTTCTAGTTATCTTTCACAAACGAGGGATTTTCGTGAGTAGAATTTGAATCAACGTAGCGATAATTTACCCTAAATTAGGGGCTCAAAACTTGTTAGAAACAATTAACTCAATCCTTAAACTGATCTGACGTACCAACTATTTATTACGCATGTTCAAATTCAATTAGTTAAATTGATTGAGTTAGCAGTAGATATAATTTAAAGAGTTAGACATTGACTATTAATGGCTTAATATCACTTCATGTACTGTTTTATGAAGGACTATTGTAATATTCAGAACACATAAGTTTTGACGATAATATTTAAACGAACTAATTTAAAAATTCCAATTTTCTTCATCTTGTGGTGACTGACTAAATCAAGTCACGCACACAGCCGCCACCTAAGCGACATTATAAAAACGGATCACGGAGCGAAAGGAACATTTACACTGATAACTATAGCAAAATACACATTTCAGATATTTTTAGAATTTTTAATTGAGCTCTTTTAGTTTTCCCACGTCTACGACCAGATTATGAACACAAGGGCATACGCATGCCCTATCAAAAAAGTAATCGTGGCAAGATACCTCTAGTATCACCTCCGGTGGTGGAGTGTGAACCCCTTCTATCAACGTTTCCACTACCAAAAGGTGTTAGATTAAATTACATTTTCTAAAAAACTGAACAACTGATGTAGCATTGCACAGCTGGTATTTTCTACATCTATAAAACCACGTTCTGTATGTCATGGAGGTGTATATTCCCTCCCCTTCGATTCTTTAAACCATCTTATATTACCACTTCAATTAGATTAATTTATAAAAATAAAAAGACATGAATAAGCTCGAAAATGAGCGAAACGTCGTCAACACCTTCATCTAAAACACAAAAAGTGAAAGCTATCCTTAGGTATAACTTAGTGAAGATAAGTTACTAAATTTTTATATAATCGCAATATAAAGTGTAGTTAACAAGTTCAATTTCAATAATATTACGCTTTCGTTTGGAGAACTGAAGGTTAACAACATTAGAATAAGTGTGATAACGCAATGGCTCTCAGCTGTGAGTATTGTAATAAAGAAATATCAAGAACAGCTAATAAAATAATCTGCTGTACTTGTAATAAAGCCTATCATGGTATCTGTACTGGTTTATCACAGTCTGAAGTAGCATCTATGAATCAACAAGGTACGTGGTTATGTAAATTCTGCGACAAAAAAGAGCCAACTTTGGCTGAGATCATGGAAAAATTAAATCGTGTTCTCAATGAATTGTCAACGGTTACAACCTCGGTGGAACTGTGTCATACAAAATTTGATAAAACAAATGAGATATTAACAGCTCAAAAATCGCTTATCAATGAATGCCTCACAAAAATTGAAAATCTAGAAACTAAAAACAAAGTGCTACAAACCGAAAATAATACTTTAAAAAATCGCATTAATGAATTGGAGCAGTATTCCAGGGCAAATTGCCTCGAAATACATGGTATTCCGGAAATCAAAGGCGAGAATATTTTTTCAATAGTGCAACTTGTAAGCAATGCAATTGGATTTAGAATGGAGAATAATTTAATTGATGCTGTTCATCGACTTGGCCAACCTGTTAATCGTCAGGATCAACCGCGAGGAATCATTCTTAAATTTGTCAGGAGAATCGATAAGGAAGAGTTCTTACGCTGCAAGAAAATCAAAAGAAATCTTAAGGTAAGCAATATATGCAGGGAACTCCCGGCACAAAATAATTTAATTTATGTAAACGAGTCAGTGACCCAACAAAATAGATATCTATTTGCCAAAGCACGCGAATTTAAGCGAGACAATGATATCAAATATTTATGGTGCCGAAGTGGTAAAATTCTTATGAGGGCTAAAGATGAGAGCAGAGCATATATCATTAAATCAACTGATGACTTTAAAGATGTCCACTAGCGCGTCGCATTTAAACATTTATTATCAAAATGTACGTGGATTAAAAACAAAAACTCATGTATTCTTTAATAGTGCTCTCTCAGAAAACTTTGAACTTATAATAATTACGGAAACGTGGCTTAATTCGGGTGTGAATGATAATGAATTACTTGATAACCGGTACTCCATCTTTCGTAAAGATCGGGACTCAATAGGCACCGGCAAATGTGACGGTGGTGGTGTGTTAGTTGCCATTAAAAATAAATATCAGTGCACTAGGCTATTACAAATGGAAACCAATCTTGAAGATCTGTGGGTAAAATTTAAAGTTGGTTCAGAATTTTTTTATCTCTGTGTTGTATATCTTCCACCGTCAGCCACTACAGCTGATTATAACTTATTTTATAATTCTATAGAAATGCATATCAATATTCTACAACATAAAGTGCTATTGTTTGGGGACTTTAATTTATCAAAATTATATCCGAACTTAGACCTAAACAAACGATCTGACTATAATGTAAAGCAAGTCGAATTTCTAAACTTTATAAATTTCTCAAATTTGATTCAATTTAATACTGTAACTAATTCCATGGGTCGAATATTAGATCTTGTATTGTCAAATGAAAATGTATCGATTGTTAAGTGTGATAGTCCATTTGTTCCTGAAGATGGCTATCACCCTGCTTTAGAATGTATTGTTCAATGTGCTAAAATAAGGTCTGAATCTACTTTTGGTGGCATGCAATATAACTATAAAAAAGGTAATTTTCTTGAATTGTACCACAAGTTACGCAATACTGATTGGAACACGCTGAATAACTATACTAATGTGAACAGTGCTGTTGATAAATTTTATGAGCTTTTTGATTTGGCCCTTAGTACTACAATTCCAAAGGCAAAACCTTCAAAATGTAAATTTCCTCCCTGGTTAACTGCCAGTATTATTTCTGATATCAAAAGGAAAAACCGCCTGCATAAGAAACGTAAAGTCAGACCTTTTGATAACAGAATTCATAATGAATATGTCAACCTAAGAAAAAGGGTAAGACTTGATATTGGTCATGCGTATAGGAACTTTGTGTAAATGCGGAGGAATCAATTCAGCATCGACCGAAGAATTTCTGGACTTTTATAAAGAATAAACAACAAGGGCAATCAGTAATTGATACCATGCACGTTGATGGTAGGTACCTTAACACTAACACAGCAATTAGCAATGAATTTGCAAAAAACTTTCAGTCTATATATACACAAAATAATACGACTCTAAACACAGATGAACTAGAAACAGGCGGCGTTGAAATTAATAAAATCACGTTAGAGGAAACAATCTTAGCTCTGCGCTCTCTTAAACCTAAAAGTTGTACTGGTTTTGACCAAATACCTATCTATATATACAAGGCTTGTTCGGAGTTCTTGGCATATCCCTTAACATCTTTATTTAACTTATCAATTCAAACTAATACCTATCCTGACAAGTGGAAGATTGCTAAGGTCTGTCCAATCTATAAAGCCGGTGACAAAACTAATATAATTAACTACAGACCCATATCAATACTTCAATCAATATCGAAAGTCTATGAAACTATATTATACAAGAGAGTATTTTCACTTGTTAGATCAAAAATATCTGATAATCAACATGGTTTTATGCCGAACCGATCCACAGTTACGAATTTGTATCTATTTACTCAAGACATAGCTAAGGCCTTGGACGATAATGCACAGGTTGATGCTATTTATACCGATTTTGCCAAGGCCTTCGACAAAGTCGATCATATAATATTACTAAATAAATTATATTCTCAGTTTCACTTCTCAAAAAATCTTATATTGCTGTTTCAGTCATATCTCAAAGACAGATGGCAGGCTGTAGCTTATAAAAACTGTATTTCTGAAAAATACAAGGCCACCTCTGGGGTTCCACAAGGAGCTAACTTGGGACCGTTGCTGTTCTTGTTGTTTATTAACGACTTGTCATACAGGATTAGGTACTCCAAACATGCCTTGTTTGCTGATGACCTTAAGCTTTGGAAAGTTATAGATACTAGTAATGACTGCTATTTACTTCAAGCTGACATCGACGAAATCTATAAATGGAGTGAAACAAATCACTTATATTTCAATGTAAATAAATGTTCCACACTAACATTTATACGAAGATCCAGGTCTATAAAACACCAGTACTATATAAATAACGAATCACTAGCTATAAAGCACGAAGTTCTTGACCTCGGAATTATGTTTACTTCCACATTGTCATTTTCGCAACACATCAACAACATTGTAAATAAATCACTTAGAATGTTAGGATTTATAATACGCAATAGCTTCGATTTTAGGCATGAGGGAACCTTGAAAAAACTATATAATGCGTATGTGCGCTCTAGATTGGAATTCTCTGCAGTGATTTGGTTACCATCGTACAACGTGCATAAATCACAAATTGAGGGTATACAGAAACGTTTTTTGAGATATTTACAATATAAGCTAACTGGCGCATATCCCACATTTACACCATACTCTTATTTATTGAATCGTTTTGACATGCAAACGTTAGAAGCACGCCGTTGTCTCTCATCACTAATTTTTTTGCATAATGTTATACATTACAAAACCAACTGTTGCTCGGAAATTTTGGAGCTACTAAATTTTTATGTACCAAGAACTAATATATTAAAGCATTCATCGTTATATTTCGCATGCCATTTAGCTAACGTACTTGTTGATGACATCGATATATTTAGTGACACAAAAACATTTAAACAGGACTGCTCTCGTGCACTAAACAGAACTATAACCTAATCCCGGTATTGTATTAGTTATATTGTTGTATTTGTATTTGTATTATTAGTTTACTATTACCTACTATGTAGTACATATAATAATATGTTTAATCAGATCATCTATTAGCTATTAGTATTTATTGGGTATTTATTGAGTTAGATTTTGATCGTTACTTGTGTTTCTTTTCTTTTTCTCCTTCTTTTCTCATTTTCTTTTATCTATTCTTATTATAACGACTTAGTACCTAAGTATCTTGAGTAGGACTTATTTTATTATGTAGAAAGTTGGCACCATTTATTTTATTTCATTTTGTGATCTTTATACTTAATATGTACACTGTTACCTAATTTTAGTGTATTTACCACTGTTGGTGACAGTTTAAATAAAATAAATAAATAAAATAAATATAATTTTTAAATAAATACTACACCACTAGCTGTTTCTTATTCTTCCACCATCAACTAAATTAACATTTATAACATTCTAACGAGATTTATAATAGAGAGTAACGTACAAATATAAAAAAACAAATAAACAACAACTGTGGTTAAGGGACACTGATCCGTGACCAAAAAAAAAGAACGATACACCAGTATAATAAAACAGATAAAACGAAACAAATTTACTATTGTTACGAGAATTATCATTCTATTTTGAAACCCTATACGAATGGTGGTGGACTGTTGCAAATAGGATAATTTGCAGTTAATGTACCAATACGTTATTTTAAATACGAAAATATTTCCGTATATAGTCTTTAAAAAGGTGTTATCACTGTGAGTACGCAATTAAAATTAATTTTACTGTTTTAATCGCACCTTAATTATTTTATATATCCAATAAATACCACTTTATTCGATTACTAAAAAACGTCTCATATCTATAACCCAAAATAAATTGTCTCAAATTATTCGTGTAAATCACTAACTTTGTAACACACTGGATTGGTAAGTTTACTGTTTTATTTAGTTGAAAGTTACAATTACATAGTGTTGGTGACAAGACAAGTACTTCAATATTGATTGTTGTGTACCCTTTAAAGAACCTCTACAATCGGAAATGTAGCAATTTACACGCTTCTTCTATCAAAGATTTTGCTGATTTCCTTTTTCATTTTCTACTCTTTTAAAGGGAAAAATGTGGAGCGGCTTTATTTGTACGAAATTATATAAAATCTGCTTCAAGTTTAAATTGACGAGAAATTTAATGTCGAAGCAACTCTGTTCTGTATACTAATCAGGAGCGAATTTAAATATGAGTCGAGCACTACCGAATTTTATTTTCCATCTCGTACAAAGTAGTTTTATACAAGTTGGTGAGAGTTGAAAGCGTTTTTTTGTTATTCTCTCTCAGGAAAAGTAATTACATTGTACTTAAATTTATTTACGAGGAGTGGTTATACATTCATTGTTTTCTTTTTCAACTTTTTGTGAGAAGTCTTTTTTACCGCAATTTCATTTCGACGAGACGTGTTCATTAATTTAATACATGATTGTATTAATGCAACTTTTTACACTGAAACATTTCTTGTCATAAAATAATGGAAATATAATCGTTAAAATGCTAACTCCCTTTGGAAAGGACAACGGCGCAGTTACTTAGTTAAGTTTATGAATTGTTCATCAAGTTTAACTTCTGCAATAATTAAATTTTAATAATAAATGTAATTAAAATGTGTTTTCATGGCAATCTAATTGTGACGCTCTTCTATGCAAAGCTTGTAAAATTAACACGGCGTGGAAGACAGATAATTTTAGTTATAACGGGGAGCTGTCAGAAATAGCAAAAAAAAATTATGATGTTAATTGGAAATGGTCTCATTTATTTTCTTTATTTTTCTTAAATTAAGTTTAATTAATTCCTTTTCTCTTCCTTTTAAATTTCAATATTTTTGAATCATTTTTATGCATTCACATCTTGGGAGTTTTGGTCTCTCACAAAGGGGGTTTAACAGAAGTAGTAGGTACAAAATTCTAACCAGCTTCCTACGTTTTGACAACTTCGAAACAAGGGCAGAAAGAAGAGAAGCTGACAAACTAGCACCTGTGAGGGATGTATTCAATAAGTTTGGATTGTAAGCCTCATAGTCATCTTTGTGTAGATGAACAACTGGTTGGATTTCGAGGACGGTGCCCGTTTCGCGTGTACATGTCAAGTAAACCGGACAAGTACGGTGTGAAAATTTGGGCACTGGCAGACTGCGAGACTTCATATGTAGCCAATATGCAAGTGGGTAAGAAAAAAATTATAACTAATTGTTACAACGATAACGTATTTTTATTTATTTAGGGAAAGAAGGTGGTCGCCCTGAAAAAAATCAAGGGAAGAGAGTGGTTTCCGATCTAACTCAGCACCTAGGCACAGGATATGGAATTACAGTGGACAATTTTTTAGAACAAGCTATATATCGCGGGTGATTTATTACCAAACCGTAATAAGCCGCTGCACTCTAGCATATTTGCATTTAGACGAAACCAAACACTTGTCTCGTATGTACCTAAAAAGAATAAAGCGGTAATATTACTATCCACCGAACACGTTGATGATAAAGTAGCTGGAAGCGATTATGATAATAAACCAGACATTATTTTGCACTACAACTCGACTAAGGGAGCAGTAGACACAGGAGATAAATTGGCAAAGCAGTACACCACGAAAAGAAACACCAATAGATGGCCTATGATAGTATTTTATCATCTTATTGATATCGGAGCCATAAATGCGTACAAACTATGGATGCTGAAAAATCCAAATTGGAACGCGAATCATCTGGACAGGCGAAGGACATTCCTACTTAGTTTGGGAAAAGAACTCACAACAGAAAATATGGTACTCAGATATGAAACAACAAGTATCTAAGACGTCGCGTCTTCGACATCATATCCTGATAGTTCTACCGGAGCTTGAAATTCCAACAGCAAAGCAGGGAAGCTGTTATATATGCCCAAGAACGATGGACAGGAAATCCAGAAAATATTGCTCCACATGCATGAAGTTCTTGTGCAATGAACACGCAGTAACCAAGTATACATGCATGCAGTGCGCAGATTAACCGAATGTCACAAAAAAAAATTTCAGACAATTAGGATGTGGATAAGTATGTTCATTAAATAATTGAAGTACCATTTTTTAGCAAACTATGATTTAAATTGCTTAATTAAAATACTTATCCACATCCGAATTGTCTGCAATTTTTTTTCGTGATATACGCAAGAACATGAATCATTAACCTGAATTGCGGACACGGTCAAATTACTTTTTTAAAATCATAAAAATACTGCACCTTCAACCCCGTCTGCAGGGTTATTGCACCTCCGAAACCGTCTGCAAATACCTTTCTGACGACGTTTTTCATTTGTCCTTTCGATTCATACAAGAATTATACGCGCTCAAATCCCTTTAAAACAGTGACTTTTTATGCACAAAAAAAGGGTTGTTTGAACATGCTATCCCCAGCTTCAGAACTTGCAACCATTTTTATGCTCTTATATTTTACATCATCTTCAACGTAGAATGCTTTGCAGACGCGTTTTTATCACTACCTAAAATCACGCTGGGCTGCCGCCCTAAAAGTTATTTGTTTCAATGAGTTCTAACTGCAGTTTTCGGGTGTTACAATTAAGTATTAACACCCTGTATATACTACTGTTATGTTTAATCATATTTACGCTCATTCCATAAACATCTTTAGTGTCACTCTTTTTCAGACACGAGATGGTATCTCTAAGTTCTATGGGTGAGGTACGATCCTAGAGTAAACAAAATGTCTTAAGGCGGCTAAGGAGAATTCGGCAATGCATATTGATAAAATGGCCATTTTGGACGTAATCATCTAATGAAAAAAAATTATGCGTAGGATAAATTCTATAGTGATTAATTAATGTAAACGTTCTGGTTTCAAATTAAATATTTAAGTTACAATATTGCTAGAAAGTTCCGTAAAAGTAGTAGCTCTCCTTGCGAACTTTCTACCAATATTGTAACTTAAATATTTAATTTGAAACCAGAAAGTTTACATTAATTGATCACTATACTACATAGAATTTGTCCTACGCAGTTTTTTTTTATTAGATGATTACGTCCAAAATGGCCATTTTAGTAATATGAGTTGCAGCGCTCTCCTTAGTTAAGGTAATTTGTTGTAAACCTTGATATTGACACCGTTTGAAGGTACGTATTGTGTACACCATTCGTTAATTTTGCGAAGTACGAGTTGAATTCATTAGCAGTTATTATGAGGTTACTTTGAACGGTACAGATGCTTGATCAATGTAATTTCTGTACGCTTCCTGAATTAACAACTCATCTTGACTGTCGTCATTGGAGCTATCTTTTCAAATTTGATCTTACTGCACACGTGTGCAGCTGTGTTTTTTTGTAAACTGTTTACTAAATTTTCCAACGCCTTTAATTAATTATTACAATACCTTATAACTTCAAAACTACACATGCTTCACATGCATTTTAAGAAGCATCTTGTAAATATAAGTATAAGAGTTTTTATTGCAGTGATAATGATTGAATATTTTAAAAATAATAAGGCTTCATCTGTGTATTTAGCATTTTTGAAAATTTAATAACTGCTTACATTCGTTTTTCTCCTTCTATAAATCTAGAAAATACTTCCTCAATAAAAATATTTCACTGCTAACATCCACACTTTAATTGGATTACGTTTTCTTGTCGACTATACAACTATCCGTATATAACACGAATTACCTAAAGGAATCAATTTTCAAATATTCAACTGAAAAGGATTTATCTACGTCGTAGCAATTATAACGTAAAACTTGAATTCGAGAAATCTAATTTATTACAACTTTCGAGTAGTTCTTGATACACACTTGTGGCTTCCTTTATGGAAAAGTAAACATACCTACCTATGCAATTTCTAACGAAGCTCTTCTTATTGGTAGAATTAATTTATAGGGAGAAATAGAACAGAGTTTCTGAAATATAATTTTGGATAGACTTCCTCATCGTATGTTATTCTACCTATAAGCTAACATTGACAAGTTGAAAACTTATTAGTACGCTTGAAATGTCAATTTGCGGCCTTGTTAGGTACATCAACAATTATTAATAAGTTTCTAATATGATAAATTCTAATTCCATGTTTCCTTGGAACAGTTCAGGTAATTACTCTGTTGTCTAATCGGCCATTAAAATTCATGGTTTTTGTTGCATTCCAGAACATTCACATTCCTTTTTTCATCGAAAATAGTTTAGAAAATTTGTGTCAGAGCAGCAGTTCGACTTATAAAGGATGTAGCGATGTGTAAAAATGTAAGGCCTTGTATCCTTTTATTGTTAATAATGTAAACTTCTCAGTAATAATAATCACAGAAATAGGAACTATAAATGTACATTAGGGTGCAGTGAAAGAGGCCCAAAAAAATTTTTTTTATTTCAGATTTATAATATCTAGTTATAAAAAGTTGCTGGATTGTGTTGTGATTAAAACGAGCTTTTGTAATTTAACAAAAAAAAATTTCTTGAGGGTCTGCCAAGCTTTTAAAGAAACAGAGAAAAATTTGTTTTCACTTAGAGATAAGAAAATTTATTTTATTACTTTTCAAAAAATATTAGAATCTACAGAGGAGTCCACCAGAACACATAAAACTCATGAAAAAGTATCCCAAAGCTCTACCAAATCCTAGCGCCTCTTTCTATGACAGGACCTACAATGTTCAAAACTTAATTTAACATTTACCTACTTAAATTTACTAAAAACTTACGCTTAAATTTTATATTCCTTTTTGGTTTCAAAAGTTGGCATTATATTTTGAGAGTTCAGTTTGTCTTTTATAAATCCATCTCTTTTACTGGATCCACTTACCGACGAAGAAGCCTCAGTTACAAGCTTAATGCTCCTTTCCACGGTTTGCGTGTGGCAAGGGAAATTTAGGTATAGGTATCTCAAAGCATTGTTTTGCCGTGAATCGCCTCTATAATAGCCGCGTCCGTAATATTGCTTAACGCTGGTTGTTCGGATACCGTTTCCCTTTGCCAATAAATCAACTCGGTATCATCTGCCTTAAAGATAATTGTTGGTAATTTGAAAGTTCTAACATTTAATTGACTTTCTTGTGTAGCCAGTTTTCTAGCTTTTAGAATTCATCGCAATCGGAGTTCCTTAATATGCGGCCTTGGATCAGTTACCATAACCAAAAGTACGTTTTCCGGATGCGCAAAATATGCGTTACGCTAATGATATGTCACATAAATTATTTAAATCAAGTAATTTATGTGACATATCATATTCCGTCGTTTTTTGAACCAGTTTTTCTTTAAATCTCCTGTGTTCTATTTTTAATAATTTCTTCGTAGTTTTTTGGTTAACGCCGCCAATAACCATTTTTCTGACAGTCCTCTGTTCTTACTCTTGTTCAATTCTAGGCACTTTTTATTCTTTTCCGAAGTAACAAGCAGAAAAATCATCACATTTGCAGCTTGCTAAATCAAAAAGTTTAGCTTTTGCCTCACCCACCTGGAGAAAACAATCCTTATTAGTTTTTTCCATCATGCTCATCGTAGTATTCATATCCACGCCGTCACCTGATTCATGTAGCCGATTTCCTATACTCTGTGTGTTATAACCATAATCATATCCTTGTAGGTACATATTTGGTTATTCCAAAGAGGTCAGGGTGGAATCCCAACCCTCCCCGGGTATTTTCTCTCGCCTTTACGAGTTGGTCACTCATCACTTTCCCTAACAAGCTGTTTCAGTTACACTTTACTACTCGCTGGAGCTAGCTATCCATTAACATCACTAACTAACATGTTCATGCCTACTTCAACTGTATCGAACTATAGACAAATAAGAGCAAAAAGAAAACCGTAAAAGGAACAAAGGAAAAAATAAAAATCAGAACTAGTAAAAAAAATTAAACAGAGAAGACACAACGTGCAAAAGAAGAGGAATGGAAAGGAAATGGAAGGAGCACGAATGATATTGGCTGTCCTGTAGTTGAGAATCAAGAAACTTTATTTTAAAATCATTTAAATTTATTGGAGAAAGGGCGTCTATAATTTATAGGTATGTCGCCACAATACTAAGAATTTTCCCGAAAAAAGTTCAAAGAGCTTGTACAAAACTAAAACAATTATACTGAAGGAGGGGAGTAGTCACATCGTACAAATTTTTAGAATTAACAAAACCCATTGAATTGTGAATTATTTGCTTGAAAAAGAAATAGTATATTATACAACGAGCATATAAGAGAGGCTATTAATCACGAGAACGAATTTTTGCGAAACGAGCAGCAGGTGAGTGAACCAAATCGTTCGAGTGATTAATAGCTATTGCGAGTTGTATACTACGCTTTATCCATGACTACAAATATTTTTAATTTAATTCAAATACTTATTTCATTTAAAATTAACACGGACATTTTGATCTGTTAAATATGTGAAAATTCCCCTCTACAAACCGACACCCTTGATTGAATGTATTTAACGGATACCATGACGACCGACACTCTTGATTGACTCTATTGGACGGTTACCATGACAATATATAAAATAACAGTGTGTAATATTCATTATTCCCGTTGCTAATGACAATAACAGTGTGTAATGAATGCTATTAGTATTGTTTGCCGAGACATATAACGACTATATTACACCGTAATCATGGATAAAAAATATTAATGAGACAAAATATCCTAAATCTTAATTTCAAACTGATTATAAAGGCTAAACATCTCAACATTAAATATATTAATGAGACACTTTGTTTTTTAATTGCAAATGTCTCCGTCTCGAAATAGTTTTTCTATAAATAATAAATGTAAACAAAGTATATACGATTTCGACCTATATCTATCAATTACTGCTGAGAAAGATAAATTTCTAAAGATGAAGTTTTCGAGGGAACACTCTCGAATTTATTTCCACACAACCGCAAAAAAACTTTTGAGCCCTTTCTTATGAAAAGATTTTTTAAAAGCTTTAGGTTATACTGATTTACGACCTGATTTTTGTTTGATTATAAATTATTGATCAGACACCATCTTCATCTCTTACTAAGGCTACCATTTATTAAAATATTGACTTTTGTTTTTTGTTGCTTGGTGTTTTGCAAGACTTTTTTAATGAATTATTTAGATCTTTGATCATTAATAATTTTGATTCTTCACTACTAGTAATCTTCGCTCGATTTAAATAACATATCTCAATTATAGAGTTTAAACGAGTTTGGCATATTTTACAGTGAAATAAGTTATATTAATTTATAACACAACTTCAACTTTAGTTTAGATTAAAAAGTTAAAAAGAGCAAGACCGTTGAGTAATTATAAGGAGTATCAAAGATTCATTACGTATACGTCAAGAACTCGTTTTAAAGTTTTGCATAAAGTTCACTCGCAATAACAATTGTCTTAATTAAATTAAATCTTGTTTTCGAGTGTTTTAGCATGTTTACATAAAACCTTAAAAAGTTTTCTTAAATTCTTACCAAAAAGATAAATTTTAAGAAAGACGTGGATATCAGGTTAATTATATTACAGCTTTTGGCGGCGTTAGCGTGGATCGTTATCCTGAACTTTATAGCTGCTGGTTTAAAAAGAAAGTCCTTAAATATGCAGATAGTTGATAAGGGCGAGATGATTCTAATACTCTAAGGGCACTTGTCAGACTATATTTATGCACTTCAACGTCTTCTTTCAGATCTCCCATTGTCAAGGATAAATAATAAGAGCTACTTTAGTTTTAACACTAAATAAAAGTGCTTGATGTTTTAAGTTACAATGGAATCGTTCCTTTGACAATGAAATTTTTCAATGTCTGCATATTTTAGACATGAATCTGTTTATTTTCCATTTTTATAATAAAGTTTTTTTTTGTATTTTTTTCATTTCTAGGTAATATACCTCTATTAATTTCATACTTTAAAATGGAGGGTAAGTATATTAAGGGTTTAATTTGTAATCGAATGTAATTAGGTTGTCTTTATTGTCGCTGCCATTGAATCCTATGCTAACTGAAACTGAGCTTGTAAATGTAAACACACGGTTGAAGTAGGGACACTAAGAAAAGATACACTAAGATGCTAGTACGGCTAATCTGACGATTATCAGGGGTGCTGGATGTATGATTTAGGAGATTAAGCATAAATGATATAGGTTTCCAAAAAAATGTTGGACAAAAATCTTGCTGTGCTTTGTGCTTGTGAAAGCGCACCGGAAAGAACGTCGGCATAAATTGTCAACCGGATTATCACTTTGTCTTTAAAACCAATTCCAAATACGGGAAGGAAAAGTGTTAACGCTGAGTAGTTGGACTACAGCCACCAAATGTGCACAAACAACTGTGTTTTAGCAGTTAATTCAATGGAGATTACTTGCTGAGGATTGTAATATCACACATTCTAAACTGCAGATGAGCCGAATTTGGAATCAAAACAAACCTTCATGTATTCAACACGGTAATCACAGTATAATAACAGTGTTTTGTTTATGGAAAACAGAGACAAATGGCGGAAATCGGAGACAACCAACAAAAACAATGTCTCAACTATCGAATGGGTTGCAGACTTGGGAAAATTTTTATAAATACAGACAATTTATGTATATTCCAATCATTTATTTAATCTTCGTATTTTCTAGTCTTGCAACGTCGTATTTAACTCTTCGGGTGTTTGTGCTTGAAGGTACAAATTCATTTTCAAAGCTGAAATTCGTAATGTGCGGTCAAACATGACCCAAGATAGATTAACCATCCTAACGTCTGTAACTACTGAAAGAAAAAGACGAAATTAAAATAATATTGTAATAATAATGATTGTGACATACGTCGGCGCGTAAAACTGTTTATTAAAATTTATCTATTTTTTCAATAAAGATGTCAAAGGAGTGGCAACACTAAACGTACAAACGTACCTAGTACAGTCGGAGGAGATCCAGCTCAAGAATTAGTGCAATAGGTATAGGTGAAAATGAGAAAATTGTAAAATTAGAAATAAATTAGGATACAAAAAGATTATCAGAACCCATGTATTTTGAAGGAAATCTTTATGAAAATTTCAAAAGAAAGATTATCAAAGTTTTAAAACATATCTTATTGCTACAGAAAAAGATTCTAAATCTACCACCGTTATGGGTTGGTAAACTCGTCAGTTCAACCCTAGCTCAAAGTCAACCCTTAGTGTAAAATTGAGTCGCACAATTTAGAGTTGACGTCTAGCCTAGGGTTGATATGGCGATTTTACCAACCCATACGCGTTGATAAATGGGGGGTAAAACCGTCAGTCCAACCCCTAGGCCGGACGTCAACACTAGTTTGTGCGACTCAATTTTACACTAACCGCCGGTTGAACTCAACTAGTGTTACCCCCAACCCTAAGCCAATAGGAATTGCGCGTGAAAACCCCGACACCGGAGTGCCCACAAGGGTAGATCCCGTTACCCGAAGCTCTTCATAAGGAACCTGCGGTCCGGGAGAAGACGACTTGAGTTGGGTAAGCCTATCTCCCCTTAACAAGCTGCTGAGGCTGGCAGTTTGGCTCAAGAGTATTTCGCGCATCACTTCCCGTCCGCTACCAACCCTTGGTAGTGTGCGACAGTGCCATCACGTTCGCACTCTCCGCTAGTGACATCCCCTCGCATCATAGACTATTTCGTATTCCAAGTGCCATTGACTTTTTCTTAGTATTTTTAGTGCCATTGACTGTTCCTATTTTTCTAGTTTCCGCGTTTAGTACTGTATATATGTTTTATATTGTCGTACCTTACGTATTATTATTATTAGATCTGGGGGTGGTCCCAATAGGTTCCCGCACTGCGACCTTTTGGTCTATTGTGCTCCCCGGTGTTGTCTACCCTTCAAGAATACCTGTATCTTTTACAAAGTCCAGGATTTTAGTAGGGCGAATCTTCGTTACTTCCTCTTGTGTAATTTTTTCATTTCCAAGTAGGAGTTCCCTTGCCTTTATGAATGCCTCACATTGGCAAATGACGTGATAGGGCGTTTCATCTGCCTCACCACAACCCCTGCATGTCGGGCTTTCAGTCCGTCCCATGTTGTGCAGGTGTTTGTTCATGCGACAGTGGCCCGTGACCATTTCTGTCGCAAGTTTTATCTTCGTCCTGCTTAACTTTAAGATGGACGTAGCTAGGTACCCGTTTGGGGTTTCCAGGAAGATCTTGGAATGACTCTGTCCTGGGATTTTCGACCAATGTCTGCAATGCTCTTTCGTGAGTATTGCTTGAATCTCCTTTTTGACTGTGTTATAAGTAATCCCACAAGCCGGTTCGGGTCCTATGAATGGTTTTGCGCTTGCCATTCTCGCAAGGTCGTCTGCAACCTGGTTACCTGCGATTCCCGCATGCCCAGGTGCCCACACTAGTGTGACTAAGTTGCACTTACCTAGTGCGTTTAGCATTTGTGTGCATTCAAGGACTAGCCCTGAATTTACCACATATGAGTCGATTGCTGCAATCGCTGCTTTGCTGTCTGTCACTATAAAGATTTTCCTTTTGATAAGGTTCTCTTTTAATAGTTGAGCAGCCGCCGTCAGGATTGCATATACCTCGGCTTGGAATACGGTCGCTTGTTGTCCTAGGCTTACAGAAATTCTGCAGCCCCGTCCATTGCTCCCGTATACTCCAGAGCCAGTGCCCTTTGTGGTTTTCGAGCCGTCTGTGTAATACACGATTCCATTCAGCTTCGCTTTACTGGAATTGCTCTCCCAGTCTTGCCGAGTGGGGATTGTTGTCTTAAACAGTTTGATGGGACAAACTGTTTTGGGTATCCTCTGTGTTCATACTAAGGGTTTTGTCTTTGGAGATTTCGTCAAAAATGAGCGAGTGCCCCGCCCTTGACGATCCCTCCTCGCCGTTAACTCTCAGCCGGTATGCCTCTCTGAGCGCCTCTGCCCTAATTGCTAGGTTTAGTGGCGGTAAGTTCAGGAGGGTCTCCATAGCTGCCGTCGGGGTGGTTATCATTGCCCCCGTGATGCCAAGACAAGCCCTACGCTGCACCTTACGTATTAACTATTAATTATTATTGTAAAGTGTGCAGAATAGATATCTTACAACCACCCCGGGTATCACTAGACTTTTATACAACTGGCCCTCAATTTTACACTAACCGCCGGTTGTAACTCAACTAGACTTTATACAATTATTGAGACTTAGTTCATATTCCTTTCCAATATTTCCAACATTTATCACTGTCTAAGTAACATTTACCATTAAAAAAAATATCTGCTAATGACTAAATCGTAAAAATTTTTATTTATAATTTCAAGTACCTAAATTAACATTATCCCTTCACGTTGTTATATCCAAAGCTATTACTGTCCGTTTAGGCTCGATCTCGTTAAAGCTGGATCGTTAAATGTTGACATATTTCCTAAATCACGAGCCAATAAACACCGTTGGGTAAAATACAATTTATACAATACTCCCACAGTTTTGTTATGAATTTGAACAGTTTTATTTGAGATTTTTTTTTACTACTAAAGTAATATTACGGTGACATAAAAACGCTGTAAGCTAAAGTTAAGATATTTAAATTATGTAGTTCAATCGCTGTTACATTTATGTAGTAGATACCCTTGCAAATTTATATCTTCGCATCAAAAATCAGAACAGAATTGCTTAAAGAAACCATAAAAAGGAGTATAATAAATACCGAGTACGATAAAAAATTTCCTATAAATCTACACTTAATTTAAATCATAGTCATCAGTTACTTAAACATGAACCTATTCCAAGTTTTTTACGGGAGATATTGTTATATAAAAGATATCGTTGATGATTGATGAAAATCATAAAATATTAATAACGTTCTGTCTTGAGTTTGCGAGGCGGTAAATCTGCGTTATTAATCCTTCTAATAGTACAATTAATAATGCATTGTGTAACAGAATGTTGGAAATAAAATATAATTAAAAAGTTTGTGATATATTTGTCGCTAAAGGTAGATTATCATTTTTGTGTAAATTACAATTTTTTGTGTTATTAAGCCATTAATAATTTTAATCATTCTAAGTAGTTCCATCATGTATTGCTATACAAAGGTAATAAATATCATACAATTTTATTGCGCTTTAAACCATATTAAGCCATAAACTAATAGGCTGTCTGGGAAGTTAGAGAATTTGTTTCGACGTTTTCTCCATAAGAGAGGATGCCAGATAACTAAGAAAAACTATAAAGTAATATGCGCAAGTCACTAAATTGTTTAAAAATTCAATAAATAAATAATAATAAATAAATAAATAATAGCAAATAAAAGCACTAATCCCCGTATGTTTCGATTTTTGTCTTCATATTATTTTTAAAGACATTAAACGATTATTTAATCATGTAGTTCTCAGTTTATTAATGAAACGGGATAAAGTTGATTTTGAAGCAAGTTTAAAAACCTACAAAAATAAGGGGTCGGTGCAAACTGCTTAATATGCTTCGTGTAACGGTAACCTACAAATTATCTTCCCGAAATTACGTAGTCATCTATAACTGCTTGTTTTTCTCTCTCACACTTTCGCTACTTTGGGGTAGGTGCAGTGAGAGTTTTAACAGTTTAGCAGGTAACTTCTAACATTACAAATGATTTTCAATTTTAATCAAATTGAATTTCGATTATTGTTGTTACTTATATGTATTTGTTACATATACGGTACACAATCATATATATGAAGACATCATATCTAGATGACAAATGTGTCATGTATCTCTTAATTAGACAAATTGTTCATATTGGTATACGAAGATTATTTAAATTTAAGTACAAATCATTCTAACCGTTTGTAATATAACCTACCTTTTCATCATCCAACTGTGAAATGAGGGCCTCAATGATTTCGCGATTGCAGAGAAATCCTTTCAGATCCTTTTTCGTTTACTGCACCTGAGGGAATATATAGGTTATAATTCACGAAACCTCCCTCTTAATTTATATTTCTCTTTTTTGTGATTCTTGAATAGGTCGATAAATAAGAAATGAGATAATGAATTCGATGAACTTGTCTATTAAGCGCAACTAGTTATGACCGTAGTCTTCTTCAGGCGTTTAACACAATTGTTTAAGTCTTAAATAAGATGAGATATCACTTACATCCAGGGAGATGATCACTTAGTCAGTTAGTTTGGTACAAGAAGTAGACGCCACTTCAATTAAATTCAACCATTGATACCATCGCTGTCCAAATCTGTTTTTCACTTGCCGTTGTAAACCTGTAGAACTATAAAAACAAAGCATAAATATTCTATACATACAAAACATTAATAACTTTGCTTATCGCCACATTTCTTTCTTCTTAGTGGTCAATTATGGTTCATATCTCTCGGTTCTTCTGAGGCAGTGTTAATAACTGTAACGTCGATTGAGTTTCCTACCTTTATCTTTGTATTGAAAGATACTCTGAAAGCTTACTTCGGCTAAACTGCGCTCATAAATACATTGAGACTATAATCTGTCACATTCCTGCCTTTATCTAACTACCTATTTGTATCCACATATTGCATTGGGATCTTTGTTTGGTAGCTACTAGCTTTATTTTTCTACATACAGCTCATGTATTATCTTACGATTTACTCCTCATTGAAGGTGTCATTTTTAACTATTTTGTTTATACCCTTTTATTTTTTGTTGCTGATTCACCAGCAACACGGCAGCTCTATTGTGAGAGACTGCAGGACGTGGGCGAGGATAATCTGCGTTTTGAGGCGTTCTGTCTTATCTTAACTATTATGATTGGACGTCACTCCGTTTTCCACGAAACGAAGAAAGATTTTCTTGAGTTATTTTTACATTGAATGCTTGAAAGTACAACTTTGCCATACGATAATGTATGATGACAATATAACAACATATAAGAATAAGAGCTCTCACAATGCACGCCCATGACTTTACTAACCATTCTATCTGATAACACTGTAACCTTACATTACGTTCTCAACACATCACACATGTTAATTCTCAACCCTATAGGTATACATCTCTTAATTTAGCTTGCCTATGACAATTACCCCTTTCATACATACTTACATACCTATAATCCATTGACTTTCAGTTCATTGATTTTTCTTTAACAGATCCTCATTCTTTATACTCCGTGTTCATATACCATCCGTTTTATACATTTTACGGTAACTATGCACATGTCACCACACATAATTCACATCATACATTTTCAATACGGCCTGATGATGGCTATATAAGGCCGAAATCGATCGTCCAATGAAAAAATTCTCTAATAAAGAATAGTTTACCTAATATATTAAATTATAACTATTACATTCATCAAGAATATTAGTATAATACCCTTTCATTCGCTGACTGGATTTCGCAGCGTTTGGAAGAGGACCCCAATTTTAGCCGATATATTTGTATGGCGGCGATAGAAGGAGAAGAGAACTAAAGGAGAAATGCTACAACATGTATGGTTGGTTAAACAAGGTAGCGAGAAGGCTACTAAATAATAACCATCAGAGAGAAAAAATGTTCGTAGGACCGCAAGGCAGGGAGTTATGGGCGAATGTGGCGAAGTGTGTTTTCCACCAAAAAGTCATTACCTACGGCCTGGAGGGACCTGATAACCAGAAGACGGATACGGAGCATGAGAGCAGGAAGGAAGCGATCCTTATCAAAGTACACGAGAAAGAGAATTATACACGGGCCCTAAAGACGATGAGGGTAACTAGGCTGGAGCAAGGGATGGCGATGATTCATAGGATCTCGAAACCAAAGGAGGCGACATCCTTGTCCAAATAGAAAGGGATTATAACGAGGAAGATCTAAAGAAAGCACTATAACAAAAGTCAGGGAGAAGAGTAGTGATTGTATTTAAAGAGACAACGGCCATTGAGGTAAGGGACCTGCAATATACGATGGGGCGCTGAGATGACAGGTGTCTAGGGTGGTTCGGCTAGTCGGCTTTACCGATGAGATCAGCGTAGTAGCCAGGGACAGAGATCTCAATACCGCGTTGGACAGGACTAAGGCCACAATTTCAGACCTCTGCAACTGGATGGCAGAGAGGAAGTTCAATTTGGTTCCCGGTAAGACGAGGGTTGCTCTATGGGATGAAGGTCTAGGCGTCGGCACTTAATTGGGGACCCCCATCAACCGCATTGAAAGACTGATGACGGTAAGAATAACTTCCGCTTATTGAACGGACGCCTATGAAGATATCATGGTTATTACAGGTAGTATGGATGGCTCGAATGGACCCGAAAGGAAATTAGTGCACAATGGCAGAATGAATGGACAGCGAGAAATTCATCGACTAAGGAGCTCATATCGGACCTGAGGGAGTGGTTGGACAGAAGAGTGGGGAGGTGAATTTCTATCTCATCCAATTTCTGACCGGACATGGAGAGAATGGCGGATGGATATCTCCATAAAACTTGCAAGTTGGAGAGCAACCGTTGCCCGGGCTGCGGGTTAGAAGACAGCAAGAGACATACGGTATTTGAGCGTGGCCGCAAGATTAATGTAATCGAACTACTCACCGAATCTGGCCATGTGTGACTCTTGTTTTTTGGGCTAAAAAAGAACTTACTGCTTGGCTTGGAGCATTTAAGTAGTGGAAGGAAATAATGGCTAAGTACGTTATAGAAAAAGTTACACTGGTTCTTTTTATTCTCAATAATAATGGCTTGTCCCTTCCCAGATCGACGATATCGATTCAATTTTTATACATTACCCATTATTATTTGCTATCAGATAACCACCAATATTTTACTTCATTAGTTGCAGTAATTACAGTAAAAATGCCCGTTCTTGTGTAAAAACCACTTATTCTAATTTAAAATGTCTAACGAATTTATATAGTTTATTTTATAATAACGTGGATTATCCAGTGCGAGTTTGTTCTTTTTATGCTTGAAAAATCGGTCCAACGCTTTCTGCTGACTACCCAAAGGCCAGCTCCCCTGAGGCAAAATAATCCAATGTGCCAAAAAATGTTATTAATGTGAACACCTCCAATTAGAAAAATGTCCACACCCATGCAAAATAATATGCAAATTAAAAATTACCATTCCGTAACGTGCAGACGTTTCTACAATGAGAGTTTCCATTTTTTGACATTTAATTGGCAAGTGCTAACAATAACTTAATGCAATCTGCAAACGAAACTAATTTAAACTTAATGCAATTACCTCGGTTACAAATGAAAGAAAAATTTAAACTTTCCTGAGCGGCGGCGTTTGCATTAATCGCCGCGAAGAACGCAGATGTGGTTAGCATCTTGAAAAAAGTAATTAGCTAAAGTACAATTTTAATTAGGTTTACTTTTTTAAAATCAATTTGTATTTTAAATTAAAGGAAAAAATACTAGCTTTTACTTTCATTTTGAAATTCCTTTCTGAGTAAGGTTTCTGGTATAATTAATTCATATTCGCTTTAGGTCGTACAATTGCAATATTAAGCAGACATACGTAATCCTGTAGTTAAATTAATTCTAATGTCAAAAAGCATTTCCACATTGTCACAGTATGCTTCGATAATCGCAGCTTACAATGTTGACATAACCCGCAATTATAATAATATGTTACATCGACGTATTCTACGTCAATTAATGATGGTTGCTAAACCCTTTGAGATTAGAGAATGTTAATGAAGATAGTATTGTGCATAACGTTAAGCAATAAAACGAAAATTGATCTCAAGGCAATTGTTGTTTGCGGAACTGGAATAGGAATATTTCTATTAAGTAAATCAAATTATCGACGTCAGATGCATGCAATATTAAAGCAGCGATGAGTAGTAAACTTGACCTAACTGGAAATATAGATGGCCGGTGTATGTTCACCTTCGTGGGCATTTTATATTTATGCAATGTCTTTAACATGGCACGACAGCGTAGCGGGGAGTTTTTATCCGTGCAACCATATTTTGGTGGTTCCAAATGCTGTTTTATAGTCCAGTCAACGAACGACTGAAACCGAAATTTTTAATGACCCCTGCAAACCAGATATTTAGATTTAGATACTAAATCCAAATTTGCAGGAAAAAAATTGTCTGGGAAACATGAAAAATTGATAAAAAGTAGTAGAAATTCATGTGTATTTTGCTTATTTCACTATTATTTAAAAAACGGTAAGTGATATCAAAAAATTTTCAGTATAAAAGTTGTAGAGCGGAAGATTGCACGTCGGAATAAATCATTATGTGATCATTTCGATACGGTATTTCCGACATAACAAGGAATTTCCCGAACTGTCATCTTAAAAGCGTACTACGGCCGAGAAATCTAAAGCGGCAACATGATACAGTCAGTTATGAAGGAGGATTAAAAAGTGTACGAAAATGCCATCCGCTGCCGAATTTCCATCGAAGAAGGCTATTTCAATGGTACCATTTACTGTATTTGCTGTATACAGTAAAAAAAATGATAAGTGTAATCAAAGTACTATTTTCGTTACATTTGATTTGCCGCTATTCTTGAAATCTCGCGCTATCGTAGAACAATCAGACAATTCAGATTTCAAACGTATAGTTGTTCGTCTTGGTGGATTTCATTTGCTTTTGTCATATTTGGGAGCAATTGGTTGTATAATGGAAGGAAGTGGTTTAGAAGATTTGTGGACAACAGTAGGTATAAGCTGGAGAATAGGTTAAAAAACTAATGACCGATTACGCTTTCTCTAGATCTGTACGTGCGCCCACATTTTAACATTCACTGCCCTTGGAGCTAAAATATGTAAAAGAATTGACGCTGTATCTGATGATGTTAAGCAATTTATGCAAATCATTCATATACAGGGTGTTTGTAAATAAGTGCGACAAACATTAAGGGGTGATCCTGCATGAAAAAATAATGACAGTTTGCTATATAAACGTATGTCTTTAAATGTTTAGTTTCCGAGATACGGGGTGTTAAACTCTTAAACCGGTCGAGATATGCAAATGAAATTTGGTAGGTTTTGAGAGGTAGTTATTGCGCATTTTTTGACATGCAATTAAGAATTTTATGTTCATCAGCATAGGGGTAATGATCTCAATTTTTTTAAAGAAAAAAATGGTACGCCACTGAGATATTTCAAATTGAAAATTATTTTTGAATTCCTCGTTCAATTTGTGACAAAAAATCTCTCTTGCCTTTTTTTGTATGGGGCGTCATTTTTATGCAAAAAAAAAACATCTTTATAGCCGGCTGTGAGACGAAGAATTGAATCTTGTGTCGCGTCTGAGGGAGGTCATTTTGATGTTCATAAAGTTAGCCCCCCCCCCCCCCCCCCACCAGTGCAAAATTAATTAAAAGTTATTTTGTAATTAGGTGCGTATTAAGTGCTAATTTAGTGCCAATCTCAAAAATTAAGTGCTCGGTCGGTTTAGCAGAAAATTGAAGTTACATTGGGGGGTGCTGAACCCCCCACTTTAAAAAACCCATTGTGCACCTCATTTCCGAAAAATCAAAACAGCTTTAATTAAGTGCTTTAAGAAACAGTTAATATAATTTCAAAATAACAACATAATATATGATTAAAATTATAAAACTGCTGCTTTGTGAGATAGTACAGCTATATTGATGGACTGTACATATTCTTCATTTAATAAACGTCGTTTTAAACAAATATATGAAAACATTCCTTTATAAACGTAAAATCGAAATATATAAATCGTAAAATTTGGTGCTCGACTTATTAAGCGAATTTTGGACTCAGACGTCATCTTCGCGTGGTGAACTGACAAGAGTAAACCTATCTTAAACAATTACGTGCTAAAACGTATTTTATACTAAAACCTTCTAATTATTAACGTACAATCGAAATATTTAATCGTAAAATTTGGTGCTCGCTTCCTTAAGCGAATTTTGGAGGTATATCTTGAAGTTTAACCCTGATAATCACCCTTATTCTGGTGACCATTGAAATTGACTCAATATTGGGTATTGCCATATATTCCAATATTGGAAGCGATTTGCAATTCTGGTGACCACATTAAAGTTGAAAATTGACTCAATACTTGAGTAAAGGTTGAAAAATTTGAAGGGTATCCAAGTAGTAGGTACCTGTCTTCGTTTTCCAAGGTTGAACAACAAAAACTGAAGTAAAATAATCAAAAGAAATGTAATATGAAAATAACATTGAAATAAATCCAATGTTGGACATTTTTCCAATGGTCACCAGAATAGGGCTGAATGTCATAGGTTGAGTAAACTTCAAAAATGAGAAAGTAGCCTAAAACAGAGGGTAGATATGTATTTATTGCTGCTTCTGTGATACATAATTTCAAGCAATGAATGGAGTTTTTACTTTAGTAATTAAATTGTATAGTTTATTACTTAATTTGCTATTAGCTTACTAGATAAGCAAGTATAATATGAAGATTCACGTTACTTGACGGAGCCCCGCGCACCACGACTTGACACGAAAGGTTTAATAGTCACCTGCCAGTTCGGCGTTTAATTATTTGTATTTTCATAAGCAATAGGAAAAGCATTATATTATGTATTACATTTTTGTACCTATATTCCGAAGAATTATTTTAAATAGCACTAGCAAGCAGCAAAGCAATAAGAGATTTCAATAATAAAATTATCTAGGTAGGTATACATTGACTGATGTACACGGGTACGTACATGTTGCGCAAGTTCGGATGATACGCCTATCGTCCCGAAGTTGAAAAACTTCTGCGCATCAACCTTCATCGCCAAGTAACGTGAATCTTCTTGTAAGAAGATATACCTGTGAGCTAAAATTGACCTACCTGTATGTGAAATGGTAGTAATTACACTACCATCACAGTTGTCTTGGTTGCAATTGAGTGGTTGTACTGTCAGATCTTTTTCCAATTGACTGTAGTTCTGTTGCATTAGGGTGTCGATGTTAACATAAGTCAAGGGTAGGATCTTCAAACTTTCCGTGGAACAAGTTGAAAATTTAGATACTTCTCGAAAAGTTGGATAGTCTGCTAATAATTTTCCATTTTATAAGAATTTTTACGGACACCGTGAGCAACCATGTCGCTAATTAATTTAAACAGTATATTGTCTGATGAGTTATTAATTAATTCGTTCATTTTTTGTGTGTGAAGATGTGCAGCGATGAAGAGTTGTAAAATGCTGTCAAAAGCGCAAGTATTGGTGAAAGAAAATCGTTTCTTGCCAAATGCAACCGCTTTTAAGCTTACACTACCTCCATTTTTTATAATTGGCATCTTATTTATTTTTTCAATTAGAAATTCATTTTCAACTTGTTTTTGTAGATATTTTCCTTTGCCCTGTGTTCCCATTGTCGCTTGACCACGCCAATCTTCCACTTCCCGGGATGCAATTATGTGCTCTGTACTAGTGTTTTTGCAACTTTTACAAACCCTTTTTTGCCCATATCCTTCTTCTCCAATGGGTACGGAACACTCAAGAAGTGCATGCACATTTTTTTGGCATATATAACATGTATGTGCACCGTTTGGTTGGTCTCAATTATTGCACGCAGGGCATTCGTTATTAGTCATATCCCTTATGTTAATGGCGTTGTCAGCGTCACTTCGGGGTGAAAAATTTCGAGAAGTGTGTAATTCACCTTGTGACTTAAGATGTCCTAATTTTAAGCGTCCATTGAGAAATTGAATGTGTTTTACGACAAATTCATCAATCCGCGTTGGCGTTTTCTCCGACTTTAGGAAAATATTTTTTATTATACAGGGTCACTGGTAATTGGATACATTCCTTTGGAGATCTGATAGAACAAGAGGTAAGGAGTAAATTTAACCCTAATTAATGTATTATACAAAACGCAATGGATTTTGAGATATTTCGATTTTCAATTTTTCTTAAAAAAGTTGATGTTAATATGTTAAAATGTAATTTTCAAAAAATTTACGCCAACTTTGTGGAACTTTTTTGATGGAATACTTGCCCAACACTATGATCTTCCGTATGGATTAAAAATTTTTCCCTTAGCATTTCCATCATGTGATAATTTCAAAGAAAAACTTGTACAAAATAATTTTTCAAAATCAGATGTGATAATTCTTTGAGGTTTTTTAAAATAATTCTCAACGCTTCTTGCGTACAAATTGTGTTAAAACTTCCTTGTTGCAATAGCTATCGAACAAGCTGCGAATCTTACAACAAACCCTTAACAGTTCCAAAAAAAATAGTAAAAATGAAGCAGTCGACGGAATTTATTTAACTGCTGTCCACCATTAGACCTTATACGTTTTCCATGTGAAGTGGGCGGATAAACAACTGAAGGTAGAATATGACGTTTCACGCCAAAATTCGCTTAAGAAGTCGAGCACCAAATTTTACGATTAAATATTTCGATTGTATGTTAATAATAGAAGGTTTTAGTATAAAATACGTTTTAGCACGTAAGTATTTAAGATAGGTTTACTCTTGTCAGTGCACCACGCAAAGATGACGTCTGAGTCCAAAATTCGCTTAAGGAATCGAGCACCAAATTTTACGATTAAATATTTCGATTGTACGTTAATAATAGAAGGTTTTAGTATAAAATACGTTTTAGCACGTAATTATTTAAGATCATATATTTGTTTAAAACGACGTTTATTAAATGAACAATATGGACATTCCATCAATATAGCTGTACTATCTCACAAAGCAGCAGTTTTATAATTTTAATCATATATTATGTTGTTATTTTGAAATTATATTAACTGTTTCTTAAAGCACCTAATTAGCACTTAATTATAGCTGTTTTGATTTTTCGTAAATGAGGTGTCACAATGGGTTTTTTAAGTGGGGGGTTCCAGCTTAACATTAAGTCAGCACCCCCCAATGTAACTTCAATTTTCTGCTAAACGGACCGAGCACTTAATTTTTGAGATTGGCACTAAATTAGCACTTAATACGCACCTAATTACAAAATTTGTTGTAGCTTTACGTCTATTTAAAATTTTATTAGTGTTATTTTCTGTTATTGTTCTGTTTTAATGTTACCTATTCTATTAGATAGTTTTCGATAATGTATTAAAATACGCGTTAAAATGTTTTATTTTTTGCATAAAAGTGGCGCCCCATACATTTCCATTAGCATTCCTCAGCATTAAAGATGCATACGAAACGCGTATACTATCAAATTCAAGTATGATTGAAAAATAAAACTATAAATCCCAACGATTGGGGATGGAATACAGATAGTTTACTGAAAAATGTAAGGCGAAGAATTAAATAATTTTTATTCGATTTACATATAATCTGCTTTGTAGATATTCTGTGGCTGCCTAGGTGACTGCAGTACATCTCGATGTGGGTGTAAGAAAGCAGGATTACAATGCTCTCCATTTTGCAAGCATTGCAATGGCGAAAGCTGTATTAATCGTGTGCGAATACTTGTCGACGAATTTGACGATGCAGAAAATAGTGACATAGAAAATCAAAACGTTACTGAAAGTCAGAGCGACTTAGAAGACGACTACCATTTTGTAGATGAGGACGGGCACCAGGAGAATAATGAATTTTTCTCAAAAAAACACATTTAACAAGTAAATACAGATATAAAGATACCCTCACGGCCCATTATAACAACTAACAACGAATAGTTATTAATTGTTAATTCTTATAATAAATTATAAACCCAAAGTTATACGACACTGGAGAATCGCGAAAGAACCATCAAATCGAAAAGGATAGAGTATTTCAGTAGGTAGCGCTGTTGCCGCTTTGTAATTGTCAGTCGAAGTACGCTATTTAGACGATAGTTCGGAAAATTACCGATACAGGACGAACGAGACGCGGCCTGGAAACAGAAAAATGATAAGGCTTTATCAACTATAGCCTTACTTGTCGACGTTAGTCAGCTGGTGCATATCAGAAATAAGGAATACGCACATGATGCGTGGGAAGCACTAAAGGAGTATCACCAAAAATTTTTGGAATTATTGAATAAATTGGGCGCCTTAGGAGAAGAAATTAAGGACAGGTTTGCAGCAGGCATTTTGCTGGGAAGTCTTCCAGACTCATACGGTTTTTTAATCACAGGACTGGAAAGTAAGTCATCGAATGAATTGACCCTTGAATTTGTAAAAAGTAAGTTGATCGATAAGTACAGGAGACATCAAGGAGGTTCCAGGAGCCAAAACGAGTCAGCCATGAAATTCGTCTATAAGAAAGGAGATCAAAATAATCAAACCGCAAGTACGGGTGTAAAGCAATGCTATTTTTGCAACAAGAAAGGCCATTTTAAACGGGACTGTTTCAAGTATAAAGCGGTTAAAAATGAAAGAGCCAATAAAGTTACTGAAAGTACTGGTGACAAGGTGGACTCGTGTTTCATGATAAATTTGACCTCAAATGACGAAAAAAGGGGTTCTGCTTCGTATGTTGATTCAGGAGCTTCGAGTCACATGGTAAACTACAAAGAATTTCATACTCAATTCGACGGTAGCAGAAAAGGTGTTGTCAGGTTAGCGGAGAAAGGGCAGCACTCCGAGGTTCAGGGTATTGGAAAAGGTTTCGTAAAGTGCGTAAATAGTGCGGGAGTGAACAAGTTAAAAATCAACGATGTGTTGTATGTGCCGGATTATTTACATTCTAATTTGCTTTCGGTAAAAAAGCTAACAAGTGCGGGATATAACGTGTAATTCGATGACAAGGCTTGTAAAATTGTGTTACAAGGAAAAATAATCGCGAGTGCGAGGCCGGGGCCTGACTTGTATAAGCTGTCAACTGTGGAGCAAGCACTGAGCATCGTAAATGAACACTCCAGCGACTGTCAGCATACGTGGCATCGTCGCTTTGGACACAGGGATATAGAAGCAGTCAAGAACTTGATGGAGAGAAAATTGGCAATAGGGATTAATATTAAGGATTGTAACATTAGAGAAACTTGTAACTGCTGTGCAAAAGGTAAGATTAGTCGTAAGGGTTTTCCGAAATTTTCTCAAAGCAATACATCTGATATTCTTGATTTAATACATGCAGATGTTTGTGGTTCCATGAAGACTGCCAGGGGGTAAACGGTATGTTCTCACTTTGATCGATGATCGATGAAGAAGAAGAAAAATAGAACCAAATGATACAGAAGAAAGTAAGGCCGCAGATGTTGAAAATATCGAGATAATAGAACATGCTACGGAGTATAGATGAAAGTTCAAGTACAGAACACTCTTATGGTAACGACCACAGTTATGAACCGAGTGAAGAAGATTTTCATATAGAGAACGAAGCTAATCGTAGATCAAACAGAATAAATAAAGGAGTTCCACCTGAGCGCTACATTGCGAAGTTAGCTGATGTTCGAGAAGCAGAATCCAAAACTTTTAAAGAAGCTCTCGCCAGCAATGATAGCGAAAAAAGGAAGAAAGCTGTGGAAGAAGCAATCCTATCTTTGAAGAATAACGAAGTGCTGCCATTTGGAAAATAGTTTTATTTAATAGATTAAACACTCCATGTCGCATGTGCAAAATTTCAAATTTCTAGCTTTTACAGTTCTTGATATACTTCTAACCGACGGTCACCGTGAGACACCCTGTATATTAAGATTATTGATGACCAAAGAATTTTCATAATAATATACGTAGATGATATATTGATCGCAGCAAAAGATATACGAATGATTAACTTGATTGAAGAAAAACTTACGTATCACTTCGAAATAACAAGTCTGGGGTTACTGAGAAATTATCTGGGCATAAAGACTATAAGGAACAATCAAGGAATATACAGCCTAAATCAAGCTGAATACATAGACAAGCTATTGAAAAAATTTGGGATGAGTGATTCGAAAGAATGAAATATACCATTAGATGTTGGATATTATAAACACAACAAACAGGAGCCAATGAAGAAAGTGAAATATATCAACAACTGATTGGAGGATTATTGTATGTGGCGATAAATGCGAGACCAGATATATTAGCTAGTGTAATCATATTAAGTCAGCACAATAAGAATCCGAGAGAGGTGGATTGGAATGAAGCAAAGAGAGTGTTGAGATATCTGAAGAAAACAAGACACAAAAGACTAATATTAGGAGAAACAGTACGGACGGTGTATTATATGGATATGCAGATGCCGACTGGGCGGAAGACAAAGAGAACAGAAAATCAAATATTGGATACATATTCATATATCGAGGTGCATCGATTAATTGGGGATGCAGAAAGCAAAATTGTGTGTCACTATGGTCAACCGAAGCTGAATACATAGCACTGGCCGAGGGATGTCAAGAAGCAATCTGGTTAAAGCAGGCAATAAAGGAGTTTGTGGATATGGAACCGAAAGTAGTTATGTACGAAGATAATCAAAGCTGTTTAAAGCAACTAGCAAATCATAAATTTAGCAATCGAACGAAGCCTATTGATACAAAGTATCATTTCGTAAAGGAGTTGTATGAAAACCGAGTTATTGTTTTCGGGTACTGTCCTACTGAAAATATGATAGCTGATATGTTAACCAAGCCGCTAAATAAAAACGTGTTGTTTTAACTGCAATAATAATGTTCCAAATACAGTTAGTCTGTAAGGTTCCGTCACAGTGTACGCGTGTATGGTTAAATAAATTTTCATTTTCTTACTTGAAGTGTACCTTTTATTATCTCACATCGAACAATTATGTATGTCATACGGGACAATCTACCTTTATCTAGACTGACTAGAACCACAATAGTTTTGTCTTGGATTTTCACTAAAAAGTTTTGCATTCCTGGACACTAATTAGGAGTGGTTTTACTTTGAGCAAAGTGCGTTGAATATAATTTACCTTTTGAGTACATATTAATTTGAAAGATTAAGCTTGTTATAAACTACGAACTTTGAAGGTATTTTGCATAATGGTCAAAGTAGGAGCAAATATATTTTACAGGAGAATTTATTTTCAGTCTTGCGAAAGCACATTTTAATTCTTAATACGTGCCATAACAACTGTAACGACGCACTTTCAAATACTCAAGTAAATATTTCAAACAATCAATAAAAAGCCCATTTATTTGTTTCAAACCTAAAAGTTTTAACATTAGTGTAATGGACCATCATTATTCACTTACACATCTATGTCAATAGAACTCTTTGGTAATTGAACTAAGTTTGAGGTTGAAAAGATCTTTGTTAAACTTTGCAAGTTGTAAAGCTTTGTATAGTAGATATAATGGGAAAATCAATAATTATTAAGGACGAATATGGTAACTAACCACTTTTACAATATTATTAAAAGCCGTTAATGCAATTAAGTTTCAATTTATGATAGAATTATATAAGTTACCAATGTCGTTTGATGTAAAATCATCCCCATATTATGGACATTTATAAATGCCATTAAAACGAACTAATTAGTAAGCATTAATTTCGGCGAACTATTTCATTTATAATTTGGGAAAATCTACTTCTCCAATGCTGCTGTAACGTCTTATCGCATTTGCATAATAATCGGTAAGATCAATTATAATTTTTCAAAAGTCTCTTTTGTTTTCCTCGTAGGATTTATCCCTTGATGTGGTTTCGAGTAGGTATTGCTTAGTAAAAAGAGGGTATTTCAATTTGAGTGTTACCAACTATAATTATGTTGAACTTTGGTGCTGAATACTATACACGCACGGGTTAGTAAAGAGCATAGGTTAGTTAGTAAGTATAATACATATACATCAGTTAACTATCTTTTAGTTTTAGTTAATTTCCAACCTTTCCAAACCTTTTCAACCGTTTCGATTCAAATTAGCGACGTTTTTCATTTCATTTTCCCTGCAGCACAGATTTTATCAAGTGGAAAAAACATCGCCTTATGTAAATAATTGTGAAAGTTTCACTCCTAGCTATGTAGAACTCTCTTTGTTATAAATTCATCATTCATAGAAGAACCGAGTTTTCAGTGCGTGTGTTACGCTTTTTTCAGGAATTATGTAATGGTCCAAAGTACCAAGTTTTAGTTGGTCCATTTTGCGAGAAAGAATTTGGAGCTTTGACGTACCTACTGCAAAATATGTGACCAAAGTTAACAACAGGTGACAGTAAATGATATTTTTTTTAGGTTGAGCTTTATACATGCAACGATATTTAGAAATTGGGATACAATTACATCGAATATTTGATTTTTTGTTTTCACATGATCTTTGAATTCTTTATTGAAGGTCGAAAAGAATACCTACTAATAATATGATTGAACCCCTATTGCCACTTTCACTATCTCATTGAGTCTGCAATTTTTTTGTGAACGAAAGTTGATGTCATAACATAAGAATTTGGTGTGTGATCTTAATTTATCAACGCAAATCACGTCATTGATCGATTTAAAATTTTTTGCTCCACCTCAGGAATTTAAAATGTATCTTACATATAAAAGAAAAATCGTAACGCGGAGAGAACAAGAACGAATTGAGTAGGCAGTAAGCGTTATCTCGAGAGAAAGGTAAAAAGATTTCCAAAAACTTGCTCCACTTGCCGTTGCGAAATTATTTAAAATAATCGAAGTTTTAACAGTAGGGTCAATGTGGGTGAGACGCCGCGTGGGGAGAGATGCCGCACTAGTAATATTTCCGTTCATTCGATAGACACAGGCAACCACTGCGAATTTGATACCCCTTCTCCACACGCCTCTATACGGCCAGTGCATGTCCGGCTGTTGTCAGCAGTTCGTCTTAGTTACGTGTTTAATTGAAAAAAGGCAAAAATAATCATAGAAAAAAGTACTTGATTATTTATGCAAATTAGTTATTGCTACGCGTGGTAATCAAGGTAAGAACCATTTTTATTGTTAAGAATGCTGTTTATTCTTCATGTTTTTATAATACTTTGTTACGATTTTTAATTTATAATCTTATCACGGCGTCTATCCCACAAGAAAGGGAGAGATGCCGCGCTTCATTTCCATGCTTCACTTGTATACTTATATAATTTAATATTATATTTTTCAGAATGCCTCGTAAGTATATCAGAAACGGAAATGCCAGCAGAGCTGAATGGACGGAAGAAAACCTACAAAAGGCAGTAGAAGAAGTAGTGTCAGGCAAACTAACCAAACGTGCCGCTGAAAAATTATATAACGTTCCGGCTAGGACCATATCAAGACGGTTTTTTATCTGGGTGCGTCAAAAAAATTGGACTTGGACCTCAGGCTTCGCTTGGAATAGATAACGAACGACGGTTAGTGGCTTATATTAAAAGACTCGGTGCTGCCGGATTTGCCCCTGATAGAGAATGTATTAGAACTTTGGCATGTGATTTTGCGGAAAAACTGAAGCTGCCGCATCGATTTTCACAAGAAAATAAAAAAGCAGGCTATCATTGGCTGCAGTCCTTTCTGAAAAGGAATAAGGATATTTCTGTGAAGCAAGCAGAGGGTCTTTCTGTGGCAAGAGCGCAAGGAATGAACAGAAAGGAAATGGCCAATTTTTTTAATTTACTAGAGAAAGAAATGTTGGACAACGATTTGATGAATTCGGGAGAAAATTTCAACGTTGATGAAAGTGGTATACAATTGATTAATAAACCAGGTAAAAGTCTTGGCAGAAAAGGGGGCAAAGGATGTACATGTTTTAACACCAAAAGAGAAAGGCGAAACAATTTCATTGGTTGCTTGTTGTAATGCCGCTGGATATTTCTTACCGCCAGTACTAATAATGAAAGGAGTTAACAAAAAAAGCAGAATTTTCAGATGGGCTTCCTCATCCGCTTACATGACTACCGAACTTTTTCTAAAATGGTTTAAGGATCATTTCCTGCCTCGCAAAGCATCCAACGGCAAAACCATTTTAATATTAGACGGCCACTGTTCCCATTCAAATTCGATAGAGCTCCTTGACCTTGCGCACGATAATGGTGTTGTTATAATATGTTTACCCAGTCACACCACTCAAGCTTTGCAGCCGTTAGATAGAATTTTTTTAAACCATTAAAAACGTATTACACCAAGGAAGCAAATGCTTGGATGTTTAAAAATAAATCAAGGAATTTAACGAGATATCAAGTGGGCTCTCTGATTGGTGCTGTCTGGGGAAAAGCCGCCACAAGCGGAATTGCCTCATCTGGTTTTAAAGCATGTGGAATTTTTCCATTAAACCCTAACGTTATACCAGATCATTTTTTTGCTATATCTGATCAATTACAACCGGTGCCGCCAGCGCCACTCCAATTTTCGACACCAATACAGTCTTGTTCATCAACATCACTCCCCGGAACTTCGACATCATGTCCTGGGTCTTCAACATTCCCTACTGAACGTTCGACAAAGAGACTCCCTCGAAAACTTTAGACAATTTGATCACTATCCAAGAAAATTCAGAAAATATAAATCCAATTAAAGAGACTCCTACCAAAATTTTTGAACAGACACTACCATTACCAAAACTACAGACTTGTACAGTTAAAAGGAAGCAAACAGCATGCGTTTTGACGTCTCCTGAAAATATATCTTTTAAGAAGACTAAAAATGCATCTCTGATCAAAGGGTGTAAGAAAAATATGCAGACGGTCAAATCAGAGAAGAAATCGGGGGAATGGCCCATTTGGACGCGACCGTTTGAACGCGACCGTTTGAACGCAGGGACGTTTGAACGCAGGGACTTTTGAACGCAGGGACGTTTGAACGCAGAGGCGTTTGAACACAAAATTTAAATTTTTTTTAAACTATTACCGTTTAAGTTTAGTTTAGAACACATTAACAAAAACTGAGAACCTGTAAATATGTGTTAAAAGTTTGTGTATTTATATATTTAGAAAAGAAAAGAAAAAAAGAAGACCATTGTAAAAACCTTCGTGTGAGGGCGGACCTCTGTGTATATGGGGGCGAAGCATATTGAATCGTTGTTAGGACCTCTTAAGTTTCTTTTAAAAAACAAGCGAACCTGCCACCTAAAAATAGTAGGATAGCATTTCCTAAATAGAATTTTGTCTTCATCGCGAAAGTTCGACGATCTAACTGTAAGTCTTTAACAAAAACAATCATTTTAGACTACATATTTACAGGTGCTCAGTTTTTGGTAATGTGTTCTAAACTAAACTTAACGGTAATAATTTAAATTTTGTGTTCGAAGGTCTCTGCGTTCAAACGTCCCTGCGTTCAAACTTCCCTGCGTTCAAATGACCTGCGTCCAAATATCTCTGCGTTCAAGAGTCCCTGCGTTCAAACGTCCCTGCGTTCAAACGGCCGCGTTCAAACGGTCGCGTTCAAACGGTCGCGTCCAAACGTCCTAGACCCAGAAATCGGATAAGAAATTAGAGAAGAAAGCGGATAAAAAAGAAGACGTACAAGAGGTGAAGAAAGAAAAATTGTAGGAACAGGGGCCTATAGTAGAAGAGGATTCTAACGTTTGTGTCGAGTGTTGGGAAAATTACTTCCACACAAAAAATAAATCAGACTGGATTAAATGTCCAGAATGCCAAAAATGGCTGCATGAATCTTGCACGCTTTATAAAAAATTGTGTAATATATGTGGTCGTGAAGAAACGAGAAAAATTAATTTAAATAAAAAGAAATAGACGCATAGGGCATCTCTCCCATATGGTGCGGAAACTATCCCACAGTGTGTGGGATAGACGCCTTTTTACCAACGGTCTAATTTTATTTTTTTTTTCCTGTAATTGTCAAAACTTACTATGTTTTTTGGATTTATTTTGAAAATAAATAACGTTCCTTTTGATTAAAATCGTTTTTTACTTATGTTACATCTCACCCACATTTACCCTATTATGTATTCCGCGAACTTTTACTTAATGAAGGTATCTGATTCTGAACAATCTCCTTGAACTTTATATAGAAGTAAGCTTATCAACGAAGTGTAATTGAGTTATCCGCCCAACAATGCGGTTAATTACCTGAAATACCGGAGCTGCGTTTTAATCTTTCTGATTTCGTTTAAATTTCGCTTTTTCCGTTAACATCTATGCAATTATAATTTCTTGTTAGTTTTCTTCGTAATTGACTGTTCTAAGAAATTGCATTTAGTCAACTGTAACCTTCACCTGGAATGCAAATTTATTTACTGTAATATTTTTATATGTATCATTCTTTGTTAAGACAAGAGTTTTATGCCCACCAGTGCCTGAAGATCCACAAAGCTTGTATTCTTATTTCATGTGTAGTTTATATTTTTATTTTGTTTTGGTGTGACTTGCACACACCGTTACGCTCGACATTTTGTCAAACCTCTGTAACTCGATAACTGTTTCACCTCTGGCTAGCCGGACAATTCACTTTCCTTCGCCGTTCAGGTTCTCTGCAACTTGAAGATTTCGGAAAGTTCTTAAACTCAGTTTAGGGATGTTGCTGCAGAAAGTTTATGGTATCTTATTTCAATTTTAATGTTTTAATCAATATTTGAACACTGTGCAGAAGATGAGACTTTGTGAAAGTTCCAAATTCAGAATCTGCCCAAATATTTTTGTTTTTGTTGATTCGACATTATCCTATACAAAAAAATGGACTGACTGAGTGAACATTAATATACCCGATAACACACATTGGTGAAACAAGTTCGCAGAAGGAATGCAAGGGGTGCAATTATTATATTTCGGATTATGTACACACTTCTATAACATGGAATGGTTATTTCTTTTCTGTAGATTACTTTGTCAAGTGCGAGCATTCACTTTAAACAAAAATACATTTATAATGTTTAAGGCATTATTTAATTAACTTACGAGTTTATACATAAATTCAGTTTTTGTTCTGTCCCTTTAGAGGAGAGTATATTATAAATATATTACCATTCACAGCGATCGTACACAGGATCATGCCAACCTGAAAAAGATTAGTAAAAATAAAGTAAATTCTTGAAATATCTGTGTACAAATATAAATATAAGGACATTCCTAGATTCAAAAGTGCAGTTAGTACGTAATAAGTCCCATTAGAAAAATTGAGTAAACGAGATTAGATTTATTTTTTGCGTTTCCTTATATCATTAAACAATTTCTTTAAGTGCATCCATTTCGAAACATTAGAACGAAAGAAACAAAAAAAGTACATTAACGACAAAGTACACCTTGTAAAGTTATCTCGAGGGAAATGATAAATTACGCTCTAAATTAGAAATAGCTGGAAATGTAACGTTATATGAAGCAAAATAACATAGAGATAATGTCGCTCTAGATACCTGTGCAATGCGGGAAGTGATGATGTTTCTCAAAGTTACATGGCATGTGGTAATATTCTGAGATCCTATGGGAAGTATCCGCACGAAACCCCTAAAACCGAAATAAGTTCGTGTTAAAAAGCTTGTATGTTGACTTGCTTGTTTCAGTAATATTGTGGTAACTATCGCTTACTGGTTACAACAATCTTCGCAATAATTTAATCGTATCTTTTGTATTTTTCCGTTTATCCTGATGATACTTTGAATAAACTTTTGCATGACGACATGTAAAATTCTTATGTTAATTTAGTAAAAGAAAATGGTAATAAATAAACAGCGATGCAGAAGACAATATAAAATATTTATTACACACATGAGATCAATAGACAGAAAAAGAAAGATTGTTAACAAAATTCCAAGTCAAATTCACTCTCTTGCGCGCTTTAATTTTTGCAAATTCGTCTACTCAAATCCAAGTTTGATGCCGCCTTGTCTATCTTGTCCCATACCATTTCTTAATTATAATCTTTAGTTTACTGAAAGATCTTTCAGCTGCCGCAGAAGTAACAAGAATTGTGCAAAATAGTAACATTGCTGTATATACTTCCGTAAGGTCATATTCAAGCACGCCAAATTTCGTTATAATTTCTTTACAAAGTTGGTCCGTCAATTTCAGGAAGGACCAGATGATACACATTAAGAAATTGAAGTGACAAATTGGGTCCTATTATATCGGAATATTTCATGTGAAACTAATCACATTTTGTGAGTAAAGTTGTTTCATCCATTCTGGGCAAATTTTTTGGAATTAAAAAGTCGAACGTTCTACAAACTGCCCTCATACCATTCAAACGCGCATGTAACTAATTGAGTATTATATCGAGTACATTGTTGAAAATAGTAATATTCAAGATTTTTTCCTGGTGTTGGAATCGGTGATCAGAAGCCAATTCATCAAAATGTCTTAGTTATTCTTCGTCGCTTTTCTGGAAAAGCGGGATCAATATCGTATTTTTTCGCAGTTTCACTGACCTTGCATTGCATTTAAATGATTCGAAGTCATTTCTGTACTTTTTTAATTTGCTTAGACTTTTGAGCGTTACTTCGGATAATTCTTTGACGTATCGAAAAAAAGAAGTGTAAGGAACCGCTTTATAGTATTTCTAGAAAGGACTCTGTAGGGTCCTTAAAATCGTTATAAAGACGGCAATAGATGGCGGTAGTTGGAAGGTGGACGAAGAACTCCCACTCAAGGAATCCCCTCTTAAACCAACAGACATAAAAGAGAGCGGGAGCGCCATAAAACGGAACTTGAGGTTTAGATTCCAACCGATTTCCGATCCTGAACCGAACCTGAATCATTGATTAATAATTATTTTAGTAACAATCAGAGACCAAGTAAGTACCGTTCCTTAAATTGTGTGTGAATTAAATGTAATACTACGACCGGCGTGTGGATTCTTCGGAACCGTGCCCGATCTGTGTACTACAGCAGTTAAAGTAAATTTATATGGTCGGTGTATGGAGTAACCGTGCCTGACCTAATTAATAATCGTCGTTACCACCGAGATAGTGTTTCTAAGATCAGCGTACGGAGTCTTTTTAAGAACCGAGCCTGATTAAAGGGATACTACGGGTAAAGACGTCCGCGTTGTCCTGATATTGGCGTATGGGGATCAACCGTGCTTAATACCAGTTTGACCAAGTCAAAATCAATTGAAAACCGAACGGTCTTGCTTTGGCCCCTGTAAAGATATTTAATTAAAATCCCAGCCGAACATCCGGATACCGGAACCCCCTTGTAGATACTGTAGATACCAGTATCCCGTTCGTTAAGGTTCCACCGAGAGACCAGCCAGCCCCATAATAATCTTGTAGTTAGATAGCAGCTACAGGTGGTCGAGAAGGAACAAGCCATTAACCTGAAACGTGTGAGGGATGAGGTTAAGCCCTAACACCTTCCAATAATACCACCGAGTTGTCGCCACTATAATCCAGGCCTAGTAGGACGCTTATTGACGGGTCCCGCAACCATCCCCGAGGTAAACCGCTAATTGTTGAATACCTTTCTTTCAGGATAAAACACGACGACCGACATATTGGTTAAACATAAACGCGAGTAGTGGAACTACTACCTGACGAGACGGAGGAACTACCGGCCAGGAGGGAAATAATTGCAACTACAAACCGCCACCGTATTATAATATTTAAATAAAACAAGTATTGTAAATATATAAAATAATTATACATAGCGTTAAACCAGTATTTGCTCTTCCACCCTGGTCTACGACTGAGAAACCCGCATTGGTAACAACAGTAAAAAATCGCCCACCCCAATTACGTAATAATAAAAAACCATAGAGTGGGTGGGCACGTTGCAGAAGTTTGACTGCAGTTATTGTATTAACCCTGCTGGACCATCTTGGCGGATTCAATTTTTTCAAGGTTATTTCTGATTCGCCAGTAAATCTCGATAAGAGGTTTCTGCGCTTTTAATACTGTTCCCAAAGAAGTTAAACAAGTCTTGTATTATTGCAAAGAATTCCGACCGAAGCTTGAACGGCAAGGTTTATTACCAAATTTAAATTGTGACTGGGACAATGTATGTACCTACTCGGCGGGCGTTTGGATGAATATCTTTAATTTTTTTGTATACCGACACACTTATTGAAATAAAGACTTTTCGGAGAACAACACAGTCACTTGATTGACCAAATCTGCAGCGCTGTGTTTGGTGACTGCATGAAAACCTAAAAGAACTTCTCTTACCTCAATATCGAATGGTTGTCCATTTTTTGATCTAGATATCACGATAGTGAAAAATGGTGATGCCCTAATGTGATCCAATAGATAATTTTCAAATCAAGGTCAGCTTAACAAGATTAAAAAATTATGTTGATTTCGTTAGTTAACAAATATTGATAATAAGATAGTCACGCAATTATCGTGTAGGTTAGAAAAGATTGAGATCAATCCGCGTGGGACGAATCTGAAAACATTCAATCACAGTTAGAATTAAATGTGCCATTACAGACTGACTCAAACGAAAGGGAAAGTTTTGAAAATGATTATTTTGAAGTAATTACAAAAATTAAAAATGTATGTTCAGATTATGGCAATAAAATTCAACTAGTTAGCGTATCACCATTAGCATTCAGTGAACATATTCAAGTAAAATTACCAGCCATTAAACTTGTTACCTTTAGCGGTCAGTTCAGACTTCAGAGTAATCAATCATTGTCAAACATTCAAAAATGTTATTACTTACGTGTTTTATATGTCCACTGAACCACTGGATTGTACTGAACCACTAAATCCTGATGGGCGGCAATTATTACTTTTGTTGTCTAATTAATTCGCTCGATGGACCAATGTATTTTGGTCTGATTTATGTGTGGACTGTATATTGATTTATTTTTAATAACAACTTAAGGTTTATATCATTTTAATGAATATTTGAATATTACAAAGGTTGTTGCAATACTGGTCGTTGTGACGATCACCTTTCTTTTATATTCTTTTTACCCGCTCAATCACTTGAATATTACAGTGGCGTACTGCTTAAACTAATTTACATTTAACATACAGGGTTTTTCAACTAAGAGTAGCCACCCTTTATAACTTCTAAAAAAATCAAAATTTGAAAAACCGGCGATACCCGTCTATAATAATATCGAGGGGGACACTTTTCATAACGCTTAACCCCCTGGGTCCCACAAACATACCCTCAATTTTTTTAAATGGCAACATGGGTCATGTGGTACGTCATTTGAAAGGTCATTTTATATCTTGCATTACTGCGTTTAAAATTTTAAAATCGTTCAATTGGTTTGTGAGATATTTTAATTTAAAGTTTTAGAGAACTGATATAATTTGTAGTTATAATAATATAAATAAAGTTTTATTTTCATGTAAATAAAAAAAAATTTAATACAATGTATTTCGTATCAAATTACTTTTCCTATAAAATTAAATAAAAAAATAAAGAACAAACATTTTGAAGCAAATTATATCAGTTACAGTTGCAGTTGCAGTGACCACTAAAATTTTAAGTAAAAAAAAGTATGTGTTCATATTATATTATAGAGAATCAAATAAAAGTGAAAGGATTCTGCACTTACTGTTTACTCAATATAACAAATTACCAAAACCTTTAACAGCCAATCTAATTTTAAGGAAAAAAAGTGCGAGTGCTACCGTATATAAGTGGATATACGCTTTCATTGAAGTGTATCTTTCTAAATGGTTTTACATTATTTGCTCCCTTTTTCCTAAATATGATGCAAATTCGCCAACTTCGGTTTACTTAAGGAAATTTAAAAAACAAACCTCATCTGCAATACAGCATTCGACGCGAGCTAATTAAATTTGTATAAAACTCCTAAGTTAAATATAAATTTTCCCTCTCAAACTGTACTTTTGTACGTTTTGTATGTAGCATCATTAAACATTCTCTTTAATGGAATATCTTCGTTATAGCGTTGAATGAAAGATTCAGTTCAATAAAGGTTAGTTACACTCGCGTAAAAGATTTGATTATTTGTTGAGATACCTTGTGTAAAAGAACTCAACTAAAAGTACACTTCTTTTGAACGACGAATGTTGTTGAGATACCTTGGCGCATTCAATGATAACGTATGTAACTATCGTTAATCGGAGTTTGTTTTTTTTTAATTCATTCTATTCGGCTAGGGGACCATATTTATGAAATAATTACACTCGTTTTGCTACTGCGCCAGTAGTAATCTAAGGCCGATACTAACCCAGTTCAAGGTCACTCGTCTGGGTTAGAATCGGCCTTACTATTTTACGAGAGAGGTGGTGACTATCAAAACTAAAAAGGGGTCGTTCGTCTGAGTTAGAATCGGCCTTACTATTTTACGAGAGAGGGTCTGGTGGTGACTTTCAAAACTAAATAGAGGTCGTTGGTCTGAGTTAGAATCGGCCTTGCTATTTTACGAGAGAGATTCTGGTGGTGGTTGTGGTGACTTTCACTGGTTCTGAACTTGACTAAAATCCATGGCCCACTCTACCCAAGTTCAGAATCGGCGGTGTGGTTTAGCCAAGTTCAGAACCCCGCAACATACTTTCAGCCAAGTCAGAACCCGTGAGCTGTTTTAGCAAAGTTCATAACCCGCGATCCATTTTAGTCAAGTTCAGGGGGCCGATTCTAACTCAATTTCGACCGTTGAAATTTCGTTCTGTAGTCGAAAAATCGACATAATCCCTCTTACGGATTTTGTTGAAATCATGTTACACATCATCAAAACGTCATAACTTGGCGACTGTCGAAAATAATTTTCAACCATCCTTTGCTGGTTGAATTTACAATATCGACGTTGAAATTTGTCATTGTACCACTGAACTATAGCTTACCTATTTAAATTTAACATGACGGATACGAAAATGACAGCCGCACAAAAAGAAAATTTATTATCTTTTATGGAAGATCATTCAGATTTTGCGAAAGGCAAATTATTAGGAGTAGATGGTAGAAAAGCACGTGCGGCGTTGTGGGAAATTTTAGCAACACAGTTAAATTCGTGTGATGGGCCGAAAAAATCAACCACCAAGTGGCAAAGAGTAAGTAAACAGTTCACTTTTCTGTATTATTCAAGGAATTGTCCTGCTAATAGATTAAAACGAAAAATAAATATTATTAAATTGATGTTTGTAGGTATGGATCGACTTGAAAAATAAAGTTAAAGAAAAGGCCAGTGAAATAAAAAAAAGTCGGTTACAGACTGGCGGAGGACCAGAAACTTTATTAAAACTTACCACTATAGAAATAAGACTGCTTAACTTTCTAACAGAAGAAGCTGTCCATGGTTTGGAAGTTACAGATGGTTTGCCACTTGACAGTGAAGAATTCGGAGAAGAGCTGTTTGTACTTTCCCCAAACAGGCAGGATATCGATTCAACTATTTCAGCAATAGACCATGACTACATCATACCTGTAGTATATATTTCCTTCCCCAAATTAAACTTAAATATTATTTTCAAAGTGTTTACATTTCAGATGCGAAGCCCTGGGTCATCGACGTCTGTACCATCGACGTCTCAAGTGTCTGATGATGAAACTACAGGAGGATGTATTAGAACCATAACACGTAGGTACTTGTTATTGTAATAAAACTCGATATTACCATTGTTTTGTAGCAAAACGAAAAAAAAAATACTGCTGAACAGGCCATCCAGGAATTTTCTACATTAGCTATAGAATTAAATAAACAAATTGCAAATGTGGGAAAATTAGAGGAAAATGTTCAAGAGAGAAAAAAAACTAACGAATTGTTGGAAAAACAAAATATCATTAATAACACCACAAATGAACTGATAAAGGATTTAATTAATTTCATTAAACAAAAATAAATTTTATACATTCACTTTTAATGTAAGAATAAGTAATTGTGCTAATAAATTTTCTATAAATTAAAAGTAGCGTTGAATGTACATTTGACGAATTTCTTGTCCTCGTCGTCTTAACACTGCATCATTTGCATTATTTAATGGACGTATTGGCCCCTGTCTCATATCGATTTCATCCCAAATCTCAACTGGATTTTCAACGTTATAATTGATACAAATATTATGTAAAACACAGCATATTAAAACTATCTTTGCTGCAGTTCTGGGAGAATAGTGTAAAGTACGATCTTTTAAAAGACATCTGAATCTACTTTTTAATAATCCTATTCAACGTTCTACGGTACTACGACATCTTCTAAATCTATTATTAAACTGTTCTTGTTGATTGTTTGGATTTGGTATTGGAACCAATAGCCATGGTAGGCAGGGATAGCCTGAATCTCCTTAAAAATACAAAAGGAATAAAGGATACATTGTAGTTTGATACACATACCCATAATCTTGCTGTCATCTTGAATAGTATCAAAATTTGCCTGCATTATATTCCCTATGGCACTTGAACGCCAGATATAAGCATCATGGGTGCTGCCTGGCCATTGTGACACTATGTTTAATATTTTTAAATCTGCGTCACAAATCTAAAATAAACAAAGTTACAATAAACCCACTTTAAAGCAGCATACTAACAATTTGGCAATTCAAGCTATGGTAACCCTTACGATTTACATACACATGTTCGTTTTCACAAGGTTTTGTAATAATGTGTTCCATCCACAATCCCAATTATTTCTGGCATATTTCTAAGTCCCATAAACCTAAAATTAACGTGTGTTTTTTATTAGTATAGTACTTTAGGATTACTACCTTTCCTTTATCTGATTCCTCTCCTCTCTAGTTCTAGGAAAACGTATCCAAATTCTTAGAATATATCTTAATACTGCATTACTCACTTCTCGTATGGATCGACTCACCATTGTTTGACTTATGCACAGTGGCGTAGCTACCGGTGCGCAATGGTGTGCAACGCGAACGGGCCCAAGGCCCCAAGGGGCCCAACCGCCCAACGCGCCAAGTATCACGTTGCTTCAATCGTATAGACGTAAGACGTCTACTAACAAGTATACTTGTAGTACAATATCCTGGCACCCGCAGTCCTGCAGTCGTCACCTCATCCGGCCTTCCGCGCGTATTATAGCTGAATAGCGGGACGATTAATTAATTAAAACCTTCGACATATTGTTGCCACAAGTGTTACTCGAAAAGAATACAGAAGATATAATTGTCTCGTGTGAAAATATAGTACGCAGATATTCTAGCATCCTATCAAAGAAGTTAACAGAACAATTTTTAAATATGAAATACTTAATTAAAGACGACATAAATGAAAATACGACTGTATCCGAATGTTTTAAGATACTGATTACTAAATACGGAGTGTTGCAGAGTGATCTCATTGAAGTATATATATTATTTGTTCTTTTTCTTACTTTACCTATTACTACTGCCACTCCTGAGAGGTCTTTCAGTAAAATGAAATTAATAAAAAATTTCGTACGTAATTCCATTGGGCAAGAGCGTTTATCCAACCTTAGTCTTTTATCAATTGAAAGAACTCAAGCATCCAAATTAAATATTGAAAGGTTGCTGGTGGATATGCTTGCTGCAGTAAAGGCCCAAAAGGTGGTGTTTTAATTTAAATGACAAGTTTATGGTCACGTAGATTAGGATTAAAGGTTTACTTTATATTATTATTTACTAGTACATATTATTAATGTTTTTCATTATTTGTGCAATTACTTCTTTTAACATTAATTTTTACGTTATTTAATCCATGAATATTTTTTTATATTAATTACTTTGTGTTAAATGTTTTTAATGTATCTTTATGTTTTTTGAACATGTTATTTAAATGACCTACTCGTTTTCCATTTTTGTGAAGCGTCGAGGGGGGCCTTAATATCCATTTTGCGCACGGGCCCGGAGGGTTCTTGCTACGCCACTGCTTATGCACGATAATAAATTTGCTCCTATACTTCGTTGGTAACTTCCAACAGCAAAAAAGTGTAATGTAGATAATATCTAACAAATTAATGTTATTTTACATTATAAAAATAAAAGTTATATACCCTCAACATTATCGGAAGTCTATTTGCTTGAACACCTGTAGCCATATGAGGTTCTAATGCATTTATCACATCTAAACACGCTTGCTTGTTTAAACGGAAGTTTTTAATGAATTCAATGTCCGAAATAGTGAAAGGATTTTGGACGTCTCTTATCATTCGACGATATAGTGTTATCCTATTTCTTTCTTCTAATCGTTCCAATTCGTCCACAATAACAAAATTTAAAAATGCATATGCCATTTAAAAAAAAGGTGTAAGTAGAGCATCAAATTCGTAGATTGAGGGATTTTCGTTTTCGTTTTTCTATGTAGGTTGAATGTCTTTGGTAAATACTAAATAGTAGATCACAAAATACTTGTTGCGTAGATCAAATCAACAAAAGAATCATACCAACAACATAAAACTTAAATACAAACTTAAATAAAATAAATGTCCTAAAAAAACAATAACAGTCGAAATGTCTTGATGATACGTGTCATGGCGAAGGGTAAATAAATTTCAACGGTCGAAATTTAGTTAGAATCAGCTCCCAGAACCAGTGAAAGTCACCACCACCAGAATCTCTCTCGTAAAATAATAAGGCCGATTCTAACTCAGACGAACGAGCTCTATTTAGTTTTGAAAGTCACCACCAGACTCTCTCTCGTAAAATAGTAAGGCCGATTCTAACCCAGACGAACGACCTCTTTAGTTTTGAAAGTCACCACCTCTCTCGTAAAATAGTAAGGCCGATTCTAACCCAGACAAGTGACCTTGAACTGGGTTGGTATCGGCCTTAGATTACTACTTGCGCCTTATTAAATTATTCGCATTTAACAATTACATGCTAGGCAGTGAACTGCTCGCAAGAACGAAGAGCGACTTACTTTGTTGCTGCGGTTAATTGCACGAAATCTGGAGCAGAACTGTAATTTGATGCAATACTGTAGCCTGCGCTCACTCAGTTGTATTGCTGCGATGCTTATGTTGTATGGTGTGTACTTCAATAAAGGCTTTGATGTAATGCTAGTTACAGTTGTGTACAAGATTTGATATTTGTTGAGACACATTGTATAAGTACTCGATGAGGATTTGATGCAATGCTTGTTGCACTCACACACTTCTTTTGAATGATGAATGTTATTGAGATATCTTGGCGCACTCAATTATAATATATACAATTATCGTTAATCGGGGTTCGGTTTGTTTAAAATTAATTAGGCCCGGCTCGAAGGACCGTATTTATACGTGTGAAATAATTACGCTAGTTGTGCTACTGCACCTTATCAATTTGCTAGGCAGTGCGCTGCTCACTATAGTCTTTGCTATTAATTTTAAAGGTTCAAGGTATATCTGGCAGATTAGAGATTTTTATTATACTTTCTACAAAATATTTAAAAGGAATCAGGGAAGCTAATGCTTGAAAAGAATCTTTTAATGAACCTACTTCCACGTGTACCTATAGGTACTCATTTGATAAAGAGTGTTCTTGGTTAATAAGTTTGTCCATTAGCGAATAAATTATTTGTGAAAAAGGGGAAAAGATAATAAGATAAAATAAAGTAGCAAAATTCCAGTTTGTTAAATCAGAAGTAAAGCTCGCACTTTACGACGTAGCAATAGTAACATTAACATTGGTACAAATTAATACACTCTAATGTTACCTTGAAATAGCGACAATTTAACAATAACACTTTTCGTAATGTACGCTTGATGCTTTTGTTCCCTACTTTCTTCTTGTGCTTTGATTTATTTACTATCTACCATCTAAATACAGCTTATTAACAGTCTACAGTACAATTAAGCCACGCGATTTTACTTTAACTCAACTGAGTGTTTTATTAAGGAGTAGCAATAAAATTAACATCCCATTATGAAGGGGTTGTAAATTTTGCAACATTCTGAAAATTTAAGACTTAGAAACAGCTAGTGGTTGAATAATTAGACAAAATTTACGTTTATACCTATTTTGCTGTGGAAATGAGTGTAATAATTGCAGTTATAAAGCAGCAAAGTGTCTGTGCGGCTTTTCTGTTTAGTTGATCTATAATGTATGTGGTTTTATGTTACGAGTGATTTCCATTCGGTTTCTAATGTTTTGTAAGCGGATTGAACAGACTTTTATCTATAGTTCCTCATAAAAGATGTAAAAAATCGTATCTTTTATGACTTGCGTTTATCTATATTTTACTTTTATTTTTAACACATAGGGCTTGGTGCTCTTTCTAAATTCTCTGTAATGCTTTGGTGTATCTAAAGTAAGCAAAAATACTAGTTCAAAGAAAACAAACCTAAATACACGATGTGTGTACCTTGAAAACAATATTAGACTAAAGCTTGCCGTGCACTTAAGCTTGTCGCGCAATTACCCGACGCGAAACGAAACGAACGGAAAAAATTCTGATTAAAATAAATGAAAGATTATAAGTTATTAACAGTAAAACATATAATAGTAATAATTGAGAAACTATAAATAACATAACAGTAAAACATAAAATTAGTTCTAATAATTAATACTCGAGATAATTAATTTACATGTTATAATATCAACTGAATCGAATAACCAAATATGTCAACTGTTTTGTAAATATTGTTTGCATTAATACACATTATATGAATTGGAGAATATTGTAGATAGATGGTGTTACACTTTGGTAGGTAAAATGTCGAAGTATGTCTTGACCCTATTCGTGGAACTGTTATAAGTTAATTAATTGAATTGAATCAATTTTATTATTTAAGAGGTTGTACAAAAATTTAATACTATTCTTTTTTCTACATATACAGGGTGTATCAAAAAGGATGGCGCAAACTTACACGGTTGAAAGTACACGATAATAGAAGCAAAAAGTTGCAGTAAACATGGGTCCGCAAACGAGACGTTTGCAAGATAATTACGAATGTATGTTTACAAGCCGCTTGTAGTCATTATTTCGAAAGTACAAGTATTTAAGTGCACAACGTTGAATATTTTCAAGATATTTTTTGTATTTTTTTAGATGGGAAAATACAAGCGAATTTCTAGCAAAATGTCCTATTCCGCAGAAAATTTGGAAAAAGCTTTAAACGAAATTCGAGAAGGTGCTTCAATAAGAAGTGTGGCTAAAAGGTTTTGCATTCCAAAAAGTACATCATTTGATAGATTCCATGACCGTCGTCCACTTCTTCCTTCTTTGGGACGTAAAGCAGTTTTTTCAGAAGAAGAAGAAAAAAAATTATCACAATAAAAAATTGGCAAAATTATACTATGGGATAACTTGACGTGAAGTTAAAACATGTGCCGATGATTATGCCAAAAAGATGAATATTTCAACTCCGTTTTCTGATAAGAAAAAAGAAGCTGGCAAAGATTGGGCTCAGGGATTTATGAAAAGAAATAAATTGAGCCTTAGAAAGCCAGAAGGTAGAAGCTTGCAAAGAGTAACTGCCTTTAATCGTGAAGAAATGACGGTACAACGTCCTGGAAAAATTTTAGCTGAAAAAGGGTAAAGAGGAGTTGGCTTTGTCACTAGTGGTGAGAAGGGCATTACCACCACAGTTGTCTGTTCATTTAGTGCCGTTGGAAGTTATTTACCACCGATGTTTATTTATAAACGAAAAAAGATGGCTAATGAACTGAAACGAAATGGTCCTCCGTCAGCTATGTACCGACGTTCAGAAAATGGATGGATTAACGAGGACTTGTATATAGAGTGGCTCCAACATTTTAAAAATTTCCCCAAGTGCAATGTAGAAGGTCGGGTTTTGCTGGTTATGGACAACCATTCACCCCCCTGCACATTAGAGGCATACAATTTTTGTAAGCAGAATGGTATTGTTGTACTTACTCTTCCTCCACATGGAACTGATAAAATTCAACCACTGGATGTTGCTTTTTTTCACCCCTTAAAAGTAGCATACTACGCAGAATGTGACAAATACTTAAAAAATCATCCAGGTGAATGTATAACAACATATCAATTTGCAGAACTATTTAACAATGCATTTATGAGGGTGGCTAATCCAGAAAAGGCTATTAAAGGGTTTAAGACAACTGGACTATATCGTCAAAATAAAGATGCATTTACAGATGAATACTTTTTACCCGCCGACTCTCTAGCTGTCAATAATGCAAATGAGACAAGCTAACCAGATCAATAAGGAAAACGCAACAACTCCAAAAAATGGTATCCAGAACCAACTACAAAAGACTCCTGAAAAGGCAGTATATGAAAAGGAAATACAGAATGAAGAAGACACCCATGATAGAAAAGGTGAGGCCAGGGAGGAAGAAACGTCAACGATTTCTTTTGATGAGTTCCTACCCTTGCCTGGACCCTCGAACGTAAATACAAAAAAAAATAAATATGAAAAAAAACGAAAGATTACGAATGTAAAGAAAAATTTAACGAGTACCAGAGCAAAGTCTACCAGAAAAACAAATACAATAAATTATGAAGAAGAAAATTATGAACAAGAAAACTTGTCTACTGATGATGATATTCAGGATAAAGTTAATGAAGGATATTTGCTTGGTATGTGGGGAGTTTGGGAAAAACAATGAACTGTGGCTAAAGGGTAACTTATGCGATCGTTGGGCTCATAAACTTTGCACCGACTCCACGAGGAAGCAGTTCATATTAAGGTAGCGGCACCAGTAGCTGACAGTGCTCCTAAAGCTGACACTGATGTCATTAAATGTCTCAAACAATAATAAAAACTGTCATTTCTATGTTCTGTAGGTCTGTAAAATTGAAGTGGTAGACTAGCCATCGTCAGGTGGCAAAACTATATTTATATTGTATATAATTCCAATATAATAGTGCATTTATGTTGCAACGACGGTGAAGATCAGACTTCTGTGTGCAACTCTTACTATTTTGTCAGTTGGTAAATTAAGAGTCTTAGAACAATATATATTTTTACAATAATAATTTAACTGTTTTTGTGGTTTTATCTGACTAATCAATGTGTAAAGGGCATGTACTTATTACTTTATTGTAAATAACCCATAAATTTTAGGCGGAATTTGTTGTGTCAGCTAATGGTGCATGAAAGTACATCTGTACATTTACCTAACATTGAGTGACAGGTAAAGGTACAGTACATTTTGAATAGTGGCACCAATGGCTGACACCATTTTGACAATACTGTAAAACAGTTTTTGGTACATTTTTTATGTGGTTAGGTAAAAAACCCCCGAAAAAAAAACTGGTAAAAAACCTCCGGAAAAAACCCTAGGGGAAAAGACCCCCCGGAGGAAAAACCGCCGAAAAATAATTATAGATGGCTGTGAATAAATACATAAATATACAAAGTTTGGAAATAAAAGTAATGCTAAACTTAAACGTAGATTGCCACTAAAGTGCCTAGGTTATTTGTAGGTTTTGTATATTTTTTTCCAATTGATACTTTTTCATTCTTTGATACGTTATTATATTATGTACCTATGATTTTGTAATATTGATGTAAAATATAATGCAGTATAAATCTAAAGTATAATTATTAGAATCATTTATTCAGCGTTTATGTTTTCAGCGGTTTGAGGTCTTTTTTCCCAGGGTTTTTTTCCGGGAGTTTTTTACCGGGGGTCTTTTTTCCGGGGTTTCTTTTCCTAGATAGTATTTTTTATACATAAATGATGGCCGACACAAAAGGAAAGATCTTACAATACACCGAGGAACAAATGAAGGATTCTTTAGCAGCTACTACTAGACGTGGTGTTTCGGTAGCTACCACAGCTAAAACTTACGGAGGTCCAAGAACTACTTTGCTTTGTAAGGTGAAAGGGAAATATCCAGAGGAAAGGAAGATGGGTCCGTCTACAATTTTTACTAAGGCAGAAGAAGAGAGTTAATTGTGATTTGGGTATTAGAAATGGCAAAAAGAAAATTTCCTGTGACCAAATAAATGTCGTTGCATTCAGTACGACGGTTACCTATACAACGAGTATGAGCACTGAGAATCTGTATTTCGTTTAAATATAAAGCAGAAAGTGTTTTGCTGTCTATAATTTATTGAACCACATTTTTGTCAGCTACTGGTACTTGTCGTGTCAGCTTTAGGAGCAAACCATTTTTATGTGTGTCAGCTATAGGTGCATTTAATCATTATTAAAAAAAAATAGAAAAAAACATCTACTTGGTAAATAAAAGCTTTTGAGTATGATATAATGGTAGAAAAACCTTATTCCATTAATATGGTTACATTAACTGTGACTTTTTATGTTTAAAATCATGGAAACAGATTTTTTAATGCAAATTTGTTCTAAAAGTGTCAGCTACTGGTGCCGCTACCTTATGTGATTTCCAAATTTTTTAAAATGTATTAACAAGAATTTGTCTTGATTGTAATTACGTCTTTGATAATGTGTTAATTAATCTTAAAGAGTTTTTTCCCCATAAATTTATTGTAATCTCACATGTAACATCATGCAGCTATAATGTTTTAATAATTTACCATGTAACTTCCGATAACGGAGAACCATTAACGTATTGATCTCACCCAATATTTAACGTCTGATGATGGCTACGGCCGAAACATGTTACGTCTCTTTTAACTCTTAAACATTAATCTTCGCTTCACGTCGATATCACCAAGTAATTAATAAATAATTTTATGGGGAAGGTTTAGAGTTTCTGTTTCACCTTTAACTTCATTTCTGTATGTAAACTATGAAAGAGGCAAACTGCGACCATCTGTCGCAATTACCCGTTAAGAGCAGATAATACCGGACACATATAATTTACTGTTTTGAACCTCATTTTTTAATGTTCATTCTCTTTGTCAATTTCTCATTAAAATTTGGTTGATTGAATCTTTGTCTTTTATTTAAACCCATCTTCAATATATTTGGTTTAATAATTAATCATTGAGGGTCGTTGAACCTTAGGCGTCCGCAATTACTCCCCTTTACCCTATTATCGACTAAATACGAGGGAAACTGAAATATCGGGTATTATGGAAAAGTCCCGGGGCAGTTTACTGTATAATGAGATTTTTGTTATTAATGTTGAGCTGTATCAATTTGTAAACTGGTTTGTGGCCATAAGTCTGCTTCGTCTAACTAATTTAGTTACGAAGTTTCATGTGTATTTATGATCAAAAACGGTAAAGTGCCTAAGTATTACAAGAAACCCTAAAATCGTTGTCCAATATTAATAATGATCACGTAATTGGTGATTGTATTTTTTTGTTTTAATTTTAAAGTTTCTAAGCGGATCAAATGTAGGTATTTTAAAAAGGGGTGCTTTGTTGACGTTTGTTGTCACGATTCCTTGACAACTAAACGCTATTTTATTAAATGGTATATTAGTACATATAACTAAACCAAATACCCCACGAAAAACGATTATATAGAATACGTTTGTACGCCACACGGTAATTGGGGGTTGGAAACTGAGTCAGAAAGTGAAATATTCTGCGAGTGCACATTCACATTGATATTCTGAAACGTCTGTTTAAGTTTCTTTAGAGAAGCCTTATGTTAGGGTTTTTCAAGGTTTATCAATTTAATTCAACTCTTCTCTTCCGTTAAGTATCCAGGGGCGTCATTGAATTTCGTATTAACTAATGTTTCTAAATACGTTTAAATATCGGAATAACTAAGCTCCAATTTTGATTAACGGATTAATAGAAGCCCATCGCGATAAACCGGTCGGAATCTAGAATAATTATTAAATGTATTTGACTGAGGCAACTATTTAGAATGACTCAGTGTTGCTCAATGAAGTCGTAGACTTTCCGAACACTCTCATCAGCACGCTCTGTATATAAGATGTAGTTAGATTTGTTTAGTAAGTTGGTACTTCCCGCTTCGATCAGCTGTTTGATCGTAGATCCGGCCCCACCTGTCACTTTCACCTTGCACTTGTTGTCACATGTAGTTTCTATCCATAATTTTATTCCATTCACCCTCATCCACCACCATCTGCCCTTCAGGCCATCCGGGGTTCCCGCTTAGGGGCCCTTTAACGTATTTAAAATTTAAAATTTAACGGTGACTAAAAATGGGAATTTTAGTCACACATCATTTATTTAAGAATTATTCTTAGGTGAGTACGATAAATACCTACAATAAGATTGTTAAATTAGCTTATGTATTTTTAGATGTAACGTTATTTTATATATCTAACACCTTGCTTGAAAATGGGTTTAGTAAAAAACCCGAAACATGTCGCATTCCATTGGCATATGATCTCCAACTAAGCCAACATATATTAAATTAATAAGGGGAGGCAGTGTTTGTGTTTATTTATTTCAACTATTTGTTGTAATGTGCAAAAACAAGATTATACGTGTATATTGGAGAATATAATTAAACTGAATGGTATCCGATAAATTCAAACCTATTGAAAGGTTGCATAAACGTGCAATACCTAATGTGATTATGCAATAATTAATCAGAGAGGTGTCAACTTCATAACCTTTATGTAAAATCTACCGCATAATTTAAAATGGGAAAATGTTCTAACGCTGTTGGCAGTGTTTTCGACATAGTGTTATTAATGAAGTAATTTACAATTTTCGTTACCATTAAAGATTTAATTATAGGTTACTGTTGCTGCTTAAATGAATTTTTCTTATGGTAATGACAAACTCAATAATAATTATTACTCTGCGTTGCTATTTTTAGGAATTAAATTGTTACATTTACATCATGGAAAGATCGATTTAATTTGGTTATATTGTTATATTTTTTGTTTTGGGAAGCCAATTTTTATCTTAACTATTTCAACTTACGAGTACATACATAATTTTAGAATTTTTGTTCAATTTGGGTAAATATTATAGCGAAAAAAAGGCGCCTTTTTTGTCTATTTTTGTACATTTACGCAAAGGTCATAGGGAATAAATGGCTTGATATTAGAGATACTTGAAAATTTTTTGTGTGTATCGATAAAAGAAAATTAAAAATGGTATGATCACGGACTACCATAGGTAATCAATGGAAAACATTTTAAGGGCCCCAGAAAGTAATATATTTTGAGGGAACGCGATAATCGAAATAGTAGAAGTGATGATTCTTATAAAGCGACACATGCGTTAAATGTACAGTTAAGTAATAGATGCATAAAATTTTTATTGTTATTGTTATTAATTACTCAACTCATATACATTCATTATCTTGGACTATATTATCTTCTTGGTGAGAGATAGATTGGAGAATTGATAGATATTTAATGTATAAGTAGATCGATATGGAGGATAAGATGAAGAAGAAGAAGAAGCTAACACGGTATTAACATGTAGACATTAGCAACTAAATAACTTTATACGATGGAATGCGCTTCCCAAAACTCCAAATAATAATCAAATGATGGATAGTTATTTTAAGATTAATCAAATTCTCTATTAATCCTTCAAACGTAGCTTCCCAATCTTGAGTAATTAAAAAACCATCTCTTGATCGGTTAAACGCATTTCTTGGATTAAATTATGCCCCTTTGCCTTATGCCACCATTCGTCGTAACATGTGCATAATCATAATTAAACCAGCTTAAATTTAAGTACTAAATTAACAAAGAGGTTTGTAGTTTGTAGACTTCTAATTCTTAATTATAATTACTAATTTTGGGTAATGCATCACTGCATTATAACACAAGAGTTACACATTCAGTGTGAATATTAATCATGATTTTGAGGTTGTTAAGTTTAAATATGTTAACATAATAATAACTATTTAATATACTTAAGAAGCATTGACAAGTCAATAACTAAATTTGAGTAAATGGTTCATGTTTACATATACTTTGTTTTAAAGTGATTGGATCGTCTTGTTGACTTTCATAACTTCCCGAGAAATTGGGGAGATTTATTTGCGGTAACTTGATTTGCGAATTAACATCATTGGTTGAAGCATTTGATGTTTGAACGATATTGTTCACTGGCGTTAATAATTCCTCTACATTAGCTATTATCTCATAATATTTGTTTTCAAAAGCATCGCGCTCTTCTAACTGCCCGTCTGACTCATCCATTAACTCTATGGATGTTTGCAATTCTTGGAATTGGTTGAATATTAAATGAATCTGATCTACTCGCGATTTCAACTGTTTGACTTCATTAGGATCTTGTTGGGCCGCGTCTACAAAGGTGACGAAACTAGTTAACTGCCGTTTATAGACGCCGCGTTTTGCAACTAAATCTCTTAATTCTACCATTGCGATAATTGAAACCCGATAATGAATGTTTGTTGTGCAAGCAGAGTGATACGTGATAGGGAATTAATTAAGGAAGGAGCTCACCAAATTGCTGCGCCTTGACCCTTTCGATGGGATGCGTGATGAGGATGCTGCTTTACAGATGTCGATGTGGCTCGAAGATGACCATGGATCGTCTTGTTGACTTTGAGTTTTCGTTGTTCGAACTTTTGTTAAAGAAACAGAAAATAATTTATAATGTCTTTATTGTGGACATCGTTGCGAGAATAGCAGTGGACTGTCCTCTTCTCATCAACTTATCTTCCCTTCTCTGCCAATACCAGGGTCGTCCCTTTGCTTGGCTGTCTCAGGGTTTTGCAACGTCTAGTGGCTCTCTGAGCTTTGTAACTTTCGGGACGTTTACGTCGCGCTTGTACCATCGTGATCACCGATGGTCGGTGATGCCCTTAGTCTTCTGCGATATTGCTTGGCGGGCGGTCCTGGCAGTGGTAGTTACACCGACGACGGGAGGTGCTTCGGCCGTTTGTGGATGGACGGCTCGTCTTCATCGTACTGCCCCAGGCCCTGGGCTTCGGGATTAGGATGGGCGTCAAGGGAGGCGTAGAATTTCTCTGCCAACGTTTTTATGAATGCCTGCAGTCTCGGCACCGCGGTCTCATCGTGGAGGTCATCGATACGTACGTATCGAGGGGCGTCCAGGATTTGTCTAAGTGCACGGTTCTGGACGACTTGCAATCTCCGTAGGTGGGTGTTCGCGGCGTATCCCCAGATTTGTGCCGCGTAAGTCATCACTGGTCTAATAGTCGACTTGTATAACACGAGCTTGTTTTCTCTGGACAAAAAGCTGCCTCCCCTCATGAGCGGTGTGAGGAGCGCTCTGGCGGCCTGTGTCTTTCTGAGGGTCGCGGCGACTTGCGCCCCCTACGTAGCTTCTTGTACAGTATGACTCCCAGGTAGGTGGACTGATTGGTCCAAGGGACGTCCGATCCGCCAACCTGGAGGGGGCGGTCAGGGAGATGACGCCTCTTGGAGAAGAAGGTTACCTGCGACTTCTCTGGGTTAAGTTGTACTTGCCAGTCCCGGCACCAGGCTTCGAGGGCGTCGATGGCAGGTTGAAGTTTCCTCACGAGGAAGCGGGGGTTTTTGTCAATGCATAGGATCGCTGTATCGTCTGCGTATTTGGCAAGCATGGTGCACGGGGTTTGGGGCATGTCCCGAACAAGGAGGCTATATAGGATCGGAGAGAGCACCGAGCCCTGCGGGACTCCCGGCTCCTCCTCAGTATCGTCCTCATTCTCCTGTGAAGGAATGATGCTGTAATCTTAACGAGGTAGGGCGGGAAGTCAGCCTGGATCATTTTGAAAAGGATACCGTCGTGCCAGGCCTGGTCGAAGGTTCTGGCGATGTCCAAGAACAACGCTCCCGTGGAGGCGCGCTCGTTAAAGCCTCCCGTGATTCTTTCTACCACTCTGCAGAGCTGTTGGGTAGTGGAGTGGCGTTGTCTAAAGCCGAACTGGGCGTTGTCCAACAGATGGTTGGCCTCCACGTGATTCTGGACCCGTCGTAGGATGGCTCGCTCCACCACCTTGCCGAGGGCCGAGAGGAGACTGATCGGGCGGTAGTTTTGGGGAAAACTGTGATTTTTGCCCGGTTTGGGAATTGAGATGACGTCCGCCGTTCGCCACGACCTAGGAAAGTGGCGCAAGCGGAGTGCCGCGTTGGTAATTGCCACTATCCAGGCGAGGCCCCGTCTGGTGAGTTTCATCAGGGCTGCGTTAGGTATGCCGTCTGGACCGGGAGATTTTCGGCTCTTGAGCTTCCTGAGGTATTGCCCATTTCCTCCGGCGTGGCTGGGAGGATGGCGGAGTTATGGTCGGCCCGCAGGAATCTTCGGACCACTCTCTCGACGTTGAGGGCGTGATCCTCATCCACTTATTCCAGGTAAGGGCGACATTGCAGCTCCAGCGGGTCGGCAAGGACATCTTGTCCTAGTTGCTGTAGACTAGGCCTCTGGCGGAGTGCAGTGGCGGTATCTCCGGGCGCTGTCTCCTCAGGGCTCTCGACATTCTCCACAGTGAGTTGTCAGCTGGATCGAGCGATTCCAACTTGACACGCCACCTGTCATTTCTCTCGCGCGTGAGGGCGTCTTTGACCTCTTGCTGAAGGCGGTTCTTGTCCCGGCGAGAATTGGGGCTTCTGTTACGTTGAAAGATCCTTCTGGCCCTGTTCTTTTCTCGTATCAGACGGAGGATCCGCTGACTCGGTCTATGGTAGTTCTCCGGCGGAGCGGCGGGTCTGCTGGCCGAGTGCTGTGCGGCGCAGACGATATTGGTCAGGTTTCTGACCGCATCCAGTTGTTCAATGGTGTAGATCACGGGCACCGGGGGCAGGTCCTCTCCGAGTGCCTGTTGGTAGTTGAGCCAGTTGGTGATTAATGCAAAGCAAAGCAAATATTAGCTTTGCATTAATCTACTGACTAATTACTATCATTTTGTAATATTACTTCTTTTACAGATTTTGCAATTCACTCATCGTTTTTAATTCGTTATATTGTATGCCATTCATACCAATCATACCTCATAGGACGGTAACTATTTATGAATTATGTAAAAACCAATGTAAATCACACGCTATTTCAGCATGGCCTGATGATGGCCAAGCATGGCCGAAATCGATCGTCGAAGAAAACCTATCAATAAATATAGTTTTTAACCAACTCTATTTTATTCTATCCTTATGTCCTCTTCTCGACAAAAACTACCGCTTATAAAGCGTCCCAAAATCTGACCGTTTACCAATAGAAATTCTCTGACAAAAAGGGTCGTAGCATTCTAATACTAAACATATGAGTTACTAATACTAAACATATGAGTTACTAATACTAAACATATGAGATACTAATACTAAACAGTGATTGGCTTAAGAAAGTAGTAATACGTAAACTTATCCCTTCTTTCCCTTACCATCTGGAAACAAAACAAATCACATTATTACATATACTACCGCATACTTACAGTAAGTCTCGCATTCTCTGGCAACATTACGATCGATGCAAATCTACATTATATATCCTTTTTCACATTATAATGTTTTATTTAGTATTAGTTACACCTTATTGCTACTATACCCGTTTCTTAACATTCCATTTTATGTTAAAGGTGAATTTAAATTATGGTGGATACCGTAAAATGGGGTGAAGTTGACGGATTTACAACTTCAGTTGGTAAAAACAGTATCGACCGCTGTGGTATCAAGTTTATTTTAAATAATTAAGACAATTTAAAATATCAATCGTTTTTTGAAAAAAAGCAATAAAATTTAATGTCTGCAACTTCGCCCTACATAGGTTGTTGACCGATGAGTATAATAGAAACGGTTTAGAGCCAAGTGAGGTGATGATAACCACAATGAAATAAATATGCGATAACTAATACTTTTGGAAAAAAAAGGAAAATTCATCAGGAATTGTAATCACTGATTAGTTGTTTAAGTAAGGTTGCAATGAGGAATTTAGGAATTCCTGTCGCACATACTGACATGCAGATTTATTCGTCCGAAAGGGGGAGGGGGGGGGGGTTGCCGATATATTCCTAAGCCGGTGTCGGCGCCCCTCTTACTCTCTGTATACCCCCCCCCCCCCCATCCCTCGTGCTTATAACTAACGTAATGTATTTTTTTCGTCATGTTTTCTACTTCTGTCTAATCCTTCAAGCGATATGCTAGTGAAGTAAGATATGAAAGAACCTCGTACGTTTCTCGTTAATTTTTCTAACTAAATGTGTAAACATAGCGACCGATAACGGTTGTGATCTTATAAATGTCTCCTATGTTTGATTTAGGAATGTGTACGAAATTGTATACATCTAAACATGACATCGGTCAATATAATTTAATATATCAGGACTGTCGAAGTTTGTATAAGATGAAATCAATTACGGTTTTCGATGATGAATGAGTTCCCGTAGTACAACTGATCTTTTTTTCTGTAATCAGGTCGATATAATAACTCTTCCTCGAGGCGTTATATTTTTCTTTGTTTCGAACAAAATTGTTTTGTCATCACAAATTTTGTGTAACATGAAGTGGCTATAAATATCGTTTATATTTCATAATTCGTTATTGATTGGAATTAGTACATTATTTCATAGTGCGAAAAAGTCCATGTGTGCCTCATAGCATACTTTGAATTTATTGTTTCTGGCATCTGCAACTATAGATTTTAAGAAATGGATTGAATAGAGTATGTGTTTGAACAATTCCACAGAAAATTTAATACAGGGAATTGGGGCAATGAATGATTTCATGGCGTTATTGTAAAATAAGTATTGATGGATTGAAAGCCATTTTACTTTATTCAACAACTTATTTGTAGGTATAACATCTTTACTGTTGCGTGCTGAAACAAAATGCATTCGGAGCAGTAAAGACAATGTGTTGGTTCTACGACGTTTATCTTAAACGTTACATGTGTCTCATGACCGCGACAGAATACAATAATGATCACCATGTTATTCTTGAAGTTTGCAGAAAGAGGACAGAAAGAATCAAACCGCCCCGTATTCATTCGTCTTCTGTTTTTAATTTTCTTTGAAGTTGGACACAGTTCTCGAAGACTCGAAGTTTTAGAGGGTTTATTGGAATAGGACCTGGATACAGCTGAGTTAATGCAAACTTTATTGTAATTTTAGTCTTGTTCCTTACCAAAGATCTTATCCTTGAACCAGAGTATGTTTCTCTATGTAATACATACGAAGAGACTTTAGCTTTAGGGGCCTTTTAGGGGTTTTTAAGAAATAAGGTTCAAATGCTTTCTGTATGTTGAAAAGATACGATTGCTCAACATTGGCCACTTGAAACGGTGATGGTTTCGAACGACAGGTTTTGATAACTTCATCCCATTCCCCTGGTGTTTCAATAGTTACCTTTTATTTTACTTTGCCAATAATCGAGAAATCTTGTTCATTTTGCATAAATGAATGGCCTCTTTGAATGATAAAATATAAAAAACGTAACATTGCGTAGTTTTTATTTTGGACAGCAAAAAATAACCAAAGTTTCTGTCGAGATACTGACCAATTTATTCAAGTAGGTAGATGTTTTGCGTTTTGAATTTTAAATTTGTACTGGTGAAGTTCCTGGTTTATCGGCCGATGGTGTTATATAAACCACATTGTTTTTACAATTGGCCTAATTGTACGACAATAAACAAAAGACTACGACTCCGGGCATGACCCATCGCAATCAAGAAGAGTGGGGGGGGGGGGGGCTGTAATATAACACTAAGAATATACGGAGGCTTTGCAAGAATGGTAAGTAAATGTTTGTTTAGAATCTCGTTGAGAGAGAAAGAAGGATTGTCATTGAATTTAGTAATAATTTCTTTAGTCTCGACTAGGTCAAGCTTGATAAAATCGTCATTCATATTCAGTACAATCCACTAGCAACAAAAAAAGTAACCTTTTGCTAGCGTGAATCGTCAAACTGCAGTTTTATCTTGTTTTCATATCAACTAAAATCTGTACTTAATCGACAAACATAAATTTTACGATGAACTTTTTTTTTATTTGTGTTTTGTTCTCTTGTCCTGATAAAGTCCCTTACGAAAGTAACTTTGACATTGACACGGTCCTACCCCGGAAATCGTCTTTATCTTAAAGTATTTGTTTATTATACAACGCCAGTATAGTAGTGCCTAAAAAAGTAACATGGAAAGATACTTCAATAACCTACATATGTCGTGTAACAGTAGTTTTCCCCCAAAAACTGAAATCTGGAAGAAACGTGTCGTGCATGTTTAAAGGTTTCTGATTTGTTGGCTAAGAAAAGAAAGCCTTTTAAAGAACCGAATTTAACCATAAAAGAAGAATTTCTAAAGTTGTTGCCGCTGAAGGGTCGCACACAAAGTAAAGATATTTACGATGCATTTATAAACTTTGCAGAAGGAAGTCAGTTACCATTAAAAAAGTTACCTACCAGTACCATAGTTACTGATAAATGCATCTGCAATAAATTATAGACAACAAAAATTTGGAATATTGTTGTTGAAAATAAATATTATCCCATTCGCCTATAGTAGTACTTTAACGTACGTATGCGAATCCATATTTTCAACAATGAAGCACTTGAAATCAAAATATAGAAGCAGAATGACAAATGTAAATTTGGGCCATTGCATGAGGACAGGTACTTCAAATTATGAGCCAGATTATGTTTGATGTTATATACCGATTGCTCTCTTAAAATGCTCTATGATTATGTTTTACCAGGCTTTCCAACTGTTCATTGTTTCTTGCAGTAGTATTTTCCGGCAGACTGTCTGTGGCTTGACGAGGTAGAGCATGGTCAAGGACGCACTGCATATTAACAAAATACCAGATTGTTGTCTCATAAATCTTTAAATATATAAGTGTGCCAATAAAAATAGACAACAATATATTACAAATACTTACATCATCTTCTCCTGCACCACTTTTTAATGATAATTCATATTTTCTACGTTCCGTCAGAAAGTTCGCCTTCAATCTATCAAACTTTGATTTAACGTCATTTAGAGACACTCCCGGTTTTATTGGACTTAAAACACTAACAATTCCTTCTAATGCCCTCATTCTAGCACGTTTTGTTTTTGTACTCCTTTGTTTTTACGGCGTACAAACACGGATGGTTCTTAAATTCCTCAATTAAAACAGTTGTCTGTTCTTTAGACCAGGACATTTTTACTAGAACATAAACTATGCCACGTTTTTTAATAATACAAACGACTTTGTCACGAATCACTAAAAATAAGGTTATGTTCGACGTTTTGAAATTGTGTTTCTGCGCTAATTTTCACGCATATTTAACGAACTCTTTAGAACATGTTTTAAAAAATTCATATGAAAATTTGACGTCAAATTTTACTGTTTGCAACGATGTTAAATCGTTTTATGAAAATTTAACGTCGAAATTTAACATTGTGTCAAACAGGCTTAAGCAGTGGACATACTATACAATACTAAATTTTTAATTTACATTTTTCGTACTCACGAATTTCCTTTGGGCAAGACATTTTATTAAAAACAGAGTTCGGTGTAGAATATCTTCGTACTCCACCGAGGTGTTCGGCATTAAATTACTAAAAAATAGCGAAAGCGGCTTCTAAATTAAAAATAACAAGCTTTGCGTTATTTCATAACGTTCCACCTTGAAAATATTCGAAAATGAAGGAACGAAATAAATTTCATCTAATGCAACATGAATACATGCTTTTGATTGAAGGAACAAAAGGAAAGAATTTTGTATGTCAATAAATTCCGTTTTTATATTATAGCACGTTGTATACGAAATCGCTTGGGAAAGGAAGTCCAATTGAAAGTTTCAGTAAAAGAACAAAATACAAACTACATGTTTTTCGTGACTAAACATACACAATCTACTAGGATTTATAAACATACTGTTTGGAATCTTTTGTTTCGTGTATAAAAGAGTGTAATAAAAAGCAGAGAATGAATTATATCGGAATTTGTATGAAGTATCGACGTAACAACGTATTACCGAAAATCATCCACTCATATAAAATTCGTGTTTGTGGTGCGCGCTTCTATTTGCTTTCGGGGAAAGTAAACATATTTAACAAATTTACCTAACATTATATGCGCGTAGTTTAGTCGCAATAACTATGAAAAATTTAGAAACCAATTACCGCAGAATGCCGATTGCGGCTAATGCATCAAAGTCATATAATAGATGCTCTTAATTGCAATCAATCCGCGCATATGTATCTTCTCACGGTAATTATAAAAACTGTAGGGGCTGGAACGCACAAACTGATGTAGTACATTATTTCTACATGAAAAATCAAATCCCATATATCACTTCACCATCTCTTGACGTATTTGAGCAACAGTATACAGCAAAAACGTAGGCGATGAGTGATGACTAGCAAACACGTCCGGGAAGTAAATTTTTTTGCTACCATTCAATGTGCAGTATACACATACATGATGTGGCTCTCAATTTAAACAATGTTATATATAATTGTCAACTTAAAAAAGTACAATCCATTTTAAGCCACTAACACTTTAGTGACAATTTTCATATAAAATGAAATGGGATAAATGCATTATAAATGTGTAATAGTCAAGTTTTCTCTCTATATAAAAGATAGTATGAACTGTTCAAAAGTTCTGAATTAAATGTAAGGTTTTGGATAGGTATTTGATAGTTGGGCAGCGCAGTCTAAACTTTTTCATTTCCACTATCATCAGAATGTGATGATTATTTTTTAATGTCGTTGATTTATCGCATATTACACATTAATTGGGGTTTAATATATACCTCGTATTTTAAATTGTAAACATCTATGGGGCAAATGTAAAAGATCAATAATAAAATTACATTTCATTTTTTTAATAATCACCAAATAAAGTATAAAAATGTTTTTAAACTCAAACCCATTTTCTGACTTAATGAAATGGTTGTTAACGGTTAAATAACTTATAATTGGGCAATGAAATACTGCATGTAACAATATCTCACTTGCTGTACGTAGGTTCGGTAAGATTTTAACAATATTCTGCTGCGCAAATTTTAAAAACTCAACTACCCAATCGTCTCCAGATTTTGTACTAACTTGACCCAAAAAGTGACGAATAATCTTTTTGGTGCAGTATTGCATTAAAACCCATTTTCCTGTTTCAACAGTAGCAGTCTGGTACGGTTAAGAAATGGGGTTGCAAGAAAATTTTATATGCAATGGCCAAGGTCGCCAGTCTGTGTAGGCAAAATGGGGGTGGGTTAGTTATAATGAGTAAAAGAAAGATTTTGTAGGTAATGAGAGGTAAGGGGAATAAAAAAGAGAATTTCCGGTTAAGGGCGCCACGAAGTTCTAGAAAAGATTTGTTGTTTCAAAACTGAAAATTAGAACTACGAAGATGTCTTCAGTCTTGTAGTGAACAGTGATGTGATAGCTGAAAGAGATGGGGGTAATTGAGAAATAGATACATTTGACGTAAATTTGACGTGGTTATAATGAATATCAAATTAAAACGGCAGCAAATATAATTTGTAATGTTGGGCGTTAATTCGTTGATAATAAGGTACACCGGGGTAAGCATAACCGCGGGGTAAGTGGAACCTGTGGGCTTTATTTTGAACAATAAACGCATAAGAATCGTTGTCAGCGTTGTTTTCAGTAAACCATATATGCAACTAACCATACACCATGCTACTATTGATGTTACTTGCATCAGTTAGGTTTTACGCGCGTTCACGTCGACACGTGTCTTTCATGTTCATTGTGTAATTTGCCAAGCGTACCGGAATCGATCATAAAATCCTCAATTTTCGAAGTGGAGACTCGCTGTCATAGCCAGTAAGTAAAATAATATTGCTTTTTATGATTTCAAGATTCACTTAACCTAGATTTATGATAGTATTCGTTAACAGATGTGGGCTCCTTTTGCCCCGTTATTTTTTGCATTTGGGAAAGTGGACCCTACCGAACGGGGTATGTGGAACATACAATTGTTTGATAGGTTCCACTTGCCCCATTTTCATGTGAATTAATTAATAATATTGTTAAGTATTGTTACAGACGTTACAGTTATGGTACGTAATTACAAAAAGAAAAAAGATCTACCATCATATTCCAACGAGGATATGAAAAAGGCTATAGATGCTGTAAGAAGCAGTCATCTAACCGCATATAGAGCATCAAAGGTATTTAATATTCCAAAGGCGACACTGTTGAAGAGAGTAAAAGGATTAAGGGGCGTTAAAAGTCAAACTGGTGGTAGACCAACTGCTATTCCTTTTGAAGATGAAGTGACAATAGCAGAATGCGTCAAATCAATGGAAAAATGGGGCTTTGACCTCTCAAAAAAAGAATTTTTACTCCTTGTTGGGGAATATGTCAAACAAAATAAAATTAAGACACCTTTTAAAAATGGCATTCCAGGAGATGATTTTTTCCAAAGTTTCAAAAAAACCCATAACCTGAGCCAAAAAAAGCCACAAAGTGTGGAAGTCGCAAGAAAACGGAACATCGATCCATTTATCATTTCTGCTTACTTCCAAATTGTGAAAGACGTCTGTCACGATATTCCACCTGAAAGGATCTGGAACATCGACGAAACAAGTTTTTGTTTAGATCCCTCTAGGATTAAAGTTGTCGGGGCAAAAGGAACGGCGGCACATAGAGTGACGAGTGGACCTGGCAAAGAAAACATTACGGTCTTGATGGGCGGTAATGCAGCGGGAGATAAACTTCCACCCCTCTTTGTGTACAAGGGAAAACATATGTGGGATTCCTGGGTTCCCCCTAAGGAACAAGAGTTTGAAGGGTCGACCTACGCGGCAACTAAAAATGGTTGGATGGAAGTTGAAACCTTTTTTAATTACTTCGTGAACTCGTTTTTGAAGAACATTGGCGAAGAAAAACCAGCTATTTTGATCTACGACGGTCATGTTTCACACGTAAGCCTGACATTGATTAAAAGAGCCTTACAGGAAAATGTTGTCATCTTAAAACTTCCGCCACACACCAGCCATGTGTTACAGCCGATGGACCTTGCTGTATTCAAGTCACTCAAATTGACATGGGATGAAGAGGTTATAAAATGGCAGCGAAGGAACTTCGGCAGTAAACTGCCAAAATCCGTATTTGCATCTATTACATCGAAAATTTGGAAAGCTCTGGATCCAAACCTAATACGAAACGGTTTTAAAAAGGCAGGCATTGTCCCATTTTCGAAAGATGTTGTTCCGAAAGAACTTTATTGCCCAGAGGCTTACAAAAGGTGGTGTGCACATGATGAATCTAATCGTCCGTCAATTTCAAATGAGGAAGCTAACAATGAACATGAAAACGAAGACCCTTCTACAATTCGTAACAACGAACCTCCAAACGAAGCGCCTTCTACATCTCGTAACAATGAACCTCCAAACGAAGAGCCTTCTACATCTCGTAATGTACAGTCTTCGTCGTCAACTTCCTCCGTAAATAGAGTGCCTTTTGAACACTTGCTACTACAACAACTAAAACAGTCTCCTAAGGTTCAACAGAAAAGAAAACGAGTATGTGGAGGGGCTGAAGTCATTACTTCGTCCGATGTTGTAAAGAAACTCCAGAATACCTATGATGCGAAAAATAATAAAGAGACCCGAAAAAAAATAATGAAAAGGTTGGAGGTCACAGATTCAGAATATAGCTCAGATGACGAAAACTTACCACCCTTGAGTGACTCCGATGACTATGATTTGAATGATGAAATAGAAAATGATAGAGAAGAAATTGACTTTATGGACGTTTTGAACAGTACCAACGTTAAAATTAATGATTGGGTCATCGTACAATTTTATCACAAAAAGAAAGCACACCAGTACGTTGCACAGGTTGTAGACATTAAGCCCTGCCTACAAGTTAAATTTGCTAGGCGTATACGCACAACATCGACATTTCGTTGGCCTGACATAGAAGATAAAAGCATTGTGAACCACCAGGAAATATTTAAACAATTACCACCTCCAACGTTTGATAAGAGGGACGATTCACGTTCAACGTGTCCTTCGAGACTTATAACATTACATCTTAATGTATATTATCACCCTATTTTCAAAACGTTTGAAATAAAAAAAAATTTTTCCTATACAATTTTTGATTCTCTATTCATTTCCACTTCCCCCGCAACAAATTAACGTTATTCAAAGGTAAAACAGGGCATGGGTTACACTTACCCCGACATTCCGGGGAAGTGGACCCTAGCGTACTAGTTTTACTGTTTTTCTAGTAAAAAAAAAACCATTTCGAAATTTCACTTTTTGAATCCTACAATAGATAACTAGTTAGTTGGTGATAACGTAAATAAAAAACCACAAGAATAAAAAATGTATGATGTTCACAATCTCTATACAAAGTTGAAATTAAAATTTTTAGGGTTCCACTTACCCCGGTGTACCTTATAATAATAATAATAATATGTATTTATTGGCCAACAGATCTACATCCAATAACAGGCCAATTTGGTCATATAATTGATGGGAGATGGTCGCCACAAATAATAAATGATCAATATTTAATAATAAACAAAAATACATACAAAACACGTAATAAAAGAAATAACTAGCACACCTGTTTTTCTTACGCTACAACTTAAGTACGAACCTTATTTTTGTATATATTAAACAACCATTGAAACCACAATGCCATATAATATACAACATGCTCCCTCAATGAAAATGTTCCGAACAAAAAAAATATATATGTATACAATTTATTTTGTTGCATCGGTTTGTAGCTGTATATTTTTAATTTATATAGGTTGGAAGAATTATACCAGCTAAATTATTTCCGTCTTTAATTTAACAATTACTTTACGTTTCGCCCACAAATAATGGGCGAAACGTAAAGTAATTGTTAAATTAAAGACGGAAATAATTTAGCTGGTATAATTCTTCCAACCTATATAAATTATATATACAATAAAACTAATCAATAGTCATTCACTTAAACCTAGCATCCTAATGAATTTCATTAATTTAGGTTTTGGCAATGGTTTAGTAAATAAATCTGCCAATTGTTCGTCAGATCTCACAAATGTATTATTTTAACTATATCTTGGTCAATTTTTTCTTTAATAAAATAGTGCTTAATATCTACATGTTTTAATCTTTTATTATTTTCAGGATTATATGCAATTTTGATGGTAGACTGATTGTCTTCAAACAATGGCGGTGTCCCATTCAAGCGAAAAACATCAAAATCTGTTACAATCTTTCGTAACCAACAAAGTTCACTTATAACGTTTGATTTTCGAGAAGGTGCGTGTACGTCATAGACATTTTACATAGTTACTATTATAATAACAATAGTAACTAAGAAAAATGCCTAGACGTACACGCACCTTCTCAAAAATCAAACTATAGCTGTAGCCATACTAATATATTCTGACTCTGTAGAAGATATAGATACAGATTGTTGTTTTGTACTTTTCCAACATACTGAGCAATTCAATAATTTAAAAATATATCCAGTTGTGGATCTACGATCAATTACATCGCCACCCCAATCTGAATCTACATAACCACACAACAAATCAACATAATTCTCAGTTTTTAATACCAATTTCAGATTTAATGTCCCCTTAATATAACGTAAAACGTATTGGCTTCTCCCAGATGGGAGACCTTCTTAGGGAGTTGGTTGTGTAGGCTAGGTTAATGAGAACACATGTACTCCCATCTGGGAGAAGCCAATACATTGAAATTAAAAGGAGTACACCCACGTATAACGTAAAACCCTTTTTAATGCATAAAATAAATGTTCATTTCCTTTATCCTGAAAACGACTTAATAATAATAATAATAATAATAATTTTATTAATGCATTGTTATGGAAAACATTCGCATATGTCACATTCTGATACTTATACCGGGTGTCAACGAATCTATTAGACAAGCCATAACTTCTAGAATAATAGGTATATTAAAATGAGATTTGGTATAGGTGAATGGCATGTAAAGAGGAAAATTTTCGCATATTTTTCACCGTCTGGTCACTTCCGGTTTCGCCGGAAATGGCTCCGGCTTTGAATTTTTAAATGGAACACCCTGTATATTGTTACATTTTTGGATTTCTGATACAATTCTGAATCAGAATATGAATTTTAAAAATTTGTTTACGCCTACTTCATTTTTTTAGAGTCATTTTTAATATTGCATCTAGGTGGCCATGATTGGACGTAAACTAATCTGAGGATCTCAGGTGATGTCAGAAAATTACAATAGCACAATTTTAGTGACTAGTATGATAGATAGGCATAAGACAAGTTGGAAAAATTACATTTTCGTGTCTAACTATTATTTTTCAAATGGCGACCGTTTTTAGACAAGCACTTTCCGAAAAGAGGATTTTTTGACGAATCTAACGATACTAATTTATTTGCGATTGGATTAAAAATAAGAACATAAATAACTAAATAAGGAAAATATTGGATAATAATTTATTTACTTTTGTCAAGTGTGCCTTTAAGAAACTTTTACTGTGATAAAGTAGGTGTTTTGTTCTCCAAAGAAGACTGGATAAAAATAACTACGTACAAAATATTATGCATCACGGCTATCCATGGCACACTTGACAAAAGTAAGTAAATAAATTATTATCCAGTATTTTCCTCATTTATGTTCTTATTTTTAATCCAATCGCAAATAAATTAGTATCGTTAGATTCGTCAAAAAATCCTCTTTTCGGAAAGTGCTTGTCTAAAAACGGTCGCCATTTGAAAAATAATAGTTAGACACGAAAATGTATTTTTTCCAACTTGTCTTATGCCTATCTATCATACTAGTCACTAAAATTGTGCGATTGTAATTTTCTGACATCACCTAAGATCCTCAGATTAGTTTACGTCCAATCATGGCCACCTAGATGCAATATTAAAAATGACTCTAAAAAAATGAAGTAGGCGTAAAAAGATTTTTAAAATTCATATTCTGATTCAGAATTGTCTCAGAAATCCAAAAATGTAACAATATACAGGGTGTTCCATTTAAAAATTCAAAACCGGAGCCATTTCCGGCGAAACCGGAAGTGACCAGACGGTGAAAAATATGCGAAAATTTTCCTCTTTACATGCCATTCAACTATATCAAATCTCATTTTAATATACCTATTATTCTAGAAGTTCTGGCTTGTCTAATAGATTCGTTGACACCCGGTATATCTATGGTTATGGTTCTAACACTAATTTCAAATTCTTGCAAATTGTAAAATGCATTTTTCAATAAAAATAAAAATAGATTAACACATTCACATAAATCAGGTCTAGTACCCGAAACTACATATAACAGACTTCCTATAATTTGTCTACACATTTTTATATATTTTTCATCAACTTGTGAATTTTTTTAACAAATTAAAATCGAAATTTATCTCAGAAGGTGTACTTACAAGATTGCAGTCAGACATCCTATATTTATGCAAAATTTGCTTTAAATAATCACATTGATCGAGTTCTATATAACCTTCATTTAAGTTTTTTCTGACGTTTATTCCTAAATAATTTTTTATTACACCTAAATCTTTCATATGAAAACTTTCATTTAACATTTTCTTCAAGTTCTGTACCTCTAACGAATTTGTTCCTAAAATAAGTATGTCATCTACATACAATAATAAATAAAGTTTGTTATTATTTACTAATTTGTAATAAAGGCAAAAATCATTTTGGGATTGCTAAACCCCTTTTCCATAATGAAATTGTTAAATTTAATATTCCAGCATTTGGATGATTTCCTAAGACCGTATATGGATTTGTTTAACTTACATACTGATGTACTGTTATTCTTGCTTCTACCTAGTAATGACATGTATACGTCTTCTGATATGTCACCATGTAAGAATGCGCTCTGAACGTCGGTATGATAAACTTGTAGCCCTAATTTAACTGCTATAACTAGCATCACCCTAAAAGTACAGACTTTTGCTACTGGTGAATAAATACCATCCACTTCAGATGTGTGTTCTTGTTGAAAACCACGTGCATTTATTGCATTTATACTGTTCCTCACTTTTTATTTTAAACACCCATTTACTTTCAATCACATTTACATTATCTGGCCAAGGCACTTGATACCACGTATTATTTTTCTTTAAAACTTCAAATTCCTTTTCTATCGCTTTGTTTCCATTTTTCACTATTTTCATCCGATGTAGCTTCTTCGAACGATGTAGGTTCGTCCAACCTTGTAAATAAGCCGGTTTCATAATCTTCCATCCATGTTGGTTTCTTCAAATTTCTCCCTCTTCTGGATCTATTCTCGTCTATTTCTTCTGCTGTAACATCGTTAGTCTCTGGTCCCTGATCGGTTTCTACTGCCTGTTCAACAGTCATCTCTTGATTACTTTCAACGCTTTCGGCTGCATCACTGTTCATGTCCAATGTAATTATCTGCTCATGTAGGAGCTCTGGTCTGTCTTGCCATCTGATATAAAAACTATGTCTCTATGTATTTCTACTTTCTTGCTTTCAGGAAAGTAAATCCTATAACCCTTCACTTCGTCACCATAACCAACTAAGATTCCTTGTTTACTTTTGGGATCTAATTTCAGTCGTTTTACTTTTGGTATATTATTGCGACTGAAGTTCCGAATATATTCAAAGTAGTAATATCAAAATCTTTACCAAACCAAAGATTAAATGATGTCTGGTTTACGTTCCTACCCAAAGTAACTATTTAATATAAATGTTGCCATATTAACTGCTTCAGCCCACAATTTCTTGTGTAAATTTTTACTGTGTAACATAGTCCTTGCTGCCTCCACAAGAGTTCTATTTTCTCTTTCTGCTCTTCCATTGTGTTGTGATGCACACGATTTTTCAGACCTAATTCCATTTTGTAATAATATTTCTCTTAATTCTATATTTACAAACTCAAGTCCATTATCGGTTCTTATTGTTTTACCGGTTTGATTTTTGATAAGACGTAGGTAGTTAATTATATTCTGTTTTGTTTCTGATTTATGTTTCAAGAAATAAACTGATCTGTAGTTAGAGAAATCGTCCTTTAAGAGAAGAAAATATCTTGCTCCACCAATAGATTCTACTTCAAGGGGTCCACGTAAATCAGCATGCACTAACTGACCAACTTCTACTGCATTAAATTCATTTTTATCGAAAGATAATCTACACTGTTTACTCAAAAGACAACTTTTGCAAATTGGTTTAGCATTCCCTTCATATGCAATGTTGTATCGTTTCAGTGTTTTCTGAACTAGATCGAAGTTTATATGTGCAAGCTTACAATGCCAATTATTTAAGGTTTCAACAACATTACAATGTGAAGTTTTGTCCATAGATTCAAAACGAAGACATTTTAAAAAACTTACTTTGTCTAACTGCCACCGCTCTTACTGAACCATGAACATCTACGACTTCAGCTTTATTTTTGTCTGAACGAATAAGGTAACCATTATTCAATACTTTTCCCACAGAAAATAGATTTATTTTGAATTCCGGCACATACAGCACGTTGTTTAATTCTGATTTTATCCATTGGTTTCCATTCCAAGCTTCTAACTTAATTCTTCCTATACCTGTGACTGTTATAGTAGAACCATTTCCCATTGTAATTACTTTTGTTGAATCCTTCTCACTGGTCGTAAACTTGTTTTTGTCATAACAGATGTGGTCGGTTGCTCCACTGTCTAAACACCAATCGTTACTGCCAAAATTTGATTCGCCGATCAATGCCACATTTTTATAATCGTCTCCCATGTTTATCATACTCATCAATGCATTTCAAGTTTCCTTAGCTTGATTTCGCTCGTCTTCTTTTTTTCTTGAATCAACAATCTGCCATCTAGTGGCCCTGTTTCTTACAGTAATTACATGACCTTTTAGTTGCTTTCCATGTTGTTTTGTTCTCACGACAATACTTCTTACGTGTCCAAATTTATTACAACCGAAACATTTGATTTCGTTTTTATTTGATACTATGCAAGACACTGAAGTTTTACATATACAAGATAATACTGAAATTTTACATACACAAAATGTTAATGAGGTTTTACATTCATATAAAATGAAGGAACCAGAAGAGTTGTAATGGATAACCGGAATCTCCAAATAACCAAGTATTCCTTTCACCTCCTTCATATTTTCTCCTTAGATGTGAATTTATTGTTGATGTTTCTCATATACCTGCATCATGTGTAGCTTCCGGATATTTTGCATTCACATTTATAAATCTCATATTAGCATCAAAAATCTGAAAATAAATCTCAATATATAATAAATTTACTAATTGTACATTAATGCTGTGATGTCCTTTTCGATTAAGGTAAAGTACTGCTGGATGCACATCATTGATTTTTGGGGGTACTATTGCCACATGAGTGCCATCGATACACCCAATGGTGTTCGGGAAATTTAAAACATCTTCAAACCTGAACATAGTAAATTTTATGGAGTGTTATATACTGTAACACTAAAAATTGAACAGTATTCAATAAAAATGAAGTAGCTAAAATGACCCACTGTAAAAAACTATCCATCATCTACTACTTGATAATCAACTGTATCTATACGTGTTTACCAAGTGTCCAAAAAATACTACCATGTCTTTTTCACAATACTTACATCTGTTTAACATTTTCAATTTCATGTTGTCTCACAGGGAATTTCACATACCTTGGGAGCAAATGTACTGTAAATATATTAGAAATTCTACTCAAAATGCGACTGACAGATGACTGCATCATTGGAAAATTTATCTCTTGTCCCACAATAGTTTGGTAAGAACCGTGCCCATAAAAATTAAGAGAAACTAAAACCTAAATACGTAATTGTTTTAATAATAATTTTTGTACTTTTTATTCTGGTTTCATTCAGATAAATTATTTATCTGTAAATGTATTGGGATTGCACCCTTTCTGGTTCTTCAAAAAATTGCAAATGTCGTCTATCAAATTTATAGCAATTAATTTAGATAACCTAAATAATTTGATAAACTTTAGTTCGTCCATTGTAAATGGGTATTATACAGGGTGTTCTATTTAAGTTAAGTGAGTTTTTGATGTTTGAAAAATATAAAATATGAATCCTTTTTCTAAACACCCTGTAAAAAATCGAAATCCTACGTAGTGCAAATGAAAGCCTTAAAGGTCAAGATAAATCGATATAAATTTGTGTTACTGAAAGTAAGTGGTTTCCGTGTTATTAGGGGTTGTTTAAATTGAATATTTTCCTTAAAATCACAATTTTCTCAAAATTGGTAAGCGATAGGTACCTATAGGGAACGTTTAATAAAGTTACCTTAGTTTTTAACGTATAATCTAAAAATGTAATAAAATACAGGGGATTGCATTTAAAAAAACCTAACTTTGATATATTACAATTTTGTGAAGCATCCTGTATAATTGAAAATCATTTTAAAAAATAGTCGTTATCAATTTACATATGTCACAAAAAAATGAAGCTGATATCTTGTACCCTTTAGGCACAAGAGATTGAGGGAGTCGTGAATCACCCTGTATATACATGTCAGAACATTAAATATTTTACCGATGTTGAGCATTAAGCACTTCATCCATAAAATGTAGTTGAAAATTTAGTGCAGTTGGATCCATTTCAACTAAGAAAATTCACTTTATAAGCAAAAGTTATACCATAGCAAGACTACACAGACGTTTGATACTTAAAGATAAATTTGTTTTAAGATTTGCTTAAATGACAGTTTAGATTGTTATAAGATGGTCGTAAAGAATATGGAAGTAAAAGAATCTTGCTACAAACAAGCAATTTTCAGTAGCAAGATTCATTCTTGCTTATTTTTAAACAATAGACTTACAGAATATCAATATCAAAAAATCTTGCTAAGAAACACAAAATCTTTAAACTAACAAGCAATGTTCTTGCTTACTATTAGCAATTTGCATAGAAAATCGGCTTGATTATTCCTGAAAAGTTTATTATTACAAGACATTGGTAACTTCCAAAGAGGCAAAAGGCCTCGTTCCATTTGAACATTCTGACACAGAAGAAGAGGAATCAGAATTGCTACAACCAAAACAAGGCTCTGCATTTATCATTTTATTATAAACTCTGTCGCTCTTTTCTGAGATTTTGTATCAAATATTTCACTAAACAATTTTTGCATTTCCGTGTACCTACCTGATTTTTATTTTTGAATAAACGTTTTAAACAGTAATATCTCAAGAACACAAAAATGTAAGTCATCTGGTTTTGGCAGTAATCCCTTCCAATAGCTCATTATAACAGGAATATCGGTGTAGTAGATCGTTCGTTTCGATACGATCATTTAGAGTACCTACTAATTATGTACAAAGCTGAACTTGTATATAATGATTGATGAAATTTTAAATAATTTTGCTACTTATACGATACTTTTCGGAAATCTTCGAATAAACAACCCGGCACACGCGATGCTTTTCTTTTTGATAAAATTAATGATATTACAACAATCTTCTGCTGTTATAAATGTGAATGAGAAATTGCACGTTTTCGAATATATGTATAAATCCACTTCATCTTAAAATAATATATTGCTCTTTGCAAAGCAAAGTTCGTTTCATAAAAAATTCTGGAAATCTTGCGATGCCAATACAAAATAGTCGTAATATTATCTACTATTTGTATTTAAATTAGCAGTGAAAATACAACTTCGGAAATTAAAAGATATCACACTCCATTTTCGTTGATGAAATATTTTCATGAGTTGCTGTAAAATATGATTGGGTATCGATTCTCATAAAATTAAGCAACCTTACAACGAGTCTCGTTTCATTTAAATTCGTTTAAAAATGATAACAAGTCAAACATTCGAATGAAACTTTGGTTATTTGAACAGTTTTTACGGCGTATGAAACTTTTACATTTTTTTACATTTTCGTCGCCGCTATACACAATACCCTCAATTTTAGAAAAACTACAATATTGGCCGAAATAGGGAATCTATATTTTAAAGTATGATATATATCGGCAAGTTTAGCAAACATGATATTAGGTCTATTTTTAAAGTAAGTAAAAGCGCGTCCTATAAATCTGTATTAAGTCAAAATGAAATGGAAAAATAGTGTAATTTTATTCAACGGTTGTAAGAATACAAAGATCCTTTGTTGAAAGGCATAAAGTAAAATCTGGTATTTGTAGCGGTCGAAAACTCAAATCGTTTCGAGGGCCGGATGCAGATCAATAGGGTATTTCGTCGGTTACTTCTTCCAAGATTCTTGTAAATGTGTTATAAAATCCTTTAGGTTGGAAATATAATTTCCTAAATCTGGAATTTAGATGTTATAACTAAATTATGTTCTTAAAGGATGCAAATTGCAAATTTTATGTTTGCGTTTTATAGGGTTTAAGTCACGGAAAGTTCTAATCATTATAAAAGAACGTAATTTTGAGGAATATAAAACGTGCTGTTATCCGTAAAGGAATTATTCATCAGATTTTGTATTGGCGTTTTGTCAAGAGTATTATTGTATCAATGTATTCCTCAACTCCATCAAAGATGACGTAGGTTTTCATTTAGATGCATAGCTACACTTTTTATTTTACCTCTAAAAAGAAGTCCACATGATTTATATTAGAAATGATGACTTGTGAACAACCCCTTTCAATACATTTTAATAATATGGAGGCGAATATATAAAATATTGATCAGCTGAAGCTGTTGTTAGGTCAGTGTATTGATTCTTACGAGAGCGTGAACTTTTTTATTTAGCCACTATTACTTGCGTACATTTTAATAAAATGTAAAACATTAATTATATACTTTGTAAAATGGTTTTTATGGACAATTTGTTCTACACTTGATAACAAGTGATATCTCGCCATAAAACTGATTACGTATAGTTTATGTCAACGTAAACGTTGCAAATTGTTATAAGATGCAAAAGCGATAATTGGGAAAAAGATTTATTGCTTTGCAGCATCATTCAATTTCTTACAGGCGCATGTAGACCTGCGAACTGAATGGCTGTCGAAAAAAATGGAAGCGCGATCTGGAGGACTTCAAAGGTGACCATATTTTGAAGTTCCGTAATCGTGACGGTGGATTAATTGTGGGGAGAGGAGCGGGGGGTGTCGTATACCCCCTTAATAGATGGGAGATTTTCTCCCGAAAAAAATAAGAGTTTTCTTGGGTTTATTATGTTCCCCTTGTATCCGAGCTGCCCAGATGTTATCACAGGTAACAATTAAACCACATAATCTAGTGCATGGTTCGGAGTCGAGGCTAACTCGCAACACAAAACATCGAATAGAAAATTAAAAAAATATACTATTCGTTTAAAGCGTAAAGATAAATTTTTACAAAAAAATTACACTTTATACTTTTTACTTTCAGATGAATGAGTCTTTTTCAAGAGTTCCTTTTTGCTGACACAGTCATTTATAAAAGTCGGAGCATGAGGATGTAATTAAAATTCACTTTTGTAATAACCATGGCTCTCAAGGTATTTTTTTACTTACACTTTATTAATAACAAAACTAGTTTCTACATACAACCCTTTCGCTACCAATTTATTTCCTTGAACTTATTCACTTTATTTTGACATAAACAGCAAGATATACTATCAGAAATATCAGTCAGAATATTTTTAATTTTTTGCAAGGAGCGGTTTGCCTGAGGGGGTGGTGGTATATATATGTCCCACTGGTAAAACATAGTGGGATACATATGTCCCGATGGTAATCAAACAAAGACAAGAAAATAGAATACCACCTATTTTATTTAAAAAAAAACTCATATATCATTAACAAAACGGTTAATAAACGAAAACTATTTCAAAAATATAACATCCTACAGAGAATAGTTGCTAAAAGATACTCCTACTTTTATGTAAAATAATAATAGACGAAAACGTTTAGGTATGGTAGCTAGAAAAACAGTTCTTGTACAATGGTACATCGCATGCTGTACAAAGGGTCCTAGTTCTCGTCTCCTTTTTCTTTTTAGAACAGTAATGGCATCTTCTTCGAGTAGGTCCTTCCATTGGTAAGTGATCACCAACGTTCATTGCAGATTTTGACGATGTAGAAGGCCTGCCATATTGTCGTTTTCTGACAACTTTGGCGTGTTGTCTACCATAACAAATTAGCGCATCAGCTAACGGTACCAAAAAGTCCAAGAAGCAGCCTTTACTATGTTTAACTTCTCGAAAGAGAATCCAAGAGTTCACCGCAGATGTCATAAGTAGGCGATAAAAAACTCGTCTCCACCACTTTTGTGTTTTTCTGTCCATGTCATATAATCCTACTATCTGGTCTGATAAATCTACGCCCCCCATGTGTCTGTTGTAATACTCTATTGATTTTGGACAAGGAATTTCCTTTTTTGTGCCATCTTTAGTTTTTCTGTTTACAACTGTCATTTCAGAGCCATAACAGTTTGATAGGACAAGAACATCTTTAGTGTCCCTCCACAAAACAGCAGATGTTCCATATTGATTGCAAACAAATTCGGAGTCACCACGTGTTCTTTTCTTCACTTCGAATTTTGGCAGATTTTTTCTATTGGCAATTGCAGTTCCTACTACCGCGAATTGAGTTTCATTGACAAGCCGAGTAGATGTAAAGAATCTGTCAAAACACAAACTTATGTTAGGATCTCTTACGTTTTTTGATAACTCTCTGACGACAGCTTCACCGACAGTTAAGTCTTTGTCCCTATTCTCATCTTTTCCTGCATATATATTTATGTCGTATGTGTAACCAGTAACAGAGTCACATCTCACCCAAAGCTTTATTCCTCTATTGGTAGGTTTCATGGGAAGATATTGTTTGAGTGAACTTCTTCCCTTGAATTTGGCCATAGCCTCGTCAATACTCTGAAATGTACTTTCAGTTCTAGCCCTAGGATAGAAGTATTTCATACAGGACACGATCTCCTCAATATAGTATAGTTTATGCGCATTTTTTGGTTTATCTGGAGCATTGAAATATAGTTTAGACGATAACAGTTGAAATCTGTTGCGGAAAATTGCCTGCTTTATAGCTCTGTTTCCAAGAGATACATTGGTGGACCAATAATGATGTTGAGCAGGAACTTTGTTATAAGACATAATAAAATAACATCCCACAAGAATCATAATTTCATACTGATAAGTGGGGTGAACAACCTTTTTCTTTTCTCCTTCTAAAATTTTTAGGCGTTCGTTGGTTTTTTCAGAAATCCAGACAAACAGGCTTTTAGGAAATAATGTAAAAAAGGTGTTCAGTTCTGTTGATGCACGATTGACGTTGGCAAGGACGGTTGTTAATTTGTCGGCTGGAACACACCTTCTAGAAACGAAACTATTATCCACAGGCTTCCATTTGTCAGGAACTACTAAAATTGGAGTTTCTGCATCTGTTCCCTCATCTTCACTCAATTCTGAATCTTCGGATTCCTCACTACAGCTGTCGCTTACTTCTACTATTTGATTATTTTTCTTATTTTCTAAAAATTCATTTTTCCTCTTTTTAGATTTTGATGTAGTTCCTGCGTTAGAATTTGTCGAAAGTTGATCGTCATCATTACTAGAAGATGGCAAATAATCCGAACCACTATCTTCAAATGGTTCATCTTCTAAATCGGATAAATTGTCTACTAATTACCGTAGTTCTTTTTCATTTAGAATTCTTCTGCTGCAAAATAAGGAACCTTAATTTACCACAGGGACATAAAATCTCACACTAAAATACCAGTGGGACATATAAGTCCCGAAAACAAATAAACCTGACATAATTTACTGCTTACGCTGGATTTTTTATATATAACAACACAGTACTAACTTTTCACTTACCTCGTCATATTTCCCTGAATATCGACGCATCCAAGCCAAAACGACGTAAGCGACATTTTGGTCGAAATTCAGATTTTAATACCACCGGAAAGTTCTAAACGCCTTCTACCAATAGAATCATGCCGTATAAGCGACAAAAATTTACTTATGGAATTATTTAACTTTAAAGTTGCATAAGCGACCTGTTCTTAAAATGAAGTTGCGCAGTACTGTTCCCTACCGACGTAAGCGGGACATAACCGCCATAACTCAACTGTCGGTGAGTGATGTTGTGTAGCTCGTTTTACAGTGAAAAAAAGTGAAATAACTTAAGGTAAATGTTTCATTTTATTTAATTTTCCATGAAGAATTGTTTCCCCTTTGTAATTTGAATAATACTCTCATAATTAACTGTGCAAACAGTGTTAAAATTTTGTCGCTTATGACGAAAAGTAACCTCAAAATCTGGCCGGTCATAAGCGCCGTTTTGCATTATATTTCGTGGGTATAGTTAGGTTTAATTTTCGCATGCATAACAAAGGCTGCGCCCTAACTCTTAATAAGAAGGGTAGCAGTCATAGTTTTGTATCAAAATATTAAAAAAATATATGGAAATTCAATTTGTATTTCTTGTATTTCAGCGTTCAAGAATTGGCGCTTATGTCATTCATTATGGGATCAAGAAGCAAACAAATTTTAAGTCTTTTAAAACAAAATTCTACCGAAACAAAAAATGTCCCACCTCCAGTTTCTGATTCTATGTTACTAGAAGCACTTAATAATGACATTATATTTTCAAATTCTGACACTATCCTGCCAAATCAGGTCAATATTTCGTTTGAAGATCCAAATACTTCCGAATTTAATCCCACAGCCTCCACCATATCATCGGATCTTGTAACAGATCCTGAAATTCATTCAAAACAGAGCTCAAGTTATCCTCCAAATAATTGCGCATTAAACGATAGGAACATACCGGAAGAAGAATCGGATTCTGTTTATGAAATTCTAACACCGCTACACAATAACACTGATAGGTCTGATTACAATGAAAACTCAGCATCAAATGAAAATTCTTTTCAATCCTCTACCAGAAATGACGACTCTGAAGCCACCGAACAATTAACAAAAAAGAAAAACAAGAAACTTCAAAACAAGAAAAATAAAAGCAGAGGAAAAGAGTACGTAAATTGTCATGGTGCAGTTCAAAGTAAAAAAGAAATTAAGCCAAATCCCTGCAAAGGAAAACAGTGCAATAATAAGTGCAAGACTTTTACGGAAGAAGAGCGACAAGTGTTTTTCGAAAATTTTTACAATCTGGGAGATGACAAAAAACAGAAAATATCTTTAAGCGAATGTATACACACGATTCGCGTTAAACGTCGAAGAACCCTTAAAGAAACTTCTAAGCGTGTGTTTACCCATGAATATTATCTTCTAAGAGAAAACAACAAAGAACGAGTCTGTCAACAGTTTCTGTTAGCTACTTTAGCTATTTCTCAAAGATGCCTTAGAACAGTTATAGCAAACAAAGTAAGAGGAATGTTTCCAGATGGGATTGATCGAAGAGGTGAGCACTGTCCACGGAATAAAACTACCCAACAACAAATCGATGCCTTTAAAGAATTTGTAGAATCCCTTCCAGCGGTGCCGTCACATTATTGTCGAAGTTCAACTTCAAAGAAATATCTTCCAGCAGAAATTAAATCTTTAAATAATCTGTACAGAATGTATTTATTGAAATTTCAGGAAAATCCGCTGAAAAAAACTGTATTCATAACAAAATTTAAAGAAATGTATAATATGGGCATACACGTCCCACGCAAAGATAAATGTACAAAATGCGAATTTTATAAAAACTTAAGAAATGATGAAAAGACTGAGGATAGAACTGCACAACACGAGGAACATATTTCTGAAAAGGAAAAAATTAAATCAATATTTCTAACAAAACAGAAAGCAGCTGAAACCGATTCTGAAACAATAATAGCCAGCTTTGATTTGCAGAAAGTTTTAGCCACTCCTCATTCAGACAGCATGATAACAGGTTTTTACAGAAAATACGCCGTTTATAACTTTACAATTTATGAAACATTTACAAGAAACGGCATTTGTTACATATGGCAAGAAAAAGATGGAAAGCGAGGCTCTAACGAAATCTGCAGCAATTTATTCAATTACTTAAAAGGTGTTGATGAGACTGGCCATACCAAACGTGTTGAATTTTTTTGTGACAACTGTGGAGGACAGAACAAGAATAAATCGGTTCTCTTTATGGTTTTTCACTTTTTGAAAACTTCCAAAAGTATCGACGAGGTTACAATTACCTTTCTGCTTGCAGGGCATACATACATGCCAGTAGATTCGATTCATGCCGTTATTGAGAAATTCATAAAAGGGAAATCAATAATGGCTCCATCCGAATGGCCCACAATTTTAACCAATGCCAGGACTAAACCGAAACCTTATATTGTGAAACTCTTGACTCATAATGACTTCTTCGATTTCAAAAATAGTACAAAACAGTTGAAACTTAAGACTGACAGCAATTCGCTAAGACTTAAAGATTTAAAAATAGTTAAATTTATAAAAAATAACGAAGTATTCTTTTATAATTATAAATACGAAGACCAATACAAAGAGTGTAGGATTTTAGTTAAGGAACAAGAATTGGCTAAAGCATATAAATCTACTTTGCCAATAACTAGAGAGAAATTTAATAATTTAAAAACTATGTGTGAGAATAATACCATACCACCTAGGTACCACCACGAGTACCTAAGTCTTAAGTGTAGTGCCAATCTACCAGATGTATTGGATGAAAGTGATATTGAAGATACTTAACCGTCTTCAAATCTAGGGTTAATTAAGTTACCATAGACAAACAACGTTTTTGTTAACAAATTTTTTAAAATCCTTAATTTTCATGTTATATTTACATTTGTATTTTTTAAAGAGTTTTTTTTTTAGTTATTAAACGAGTTATTTCTTGTTTTGCATATTTTTGTCTAATTATGACATAACCGACAAACTCGAGTCAGAACAAGCAATTCCAAAATGGCGTAAGTGGTCATAAACGCCATTATTGAACACTTTTCACAAAATGTACCATGGCTTAAACGACATGTCCATTTGGCATAACCACCACTGGGTGCTCTTAAAAGGACTAACCGCCATTTTTGTTAATAACATTCTTTGTAGGAATTTTCTGTGCTGAGTACACAACTTGTAACATCCTTTAGAGTATATTATTGAAATATATTGTTTAAAACTTCTTAATAAATAATGTTCAGCTAGAAAGTTACATTTTGCTCTTTTCTGAACATTTTTGCAAATGGTGCTTACGTCGTTTTGCCTTGGATGCGTCGATATGTAATCAGCATAACATAAATAAAAGCACAAAATATAACACAATCGTAAGCACGTGCACAGCTTATGACTAAACTAAAGCAAACTGCATTTAACCCTGGCAAACTAACCTAAAATTTTTAGCGGGAATATAGTGTCTAGTTATCAAGTTACCAGTGGGACATACAATGCCGGCGAAATATGCTTTTGCCTTCCCACTGGTAGCGAAAGGGTTAAGTATACTATTTATATGCGCGCGTATCGTATCAGTGATTAACGTATCGTAGAAGTTGAACTGCGTCCTCAGAAGTTTCTTCCGGATGCGACCGGCGATCTTTCGGGAGCTCTGAAAGCAGCGCTCGTTTCTCAAAAATGAACCACTAGGTTGGCGTGGTGTCATTCTGTTCAGTTGCGAAGACTTCCTTCAGGACCTGATGAGGGTGAGGGCATTGGTGGAGCCGAAGTGCCTCCATCGCTTCGTCCCACGTTGCGACGGTTTTTTTCCAGTAGCATCGGTAGGCCCATCAGCGCGTTCTGCTCGCAATCCTTGTATACCTGGACTGCATTTGTGAACGCGAGAACGTCCTCTCTTCCCAGATATCTGGGTGTGCATTTTGAGAAGGAGTCGCCCGTTTGACGCCCGATGGTCGCCAGGAACTGGTTCAGCTGCTCGATGTTGAGCTGAATCGGTTCTTGTCCTGCCGGTGTCGTTACCGTGCTGGTGGCTGGCATCTCTTGTGCTTTTTTCTGTAGATACAGGCGGGTGTTTGGTCGATGCGTTGTGGTATCGATCGACTGTATCGGTTTCCTTGCGATCTTTTACACCACGTTGGGCGCCATTTGTTGCGGGCTAAATTGGGCAGATGGGGTTTCGTTAGGGAACACAGGTAGGTAAAAATAACGAACACGTGTTTACTTAACTCTTACAAGACTAAAAAAAAGGTATATTAGACTTGTTCGCACTTTTGTCTTAAGATATTAATAAGTACTTATTGCTAACACTATAAACTCGACTAGTGATCCCCGAGGGATGCTCCTAGAGCTAGACAGTCTGTAGCTAATGCAATGCGTAATCAAAGGGTGTCTTGATTTATGTTTGCGGACATCCCTATTGGGATTTCGTTGTGGGTGGTGAGTTTTTTCTATGTGCGCCCTCTCTTGAGGCGTGGATGTCAGGGTGGTTCCGCTTCCGTGTGCCGCCCTGACCTGTACGTCTTCTGTGTTGCCTAGCTTCTTGTTACAAACTTTATTTTTTATATACACAAATGTAAACATAACTTTATTACCAGCAAAGATGTACACTCTCACAATACCCGCAACAAGGACAAGCTACACCTAAAATGTAAATCTGTGACATGTAAATAATTGTTGATACAATTGCTTTTACTAAATATATTGAATATGGGTATGAATATTGTGTGTGTAACCTTTTTTTGTTTACACCGTCATTTTAATTAAAGTTTCCTGTTTTTTTATTTTGATCACGTGTTGCACATTCGATTATTTATTAGAAGAGGTTGTTTTTTATTGATCCATCGAAATATGCAAAACTGACCGACTGGAATCGGGAATATCCTTTTAGAAAATATTCTGTGAATCCAATTAACTATTTTTAATATGAGAAAATGACGAGTTTAACAGTACAATTCAGAACAACAAAAAAACGCAACTGAATTGTACAAGTTATTTGGATTACACAAACTTCGTAGGGGACATGTAACGTAAAGCGGGAGAGTAGACTAGAAATCTGGAATATTATCGAAGAATTTCAGTAATTTTACGGAAATCGTTTAGAACGCGCTTCGCCTTCAGAATAATGCAACTTTTTGTGACCCTATCGGCGTTCTTCGATATAATGTCAATAAACAATTTATTTCAACTTGGACACTACACTGAACGAAAAAAATGTATTTTGGGCTGTTTTGATATAAATGATTTACAGAATTTATTGACCACGGATTTCAAAATAAAATATACGATTTTTATCACTTTCCATATAAAATGAATTACTCTTGTATTGAACTATAAAGTTTTCTTTTATTGTTGAAATAAAAATATGTACATATATTTTGAGAATTTAATAAAAGAATATTAAAAAGTGGATACACCTCAAAAGCCAATGTAATATCTTGCAGGGTATAGATCAAATTGTTGGAATTTTTATACAACCTATTTGAAATAGTTATATCATAAATAAAAAACGTTTCCGCAGAGTTGAAACTTTTTTAAGTGCAAAAGGTATGTTTTGAAATGTCGAGATCGGCAAATTTACTATTTAATTTGCTGCCGCAGCTTCAAATCATGAAATTCGCAGTTTCGTCTGACAACGGTATTCACTTTATAATTAAATGCGGTAATTAATAAAGTAGACTACGTTTTCATTAAATTTCGAACGTCTAGAATGTCTTCGTCCAACATTCCTTTTTTATTATATTTGTTGTACGCATATTTTATGAGTATGTTGTAAGCAGGCGAATTCGATATTAAAATTACTTTGGTAAACACGTAATTGAAGAATAATATTGACAAGCTCCCAGCTGCGATTACTTCCACGTTTTTCCCCTATACATGATGTTTTCTTACAAATCAATGAACAACACCGCTTTGGCATGAAAGAATTTGAATACATATTAAATTTATGCCTCGTATTTGAATTGAAAAGTGTATATAAATGAATTTCAGTAGGTACCTACACAGTTATTAAATCCTGTAATGAAACATATTATGATCCATGTTTCATATAAGGACTACATTTTCTATAAATTTACTTTTGAAAAATCAATTCCTCTATTTATACGTTCTTTATTTCTTTTAACCCCCACTAAATTAAAAACTTTTCAAATTTAAGTAATTACATGTCATTTCGGAAGTTTAACTGACTTCACGGACAGCAAATGCCTATAAAAATAAACTGCCACTTCAAAAGTAGTAAAACTGCGGTATAGTAAAAGTCGGTCTAATAAAGTAGCTACAAGAAAGCTATAAAATTCTCCGAATCCTTTGTTAACACCTTTTTTCATTATGTTTTCGATTTTTCAGGACGGTTTACCTTTAGAAGGGGGAACGATGACAGTAAGTCCAGACGGAAACACAACAACGAGCACTCTATCCTTTACACCGACGTCATCGGATCACGGCCTTACATTATCCTGTCGAGCTTCCAACCAAATGGTACCTCACAGTGAAATGCGAGATACTTGGATGTTACGAGTCCTTTATCCCCCAAAGGTCACACTTACTCTTGGTCACGGCTTAAACGCCAACGACATCAAAGAGGGTGCGGACGTTTATTTCGAATGTCATCTTGTTGCCAACCCGTGGGTAAGTAATCTGAAACCTGATCTTATAAAAGCTCTTTTCTTCTTTTAAATAATGTTATGTAACATTTTTCATTATGTAAATACTTTTTATTGTATAAACAAACTGTTTTATTTGAAACACGTTAGACTATTTCCATAAATGCGTTTGATTCGGTTATAATACTTTCAAAAGAACAATGAAAAGTAAATCAAATTTGTTAAATTGTAATATGAAGCAGATTTCTTGGACAAGGAAGTAGAAATACGTATTTCTGTCACGTCTTTCATGGAATGAATTCAACTTATCCTGACAAAAATTCTCAGGCGTCATCCGCTTCTAATTTCCAAAATTTTAATGTTGTTTGGCCGTTCACTTTCTATTTTTACACTGCTTTTCTCATTCATTCTGTAAACAGAATTAATTTATAAATATTTTCTGAGTAGCAAATCTTTATTATATATTATGTATGAACTGTTTACAACATTTGCACATTAAGTGCTTTTTTGACCCATTGCAAACCGTCCACAAGTACATATCGCACGTCTAATTCAATAGTGCCGCAACTGCCAGCAACACAACTTTACAGTACGCGCAAGAGAAAGCGGGCGTGTTATGTAAAAGGAGAATAACAACTGAATATACTTACCGATTTTTGTGAGAATTATTTTTCGGAACTTAATTTATGCGGTAATTAAACGTTAACTATCAATGGTTAAATTAAAAATACAATTTGTTAGTTATGGGTGGTTGTGGCCATATTGCACTGACCAATTTGGGACAACCGTAAATAACATCCACTTAGTTTTCTGCAGTTGGGGCGTTATTACAGTAAGTCACACAATGAAATTTTTTGATTGAAAAGTAAAAAATACAAGTAAGTATACAGACATTAGTATTAACAATGAAAGGAAATGGATATCAAAAAAAAGCAAGAGCAATAATAGACACGGGATCTCAAAAGTCCTACATTTTGAAGAAGTCAGCGGAGGAGTTGGGATTTCCGATGTTGTCGAGTCAGTCTATGGTCAATTTGTTATTTGGAAGAAACAAGGGTCCTTGATTCAGGGAAATGAAAAGGCAGAAGATTTGGATTTAAGATGTTGACTCGGACTGTCCAGCGATAGAAATTGTGATATGAGCTGATGTCGCGGCTCAATTATGGAGAGGACGAGTTGAGAAGTTGAGGAGTGGACCGCCGCTGACGGTTGAAAAAAATGTTACGACAAGAATTGAGAATTGTAACACAATTTATAAATAGGTATTGCACCAGTAAGCTCAGTTATATGGACGATTGGGCGTGGATTAGAAGTGAGGAGAGAAAGTGAGTTATAAGTAGTATAAGCAGAATGAGTAACGAATACTCAATAGAGAAAATGGGCGCCACGCAAGTTCTAGAGGTAATAGCTAAAATTGAGAATATGAACTGCGAAGATAGTCTCAATTCGGAGATGAGTAAACGTAGTAAGCTGAAAGAGAAATATGGTAATGGAGCAATAATGAGAATAAAAAGACTCGGTCAAAATATGTACACAAATATCTATAACATAAAGTAATTGTTCAAAATAAAATAAATGAATGTAATTGGATCCACAAAAAAGTTGTAGTGACTCACTCAAAGGTGATAATACTAATTAGAGATCCGCTTTACCTTTTCAAGTAGCGTTGCAATAAAACTACTTGTGATGAATTACGTTAGCACGAACATTAAATATTTCCAGCATACGATACAATCGTAGTAAGACAAGTAAGTAAGTAATAAAAATAAGGTACCTGTGTATACCGTTCGGTGGAGATCCCTTTGCAAAGGTGCCGAAACGATGTAATCTAAATAAAGAAAATTAGTACAAATCGGACCAAAAGTAATGGTTCGGTCCCAAACTACGAGAATACTTAATTACTCACGATACACTTGAAGGATCGGATGCTGAGCATATGTTAGCAAGAGTTTAAATTTATCAGCAATTAAAAGTTAAGGTAAAAGGGAGTAACTAATACAATTTTACGTACAAGTCAATTAACGCAAACAAAATAACATTTAACTTGAAGTAATAAAAGTATTAACTGAAGAGCAAATTTAGTTAGAATGAGGTATTTACAAAAATGAATGACGTCACAAAAATATTTAAGTTAACTGTAAAGCAATTTACTAAAACAAATAATTTCGGTAAGGTAAAGTATCCACAAATTAAATTATTTAGAGTTAATGAGTTTAAAGAAAAATAAAGGTAAAGTAATTTATAAGGAAGCAGGAAAGGTAATTGAAGTTTGTAGTCTTCGATGAAGATGAGAAAATGGCGGCGAGTTGTCAATGCAGAAATCGATGTTACCGGCCCAAAAATGGTAGTTGACAGCATCAACCATACGGTAAACGGGAAGCGACACGTTGAACACTAGGCACTAGGCCATTCGTTGAACGCTAGGACAATTATGACAAATTAGAGACGAGAAGTTCAAGGAAAGCATGCAATTTTGAAGATAGAAAACGAATAAGTACATACCCAATGAGTTTTAATCACTGACGCAATAACACTTGATAAGAATTCTCAGATACGACACAATATAATAATTGTATTAGAACCGTAATTGTATACGTTTGGAAGTGATAGAAATAAGCAATTTGTTGACGAAATATCACTTATAACCGTTTTATATAACGTAAAATTAAAGAAATTTGTGAATATTTCTCAGCACAAAAATGAAGCGTCTGCACCGTTTGAGAACTCGAAAGGAAGTCTTGATGATCAGTAAAAGTAAACCTAAAGGGCTTAAGAAGTAAAAAGAGATAGTAGAGAGTGAATGAATGACGTTAAAAGGAGAGAGATGAGTAGCACGCCGGAAAGCGGTTCGAGGCTACTACGAGATTAAGAAAATATTTCAACCAATTAGAAAATTAGGAATTTATATTAAAAAGTGAAGTGTTGCACCACCTAGTGCACAATTAGGTAGGGTCCATAATATCGATCACAAATAAGTACTAAACCATAGAATATACACATATCATAACACAAAGTTGGCATGGACACTCATGGGTGAAGTACCTTCCGATCGAATTAAGAGTTGTTTATCTTTGTTGGTTACGTCTCTTATCACTCAGGAATCATTCATGGTAAAACCTTGGTTTTTGGAGACAATTGTAATTCGGGATGCTGATGAAGATAAAACTAAATTGGAGTTGGTTGACCGTCGGCTTAAGAAAGAAGAATCAAGAAGTTTGGTCATTGGGGATATTGTGCTAATTGGAAGTGACAACCCGAAAAAGATGGATTGCCCATTACGAACGATCATAAAGTTGTATCCAGGAAAGGATATACTAATATTAATGAAGTTATTACTTGTCACCGATTAAATCGTTATAGAACCCATGGTACACCTTCTTAATTGCAATCTTTGCACATAACTCTGTAAGGTGTTCTTTAGTTTTTCCAGAAATTTATGGAGCTTTTACAAAGGCCTTTTCTGGTAATAAAAATATTTAACTCAAGACACAGTATTAGTTCAGCATAAATTAATCTGTTACCAGCGGAAATAAAAACGAACTTGTTCACTGTTTACAATAAGCACGCAATCCACTCATTTTACTGTAATAAAACTAAAGAGCTATAGAACCACAACTACTGTTAGTTACGTCGCTATTATACCGTATTGCCTAAGTAATCAAGGAGCATAGGGCAACAACAGTCAGTTATGGCTGTATTGCAACACAAAACCGTCAACCTGCTGTTATGATATGTGTATACTCTATGGTTTAGTACTATTTATGATCGATACTATCGACCCTACTTGGTTGTCCACTAGGTGGCGCAACGCTTCACTTTCTAATATAAATTCTCAATTTTCTAATTGGTTGAAATATTTCGTAGCCTCGTAACAGTAGCCTCGAACTCCTGTCCGGCGTGCTACTCATCTCTCTCCTTTTAACGTCATTCACTCTCTACTATCTCTTTTTTAATTCTTAAGCCTGTTAGTTCTTTTTACTGGTAAAACAGACTTCTTTTCGAGTTCTCAAACGGTGTAAACGCTCCATTTTTGTTCTTAGAAATCTTCACAAATTTCTTTAATTTAACGTTATATAAAACGGTTATAAGTGAAATTTCTTTAACTAATTGGTTGTGGAGAAACCACCTGCTTATTTCTACCACCTCCAAACGTATACAATTACGGGTTTAATACAATTTAATGGTGTCGCATCGGAGAATACGTTTTCGAGTGTTCTTAACGTCAGTGATTAAACTCATTGGGTATGTACTTATTCTCGTTACTATCTTCAAAATTGCATTCTTTCCTTCAACTTCTCGTCTCTAATTTCTCATAATTTTCCTACCGTTCAACGAATAGCCTAGTGTTCAACGCATTCGCTTCCCGTTACCGTTTATCGCATGGTCGATCCTCTCAACTACCATCTTTGGGCCGATAACATCGATTTCTACATTGACAACTCGCTGCCATATTCTCAAGTTCGCCGGAGACGACAAACTTGATTTACCTTTCCTGCTTCCTTATAAATTACTTTACCTTCATTTTTCTTTAAACTCATTAACTTTTAAATTAAATTAAATAATTTAATTTGTGGATACTTTGGTAATAAAAGTAACGGAATCCCACAACTGAGTTAATAATAATAAGACCTAACATTTCCATTTAAATCTTAGTTACCATGGAAATTATGTTACTGTTTAACAGTTAGATAGATTTTTATTAAATACTACGTTACTTTAAATATTTTTTTCTCCACTGATGGTTTAAATAGTTTAATTTAAGAATAATTAACATAATTTCCATGGCCATCCATTGATACAGGGTGTTGTTTTGCAACTGTTAGCTTAGAAAGTTTTCGAACTTTAAGTTGTCATAACTTTGTTATTAATAAATATATTTTTGTAAAATTTTGGTGACAGCTATTTGGAAGCATTCTGAATCCAGTGGCATAGATATTTTTTTTATAAACAAATCGCTAATAACAATTCTCCATTCCAAGTACGAAGTTATTCGTAGTATGCCCTGAAAATTGGAATAAACATTTAAAATTTTGTCCCAAAGTAGATGTTTCATTATTTGACATTTAAAAAAAAATTGGTTAAAATCGGTAAATAACTTCCGATTTTACATACATATGTGTTTCCAATCTAAATGAGTCACACTGTATATCGTGTGTTTGAAAAAATAGGTTTGGGTGGCAATATTAGAACTGCTACTTGGCAGCCATTTTGGTTTTGGTGGGAATTTTGATTTTTGCAGCCATTTTGGTTTTGTCGGCCATATTTAATGTCGCATCAGCAAAAACGAGAACAAGGAAAATGATGCATTTTATTTATTATTAGCATAAACAATATCACATTAATTTAAATCTAAAATAATGTTTATTTCCATAAAGTACCATTCTTCCGCCCCTCAAGTTCTTGAATTTTGTATCAACCTAATCTTTACAGACACGTATTTTTGCGCAGGTACCTATAAATTCAAAATAAACGTAATTTTGATGATTACAAGTACATATTTAAAATTTTCTTTTCTTCATTTAAATAAAATTGATTAGAAAGAAAACACGTTCGTTTATCATAACCACTGGAAATTAAACCGGCATACCATAGAAACTATCTAAAACCAAGCACAACCGAAAACATTTTAAATAATTTTTTTAAAATCCAATCAACTTTGTTAATTAACAATAGGATAAGTTATTCGAAACGGCGAAGGATTTGTAAACTTTGACACTTTGCCGTTTGGATATAAGGAATAAACAATTAAAGAAAGTAAAAAAAATTTATATTATAAAGTAGTATTATTTTATAAAGTAGTAGTAGTAGGCTCCATTTCACTCAGCAAAAAAAATTGTTGTAACTCTAGGTCTAGTTCCAGATTCGGGAACGTTGGGAGGAGGAGTTCCTCAGACCCTAGATTCAGAATAGGCAGTGTCGGATCTGAATTCATCTTCGGGTACTCTGTAGGGCCCTTGTTAGGATCCTAGATCCATGTTCGGAAGTGTCGCGAATAACACATCCGAATAAGGTGCTGTTACGGACGTCTCCGGAGGATGTGTCGTGAGGAGCTGGTCCAATATCAGAGTTTCCATGTTCTGTGATGGGATGTCTCCATGATAGTACTTAGGTATGTACGGGGAGTTGCCTTTCCCTTTGCCCATACCCCGTGGTGGTGGTGGAATGACTTTAATAGAGTGAATCTTTATCCTTTTCTCTAAGGATACTGTGGGCGACTGCAACATCGGACAACCTTCGATGAAGTTACTCTAATCTCGATCCAATTTCGCTCTTATTAATTCCTTCAACTCCTGTGTTTTCCTTAAAGTGTTTAATCTGAACTCTACATCGACGTCCATGACTCTTGAAAAATGTTCAATTTTCTGAATGTAGTTTAGTACTGTAAGATATAAGAATAAATAAATAAATAAGAATAAAGTCATTATGAGAGTCATTATGTGACTCATAGAAGGTTTGGAAATTTGTTAAAAAACTGTTTAGATAATTGCCAATCATTATGAGGATCATAGAAAGTTTGGAAAATTATCTAATCAGTCGTTTAGCAAATTTCCATTTCGCGATAATGATTGGAAATTACACTTCGTTCATCGAAAATCACTCTCTTCGCTAATCAATGACACTTTCAACATTTTATCGCTATTTAATGAAATCGATCCGAGGATAATTTAAACAATATAGACCACAAACGTTTCAAAAATCCTGTATTTGTATCAACTCACTAGAATATGGCTGAAAAGGGGAAATTCTACCCTTTAACATGGCAAACATCGTGTCGACGTAGGGCACAATTTTACTTACCATTCGCGAAAAAAGGCATGTGTCAATTTTTCTCCGCTTTAGAAAAAGTTACCTTGGCTTTTAGACTATCGAGGTAGCTGAAAATCTGGTGGAGAGAAGTGAATAAAAGGCAATATTGAAACCCAATTCAATACTAACTCATGCAGTAGGTACTAGAAAATTTCATTTATTGTTGTTAAAAAGTTTAAGAAATACAGGAACCTAAAAAGCAAAAAGTATAATATTAGAGGATGATTGAGAGGGAAAATATTGAATGATATCGATGTTGACGATTTTGAAAATCAAGCACATTTTTTTACGAATCGGGAACAAATGATAGTCTATGCCGTGTTATTTTCAAAATGATAATAAAATCTGAATCCTCTCTCATTTTATAACCGTAAAATGTCATTTGCATAAAAGTAACGTGAAATTTGAATTATAGATACCCCTAAGTTCAGGTAATGCTTTATAAATAATGCGTTGGTACATCGAGTGATGTACGTGAATCAAAATCTTGCAAATAAATTACTTGCATAGTTTTTCACTTCCGACGTTATAGACAAATCTTCTGAAAACTGTTAACTGTACAGTACTTTGTGTCTGCCAAAGACCTTTTGCTTCAAATTTAATAAGGAAGCTATTTTCGTTGCCTATTTATCCCCAGACGCTCTGTCGCTAGCAATTTATACCACTTATTTCTCAATTATGCAGATATTCATTTAATTTATTATTCATAGAATATCTTTTCCTGTCGAAATTACACGACCAAATGTTTCAAAACCGCTTTTTAATTCTATTTTCGTATGATAACATAATCATCTACGTTTCAGTCGAGTGCACGAGAAATTGATAAATTATCCTGTCATGTCAACATTAACAATTTTGAATGTCGCTCATTTGCATTATCATGCTGATCATCAATCTTTTTTTCCTCCAACTGTCGAATTCGTTGAATAAAATTCGCATACGTTACATTTTCTACTAAAAAAACAAAAACAAAATAGTTACACACGTGTTCATACGAACGAATACAATATTCACAATATTCCAGATTATGGGAACAAAAAAACTGGCGATGCCACCAATATGGAACCGTGTTAAATTTAATCCTCACCTTGAAGAACTAAGTATACCTATACAAACGCTTAGTTGTGAATTGGAAAACTAGAGTGGAAACGCATGGCTTGCCTATACATTTAGCGAACTTTATTGAACCGTTTTAAACTTCATAAGAAAAACCATGAATTGCGTACCGTGAAATTGAAGCATCATGGGACATTGACATGACGGAAGCTTTGTAGTTGTCCAAGCTAATATGACCAAACACAAACAGAAGCGCGTCAAGTGGTGTAAAGAAATTGTTCAAATTTACTATATATCATTAGCAATTTACCATTTGGGCATTCCAAAAATTATCATGTGCAGTTTGGAAGTTTCTCAGTGGTCTGTGTTTTTTTCAACAGTCATTTTTCTGCTCATCATTATCTGCCACGTCAGTTTCCAATGTGATCATTTCAAATTGCGTACATGGGATTCCTATAGTGTATCCCACATAGAAGAAGAGCAGTAAATCATACTACGAGGGACAGGCCATTATTATTATTGAGAATGAAGAAATTAGGTAGGACATGGGGAAAAAATTCGACAAGAGAGTCACGTATGGATCCACCATGAAGACGAGGTCACATCAACAATAATCGTAAAGCAGCGAACATTGAGGAAAGTAATGTACGCTGTGTTCTCTAGAAGGTCTGGTGAGCGCTATTAAGCTAGATGCGCAGATACTGCCGAAAATGTTTAATAAAGTGCCAAAGAATGGAATTATGCCACATCACGATAACGCTTCTTCCCTTCAGTTATTCATGTTGAATTCTTATTTTTGGTGAAAATATTGTAATGGTTATGTTTATTAAATTAATTTATACCTTCAGTGTTAATAAAATACTCCCTTTAAACATTAACTTTAAACTTTAACCATTACAATATTTCTCAGTGTTAATAAAAAAAAAGTAATAAGGACATATCAAACCTCTTCTAAAACATTAAGCAGTTCGTATAATCAATTAACATATTAAATTACTTACGATGTTCTTCTCCTCAAATTGGAGACCTTCTCGTGGAGTTGTTGGTACGTGTTAATGAAACGACATGTACTTCAATTTAATGCCGACGTTTCGACCATTCAGGGTTGGTCTATCTCAAGGCTCTTTATTAGAACATGTAAAATTTGCAATTAGTATCTACATTCTAATGCGTAATATTGAGTGACACTAATTTCCATTAATGGTTGAAGGAACACTCACCTGAAGAGTCTACGTATCAAAAACATTCGGGGTACTCGTTGGACCCAGTTTATATGTGATGCGAAGATTGTTGAAGAATGAAATTGTTGGTAAGCAATGTTATAATTATTATAGATTAACGATAATATAAAATAAATAAATTAATAATATACGACACATTTCTAGTTGGTGGAACGAACAAACAAAGAATGGCTAAGTGCTTGTACCTAAAAAAGGTACGAGTGTTGATAGAGATATCAGGGAGTAAACAAGTTATCTAGTCTGGGAGATCAAAGGTGACGCAATTATTCATATACAGGATGTGTAGGAGTACTTCACATTTCGAAATTGGGAATGGTTGGATTCAGAAGCAGCGGGTTAAGGGTGTTACGTATGGGGTGTGGTGTGGTAGTAGGAACAAATCAAATTGAAAGTAAGATGAATTTAGAGGAATGGTTGAAACTAGTTAAAAATTGATTCGTTAATTATTTATGTTTTGTTTTGATCATTGATATAAGATTGCTATACATGTTGCTTCAATTGTTAGTGTCAGTCAATTTTTATATACGTTGATGTATATCATTTCCGAAGTCAGGCGTTTGTTAGTGAAATTGGCAACCCAACTACTAGTAGATCTTTTGCAGAGGCAATGCTTTTTTGTAAAGACATTTTAAAATTACCTGAATTTAGATATTGTGAAGCAACGACTAATTTTATTTTGAAGTTCAACAATGCATTCGTCATTTTAAATTCAAGAAAACTGTCTTCATTTGCATACAAAACAGCAATGTCTCTCAACAACATTCACAATATTCGTTTATTTACTAACAATTTTCGGATATATACATCTAAATTAAGAATGGAAAACGTAATTTATGTTTTAGAATGAAATAGAATTGGATAGGATTTTTAGGATTCATAATTTGCTTTAGGACAATTACTAAAATTTGTGAAACTTTTATAATGGATAATTCCAATTTAAAATACATTCCACTTTCTAAACTCAGCCAAGATCACTTGGAATTATTTTTTGGATCTATCAGATCCCACGGCGGTTACAACAATAAGCCAACTTGCAGAGCAATTTAAATCTGCATATAAAAAACTTTTAATCCATGCCGAGGTTCGTGGAAATGGTCTTGGGAATTGTGTACCGTTATCACAAATAAATATTCTAAATATTTCAAGTGCTAAGGATTGTATTAATAATGAAAATTTTATATACAATGGGGTTTCGATCGAAGGAGAGGAATTACCAAATTTGGAAGATCATGAATTTGCTTTAAACAATATAAGTAGATTGTCGGAATTTTTTAAAGAAATTGTCACTTATCGTGGGCTTACAAGCAAAAGGCATTAAGTCAATAATGTTAGAAAATGAGATTGTTGGTGTTGCGGAATAAATTTTGACGCTCTATATCGTGGCAGAACGCACTAAGTTGTAATGTCAATAGAGAAGGAGTACGAGGCTCGCACGAAAGGCATCAAAGCAGTTTAAGTACGATTCTATACAAGCAAAATGAATTAAGTCCCTTAATGCTTTTTGCCTGTATTATGTTTTCTTAGAAGATGAACCAAAACTGCATTAAGTCACTTAATGCCTTTTGCTTGTATTGGCCCAATGGTCAATGAACGTAGGACATTGCATTAAGTGACTTAGTGCACACTGACTGTCTCGAGCTTGGCGTTACCGGTTTTTCGTCCCATGACTAGTGCGACTCGATGCGCTTGCAACAGTTGCAATTCATGTGTTGGGTAGTGCGTAGTGCGTGCGTTTTGCAATAATAATTATATTCTGCGATTGAAATCGCTCCCATAAGTTTACGGTATAAGTAAAATGAATAGCCGAAGTGCTAAAATATTAGCACTAGTACGTAACAGTGCCAGTCAACAAGAAGTAACATCACGTAAGTAACAAAATTTAATAATTATTATCTCTGCCGGGTTTGAGGTTAGGTCATGCTAATTATTAAAACCAGAGGTGGCTGATAGATTTTCAAAGTGGTATGCGTATTGTTATGATGAATAATGAGGGGCATAATAACGTATATCAAGCAGCCAGTTGTTTTAAGAGCAAGTAAAGTAACAGTCCTGCCACAATGTGGTTGGAGATGTGAACTGTTGTTTTGAAAAAGCTTTACAAGAGTTTACTTTTTATTTTGTGAAAATAACGTAAGAGAAAATGCATCAGTATGGTGAAGGTTCCTTTGCAAATCCATCAGGTGCCACTGATGAAACCTGCAGATATCATTTCCTATTGTAATTAATTTCTTAGTACACTTGAAAACCTTTGCATTTCTGTTGGCCTTGACAAGTGAGCTAATATGACAAACATCAAACATTAAAGTTTGGATTTGTATTTCAGACCGTAAAGAAGTGTTGCTAGGGTGCAGTACTTCTCGAAATTGTCATACCCAATGCAGTGCAACCCTGTCTGAGGGTCCAAATGGTAATATTAAAACGGGAGAACAATTCAGTGTCAATGATACCCAAGAACTAGCACACCGTAATTACGAGTATTTGCAGCGTACAAATAACACTGTTACAGCAAAACAAATACAACCTGGAGACCAAAACGGTCACAGTTCTTTGTTGTCCAATGAAACTTACGAGCTAACGCAGCAAAGTCCCCTTAACTTTCATAACAATGAGACTATTAGCTGCTCACCGGTTTGGAGCACAATAAACTCTGATGGAGAAAACTTTGAAAAGGTTAGCCATGCAAATAATATTTGTGAATCAGAACAGTTGGATTTAAGTGACTGTGATAATTCCGATGTTGATAAGACCTATGAACCTAATTTGAGCGATCTGACTACCGATAGCTCAAATAATGAGGAAAATAAACAAACAAACATAGACAGAGCTGAAATACCCAAAAATAGCGCAGGAAAAAGTAGGTGGCGTAAAGCAAAGCCTAGCGAATGGAAGAGACAAAAAAACAGGAAACTAAAGAACGAATGCCTTCCGTATAACAATTATAAAGGTATCGGACAACCTGCTAAATGCCCTAAACCAGTAAACTGTACAAAATGCAAATTTCAATGTACGAAGAAGTTTACTGAAGACGAGAGAAAAAATATTTGCAGTAAGTACTGGATTCTATCATCATATGAACGAAAAAAGGATTTCATTCTGTACAACGTTTCAAGTTCTGCTCCATCATCACGAAGACCTCGAACAGAAAATGCAGTGCAGAGACAGAATACTAAACAGTATTATTTTACTAAGGAGGCTGAGAAGTTACAGGTGTGTCTATGCAAACTTTAAGTATTTCTAATCAGATGATACTTACTGCCTTCAAAGGAAAGGATGAATTGGGACACTTTTCAGGTATTGACCACAGAGGACGGAGACCACCAGGCAACAAAACGAAGGATGACGTTGTAGCCAAAGTTAGAGCTCACATAGAGAGTTTTCCAAGCATGGAAAGCCATTACACTCGAAAATCTACTTGCAGAAAATATTTGGATAGCAGGTTAACCATCACCAAAATGTACAACCTGTATAAAGAACAATGTAAAGAAAGAGGAGATACAGAACTAGTTAGCCTAATAACATATCGCAGGATTTTTTGCAACGAGTACAATTTATCTTTTTTTCACCCAAAAAAGGACCAGTGCCTTACTTGTGTGACTTACCAGCAAGCTACTCCTGACGCAAAAGTAAACTTAGAAGAAGGTTACAACGATCATTTACGCAGAAAGAAAGAAGCACAAGAGGCGAAAGCCGTCGACAAAGAACGAGCCAAAACTGATCCGTCCTTCATGACAGTGTCCTTTGATTTACAGAGCGTCTTGCAGATACCTTCATCTGAAGTTTCTTTGACGTATTACTTGCGAAAACTGACCATGTACAATTTAACGATCTATGAAGCAGCAGTACCTAATAGGGCATTTTGCTTCTGTTGGACCGAGGTTAATGGTAAAAGGGGAAGCTGTGAAATCGGGACTTGCCTGTTAAAATATATTGGAAAGATACCTCCTGAAGTAAAAAGCCTATCACTCTTTTCTGATACTTGTGGCGGTCAAAACCGCAATGTGCAAATTTCAGCACTGTTCCTGTATGTTGTTCAAAATACCCACCTTGAGGTCATAGAGCATAAATTTCTAGAAAGCGGCCATTCATTTATGGAAGTAGACTCTATGCACAGTGCTATTGAGCGCCAAAAGAAATTTGTACCGGTTTTTTGTGTAAATGACTGGATGAACATTTTCAAACTCGCACGCTCTCAAAGGGGAAGAAACAAAGATAAGCTACCGTATGAAACTGCAGAACTTAAGTTCGATGAATTTTTGGATTTGAAACAGGTATCCGCTACGCTAGTTACAAACAAATCTCAAGATGAAAATGGACAAACAGTTAATTGGCTAAAAGTAAAGTGCTTTAAATATGAAAAAGCAAAGCCGAATGTCATTCAATACAGGTATGACTACAGTAGGATCCTTTAAATGTCATTTCTGCTATGAAATGGATTAATTAGGATTCCACTTTTCAGCTCCTAAATAACTTCTATTCATTCAGATGTTAAACCTAAAAGCTTTAGTTACCTTTAATATATGGTGGACATTTGTCCTTTACATAAACTTAATGTATTTAGGAGTATTGACATTCGTAAACCTAACGACGGCACGGTAAATCACGATAAGAGGATAAATGTACCCTACAAACCTTAGAATTTATATCTAGTTGGAAGTTTAATTTCACTTAAAACAATATTAAACAAAGTAATATACTGATAATTTTTGATAAGTACCAAACGGTGTAAGAAAAAATTAAGTGACACTCCCTTAATTTTTCTGTTTTTGAATTCTACGCCCGAAGGCAATTTATTATAATTTTGCGCTACAAAACATCACCAAAACCACACTCGCGAGATGCCATCCAATTTTTTTCTAAGAAATGATCGTGGGAGCCACATGACAAAAAGAGTTAGGTAAACATGATTTATTCGAAAATAACATACACCGTGTCCGTTTTTCGAGTGCCACTATGGGGATCTCGCTTATCTTAAGAGATACGAAGTTGGTTAAATTAGGGCAAAGTTGTGCATTTTTATGCCAAACAATAATCTGTTTTCATATTTGACTTATCTGTGACAGTTTACGACATATCGCAAAAAAACCAAAAATTACGATTTTCGTTTTTCTGCTTTAAATCAAAAACCAATTAAGATTGTCTTTTCTAACCAAGACATTCTTCAGGCACTTTTTTATGTAGAATTAGAATATGGCATCGACTTTTCAATACTCTTCAAGATGGCGGACTAACAACTGTCAACTTCATTTTTTCTTATGGGCACCATTTTGAATTTTTCCATTTTTAGATTACGTTTATTTTTCTCTTTACAACGATGTATCACACATGTTATTTCATTATTACATGTTTGAAGAAAATAAAGTTTTTCATTTTCTGTGCAGAGTGCTTTGAAGAAAATGTCGACGCTCTTTTGTTTTCAATTAAATTTGAGAGTTCGATCCGTCGCCTGCGTTGGCCTTGATTTATTTGTGTAGAGAAAATGCAATTTTCAAATAAAACTATAATTCAACAATATTTAACAAAGATGTCAAGATGACAAGAGCTTAAATAGGTAACATCACAACATGTGTTCAAAAATCCCCCCTTGTAATTGCAACCACAATTGCACTCTTTTTCTAAGATTCGCTACAGCTCTTAACACGTCTCTCCTAACTTGTCCCCCTTGGACTATTTTTTGTGGGGAACAATGAAAAATAAGATATACAAAACATTGCCAGCCGACGTTGATGATCTTCGACACCGAATCGTTAGCATTCTCAGACACGACATTAGAAGGAGAGACGTGTTAAGAGCTGTAGCGAATCTTAGAAAAAGAGTGCAATTGTGGTTGCAATTACAAGGGGGGATTTTTGAACACATGTTGTGATGTTACCTATTTAAGCTCTTGTCATCTTGACATCTTTGTTAAATATTGTTGAATTATAGTTTTATTTGAAAATTGCATTTTCTCTACACAAATAAATCAAGGCCAACGCAGGCGACGGATCGAACTCTCAAATTTAATTGAAAACAAAAGAGCGTCGACATTTTCTTCAAAGCACTCTGCACAGAAAATGAAAAACTTTATTTTCTTCAAACATGTAATAATGAAATAACATGTGTGATACATCGTTGTAAAGAGAAAAATAAACGTAATCTAAAAATGGAAAAATTCAAAATGGTGCCCATAAGAAAAAATGAAGTTGACAGTTGTTAGTCCGTCATCTTGAAGAGTATTGAAAAGTCGATGCCATATTCTAATTCTACATAAAAAAGTGCCTGAAGAATGTCTTGGTTAGAAAAGACAATCTTAATTGGTTTTTGATTTAAAACAGAAAAAGGAAAATCTTAATTTTTGGTTTTTTTGCGATATGTCGTAAACTGTCAAAGATAAGTCAAAACTGAAAACAGATTATTGTTTGGCATGAAAATGCACAACTTTGCCCTAATTTAATCAACTTCGTATCTCTTAAGATAAGCGAGATCCCCATAGTGGCACTCGAAAAACGGACACGGTGTATATCTAAAAAATTGTGGAAAATTCGACAAATATGTATGGAAACAATTCTATAAGAAATTTAATTACCTTTCATTTTCATTTAGAATATTTTGTCCACCGTTTCCGAGATACTATCTAAAGACCCCAAAATGCCACCCCCCCTCAAACCTTAACACGTTCACAGTCCGCTGTACATTTTAAAATAATAGTCGTTACGTCCACGTTTAAAATGTTATGCCCCACATATGGGTCATAGGACGTTATGTTATTAAAATTATTAGTCCTACGTCTTATGAGTCACATATGGGCCATCCCTAACCTCAACTATATCGATTACAAACGTGGTGTAAAAGTACTTGTTTTTAACAAATAATCGTTTAAAATGAATCGAAATAAAAGGAAGTTAACAGAACAAGAGTTGGAAAATATCGCTAATAATTTGTCAGAAGTAAGTTCTATTTCCGGAAGTGATTTTTCGATTCGGATGACAGCTTGCAAGATCCTAATTACAGTGTTGACCATACAGAAAGTTCTTCAGAGGATGAAAACTCGGATGAAGGTGAATTAAGTGATGATGAAGAACATAGTGACGATAAATCATTCGTTTTGGTCAGAAACTGTTCTTTAATTTGGAAGATTTCAGTTTACTGGAACTTGTGGTCTACAATTTGAAATCGCGCCTAATATGCAACCTATAGATATTTACAATTTATTCCTGGATGAAGAAATAATCGCTTTGATGGTGCTTCAGACTAACATATACGCAAAAGAAATTATAGAAAAGAAACGCCTTGTTCGATCAGCTCGTATTTCCCGATGGCATGACACTGATGAATCAGAAATGCGTTCATTTATTGGTAAGTATTCCTACGAATTGCTATACAAAATTTGAAATAAATTATTATATTTAGGAATCATTATGCTAATGGGTCTAATAAATTTTCCTAGCATTGAATGCTACTGGAAAACCGATCCACTTTATTACCATGGCCTGGTTCATAAACTTCCCATAAAATATAACCGATTTGCCTTGTTGTTAAAATCCTGCCTTTTCCCGATAACAAAGATCCCTCTATGAGCCGATTGTCAAAAATTGACAACTTACTTGATCTGAAACGAAAAAAATTTAGAAATATGTATGAAGCTGGGGATACTATTAATTGTCGTGGATAAAACTACGATTCCTTTTCGGGGCAGGTTAAACTTTAGACAATATAATCCATCTAAAACCCACAAATATGGTATCCAATTAAATCAAACTTTAGACAATATAATCCATCTAAGACCCACAAATATGGTATCAAATTATTCAAAATTTAAATTTAAAGGTCTATCATGGTCAAGGACAACAATTGCCGGAGCTAGATCTTCCTGGTAGCACCGTTATTAAACTAGTGGAGCTTTATTAAATGTTGGACGTCTATTGGTTACCGACAATTTTTATACAAGTACTAAACTGGTAAATATTTATATGAAAGGAATACTAATTTCTTAGGAACAATAAGGCAAAACAGAGCAGATCTACCAAAAGACATAATTACGCAAAATTTAAAGAAGGGTGAAAGCAGCAAGACGAAAACGTTATATTACGTTTTTAAAGTGGAGGGACCAACGAGATGTGTACATGCTCTCAACTTGTCACGATCAACAGTTCAACATCGTTGGAAAAAGACGAAATAGCGAGGATAAGGTGAAACCAGCTGCTGTAGTAGAATACAACAAAGGTAAACAAGGTGTCGATATTTCCGATCAGCTATCCAGCTATTATACCTGCATTCGTAAATCTCTTACTTGGTACAAAAAAATAATAGTAGAAGTTGTTTGTGGAACATTGATAGTTAATACTCTTATATTGCATAATTCCCAACTCTCTACAAAGGACCAATTAACTATGCTGCAACTGAGACAATCCCTTATAAAGAGTTTGCTAAAAATTGATAATTCTAACATCAGGGTGTCAAATGAGACACGACAGAATAAGGACAATAAAATGCAGCATAAACTAGAAGAACTACTAAGAGGCTCAGATAAAAAAATATGCAGGAAAAGATACCACGGATGCTAAGGATAAAAAAGGTGAATACAATTTGTCCTGGTTGCAATCAAGCCTTTTGTTTGACTTGTTTTGCAAAAAATCATTAATTTATAAGTTGATTTTACTATTTTTTACATGAAATTTAAATAGTCATAAGTTCGTTTATTATAATTATAAACATAACTCAATAAAATTTATATCAAAATATAGGTTTTTCTTTCCTCTAACGTCCTATTAAGAAAAAATTGCCACGTCCTACGTTTAATCGAGCTATTTCTATCCGAAGATTTGTGACCCACATGTAGGTCATAGGACTGTGAACGTGTTAAGCTCACCTCCCAGGGGTATGTTGACCCACCAACTACTCCTCACAAACTCCTGAAATCAAAAATTCTCGCATATTCCATGCACTCTACACACTTTTGAGCACTCTTTGAACTGACTAGAATAAGCAATGATAAACAACTAATTTTTTAGTCATACGGAGAATAATTCCGGATACACAACCATACCGAACTGCCTACTAGTCAGTAGGACTACTGGCTGGGTGTCTTGAGCTGGATTTATTAATCAATGTACACCTATATAATTTCTTTCAACGATTGGACCACCAAAGATCTTCCTGTTCTTAAAATTATTTAAATAACCATATCTCCAACTATTATGGCAAAATAAGTGTATAAAAAAAGTAAGGGAACTATATCTACCTATATCCGATTTACGATCGTGTGGGATGAAGTTGGTCTGATTAAGCGAACATTTAATTTTAGAAATGAGAGCATCGATAAGGTGAAGAGGGTAGTTGTTGTTGATAGCAATTTGTTTAATTATGTTGTGTTCATTATTAAGATTAGGATATGGGAATGGAAAGAGAACGTCTAATTAAGGAATTAAAGGCCGCCATTTTATGGGAATGGGGGTGTACCGAATCAGCAGGAATCAAACTATCCGTGGTGGTGGGTTTCCTATATATGCTAAAATCAATATTCTTAGGACTTTTATGTAAGAGAATATCAAGAAAGGGTAACTGATCATCAAGTTCTTTTTCGAATGTGAAATGAATCTTAGGGTGAATATTATTGATAAAACTTAAAAAATCATTAATCTGAGGATCATTCGAGGAGTGTATACAGGCAATGTCGTCCACGTACCTACCCCAAAATAAAACTTTCTCAAGAAAAAAGGGGGATGTAGTGATGTAATTGATTTCTAAATAGTTCATGAAGATTTCGGCAAGCAGCGGGGACAGATTGGAACCCATAGCGAGACCATCACTCTGGGATTAACACTTATCATTAAATTTAAAAAAATTTTGATGGATGCAAAGCTTCAACAGATTAATAAGACAATCCACTTGGGTATCTGAAAGATAGGACGCTACTAAATGATCGGACACTATCTGTATACAATCCTCGGAAGGAATACTAGGAAAAAGATATTATGGCAAAACTCTCCAAATTGTTGTAGGGCATCTGGCATAGGCGGTTCAACCTGTCAACGTACATGCCGCATACACATGACTACAAAATGAAAACTGCCAACGTCGCAAGAATCACTACAATGGGATAGAAGGGTCCGTAATAGAATATGGGCAAATACAATAATAGTTATTCGTATTGTAGCAAAACGAAAGTCGTTAAATTTAAAACACTCGGCGGTGTTGCTGTTCGCTGTTTGTGGTAACATTCTGAAAACAAGCTAGAGGTAATTTTGTTTGTAGGGCAACTCTGCTGTCACTGGAAATTCTGATAATTTTGTTCTTTATGCTATGCATAAGAACTTTCATGCACCAGTTCTGTCTAGAATACAATTGTAAATTTGCCGATTGTTTAGGTGATATGGAAGTTCCGCTCTTTAGAGTAAATATTAGTGCCTGTTCCTTTCATTGTTTTAGATCCATCTAAGAAAGATGTGGTAGTTCTCGCTATTATAAGAACGAAGAAGTCCTATGCCCTCCCATGCCTTCTCTCCCATACGTAGAGATCCAGTAGTGACAGGTCTAGAAGACCTTCCATGATGGCTGTGAGGATTATTCGCATTGCGTACGTACACCCAAGGCACTATAGTTTTTAAATTTTCTATTTGAAAGCATCTCCTCTATTAAAAATTTGTAGTTTATCTTTTACAACCTTTATATATATTTTTTTTTTTTTATTTATGATCTATGATCTGTTTACTACATTCATTCATAAGACTAAAAAAAAAAAAACTATAGTTTTTTTACATGATTTGCTATAGTTGTCGAGAGACACCGGAGATTTCTTCTAATGCGCCAGAAGTAATATTTATGTAATGCAAACCATCTTTAGTTTTTAATGTCTTACACGCATTTGTAATATCATAATAACATGTTACAAAATGTCTATTAGTAGTCATTCGACGTAGAATTCAGCGCTCTACAACTTTCATATAAACTGCTTTTCGATCTATTGACAATTTTCAGAGATACAATTAAAAAACCACTAACTTTTGGTGTTCATTTACCCCACCACAAACAAATCTCACCTCGCTGGTGGGTGAAAACCTAGAATAACTATATTGGGATATAAACTGAAGCGGTTAAAACAATAAAACCATTATCAGAAATTAATTCCCAATTAGATCGTAGAACTGTACAGACCTATAACAATTTCAGTTCAATCTTTGACTATAAAGTATAAAGATTTACGATGTACATGAACAACTAAAAGTAGTCGAATTTAATTAGTGAACACGAACACCAGGGAATATAACGTTTCCTTGAGGCAACCATTAAACCCTGTGATCGTGATCTATAGAAACGGACGGCATTTCTTATTATTCTATGTATATTAAATTTGCAAGTACTGCAACTGTTTTGGTATTGGCTTAATTGTAAGTTACTCTCGTCAAAATTGTACGTTATATTATAATAATATTATTTAATACTGAAATATCACTTCAAAAATAATGTTGTTTTAGGTTAGGTAATAATAATTACTCAACAGTGAAAATTCTTGCATACAAATGTATATTAGAAGTACAATGGAACACCGAGTAATAAATATAAGGATCTCTGTGTAAATTAACGTAAGACTAGATCTAATTGAATGTTATTTGTGTAAATTGACTCGAAATACACATATATCTTTCTCTTGTATACCCACGAGTAAGCAAATAGTGAAAGGTAAATTTCTACCAACAGGTAAAACTTGTTGACTTGAGATTCGAAATACTAAAAAGCACCTAACAATGCTCCAATATTTACTCTTCGCGCAATTTCTGTTTATTCCCTTCCAGAAATTGGTTAAAATCAAAACTGAGAACTTCTAATTCAAAGGCTAAAGCGAACACGAATTTATGAAGAGTCAAACATAAATTTGTAGATTTAATTTTAATGGTATCGAAGTCTTACTACATACAGAAAGTAGAGCCATGCATATAAACCGAAGAATTTTTATGAGTAATAAATAATGGAAGAGCTATAAAAATTGTTCCTTTGCCTTTCCTATTCGATATTACTTCAAAATATGAAACATAAACCTGCCAAATCTTATTTTATTACAATATCAAGTCTGTTCTAAGGTTTTACCTTTCTTTTATATATTTCATATTTTCGCGAAATGGGAGAAATGTAATTTCTAAAACGATACGGACGATTAGAAGATACATTAAATGGGAACAAATTTAATTGTAGGTGATGCAACTCTCAGTCAAAATGTCAGAAAGGGTGTGTTGGTGGAACACAATAATAAACTTACATCTTTGTGTCTCTTTATACGTACCTACAAGTAGTTGTGTAGCTTCCCTGACAGCTGTAAATTGACGATCACAATTTCCTGCGAATTACAGTTATTTGCATCGAGTTAACCCCCATTATATAACCAAAGAGGAGATTAATTACCAAGAAGTTGGAATTTAGTCGTAATGCTCTTTTATAGTGGATCGTAGACCAATTTTGGTATCTTATTATAACATTTCTGTGTTACAGTCATGATATACTAGGGAATGTAAATTGAAACGACCCAATATCTTTGCGCTAAGAAAAGGGTAATTAAAATATTCGCCTGCTTTGTAATATGCAACTGAAAGGTGTTTTCCAACTAACCTTGAATGAATTGAATTATCACTGAGGTTGGTATAAGTTAAAGCTTGGGAACCATTGTTACAATCTCGAATAGGGATTTTTTTTAATTTCTCAAAACTAATTTAGTTATGTTTAAATACTTCTAGTACTATTTAATTTTGAGGACTATAATTAGGCAAAAATCAGTAAAAAAATATTACCCTCTATTGCATGCAAAATTTTAAAATGTTCGCACAGCTAATTTTATTCATGCTTTGTTCATAAATAGCGATATTATGTGATAATTTTATGAAAAAATGATGTTTGAGAGGTAGTTTTGATTTGTGTCCAATGGGGAACAACATGCACCAAAACAAGTTTAATAATAACATTAAGTTAATAAAGTTTTTACATGAAACTCAAAAAAACCATTACTCTTTCAATGAATGTAATTTACATTTTTTGCATTTTATCCTAGATTTCCCTTTGCATCCCAATTTTTGCAACGTTCCCTAGCCTCGGTCCACTCAGGCTAGTGTGAAAATTGATCCATTTGGACATATTGATTGGGCCGTGTTTCTCCACTCTTCTTTCTTTTGGTGGTTCTGGACTACATTGTTTGCAGCTCCTAAATTTGGTTCATTGTCTACAGCAGTGTACCAGTGTTTTCCAAAAAACCATTCGAAATTGTAAGAGAAATCCAATACTCCAGACAGAACCCACAGATTGTATCACCACTTGTAAGGTTTTTTAGGATCGTAAGTCTTGAGCCTTGATCGCCCTTTGAACGAGATAATTTGTTCATCACAAGACAAAGTATGTTCGAATGGAACACTCAGGCATGCCTCTCGAACTGCATTAATGGCTCCTAGTATTCTCTGTATCGTCACTAAAATACAAAAAAACGTTTTATTATTTCGAATCTATTAATCGGCATTACATCTGCAACCTGGCAGATTCGCATTTGAGGTGCACAAGTACTCCTAGTTGTGGGTTGCGTTATTAGCGACATCCACAGTAATATTCCCATAAACCGTTGTACTTCGTCAGCGCTAAGGCATATTGATCGATTTGGATTTATTTGAGCACATGTCTGTCGAACAGTTTCTTCAATAAAAGCATCAGAACAGAACAACTTGAATAACTTATATGGATCTTTCAATTACAAGATGTTTTCGGATAATAATTCATTGCCGAGAAATGCAACCTCTTCTAAATTGCTGGTAGTAACTGTTCTTTTCCATTTGATGTTTTTTCTATTTGCTTTTTCAGATGTGAAATATTGGGCTTCATCTTCATCATCAGGGTTATTCAAACCATAAGTGTCTGCGTTTGCCGTAGATGTTTGCTGTTTTGAAGTGCATGGCTCATCGATTTCGTCTTCAGAAAGCTCAGAATGTTTGTTAAAAGATATTTAAATACTTGTTTCAAATCTTCATTGCCCTTGTACTTTGAAGGAACACAGAAAAACAGATTGGAATAGAATACTTTTGTTTATTATTTCTTTTTCTCAATTTTTTGACAAAATGACGAGCTTCTTTAATTCTCTCCTTTATTTGATTATTTATATCGCTTATTGCACAGTTATAAGGATTTCGATCAAATAAAAATTGGTTGTTTAAGCAGTCAAATGTTTTATTTAACAGATCTCCGAATTTTGCGGTATTTTTTGGAGTTTTACTTTTCAATTTCTTTATCTTTATACATGTTCTTATAGTGGCAGCAACTGTGTGGCTAAAAACCTGCGAAATATTGGAAATGTCGAAAATGGATTATTTATCCTTCAGAAACCTTTGAACACTATCTAAAATGTTTTCTCGGTTCCTAGGAAAACCTCTTTCTGTCATCTTTATCCAATCAACTAAACATAATTCAGCGGTGTCTTTGGACCAAATGTTTCTTTGTGCTCTGGATTTTTGATTTTGAATTCGAGGGATGATTTAGCAACAATGAATTTCTTGCCTATTCGCCTTTCTTCATTTCTTCAAAAGCAAGTTGCATTTGATTGCGGTCGTAAGTACTGAAAACGTATGTGTATTGAAAATACAAAGGCGAAATAGGACTACTAATTGTCCTTAAATGCCATAAACCAATTACAAAGTAAACACAGGACGATTGTCCAGTGTCTATTTTATGCAACTTTTGAAAAAATTCGTTTATTTAGTAAAATTATTTAACAAAACAATAATTTTACTACAAAAGAAAGACATTTAACCTACCAATTAATTTTGTTTCCGTGACTCTTATGCACTGAACCGTCATTAGTCGTTAACGTGTTAATAATGTAAGGATACCAGTTGGAAGAGATGCTACATAAATCCGAATGCTTAAACCAAATAAATTTTAAGGAAGAGAAACTAAACAACATTAAATAGAAACCATTTGGTCGCTTCTAAAATTAAAAGTTTAATTGTACTTTTAGTTGTATACTGCAGATAAATCCCCAATAACGTACGAAAACTCTGTTGACAATTTTATTGTTTGCAACGTGATTTTGTTCCAAGGAGAAAGTTATCCTCGTTACTTACTTTTTTATAACCCATTAAATGTGTGCCATTTTGCACTTTCTTAATTATGAGAGTCTTTCTTTTGTTACTCTTGCAGGGAATTACCGAGGTTTTTATTCTAAAATAGTAAATTTGATGGGCAGCTTATTATATTTAAAAATATTATCTAATCGCATGTTTAAAGTTAATTAAATTTAAAGTAAATTAGATCGCGGATTACATAAAGTACTTTTGTGCAATGATCCAATTTAAAAATAAAACGCTATCGCGAGACGTCGATAAGCCCGTCTTACATGGTCAAATTTCTACA